>CP136061.1:124691795-126058793 GCA_032622095.1 Siphonodentalium dalli | reverse complement strand
TGTTCTTTTTAAACCAGTCTGTTCCTTCAAAGATGAAGCTATCTATCCCAACTAAATGCAAATTATTC
Organism: Siphonodentalium dalli; assembly: GCA_032622095.1. NCBI lineage: Eukaryota > Metazoa > Mollusca > Scaphopoda > Gadilida > Siphonodentaliidae > Siphonodentalium > Siphonodentalium dalli. Next base: position 126,058,725 of record CP136061.1, on the reverse strand, counting down.
GACAAATTAATAAAACCGATAATGTTATACGGATGTGAGATATTGGGAGGAGAAACAAACATGCTTCACTCAGATACAATACCAAGCGAACAAGTCCATCTGAGGTTTTGCAAAATAACATTAGGTGTTAACCGAAATGCTACCAATCATGCCGTCCGCGCAGAATTGGGCAGATTCCCAGTTATACATGATGCGATTAATCAACAATTTAGATATATGAAAAAAGTTTCGAACATTTCAAGTGGGTGCTTGGTACATGACGCATACATCGAATCACTTAGAGACACTTCTATTTCATTGTGCAATGAATTATATATGGAAAATACGGCGTCGATATTTCAGACCGCCGGAGATTCCAAGGGATACAAGAGCGCGCCTTGGTGGATAAACTGAAATCTGAACATTTGATGCGATTCTATAATGTAAATCATGCCGAAAAGAAAACGATCAGTGGAAATAAAATACGAACGTATAGATTATTCAAGTCAAAGTATGAAATTGAACCATACATTGTCAATGCGCGATCTGCCAAAGCGAGAATTCTATTCACAAGATTGAGAATCAGTCATCATCGACTGGAAATCGAAAAAGGGAGACACAAACAGCCCCCAAAACCAATGAGAGAAAGATTGTGTTCTGTGTGTAATTCAAAAGAAATTGAGTCAGAATATCATTTCATCTTAGAATGTCGGGCCTATGAAAGTATTCGCGAGGCTTATGTAAAGGACATAATTGCAACGTGCCCTCATTTCTTAGAAATGACAAATTATGAGAAGTTCAGATTATTATGCAGAATGAACAAATTGCAACCGTTAACGTTATATGCGACATGATCCGGTCTTTATTCACCATTCGAGACAATATACATATGTCTAATAAAAGCAAGTATATATATACCTGAGATTTTATGACAGTAAATTCACGAGCGTATAGTCATTTCTTCTTCCATTGTCTCTTGTTCACCAACTGTGGAATATCTGAAAATGATCACAGATGAAATATATTGCTATTTCATATTACCTACACAGTCCTACATTACTGCAACCAATCGTTTTGGGTAACATCATTTAGTTGTCTCCCATTACGACAACCTGTCATTGAAAACACATTTAAAATTTAAATGCCCGGCCTTTTTAGACACAACTTATGACAACGTGAGAGAGAAGGCATCACTAAGTTGGCAAAACTTGTGTCCCAATCCCCATGTATATAATTTGTATACAATAAAATATGTTTAAATCAAAATAAACGGCGACTATACGGTCTTGGACTTGTGTCCATTTAAGATAAATCGCTCCCTTTTAGTCTCAGGTCGTCTTTGATGTCACGTATCGATTTATTTCACAGGGAATGGTTCAAGCTGCTGTGTATATCGATAAGAAGATAGAGGAGCAGAAGATTTTAGAGCACGCATTCTCTCGTGTGACAGTAAGTTAATATGAATTTTAGCTATATACAACACAGGAAAAAATTACCCTTTGACGGTGTCAAAGAATGCGTATCAATAACGTGACATATTTCAGTTCTTATGATTTTTATTTGGATTCCACTATACTTTGATCAACTTGTTTGAGTTCTGGCAAAAAAGTCTTATCTGATCTTTCACGACGAATGTAATTTTCTAATTACCATATATAATTGACACCTTGTCATAGGAAACTATATGCTATGAATGGGCTTATACTATGTTTTTTTTAATGAAACTATGGTATATATTGTGCATATATACCGTATACCGTGAACATTCGTTTTTAACAGTCCAAGTAGTTTCTTTGAATAACTTGTTGTATGTTTGGATTTGGACGAATGAAATGTGACTAAAGTTATTCAAAAGAAACAACTTGAACTGTTAAAAACGAAAGTTTACGGTATACGGTATATATGCACAATATATAGGCCTACCATAGATTCATTTAAAAAACACATAGTATAAGCGCATTCATAGCATGGATTCCTATGACAAGCTGTCAATTATATATGGTAATTGGAAAATTGCATTGTTCGTGAAAGATCAGATGAGATGTTTTGCCAGAACTAAAACAAGTTGATCAACGTATAGTGGAATCCAAATAAAATTGCATATGGTCGAAAAGATCGAGTGATCTTCTCTTTCATCCCGTTTAACGTAACGCCACTGCTGTTGTAATTAATATAATCAGGAAAAACGCAGCGCACTGCAACTAATCGTGATCAACGCTATCTGTATTTTAGAGTTATTGTTCGTTGCTGAAAACACAACAATGGCTTCCCTGTAACGATAATATTGGTAAACAATGGCTTCAACGTACGCAATCTCATCATTGAAGGGTTATTGATAATAGAAATAAGAACACATTCCTTCTATTTTTCATGTTCTTCTTGGTTTAACAAACTTTATGTCATTTTCCAGCTGTAACGACAGCGAACCACTTTCGATAGCTTTAAGAGATGGCTATTTAAAACGTTTGACCTTTTTTCTATTTTCTAAGGATGCTGATGTCAAGAACTATGACGTTGTTTTGGTCGGTCACTCGTTGGGTGCGGGTACTGCTGCAATCTTAGCAATATTAATGAAACAAAGATTTCCCACTCTTCACTGTTATTCATACTCACCACCAGGGGGCCTTTTAAGGTGAGGATTTATAGAACCTACACTTACGTTATATGATGCTTTATCCGTAAATGCAATGTAATGTTGAACATCATTTTAAATACACGAATCCTACATGCGCCAAGAAAAGCTTAGGTATCAAGGATTCTGTTGTTGTTCTGTGCATAATTAAACCATACAACGTGCTGCTACTTGCGAGTTGAACGTTGAACTAAATTATTGAAAACTCTGTCCCCTCTACTTTCTCACTCTCCCTCTCATTATCTCTCTCTCTCTCTTCTCTCTCTCTCTCTCTCTCTCTCTCTCTCTCTCTCTCTCTCTCTCTCTCTCTCTCTCTCTCTCTCTCTATCTCTCTCTCTCTCGCACTCTCTGCCTCCTGCTATCCCTAACACTATCTTCCCGCTGTGTCCATCCCAACTTAAACTTAGTTACTTCTCCTTTGAAAGATATTATTTCTATTATTTCCCGTCTGATCGATACCCCTCCCTCACTTATTGGGGAAGGGGCATGTCGCCAAAGAGGAGAAGACTTCATATAAGCCCTCGGGCTTGTTGTCTGATCCTCATTTCCATACATTATCTCTTATATGTTGTATATTTATGTCATTTGTGTATTATGTGTATTATGTTTGGATTTGGAAATAAAAATATGTTTACACTAACGTGGCGTTCATGTACCGAATAACTTTTAGCGCAGATGGATACGAGTGAGATATCGATATCTGACTAGACGGATAACGGTTTTTATCTGATGCAAAAACACTACTTAACATATAATAAATAGAGGATATCTACACTTTTTATTTTGATATGGAAATTATCTCATGAGTGATGACCAAAACAAATGAATTTTCACGAGTGGCTCTGCCACGAGTGGAAATTCATTTTTTTGTCATCACGAATTACCGAATTACTTTAACTTTTAGCGCGGATGGATACAACCAAATTTATCAATAACTAGCAACTTAATTTGTGAATAAAGTTGAGAGGATTTTGAGTATATCCATTGGTAAATAAACGATTTATTATATGCTATGTTTTAAAACACATCGCACTACTTTTCTATATTTTTTTTAGTGACATTTGTGTGGAAGAAACGAAGTCTTATATAACATCTGTTGTCGTTGCTAAGGATGTTGTTCCGAGGTGAGTTCAGTAGTATATGATGTTGCGGGGGGGGGGTGAGATAGTAATACAATTCGGTAATATCATCATGTGGTTTAAACATATTTATTTGCTCATATATACATGTGTTTAAAAAAGTACACATAAAAGCAAGGGGGATTGAAAGACAAGTGCTAAACACTTAGAGTTCCCCTCATCTCCCCAGGTGGGTTAGCGGGTTTAGCCAAATTAATCAGAAACACATTTTAGACTGGAGCTTCCTGAAAGTTTGCTAAAACCCTGTGTCAATTCATTCTCTTATATAATTCTCTTATATATGCCAGTCTCCCATTGGGAGCTACACATATATAAGATAATACTATTTACCTTTACCTTGTAAGCCAGTGCATTCTCTTAGATATGCGATGCTCCCAATGGTAGACTCGCATATATATGATAATGCACTGGTACATGATTTTTAATGCTTCACCAGCGCAGCTCCCGTCATGAACCCCATGCTCCCGTCATGAAAGAGTTAAAATGAATTTAACTTCATATACATTGGATACCTTTCGCATAATGAACTACTACAGATAACAATTACGAATAGCTATAATAGTAGTCGTAAACGTTTTGGATGGTCCAAAACCTTTTCGCAGAATTGACGACCACGAGATCGATTGTGAGAAAATCGTGCCGTTCAAACTTTTTGCCACTCGCAGTAAGGTGATATGCTTCTACTTGCCGCGATTATTTTGTATTTAATTATGTTGTTATCATAGCCATAGTGGTTAATTGGCCACAAAGCTCGCGTGCCCATGCTTGGGTTCTCAAAACCGTAATAGTATCTACGGATCTGGTAAAATGACATCTGACAGAAAGAACACACAATTTAGTGACGTGGTACCCTATTCGTATTTCGTATCAGTAGCAGTTCATTGTACGAAAGGTGTCCATTACAGATACATTACTGATGTTGGCCTTCAGGTGCATGCATGGTCCAAAATGAGGGACATTTTTGTCAATATAGAAACAACAATGTTCATTTAGCAGAACTTTCAGCTCAATGCCTTCTTGAGTGTAACATTCCATTTAATTTTTAAATTATTCAGCTGTATATGAATCACATATGAAAATAGAATCCATATTTTCTAGTCTGCTGTCCATTTGGTTTGAGACCCGGTTGGTATACTGAATTCTTTATCAGTGAATTTCACCTTATATTCTCTGCTATCTTACCCCGTGTGTATAACATTGACAAGAAACGTACCATTAGATGAAAAGTGTACACTGATTTTACCGCCCATCAAAGCTGATTTTGCCGATGTGGCCATGCTATTCCTGAGACGTTTTCCTTGGCGAATTTGACAAACCACATTTGCTTAAATTCAAATATTCAAATTCTTGCAATTGGCGCTTGAGATACAAATGTGCAGTATGGCTGAACATAACGATTCATGGTGATTTAATTATCGCGATACACTTTCAAACGGTATGCGCATCGTATCGTGTCATGTGTACGTGTATCACAATAGAGGACATATAATTTCTGAAGATGGACATGTGCATATAAGAGCAACACATGCTATGTTCTCTCAAGTGTACATGTTTATTATGTGTATTTGACTCATCTAACTAACTATTAAACTGCATTTTAGTTTAACATGAACTGCATCTCCAATTACGAACATGTTTGTTCTGATAATTCAGGTCATATTCATTTGGGAACACTAATGTAGTGATCATGTATCGTGATTCCTATCGTATCGTGACACAGTTTATCGTTACAACCCTAATGTGCAACGCTGCATGCATATTATAATTAAATCGGCGGTGGGGATATGATTAAATGCTGTCAGTGTTTTGCAACCCATTTTTCTTCCAGATTCGCATTATTGCAATGAAAAATCAATATAGAATTTTATGGCTTGTGATCGGTAATAGCATATTGGCCACTGTTATCAGATCGGGCAATATTATTTTACCCAGGTGTGCAGAGGTCGTAACCAAGCTCGCATTAATCTCGTGACAAACGGACGATATCAATCACCTGACTATATAACTTATATTCGGTGAATTTTGTTTCGAATATACATTTTGTGACACCGATGGGATTATTGACACATTAAGGCACCGATCACATTCGTAGTCATCTTTTCAAATCGATCGGAAGTGTGGCCAGCTTTTCACAACCGTCCACATTCATAGCTCACCCGATATTATACGCTTCCCTGGGGATTTTTTTGTATCAAATTTGGCCTGGCTGGCAGCGCTAACAAGATCTGAGCTTTCTATCTCTTTCTAATTCCGCTCTTCGTCTGTTGGCACCACTAACATTGTTGACAAACAGAACAGTTACTACATCTCTCTATATAACGTACTTTCGACTAAATAACGGATTTGTCTGATACAGTTTACAACACCTCAAAATAACTTCTTCGAAATAAAAAAAACGCTCTTAAAAATGCTCTTTAAAGGCATAGGCGGCGTTTGTTGCAGAAATATTTATATTTGTTCAAATCGCCATCAACAGAAGGAACACCAAAATATATACAGTTCCGCTCATATGCCAAACATAATAAGACGTACGCTGGTGTACTTAAACAAGAGACTGCTCGTGTTACAGAAGTTGTGCTTCTGTTTACATAACGCAGCGTAAATCTATTGGTTAATCACACAAACATGATATAAACGCTCTTTATTATTTCCATAACAGGAAAACAGTAACAAATATCGCTCTTTATGTTTACCATATCCGGATCTAAACAAAAGCCAGGAAAAGTTACTTTTTTGCTTTTGTTTACATAACAAAGGGGGGAAAGTTGACAATAAAATACTGTTTATGCCATATTTCTGATTGACATAAGAACAAAGTCTGTCTATATCTTACTATTCCTTCTGTTTATGGCGGTTTTTGACGGAGATGAATATTTTAACAGCATACCCACCGCCAATTAAGGCCTCCCGTATCCTTAAAATCACTTTTCGGTCAGAACGCTCTTTAAAATGGTTAACAATGTTAGTGATGCCAGCAGACGGAGATCAGGCCTCAATCTGTAAATATTAGATCTTGTTAGCGCTGCCGGTGTCTAAAATTTAAACAGGTTTACGCTGGTATGCATAACATTGTAAGGATAGCGTAGCAAGCTTTTCAAATTTCATCGTTTTATGACACGATATGATGATGACTATAACATGACGACGTCATGCTCTAAAACTGGGTTCATTTATTAAGTATAGGAATAAACCTCGAGTAATTTAATGTCGCGACATTGATCGAAAACCTGATAGGTATATAAATGATAAACTAATTTTTAAATATTTCTTCCCTTATGTAAGTTTTTTTCATTCAACTACTCAAAAATGGGATGTGTCCAACTAGTATGAAAAACTGGCTAATGTGATCGCCCTCGGAAATCCAGTTATACTTGAGATCGATTTGAAAAGCTGGCTATGAATGTAATCGGTGCCTTATGACCCCACCAGCGTTTGTATGGAGATCGCATTTTAAAGATGGTCGATGGGCCACAAATACAACAACATAATTTTTATAAAACCCGATTTTAAAACCACAAATACCTCTTCAATAAAGTATAGACACAACAGACGATCTGGTATATTATTAACAATAAAGGCATAATAAAGTGGTTTATTCCTGAGTCGAAATGCCATTTTGCCTTCACGGAGAGTGCTAACGAGATAGAATTCTCCCTCTTGATACGATCCGAACGTTTCCTCGAATTGCCTGGGTCTTATTCCAAAAAAGAGACCATACATGCTTGTATAACTGTTCCAAATGGTTGTGTGTATTATAACAGAACAAATCTAAATAAAATCAATATTAAAGATGCATAATCCGATTAAGCGCCCCTCAATTACTATTTATTTGGATTCGGGGGTAACAAATATTTGATTCGAGTCGAGGAAACCACCTATCAAAACTCAGAGTTATTAGATATCGATTTTTGAAATCTACTATTTTTCAACATCGAGAATTATAAGTGGCCCAGTACACAGTCGGCGAGTCGACGGTCTCGGACCAATTTGCGGATGAAGATGGATAACTCTAAAATCAAGAGGCTTTCTGTTGATAATAACGCCAAATTTCGTCGAACAACATGTTGATAAATAACACGTTTCTGGCAATTTTATACTATAGTTGACAGTGGCTAGCATTATTTTTGGGCAATTAATCGATTATGATAACTGAAGCGGCATTTCTAAAAATGTTGTTGTTGTTGTTATTGTTGGAATCTGATTATATGAGGACCATCGAATCGGATTGAGTACCTTTAATTGACATACGCGTTTCCGGTCAGGTGTCTTCGATTCTTATTTATTGTTTTACACACCAGAAACTATATAAAACTTGTTAGGAAGTGATATACCATCTTTAAGACATTATCACAGATTAACTTGTGCATGGATCGTTGATTTCCAGGATTGGTCTATCTCAGATGGAATCTCTTCGAACCGATCTGATAAATGTGATAAAAGCCAGCGATTCGCCGAAGGTAAGGAATGCAGCAATCAACACGAAACCTCGAAGATTCAATTACCCATGCAGATGTTTGCATATATGACGCACGTATTTGAACATGTCTGCATATGTCTAAACTCAGTCATAATCGGAAACACAGCGGAATGATTTAGGCTACATAATCGATACAATCAATGTGAAAATCATCTTGAGTCACGCATAATACCCTATATATCACACATACGCAAGTATAGTGATATGAATGCGCAATTATAGGCCTGCGTTGATCAATTGATAATCTGTCTCGGGAGTTGTTTCTGGCGAAAATAAGTCACACATATATGTGCCAACATCACACTCATATTCTATATATTCTATACAACATGATATACGTCTATAGTTGTGAGGAATGTTTGGTTGAAATGCATGCATGCAACAAATTATACTCATGCAGTAACTGGTTGCTTTTCCAACATCGTGGTGATCAAATAAATAAATTACTTATAGACTTACTTATGTATTACTTATTGGTATGATATAAATTGTTGTCACATCAGGAAGAAATATACACATGTACAACGTGTTATCAGGTACGCGGCGACGGGGGTGGGGTGGAGGGGGGGGGGGGATTGCTTCGACAGTTGGAAAAATAATAATTGACTCAACATTAGATGGAAATTTCACACCAACAATAGGTTGAATTTCTTCTCGTATAGTTTGATTTTCCAACAATTTAATAGTTGGAAATTTTTCTACTTTGGCCTGAAGTTTTGACTGAAATGGCCATCAGTTGGAAATTTTACAACCGTGGGGGGGGGGGGGGGGGGTTGTCAGGTTGGAAATGTCCAAAACATGAAAAGCTTGATGCCAGTCTAGATGCTAGGATTTTGCAATTTTCATGTTCAGATTTCAAAATGTTCTCACCCCGGCCTAGACCAAATCTGAATATTTATCACTGGGCCAAGCCATGGTCCGCCCAGTTAATCATTTTGTTCCGCCGGGCCGGTGGGCGGTGGTCAGTCAAAGAATACTGATTAATTCAGATTAGCCTGCCATTCAAGCGCATGTGAGGTGCCAGATGGGGAAAATCAAATCCCAATGGGGAGGGGTCTGCAACTGAAATTAGGCAAACTGGTGAGTTTGGTTCGGGGGTGGGGGGGGGGGGGGGGTGCAGTTGGAATTTCCATTGTTGGGGAGATTAGCCACGTCCCTGCATGTTATATCCTAATATGGTGATATATTGTGCCATTTTCCAGTGGAAGATTATTACACACAGCTTATTATGTTGCTGCCCCGAGAAATACGACATTGAAGCGAACAGGGACGAAGAAGTCCTGATCGGAACACGGGGTCGTGACGTCACTGCTCACCCAAGTGACTCGATGATTGGGCTGACAGCACATCGGCCATTGTTTCCACCGGGAACGATAATCCATATTGTACGGAAACACCAAGACGAATCAGGGTACGTTCGTTTAGGATTATCTGTTAACTCATTCCACACTCCACATGCACGCACACACACAAAACAAAACAAAACAGGATTGCTGGTGCGTTTAGTTCTGGACAATTCTGTTTAGTCCAGCGTTGCTTCTATCTATTGTTAACCCTTTGATGACGGGAGCTTCCTGATTTTTTCGCGAAAACCCTGTGCCAATGGATTCTCTTATATGCGAGTCGACCATATGTCGCCTCGTATATATAAGAGAATGCACTGGCCTAACGAACTTTATATTATCTTTTATAATTGTTAAAAAATGTAAGAAAAATGATAAAAATGATAAAAAATGATAAAGAAACTAAGAAAAAATGATAAAAAAAGATAAAATTGTTAAACCATCTAAGAAAAAATTATAAAAATGTTAATAGAATATCAGACAAAATGATAAAAGATTGTTATAGAATGTAAGATAATATTATAAAAAAATTATAAAAATTGTTAAAGTATGTAATAAAAATTTATAAATAATGATAAAAAATTGTTAGGCCAATGCATTCTCTTATATATGCAAGGAGACCTATGGTCGACTCGCATATATAAGATAATGCATTGGCACAGGGAATTTAATGAAAAGGTAATTTTTTTTCGTGGTCATTTAAAGTGACATGGAACAGTATGGACCAGGAAATAATAATGCCAAAAATAGTTGTTTCCATAAATTTTATATCCAAATAGACAGAAATGAGCGTCATTGTTATAAACGAATATCATTGGCGGAACCATTGTCGTATGTTTATCACCCAATAATTCATCCCGAATAAAGTAGTAAAATTTTACAATTGTACGTGTAATTCAAATGTTGTGTTCTCTGAAATAGTACAGTCGATGTGGTTGGAATTGTCGGCTATCTTAGTTGATTGCTGCATTTTCCCAGTATTTGCACTGGATAATAAATTATCCGTTACGTACTGAGTGGTAATTGAATTGGATAATATATTATCGGTTTTATTTACTGACATATTAAGTCAACAATATGTATTCAAGTACATATGTAGTCCACATATAGACATTCCGTTATCGATCACTATATCGACGTTTCTTATCATTTGTCTTTCAAGTTTTAATTTTAAGTGTGAAAACTGATAAACACTACGTTGTTTATATTCGAATCTATTAATTGGCCATAATAAAGGCACGGATGACCTTGGTTGTAGGTTATAATTTCGAAATAAATGTTACCAAGTTAGGAAAATTTCCTCAAGAATATACTAATATTATAGTATTATGATGGTAAGAATGCGATATTATCCACAAAACGCACGTTTTGTGAGGCAATCGTTTGTCTATATACAGCACGCAAAGAGTGTGCGATAGCAAAACACTCAGCACCATTTTTGGGAGACTGATTCACGGTGACCCATTCAGCACAGAAATCTTGAGTGGCGAGGATTATCGAGCGCTATTCTGGTATGTGGGTTTCACTTAGTGGGGTTTCCACGGTGTTGAGCGTTTTGCTTATCACACACTCTTTACGTACTGTACTGTAACCTAATTTGGCCTTTGTTTACACAACAGCATACGAACTTGACAATAACATACTGGTACTAGTATAAGAACAAATTCGTGCTATATTTTCATATTTGGTCTGTTTATGTTAGTTTTAAAGGATGTGAATATATTAACAGCAATAACCGCATCGAAGGCCATCCGTGTCTTTAAAGCCGCTTAACGGTTTGCGCTCCAAAATACACCTAATGCTATTCGATTTTAAATTTTTCCCGGTATCGAAATAGATCGATAAATACTTTTAATAACCTTACTACAAGCATTATATGTCACAGGAAGACGTATTGAAGTCATAAAAGTATATCATTTGAATAGTATGTTTGTGATAAAAAAACACAACAACAGCCATTTGCACGGTATGGAACAGAAAAGAGCGTTTCGTACAGGTCTATTGATGATATGATAGAAATAAAGAGTAACTGTTTCACTTCTGTGCATAAAATGGAAAATGGCTGTAACCACGGAAAGTATTTTTCAGAGCATATGAAGCCGGTATATCAATATTTCGTGTATTTGTCAACCTATCTAATACCTCATTCCAAATTACGTAGACATAATTGGGAATCTTTGAGTGCGCTTTTATCAGATATAGTTTTCCCTGGTATCCTCAAATTACGGCGAGTTTTCTTGTCTGTTTACTATAACACGCTTTCCACTCCGGAACTGTAAACATTCTATTTTTGAAACCATTCATAACACTGGATGTCTTAACTGTTGATATGCTATCTTCAATGAAATGGTGTTTGCGTCTAAGATTTGTATCTTGGATGAAACTCTTTAAACATTTCACTGTTTCACGTAAAGCTGAATTAATTACTTACTTCTTACCAGCTTCATATGTGGAAGGAATGGACCTGTATATCAAGCGATTTGGGCAGACACGACCAACTTTGACGAGGTTCTGATATCACCAACGATGATTAATGACCACATGCCCGATAATGTTCTGGAAGCTTTAGAAAAGGTTCGTATTCATATTAATAGCATGCAGTGTCTTCATTGTTGGAGTTTCTATAGTTCGCTGAAGACTTCCAACATCCATCTTATATACAAATCTTGGGATTTATATTTGATTAACTGAATTTAGTGCCATGCGAGATCGTGTATCATTGTGAGTGTCGTCGTAAAATGAACTGGAAATTATTAAATGGACATTGTCACGGATCGTATGATTGTCCGAGAGATCGGCTGCCAAAAACAAGGTCCATTGTATATTTTAAATTGTTACCGGCATTCATAATACATATGCGATCCTCTTGTCAACGATTCTTTAATATGAAATTGTGATTTTATAGGATTGTATAGATCGAATCATCCGCATCAATAGTATCGGAATTGGTGTAGTCGTTTCTTAACTGTAAAATTAAGTTCTCGAGTTCATTATCACGATCAGAATGATTTTAACGAAATATCGGGTCATTCGATACATATATTTAAGAGGTGATCTGGATTTAAAAAGAAAGGTACATTTCTCAACAGCATCAAGATTTTGCGCCAACAACTTAGCTAATTCAGCAGGTCAGAGCAGCATGGCAATTTAGCAGACTTAGCCTATTAACCCTCTCTATACTAATTATTCGGTGATGAGTCATCCCTTAGGAAATGTTCAGATAATAAGTTCAACAAATGACGAGTTTGTTGAATTTATTATCTGAACCTCCCCCCCCCCCCCCCCAATGAATATAATTCTTTCAGCACTTGTGTTAACTATTCGTCTGACTGTCGTCTGCTAATTGATCATGAACACCCCTCCAAACGAATAACACACCATTGCAATGTATACATGTATAACTTAATGGGGTAACACAATGAGTATAGCAAGGGTTAATCAGGTTGTACACTCCATATATCATATTACAGGTGCTGATTGACGATGGTCCAATAAAACCCAACCGAATTCTATCAGAAGAGGAACGACGGCAACTCCTGACGCACAGCGAATCGCCGTCAGCCACCCCTGATGGATCACCATCAGCAGAAACCCCAGATATAACGCTGGAAAACACCCTAGACTCCGATGTTATCACTGTTGATCAGGGTAATGTTACAGCTATCAACATGCAGACTCTGGCATGTGATCAAACAGAGAGGGAGTCACCTGCTTCCACCCTAAAACTCAGCCTCGAGAAATCCCCCAATAAACTTAAAACTGATTTTCCGGAAGTACTTTCCCTCCCGCATCCGGTTTCAGATAACAGTTTGAGTTGGGATCAAGCTGCTGTTGATAACATGCTGACAATGAAGCAGGCACATGTTTGTGATGCGGTACCCGTTGTGGTTCCCGATGAGAATAACTTCCCCATTGAACTGCAGGATCCCGAGTTGTGTGCGCCGCTGGCCAGCCCGGAAGGTCTCTCTGATAGTTCTCTCGGTCGGAATAGCAGTGCCAAGGTAACACAATCTGACCAGCGAGGAATTGAAGGCACTTATTCAGGTTCTATTGAACCTCACAAGGTTGACAATGTAAAGGGTAAAAATTCAGATTCAATTATTGAGGTCATTAGCGACAAAAATGACAGCGGTATAAGCGATATGTGCATAGACGCTAGTAAAGTTCCGGTGGGTTTTGTGGAGTTTAACCGCAAGCAAAGTTTTAGCTCGCCAGAAAAAAATTCGAGCCGTGAGAGTAGCGAGCACACTAAACAGCATACAGATTCTGATTTATCAACAATGGACTCGTTTGAACATTATTATCGGCACGAACCAACAGAAAACGAACAATTCGAGTACGATCATCCCAATACGTTTTATTCCGCGGCGGATACTGGTTACCCGCATGGACTTTTTAATCCATATCAGGAAATTCAAGCGACCGTACATAGCTCACCGGAAGCAGACACAGTGAATGACAATGTTATGACTCCATCGGTACAAACACAACACAGTAATGACGCCCAGCCCAAAGATCCGGTACAAAACGCTTCCGATATGACTCCGCTTGTGACTGAAGTGCATACACAACACTGTAATGAGACCCCACCAAAAACTCCGTTAAGAACCATGTCAGATTTGACTCCGCTGGTGGCAGAAGTGCATACACAACAACACAGTGATGAGGCCCCACTCAAACTTCCGGTGCGGAACGCGTCCGAATCTCAGCTCAATGAACTTGCTGCACAATATGTGATGAAGCGCTCTAACGAGGAAACAGACTTAGCTCATTTACAGGACGACTGTGAAATATATTGTTCGGATAAAAGCAATACAAGCACACCGAATTTACATAGTGTCAAAAGTGTTCCACATACGTTAACTAGTGTGAATGAAGAGGACGATCTTCAAACTCCAGACAGTGGTCTCGATGTTCACGTGACCGGAGTGTCGTCTGACTTCGACACAGAGTCGTCTGTGTGATCTTATTGGTTTGTTTCCTTGTCACGTGTACAGTCACATGTCATCAGTGTACTAATTAATTCACTTATTTGTATGTGTTATTTCCTTGGAGTAGCAACTTCCATTATAGAAGATCGGTCATCCTCAGCCAATAAACACACGAGGACTCGAGGATCTGAAGTTTGCCTTCTGCAACGTGGCATATAGTCGTTGTGCATATACTTCTGCTCAGAAAACAGTCACTATAGATAATCTGTTCCAGTTTCTAGATTCGGCGCCTGACCATATGTCAGACAAACCATACTTATTTTGACGTGTTAGCACCCTGCAAATTGATATTGTTTCGTGCGTTGTTGTCTGCTCTATGCAGTGACCGCTAATGATAAGTATATCTGCTCGTTGGAGTTACGCCGCTTCCTACGGACTTACGTCGGATGTCATATTCAACATCCTTTAAGCTGTAAAATGTATTTCATCGAGATGATAACATGTCTGAAAAGTCTGAAACGACACACCCCCAGTATATACGCTATACGATACGATATATATAGACGATGGTGATCATGATACGATATGCATAATTATCGCGATTCTCTTTAGATTAAAAAACATATTTAAATTTTAACATTCAGTGACGAATGGTGGCCTGCATGGTATAATGACGATTATTACCACTTAATAGTGCATTCTCTAGTAGATTAACTGTAGTTTACCCGCACGGTAAGATTCGATTATTTTGGCGAAATTTACCGGAAGCGAGTGGCGGGCATTAATGAATCTGTGTTTCCGCTAACTTGCGGCGCTTCCGATTAAGTCACCGATCACGTGATCATACGAGGACGGAGAGGTAATAATAGTAATAACATGATTTTGCCGGGCATCATGGTTTATCAATGGTCTGACAGGAATGATTATCACCCCGAGAAGTATTCCAGGGCCTCTGATAGACCCGAGGTCTGTTAATTATAATGCATTCATTTCGGGCAGACAATAAACCATAACACCCGATAAAATCATGCCATTGGTATATTGAGTTGTGGTTTTTTCATAGTCATCACATTTTACTCGAAGTTAACTTTATCAGTTCGTTGTTAATAATTCTCCAAAAAACTACTTACCTTATGCGGCTGTGTGTCATATAGCTGCAGCGCTTGAAACATGAAACAAATGACGCTCTGTGTAAAATGTAAAATGTTAAATAAACAAGACAGTCAATGACTGTGGGGTCGCTCACCAGACTGCAAAGACTGATAAGACTGGGACTCTGGAGACCACAACAGTCAGAACTGTTCATAATCACTTTAAAAGAAGTATATATCTAAAGAGTTAAATCTAAAACAAAAACATTGGAGTTATGTCCCTGGCCCCGCCCACATTTGACCCAGTGACCTGATTTGAACAAATCTGAACCCCAGTCACCCAAGGATCCTTCATACCAAATATGAACCCATATAGCCTGATGGTATTTGAGAAGAAGTCACTTTAAGAATACTATGGAGGGAAAGAGTTATGGCCCTTGTTTCGCAACTATTTCAAGTGAACTCATTTGAACAAATCTGAATGTGAGTCACCTAGGGAACATCCACACCAAATATGAAACCATTCGGTCTTATTGTTCTGAAGATGTTTAAATGAATTACTATGGTGGGAAAGAGTTATGGCCCTGGCTTCGCAACCATTTGACCGAGTGACCGCATTTGAACAAATCGGAATGAGAATCACTTAGGGAACATCCACACCAAATATGAACCCATTTGGTCTTATGGTTCCAGAGGAGAAGATGTTCAAATAATTGTTGTCGGACGGATGGACGGACATACGATGGACGGACGAGGAGTGATGACTATAGCTCTGCCGGAGCACAGGTAGGGTGGCTGGTTGATAATTAAATCTCTTATCTCCGCCCCTATTTGAACAAACGTGAATCCCCATCTATGAGATCCATTCATTTGGTAATTTCAGACATTAGATTTTAAGAGTTGAACTGAACTGATTTTCCTAAAATGACCCCAAATCTGAAAAAATCTAAATCCCAGTCACCGAAGGACCCTCCATACCAAACATAATCTAAATAGTCCAGATGGTTCTTGAGAAGAAATTGTTTTAAGAATTACTATGGAAGGAAAGAGTTATGGTCCTGACTTCTCACCTATTTGACCTGATGAACTCATTTGAACAAATCTGAATGTGAGTCACCTGGGGGACATCCACACTTAAATATATAAACCCATTTGGTCTTTAATATGTATCTGGAGAAGAAAACAATTGATGGACGGATAGAGACATAATGACAGATGGATGGATGGGTGAACAGTCTGACATAGAGACTGACACATTCAATCCAATATACCCCCCAAGTTTTCTTTGCAAAATCAGGGTATAATGAGTTCAACTGGATACTGGTGGTTAAGAACATAATATTCGAACAGACGAGTCTGAACATAGTGTCTGACATTTGCAGAATGAGGTCCCCAAAGGGTGAATTTAATGACACAATCCTGCAATGCGGGCTAGCATCACCAAATTCACCCTCTGGGGACCTCATTCTGTGTAGGCCTCAACTGCTATGGGAGACATAGCATTAGATTGAAGTTCTCCAGTTAACGTTGGTGATGTGCACCCATTGGGCACCTCAATTATGCATTTTATATTCACAAATTAGGGGATATAGAAACTAAACAGAAGGGCTAAAGTAAGTAAAAATGTCAATTTAAGTGCCTATATACTTCCCAGAAGATGAGGCCTAAGCAGAATGAGGACCCTGGCTAGTGTATTTGGTGATGCTAGACTGCTGTGCAGGGTAGCATAACTAAATTCACCCTCTGGGGACCTCATTCTGCAAATGCCAGATAGAAGACAAATTTAATCCAATATATACCCCCCCCCATTTTTCTTTGAATATTAGTCGTATGATTTCATCTGGATAAGTAGTGATTAAAACAATAATATGAAATGGCCAAACCTGAATTTAGTATGTCTGACATTTGCAGAATTAGGTCCCAAAAATGTGGATTTAATGACAATATTCTGTAAGGCAGGCTAGCATCACCAAATTCATCCTCAATCTGATTAGGCCTCAATGGCCAATAAAACCAAGGAACAGATTGAAGTCCTACAGTTGAAGTTGGCGATACACACCCATTGAGCACCTCAATTATGCATTTTATCTTCTGCAAATTAGGGGGACATTGAAACTGAACAGGTGGAAAAAGTGACTAAATCAAACTGTCAATTTGATACTTAGGATACTTCCAAGAAGATGGGGACTTAGCAGAATTAGGTCCCTGGCGGTGTATTTGGTGATGCTAGCATGCTGTATGGGGTAGCAACACTAAATTCACTATATGGGGACCTCACTATGTAAATGTCAGACACACTATTTCCGGACTTGAAGAAATCAAAGCCATTCACAGTATCATTGAATGTCAGTCATCACCTAACAATGGAAGCACCAGTTTGTTGTTAAATTGCTACAGATATGTTTAGATTAGAATAATACATGTCATCTGGCCAGTTTATATAATTAATGACCTGTACCTTTACATATATATATGCCTCTGTGGTGAGAAGAGGTATTAAATTGAGAGGTGATATGGCTTGGAAGGGATGTTGGTTGATGGCAGGGTTGGGCCTGGGCCATGTGGGAGGGGGTGGGTGGGGGAGGGGGTGGGTGGGGGAGGGTGGAATGTTTCCATAATTTCATTAAAGAATACAGTTTCATAACTCTGCAGATGTTATATATAATGGTGTCACTTATTTTCAAATTTTAAAACATGTTTAAAACAAAATTGTCCCAGAAGATGAGGCCTAAGCAGAATAAGGTAATTGAGGGTGTATTTGGTGATGCTAGCCTGTTGTATGGGGTAGCAACACTAAATTCACCATCTGGGGACTTCATTCTGCAAATATCAGACACACTATGTCCAGGCTTGGAGAAATGAACAATGGACTATTCCTTGTAGACTATGGTAGAATAGTTGTTTAGCTAATGTCATGTCTTGTAATGACAGATGGTAAACTGGTCTGAAGCAAGCAGTCTTCAGCAAGAGTATCGGGTGACCACACTATGATAAATTGGCTTTTTCAATAATACAGGCTTCAGTGTTCTCTTAAAAATTAATAGTGCATAGCAAAGAGGTGTGAATTATAAAGGGCCATAACTCTGTTAAAATATATCGGATCAAACCCATATTTTAACTTGATCTGTATAAAAATTCATATACCAAATTTGGTGTTGATCAGATGAAAAATGTTTGAGTAATCCTGTCTTGGATGAATTCTATATCAAAACAAGAGTGGAAGGGGTTAAATAAACAATACCAAAATCCATACAGATGAACATGCTAAGAAAAATCTAGGTAAGAAATATGAGGCTGTGATGTGTCCTAAACAAAAATTAAAGGTCAAAATGCAAAAATTAAATTTTTTGTTTTTAAAGTTATGTCCCTGGCTCTGCTCCTATTTGACCCAGTGACCCCATTTGAACAAATCTGAACCCAGTCACCCAAGGTATCTCTGTACCAAATATAAGCTAAATCGGCCAAATATTTTTTTAGAAGTCATTGTAAGAATTACTATGAGTTATGGCCCTGGTTTCTCAACTAATTGACCGGGTGACCTCATTTGAACAAATCTGAACACCAGTCACCAAAGGACCCTCCATACCAAATATTAGCTAAATCGGCCCAATGGTTCTGAACAAGAAGTCGTTGTAAGAATTACTATGGAGGGATAGAGTTATGGCCCTGGCTTCGCAACTATTTGACCCAATGACCTCGTTTGAACAAATCTGAATGAGAGTCACCTAGGGAACATCCACACCAAATATGAACCAATTCGGTCTTCCGGTAAAGAGGAGAAGATGTTCAAAGAATTGTTGTCGGACGGATGGACGGACGGACGACGGACGAGGAGTGATGACTATAGCTCCACCGGAGACTTCGTCTCAGGTGAGCTAAAAAGCACAGCGGACACACCGCCCCGGGAACGGACGTGTTTTTCCTGTCCGATCTCCGACACCCACAACTCCAACACAAGATTTTTCCAAGGGCAATTGTGGATTCACCCCAAAGTTTGATGTAAAAACGGTGAAAATAGCAGAATAAGGGAGACAAACAGTGTGAAATATTTTAAATAACCATCTAGATGCCAATATTGTAGGTTACAATACACCAAATACAAATTAGTAGAGTGATTTCCCCTGGCACCCCCTAGGATCAGCATAAAAATTCTGGCAGCTGAATGGTCAATGATACATGGATGAAAAGTGCACGAAAAAATGCACAAAAGTGTTTCCCGCCGAGAAACATCAAATATAGGCACATGGTAAACGGTTATGGCTGTGAAAATGGCGAATAATTTATGGGAGGTGTTTGTGTTTTTTTCGATGTCATTTTTGCTCTCAATTTTAAGGGTAGTGTGACGTTTGTCAAGCTACAGTGTGATCCAGCACGTTTACAAGTAATTTTGGGCACATTTCCGTGTGTCTAAAAGGACGTTCTTTAATTTTAAATACTCGTGCAGGGTCAACCCTTTCCTGCGAATACAGGCTAGAGGGATTTGTTAACACTGAGGACTATGTAAATCATTTGGTGTATTGTAACCTGTAACCTCATTTATTAAACTTGTCAAATATGCATGGTTAGCATCCACAGCTATAGGTCACCCGCAACAGTGCATATGTATATATATGCATCGAAGAAGTGTTGATAGCAGCGTATATATATATTCTCTCACTTAGTGACAAGCCCCGACAAGATGACCAAATAGTGGCACAGTCTGTTCAATAACAAGTAATTGAAGAGTACACTGATAAACTACATGTATTCTTTCCAAATGGCTGAAGCACAGGGGCTTGTAACGCGCTCGTCGCTCCGCCCCAACTGCACTGTCATTATGCGCTGTACCTACTAGTATATACGAGACCCATGTATGATACCACGATGTAAAGCAGGCGCGTATACAAGGACGGCGTATAAGGGCAGGCAGGTTTAGAGGGGATGTGGCAGTGGAGCACATTACAATCCCATGTGGCAGAAACGATAATCCAGAAATAAAATGTTATCACAAAGATGAATACTTGTTTTGTATTAATTAGCATGTTATATATGTTCAATCACTCGACTATTCATTATATTGGTAGGTCCCAGAAAGGTCCCATCTACCCAATCATGAACATCATATATACAATGATACAGGAAATCTGTATATCTTTAAATATTCATACCATTTAAAGCACCTGAAGAAATCAACGAGCTATGGGACTGAAGGTCAAAAACAACAAATGAAACCTGTAAGAACTAACAGAATAGCTTTTTTTCATTCAGTGCATTTTTTCCTAGTAATAAGCAGGACACACCCCATGATATCGTGTTATAAAAGAACAAATATTGCATAAATATTTGAATATTGAAACTAGGAGCCCACTTCTCTATATCCCTTGATTAATGCGCTATTTTGGTCCAGTTTATAAGCCTGAACATTTAAACTAATTTTAGTAGTCATAATTTATCTTTCTACGTGGATTTTTTACATGGCACGGATCAATCAAGTTTATTCTCCAAACTTACAAAAAACAACATGGACAAATGTGCGATCGGCGCTCAGACCCATCAACCCACCAACCTATACCCAGGCATTGTATCTTGGAACTTTTCACGACCACCACCCATCGGAATGCTTACACATTTATGATAATCGAAATCGCTGCAGCTACGTTCCACAACGCACCACACCATGTAAGATACATGTAAGACCTATTATCAAATTGCTTGACTTTAAAGATATTTTATTTGAATAATATACAAAAGGGATTGGGGCATCAGTTTTTTCAACTTATAAAGCCCCTCTCCCGATATAATATAATAACACACAGGAATGTATCAAATGGCTTTCAGCAAGAACCATTGTCTCGTGAATTAAAACGTTTATTCGACGTACAGTCTTAGCTTCACTTCACTTCACGAAATCAACTCCTTAAAACGTACTATATATGGCAGGTATAGCTAAAATCCTTAAAACGTATTATATAGATAAACGTGCATAGCTACTTTTTATCAGCATGAATTGCTACCGAACACATTTTGGAGCAGCTGACATGTATTATCTATATCTATATTTGCGAATGTCTGTCTGTCTGTCTGTCTGTCTGTGTTCTATAGAAATTCACAGGGGACCACCTAGATGGCACAAAGGGATCTAATAGGGGTAACTTTTTACGAGAAAGATAATGGCGAGGGTTAGAATTTTCTAAAGTGACGCCGTTGTTGTCAGGGGCAGAAAAGGGGGAGGAGCAGAAAAAAAAACATTGTCGCCGATTGCCACCAAACTTATTTATAATCATTCCCATAATATGAGGAATCTAATGGTGTGGTTTAAATATGTCAAAAGTCGCGCCGTTCGTGTCAGGGATGCCCGGAATGGGAGAGGGGCACCATGTTTGATCAAAATAAGTTTAGCGCCGAATTCCACCAAATTGATGCACATTCTTCTGAGATCTTCTCCATGATACAATGAATCTTATTGTGTAATTGGTGTCGTTGGGGGCGGGGGGCGGTGGTGGGTACTAAATTGATAAGAATTGGTTTAGTCGCCGATTGCCACAAAACTTATACAAATTCATCCCAATGGTATGAGGTGTCCAATGGCTGGCTTAAAGCTGTCAAAAGTGTCGCCATTCGAATATTTTTAGCGTCAATTTCCACCAAATTTATACACATTCTTATCCATGATATGAGGAATCTAATCGTGTGATTTTAAAGACGTCATATTGGTGCTGCTTTGGTGAGAGATGTGTGTGGGTGGGGTGGGCACTAAATTTGATAAAAAATTGTTAGGTCGCTCCAAACTTACAAATAATAATCTCCATGATAGCAGGAGTCTAATTGTGTGGTTTAAAGATGTCAAAAGTGGGGCCATTCGAGTCAGGGGTGTCTAGAGGGTGAGAGGGACACACACATTGATAAACAATATGCTTAGCGCCGATTTCCACCTGATTAATACATATTCTTCTCCGTGATACGAATAATCTAATCTTGTGGTGCCTTCTGGGTGAGAGATATGCAATGGTGGCCCTAAATTTGATACGAATTTGTATACTCGCCAATTTTCATAAATTTTATATATATTCATCTCTATAATGTGTCTAAGTGTGTGGTTTAATGATGTCAAAAGTGGCGCCGCTTGAGTCCGAAATAGGGACGGGAGGGTCACCAAAAACTTATAAAAATATGTTTAGTGCCAATTACCATCAAACTCATACACGTTCTTCTCAAATGATACAATGAATCAAATATTTGCAAATATCTGACTGTGTTATATATATAACTTTAAGGGTACAATCGAGATGGCACCAAGGCGGTCTAACAGGGGTAACTTTTTACGAGTAAGATAATGGTGCGGGTTAAAAGTTTCTAAAGTGACGTTGTTGGTGACATGGGAGGGGCTATTTTTAGCGCAGATTTCGACCAAATTGATATATTATTCTTCTCCGTGAAACGAGGAATATAAACGTGTGATTTAAAGACGATAAATTGGTGCAGTTTGAGTGAGAGATGGGGGGGGGGTGATATATATGATAAGAATTTGTTTAGTTGCCGATTTCCATCAAACTTATATATAATCATCTCCATTATATAATCCATGCATGAGTCTAATAGACGTGGTTTAAATATAACAAAAGTGGCGCGGTTCAAGTCATGCATGAGGTGAGTTGCACCAAAGTTGATACAAATATATTTAGCACTGATTCCACCAAATTCATGCACGTACTTCTCTAATGATATGATTAATTAAATCACATTTGGGGCCGTTTGGGTCATGGATGGGGAGAGGAGATTCACTAGCATCAGATTGTTCAATTCGCCGATATCCAAAAAAGTTATATATATCTTCTCAACTATCATATTTATATGGGGATGGAAATCAGGGCATTCCTATAATGATCTAGAAGCACAAATACATAGAAGAAAGCATTAAAAGTATATTTATATCAGTCTATTTAAGAGATACATATATTCATTCAAACTGAGGGACCTTGAATCGTCAGAGGATTGCATATTATAATGGCTCATGTATATATTATAATACGATTGAGTCTGTCCCATGCAATATAGTTTCCATAAAAAAAGTTACAATTGCCAAGAGATATCGAAATGTAGAGCAGGCCTGTTCAAAAATAGTGGTCACAGTGTACAGTCCAATATGGTTACTTCTGAGATAAAGGAAAACGCAGTCCGTAGCACATGAATTTTCAGGATCCTCCAATAGTGACATCTGACAAGGGTATATCTGCCCGATACAGAGGATTTCTTTCATTTTTTAGAACAGACTCATCGCCAAACATAAACTACTCAAAATATCGCTGTGTCGGGCACATGCAGCTGCTATATGTGCATAACATCATTCCTTAGCCAGTGATTAGCCAGTATATAGCTCCAGAAGAGCACCTGGACATATCTTTAAAACATCTGTATCTTCGTGAAGATATGATAAACTAGATTGATTGATTGATAGATTGATTGATTGATTGATACATCTTAATGTAAAACACAATTGTCGTCTTTTATTTTTTCGAACTAATGTGTTTATTATGTTCATGTTTCATGCTATAACGTCTGAAGTATATACGCAGTCGTAAATAAATAAATGCTTCTTTATTGGTGGGACGGATTAAACGCGATAAACAAAATGATAATCGCCCCGACCTGAAAAGGTGAGCCTCTACTTATATTCCATGTGTAAGAATCATGTTTTGATATGCCTTTTGGATATACAATTTATGAGAATACGTGTAACACTTTGAGGGCAAGAGTATTCTCTATTCCCACCAAATATCCACGGATGGTTTCACATCACTTTAAACTGTGCAGCGCCGGGTAACCCTGCTAGTAACTTATAAGTGCCCCCACCTCTTGACCTGTAATGATGCCTTGCTCTTTCGAAAACTATCTATCTACTGCTTTTCACTAAATCTTTCTTTGAAATCAGCATTTATAATGAGGTCGCGCTCCCAGATACATGTATATAGATTGCTACTTTGTTTTGTTGAACGCAAGAAACATTCTCCTGTGATAGCGCCCTATAATCTCACCGAGGCGACATGCTAATTACTAGCCTTTCGAAAGAATTCCAAATGCATGCATGTATATTCCAAAATTCATGTGAACGCAATCAATTTTCCTGAATAGTTCCTGACCAAAAAGGTGCCCGACTATTTCTCGCGATGTGAATTGCCTATAAGCATGCCTTTCTGTCGGCAGTGGCCTTTCTGTCGGATGGACGGAGATCTGGATTATATCCTATACTGACCTCATACCGACGTATATAGGAGGAATACAGAGTGGTTGTCTGCGCACGGATATAGTATCAACAGCTGTAACAAGAAAACTAAGATGCATGCATCAGGTCGGCCGTGAATTATCTACCATAGAATTGTTGTAGCTATCGATTATACATTTTGGAACACCTGTCTGTATGTATGTGTGTATGCATGAATGCATGTGTGTATGTGTTATAGACTCTAACACTGCTCGACTGATCCGACTCGGATTTGGTATTTAACGTGTCAACTTGACCTCGCTCATAGGCATGTTTCTGGACCTTGACCGATCCGACTAAAAAATTGTGTGTAGGACTACTTCGATCCCGGGAGCAATATGGACGGGTCCAATTTCACGTGGGACCATGTTCTCGAACGTGCTGACGTAGGCATGTTTCTGGACTATTTGGACGGGTCAAATCTTGATCCCGACCTGACTTTGACATTCAAAAAGATCAATTCAAGGTCAAATCTGGTAAAACGGAAGTATTTCAACGAAATATAATACCTACTGTTACTTTTGTCCCAGGAGTGTTTCGGGTGGGTCAAATTATGACCCTGACCTGATCTTGACATTCAAAATTGTCAATTAAAGGTCAAATCGGGTAAAGCCGGGCGGATTTCGACGGGTATTTTTGTCGTGACTTTTGTCCGGGGAGTGTTTTGGACGGGTCAAATCGTGACCCGACATGACGTTCACCTTTAAAATGGTCAATTCAAGGTTAAATCGCGCAATTCTCCGAAAATCAGAGGGGAACATCCCGGACGAAGTAGGGTCCACCAGCTACTATTATATATTTCTAGATTTAGTTACAAACTAAATACCTGTATATTGTACAAAGAAATGTTTGACAAATATATCTGTATCAATATTACCATACGGGTCATTAAAATAGATACGACGAAACAAATTTTGAAGGGTGCATGGTATCCGGTAAATTTTTATATTTCAAATGATGACATGCGGAAATGCGGAAAGTTGAAGTACCTACGTAATACTGACTATCCGAATGAAGAGATATACATGTATATACAAACCAAAATAGAAGATGACTGCTGGCGACAATGTTTTCCAAAAAAATAGCTCCCATCTAGTTGTCAGCCCGAAGATCAATATAAAGTGTGGTGACTATCAGATGAGGGATATGACTGTACAGTTGCTAAACAATTCAGTCACGCAAAAGAGGATCAAACAGTAAGATACCAAATTGCTGCCTGTGGTAATGTTTTTTAACGAAATTCGGGAAAATTAGATTACTCTCACCCTGGTTATCCAGAAGATCATTGTGGAATCTGGTGACGATCGGACAAGGGGTGTCGTCTGTAGGATCAACCAAATTATTTAGCCATAAAAATAGTAAAATTCCAGATCACCGCTGGCAGTGATGTCTTCACAAGGACAGCTTGAGAACAAAACATGGCTCACATCTAGCGGTGATCCAAACTATCCACGTGAGAAAAAGTTCTCCAATAAAAGCTGGCTGCAGGGTGCGCCAATTGATTCAAATTCGAAATTTAACAGGGTGTACTGCTTGTGGCCATGTTTTCCCCGCATATTTGATAGACTTATGGACAAAACCACTGAATCCGTTGAATCAATATACATGTATACATGGATTAATTTATATGCATTGTTATACACAGTACTGGTATATAAAGGTACTGAAAATAACAATATTACTAGTATACACAAAATAAACCATATATCATGGCTATGGGTTCTAATATCCGAATATGACAGCTGATAACTTGGTGTGAATTGAAGAGTGGTGGTGTCTCAAGCATATCTAACCCTCCACGTTAGTAACATGCCATTAAATGTCATAAGTATAATCTAGCTTGAGGACAGAAGTTATCCATAAAACCCCCCTTAATTCAACCAGGTCCTCGCGCGATGTATGGTCGTTCACACGATGATCTAGGGGGGGGGGGATTAGAATTGTTGTATAAAAACAGCACTGCATGTAAATATAAAATAAAATAGTGCTACATCTTATTACAGATTATTGCCATATATAATCAGTGACTATACAGACAGTCTGACAAAATAAAGTTTCAGTGACACTCTATCCGAAGAGGGGAATAATTCCATCTGTTACAGTCAATGGAGCAATTATGAATCTGGAAAGGTGAAATTTCTAACTAATACTAGATATCGACATGACGCGATAACATATAACGTAAATGCAATATGGCCGCTGGCGACCATTTTTTCCTATAAAATTAAAAAAATATTTGATAGCTCTCATCTGATAGATCAATATCAAGATAAATATGAAGTTTAGTGATGATCGGATGAGTGAAGTGGACTGTGCTAAACGGTTTAGTAATGCATAAAAAGATTTTTACCTTAATATTTTTATGTTCACTTTATAAACTTCACTGAGTCATCTTTGTCATGTATTGAGTTTGATATCTTTTGTTAACAGTTTATAAATCATGTATGTCTCATGTTTGTTATTTTAATTTATGTGTTTATTATCATTAAATAAAGTTGCATTCCTTAAAAAGATTCTTACCTCAATGTTTTTATGTTTTATATGTCTCGTGTTCGTTATTATATTATATACACTTTATAGTGTGTTTCAGAACGAAAACAAAATGAATAAAATCAACAAATTTGTAAATTTAAAAACAATTCAAACGTTGTTGTATTCCATGTCCCAGCCCGGACATATACACCAAATTTCAATAATATTCATTGAGAAACAACGGACCAAACGCCATATAACACCCCGTATGCATCTTTTATTCCGAGTTGGCCTTTTATTCCGAGTTGGCACTCGCCGATTGAGGCGAGTTAGCCCTGAGGCGAGTACGCCGATTCCGACACCTTTTCTATTTGCAGCAGGTTAAGTTTACGCGTAATTTAATTCACAAAGTTCCCCAATTGGTATCGTAAATAGAGCGACCTTATTTGACAGAGAATGCCTCTGTTATTGATTATAAAGTTGCTATACATTAAAAACGACAATTCACATGCTCGTTCAAGCGCAGTAGTCTATTTTCCCCATGTTAAAGGACATCCACAAATACTAAATAACGCTAACTTACTGCCGAATGTTTTACACGACAACTGTTAACATATTTGGGCTGAATTCATCTGACGCGGTATTATTCCTCAAAATAAACAACAAAACCATCGTTACTTGGAAATGTAGTTTGGGCTAACATTTACATAAATCCTCCACATCATTATTCCGACACACACGTCAGATGAAAAACTCACATGAAGTAACCGGCCAAATTGGCCGAAATAATAATAAACAAGCAGTCGCAGACGACGGTATCCCCCGTCGAATTGTGCAGTTGGGGAAGTGCATTCTCAATAATGTTTGCGTTCTCAGTATGTGCTAAACAAGAGGTGGGATTTTGTCAAAAAGCCTGGCTTGCGAACTCATTTTAGGTACTGACATTTGTGGAAATTAGCCATGTGACGTCGTCATACTGGTCATGTGAACTCATATACCAAAAATCTTTGAAATCCGTTGACATTTGTGGAAATGAGCCCTGTGACGTCGTCCATTTGCACACACAAAAAAAAGTCCAATAAGTCCGCTTAAAATATCCGGCCGGACCTGGTTTGCGAACTCTTTCTAGATACTGGTCAAGTGAACTCATATACCAAATATCTTTGAAATCCGTTGAGATTTGTGGAAATGAGCCCTGTAACGTGGTCTATTTGCTATTTGGTAAATTCGACAAAAATAATAAACAAAGTCCAATAACTCCGGTAAAAATATCCGGCCGGACATTGCTTGCGAACTCATTCTAGGTAATTGTCAGGTGAAGTCATATACCAAAACTCTTTGAAATCCGTTGACATGTGTTCAAGATATGACTCTTACAAATTCGGGACGGGCGGATGGACGGACGGACGGACGATACGACGGACGGCTAGATGGACGGACGGACGAACGTAACCCATTCCTATATCCCCGCAAATTTTCAATTTGGCGGGGGATAATTAAATATATTAAATTAAACAGGGATTGTGGATGCCAAAAAGGACTCAAACGAAGAATAAAATATAAAGTGGACATGTGCCTCGACTCGGACGTTTTCATGATCCCACCATTTGTTCCCACTGGTTGTGTTTTTGGTGTTTAAATGCGCCAGTGATAGGAGGGAAGCGACCATCTCCCCTGGAATCCGGAATACATTCAGCTAAAACAGACCCTGTCATCCGGAATACTGTTAGCTCGAGTTTTTGGAAAGAAAATGAGGAATAAATCAAAAGACATTATAAAATGAAATTAGACTGCATTGGCCAGTAATAATTTGATTATAGAGTAATCTGAAAGTGATTAATCTGAAAGTTAAGCAAAATTAAATTACTCCACATTGGGCAATACTTTGATAATCAAACACATCTAGCCAAATATCTTCAACGCCTGTTCAAAACCTTTGGTGAGGATTTATTCCTTAATTCCATGATAAGTTTCCTAAATTGTGATAACATATATGCCGAACACCAATGATAACATCCGAAGTATCAGCCCAACGGCGTCCGCCCTATATATACGCATACGGATCCGATGTCCGGAATACGTCATATAACAGACCCTGAATCCGGCGTCTGAAGGGGGGGGGGGGGGGCGTCTCGATCATCTGATAGGCCCACTATATTGACTTTGTCTCAGCAAGGTGTAACTTAACAGTTTTGGTATAGCGTATATCATTTTGCTAATCAGATATATTAAATAAGAGCATCGATAGGGCGTGGTAAAATATCCCCCATGATAATTCCAATAAATGGCCATGACTCTGGTGAGGGGGAGCTCATAAAAGCCGAACACAACCGAACATAACCGAACATAACCGAACACAAGTCCAAATAATGGGAAATTTCACGAATAAAGTTCATAGGCATATGTATTCATGTTCACACTATTACTATACGAAGATTTGTGGAGTTTGGGCCAATAAAAAGTGTTTTATTCGATATTTTGTAAAAAAAATCCGAACACAAGTTTATGTTCGACACTCAGTCACCGGTAATTAATTAACACACAGATGTGGCGTTAGCTGGTGTTTGAGATATATAACTCTAAAAACAGTCTACTAAATATACGACCACCTTGTAAAGTTCATCTATAAGGCATATGATTTCACGTTCAAACTATTACTATACGAAATTTGGTGGAGTTTGGTTCAATGATGAGTGTTTTGTTAGATGTTTTGTATAACGCGTTTGTGTTCGGCATAGAAAAGCCGAACACAAACTTCTTCTCATGGATTAGTTTATCCGCTGATAGGTGATAATTAATATCTGCCAGATGGGATTTGGCACGCTTTATTCGCGAGAAATACGTGTTAAATTGTTGTCCATTTTCGTCTGCATTCTCACTAAAATGTTACCCCCCGTTATTATTACAAGTCCATTCGTACAATTATTGTACTACAACGATCACCATCTCTGGTTTTTTTGTTATCACCATGCCTGTTTTTTTGGGATTTACAGTGGTTATTCGTGACATCGTGTCGACATGTCCTGGTTCATAGATATAATGATTAACATGCTGCAGCAATTTCCGATCACGGCATATCAAAATAGAGATAATCATTATTGAAGTCGCTTCACTCCCTTCTTTCGTTTTGGCTGATGCACGGTATGCAATACCAATTAACTTGACAATATTTTTCGGATCTAACATGTTTTCCCCGTCTGCTAAACTTACCCTATATGGTATCTATTCTGATACCAAGGGTAAACTTCCGGGGAAAAGACTTGATAAAAGCCTTTGGGCTTGTTGTCTAATCCCCGTTTTGAACCCTATTATTACTTATGTCAAATTGTTTGTATGTATTACATGTTTTGTTCGAAATTAAATAATGTTTACACCAATTTCTGATAGCTGTAGGACGACACTGATATTCGTTTTCGTCACGCATGTTTATGCACCGACATACCGTTATTAAGTTCTTCGTCGTGACATCAGGACCCGTATGTGTCTGGCCAACATCCAATAAGGCGATATCTTCATATGATTGTTGATACAAGATATATACACCATTAAATTGTCATGTGTCCTTGTTTGTCAACTTTTTTTATTTTCTGTTTGGACCCAATAAAATAGGCTGTGCCTGAGTTTTGGGTCCAATTCATTCATGAGTTAATGAATAAATGTATTTAAAAAAATAAAAATATGATTGTTATCTGGCGATTCTACGCCGTGTTATAGCTGGCGACATAACATCTCTTGGTGAGGTGCAAGGAATTCTGGTGGAATTGATGTCAATCATAGTATATGTTCAATCGAATACCGATTGAATTGAAATGAATTATCTGAATACGATTAAAGAGCGTTTCGTATTGTATCTTTTTAAAAGTCTGATAACCAGGAATTTAAGATCTTATTTTATTTTCAAAAATGTGTCTGATATGACAGGAATGTGATATGAAAGAAATAAAGATTGTTTATTTTGCGCTCATGCAAGATACTTTTTGACGTTTGCTAGGGTTGATTGATCTAGTTTTGCATGGGTTTACTCTTTTAGTCTGACATGGCTTCTTGAAGATTCTGGCGGAATTGAAATTAGTCGGTTAAGTCTTTTATCGCGTTGGTCAGCCGTCATGTTCGCCCATGTCTGATTTCTCACTCAAGATTAGAGCACTTGAATGTTTTGCTAAGTCATAGTTTCCACAGCCATGCAATGCTCCTCCGATAGCTCTCATCTAATCGTCAACTATTCAGAAAGATTGTCCGTCAAGTCCGTCAGTCGAAGAACTTTCCAGTTGTTTTCTAGTTTTATAATATTATTTAGACTTTCACAATTATTATTTGTCCACAATTTAGGAATGGAAGAATTTTGCTGACGAGCATTAAACACTTTGAGTTGTAACCTTTCCATGAAGTGGAACTAGCGGGAAAACTTTCTTGTCACTCAAAGTTTTTACAATCGTTGTCTTTCATGACGGGGCCTATCAAAAGTATGTTGTTTCTATAATAGTAGGCTCCATCAAACACTGAAACTAACTGTCAAAACACTGAACTACAATAGGTGAGAGACCGCCACCAACAAACAATTAAGAATCCCGGACATTTCCCCACCGGACATTTCCCCACCCACCCTTGAAATGGCAAAGCGCTTGAAATGGCAGGCTTCACTGATCAGTCAAAACACTCTTTGATGTCCGCATTTTATTAGCAGGGTGGGGAAATGTCCGGTGGGTAAATGTCCGGGTGGGAAATGTCCGGTGGGTAAATGCCCGGGTGGGGAAATGTCCGCTTTTGAAAGTGGGGAAATGTCCGGTGGGGAAATGTCCGTATACCACAATGAAAGCCTTTCGGCTTAGTGACCATATGTCAGATATTAATTATCACCCAATTAGACAGCCGTTAGACTAATACACGACAGAATTATAACTTGTGTTCGGCTTTGCTATGCCGAACACAAAACGCGTTTTACAAATGCGAACTCAAAACGCGTTTTACAAAATATCGAATAAAACACTTATTATTGGCCCGAACTCCACCAATCTTCGTATAGTAATAGTGTGAACATGAATACACGTGCCTATGAACTTTATTCGTTATATTTGCCATTATTTGGACTTGTGTTCGGTTATGTTCGGTTGTGTTCGGCTTTTATACACACCGTCTGGTGAAAATTGGCGGGCGGAACCCAACTTCGAACTGGACCTGTATATATTTTAGGCTAGTAAATTCACATACCAAATTTGATCCCATTCAGTTCAGACTTACTAAAGTTATTATTATATCATCCGGAAACTAAAATTGAGTGCAACTTCCAACAAAAAGGGCCATAACTCTGGTGAAAATTTGCGAGCGGATCGAAATTCGAACCCGAATTGACCTGTAGTTTGTGCTAATAAACAAACATACTAATTTCCATTCATGTATAGTTCAGACTATCTAAAGTTATCATCCGCGGAAACCAAAATTATTCCTTTTATTAGTTTGTTCTCTAAATGTATACAAAATATCCGCTATTTCCTTTACCTCCTATTTCGAGGGGTTGGTGGGTTGGATGTTATATTTGGATTTATCAGATTCAGATAACAGAGTTCAAGACATATATATATATATTCTCTATTTACTGAGCAATTATAATAGGAGTATAATGGAAAATGGCGATCATCTCTCATTTTAACTTTAAAGAAAAAACTCAGATTCAACCACTTCAGGACAACTTCATCGTGATATCGTGTTTGTAGCTAAATGTATGACACAGTACTTGTAACTCGTTCGAGTTGTTCCCTAATTGAGTAATAGAAGTGTCTTTCGAATTGACGGAGTTAATATTCTTACAGCCATCGCATTTTGCTACGCCAAGCAGAAACTCTGTTTTACTCACACCTCCCCCGTGCTCACTCGGTGGGATACAAATAATAACAAGGTACATGTCCATCAATATGCTGTAATTTATTATGACATATTTAGCTTGACCAGATAATATAAGGCTTTATCGCAAATAAAAAAAATAATTATAGACAATATAGCCAGGTTTAACCACGCGTACTCATGTGTAACGGGTGTTACTATGGTATTGCTGTGGATATGTATCTGGCACATGGTATTATGGAGAAAAACCTACACGTGTATAGATATCGGCCCGTAGAGTAGTAAAACGTGTACTCAATAGTTAAGTGGTGAGGACAAGCTGTAAAAACTGCGATCACTGCATGATGCCCTTTATTGATTTCAATCAAAAAGGACCCTTCCGAGCAGGCAATTCCCATTCTTCCACGGCCAAAATAACGTTTTCAGCTCATTGTGTCATTAGATGATTCGATTATTCCCATTTGCTCCCAGTTCCGTATGCTACACGCTGGACACAAAGCTTCTAAACAAAATTGCACAAGTACGTGCATGTAGGTGAAATGGTAACGCGAGTCAGGTGACTTGATTTGGCAATAGCAACACATGCACGTTACAGGTTACACGTACGTGTGGCAAATACCCAAAATCAGTTCAATATTATGCGAAAGTTACCATATATCTATGGATTTCGATTGAGACATTTCTGTGGAACATATGAAAACCAGTTCGCTATATATTCCAGCTCAATGTGTAGTTTCTGCTTCGTGTTTTGAGAAATGCATGTGTTCAATTGATGCATTAACACTGTATATGCATGTTCATTTGTGGATATTGTATGTATATTATTTTTCAACTTGCAGTGTGGAATGCTAACTCTCATTTTGAATTAAATTCGAGTATTATTTATCATTTTAGATACTTCTAATTGCAGCTGACATACGCAGTAATGAGGAATTTTCTTTCATTTATTTGGTCAACAAGAAAACCTTTAAGATACGTTCACACACTAGCGAATTTTCTTGACATTTATTTTTATAGACAATTCGCCGAAGGGGGCTAGAATATGAGGGAATACAAGCAAGTTGATGCAAGGTATATAATGCATGCGCATCACCGCATACTACATGAGACGCGAGATCTCTGTACCCCCATAAGTTATACCACAACCGACGTTGGTCTGACATTAACCTTCAAATACGTGGCAAGCATCAATAATGAAATCCCTATATAGTAACATTTTATCACTCGAATACGAGTGACAACAATCGAAGACACAGATTCCCTAATTCACAATGTTGAAAACTCAAAAGTGAGCAATTAATATATAGCCATCTGTGACAATTCGCATGGTAATTTGCCAGATATTTTCTGTCAGTTACATTTGAACGTACCTTTAGATTATTTGTCATTCGAGCAGATTCTCTGCGAAATTATAAGAAATAGATTTGGCGTTGTAGCGTTCTTTAACCCTTTACCCAACAAACCGGCCAAAACCGGCCAAATAAAGCTTCAACAGCCTAAAATAACTTCGGTCTGTCTCAATAGAACCATACAAATATGGATATCATTGGAACCGGCTCCTTGACCACATTGTGATAGTTACAGTTATGCCCTGTGCCAATGCATTCTCTTATATATGCGAGTCGACCATAGGTCGCCTCGCATATATAAGAGAATGCATTGGCCTAAAAAAAATCTTTTTTTAACACTTTTTACCATTTGTTCTTACATTCTTTAACAATTTTATAATTTTTAATGTGTTAAGCCAATGCATTCTCTTATATATGCGAGGCGACCTATGGTCGACTCGCATATATAAGAGAATGCATTGGCACAGGGCCGTTCTGTTGGGTAAAGGGTTAAACAATGGCTGCACTGGCAAGCTTGATTATTATTTTTATGTATCCGTTCGCGTTCCCTACAAAATGTTGGACAAAAGTTCGCCCATCATTTGGAACGCAACAAAATGAACATATATATTTTAAAACGATGAACATATAATATCGAAAATGTTAAATATTGTTGAAGTGAATGATGCGATATTAACATTGAGACTGGCTTTATTGGTGAAAAATTACTATTCTGGCCATTCGGTGTCTCTAAGAATCGATTCAAACTCTGGAGCTCTGATTGTGTTAGTCGCGAATATCGTGGATACCTTTCGCATAATGAACTATACTTCTGATAAGAATTACGAATAGGGTACTACGTCACTAGAATGTGTTTTCTTTCTATTAGTTGTCGTTTTGCCATATTCTTAGTTACGATTACGGTTATAAGAAGCCAATAATGGACACGCGAGCTTTGCATGCAATCAACAAGCCTACCACTGACTATGACTATGATAATAACATAATAGAAATACAAAACAAAATTACGACAAACAGAGCTATATCACCTTACCACATGTGAGTGGCAAAAAGTTTGAACGGCACTATTTTATCGTATATGAGTCTGTTTGTGATAAAATAGTGCCATTCAAACTATAGTCGTCAATTTTGCGAAAAGGTTTTTGGACTGTCAGAAAATATTACGACTTCTAAAATCTATCCGTAATTGTTATCAGTAATAGTTCGTTATGGGATAGGTGCCAGTTACTGCAATACCATGCAGGTTTAATTTTCTTGCGGTTTGATCTTGAGATGACAAATATATAGGGTCCATAGATCTAATAGCAGATTCCGACAACCGCGAAGCCACATATTCCACAATGCTGCATGTAATACTCAAAATGTCCAGTATCCGCGATGGATTACCTGGAAATTTCCGCGGCACATGTACCAGTGTGTATGTTCCGTAATTCCGCATGTAATACTCAAAATGTCCAGCATCCGCGATGGATTACCTGGAAATTTGCGCGACACATGTACCAGTGCATGTGCGAATGTAGCTTTGGCGTTGAACTGAATGAACATCTGACATTATAAACTGATTCCGCATGTTACCGAACCACTATATCATTAAGATCATTCGAACAAAATGTAAGATTATTTTCCAATAAATAAACTTTAAAAAAGGACCCCATTACTACTTTAAAAATACAGAACCTTCGGAATAACCAACATGATCCACTCAGCCAGATGAACCAAAAAGTTTCCACCACACCCCTGGCTAAGTGGTCCTGCTAATTTGCTATGGTGCTGGTGGGCCCTGCTGAATTGCAAACACCGTAAATGATAACTTTAGGAAAAATTACGGTAATTTTTCTTAACAGCATCGATTTTTCCTACCAGTACCGGAGCAATACAGCAGGACCAACCAGCACGATAGCAATACAACAGGACCACTTAACCATGCAATGATGAACAAGTGTAATTTTGGGCTAGGAAAACGACGAACAGTTGACATTTCAATGCACAATGGAATGTAAACACTTTTAAAATGATAAACAATATAACAATAGTTACTTTTAGAATAAAATGCTAAAAATTCACACACTTGCGCGATGAAGGACGAAATAATATACTAGTTTGAATTCAATAATCTTGACTGCATTCGTGATGGTAGTTTCCAATAAAGACTTCGCCGTCCAAACAAAAAAGCGATCGCGGTGGCTCAACTATGTGGCTACAATATATATTATATATACATGTATATATCTTTACCAGTGACGCGGCTAGAGGGTCTCCGTTGGGGATCCAACTGATGCCACAAACTGTTCAACTGTTGGAAATTTCTGAACTATAGCATCGCATAAGGTTGGAAATGTTCAACTGATTGCAATTTCGTTAAAAAAATTGACACCAAGTAGTAAAAAATGCAACTTTTGTTCTAAAACAACAAATTTCACACTAATTGATGGTTGGAATATCAAACTTTCAGAAAAATTTCCCATCTCAGTTAACCCTTTCATTACTGGAGCATCCTGAATTTTGTTTAACCCTCATTCCAAAGGAAGTATGGGATAATATTGGAAAGGTTTAGATTTAAAACTGTAACATATAGTGTGCCATATGCGGGAAATATTATCCAGCAATGCGACAGCTATGTTCTATTTCTAAACGTAGTACGTACAGCATTCCACAACGTTTTTTAGTTGCCAGTGAGATACGTGATGTGTCATATTATAGGCAGTATTGAACGAGACCACTACTCGTGATAAAAACTCGCATTACATTTAGGTGTTATGTGCAGTTTATAACTGAACTCCCATTGGATACTACCTTCGGCAGACCATATTTGGAATTTCCAGACCACATGAGAAGAATATGATGACCGCTACGTTATACGCATTCTGGGTCATGACATGGTGTGTTATGGGACGTCAGCAGCGTTTTAACCCTTCCATGCTGACAGGAGCCTCCTGACATTTTGCGAAAACCCTGCGCCAATGTATTATCGTATATATGCGAGTCGTCCATATGGATACGGAAATCCAAAATGGCTGCAGGCGGCCATGTTTTTTTTTATCGAATTTCGACAAAGAACGATGTCCCCATCTCGGGGTCACCCCGAAGATCCATATGAAGTTTGATGATGGTGATGATGTTTACTAACAATATCCCCTTTGAGGTGTCTGTAAGTTAATATAGCCATATGAGACAGGTATCGCAGCATTGTTTACGATGGCGATGCTTCCTATATCCCCTTTGATATGGCTGTAAGTTAATGTAGCCATATCTATGAGACAGGTATCATTTGTAAATTCGAGTACATGAATTAAACAGTGAAATAATTTTTTGGACAATTTCACAGCAAAAATATGTCTTGTTGCAACAATAAAAACGAGAGGCCGATCACGATCGGCAGATGTTTAACCCATATAGTCCAGGAGATATTGGTCGACCTCTGCACACACCCCAGGACTTAACTTCACCCGACTAATTTTCTTCCTTAAGGTCTCCTCTAATATTTTTCACTTGTTAACAAGAAAAAAAGTGGCTGCAGAGACTCCAGACAAGATGGCGTCCATCATGGCGGCCATTGTTTTTAAATGCACCAGGTCTCTTTGATCGCCATTACAGTAAAGTTGATAGCACATGCGGTCTTGTTTTCCGCTCGATTCGTTATGCTAATATACAACCCTTACAAATTAGCCAAAAATCCGACACCAGAATCCAATATGGCGGCCAAGATGGGCGCCGAAATGTGAAAATATGCTATTGTTCTGACATGTTACCACCTTTCGTTTGTCTCTGTGGGAAAATGTTGGTATCTTTGCGTCATGTTATACATTTATCAGATAGAGGAGTCATTGGCGACCACATTCGGTCCATAATATACATTCATTGCGGGATATTTTTGTCCGATATCACGTTTTCCCAAATGCCGGTATAATAGGTCAAAGCCGAATCTACGTTAATAAAGCGATGTGATGTTTCGAATCAATGAATGTTATTGCTATTATAACAACACCCATGCATATATATGTGCAGGAGATACTCAAGCTAGGATTCCTCTTATACCTAAGTTGAGGAATATCTACCCAAATCCAAGATGGCGGCCAAAATGGCCACCAGAAATAAAAAATTGCGGAAAATCGCCGATTTTAACATCAGTGAACATTATTGTCACGAAAACTCCACATCTGCTTACTATTGTGAGTTGGGAACACTTAGGCGAAGAACGTTCCTTGTACCATATCCAAATAAAAGTCCCCCAAATCCAAAATGGCACCCACAATGGCGGACATATTTAGAAAAATCACCAAAATTCCCTCATATTCACATCATTGGGCATTATTGTCGAGACAACTCCACCCATGCTTACAATTGAGTTGGAAATACTGAGGTGAAGTAATTACATTACATCTCATGCAAGAAATTGTTTTCCAAATCGAAGATGGCGGCCAAAATGGCGACCGAAATTTGAAAACACGTCTACATTCCTTTACTTTCTTACGATGGGCGTTATTGTTTCGCGATTTCTATCCACCATTACATGTTGATATGGAATAGTGACATGAAGTA
This sequence comes from Siphonodentalium dalli, assembly GCA_032622095.1. Classification (NCBI taxonomy): domain Eukaryota; kingdom Metazoa; phylum Mollusca; class Scaphopoda; order Gadilida; family Siphonodentaliidae; genus Siphonodentalium; species Siphonodentalium dalli. Next base: position 126,019,697 of record CP136061.1, on the reverse strand, counting down.
TTTATTAGTTTTTGGCAATTGATACTAACAGCCAAGATCGCTGCTAAATTGGCGGATAGAAATTGAAAAGAAATCGATATTTTCACATATTAATTTCAACTTTTTGTCATAATATCCGTATGTATGGACGAAACCTTTCATAAACCTTCTACTAGTTCAACTTAAAGGTATCAAAACGCATAACATACCTCGTATCCTTCTGGAAAGATGAAAAATCACAATTAATATCGCGATGTGGCATTTCGAAATCCAGTCTCCACTTAGCGCCGATAATGGCCGTAAGCGTAGGTGCGCCGAATAGTTATATCAGAACAATTACCTGATAACAGATTCTGATTTGCCACGTCACGTCCATAATTATCTGGACCAGCTTCCATTTCTTTGTCTGATAAATCTAGGTCGCTCACACCGACAAAGTATTCAACACTTCCTGGGAGTAGGGTCCCTCTAATCATAACGTTTCAAACAATTCATTTTCCGGTGTCTAGCTTACGATTTTAAATATTTGCTAAATATGATATTTGTGCGTCATCTTGAACTAGGAAGGCATATGGCCGATGAGTATACAAGCTTACAGAAGGTCATCTCTATGTATGTGTCTCATACCCCATGGGATAACGACATGTACACCTGGCTAACCAGTTAGCTAGTCACTTCTCAATAGATGGTTCGTAAACTCACAAACTCAGCGAACGCATTGGCATATGTGGACAACTTCGACAGAGTTTCGAAGGATGCTAGCTGTCTCATTCCCTTTGACAGATGTCTATATGCTAAGGAGAAGACCCTAGTGTACAGACTACCCACACTTCTTGACCATTATCCGAAGCAAACTGTGTGATGTCCCGCAGTTGTCTCGTCGAATATCTCCCAGCAGAGAAGAACAATGCTCGCGGTGCTAGTTTGTGGACATGCGCCATGATAGTGGGAATGAAATGGGCCACTGTATACACCACCCCTACACCTGGTGCATGTTTAAGATATCGAATGTCATGCGTGTCGGTTTTATTTGGTGTGGTAAGATTGTATTTCCACATCCGTTTCGAAGCCTTTCTGATTCAACTACGTACACTGTTGTCTGGATAATACTATGCTAGCCTCCCTCAAAACAGTCGGATGGACTAAAGGATAATATCTTTATAGCATGAATGTATGCGTGTTTTGTTATCCTCTCTCGGGGTTAGTTTCAGTGTGTGGGCGGTATTATTCAAGAAATGTCAGGAACTGTGGTGCATTTATTTCACTATGTATTTAAAGAACAATTGACAGTCTCGATGGCAATGGCTGTGGACGTTGGGGAACGCGACCTTTATGATCATATAGCTTTATATATATAACTTTAGAATATAGTAGTTAATGTCTCATGCAGGAAAATGGTCGCAATGGTGATGTTACCAAGAAATCACTTGGTGTAGCAACGTTTGTTGAACTGAATGCAAGAGCTCATCAACGTAACATTCCTCTGGATGTTCTTCGCGTTGAACATTTCACCCTTTTGTTGATGGCATTTGTACTTTCTTGAACCATACCACCCAGCGTGAGTATGACATATCAACCAACTATCAAAGGTATCGCCTTTAAGACTACACCCCAGTCTTGGTGGGGCTTATACAGCAGTAGCCAATGACATACTCCTGGTCCAGTTGTTTAAGAACGGCTTCCAAACGGATGGGAACATCTTAGCATACAAGGAAAGCAAAGCCACACATGAGATCCTGTCTGAATATAAAACATAACAAAACTAGAGGTCAGATTCCATGGAATCAGATATACTTCCATGGTATGTCATACAATCACATGTGAGTGTTATGCGTATATGTGTGTTACTCTTCATGCGAATGCATATTGGTGCCTTGTGATCCGATGGTGCACTTGCATTGACATTTCTAAATTTAATATATATTTTGGGACTTCTGTCTGTCTGTTTGTTATCTATGACCGGAAAAACTGCTGGGCAGATTTTGATAAAATTTGATAAATATGGGTACTTTTGTCCAGGGAGTAATTTGGACGGGTCAAATCGTGACCCCCGACCTGACCTTGACCTTCAAAAAGGACAATCCAATGTCAAATCGGGTAAAACAGACGGATATCGACGAAATTTTATACCTAGGGAAACTTTTGTCCGGGGAGTGTTTTTGACAGGTTAAATCGTAACAATGGGTTAATTTTATAGTAGACCGGACATACCTATATAGTATATCGGTGAGCATGTTCATGCATTTGCCTTGCTTATTGACAAGTCCGTTCATGAAGAGAGGGTTTGAATTTGAGTAATATATATCACCCGTTACAACGTTATACGCTACCGGGGTTAAACCGTCCAATCTAAATCTTTAAAAAGCGTACTAATCTTGCGTTTAGATACTATTTATCACATCCACTCGTCCAAAAGTTTTTATCTCAATATCTGATTTTCGGAGTAATTTACCCCATTTGATCTTCGGTGGAATTTGTCTTAATCTGAACCCACCCGACACAAACACTCCCTTGAGCACGTTGCGTTTATAGTAGAGCGGTCAATTTTTGTAGTCGTACCTACAGTATACCGGCTTACATGCTCCTGTGTGAAAATCGCTCCTACGTCAGCCCGTTTGGATTTGGGGTTAAAAATCGGCTAGTGATAGACTATATAAGTATACATATTTATGATATATAGCGTTGTCACGAGTAAACCGTTCCATCTGAAAATTGGAAAATCGCCCTCTAGATGCGCGTGAACACTAGCCATCAGATGTACTCGTAAAAAAAAATGATCTCGATGTTTGAATCCCCCCCCCCCCCCCTTTGCAATTTTCGTGGAATTTTCCTAAAGTCACAACCCACCCTGACACGCATTCTCCGTTGGGCATGTTACATTTATAGTATAGCCGTCAAACTTCTGAGACGTACATAAAGTATGTCAACGTACCTGCTACGATATTATCTTGCTCTTTAATCAGCCGGTTTGGATTTGGCGGGAAAAATAGTTGCAATATTTCCGTACCCTGTAACGCGGAAAGTCCTGGGTAAAAACATTTTTAAGCGGTAATTTCTAGTCCGAATCTCTCGTCCAATTCGGAGTATGCAATACAAAATTTAGAGCTCTGTACTTATAAAAACAAACAACCAAAAAAAACCTCGGTTTATTCATCCCGGTGTATAGAGGTTCCCCTGTTTATGGGCGGTAACTCTTCAGGGAAAGCGCGGACACAAGTTTTGATGCCCGTGGGCAGTAGGGCATACCGAGATGTACATACGGTCCAATTTTCGATGCTCTGCTCCTTATAATTTCCGAGATAATAAAATGACATTTTTTCATATAAAGGGAGATAACTCCACGGGATAAATGCGGACAATATCCATTATGAGCCAAAGACATATAACTCATTTACCCCAACATACCTACCAAACTTGAGTTTTCTAGTACTAATACATTCAGAGATTTGGGCGTTGAAAAATACTGTAGTATAATAATAATAATAATGAAAAATAATCGAATAAGGGCTATAACTCTGTCTTGAAATATTGGGCCGGATATCATTATCTTTAGTAGACCTCATATGCCTATATTCGTTAGAGATCTCGCGGTCCTGCTGCAATTAGTTTCTGAGTATTTTCAAATAAACGGAAAACTACCCCAATAGAAAAACAATATACTTCCTTGGTTACACCATGGAAGTATAATACGGGGCGGTGCAGTCATGGTCCAATTTCATTTCCACTATCATGACACATACCCACAAACTAGCACCGTGTGTATTGTTATCATCTGCTTGGATCTGTTCGGTGAGACGATTGCTGGACGCCAACAAGCTTATTCTTATGATCATGTTCAAGGAGTTTGGGTATATTATGCAGTATGGTCTTCTACGCCTTAGCAGAAATGCATCCGTCAAATGTCGGGCTTTCAACATTCGAAACCATATACAGAAGTTGTCCGGGTAGGTCAGTGCATTAGATGAGTATGTGAATTGACGAACCATATATTGAGAAGTGGCCGTTTGGGAAGATCAGCAGGTGTACACGTTATTATCCCCATTAGGTCACCAAAGCTGACAATACGCAGATAGATAGGTCCTTCTGAAAGCTAGTATACGTATCGACCGAAAATCCTTTATAGTGTATCGCACAAGATGACGCATATACTCCATATATAGCATCTGAATAATACCATAAGCTATACCACGAATGAAGCTCGCTAAGAATTCCAAGCTTTCGAAACAAACACGTGAGCAGGACACCGGCATATGTATTGTTTGAAACATTCCGATTAGTGGCACCCTCCTACAAAGAAGAGTAGTGAACTGTTGTTGTGAGTGAGATAGATTAATCTGACGAAGAGACGGAAACGAGTCTAGATAATGCTGAATGTGGCAATTCAGAATAAGCTCAGGTACTGTTGTTTTGATTCTTGGAAGTCATACTATGACTATTCGGCGCACCTATATACGGTTACAGCCAGTATGAGCCCTTAGTGGAGAATGGATTTTGAAATGCCACTTCGCGATTGTGGGTTTTCATCCTTCCAAAAGGCTACGACTTACATTGGAACTAATAGATGGCTTAAATTATGTACCGTTTCGTTTATACAAATCAATATTATGACAAAAAGTTGAAATTAGTATGTGATAATATCGGCTTCTTTTCAATTTCTGCCCGCCAGTTTGGCCGCCATATTGACTGTGAGTATCACTTGCCAAACCCTAATGAATAATTCATACATATCAACATGTAATGGTGGGTAGAAATCGCGAAATAATAACGCCCATCCAGAGAGTAAAGGAATGTAGGCGTGTTTTCAAATTTCGGTCGCCATTCTGGCCGCCATCTTCGATTTGGAAAACCATTTCTTGCATTAGATGTAAGGTAATTACTTCACCTCAGTATTTCCAACTCAACTGTACGCATGGATGGAGTTGTCTCGACAATAATGCCCAATGATGTGAATATGAGGGAATTTCGGTGATTTTTCAAAATGTGTCCGCCAGTGTGGGTGCCATTTTGGATTTGGGGGACTTTTATTTGGATATTGTACAAGGAACGTTCTTCGCCTAAGTGTTCCCAACTTAAAATAGTAAGCAGGTGTGGAGTTGTCATGACAATAATGCTCACTGATGTTAAAATCAGCGATTTTCGGCGATTTTTTATTTCTGGTGGCCATTTTGGCCGCCATCTTGGATTTGGGTAAATATTCCTCAACTCAGATATAAGAGGAATCCTAGCTCGAGTATCTCCTGCAAATATATATACATGGGTGTTGTTATAATAACAATAACTTTCATTGATTCGAAACATAACATCGCGTTATTAACGCTGATGGGGTCATTGTCACAAGGCTCCGGTCACATTCGTGGCCAGCTTTTTAAAACGATCACAAATGTAGCCAGCTTTTCTACGGCGATCACAATTGTAGCCAGCTTTTCTTATTCATGCGAGCCTCAATGAACAACATTAGGTTAGTCTCATTTTTCTGAGTTGATGAATGAATAACAACATAAATTTTAAAAATTTGATATTAGTTCATCTAATAACCTGAGGTTTCCGATCCATGTCGTTAGATGCTCGAATTATATTCCAATATAAATTGATAAACGAAGTCCGTTTTGGAGCATGACGTCGAAATTTTAGTCACGAACGCGATGACGTCATATTTCGCGCCATATATAAAGCATGGAATTAAAAAAGCTGGCTACGAATGTGATCGCCGGCGAAAAGCTGGCTACATTTGTGATCGATTTAAAAAGCTGGCTACGAATGTGACCGGATCCCTTGTGACAATGACCCCATCGGCGTTATGAACGGAGATTCGGCTTTGACTTATGATACCGACATTTGGGAAAACGTGACATCGGACAAAAATATCCCGCAATGAATGCATATTATGGTCCCCATGTGTTCGCCAATGACTCCTCTATATGATAAATGTATAACATGACGCAAAAATTCTAACATTTTCCCACAGAGACAAACGAAAGGTGGTAACATGTCAGAAAAATAGCATATTTTAACATTTCGGCGGCCATCTTGGCCGCCATATTGGATTCTGGTGTCGGATTTTTTGCTAATTTGTAAGGGTTGTATATTAGCATAACGAATCGAGCGGGAAACAAGACCGCATTTGCTATCATCTTTACTATAATGGCGATCAAAGAGACCTGGTGCATTTAAAAAAAATGGCGCCATGATGGACGCCATCTTGACTGGAGTCTCTGCGGCCACTTTTTTTTCTTGTTAACAAGTGAAAAAATTTAGAGGAGACATTAAGGAAGAAAATTAGTGGGGTGAAGTTAAGTCCTGGGGGGGGGGGTGGTGCAGAGGTCGACCAATATCTCCTGGACTAATACCTTGGCGATAGCGATTAGCTATTTTTATAAATTTTATAAATCCTTACATCAACCTTTTCATGAGTGCTAAAGTTTCAACAATTCACACTTAATATAGTGATCATGTGAAAAATATTTAGTTATCACATTGTGTCAACAGGATTGGCGGAGGGTGTTAATATTTTTAAGCAAATAAACCAAATGACCCTCACTATGCACGTTAGGGGTGTGTTCTCGTCAACTATGACTAGAACTACATGTATAAATATAATCAATGGAAATATTTGAGTTATCAAATCGGATAGAATAGGATTAATCTTACCCAAACTAATGAACTGATAAACACAAAATAGTCTATACAAAGCATGTCATTGGATTTAGAATCCCATACAACAAGTCAGTCTCAAGAATACCAGCACCAATAATATTACCATGGAGCCCAAATGCAATTGAGGGAATTTAAAAATAAAACATTTCCTCTAATGATGATTATACAATTGGTGATTTATTGAAACCCTTACTGAACCTGGATCAAAGTGAAAGGGATAATATTATATCTGTCTATCGCATAAATATTTGTCTATGGAATGGTTTAATTTTAATCCCAAATCCATGCAAATCAAAAGTGGATCACCATCAACCTGTACATAATATAGGAGAATGATCAAATGAAAAGCATCAAAACCATATGATGTGTGGAGAGGGTTAATCATTTGCAATGACATCATATCATGGAACTGAGGAATGTGTGGATTAATTTTTGTCTAAGATAAGACAACAGTGTATGTAAACAACAATGTCTGTAAAACATCCCTACAAAGTAACAATGGACTATTCCAATTTAATATTTTAGAATAGGTGTCCTATAGTGTGTACATAAACTTTAGTAATGAACCTGTTTCAGCAAAGGGGTTAACTTAATATTGCACAGAAAACAGAACTCCACCAGATAGCCATCAATCAATTTGACATTATGATAAACAAATCCCACCAGCCAGCAGTACCACTATCAGGCTTTATAGCATGTCATATATTATGTCCATAGTGATACTTAACTCATTTCAATTACACACATGGTCTGTGAGATATGTTCTCTTAAAATTCCCAGCAGTAATTACTTGAATTATAAAGGGTCATAACTCTGTTAAAATAAATCGGATCAAACCCATATTCGAACTCGATCTGTATTTAGGGGTGATAAATTCATATACCAAATCTGGTGTTGATCAGATGAAAAATGGTTTGAGTCATTGCAGCTTGGGTGAATTCTAAGTAAACATAAGAGTGAAAAACGTTAATTAAAAAATACAAAAAACCATACAGACGAAGAACGTGCTAAGAAAAACCTAGGTAAGAAATATGAGGCAGATCAGAAAAAATATGTTCAACTTATTGCATTGGACAGCATGTGTGTAAAGGGTTAATTATTTTCTAAACCGATCAACCAATCAATACCAAAAACTAAACAGATGAGGGGCGTGTCATCATAAACCTACATATCAAATATGAACACAATCGGTCAAAATATACTTCGGTTATAGCATCGGATTTTTGGGTCATAACTCCTTTAAAATAAATCGGATCAAACCCATATTCGAACTCGATCTGTATTTTGGGCTCTGAAACTCGCATACCAAATTTGGTTCCGATCAGATAAAAATTGTTTGAGTTATGACAGCATGCATGAATTCGAAGTCGAAAAAGGGACATAACTCCGTAAAAAAAAACTCGGATCAAACTCATATTTGAACTCGATCTGTATTTTGGTCTGAGAAACTCATATACAAAATTTGGTTCCGATCGGATAGACATTTTTTGAGTTATCGCACCATGCGTAAAGTGTCTACGGACAGACAGACAGACAGACGGACGGACGCACGACGAGTGGTCAATCCGGACGTCGACATTATGTTTACCATACTATGGTATGGGTAAACATAAAAATTGATATGATTATTATTGATATTTTGCAGGTTGATATGTGTCCATTTTAATTTGGTTTATTTTGAGGCTTAAAATTATATGAACCTTCAAATTGGGACCGTATTCGCATATGGAATTTGAAAATTATAATCGGGTTTGGATATAAACACAAACGATGTATATCGAATCTGAAAAGAATCTTATTTGTTCGGTATAAATTTGCTGGCAATGTTGTCTAATAATGAAGACCAACATATAGACTTCGGCTAGACTTATTGTTTAAACAACCAACTGCCCAGACACAATATAGACATTATAAGCCATACCGCATCAGGTCAATTTTACTGGTATATCTATGAACAGGTAATATCACATGTTTCTAATACATTTAAGATTCCAATATTCTTAAACATTATAATAATAAAATAATATAAAATAAAACAAAACAACTCAGATATGCTGCTCATGAGGAAGATCTTGTTCTATCTTCACGTGAACCATTTTGTTCTTAATGAACATCATTGTGCGTCTCACGTTAACCATGCATCAAGTATTTGCTTTCATGAGTGTAAGTTGATACTGTTGATGTAAGTCATGCTGCGAAGTACCCTGAAAACAGAAATGTCACACAATGTTTTAGCTCAAATCAAAACATATAAAACAAGAGGTGTGCACTCGAGTGCTAGCATACCCCCACCGTGGCAAATTCAACCCGCATTATCCGTAAACCCAACAAAAAAGATTTTTAACTTTAAAGGAAAATTCGGACTAATAATATCGATATGGTGTCACAAGAAGCTTGTACAGAAAAAATTATTCAAATTGGTTCATATTTGTTCGAATTATTGCAGAAACCCCAAAAAAGGGTAGGAAATGATACGTAACCGTAACATTTAAGATGGCTTTTGAACCCATATTCGAAGAAACACAAAAAAAAACAAATGAATTCTAAGCCCGATTCGCACTAGATTTGTATTTTAAGCCAATTCAGACATATATCAAGTTTGGTGGTGATCGGGACATCCTAACTTGAATTATCATCCAAAGTCAAAATAAGTCGAAAATGAAGTGTAATATTACGAAAAACAGTGGGGGTATAATTACTTGCAGGAAACGCCATTCATAACACAGGGCCAGGAACCTACGACACCAATCTAGTCTCGAACCCAAAGCGGTTTTGATATTAAATTGGTTTAAAACATATTTAAACGTTTGTCTGGCGGGATATTCACAATGCACATTCAAAACTCAGTAATAGTTAAACACACATATTTATAAATAGGCATCGATATAGTGTCCCGATTTTGAACATCAAATACACCTTAACAAACTAATAGATGTTCATAAAATGCACCTATATATGAAAGGGTAGTGTATACTTCAAATATATGCTGAACCATTATCCTTGGCGTAGGCCCCTTGAATCATTTTTATTTATTTGTAGACAGGAATGGGTGGCAAAACAAATATATGTACATTAATGCCCTAAATAATCGACTCCTTAACCACAACAGAGCTTTCCGATGAATGGCAACAAGCCATATTTCCGACTAAATCCTGAAAAAGTACCCATAATTCTGCTGTGGCCAAGGAGTCGATTATTTAGGGCATTACTGTACTTTGGTTTGGTCGTACCATTGCTCATAGAGTTGTGCCCCTTGGTCCGTACACACATGCATGTAACTCCCGATTTTAACCATTGTTTTTACTAAAATTGACAACTACAACTCGCAAGAAGACCATGACAGAGCGAATATCAGAAAAAAAAAGCTCTCTACTGATAGAACTATGATATAACTGAGAAAAATTTGAAATAGAAATACATTATCGTAGCAATTTAAACAATAATTGTTTTGCAAGCGCAGATGACACAATTCGGGGAGAGAAATCGGGATATTTCCACACATATTTATTTCCGAATTGTTCAGCCCTCCTAGAACCAAAGATATCTTGTACAGCTATATACCTGAGAACAAGTAATAAAGCTGACATTGTACTTAAGAGACCTATTTAACATCTAACGCTTTTCGAAACGAATGCATAAACACTCTTTATCAAAGGTTGGCATTTGACTCTTTGAGCGCCTGACAGAAGTTAAAACGCGATAAAATGGTATATTACAGACTGTAGCACATAACGGGCTTATTTTAATAAGCGAAATATGCTGATGTTATCATTATGTAACAACTTTTACACTATATATGGACCTAAAACGCTGTTCTAAAACAGTTCAATATATGTGACAATTTCCTTATGAAATAAGCCCATATTGGCATATCCACCCTGTTTCATCGACACGACTTACAAGAATCAGGCTTTTTATAATGTGTTTTCACTTCGACCGGCGCCATTCGATGGATTAACGGTTACAAGATCACTATGGGCTTATTTCAGAATCAAATAAGTCCAATATGAAGCTATGTGAATATTTAGGTACAATATGAACCTATTTGCCAGAGGATATGGTATGTATTTCCAATACCATGCACGCAAACTGTAAGAAACAATTACAGTTTTTCCTTGTTGATGTTTAGGGTGGATACAGACATGCATGTAATCTCTGTAAATATCGTGTATTTGGCGTTTTACATGGATCATATACACCTGTAAAATGTGTCCGCTGACAACCCAATCATTGCGGCTATGTTTGACCACAGTGAGTCAAGCTCTAAAAGTGCACAGAGGCGTTGACTCTGATGAAGTCGTCAGGCCGCTTAAAATAATTATTCGCGCGATAATCCAAATGGTGGAGGTTCTGTATTAATCATTTTCAGTCTTTTCTTGATTTTTATACCAGTGATGGCCTCAGGATATCCCCAACGCAGGTGCTATGATCCTCAACACGGGGGCTATATTATCCCGGAAGCTGTCCATTGCATATTTCCTCGACCGGGGGGGGGGGGGTGCACACCCTGAGTTCTGACCCTTTGAAACCATTCCTGATTTATAAATATTGCAGTTGACAGTCATGTCTGTTTGCTACAAGTGATTAATCTAATATGCAGCAATGTATGCTATTCATATAATTATGAACATAGTATTACAGCTTTAAATCTGAAGGTAAAGAAGGTGGCGTTATCGTGAATCGTCATTCGGAAAAAAGGGTTATTTAGCTACAAGATCCCAACTACGTCACCTTTCGTCTCTTGTGTTATGCATGTATAAGCACAATTTACAACTATGGAATATTTAAGTAAAACAAGATGTTGTACATTCTTGCCCAGATAATCCCGGTTGGTTTACTTTCAACTAACTCCCTTACATTTATTCGAAGCTTTCGAGATCCAGCCCCTCGCCCAATCAAGGATTATGGTTGCAAATGTTATAATTCAAGCCTGTACAGGTTAAAATTGTGACAGTTAGGAACTTGTTCAACCTTTGGCTCGAGAAACATATACTGTTCTGTAAATTCTGGGTGAAAATGGGGGGGTGTCACTCTTTTTAATTTCAACGTTGTACCTGCGCCATTATTATGGTAGTTACATAGTCGGGTAACCAACACAGATGACAATATTCGATCAAATGAGTATTTATTAGAATGAGACAATAATACACGCGGTCAAGATTTCCGACCCAAACCAAGAGAGAGAAACCCTGGTTTGTTATAATAGAGATCGCAATTGGACGGTCACACACAATACAACCAAACACAGTCTCGACTAGATACAACCCACTGGCGTAACCACTTATTTTCTCTCCTCTCCTCTCCTTGTTTATCGAATCATATAATGTCAATACAAATAATAGACGTGCTAGTCACACTGGCTATACACGAAGAAAAGAACACAAACACATCGACAAAGTAAAACATAGATCAGCACGTGATTGATATCACCAGCTAATTTGAGTCAGTCATGACCGACTTGGGACAATTAAAGAACATCCTTACAGTCTGAAATTCCAGTTGTTCCTATTACAATCCGTCATGCACAAGATGTTGGTAAGTTGTGCATAAGAAAACTACATGCTTCAATGGTAACACTGTGGTGTGCGTAACACTACAGGCAACCGATTATAGATTCCTCATTTTATACCGACTGACATGCCTGCCTATGATCAAATCTGCATTACATGTATATCTGTCCCATGGTTTAACTATGGAGTTATCATCGACATCAAATGACTGATTGGCACACGCATTAGTATCGGTAATCACGTTTGTGTGTAGATGTTCCCCCCGCAGGTGTGTACTCATACAGTCATCGCTCACTCGGGAACCAACAAAGTTGACAAACACCCTGCATGATATTCCAATACTGACAACTTCCTTCCCGCTCTCCGTCACTTGAGGTTTTGTAACAAGTATCTGTTTCGGGCTATCTCCGTGTGACACGACAGACTGGCCACTCTCAAAGGATCCGTTTGCCTCCATATTCAGTTCATCCCATGTGTGCAAGCTGTGTTTGCTGGTATATTTCATGGATGGAACAACTACGATCGGGTATGTCGATATTGCAGTTATTGGCTGTATTAATCCATATCCATGTGACATGTCGGATGTAACATTCACGCATCGATCATCCGAGTCCTCAGAGTGCCCATCTTCTTCCACTTTCATACATTGATCGTTTGGGTATAGGGAATATACATTTATGTCCAATGCTGTGCTTGCTGGGGTTCGAACATTTATCTTTGCGAGAGACTCACATGCATGTGGAATCTCCTGGCTGTTGTGATGGCCATAAGAATAAAACACATGATTGTCAACCAGAACAATGGACTTATCTGGTTTAATCGTCAATTCATTGATGTTCATGAATGAATCTCCTGCCAGTATGTCGATGTTCAGATTTTCCGCGACTACCGCATCCAAGTAGAATAGGGATCCACCACGCGATAGTGTTAGACTTGCATGACCAACAACTGATACCAGCAATCCATCATATATCGGGATAGTAATGTGGTCTGTTTCAGTGAAACATATACCGAGGTCCTCAGCAAGCGAGCGATCAATCAAGTTAATGTCCTGACCTGACTTAAGACTCACACACACGATTGTGTTGTTATAATATAAGTCAATTCTTGGTGAGTTGACGTAGTCACATCTCGCAGTCAAATGATCGCCTTCGACAAACAACAAGTCACCGCTGTTGGGTTCATTAAGATAAGTCATTCCAGTGTATATGGACACTTTGTATCGTGAGATCTGGCTCAAGTATGTGGAATCGCTTGTTTCTTCCTTTCCAATCTGCCCATGCACATACGATGGACCTGATGGATCAGTTGTACAAACACATACCCTCTGATGTTGTTCGATAAGTGGGTACGAAGCTATATTATCTGGTAAAATATCCGAGCAGGACACATTTACATGTATTTCTTTCTGTTGCACTACCAATTTCTCTTCTGCTGGCTCTGCATAACAAGTTTCCTCAACCGAATAGAATCCAAAGTGTACTCGAATAATTCTCCAAATACTTTCCATGGAGGTCGACCTTTTGACGATAGAATAGCGTGCAATTATTGGACAATATCTTGCCATATGTCCTAGCATTACCTCTAAGAGAGCAACTTTCTGACTCGCACTTCTGCGGCTGTCTATTTGCATTTTGTCGTCATCACTGACAAAGCCTCTGAGTGGATTGGCCTTTGTTTTCATCAACCACGTAGTACCTTCAACTAAGAATGGTTCAAAATTGTCGTCCATTGACAGTGATCGTACGATGGTACTTCGCCACTCTCTAACTGAAGCTACCGTCTCTGCCTTTGTCAAACACCACGGTGTTATAATGGGTGTAGATGCCATGCTCTATACTGGTACGTCGCGAAAGTCGGACCACGTGTTAGTTCCAAAATGAAACACCCAAATGAAAGAATACTTTTCAGCGGAATTTCCCCGTCGGTCAGCTGCTGCGTCGTAAATATGCAATGTAGTTCACCCAACTCCGACTTGTGGACTGTCACTTCCTTGTTCAATGTAATGGAGACGAAGGTTTTATATCAACGCTGCCACCACGCCATTATTATGGTAGTTACATAGTCGGGTAACCAACACAGATGACAATATTCGATCACATGAGTATTTATTAGAATGAGACAATATTTCCGACCCAAACCAAGCAGCGTTGATATAAAACCTGGTTTGTTATAATAGAGATCGCAATTGGACGGTCACACACAATACAACCAAACACAGTCTCGACTAGATACAACCCACTGGCGCTGTATCTGTATCTGTAGTTGCTACGTCCTAGTGACCAAGGCTGGCTTTTACAGGACGGGATCGAGTAGATCCATAATTTTTCCAGGAAGTTTTTTTGCCGAACCCGTGACTTCTTCGCCACATTGTTGCACACGGGACAGCCATTAGCGTCGGCTCCCGATCCGACGGTGTGCCAAGTGTAGTGTCATCCCTGGTCATGACATTACGAGAGGAGCAGAGGTACGAAGTTAGTCCAGTACGCATTTTTTCAAATTTTTGTCTGAGACTCTTTGGCTTCTGGAATCTTTCTCAGATCACTGATCGTGGCATCGATGATTGATTTGTGATGCCCATGGTACTGGGAATGCAGATGGCGATACAAAGTCCGACCGATATTTTGTCGGATTTGAACCCTCGACCGTGTCGAAGGTGTAGCTCAGAGGTCGGCCCACAAACCAACTGAGCTATCCGCTCCTGTATTAATTTGTAATGGATATTTGCATGGAAACCCCATTTGAATGTTATCACATGAACTCGATCTCAAATTATCCGAGCAATCTCAACAAACCGATATCGTCCTAAAAAAGCTTCAAATTCTGCATTTTTTGTTGTTGATGACTCTGTTTCCAAGAATTGACGAAAAACATATCAAATATGAAATCGACGGACTCAAATCCACTTTTCGAAATGAACTAAAACTCGTGAAAAACAGCAACAGATATCAGACAGGATTTATTCATTTCGGCATCCGTGAAAAAAGATATGGTTATGAGTGGCCTGAAATTTCTTGATAGCAGTTGGTTTATTAATGGCTTATAACTACTCACTGGTCTCACATGTTGAAATGGACCGATAGCGCGCAGGCGAATACTTCTATCAATGATTGGTGTGCCCATGTAAAATACATGGATTACATGGATTTTACATGTACATACATAAATTACATTCAAGTGTGTATCCACCCTTAGTCGAGAGGCCAATTTAATAAGATTACATATTTTTAAAGATTGTTACCATAATTCCCCCCACGCCCAACCATCCAATATGAAAATTTGACTGATGTACTACCAAAGTTTACCACACTAAATTCTTTCATACAAATTTCCGTTATTTAGTCAAAGTACGTTCTATATAGAGTTATATCCTTTCCGGGTTAGCCTAGATGTGCGAGTTTTTATATATAATCGTACACATGTGTCCCCTGGTGTTCGATGATTAATTTGATTAATATTTAATCTGGGCCTGATTAGATATATTTTTAGATCTAACGCAATGCGAATCAGGTGTTCGTCGATGAGAAAACGTTATTATCAGACATTAATCTGATATATGTAGTTGGAAATGACCGGATAAAGTAGTCGGATAATTCGAGAAATATTAGCGCAAAATAGTTCACAAACAATCATACACTGGTTACACAGAAGCAATTTTTTTTTATCTTATTGGCACAGTACGTCATGCCGAGTTTATAAGCTCGATCGAGACATACAGTTTATCACAAAGACCCAACACGTTGAAGCTAACCGACCTACATTATTGGCCTAAATAATCGACTCCTTAACCACAGCAGAATTATGGGCAATTTTTCACGATTTAGTCGGAAATATCCTGAAAAATTACCCATATTTCTGCTGTGGTTAAGGAGTCAATTATTTAGGGCATTACTGTATTTAATAGCGGTAATAAACGAACGCTTACTAATCTTGCTCTATTTATTAAGAAACCCCAATCAATAACGAGGATCTCCTGAGGCATACCCATAAACCATATGCCAAACCGACCCAAAACCCTCTGATTACTGACCACATATCCCATATTATATTGTTGTATATTTATTCATATAATTCACTGCACGCATGCACAATCCAAAATATTTTTAAATATACCGTTGTATATTTTCCACTCTATATGTCAAAATGTGACGACGAGTATATATCAATAAACTGAATTGAATTGAATTGAACAATTGAGACGTAAAAACTACGACTATTTGTATAAATGAGGTAACGGCACAGTTGGCGGCCATTTTATGGATTTTCCTATTTGGAAACAAAATGAACAGACGCTCTTTAATATATTGGACGTTGAGTTTATCAATAAACTGAATTGAATTGAAAGAATATAAATGACAATATGTTCAGATTGCATAAAATGAATGTGTCAATAGTAGTTTTGTGATGTCATATCGATGGAAGGGAGCTCATCGTTAACATTACGTCTTTGATAACAGGGAGAAGTAAATACCCGATGTGATGTATTCAGCGTTTTATGCTGCGTGTTTACACAGTTCTTGAGCAAATTTGAACATCTGTTGTAATCGTTCGTACATCCTATACTTGAAATTGCCTCGACCAAAGGCAAAGACGACTAACTGTGTGCAACGTATAATTGTGAACTGCATGCATGTGGCTTACACGACTGAGGGATTGGTACATATTAGTACATATAAAATATACGTGTACACTACTAAAGTAAAGTCAACATATTCTCGTGAAAATAGGTTCACATTTAGTCTAGGCTGTGCTGGGGGGGGGGGGGGGGGGGGGCGATCGTCGCACATCGGGGGAATTTATGCGACCATCATTTTCTTATGGGAAAATTACTCTAGTTTTCGAATTCAGAGGGCGCCGAGCCGAGATAGGTGGCAAAATATAACTTTTCACTATGTTTCATAGGGTACCCTAACAGGCATTAGCCAACTGGTTAACAGGGCAGCAACATCGGAAAGATTGTAAACATATTTGCAAAATATGGAACGAATATAGACACCTAATCAGATTCAACATCGTCTACCTGCTTTCGTTCTGATTTCGTGACGTCATGGTAAAATATGTAGCGTGACGCGTCAAAAATTCATGGCGATTCAGACAAAGTGTTGTGCGTCAACTCTGTGCAAAGATAGCATATCTGTCGAATTCTTCCAAGTTATATATTTTTGAAAATGGAAGGGCACCCCCTATATAATGATGTTCATACTTACATTATATCTTTCCATGTATTGACATAATAGACAAAAACTTAACCCTCCCCCCAATTTCACAAATAACCACATATATGTGTCCACGCAGTTTGTGTCCACCAAATAAATTGACAATGCACAGTTTACCTTTTCATATTGTGTAGAATCGTACGGCGACACTGTTAATGTAAAACATCGTTCAAATCCTAGATTAGGAAGGTAATATAAAATCCAAGATGGCGTCCAAGATGGCCGCCAATTTTTTATATTGACACTCTATACACCAGATGTATGATAACCGGACTAGATCATCAACTCTGTGCAAATATAGCATATCTGTCGAATTCTTCCAAGTTAAATATTTTTGCAAATGGAAGGGTATGCCTACAAAATGATGTTCCTATCTTTATTATATATCTCCAAATGGTAAACTAATCGAGAAAAGCTTAACCCTCACCCCAATTTCACAAATATCCACTTAAATGCACCCATGCAGGTTGTTTCCAATAAAACATCGACAATGCACATTTTGTAGTGTCATATAGGGCAGAACCATCCGGGGACATGGAGAATGTAAGATTCCGTTCAAATCCTTGATTATGAAGGTAATAAAATCCAAGATGGCGTCCAAGATGGCTGCCAAGTTTAATATCGCACTCTGTGCACACTGAGTGTGCACACCGGTTGTAACTGATCTTCATTTCATAGAGGCTGTATTGTAATATGTATAAGTCAACTGGTTACGTAAAACAATGATGGAGACCAAAATGGCCGCCATAAAACTAAAAAATGTTCCGATAAAATTACCTGCTTCCGAGTTGCAATGTTATGTCATCTGCATGTTATGAGTTTTGTAGCTTATTCGTTCGTGCATATATGTCTGTTGATAATGTGATCAGAATCCAATAAAACTGTTGGCATTGAGAAATTAAATGCTCATTTTATTTCTCAAAATCGACATGCAATGCCAAATTGCCACAATGGGATAGTGTTTCAACCTGACATCCATTTTGTGGTGTACAAGTCAACGTTCTGCTTGGTGATGAAACTGCTGACTTTTATATTAGTACAATAAGAATTGAAGCTACAATGCCGACTAAATATACATATTCAATCATCAATAACCAATGTAGGTGTCCACGGTAATGACTCATAGACCCGCTTACACAAACCGTCAAGCAATAACAACCAATTTAGAATCCTGATAAGTGCGGGTATGCAAAGAATGGACAATTTATTTTATATATCTCATCAATGTTGTCAATGCGTACTGGGGTAATTGATTTTCACGTTCATTGGAGTGATGTTCTATTGAAATAACCGAAACAAATCTCAAACAAATCTGACAAAATACGTATCTGTGTCGTTATATTCTCGCTATGGTCCCACCAGACGTGAATTTATGCTTATTTACGTAAGCAGTTCATTTGAGTATATGCTTATCTGTACTTAATTCTATGCCGCTTGATATGCGTGGTTGCAGGTGTATTAATTATTTTATTGAATACACATTGACGACCAATAGTATAATTATTGTCCTGCTAATGTACTATAGATCTTGTATGTCTGAGTAGTGGCTGATGCCTTCGGCGAGTTATATATATGCATTCGCTTCCATATTATTTTATATCTTCCCGGCTGTCCAGAATTCGCGTTGCTATCACAATATATTTAAACACATTATATGCATTCAGTATTTAACTTCATACAAGGTATTGGTCATTTTAAATAATATCAAGTTACTTGGAGCTTACCCCAAGAATGTTGCACAGAACCAACTTTCAGGTTTGGTTGGAACAGGTAGAATATTATCAAAACTGACCCCTCATTTGTAAATACTAATGCTTTAAATGATAAACGGTAAGTGTGAGGCCGTGGTATTGATTGTGCTAAGTCCCATGAAATTTGGATCCATGAAAGTTGGTCTCACACTGTAGGTATCACACGACTCTCCGTCACACGTACCCAACTATGATAATCACGTACAGTACTCGAATGGGATAACACTATATCCTCCAATTTATATATCAGTATGGAGCAATCTAAGCAATTAACCAAAGATGAAAAGTACAAGGATTAGAAAGCCACACAGTTAGAAGACGTGCTCAAAATGTCATATACTCAGTTGCTCAGCATTAGAATGATGCTTGTCATACTAAATGTGTCCCTTTCACTGATGCTGATCCATTTCAAGCAACGGGATGACAACTCGTTGGTCACATGTTATCAGCCATAGCCGCGGAATTAGTTTTTAATCAAAATAGAGTATAACCGCTACAGGTAGGACATTCTCAAGAAATATAGTAGCCGTGGAGTACTTTTAACACAAACAATAATTAGCAGCTCCTTTGCACGATCGCCATTTTTCTGCAATGGAACAACCTACGTATCTGATATATGTCAAATATTCATGATTGTGGTAATTGTCCCCAGGATACATTTTACGATATGCGTGAACCAGTTATATGTATCTGACCGAAAGCATATATGCAAGCATGCGATTATCACAAATATCAGATAATGTACATAGGTGTGGTAGTTATTGCGTGCATTCATCTAAGTAGACGTCCCAGAAAACAATTGATTTAAATCCTTATTTTAGCTTAATATTGAGGAATTTTAAGCCGTAATGGGTCGGTATATTTTGAGTAAGTTTACCTTGTGAGCACCATACAATCAAACCAGGTTCCATCGTTGCATGTGGCGACGGTCCTATATTCGACAATGACACACGTTCTTGTTTGAATGTTGGATTGAATGACATATATAGACAATCGCAGTCGGACATTTGATGGCTGTTGGACATATTTGCTCATAATATGGATTCTTCTGCGACATCGGGCAAGATATATAGTAAACTTACACATAGTATCCCACACATATGAAACTTCGAAAGTAGCAACACCCTTTGCTTCCAGCATATTAAATTAGTAATATCTCTACTTTCTTATGTGTACACCTGGTAGGAATTTAGATCGAGATACTTCATGCTTTGAGTTATGGTAATGTTAATTGCACACAAATAATGCAAACATATTTGCCCTTTGAAAACCAGTTAAGTGTTACATTTAATAAATGGATCTAGTCTCGACTAAGGTTATGCAATTGAAGTTAATTTGTCTTCAAAATTGTCGATTCTAACTCGCCACCTTATTAAATCGAAAAAAGAAATATTTCTTATAATTTGAATTTAGTCCCAATATTAATAAAATTCGTCCATTTTTCTATTATATATACTCATGCCATTCAGTGCCATTTATGAATTACTTATGATAAACAATTACTTGTTGGGAACAATCACGTATCCAGCTGAAGAGTAATTGGATTGCATCATATGATTGGTCAGGTCAATTTAATCCAACAATACTGTCACAGTGAATTAACTATTGCAACTTCTCGGCTTATCGTACTTGGCAGAAATGCCCGCGCACATGTGCCAACCAACTTTTTTATAGTGTTCCCGAGTTGACAGCTAATGATTAAATTAGGTTCACATAAGACCAGAACATCAACTTAATCGTGTCACCGGCTGTGTAGATCCGATAGATGTATGTTACTTATTGCTGATAAGTACCAGCATGATGAAGTCATGTTATCGGTGGTTAAATGTCTAACGAAATTGTCTACGAGTGGATAGGCCTTATCCAATATAAAATATGGCAGAAACTTATTAGTTCTTCGTCTCTTGACGAAATGGATGATCATCATAACAAAACGCTCAATAGATGTATTAATATATTGCGACAGCGACGTGAAACCTGAACTGCAGGTGTGAAATAAAATGATATGGAAGTGAGGGCATAAACCTGTGAATTAACTCGTCAACCACCCATGGTGGGAAATTGACGTTGGTGGGGAAATTGATTTAAACTATCGGTTGCAACTGTGAATAGTTCATAAAATGAGTATTTGCAACGAACATGTAACCGTTTATTGTTATCTAAATCTTCAGAGTTGAGAAGTACTAAACAAATACGAATTAGAACTGCTTATGTAAACACCCATTTCCGTGCGGGTGGCATCCCGAGGAAATGTAGAGAAAACAGTTTTAGTTGGGTCTAAATTGCTGGTGATTATTGTCCGTTATTACATTGGAACATCGCTTCTTTGAACGTAGAAACCAACTACCATGGTAAGCAGTTGACGACATTAGCGGGGTAATGTGAACACAGTTGGCCAACATTTTCGTATAAACAAAATATCCGCAATTATTGTAGGTCCGTTATCCCCAGACGGTTTACAATTGCGGGTCTAATGTGCTACTAGCATGGAAAAACTCCTTTATTTATTGATAATTGAATATATAACTATTAGTGCATACACTGCATAGGCATGTTTTAATCGGCATTGTGGCTTCCATTATTGCTATACTAATATGGATGTTTGCAGTTGTAGCATCGTGTAGCAGAACATTGACATATTTACCATCAAATGATTGGATGTCAGTTTGAAATTCGGTCCTATTTAGGCAATTTGACATTATATGATGTCGTTATTTCGATAAAATTAATGAACAGTTACTATCTTAATGTCCCTAGTTTCTTCAGATACGGATCATGTTGGACACAATGACATATATGTACGAACAAAAAAGCTACAACAGTCATACCATGTGATTTTATTGCAACTCAGAAGTTGGTCGTTTTATCGGAACAGTTCTGTTTATTTTGGCGTCATTTTGGTCTTCATCATCGGTTTTACGTCGCCAATTGCCTTATACGTATTAAGATACAGACTCCATCCAAGACAAGGCCATATTACATAAAGCACTCGCGATGATCTAGTCCGGTTACCATACATCTGGTGTATAGAGTGTCAATATAAAAATTGGCGGCCATCTTGGACGCCATCTTGGATTTTATTACCTTCCTAATCTAGGATTTGAACGATGTTTTACATTATCAGTGTCGCCGTACGATTTTACACAACATGAAAAGGTAAACTGTGCATTGTCAATTTATTTGGTGGACACAAACTGCATGGGCACATATATGTGGTTATTTGTGAAATTGGGGGGAGGGTTAAGTTTTTGTCTATTATGTCAATACTTGGAAAGATATAATGTAAGTATAACATCATTATATAGGGGGTACCCTTCCATTTCCAAAAATATATAACTTGGAAGAATTCGACAGATATGCTATCTTTGCACAGAGTTGACGCACAACACTTTGTCTGAATCGCCATGAATGTTTGACGCGTCACGCTACATATTTTACCATGACGTCACGAAATCAGAACGAAAGCATGAAAACGATGTTGAATCTGATTAAGTGTCTATATTCGTTCCATAATTTGCAAATATGTTTACAATCTTTCCGATGTTGATGCCCTGTTAACCAGTTGGCTAATGTCTGTTAACCTCTGAAAATATGTCATGTTTTAGGTAGGGTACCTTATGAAACATAGTGAAAAGTTATATTTTGTCACTTATCTCGGCTCGGCGCCCTCTGAATTCGAAAACTAGAGTAATTTTCCCATAAGAAAATGATGGTCGCATAAATTCCCCCGATGTGCGACGATCACCCCCCAGCACAGCCTAGACTAATTGGACTTATTTGATTCTGAAATAAGCCCAATGTGAACCTATGCCCGTTATTCCGTTGAATGGCGCGGGTCATGCACACGCGGTTAAAATGCTTTACGGCGGTAAATAGTCTTGTATAGAACCTGTTGATAAAATATTGCAACATTGGACTTAATTCGTTTTGAAATGTGCATTCATATATATTGAAGCTATTTCGACCTCCAAATATGTTCGTATTGAGCATATGATCCAGATGACAGGCTGCCAATAAAAAAAAATGTAGTTTAATATATGAAAACAAACTCACCATTCACAAATTGTAGTCCGACTTGTTCGCACGAATTAGTAATCTTGTGTATAACTTTTTAAATTCCGTTTTCACAAGTGTGTATTTCAGAGTCGACAGCCCATCTAACGCATTGTTATACTTCTCTAAATTTTGTAGTTTGAACCTGCAAAGATAATCTAAAGTACATCACAAAATAGATAGACTTTGTTCTTATTTTCAATATTGGTAACTCTTCAATGTCAAAATCATTGGTATGCATGTACACATCTAGATCATGCCATGAATCTCTACTCTGCGTGGATAACGCCGTATATATAGATCATATTCGACCAGTACAAAACGTGGGAACTTTTTGAAGTTTTGACAGGGAACCTTATAAAGTCGAAATAATAACGCGGGGAATATATTTCTTAATGATATCTGTTCCTTAATAGTGTACTTCACTATATGTGAAGGTCTCAACTCGAAATTGCAAGCTTTTTGTGACTTTTGAGAGCCGATATCGCAATAAACATTCAATTAATTACCCAGGTAAAATTCCATGATTGTAAGAAACGCGAAGTAAAATCGCTCACAAAGTCTCTTAGATCGTGAAATTTTGAGTTGGGACATTCACCGACAGTGAAGTATATTATTAAGAAACAGATAATAACAAAGGAATATATTCCTTTTTTAGATTTTATAAGGTTCCCTTTCAAAACTTCAAAAGTTCCCAGGTTTTGTACCAGTGGAATATTATCTCTACGGGCGTTAGCCAGAGTAGAGATTCGTGGCATGATCTAGTACACATCCTGCTACTATATTGCTGACGGTAAGTATTGGAAAGGGTAATATAATTGAAAATATTCTGAAAATCATATTCAGACTAAAATATTTGAACTTACGTATACTACATGAAAAACAATGTTTGCTGACAAATAACTAACAATTATGTTTACATAAAAATTATTTAAATAGCGGTGTTCTTCATAGCGGTGAGAAGACTTATATATGTTTTGCGTATTTACCTGCAGCGAGTGCCTTGTGTCACATTAAGGGGGGTGAACCTGTGTCTGCTTTTCGAGATTGAATAAGAATTCGGATACACTAACAACATTGCGTGCTGACACACTAAAAATAACACATGTAGGTAAATATCAACTGCTTAAATAATGTCAGTCCAAGGATAATGGTGTTTCCAGTGTGAGGGGTTATCTTAGATATGGCACCCAGTGATGGGGTTTCCTATGAGTTGCAATCAATGCATTGGTAGAAAAATTCGTTATAGTCCCCTGATTCAGCCACAATATTTTACCAGATGACCCGATTTTAACACTAATAATAATTTGAGCCACAAGACTCACCACACCCGATACCATCTGCAGCTTGAGAGAAGAAACCGCGATTGTAATTAAATCACGATGGATTCACATTGGGGGAAAGTGAGTTAAGTATACCTAAATTGATTCCACCCCTGTTTGACTCTTCGGTGTTCAGACGTCTTGCAGTGTGTTGAAGGTTTCGTGCGGTCAAGAATACAAGATACCATGACCACATTGCAACCCCCACTTATTTTTAAATCCTACGTTCCTTGAGAAGCTTCTAATAACAACTCCAGTGTTTTTGACTCGTAGATTCGTGTGGTTTTTATTGATATGCAAAAATTTATTTTTATTTTACCTAGTTAATATTTGTTTGCTTGGTAAAACTGGATAATAAAACCACCGCCATATGTTGACACACTGTTGAAATTAATGCCCCACTGATCCCGTTATAATGATGGCCTATTTCTTCCCAGAATGTGTTGCGATAAAAATAAACCACTTCAGAATGCCTTTATATAGACGAATGATATACCCAATCTTAATTTGTATCTGTATTTTATTCACAGAATAGCTATGTGTGGTCTTGCGATCGGGATTTATATAAATTATGTTGTTGTTGTAATTGTGGCCCGGGAGCTATATACCATCTTTAATTCATTGTTTTATTTACTTACCGTTCTGGGTTGGGTTTGTCTTGGGCATGCCCCAGCATTGTATATTTTGCAACATCTAATAAGTACCGGGAAACAGTAAGACCAGCTTTCTGTATCCTGAAAACAAGACAATTTGAATGGCTTGCGATTGCTGTGACGACCATTTAAGGTAGAACATGCAAGAACATGTACCGTATACATACAAGGCAGTCAATGACTGTGGGTCACCCACCAGACTGTAAAATCGGAGAATACTGGGACTCTGACGACTACAATAGTCAGTATATACTTGTCAAATCACTTTAATACACGTAGTTCTAAACAGGGACAAAGGTAGAGGGTAATCGTTGAACGGTGGAATGGATATGGGGGTGTCCATCTTGGAATTTATAACTACACACCCTCCCTCCCCGTTAAACATTGGCCATTACCTCCCAACTGGACCAAACTAAATTACAACTGGTACTTCAAGATCTCCAACTGTTGGAAATTTATCAAAACCTTACTGATCATACCAGTATATATCAAAATTATTACATATAATATAGGAAATATAGCAAACATGACTTCATAGTATGGATAAGGTGGCAGCGGGGTGCTAAATCTCCTATCTCTGCCCCAATTTGAACCAAATGTAAATCCCAATCTATGAGAGCCATTGATATTGTAATTTCAAAGAGTATATTATAGAAGTTGAAGGGAGTTAATTTTCCTTAAAAATAAGTTACAAAATTAATGGAAGGGATATCAACATGGCACCTCTGATAATTGTTCCTTGAAATCATCGGAATAAAAAATAAGACACATCATTATCACGGATGACAAGAAGTTAATAGCCTATATAAACATAATATTATGTAACACTTGCCTGTACTGCATAGAACACAACACATGGGAATTAATCTAATTTAAATTGAAATGTATGACACAAATAAACATTATCTGTTATTTGTTATCAAACACTGTCAGATAAGACCTCATTTAATACACAGGAGACATTAGATAAAATACCAGGCAGACAAGCTTTATATTGTTAGTGAAAGAGATGATTTCTCAAATATATTGTGGCATTAGGAATGCGAATGAACAACATGTGTAACATGTACTTAGTTTGACCCTTCAATTGGCAAGGGTAACACTCTGTCTGTTCGTGATTTTCTCCCAGACCACTGGACCGATTTCAACTAAATTTGGTGGGGTGAGTCGGTTTACCCTGACGGATGTTATAATATGTCCCTGGCTCCGCCCGCATTTGACCCAGTGACCTCATTTGAACAAATCTGAATCCCAATCACCCAAGGAACCTTCATACCAAATCTGAACCAATTCGGCTTGATGTAACTTGAGAACAAGTCGTTTTAAGAATTACTATACAGAGAAAGATTTATGGCCCTGGCTTCGCAACTATTTGACCCAGATACCTCGTTTGAACAAATCTGAATCTGAGTCATCTAAGGAACATCCACATCAAATATGAACCCATTCGGTCTTATAGTTCCGGAGGAGATGTTTAAAGAATTGTTGACGGACGGACGGATGAACGGCTAGACGGACGGCGGACTAGGGGGTATGACCATAGCTCCACCGGGGACTTCGACTCATGTGAGCTAATAACCTGTATTTAATCGAAATTCCCAAGCAACTTTGTCTTGCGATTTTGTCTTATGAAATAACGTAAATGACGAAGAAACAACATGGACTGAATGACGAAAATATATGTCAAATATTATTCAAATTATCATGGACGACAAACCCTTTGGACGGACGAACGGAAAGATGGAAGAAAATACGGACACGGCTCATAAATATATCAGAGTAATGGAGCCACGGACTTAGTATGAGGTTTCATTGCTTCATATGTGCTTAATTCAGTGAGTGTGAACAAATTCTCATTTCTTATAGTAACCCGATTTTTCCGGGGGGAGGGGGTGGCAAAATAACCGTCTTGCAAACGTTTGATTTGTTTATATTCAGTGTTTTGACAATGGGGAGAGGATGCTATTGTAAATGACAGCACTTGTCATCCCATCCCTTTTGCCCCATTGTATATGTTTATAGTATGCATTGAGCAAATGTCATATGTTTAAACCAAATAACCTCTGCCATGTTGCATAATGTGACGCGGTGACATGCACATCAAATATTCAGCACACATAATATAAATATGGCGAATATGAACAACACACCTGCACCTTTCACACGATCCATTCATGTATTGTGAAATATTATGTTTACATGCATGTCTACATGGAAAATTGATGACATTGCGCCGTCTTAGACAACACGGAATTTGTTATTTGACAAAGATATGCGAGCATAAGAAGATTTAATCCCCTATAACATGCCTGTCATGCAACTATATAACTCTGCTACATGTGTACATACATTATATATAGTAGGGCAGCTCCGGGACAAAAACAGGGTGAATCGTGCATTTTATGGTAAAAGCAACAAACTTTGTGTACAACATCCTTAGGTGTGGCAGAGTTAGTTGCATGACAGGCATGTTATAGGGGATTAAATCTTCCTCTCTCTAGCTTGCCATTGTATCCAAATCCAAGCTAGTAGTTGAGGAGCCCACATATGTTCCATTTACACTTTTGCGTACAAAAGGTTTGACCCCCTAAAGTTGGTACCAATAATGGAACATTCTGAAAAACCGATTTCTTAAGTTGCGCATTCCTGGGGTTTAGGGGCCGCTGAACCCCAAAAAGTGCCAAAAATCAATTCTATTTACACTTCCGCGTACATCGATGAATTTTGGTTTGATGATACTCCTAAGTGTACCGATAAAAGAAAACACAACTTAAGAAAGGGATTTTCCTGGGGTTTTCAGATAAGAAAGGGGGCCCCATGCTGAACCCCAAAACGTGATTTTTAACTTTTTTTTATACTTTCGCGTACATCGATAATTTTTGGTCTCAAAGTACTTTGATATATACTAATTATAAAAACACAACTTAAGAAGCAACTTTTCCTGGGGTTTTAAGATAAGAAGGGGGTCAACGGGTCACCCCCCAAAACGTAAAAAAAATCACTTTTATTTACATGATTGCATTCTTCCAACGTGTGTGCATGTGCGTACACTCCTGGAACGTTGCACTATTACAACCAATACATCCCTAAATCGATACGATCAACTTAAGAAATATATATTCATGTAGTTTTCTGATAAGAATGAGACTTGTTACCCCCCCCCCCCCCCCCCAACCCGATCCATTTTCTAGAACTATAAGTGAGCCAGTTTTATGAAAATTATAGCGGAAAATCTAGTAAAATGTATACAAATGTATATATTTTCGTGAAGCTAAGACATAATGACACTTTTTTGGGCCAAAATTGAAACTCACCATCCAAGATGGCCACCAAAATGGCCGCCGGAAGTTGAAAATATGACTTTTTTCACAAATATCTTCTAGTTCAATTCATGCTGTTTAGAACTGGTTGAGTAATGCAACTTTATTTTGTGTTTTCTATGTTAACTGATCATTGGAGCAATTAAATATGTAATTATTGGGGTCCTAACCCCTTCCGATCCCTCAAAAATCCGATTGTACAGAATGCGGTATAAAATTTCACAAAAAAATACAATTGGGATTCTATTCATATTTCAACAAGAAATGAGCAGAACTTTGTAATGTAAGTGAGGCATATCATTACCTATGAATATTCCAAATCACTGGAACCAAAATTCTTACTTTGGCTCAAAATAGCTGCCAATATGGCCGCCAAAATATGGAAAATGGTAAATATTACACAGCGTGTCTTGCAATCGCTTACAAGTTGTATTGATGTATAAAATGGGCTATTCTGCATTATATATGTACATTGAATACTAACATGTCTGATGCACCATGGTTAATTGTTACTATTTTCACCACTGACATCGTCAAAAATATTGGACTTTTCTCTAAAAAACTTGACATAAATATTGGCAAAAACTCAGTGTTCGGGTTTGGACCATTTTTTCAGGTAAAATATAACTATCTTTGGATTGAAAGGTGTTTATTGCTTTGGTCTATCTTAAATGTGTCGCACTACAGTGTTTATAGACCAAATTGCTCAAGATGGCTTCCAAAATGTAAAATTTAAATTTTTCACATATATCCCGAACATTCTCTGCATTATCCGAAAAGGTAGCAAATTGTGACTCACTTGGCTATTATACGTGTTAGTTAATTAACTGGCAACTACATGTTCTATTCACAGTTGTCCCACTTCCGTATGGGGCATGACAAATTCATTTTAAAGTATGTAATTTTGCCGAGAACCTCTTTTGTGATTTTGGCCATATCTATTGAAAGGAAATGGGCAGAACTTTGAGACAGAACTGAGATGGACCATAATCTTTGGCTATTCTGGTCCATTATGATAAAAAAAAATGTCAACAGGATACAGTGTGGATGCCAAGATCGTAGCCAGGGAGTTACTCTGTGATCATATGTGAGGTGAATAGGTATACAGGGAGTTATTGTATGTCATGACTGATGTGAGTAGGTATACAATGAGTGACTATATGGTTATGAGTGGGTTGTCCATGGTAAGATGCATCTAGGTATACAGGGAGATGTCATGGTCAGATGTGAGGTGAATCGGTATGCATGGAGTGACTGTATGGTGTATGATTGTGTATATCCAGTACGGGTGCACCCGGTGTGCCTGTATGGTCATTGGTGTGGTGTTTGTATATAGCTACATGGTCATATATGTGTTGATTATGTATATATGGAGTGACTGTAAGGTCATGGATGGGATGTACATGCGTTGTCTATATGATCATGGATGGGGTGTGTGGATAAATAGGTAGTGATTTTATGGTTACGGGTAATGTGTATAGGTATACATGGAATGACTGTACGGTCATGATTGAATATGAATACCTGGAGTAAGCTGGGTGGACATTATCGAGCGTGTGGGTACATAGGGAGTGTCCTTGTGGTAACGGGTGGGATGTATATTTATATATCTCGTGTATGTATTATCATTGGTGGGTGTATATGGCTTAGCTGTATTATCATGGATGGCGTGTATGATTATACAGTGAATTGCTGAATTGTCATGTGTGATGTGTATATGCAAGTATGGATTGTTTGAGTGGTCGTATGTGCGGGTTTTTTTGTATATCTGGAAGGGCTGAATGGCCATTAGTGAGGTTTACATGTATACCTGGAGTGAATTTGTGGTCTAGGGTGGGCTGCATATGTATATCGAGTGGTTATGTGACTATGAGTGTCGAATAGGTTTACAGGTAGTGACCGTATGGTTAATGGTGAGATGATTACATGTAGGTATACAAGTAGTGACTGTATGATCATAAATGTAATGAACATCTATACATGGGGTGACAGACGTATGAGTATACATGTACCTGGTGTTCATCGTCATGTGTAGGTTACCAGTACACACACGTATTGCTTTATTGTCATGGGCGAGGGATATGTGCATATAGCGAGTGGCTATATGGCCATGGATGAGGTGCATATCCATACATGGAGTGACTATACTGACTTGTCATGGCTGGGGTGTATTAGTATATCTTGAGTGGCTATTCGGCTATGGTGTGACAAATAGGGATACAGGGATTGACATGGCCAATGTTGAGGTGAATATGCATACAAGGATTGACCATGATCGTGTATGAATGTTTTGAATAGGTACACACGGGGTGACTATTTGGCCATAGGTCAGGCGAAGGAGTATACCATGTAACATGGGTGAGGGTATGTGTATGAAGCGAGTGGCTATATGGCCATTGGTGATGTGCATATGTATACCGGAGTGACTTTATGGTCATTGTTGTGGTGTTGATGTATATATTGATTGTATATTTGACCATGCGTTTGGAGAATAGGTATACAGGTGATGACCTTATGGCCAATGGTGAGATGAATGGGTATACAAGGAGTGACTATATGGTTATGGGTCATGTTTAGGAGTATACCCGGTGTGCCTGCATTGTGACGCGTGGCTGTATGGTCATCCGTGGTCATGTGCCAGGTGTACATGTATACAGTGGGTCACTATATTGTTATGTCTGTGGTGTTTATGTATATATGTAATGACTGTGAGATAATGGGTGGCTATCGATTTCCACGATATGACATGACCTCTCTATTGATTAGCATATCCTTGAGTTATTGTGGAAAGCGATAGCCGCCCAAGGTACAGATGTACAACCCACCCATTACCCCAGTCACTCCATATGTACATAAACACCACACAAATGACAACACAGTCACCCACTTTATACACGTACATGTACCAGTACACCGGATCGTACAGCCATATACTTGGTTATACCCGTACATACCACAAATGACGATATAGCCACGAGTCACCATGCATGAACACCAGGTATACACTTACACCCGACACATGACCATATAGTCACTCTATGTATATATATTCACTACATTCACGATCATACAGTCACTCATTGTATACATATTCACCTCACCATGGACCATACAGCCACTACATGCATACATATTCGCCGTACACATGACCATGGAGTCAATCCAGGTATACATATGCACATCACCAATGGTGATCCCTTCCAGATATACCAATATCCGCACATACGACCACTCATAAGTTCCATACTTGCAATACTCATACAGGACATCCATGATAATAAATCTACTCCCCATACACCACCAATGATAACACATCCACAACATATATAAATAACCGTCCCACCGTTACAAACAGGGCACTCCCTTTATACCCACACATCATTCACGACTATACAATAACTCCGTGTATACCTATTATCATCATCTATGATCATTGAGTAACTCCCTGGATGCCATCTTTACTTCCACCCTGTACCCAGTTGATAAATTTTTATCATAATGGGCCAGAATACCCACATATCATGGTTCATCTCAGTTCCGTCTCAAAGTTCTGCCCATTCCCTTTCAATAATATGGCCAGAATCTCAAAAGAGGGTCTCCGCAAAATTCCATACTGCAACTTTAAAATGAATTTGTCATGCCCCATACGGAACTGGGACAAACATAATAGAACGTAGTTGTCAGTTAATTACATTGTAACTAACACGTACAATAACCAAGTGAGTCACAATTTGCCACCTTTTTTCGGATAATGCAGAGAATAATGTTCGGGATATGTTAACTTTTAACTTTTTACAAATTTGATTGCCATTTTGGAAGCCATCTTGAGCAATTTAGTCTATAAACACCGTAGTGTGATACATTTAAGATAGACCAAAACAATAAACACCTTTCAATCCAAAGAGAGTTACATTTTACTTGAACAAATGATCGAACCCTGAAAAGTTATTTTTTGCCGATATTTATGTCAAGTATGTGAGAGAAAAATCCAATATTTCTGGTGATGTCAGTGGTGACAATAGTAAAAATGATCCATGGTGCATCAGACATGTTAGTATGCAATGTATAGAAAACAGATTAGCCAATTGTGTACATCAACCACAACTTGTAAGCGATTGCAGGACACCCTGGGGCAATATTTACCATTTTCCATATTTTGGCGGCCATTTTCGCATCCATTTTGAGCCAAGGTAAGATTTATGGTTCCAGAGATTTGGAATATTCATAGGTAATGATATGCCTCACTTACATTACAATGTTCTGTTCATTTCTTGTTGAAATGTGACTAGAATCCCAATTGTGATTTTTTTTTTAATTTTGTACTGCGTTCTGTAAAATCGAATTTTTGAGGGATCGGAAGGGGTTAGGATCCCAATAATTGCACATTTAATTGCTCTAATTATCAGTTAATATACAAACACAAAATAAAGTTGCATTACTCAACCAGTTCCAAACAGCATGAATTGATCTAGAAGATATTTGTGAAAAAATGTCATTTTCAACTTCTGGCGGCCATTTTGGCGGCCATCTTGGATGGTGAGTTTCAATTTTGGCCCAAAAAAGTTTCATTATGTCTTTGCTTCACGAAAATATATACATTTGTATACATTTTACTAGATTTTCCCGCTATAATTTTCATAAAACTGGCTCACTTATAGTTCTAGAAAATGGATCGGGTTGTGGGGGGGGGGGGGGGGGGGTAACAAGTCTCGTTCTTATCAGAAAACTACATGAATATATATTTCTTAAGTTGACCGTATCGATTTAGGGATGTATTGGTTGTAATAGTGCAACGTTCCAGGGGTGTACGCAAATACACACACGTTGGAGGAATGCAATCATGTAAATAAAAGTGATTTTTTACGTTTTGAGGGGTGACCCGATGACCCCCTTCTTATCTTAAAACCCCAGGAAAAGTTGCTTCTTAAGTTGTGTTTTTATAATTAGTATATATCAAAGTACTTTGAGACCAAAAATCATGGATGTACGCGAAAGTATAAAAAAAAGTGAAAAATCACGTTTTGGGGTTCAGCATGGGACCCCCTTTCTTATCTGAAAACCCCAGGAAAATCCCTTTCTTAAGTTGTGTTTTCTTAATCAGTACACTTAGGAGTATCATCAAACAAAAATTCATCGATGTACGCGGAAGTGTAAATAGAAGTGATTTTTGGCACTTTTTGGGGTTCAGCGGCCCCTAAACCCCAGGAATGCGCAACTTAAGAAATCGGTTTTTCAGAATGTTCCATTATTGGTACCAACTTTAGGGGGTCAAACCTTTTGTACGCAAAAGTGTAAATAGAACATATGCGGGCTCCCTAACTATAGGGAGAGCACATGGTTGCCATGATAACCACCGAAAAACATGGCCGCAAAAAATGCCAAATTGGCTTTTTGTGGAAGTGCGATTTCTTTGTTTCACTACTATATATGAGTTATATGAGCAATGTTGTGGGACCTGCTGGTAAGCAATGATATTATTTTGATAAGATATGATAAGATGATTCATTGCAATGCACCAATGCATGTAGTTAAAATAACAATTGATACATGATAAGTTATACATTAAAATATAATAATAAACATATAATATGCATATCTACAATATACATACTTAAGCCTTAGTAAAGATAAATTAATACTTAATTTGAATGATTGTTTTCTCATATTTGTATGTTGTCTTTTTAAAAATAATAACCGTATCCTACGCATCTGCAAACTAACCACCCCAAGTGATAGACATACCATTTAAAGGGGTATTGTACACTAAATCAGGCCATTTATAGGACCATCTCCTTTTATACTATATATAGAATTTGTAGAATATATGCAACAAATGAATGAATTTGAGCCATGGATTAGTGCCATATACACACATGTGCTCTATGAACGATGCAAACAACATGGTAATTATAATGAAAATGAATTTACGACTCCAGCCATTTATTCATTTTCATTATAATTGCCATGTTGTTTGCATCGTTCATAGAGCACATGAGTGTATTTTACACTAATCAATGGCTCAAATTCATTCATTTGCTGCATATATTCTGTTGAGTACAAGATAGTCAATGACTGTGGGTCACTCACCAGACTGTAAAGACTGAGAAGACTGGGAATCTGAAGACTACAAAAGTCAGTACTCTAAATCACTCTAAAACAAGTAGTTCTAAACAAGGACACAGGCTGATGGTCTGAGTTGAACAGTGGGAGTGGATATAGGGCTGTCCACCTTGAAATTTCTAAATGCACCCTCACCAAATGATCATTGCCCATTACCTCCCAACTTGACCAAACTAAATTACAACTGGTAATTCAGGATCTCCAACTGTTGAAAAGTTATCAAAACCTTACTGATAATACCGGTATATATCAAAATTGTACATGTAATATATGAATCTATATACAAGTAGCAAACATACATTCATAGCATAGACAGGGTGGATGCGGGAGTGTTAAATCTCCTATCTCTGCCCCTATTTTAACCAAATGTAAATCCCAATCTATGAGATCCATTGATCTAGTAATCTCAAATGGTATATTATTGAAGCTGTAGTGAGTTTATTTTCATTAAAATAAGTTACAAAATTAAGCGAAGGGTTATCAACATGGCACCTCTGATAATTGTTCCTTGAAATCATAAGTATAATAAATAAGACACATCATTATCACAGATGAATAGAAGTAAATAGCCTATATATACACTTGACTGGACAATGGCATAGAACAGGGCAGATGGGAATTAATCTAATTTAAATTGAAATGAATGACACAATTAAACATTATCTGTGATTTGTTTATCAGCGGCTGTCAGACAAGGTTCATTTCATACACATGAGACATTAGAGAGATTGGCAGGAAGACAAGCTTTATATTGTTAGTGAAAGAGATGACTTCTCGAATATTGTGGCATTAGGAATAAGAAAGAACAATATTTGTAACAGGGGTACATATACTTACTTTGACCCCTCATTAGCAAGGGTAACAATCTGTTCGTGATTTTTCCCCCAGACCCCTGGACCGATTTCAACTCAATTTTGTATCGATGTACCCTGGTGGATGTTATAATAATTTAAAAAAAATAATGTGGTTTTTTTTGTTGGGGTTAAATTGAGCAAGACGTTAAAGGGGTACTGTGTGCCATTTTCAATAAATTCCCGGTAATAAAAACGATCTAATGTCGATAATATATAGAAAAATAAGTAATTTGAGTCGAAGATGTATTCTGTAAACGTTCAGGTTAATAGGTTATCTTAAAATCAAAGTTAATAATTTGACATCAATTTAATTTATGGCTGGAGCCATAAATTAAATTACGAATTTCCGTGTACAAGACGTAATCAAAATAATTCACGGATAGTTGATTAGGCAACGCGTGGCACACACGATCGTGTAAAAAATATGTTGATAACCAGGCGTAAACTCAAGCCACTCACTGACTAGTGACTATACAATGACTTGAATGAGTATATGGAACTAGTATGCATATAATATAACATTTATTTGATACGAAAACTGTCCAAAAATTACTCGACAACGACAATTGGTATTTTCGCATTCCGGTTAATCTGCCATCCGTAACATTACTTCGTACTCAACCAGAATTTCAAATATTGGAAATCTGGTTCCTTATTCTACGACTTGGAGACTACAGAAATCAACAACAACATTTGAGTACAGTATCCCTTTAAATCTAACAAACATTTTTTGTTTTTTAGTTATGTATCTGGCTCCGCCCACATTGGACCCAGTGACCTCATTTGAACAAATCTGAACCCCAGTCACCCAAGGAACCTTCAAACAAAACATGAACCCATTCGACCTGATGGTACATGAGAAGTCGTTTTAAGAATTACCATGGAAAGAAAGAGTTATGGTCCTGGCTTCGCAACTATTTGACCCAGTGACCTCATTTGAACAAAACTGAATGTGGGTCACCTAGGGAACATCCAAACCAAATATGAACCCATTTGGTCATATGGATCTAGAGAAGAAGAAGATGTTCAAGAATTGTTGACGGACGGACGGATGGACGGACGACTGACGAGGAGTGATGACTATAGCTCCACCGGAGACTTTGTCTCAGGTAAGCTAATACAAAGATATGGTCCCATGAATTTCCGGATTTAGTGTACAGTAACCCTTTAAATAGACAAAGTTGACAGATATGCGATCTGGACATCAGAGATAAACCAGTAGAAGCACCACCGAATTATCTGCATCATAGCAGGACCAGTTGACCCAGTGTGTATGATGATCTACCGGCTATTCGTATCCGCGTACTGACGCGCCTCCCTAATTGATAATCATACCTTTTAAAGATATTGTCGTCTTCTCCACCCCAGCCGAAAAATTTGTTTGAGAAACCATTTATCATTTGGAAGTGTTCCGTCCTCATAGCACTCACACCTCCAAATATACCAAGGTAAGGAAGTCTGAAACGTCAAACATAATAAACGTCTAACATAATAGAGTATTAAAGTGATAATTAGCTGGGTTTAGTCACACGTAAGTACGTGTAACGCATAACGTGCGTTGCCATTGCCAACGAAACACACATGTATAACATACGTAGCTTGTAGCAAAGAGGATTAATTCATTATTCTAATAATCTAGGAGAATGTTCGATGCTCGAATGAGCGACCAACTATAGGCATGCAGTGGGAGAATGGGGTGAGAGCTTTCCGGCGAATGGCAACACGCCATATTACCGACTAAATCCTGAAAAGTTACCCATAATTCTGCTGTGGTTAAGGAGTCGATTATTTAGGGCATTACCATTCTTGTTGGAAAATCGAACAATGAGAACAAGTTCAACCTATATGTGGTGTAGTATTTCCAACTATCCAGACTGTGGTGTCAGACATGAAATTTGGAAATATTGAACATTTTGACCAAAGTTTGGGGGAGGGTAGACACACAACCCCTGCCCTCACGTCCCTGAATTTGTCAGGCTGATAAGGATATTTCTGCATCGATAAGATTCGGCACCAAGGCTTCATTTACTGAGCGTTTAAAAAATCCCACACATAACACTCAGTCACACAAAAGGTATAACATATAGGTAACACAACATATACTCTTAAATGTACAGTTTTCATTAATAAAAGAGTTTGGAAAAATAACTTGCTTCATAAATAAAACCTACAAAAACAATAGGGCCAGTGGCAACAAATACCCCTTAACCAGTGGACAAATTGTGCACAATCATAACGAAAACGGATTTAACCCGTCCTTTACTAAGTGGATTCTCCCACTTAGTCATAAAAGTACACATTGGAATTGTATATTAATCATCTGAAGGGATGTTTAGCAAATCAAAGCAGTTGACAGATAATGGAAAGCGGAGAAGAATTTCTATGCATTGGTGTGAAATGTTCAGATAATATCATAATAAGTTCAACGAACGATATATTATCTGAACATTTCCTAAGGGAACTACTCGTCAATGCGTATTCAGTAAAGAAATGGTTAAATTTATATATTGTGTACACCCAGTATTATGTGATGGAACTATATATTTCCCACATGCGATAATTAACCCCTTCTATACTAAATGCTCATTGACGAGTAGTTATCCATAGGGTCATTTTGGTTAACTTATTATGTGAACATTTTCTAAGGAATAACTAATCCTCGTGAGTGAGTACTTGGTATATGAACGGTTTTTGAACACCATCAGATTCTATTCAAGTTTAGATTTGATGTCCGAACGGTTCCGCACCTGTATAAGTGGTCCTGCTAATTTACTATAGTTTTGGTGGGTCGTGCTGAATTGCTATGATGCTGTCAGGGCAAACTGATGCCTCGAAGTTGTCATGTTCGTGGTGTTCGGATAATCTGAACATATCGAGGAAAAACCAGATTTAATATATTTTAATAATGACTGTGCTGGTTGTGGCACCATTTAAAATTATTATAAAAATATATATTCATTAATGTTCCATATACACATTGGCTTTTTATAAAATCGATCAGTCAAACACCAAGAATATGACAACTTTAGAAAAAGAACGATACATTTTCTAAACATAATCAGTGTGCCCTACTAGCATCGAAGCGATTCGGAAAGACTCATTAACAACATAGTGCATTACCAGAACCACTTAACAAGGGGTGGGTTAGTGTAAACAATATTTATTCTCCACGAAACATCTATATTTAAATTTTAACAAAAAAAGCAATAGATGGGATGAAATGAGTGCACAAAGGATGGCAGTCAAGGGAAATGATGATTTGACAACAAGCCAAATGGCTTAGTTTTATAATTTGATAATTACTCGGTAATGGGTCTGAAATGTTGAAGTTAAAGTTATATGTATTAATTTATAGGAATTTATGTTTTAAAGTAAGTCATTTCAAAGTCAACATGCAGTAGTCATCTAAAGGAAACAAATTAGTGCAGCCATTATGTTCTATACAATGTGCACGTGCGTGGGTATTTTCCAATTGTTTTTTATATTTTAAATCTTTTAGATTCGAGTAGGGAGTTCTTAACGCAACGAAGATCAGTATGTTTAACCCTTTCGGTCAGTGCCAAGTCCGATTAAGAGCTCTTTCCATCAATGTATCACATTATTATTATCAATAAATTTGAAAAATGATCAAGGAAATATGGGTTGATACAAAAATCGGACTTGGCACTGAAAGGGTTAATGGATTAGAATGTCAAGTGCCTCGGTGTCTCACAGCATCAAATTGAGAACAATCTAAGATATAGCGATCAGCGAATTCAATAGCTCAACACGAGCAATGCTGAACAGTTCCCACGAAATTTGAGGGGTGGGTTCGATATTTGGAGATTCGATTCGAGACAAACCCCAGATTTACAGGACACTATAGTGTCATGACACAAGTGTAGCTTTAGAGAGAGAACAGCTCAGAGACACACGACTGGTACACTGTCCCCAACAACCTCTACAGCACTGTATATTTTTCTAGTTGGAGTTATTCTCTGCTAATCATTTGTAAACGTAACCGCAAAAACACGTCGCACTTTTAAAACGACTTGCAAATGTAACTTTGTAACCCTTTTTTAACAAGGATGGGTGAAATATTTTCATTTTTCTAGTCGGGGTTATTCTCTGCTAATCATTTGTAACCATAACCGCAAAAACACGTCGCATTTTTAAAACGACTTCCATATGTAACTGTAACCGCAAAAACACGGATGAAACAAAAAACATGGCTAAACAAAATGGGGCGCATTTGTAACCGGGTTACTGGTCTGAGCCGACACACGACTTGTTACTATTCGAACTTCCTAATGTAGCTGCAAATGTCAAAAATAAAATATGGCGCACATGTAACCCAGTAACTGGTTACAAATGCGTCGTATTTTTTTTCTGCACCAAAATCTGCCATATATGCAGCACTGGGCCTGATTTCTTGCTCAAAACGGCGCTATGTGCGACAACCAGAGGGCACAGTATAAAATTCCAGCTGCAACTGGTGCATGCGGACATTAACAAGTATTTCTTTACACACGCAGAGAGTAATAATCTCATCTTCACTGACTTCATTATTCAAGAACCTATACGTTGTGCGAATTTAATAAACTATATAATGGAATCATATTATTATGACAAAACATACGAGTATGATCACACCATGCGGCATGAACACATTTCAAATCGGAGTCAAATGACTGATTTCGATAAATACATGACATGCTATGATATGATATGATATGACACGACATGATATGATATATGGATAACATTACACGACATTATATGATATGATATATGATATGATATGGTATGACATGATATGATATATGGTGTGTGATATGATGTGATACGATATTGTAGCACTCCCCAGGTTCTAACCATTAAGTTGGAATTCTCGGAAACACGTTGATGAAATTTATTGTACAAATATTTACAACATCACATCAGGCGGCCACGGAGAAAAATATAATAACATGACTTCTCGCTAATGCGTTCGAGTCGAGAGTCTGAGCAAGAGTCTCTGCAAGAGTCTCCGAGAGCTTGGCTCTCCTAGTATATATCCGCTGAAAAGGCCAACGCCCTTAACCACCAAATGTCGTGATTTGCTGGGAACATGTGTCGCTTACATCAAACCAGATGGACAATTAATAATCCGCTTTGACAAAGCATTTAACTCCAAAAGTCAACGACCCATAATTATAGGTCATCCACTCAGAGCTATAATTCCCAGCAATTTAGGACACCGGACTATCCGCTAAAGACATTGAACTTTCAGCTAAAATTAACCATACTTGCCTAACTCGTAGTGGTCGAAAGTATTACATAACTCTCATCACCTTTTCAAGATTTTTGTCCTAAGACAAAAAACTTGATAATTCCGTGAGAGGAGATCCAAACTATCCCATTTGGAATATACATTTAACACAATAAAACATAAGTTTTAACACATGAATGTCATAATCCGAATCGTCGATAGCAGGAATTGTTCCGAACAGGAGAATGGCACCATCCTGGACTATTAGCTTCTCATTCCGTGTTGGGAGTTAATAGTGGCCTCCCTATTAACTCCGTTCGTCCTGGCTCCATTCCGAATATCCAGCGATTCCAGATCCAAACGATAGAGGCGTCGATCCCATCGTCATAGCTATGTTCAAATAATGGCCTTGTGTCGGTACGAAAATTGGAATGAATTTCAATTTGACCTTGAATTCGGGCGACATTTGACAAAGGATCAATATGGTTTAATATCCAGAATTTGACTTCCTGTGGAGGGTTATATTTGCCTTGTTTCGATACGAAAGATGAATAAAGTTCAACTCGATCTTGAATTTGGGCATAAATAAAGGTTCAATACTGTCTAGTGGAAAGGACTTCATATACGTTGTGTAAGAACTGAAATGAATTATCTGGGTAATGTCAATAGCGTTACAACACGCTTATACGTGTAGAACACGATTTCAACCTTGAAATGACAATCTAACCAATTCACATTTTAATTTGGCTCCAAGCTTCTACAAATACGAGCATGGTACAAAACGATCTTGCACAAATGCTCTTTCAACTGAGATTTTAGAAATCTTTGGCACGGCGTGTTAAAATCACGCCTGTCACGTAAAAATCGCTATCCATTAACCTGGAATGCCAAACTAAACATATCCATGTATACCAGCATGTAACTTAATGCTCTATAACATAAACTTTTTTCAACATCATTAGCGAGAAACCATGTCATTATATTTTTCTCCGTGGCCACCTGATGTGACTATTGTAAATATTTGTACAATAAAATTCATCAACGTGTTTCCGAGAATTCCAACTTAATGGTTAGAACCTGGGGAGTGCTACATTCCCGAGAAGAAAAATATGGAGGAAACTAAATGGACGAAATAAGGTATATATGAGGCAATTTGCAATTCATTGGCTGGTTCACCTGGTTCACAACCCGTATAGCTATTAGGTCATTTATCATGGTTTAAAACTTCCATATAAGGTATTTTCTTGCGTCAGTATGCTTATTTCGAGTTGTTGTTTCAAAAATCGTTGTGCCGATTTGAAATAAAGATTGGGTTATTTTTTCTTGAGCTATTAGTGAATAGTCTAAATACATGTATGACACCTGTTGCTATATATAATATTAATTACTGGGATAACAATTTTGTGTCCAGGCTATGGTATCCAAGAATTGGATAAGAATTGATGTCACGTTCTACACAGATCAGTCGCAGTAAATTATTAAATTATGCATGTTAGAGATTTTTTTTTCTATACAAGGTATGCTAGGAAATTACCGTTATGGTTGGCGTTTTTCTATGTCGAGTTGTTATTTATCAACTATATAGGAAATAATCGCTGGAATATAATGTGTCCATCGTTATAGATAGATAATGATTTATTGGCAAAAAAAAACATCCACACGAGGACAGTTTGCTAATACAATGGATAATAGTATACAAAACATGTGATAATAAAATATACAAGAACAAAATTACATAATATGCTAAGATGTACAAGGAGTCTCAGGATCATGTATCATATTTATGGTTTCCTAACTGTTATTTGCTCAGCACGAGTATCGAAGAAGCGACGGATCAGTTTACATATTATTCGTGTTAGAGTGGGACAGTCATTTGTCAATATAGTAGTAAATTGATCCTTGGCGTTAATGCGATGAAAATTCGGATTATGATTAACCATTGATTCGAGAAGCTCTCTTCGTAGTTGTGAATATGCAGTGCATTCCATAAGGAAATGTATTTCATCTTCTACGACATCATCGCAGCAAAACACACACTTTCTATTTTCTAATTTTACTGGGGGCTGTAAACGACGCCCCTTTTCTATAGCAAGTACATGGTTACTGATTCTGAATCTGGTGAAATCTATTCTGTCTTCCAATGATTTCGCGTTCAGAAGATAGGGCTCAAGCCTATACTCTTTCTTGTAAAGCCGATATGTTCTGAGTTTGTTGCTGCCTGATTTTGAGCAGTCGTCACTCAGGCTAGCTTGGAAGTACTCGTTATAGCTATTTTGTAAAGATTTTCGGAAATGTTTCGTTATCATGTCGGTGGCGTGACCAGTCTCTGGTAATGTTAACCCTAGAGATTCGACTGATTTGAAAATTGATTTTGAAGATAATACCGTCCGTTGTTCTTTAACCGCATTTCGAAGAAGTTCGCAGTCCGAACGCGAGGTGACACTGATAGCATAATTCGACATTCTGCAAGCTGCATCTATATACAGAGGATAGCTGCCTAGTTCTGCACGGACAGCATTATTTGATGCATATTTTCCAGCACCTAATAAACGTTTGCAAAATTTAATATGAACTGATTCACAGGCTAGGAGATCGTGATTTTTAGATGTTATCTCGACACCCCATATGGTATATGGTATCCAAATTGGTAAGATTGATTTTACAGTCTACACGTGAAGATTCCAGTGAATTATTCGATGATGCATATATATACAGAGGTAGTGAATATGCCGCAGTTGTGTGTCTGTTTGATTTTAAACAAGCGAGTTTGGTTGAACATTTTCAGAGCAAAGAAATCTGTCACAAGGTTATGGTTAGATCATTTAAACAGTGTCCTTGATGCCTATTGTGGTCTATATAGTAGGAGTTTGTCAAAATACAAAAGTAGTCTGGTTTGACATAGGTCTTGGTTTTGGAAAAGAACTTTAGAGATAATTTAGTTGTTTTGAGCAAGCTGAGGGCGTATATATTATTAACGCACCTTTTGGTAAACTTGATTGAGGTTGAATAACTTATTTTTGAACTGAACAAAAATGTTCTAGGAAATTCAGGTTATACAAGTGCTAAATTATCACAACTTATCCAGGTTATATAGGTATTAAATTTACTGATGATTTTAGGATGTTGTCAAGTTAATCAGTATGATTTTAGTGAGTTCTAGTTTTAAACGAATTGTGGGTTCAATTTCTGTTAAGGCTGTTCTGTCGGTCAATTGAGCGTATAATATTAGTTTTATTGTGCTCAGATTATCCATTTGAAAAGATTAGTCATTTTTGACAGTTTGTCAAGAAAACTGGTTGCGTCCAGCGAGATATATATTTAAATAAAAGAAGTTAGTTGAAGTAATTCGGAAAATTTTAAATTACAGACATTATAGTCACTTGAAGTTTGAAGTATGGTTTAGGAATGTTCAATTTAGCCAAATGATTCCAATGTTTTGCAAGAATATCTACACGGA
This sequence comes from Siphonodentalium dalli, assembly GCA_032622095.1. NCBI lineage: Eukaryota > Metazoa > Mollusca > Scaphopoda > Gadilida > Siphonodentaliidae > Siphonodentalium > Siphonodentalium dalli. The sequence continues at coordinate 125,975,578 of CP136061.1, read as the reverse complement.
TGGTCAGTGGTATTTTGTGTTATGACACACCCGGATTGGGTTAAAATGTCGATTTAAAAAATAGATAGATCGCTGTACATGTATCGCCATTGTATATAGGCGTTATCAAAATGGTTTTAATGTGTTCAAGTTTCGAACAAACCAAAGTTGATCAGAGTTGAAAGTCGGAAAGTCAGAAATGTAACTGAATAATCAATTATGGTATGCCCATACACGAAAAGAATGGCTAGAAAATTGATTATGCCATAATAAAATCTGTTCCGGGTATTCTGAGAGTGTCTGTAAGTAATAAACCAGACTAACATGCTACCAGCATGTCTAAAATGTTTGTTGACGGCACCGAATACACGGAATAGAATAGAAACAAAGAAGGTACTTACCTTTAACGGAATTTAAATGGATCCGAAAATAATCCTATTAATTCCATGAAAATTATACTGTTTAAAAACATTGGAACCATAGTAAATCAAGATGAAATATTCCTTGAAAACAGGAGAAATATCTCCACCCCACAGAAAACTGTACACAACTGACTGTCCAACGAAAACATACCACAGCAGCTGATCGGGTAAATATAATTTAATAGAAATGAAACCTTACCCCAGGGCATGAAAATTAAAGTCTAGCAAAGGTCCTCCAAACACGATTCAATACATAGTAATTGTACAGGGGACTGAGTTGACCTTTGAAGATTATTCATGCATGCTAACTTAATTAAGTCGTTGTCCACCCACAGTGGTCGAGTATGCAGGCCCGTTAAAGCTGCATGCGTGTATGACCAATTTGGCGTGAACAAAACATTTCTCATGGCCATCAATTGACCAGTCTCGAGATAATTAGTGTTGTGAAGCCTATCTCAATACCGGTATTAAGATGAACGTGTAGGCCTGAGCCTGTTTATAAATAGTACGACATCCGTTCTGTGTCACATCGAGCGTTACCAAAACAAATTTGCATATTTTAAAATTAGGAGTTGTCTGAGTTCCTGAAATTATAAGTTAGGAGTTGTCTGTAGGTTTTAAGTTTAAAGGGACATAGAATGATGAACTGGAAATACATTTAAAGAATTAGCTGATGTCAGGAAAATAAAAGTTGTATAGTAAACCATTGAATGGTTTTAAAGGGACACATCATGATAATAATGTAATGTAGGTTGTATTAAAAACCCATATATAATTAGCTATGTGAACCATGCAGTAAGCCAAGCAAATTGTCTCAGGGGTTGTACATTTTATTCCGTTGTTTCACAAGGAATAACTATATATGAAATATTCGACATTTATGTAAAATGTCCGTAATTGGTGTGGGTGTTACATGATAGTTGTTAGAATTACTAGCTGGCAAGCTATATATTACTCGAAGGGTATGCCCAAATATGGGGCCCGTGATAATTGATTTGGCGTTCCAAGTTTATGGAATCGTGCTTTGACACAAATGACGAGATTTGCTGGGAACATGTGTCGCTTACATCAAACCAGATGGACAATTAATAATCCGCTTTGACAAAGCATTTAACTCCAAAAGTCAACGACCCATAATTATAGGTCATCCACTCAGAGCTATAATTCCCAGCAATTTAGGACACCGGACTATCCGCTAAAGACATTGAACTTTCAGCTAAAATTAACCATACTTACCTAACTCGTAGTGGTCGAAAGTATTACAATATGACATGATATGATATATGATATGACACGACATGACATGGTATGACATGACATGATATGATACATGGTACAACATTACACGACATTATATAATATGATATATGATATGATATGACATGGCATAATATGACATTACATGATATGTGATATTACATGACATGATATATGGAGTGTGATATGATATGATATGACATGCTATGATATGTGATGCTACATGACATGATATGTGGTGTGTGATATGCTATGATACGATATGATATGACATATGATATGACATGACATGATATGATATATGATATTACATGATAATGTTATATGGTGATATATGATATGGTATGACATGATGTAATATGATATAATATGATATGGCATGATATGATGTGATACTTACTTGTATTTGAATTTATCAATAGCTGCCGACATGTGTCGGGGAACGTCTGGGCAGGTATACAAATTCCTGTCATCTTCCGGAATTAAGTCCACGTCGTGGAAAATGAAACAGTCGTATTTTCGAATCTTCAATGCTTCGGCAAAACCAACATTCAATAATAGACCTCGATTGAATGTAATGTCTTTATCCTGGAACGAAACACATAAATTATTCGTCGGGAGCATGTTCTAAGTGAATATTTTTGTCACATTTTCGTTACATGGAACACAGTGTCTGACATAATATTTCAGTTGGCAAATGATACATGATCGTTTTAACTTTATATCTGTGTTCTCTGTGTTGTTCTGTGTTCATAAATGTTACCCCCACCCCACCCAGACAGTTTGTTTGTTTGTAACATATTTATTGTGTCTCCCAATATATACAGTATTGACAATTAAATTATAAGGAGGAGGTAATGAATGATGAGGGAGTAACCACTGGGGATTGGAGCACAAGTTATGCAACTTAGATTATAAAGCTCCTCTCCCCATATTATATCGCATATATGTATAAGTTTGTAAATAAATTTGTAGATGGTGCAGCGTTTGGTGGTCCTTATAATTCCATGTGGGAGGGGTGGGGTAATTTATACAACATGAGTGTTGGGAATGTATTGATACAGAATAAGCTGTGGTGCTTGGTCGGGACAATTGAAGATTTGTATCAACTCGGGGTCATGAAAACCGTTCCGATTGTGAAATGTATGATTGAACTATTTCGAAGAGTCCAGCATTACTATATATCATCGTCTAGATTATGATCTATGATCTCCAAAGAGAATGTTCTGGATTGAAATTATGGTAATGTTTACACTTCTAAGGCGGTCGGCCATTGTAGATCTAATGTTATTATATTTCGGACAGTGTAAAAAGTAATGGGACGCATCTTCTAGTGGATATCCACACGTGCATTGAGTAGTAGTTGATATATAGTTAACGTACTTGTCAAAGTTTAAGTCGCTGCAGTTATTGCGCAAATGGCAATGTAAAATATTGAGAGTTCTCCAGCCATTATTATAATATAAAGGAGGTTTTGGTATATTTTACTGTTCCATATAAGACATATTCATGGCCCTTATGGTTTCCTCTTTCTTAGCTTTGGGTGGGAGATACTTGTATATTCCGTTCCATTCAGTTGCCATGGTAGCGATGAAAGTATGTTCCATATGTTTCGTTTTATATAAGTTGAGTCTATATCGCAATGGGTATCTAACAGAATATTCAATTTCATCCTGTACCGTTTGAGGCAGAAGATCGCTAACAAATGTTGGTGCTTCGTTGTTGATTACTCGTAGCCAAGTGCGTGCTTTATGATATTTTCTTCTGTTTGATAAGCGTTGCCATCCAAGTTCACTTAGAATTTGATCATCGGGCACCGAACGTGTTAACCCTGTGACTATTCTACCTGCATCAATGTGAAGACGGTCCATCTTCTTTAAAAGTTTGGCAGGGGCGTTGTCCCAGACTACATCACCATAGTCCATCAATGGGAGAATATAAATTTTAAACATAATTTCAAGTGTTTTGCGGTTGACTTTAAACTTGACTTTACGTAGTTGGGATAGGCGACTTGCGACTCTGTTACAAATCTCTGTGATATGTGAGTCTCAACTAAGATTTGATTGAATCGAGACCCCAAGATGTTTATGACAAGTGACTTGTTCTATAGGATTTTCGTCTAGTTTCAAATCTAGGTTATTGGTGTTGGGCGTTAGTGAAAACAGCAACGACTTGGTTTTGGTTGCATTAAATGTCACCAACCATTGTCTCGATCCCAGACAGTTCAGGAAACGGCGAGATTAATACCACTCCTGAAGAATTTACGCAACTTTATCTGATGGAGAAATGATTTTTATTCCACACCCATTGACGCGAGGTACACGTATTCCCGAATCCCAGCCATTGAATACATAGTAGTGTATACCTCTAGTGGAATACATACACAGAACGACACGATGTGTAAATGGGTTTGTCGATACGGCACTCGTGCTGTCGCGGAAGGATAGAACGAGAGGCGCTTGCGCCTCGAGTTCTATCCTTCCGCGACAGCACGAGTGCCGTATCGACAAACCATTTACACATCGTGTCGTTCTGGGTTTATTACACGCTTCGCGTCCTAGAATCTGTGCATTACAAATACAGGATTAGAAGGTTTATTTAGGCTCATACAGGGCGTGTTTGTCATGTGCATGATTATTTTATTTAAATAGTTCCTGTTTCATGGTTGAGGCCAACGTCACGTACGTCATTTTACGTCAACGATATGCGTATGGAACGCACGTTCCATACGGATTTGTAAATATGGAACAGCAATAACACTTTACTTCTAGGAACAAGCGTGTAATAAAAGCCGGAACTATTCTTGTTGACGTTGTCGCCAAGAAAGATGACGTAGATTACGTCGATCATCCGCTTCCAGTGATCCCCCCATAATTACTGGCTATTTGTCAGACTTAAATCACAATAAATGTGGCTATAGTAACAATGGATATGACATTTATGGATTGAACTTATCTGACTGAACGGTGTAGAATAAATACAGAACACAACTTGCATCATAAGAAAATAGAATAAACTAATGTATACGTACATGCACCCATTGAGATTAAGATGCGCGTTGTGTTCTGTCTATATCTCTCAGTGGGTGCATGTTCAAATGATAGCCGAAAGTTAAATATCTAGTTTTGGTCAGGATTTCAAACTTAAGGTGCATCTCATGCCGCGTATGTTGCGAACAAGTCAACATGTTCAAAGTAATTGAAGCACTCGTATAGTGAACATTTACTGCGTTATACAAAGAAACAATGATAAACGATATGAAAGAATTATTTAATTCCGTTTTTAATACCGCCATTTCGGAGGATATAGCGGTTGTTTTGATCAAAGTCCAATTATGTTACATATTTTAGTTTCTTCTTGCACAAAGTGAATCGACGTAAATATGAAATACCTGGCGGCTAGCATGGGGAGTGGTTCCCATGCGAAGTCGACCCCAGAGAAGTCGACCCCAATTGATTTAAATGGGAATTTAATGAAACCACAATTTGATTGAAGATACTATTAGTGGAGGCTCATGCGAATCACGATTTTGTTCGTCAAATCAATCCCTGAATCATTGTTTTAAAGACATATTCTTTTATATATTTAACCCTTTACCCAACAGAACGGCCCTGTGCCAATGCATTCTCTTATATATGCGAGTCGACCATAGGTCGCCTCGCATATATAAGAGAATGCATTGGCTTAACACATTAAAAATTATAAAATTGTTAAAGAATGTAAGAAAAAATGGTAAAAAGTGTTTAAATTTGTTTTTGTTTAGGCCAATGCATTCTCTTATATATGCGAGGCGACCTATGGTCGACTCGCATATATAAGAGAATGCATTGGCACAGGGCATAACTGTAACTATCACAATGTGGTCAAGGAGCCGGTTCCAGTGATATCCATATTTGTATGGTTCTATTGAGACAGACCGAAGATATTTTAGGCTGTTGAAGCTTTATTTGGCCGGTTTTGGCCGGTTTGTTGGGTAAAGGGTTAATAGAGAAAGTCGCTCGAATAGCATGCATGGAATGTTTTCGTCATTGTCTGCAGCTTGCAGTTATGAACAGCATGATAGTTCAGCCTGTTCTCGTGAAAATAAGCACAATACGGGCTTATGTTGAATGTCGCGTTTTACGCCCATAAAGACGTTATTTGAGGAAATACGCTCTATATGGGCGTAAAATTTGTCGGACAAAATAAGCGAGTACAGAGCTTATTTAAGTTCGAAATAGGCTCATATAGTCACTATTTAACCTACTTTTTTACATCGACATGACTTAAACAGGTGAACGCTCTTTATAATGTGTGTTCACTGCGGCCCGCGCCATTCAACGGAATAACGGGTATAAGATCTATATGAGCTTATTTCAGAATCAAATGAATCCAATATGAACCTATGTGAATATTTATGTCCTATATGAACCTATTTGCAGAAGGATATGTTGGATAGTTGCAAATAATGGAATCTAAACAGTGTACAGATCATTGATTGCTGCTTATATAACGTGTTAATACCACTACTCAAGTCCGTAGCCAAACGTGTTACACCCCAAGCAACAGCAAAGTTACTGGTCCGGGAACTGGCATAAACTGTATGTTAATACACGATGATGCGTTTAATATACACTAAATTGAATTGAATTGAACAAAACAAATTGGACTATTGATTGTGTGCACATGCGGCTCTCCGGCAGATTACCCAATTTACCTTAATTCTGCTCTCAGTCATTTCTTAGTAAATCAAATATCTCGCATTGACTATTGTTGATCTTACTCGAATATAAGAATTTTATGGAAACTTAAACTTAGTTATGCCTTTTTGACTATCAGTAGGTAGTATAGTATAATAAACTTAAGGTTTTAGAACATGTAAAAAATAGTAAAATGCTTGAGCAGCGATATATATAGTCAGTTGGTCGCCAGACAAACAGTAGATATAGCTCGCCATTGTGTCTCGTCCGCGATAGTTCCTTTGTGTTTACTTGATACATTTCACATAATAAACTGATATTACCCACCTCATTCCCAACTATTCATGTCACTGAATTATTGGCTTGGGGGCTTTGTTTAGCTGGCAGAGCTATTGATTATTGATTGCACCGGTTGGTTCCACGGGTAGATATAAAATATATAGAGTGGAACAAATCGCTGGTACTGATCTTGAGACAATGCGTTAATCAAACGCACGAAGAATAGATGGCGGTGGTTTCCGGAATGACATGGTAAATTTAGACTGCTGCGACGTAGCCTGGGGGCATAGAGGACATATGCCGTGTGTCAAGCCGTCCATCCATCCTTGTCCGCATGATAACTTGAGCAATATTCAACATAATTTCCTAATAGTTGATATATTGTTTAAGTTTTGGTTGTCTCAATTCTCTCACAATGATGCATAGTATTTCCATTTGGCCAAAGTTTCAGAAAAAATTACCAAACAAATTCAGAAATGCATGGTTAACAAATTGCAAATTGGCCAAAAACATTCTGGTCAGGGTGAAAGCTTATATATCATCATAATCTGTCAACATAATCAGTGACAAACTGATACAAGTCATCTAGTCCGAATGGAAGGTTAAAAGCATAGTAAGGTTACTTTCAACTGACATAAAAATGATAAAAATGTGCCAAAGCCAAGTGACTTTCACTGATGTGAACCATCACCGAATTCAATTGAGCGGTTGAACCCTCCCATGACTGGGGCTTCCTGAAATTTTGCAAAACAAAACCCTGTGCCATTGTATTCTCTTATATTTTCGAGTACCCCAAAAGGAAGCCTAGCAAACATAAGAAAATGGATGGCCTAACAATATTTACAATGGCCGCGTAAGCCAGTGCATTTCTTATATGTATGCGAGGCTCCCTACGGGAGACTCGCATATATAAGAGAATACATTGGCATCTAGTGACATTTATGCTGCACCAGCGCAGCTCCAGTCATGAAAGGGTTAAGTCCATATATGCAGCATAAATATCCAACAATGTATTCCTTCTCTACGACTCGACTGGTTTGTTTGCATTTTTTTTATTTCTACAACTATACCGATATCGATATATGTAGACACGTGCTTACTGAAATCATAAAAGATAATTTCTCCGTGAAATTCACTCTAAGTAAAAGAGACTCTATCAAATTTGGCAAACTTTATGCCACGTGGAAATAACAGGGCTATGCCTTTAACCCTTCCATGACTGAAGCTTCCTGAAATTTATCGAAAACGCTGTTCCAATGCATTCTCTTATATATGCGAGTCTCCCATATGGAGTCTCGCAAACATAAGAGAATACATTGGCCTAACAATATTTACCTCGATATTGTAAGCCAGTACATTCTCTTATATATGCGAGGCTCCATATATGGGATAGATGCATATATATGATAATGCATGCATGCACTGGAACAGGATCTGTAATGATGCATCAGCGCAGCTCCCGACATGAATGATTAATGCACTGCTAATCCCCTAGCAATATTAGTTGCGGGTGTCACCACGTTTTTCTGGTACGCGAAATTCTGGTGATTTTGATTCATACATATACCCCTATATATTAACTCTTTACCCAACAAACCGGCCAAAAACGCCCATATAAAGCTTCAACAGCCTAAAATATATTGGGTCTGACTCAATAAAACCATACAAATATGGATATCATTGGAACCGGCTCATTGACCACATTGTGATGGTTACAGTTATGCCCTGTGCCAATGCATTCTCTTATATATGCGAGTCGACCATAGGTCGCCTCGCATATATAAGAGAATGCATTGGCCTATTTACCATTTTTTCTTACATTCTTTAACAATTTTATAATTTTTAATGTGTTAAGCCAATGCATTCTCTTATATATGCGAGGCCACCTATGGTCGACTCGCATATATAAGAGAATGCATTGGCACAGGGCCGTTCTGTTGGGTAAAGGGTTAACCGGTATTCAGGATTCAACAACATGGCTGGTACGCAGCTTGTATAGCATCAAATTGTTCAAATTCTTATTATTTCTTAGCTAAAATGATTTTGATGTAGAGTAATGCCCTAAGTAAATCGACCCTTAACCATAGCAGAATTATGGGTAACTTTTCAGGATTTAGTCGGAAATATGGCTTGTTGCCATTCATCGGAGAGCAGAATTATGAGTAACTTTTCAGGATTTAGTCGGAAATATGGCTTGTTGCCATTCATCCGAAAGCTCTCGACGAGAGCTTTCCGATGAATGACAACAAGGCATATTTCCGACAAAATCCTGAAAAGTTAGCCATAATTCTGCTGTGGTTAAAGAGTCGATTATTTAGACCATTACTGTAGTTCAGGCTCATACATCTTGATGTGTTGAAGTTATATGGACATAAGTATACAAAATGTGTGAAAATTATCACATTAGTATGTGAAATAACCATGACTTAGGTGGTAGGGGTGCCACCCTCATTAGTTGGGTTGGGAATGAGTGGTTACTACTTACCATTTCGGCGATGTAGATGGTATAATCTAATAGCTGTCTTTGAAGCATCGGATGGATATTGTTCAGGAAGATCTTGAGATGAGCATCCCTATCTCTGTACGGGATAACTAATGCGATATGATACATCGCCGTGCAATTTTTCGGTGCGAAATGTCCGCCCATGTCCAGATCTGAATATTGTTCCTCCATATCAGTGTACCGCCGGACATCTTTCAAGACTTTCAGCGGACCAACTAAAAAGAGTTAAAGTGATGTGAAACACTCCGCTGAAGTGTTCAGAACTGAATAACTAAGAATTATGCCAAAATCATATCAAAATAGGCAGAAAATAGCGTCATTGTTATAAACTAATTACATGCAGTAAATATTGTTGGCGGAGTAATTGCCATAATGTTTATTCTCAATAAATTGTCTCGAATACAAAGTAGTAGATATTTACAGTTGTGCATGGTTCAAAGGTTGTGTTATCTGAAATGGCACAGTCGTTGTGGTTGGCATTGTTATATTCTTTGTTGATTAATTGCTACATTCTTCCAGTGGAGATGGCCGTTTGGTTTAATACCAACTTATCGGTCTTGTTCACAAAAGTAAGTCAATAATATGTCGTCAGAGTGATGTGAAACTCTCCGGTTGTTTTGATAAAATAGAAGTGGAGAATAATAATCTTGCTCAAAGTAGTTATTTAAAATTATTTTTACAAATATTGTATTCAAATTGACCAAGCCTTGAAATAGTGTGTCTGTCATTTGCAGAATGAGGTCCCCAGAGGGTGAATTTAGTGATGGTACCCCGCATAGCGGGCTAGCATCACCAAGTGCACCCTCTGGGAACCTCATTCTGCTGAGGTTTAAGCAGAACGAGGTCCCCAGAGGGTGAATTTGGTGATGCTAGCCCGCTATGTGGGGTAGCATCACTAAATTCACCCTCTGGGGACCACATTCTGCAAATGACAGACACCCTATTTCAAGGCTTGAAATTGACAACACATGCACATATGCACCGTAATTCTTATATAATAATTAAATGCTTTGATTCTCGATGGTGAAAAAGTTTTCGTTAATTTATCGACGACTCGAATTTAAAGGCTACAGCGACGTGGTTAATAAAGATTAGTAATATACTAACTTACTAAGGAGAATAAACGGCGGTCATAACAGTTCTTAGACTTCTGTACAGATGAGACAGTAAAAGAAACATCTAATTCTTTACTCTAAACCACGCCAGTGCTGGGGAGCCCAATATAGAGTAAACTTTCCTCCCTAATATATTCACCCCGGTTAACTGGTCCTGATAATTTGCCATGCTGATGGTGGGTCCTGCTGAATTGTTTTTGATGCTGGTACAGGACAAAGCGATGCTGTTAAGAAAACAACTCGTTATTTTGTTAAAAGTTGTCATTTTCGCGGTGGTTGGACGATATGAACAAATCGAGGAAAAGCAGTTATGTGTATAACAAATTCAAAATCAATTATACTGTGAATTATTTCAATAATGACTTTGTCGGTTGTTGCAAACCGGCCAATAGTGAGATGGCTAACACCAGCATTTTAAAATATTTATAAAAAAATATGTTCTTGAATGTTTCATGCACGCACCGGATTTCTCTGAAGTCGTTCGGATTAGGCGAACACTGCGAAAATGACAATGGAAAAGCTGATTATACAGACGATACCTGTCATCGGTAAAGCTATGTATGTGCGCTGGTGTCATCCTACATGGGCCGCAAGTTATTTATATCGACACATAGCTATTTGGTAATAGGAGACACCGGCATTTTCTCCAGACCAAGTATTGCGTAGCTATTAGAGTCGGGTTTACCCATAACTGAGACTGACATTGGTCCATCGAGCGGTATTTGAAATTTGAATAGGTGGATCGTTGAACCCTCTCTAACAATGCTGAATGTAAGACCGCTAATGTAATACCCGTGAGTTGTGTTTGGTTTGGTGGACCCTATAATATTTGTAGAAAGAATTCGATATTATGCTCATTATGTACGCGACAGCGCAATAGCCTATGGACGTCCCTGGTCCGTTGACCCACTTTCCATACATACCTAGGTTGGGAAGCACATGGAAGCAGAAATTATACAAACACACTCTCGCTCGTTCGCCAAATATAGATACAAACGAAACCCGACTAATAATATCTTCCCTATTCAAATAATGTATTGTTCATTCCCTCCATGAAGTTTGGAGAGTTTACAATCCCATGCAGTTATCTTTGCAGCCAATGAAAGCTCTTAGATTTCTATATCTCGCTTCCTCCATTGCTATAGTTGTTATTCGATCTGATTCTGGGTCTCGCCATCTCTATAATTAAGCATATATTAACTGCATGGATCCGTTCTGATGGTTGCAAACCACTATTTATTACCCATATGCGACATTGTTAACTATAAGTCCAGCCGGCGATTGACCACTATAATTTGAAAACTAGTTCCTCATAGCTACCATACGCCTAAAGGAATTTATCTCATTTTGAATAATACCCCCATCGAAATTTCACCATCCGACGATGACTTGGTTAAATGATAGCGGGTGTCCCTTTAAATTTCAGTACTTTTCCTGTGTTTGATTCGAATCCCCATTAGAGAAACTTGTATCACATCGATCGCGCTATTTTGGACATTAAAGGCCCACCCATGTGCATAAAATGGGTTTTCCCCCCAGAAAATTTGGCCTCCCAACAAAGGTATAAAAATTGTCTCGACTGATCTGAAAATTGGTTCGAAAACACAATAGCTCAACACAAAAATGCAAGTAGTGTCAATCAGTTCTTTAAAATTCCATGCCTTGCAGGATATTAAAAATTTGTAATTTTCTGTCAATAGGTCACAAACTTTCGAGAACAAGACATGTTAATATATAGCTGGCTTTCTCACGGTTCCATTTGCATTAAGGTTTTGTTTTCAGAGATATGGTATCAGCGTATGCCATCTGGTTAATAGGTCGCTAAATGACAAAGTTTTCACTCCCATTATATTATACTAGAATTTTCTCTGCAGTTAGAAAGAATAAATACTCGAACCAGTACAGTCCTGTGTTACACGACTCTCTCTCTCTCTCTCTCTCTCTCTCTCTCTCTCTCTCTCTCTCTCTCTCTCTCTCTCTCTCTCTCCCCCTCTCTATATATCTCTCTCTCTAACTCTCTCTCTCTCTTTCTCTCTCTCTCTCTAACTCTCTCGCTTTCTCTCTCCCTCTCTCTCTCTCTCTAACTCTCTCTCTCTCTCTCTCATTTTCACCCTCAAAAAGAAAATAGTATGTTCAACCTCTCAATTGTATTAAAATCCATTATCATCTCTTAATAATTGCTCAGATTATATATACAAAGAAGATGATATAAGAAATTCAAAATGTTTCGCCAGATAGATCCAGAAAAATTCATTGTAGAAAATCTCTTGCCATTTTGTCTATAGATTTATGCAAAACGTGTATACCTGGCCTATCTCATCAGTGATGTGTTGGTCTAATGAGTTCAAATTTACCTGAAGATGATATACATATTCCAATAAAGATAAATTGGTGGTACAGTAATGCCCTAAATAATCGACTTCTTAACCACAGCAGAATTATGGGTAACTTTTCAGGATTTAGTCGGAAATATGGCTTGTTCCATTCATCGGAAAGCTGATGTGGTTAAGGAGTCGATTATTTAGGGCATTACTGTATACAAATATACCCAAAGGCGAAAGTACCTAAAGGAAGTAATTTTGTTATTTGAGGGACATTTTCTATAATTATAACCACGATGCGTCAAGATTATGTTTAGGCTTATGTGATGCATCTCCATTATTATTATTATCATTACCATGTCAAATTGACTATATTGACATACATGTCATGATGTGTGTACACGATAACGAACTTTATACTGAATTTATGAACATGGCAGTCTATACCTTTTCGGCGCATGCACCTTTAGTTCGGACATGCTGGGTTTTCCAATGCTGTCAAAATGTTGTATATCTCTGTATACCATCATTGGTTTTTTGAGAATTAACTTTTGACTTTGACTTGAGTGTTAATTGCTTCAAATGTGCTTACTTCAGTGACCGTGAACAGATTCTCATTTTTGATCGAAATGGCCATGAATCGATCATAATGGCACATTGACTTGCTATTAAGCCAGGGTTAATGGACAAGCTGTATAGAAGGAAAATAGAAAGGCGAGTTCGGCGAGACGAGATATTTTAGTTCCGAGTGGCCAGTAGCGAGTTTTTTAACTGACTTAAAGCACACTTTTAAAATATACAAGAAATAATTTATTTTAGATAGATGAAAAATGCATATCAATCTCGATACATGAGACATTTACGGTCATATATTGCTTAGGCAAAATAAAAACATCTGTGTTTCCGATTTCCGACCTACCTGTCGAAATTGGGCCGACCTGTATTTGTTATCCAAAATAATAAAAAACAACATGTAATTGACATGTAAAACACATAGATCTATATCACTAAATATATACTATATACTATGTTTACATAAACAGCAATAATTTTAGATGAAATTTTGAAATGCAATTTACTTCTATTGTCTATTTGTGGTTGCAAATGAATCCCAATATCAGAAATAAATCTATTCTGTTCTGAGAGTCGCACGGCCATGTGAAAATGCAAGGTCAGCATGATGGCATGGAAGTTGTCTAGACTTTTGCTAGCAACACCGATATTATCAATGTTGTCATGTACAGTATTGCGCAAAATTGTGTCATGGTGCATGCCGTGAGCCACGGGAGATATTTTCGTGTCCCTTCTTGGAACTCAGATCGCTCTGAACTTTCTGGTGCATATTCTGGGTATATTGTCAGATATAAAACTAGTTTTCTGTCAGAATCTTCAGCAACTGGATACAAAGGTATTGAGAATACCAACTTGTATCTTGTTATTAGAATATGGTGCATTATAGATGGATATGAAGAAGAAAAATTAACAAAATTTTTGTTCCCTACCTAAATTTTTTTGCTCAAGAAATCGGAAACAGACATGTTTTTTTTTGGCCTTAATAACAAAAATAGTCCTTGACTGACAACAAAAAAGGAAATCATGTGAGATCGCCTTCTGCATAAATTGAACCGACACGAACTAGAATGTAAAGCATGTAAAGCGCCCATTCGTAAACACAAATCGTCGGTGAGCTTACAAGACCTCGTATCGGCAGTATTATAGCGGGGTCCTACTAAAAGCCGACCGCACCTCCACCAGGGGTCCGAGTGAAATGGAGCATGTACTAACGTTCAGAATAGACCTGTATGTATCAAAGTTCCAAAAAGGCACCAACCGCACCTCCCCTAGCTGCCTGACCACGGAAAGGGACATCACACCATGTGGCGAATACCCCTCTGTATTCGTGGGCGATCGGGCAAGTCGCTAGCTATAGCGGAAGTGAATATATTAACCCATACGCTGTTTTCGAATTCACTATGAATGTACGCAAAAACGCCGAAAATAACACCCACCGACCGCACCGCCACCATGCAGGGAACCGAGCGAGATGGGGCATGCATTATCGTGCAGAACAGACCTGTGTGTACCAAGGTTCCAATCGCCAAGCGATAGCTTGCGTGGAAACGGCACTGTTAACCCCTAACTTGTGGTCGGTTACGTCAGGTACGCACAATCCAACGAGAGACCGATCACGATCGGCAAATGTTTAACCCATACCTTGGCGATAGTAAATTACTATGATCGGAATAATAAATTAGAGTTTTGATGTTGAATTATAGAGTATACCGTTATGTACTATTATAGACTACTGTACATAATTTGTGTGAATTTATGGGTCACTCGCATATATAAGAGAATGCACTGGCACATGTAATTCTGCACCAGCGCAGCCTTGGATTAAATGTGAAAAGGTGACCCGGAGATGGAATAATTGGGTTAATAGAGTCAAATTTAAGTTTACAATGATAATGTATCAAATTCTACAACCTGACTGCTGACCCATTAATATCAATTATATAGCAGAGCTGTCAACTAATCACTGGCATTGTTATGCTGTTCAAACCTTGGCATCTCTATTAAACCTATAACATTTATAATGACCTCAGTCCATCTGTCGAGTGATATACTCAGCCGTGCAATGCAACAAAGATTTTCAAGTCTACTGTTAATAGCATGTCATGTGTATTGTTGAACATTTAAAAATTTAGATACCATAGCTTTCTTTATCTGCAAATTGGCATAAAAGACATCAGAAAATGACATAGCCATATTAATAGCTATGTAGTGCAAAGGCATGGGATGGAATTGATGAATTGGATTTAATATCGCTCCAAACAAATGTACCAGTACTTAACACAAGGTTTTGGACCGATTTAAAAAAAATTTGGTGTGGTGACCCGGGGCACCCCTGGCGGAGTTAGAATGGTGTTAGTTTTCAAATTGTGTTAACTTAAAAAAATTAATTGAGCAAGGAGTTCAATCTAAACTAAATAAATTTAAAAAAAAAATACTATATATTTTTTTATTTATTATTTGTTTTGGCTAAATTGAGCAAGGAATTCAATCTACATATATTTTTTAAGAGTGATTATTTTTCGAAAAAGGGCCATAACCCAGTTTAAAATAGTCTGATCAAACCGATATTCCCTACTCGGTCTGTCTTTTGGGCTGAGAAATTCGTACACACAATTTGGTTCCGACCAGGTCTAAAATGTTTCAGTTATCGCACCATGCGTAAAGTATCTACGGACAGACAGACGGATGACAGACAGACGGACAGATGGACAGACAAACGGACGGGTGGACGGACGAACGAACGACGAATGGTCAATCCGGACGTCGACACTATGTTTACCATACTATGGTATGGGTAAACATAACGAGAGACCGATCACAGTCGGCACATATTAACCCATCCCTTGGCGATAGTAAATTACTATGATCGGAATCATAAATGAGAATTTTGGTGTTGAATTATGGAGTATACTGTTATGTACTATTATAGACAAATGTACATAACACAAATTATTGGAATTTATGGGACACTCGCATTTATATAAGAGGATGCACTGGTACATGATCTGTAATGCTGCACCACCACAGCCTTGGGTTAAATGTGAAGGTGACCTGGACATGGACTACTTGGGTTAAGTCCAATTTAAGTTTACAATGATAATGTATCAAATTCTACCAACAGCATCAAGATAAGACACCTCATTGCTGACCCATTAATATCAATTATATAGCAGAGCTGTCAACAAATCATGGGCATTGTTTATGTTGAAGGCTGGCATCTCTATTAAACCAATAACATTTATAATGACCTCATACCATCTGTAGAGTGATATCTTCAGCTGTGCAATGCAGCACAGATGTTCAAATCTACTGTTAATATCATGTGATGTGTATTGTTGAATCTTTTTTTTAAATTAGATACCATAGCTTTCTTTATCAGATTATCTGCACATTGGCAAAAGAGACATCAGAAAAAAATAGAGCCTTATCAATAGCTAATTAGTCCAAAGGTAATAATTTAGTGATGCGGACCGGACCGCTTTGGACCGGTCCGGTCCGCGGTCCAGGGGTGGACCGCGGTCCGGTCCGGACCGGGTGTTACTGGACCGGACCGGACCGCTTTTTGCCGCCGGTCCGGTACTCACCGGTCCCGTCCACTATTTCACTTCAGTTATAATAAACTATCGCGAATATTATTGCGTATTTGCCGTCATATCAATTAGCAACGATGTATTGACGCATTGAAGTGGTTAATATCTATTAAACATTTGATGTCACGAAAACAATGTATAGATGTACATTGTACGTGTCACTTTCCTCATAATGAAAGTGCCAGTGTGGGCGGCCGCCTGATTTGATGTCCAACACTATGTAGCACCCTACCAATGCGACACACATGCAACTGAATGAGTATGGAGCTATTTGTCATAAACAGTGTAACATGGCATCAACTAATCAATTTGGATGGATATCGAATCGAGTATTCTATTGTTTTTCACAGTTATAATTATGGAAGAAACATGCAAACCACATTACATAGTACATACACAAGACAGTCACATTAATCCAATAGTATTATAGTAGCTGTACTTAGCCTAGGTATATAACTGTAATTGTCAGGACTATACAATCAGCCATCACAATCTCCAAGACTCCAATATTAATGTAGTAGTCATATTAGTACACATTTGTATAATTGTCATCACTATAGCTATTTCGTTTAAATTTCAATTTAATGAAAATAAGTATGATACGAATCATGCATACGATCAGTTGAGTGCCATGTTAGATTGGTTATAACACATTCTGGCCCTAGCTAGCTTTATATATACCCAATACATTTAATTAGTGCATGTTCGCATTACTAGAAATACTATTATCATGCATCGTTCCCAGTATATCCCACCAGAGACAGACAATGATGCATACAATCGGCAAACAATGTAAGTTTTTAACATGTATGGACTAATTGCAATGCACTGAACTCCAGTAACCTTATAGTTTGTACTATACAGAGTAAAAACTTTTAGAAAACAGAGAATTCATTAACATATAGCCTATTATAGGTGGACCGGACAGTTTTGGACCGGTCCAGGCATGTGTGCCGGACCGGAATGGCCTGGACCGGACCGCCTTGGCAGTGGACCGGACCACCCAAGTTGGTCCGGTCCGGTCCGCATCACTCAAAGGTATGGGATGGAATTGGTGAATTGGTTTAATGTCGCTCCAGACAAATTTACCAGTACATAACACAAGATTTTGGACCGATTTAAACCAAATTTGGTGTGGTGACTCGGGGTACCCTTGGCAGAGTTATAATGGTGTTAGTTTTTCAAATTTTGTTAACTTTAAAAAAAAACGGAGATGCTAGTGAAGCAATGCATATCCTTTATTCCGATATGGTTGCTACTGGGAAAACCCAATGGCTATCAATAGATCTCACAGTACTGCATAGACCTTATCACATCAGTACATGCGGAGCGATGTGGCAATCAGCCACTCAATTAGCCAGCTTCTATTCCTCACTTCACTAAATGTCAACTGAGATAATGCCTTTGTTTGCCCTAAATGAACGAGGATATATGCTAAAGCAGTGGAACAACATATAAAGCCCATCGATATTGAAGGAGGAACTATTTTGCCCGGCGCCAAGTCACTTGAGTAATCACACAGCAGCATACTGTCTTTCGGGTAATTTCGTTCGACCGACTCGGTCGATATTATTTAACGCAACCCACCCTCCCAATGTTTCCTGCTTCCATTTTGGGAGGGGGTACCCCTTGTGCTAACAGTTATGCTTAGTGTGTTTCAGGACTACATATGTGATCGTCGACCAGGATCACATGGTTGGCGCTTGGGTGGTACCAAAAAAGGGCCTTCACCAAGGACAAGAAAGCTGGAGGTCCATAAACACGTTTCCGACTACCTGTTGCTTTTGTGATTAATAAAGGGTAGTCATTAAGGCAAACATGTCTTGTTATTAATAACAACCATGCGGGATAAAAAATATTTTCTTATATTTTTTTTATTTTTTTTGGTTAAATTGAGCAAGGAATTCAATCTAAAAAATTTTTTTTAAGAGTGAATATTTTTTCCAAAATGGGCCATAACTCAGTTTAAAACAGTCGGATCAAACCCACTGGATCTGTCTTTTGTGCTGAAAAATTCATACACAAAATTTGGTTCCGATCAGAATGAAAATATTTGAGTTATCGGTACCATGCGTAAAGTGTCTACGGACAGACGGACGGACGGGCGGACGAACGACGAGTGGTCAATCCGAACATCGACAATATGTTTACCATACTATGGTATGGGTAAACATAAAAAGGCGCCGCCCGCACCTCCCCTGGCTGCATGATCACGGAAAGGGACATCATAACTTGCAGCAAGTATACCCCTCTGCATTCATGGGCGATCGGGCAAGTCACTAGCTGTAGTGCAAGTGTATAAATTAACCATATATACACAGCTGTCGAATTCGCTATGAATGTACGCAAAAACGCCGAAAATAACACCCGCCGACCGCACCGCCATCACACAGGGGACCAAGCGAGATGGGACACACACATTATCGCGCAGAATAGACCTGTATGTACCAAAGTTCCAATCCAAATTTCTCACAAAGTCACTAAAATCGTGCAATTTTGAGTAGGGACCTTCATCTACAGTGAAGTACATTATTAAGGAACAGATATAACTGGTATATTCCCCGCGTTATTTTGTCGGCCGTATAATTTTCCCTGTCAAAACTTCCCAGGTTTTTGTACTGGGGAATGATCTTTACGGGCGTTAGCCATTGTAGAGATTCGTGGCATGATCTAGAATTTGGGCAGATATGTATTTTTGTAATCTACATACTCCTCCATTCAACATGATTTTTTATCTTGTATATATTAACTATCTTTTAAATTGCATTGCAATCATCGAGACATGGTTTATCAATCGGAAACGTGTCATGCTCCTCGCCATCTGCCGCTGACGACATTGCCTTGATTTCCACGTCAAAAGCCGGTTTAGATAGCCTGATGGAAATTTGCCACAACTACAGCGAAACTTGGCAGTTCAACTTCTCTCACACAAAGAGTGCAGTAGTTGTCTTCAATGAGACGACACGTCAGAGCCAACGCCATGAAAGGTATTGGTACCTCGGCGATCTGGTGGTTCAAGAGATGGACAGATGTGTTCATTTGGGTCTGAAGCAATCCAAGTTCAAAAATGAAACTAATAGATGTACGGTGCTCTGAAAAAATCAGGAAAACATATTATTCCATCGCAGGTAGGAAAGCCACGAAGACATGCACATCTCAAACGATGTTGACTCTAATAAAAGCCATTGTTTTGCCGAAAGCGCTCTTCGGAAGTGAGTTACTTCCAACACCCAACAACACATTGATCTACTCCATTGAGAAATCCTTCTGTGTTTGCGTGAAGCATGCACAGTCGCTGCCATCGCGCACTCCAACAGATACAGCTGTTGGTCTGTTGGGCATCATGCCAATAGAAAAGGAGATACATATGCGGAAACTGCTCGTCCTCGCGGATTTCATTCATCTCCCAGAAGGTCACCAGGTTCCGCTCCTAATATTTCAACAAAAATTGTCCCAAATCGTTTTGTTCGACCGACCAACGTCTGGGTTTACCGCTGACATAATTCAGTTGCTCAAAGAATATAACATGTATGACTTTTTGGACACATACATGCAATCTAGTGAATTCCCAAGTAAACCAGCGTGGAAACCCTTAGTTAAATATGCCATAAGAGGCTACTACTCTACACAGTGGTCTAGTTCGATTAGGAGCCATCCAAATACGACCCGGACACGTTCCGTGCTGTAACAAGTGACCCGCTTTCATGTTGGAACATTTGGAAACTACTCCGAAAGTATTCTCGCCGCTCTTATCACCTCAGAAACTTGGCATTATTGATGAACAAAACGTCCTATGACAATGGAATCTTTTGTAAAGCATGTGGTTCGAGCTACAGCAACGAGCTACTACACGTCGACCGATATTGCTGTGTTGCCTCGATAGTATCGCTGAAGAACTTATTCTGGGAACATAAAATCAACAAGTTTGGCATAACTACATTTAGGTACATTGACTCTTGTGACGAATTATCTCTCTGCGCCTTCCTCCTAGGAAGCGAAACCATCATTCCTCCTGATGCTGTATGTTTTTAAATCAGTTTATGGAACAAATTACTCTAGAATCTGCTGTGTATATTTTTATCATGTGTCAGATTATCCGCGGTTCTACTTAATACTAAATGTTCAACCCATTGACTGTAACATCATGTCGCGCACATATGGACGATCAAAGTGAAACGCATCAATTTAGAGAATGGCAGCATCCATGCTTTGAGATATGATAAACTTTACACATTAACAGTATATATGTTCATGCATGTCCATATTCTTCTCCAAAAATGGAGGTATGCAATGAATAATAATCTAACTTTGGAGGTATTATTGTAACATACATACTCCATCATTCACCATGCGCATGTTCCCATCTAACTTGGGAGTATTATTGCAACCCACATACTCCTCTCCATTCACCATGCTTATGTATACCATATAACTGGGAGGGATTGTTGTAATATACATACATGTACTCATCCATTCACCATGCTTATATTCCCACATAACTTGGAGGTATTGTTGTAATATACATGCATGTCCTAATCCATGCAACATGCTTATGTACCCATATAACTTGGGAGGTGTTGTGATATACATGCATACACTCGTCCATTCACCATGTTTATGTACCCATATAACTTGGGAGGTGTTGTAATATACATGCATACACTCGTCCATTCACCATGTTTATGTACCCATATAACTTGGGAGGTATTATTGTAAACTGTACATACTCCTTCATTAACCTTGCTCATGTTCCCACCTAACTTAGAGGCAACATTGCAACCCACATACTCCTCTCCACTCACCATACTTATGTATATACTCACCTAACTTGGGAGGTATTGTTGCACAGCTTCGTAGCGATATGGTTGCCCCACTAGTACGGCTTGAAATCGATTTGGTTGTCATACGAGTATGGCCGCTTGGTGGCAATTTCGAAAGATGTTTGGTGGTGCTTCTCGCATTGTTTACAGTCGTCTGAGAAGAGTTGGTCTCAAAAAAAATTCTATTGATAAAACCGGGACTTCCCAATCGACTGGTGGAATGTCTATGTGAGAACAAGAGCTGCACTACGAACAGAACAGTCCCAGCTATTATCACAAATTGAAACACTCTCTTCTTCGTCAATGGAATGCTATTGAAATTCACCATATTCTGTCTCGGAATTTGTATGGAACATCTTCTACTCACTAACGAAATTCCGTAATGTTATGTCCGTATGATCATACTGCCATAAATGCTGGAAAAAAAATCATCAAAATTAGCTTTATCGCACACATCATGCATCACTATCAATGGTATCTTCGAATTTCAAATTATGAGGTTTATATTGGAGAACGAGTATCACACTCTATATTTATCACATGATTAGCACTATTTTCCTATGTAATATTCGAGCGTAATAGACACGTGTAATATCGTCGCGTGCAATGACGTCACGCTGCTCTTTGGGACAAAGTTATCTGTCTGTTAATTATTGTTGTTTTCGATAAAATTTAAGCGATTATATGACCATGTGATAAAAAGTATCTCAAACTCGTTCTATTTTATACGTAATTTATCAACCTTGTCCACTAAATTCTATTTGAGCCTCGGTAAACCTCGGCTCAAATCGAATTTAGTGAACTCGGTTGATAAATTCCGTATAAAATAGAAACTCATGTGAGACCCTCTATATGTGCGCAACGTAGCAACGTCAAGAACGTTCATGCATAACAGTTGCAGTCCGAGAAAGTAAAATCCATTGTATACCTGAGATATTTATGAGATGTTTTCCAAAGCTGGGACATTTGTAGGTTTATGTTGACGCTAGTGAAACTATCTAATAAGTCATTATTGTGTTGATACTGGGTGTTGCCATTCGTTTCTAGAGTTGGACACGAACAACCCCACAAACAAGTGGTAAAACACATTCTATAATATCGTATTATTTGTTTTAATTCTGTAGAAAAATAAGCCAATTGTGGCTTTAAATTGAGTTTTGTAAAATGTGTTTGTTCTCATAGTGGTTGGAATTCTAATTGCGTCCTCGATATGACACTGCCAGACCGACATGCATGGGCAAGCCTTGAAATAGGGTGCCTGTCATTTGCAGAATGAGGTCCCCAGAGGGTGAATTTAGTGATGCTACCCCGCATAGCGGGCTAGCATCACCAAATTCACCCTCTGTGGACCTCATTCTGCTTACACCTCAGCAGAATGAGGTTCCCAGAGGGTTCATTTGGTGATGCTAGCCCGCTATGCTGGGTACCATCACTAAATTCACCCTCTGGGGACCTCATTCTGCAAATGACAGACACACCATTTCAAGGCTTGTGCATGGGAACTAGTTTAAAGGCCCTAATATTTGTCTTAGCTGATATTAAAGTAGTTTTATGATATAACTCGCCTATAGTTCGGCCGAACATAAATTATTATGGAAAAACTACCAAGAATGCATGATGTTATATATACACTGTAATGGTCAAACTCGAAGCGGAAGCGTAGCGATAGTATATTTATTACCGGCCCTGTAAACTTTGGCGAACGTCAATAAATATATTTACGTCTTGGTATAATGTCCTGTTCTACAGGAAAAAATTCCAAGCCGAACGGCCAGATAAATGTGTATTGTTTTCAATACCGCACAAAGTCACACCCAGAAATATTTGCAACTCTGTAACTTTTGCTGCAGAGATTTGTGTGGGGGTACCCATTCAGGATTGATCACTTGACCTCCTCCTTAACACTCTTAGTACTACATGTTTTAGAGGGCATGATTAGGACTAATTTTCATACTATTATTTCACACTAATGAACATAATCATAATTATCACTTTATTTCCTTTATGTTACATTATTAAGAGTAATTGTTCTGCCTGAAAGGGTGTCTTGATTGATCAATACAACTATTCGTATTCGTATTATTGTTGGAACGCCTTTACAGTGGTAGATTCGTCAAATTGCTAAAAATATCGCTTAAACATTGTCATATGTCATACTGCATGATTTCAATGCAGAAATAAATTATTTCTAGCCACACTGGGCTAACTCTTGCAGGTAGTAATAGATACCCCCCCCCCCCCCATTACCCCAGACTCACTTCAGCTTAGTTGTGGAGTCTGTGTTTTAACCAGAACTGATAGACATGCAGTCATCTTTATATTATGTATATACAGACTAGTAACTATGTATGGACACTATGAATCCTCGATTGACTGGGGAAAGAAACTTTAAATTCTGAAATAGAAAGTCTTCTACATGTATATTGCTCTCTAACAGGTATTAAGACTTCACACCACAAGGCATGGGAGTTGAGCAAACAAGATTACCACAGTCAGGTTTTAAAGACTGCATATTTATTGCTGAGATTGGGATTCATCTGCAAGTTGACTGCAACCATAAATGGACATGTATTTTAATAGAAGTAAATTGTTTTTGAAAATTCCATCTAACACATAGTATCTAATATATAATATATAATTAGCGATATATATGTGTTACATGCCAATTACATGCATTAAACAAATAATAATAAAAAATAATTTGGGTTGAATATTTGAACAAAAAAATCCAGGTCAGCCCAATATCGGCAGGTCGGTCAGGTAACCGGAAACACAGATGCTTTTTTTTTTGGCTTCACAGAAAGGTAGTTCAGGTATTTATCGACCTATTTCTATGCCGGGAAATATTCAAATGCAATAACACAATAATTCGAGCTGCGAATCACGCAGTGAAGTGAGATATGGCATATTGATAAATTTTATCAGTGGTTTACTTACTTTAAACATATTTTATTCGTATATAAATATACAAAAGGGATCGGGGCACAAGTTATTTCAACTTAGGTAGTCCCTCTCCCGTACAAAATTTACAATACATTGTTATAAGATGACAAAAGGCGATAACAGAAACGTTTGTACATGGTGAGAAAACAATTTGAATTTGCATTATGTCGAATAACATCTTTCAGCGTATGTTTATGGATTACCAATTAGAACGAGCATAAATATGTGCATATCTATATCTATTGTGATATTTAAGGAAGATGTAAATATAGATTGCAAGGCTATGTATGTATCAAACATTTGACTGTAATGTTAAGCTAAATGTGTATAGTAGTGAATTTGGCGATTCGCCAGATGACGCCCTTGACAGTTACGCTGGAAGAAATTATCGATGTGAATACAAATGGTACATGGATGTGGCAATCCGAATGAGGGAGGGGTGTCTAGCAATGTTTGTAATTGGTGTATATTGAGCGATTTGTGGTTGAGATTGGATTGTGGCTATATGTCAACGCAGCCAGACGTTCATGAATCGAAGCGTTTTGTCGCAGCAATATACTGTTGCACTATTTGGAAAAACCTTATATTTTCCGGAATTGAGATGTACGATATCCCGAAAAGAAACTGATCGATGTCGGTTATAATGAAGCGTTCGCGGTTTAACTTATCGTCAAGTTCCAACCGTTCATTTTGATACAAAGGGCACATAAAAAAGAAATGGTATGCATCTTCCAAAGGGTTCCCACAACTGCAAACAGGACTTTCGGCTATGTAGTTTTGATACATATCAGCACGAAGATCACTGCACCCGTTTCGAATTCGGGAATGTATCATATTATATCGTCTGAGACCTGAATAGAAATGAGGGCTCACGGGGTTTGGGGGTTGGTATACGAGTCGTAAATTGAATTTGAAGTCAGAGAAAGGGACAACGTCGCTCATTTCAGTTGGGATTTTGTTCCAATCAGCTATCACCGAGGGCAAAAAGGACTTTTTGTAGTGCTCAGTGTGGCATCGGTAAGAATAGAATTTTCCCGGGCGTCTGAAATTATAACTTGAGACCTGGCTAGCTCTGGGTGGGAGGATGGTAGATAGGTAATTTGGCGATTCATTTTTCACTATTTTGTAAATCACTTCAAGCTTGTGGTATTGGCGCCGCGTTTCCAAAGAAAGCCAACCAACCTCCTGCAGGACAACAAAATTAGAAACCGATCGTGTCAGTCCAGAGACTATACGGCCAGCATCTGCATGGAGGCGGTCGAGCTTGTCTAATAGGTAACGCGGTGCGCAGTCCCATACAACATCAGAATAATCGAATAGTGGTAATATATAAGTTTTGTATATCTTTTCGAGCGTTTTTCTATCGAGTTGATATTTAAATCGCCTCAACTGGGCCAGACGAGAGGCGATCCTCTTCACTGTACTTTCTATATGAATGTTCCAGTTTAGATTTTGTTGTAGTTCAAGACCAAGGTGTTTATGAGATTCCACAAAGCTGATAGGGTCGTTTATAAATTTAAGGTTTGGTATTTCTGGAGAGGGTGGGGTCAACGAGAAAGACATACCTACGGTTTTGGTTGGGTTAAAGCTCACGAGCCAGTTTTTTGACCAGGTCGTTATTTTCGTCAAATCGTTATTCATAATTTTAGAAAGCTCATCCAGATCCCAGTGGCTGCTCATAATACAAGTATCATCTGCGTACATTCTCGTGATGGAGTCAATATTATCTGCTAAATCGTTTATATAGACGAGGAATAAAAAAGGGCCCAGAATCGATCCCTGGGGGACTCCTGCGGAGATAACCTCGTAGCTGGAAAAGGTATTATTTATCAGGACTCTTTGTTTTCTGTTTAATAGATAGTCTTCGATCCATTGTAATGTCTGACCCTCCACACCGTAGCGTTGAAGTTTGTAAATCAGCCCCTTGTGCCATACTCTTTCGAATGCTTTGGATATGTCACAAAATATGCCGCATGTGAAGAGGCCTTTATCGATAGATTGACAGATATTGTTGTATAGGTCTATTAATTGGTATGTGGTATTGTGACCAGAGAGAAATCCGGATTGGTGAAAGTACAAGAGTTTATTTTCTAAGAAGAAGGCACTTATCTGTTTCAAGACAACCTTCTCAAAGACTTTGGCTAGGCATGGTAGCAATGAGATCGGGCGGTAATTTTTGGGGTCAGCGGGGTCTTCTTTTTTGAAAATTGGGATAACATTAGCTAGTTTCCATATTTCTGGGAATTTCGCACTATTGATCGATTTCTTAAATAGGAGGACTAACGGCTTTGATATTGAACTTGAAGTTTCGTGGAGCATTCTGACACTGATTCCGTCGTGGCCATGAGCTTTATTCAATTTTAAAGATTTGATAGCTGTTTCAACATCTGATTCCACAAAAGACAATTCTGGCATCAGCTTTTTGCTTCGAGTGTGAAAGAGGGGAGGGGTATGCGCAGAATCGTTTATAGTGGAGTTTGATATGAAGCTCATATTTAGAATTTTAGCTTTTTCAGAATCATCTGACGCATATGATTTCCCACTGGCATTTATGGTTCCAGTGGCGCTATATAGAGGAGGGATA
Organism: Siphonodentalium dalli; assembly: GCA_032622095.1. NCBI lineage: Eukaryota > Metazoa > Mollusca > Scaphopoda > Gadilida > Siphonodentaliidae > Siphonodentalium > Siphonodentalium dalli. The sequence goes on along the minus strand of CP136061.1, from coordinate 125,948,513 downwards.
TTGTTCACTTTCTTTTTATTTAGGAGATGGTTAACAAGCTGCCAGAAATCACGGGGGTTTGGGGAGTCTTTTATTCTGTCTCCCACATTATCATCAAATTTTATTTTGGCGTATTTTTTCATGTTATTAACTTTATTCCTTGATTGTTTATATGCCCGCCATGAAACTTGGTTGTTGATTTTTAATGCCTTTGATCTGAGTCTATCTCGCTTGCGTAACTCTATTCTAATCTCCGAGGTGAACCAAATTTTATCTTTGGGGCGGATTGTCACGTTAAGTTGTGGTATATTTCTGTCCATGATTGATAGGAAAGTAGATTGGAATATTTTGACCGCCGAATCGATATCAGGGGCCGCGTTGATTAGGTCTTCCCAATGTACATCATTTAGCAAGCAGTTCGCTCGCTGGAAATTAGCTTTTTTGTAATTCCATACTTTTCTCTGGAAAGCGGAGACTGTGGGGCAGTCGAAAGATATTGTTGCATAAACACCCAAGTGGTCTGAAACTCCGAGGTTTAAAACATCGCAATCCAAGACATGAAGTGATTTACTGATAATAATAGGATCCAGTAGTGTGCTAGTCCTACTGGTAACTCTTGTTGGGTCTTTTATCACATTTACCAAGCTATATGCGTCGGAAATTAGCTTTATTTTGGAGGTACTCACGAGGTAATTAGAATTATAGTCTCCAGTGAGTACTATATTTTCAGAGATGTCAAGTGCATCAGAAATTGAGGAGTCCAGAAGGCCCCAATAATTATGGCTACAAAATTGGTCTGACCTGTATGATACCCCAATAATCATGTGAGATTTTTTAGCAAATACTTCAAACCAGAGAATCGAGGAGTCGAATTCTAGGTCAAATCTTTCTTTGTAAATAACATGGTCAGCAAACATGACACATATTCCACCCCCGTACGCGTCTCAGTGGTTGTAATGTGTACCAAGGATAATCAAAGCAAAAAAATCCTTATCAGAACGGGGACATTGGGATACAGCTATACACATAGTATCAAGTATATCACACTCAGTCGGGATAGTGCAATATCCGGGCAAATGTTGATCGCCTGATAGGATACATCTCTTTCCCGATGATGGAGTGATTGGGTGCATGAGAATGACGTAATTATGCTGGTGGTAATAGAAATCCTCCCATTTACCCCAGACTCACTTCAGCATAGCTGTGGAGTCTGTGTTTTAACCTGAAAGCAGCACGTGAAATTATCTACTGGTTTGTTCGGGTGTATTAATTGTGTATACGGTGCTTCGAAGTTGGGGGGGGGGGGGCAATTTGAAAGCTGATGTTTGGTACCTCAGTCAATGTATGGGGCTGCGGTACCATTTCAGTGTGCCCGAGGTGTGGGACCAAATATTTCAATGCAATTGACGTGTATCTGAGGAACATTTACACCATGTGCAGTGTGTCTGAGGCGCATGTGAGATATCCTGGCAGTGGAGGTGTGTCTTAGGTCCTGAGGTATATGACCAAATATTTAAGTGAGGTGTGGGTTAATATCTTACAAGTTATGTTATTATAAAGTCATAGAAAAGTCATATTATGGTGTTCGTCTTGGGCCTGTTGATATGCCCATATTGTGCTCCGAGGAAAATGTGCCACCACAATCTAAACTAAGAGAATAATTACAAGAGAACTGCATCGTTGAGTGCCTGGGAGTCAATTCCTTGTCCACGTGGCAATATTTATCATATTATTGTTCTGCATGTACTGTTTACTTGCGATATACATGGACAGCCTTCACACAAGTGTGAATAGTAAGCATTAATGCCCCTCTTGATTGTTCGGAGAATTTTTTTTTAAATATTACCAAAAAAATCCCTACCACCTGCATACCTGGAATTTTTTGTCAACGTAATAGGAAACAAATAGGTTTTAGTTTTGCCTGAGCATTATAAGTCACAAAGACGCACTGAAGTCATCCATACAACTTTAAACACAAAGTTAGGGTCTACAGAAAAACGAAAAAAACAGCCATAATGCCCGGCATGAAACAGAAAAGAGCGTTCCATGTCAGCCAATTCGTGATATGGTAGACAAGTATTTTTCAGCGCATGCGAAGCTGGTATTTCAATATTTCGTGTATTTGTCAACATATCAAATACCTTCCAAATTACATAGGGGAAATTTGGAAGCTCGAACGAGCCATGTCCGTTTAATGCACACTAGATATATAGTCATTTGTTATAGAACAACATACACAGCTAATATGTTACAAAATAGATACATATCAGCTTTACGGATGCACGGACTCAGTATAAGTGAAGACACATTATACTCTACTACATCAAAATATAAGAAATATACTGGATATTTGGACCTAATATTCATCAGTGATGGGCAAATTATTGAAGATATCAACTATCGACCATCACTTGGAACAAGACCGCCAATGACTTGGGTCGCTCATTAGACTGTAAAGACGGAGAAGACTGGGACCCTGGTGACTACACTGGTCAGTACTTGTCAAATCACTTTAAAACAAGTAGTTTTAAACAGGGACACAGGTAGAGGGTCTTTGTTAAACGGTGGGAGGGGGTATGGGGCTGTCCACCTTGAAATATCTAACTGCACATCCACCCCCTCCACCAATAGATCATTGCCCATTACCTCGCAACTGGACCAACATAAATTACAACTGGTACTTCACGATATCCAAATGTTGGAAATTTATCAAAACCTTAGTGATAATACCGGTATATATCAAAATTATTACATGTAATAGAGGAATATATATACAAGTACAAACATGAATTCATAGCATACACAGAGTGGGAGCGGGAGCGTCAAATCTCCGATATATGCCTCTATTTAAACCAAATGTAAATCCCAATGTATGAGATCCACTGTTCTAGTAATCTCAAATGGTATATTATAGAAGTTGAAGTGAGTTCATTTTCATTAAAATAAGTTACAAAATTAATGGAAGGGTTATCAACATAACACCTCTGAGAATTGTTCCTTGAAATCATCAGCAAAATAAATAAGACACATCATTATCACAGATGAAAAGAAGACAATAGTCTATATAAACATAATATAACACTTGCCTGTACAACAGCATAGAACACAGCACATGGGAATTAATCAAATTTAAATTGAAATGAATGACACAAATAAACATTATCTGTTATTTGTTCATCAAATGCTGTCAGATAACATAAGATCTCATTTCACACACACGAGACATTAGAGAGAATGGCGGGCAGACAAGCTCTATATTGTTAGTGAAAGGGAAGTCTTCTCAAACAATATTGTGGCATTAGGAATGTGAAGGAACAATATGTGTAACAGGGGTACATATACTTACTTTGATCCCTAAATTGGCAAGGGTAACAATCTGTCTGCTCGCGATTTTTCTCCCAGACCCCTGGACCGATTTCAACTAAATATTGTGGGATGAGTCGATGTACCTTGGCGGATGTTATAATATGGTTAGTTTTTCAAAATTCAATTTTAAAATTCAATTTTCATAACAAAAAAATTAAATAGAATGTTTTGTTTTTTGTTGTTTATTTTTTAGTTAAATTGAGCAAGGATTTAAATCTAAAACAAACACAAAATTGAGTTATGTCCCTGGCCCGCCCACATTTGACCCAGAAACTTCATTTTAACAAATCTGAACCCCAGTCACACAAGGACCCTTCATACCAAATATGAACACATTCGACCTGATGGTACACGAGAACGAGAGGCCGATCACGATCGGCAGATGTTTAACCCATACCTTGGCGATAGCGACTAGCCATAACTGATAATTTGTCAAAGATATGATCACAGGAATTAATCCATATATCAGTTCCCAACTTGAAATCAAAAGCTCAAATAATTTGTCTTAAGAAAGGGTTAAAGTATTTGGGTTGGGGAGGAGTAGTTTTAAATCTCATAACTCTGTCCCTATTCACACAAGGACCTCTCACTGTGAGATCCAATGGTTTAGTGATTTCGGAAGACATGTTTAGGAGTTTAAGTTAACTCATTAGAAGCAAAAGTGATAAATCCCCATCTTTGCCACTTTTGACATGCCAGATATTCAAAATTTATTATTCACTTCTAAAGAGAAATTATAATTGCTTAGAACGACATATATGTAGGGGATTCCATCTCGTATTTAAATGGTACTTTAATTACCCCCCCCCCTTCCCCCATTGGACAGATATAAGATCAGATCTGACCTGTGTATTAAATAAGATTAAGTGTTTCATAACAGGGGTGTATGGTTTTCAAAAATATATGTAGTTTATACAATTCAAAAGTATTATCTATATAATGTTATACAGATGGGGATGGGGGATGTTGGCCCCTATGACCACTAAATCGTTCATATAAAAGAAAGTAAGTTAGCCCTCATTTGAATGGTTTCACACATTACAATGTTTTACAAGTAGCTTGGGCACTAAAAGCCACAACCTTCAATGTTAATCTTCTAAGTGCTCTGTGGCCCCTAAAATTCAATCAACCATGAAAATGTGAACAAATGGGAAAATAAAGTTCCTGGAAATACTAACATCTACCATATTGATTTTCAAAACAAGTCATCACTTACAATAGTCATGTATATTTATCTGCCTGTTTCCCATTGCATAGATAAATCATATTGGCTATCAGCTGTTGTTTTAATTTCAAATTGAAAGCACGTGTCTGAAGGGTTAATATATTTTTCAAAAATCAATTAATCAGTCAATACCAAAATTGATAGAAGTGAATAGTGTGCAAAGATACCCAATAGATATTAAGAGATATGAGGAAGAGTCCATGTACATTATAGCATGTTGTCTATGGAAACCTTGGAAAGGGTTAATTATTTTTGAAGCAAATTAATGGAATTTAGAAGACACTTATATAGGTGAGGGGGGCCCTTATATCACCCTGTAATGAAATTTCAAGAATAGGAAAAACATCAGTCTTGTGCTGCCATTAATCAATTTGACAGTTAGAATAAACAAACAGCCAGCCACCAGTGTTGTTTATCTTGCTTGACCCACCAGAGCTCATGTCATCACTCATGTCATAACAGATTTCATTTGGAATGACAACATCTATAAAAATCCTCTCATATACTCTGTATGTTGGATGATCACATGGTAATTTATTGATATCATTATATTACATGAAACTATTGCAATAAAATCTTCATATATTCAAAACAGGATATCACACCTAATTAATCGTATAAAACTAAAATAAATGAAAATGTCAATTTTTTTTTATTATTAAATATTTTTTTTTATTGTTATTTAAAGTTCAAACAAAATTTAATATTTGTATATGCTAAATTTAGCAAGAAGCTAAATCTAAAAAAAATTTAATTTAAACAAAAAAAATCTGTATTTTGGACTGTGAAACTCACATACCAAATTTGGTTCCAATCAGATAAAAAATTATTGAGTTATGGCAGAATGCGTGAATTATAAGTTGAAAAAGGGCCATAACTCTGTAACAAAAACTCGGATCAAACCCAAATTCGAACTCGATCTGTATTTTTGGCTGAGAAACCCATATACAAAATTTGGTTTCGATCGGATATAAAATATTTGAGTTATCGCATTACTCGTAAAGTGTCTACGGACAGACAGACAGACAGACGGACAGACAGACAGACAGACAGACAGACAGACAGACGGACGAACGACGAGTGGTCAATCCGGGCAACGACACTATGTTTACCATACTATGGTATGGGTAAACATAAAAATGTTTGAGTTATGGCAGAATGCGTGAATTCTAAGTTGAAAAAGGGCCATAACTCTGTAACAAAAACTCGGATCAAACCCAAATTCGAACTCGATCTGAGAAACCCATATACAAAATTTGGTTTCGATCGGATAGAAAATGTTTGAGTTATCGCATTACTCGTAAAGTGTCTACGGACAGACAGACAGACAGACAGACAGACGGACAGACGGACGAACGACGAGTGGTCAATCCGGGCAACGACACTATGTTTACCATACTATGGTATGGGTAAACATAAAAAGTCGTTTTAAGAATTACTATGGAGGGAAAGAGTTATGGACCTGGCTTCGCAATTATTTGACTTGGCGACCTCATTTTAACAAATCTGAATGTGAGTCACCACGAGAAATTCCACACCAAATATGAACCCATTCGGTCTTATGGTTCTGGAGAAGATGTTTAAAGATTTGTTGACTGACGGGTGGACGGACGGACGAATGGACGGCTAGACGGACGAGGAGTGATGACTATAGCTCCACCAGAGACTTCGTCTCAGGTGAGCTAAAATGCGATCACTTAACTTTTTGTTTCGTCATGACATGTTACGTATACACGACGGAGACAAGTGTGAAAAACACTTATACATAATAAAGCGGATTATGACAAAGCGAACGAACTACTTACATTTTTGGATTGGAGAGACGTACAGACGGGACCGCAAAATATACCGCGCTCACCCGACGGTTGAAAATAAATTAAATATGATCAGAAGCATGCAGGAACTCATATAAAGTAGCACTGACTAAAAGCAGAATAAAATACAACGCAGGCATACGAGCAAAAGTACATAATTTCCGAACCCAAAGTAGTAAGGACTTTTGGAAACTAATTAAAGATATCATAAACCGAAAAGGACACGTATTTTACCCTGCCCAAACGCCAATAACTTTAAATCACATTTTGAAAAAGAAGATTCCGAGTTATTGTCATTAACAGAGACAAGTTGCGATTCATACAATATGGCTTATACTAGTCAACCAACTAACTTAATTGGCGAAAAACAACTAAATGGACCCATCACAAAAGATGAAATTGAGAGTTCCATCAAAATGCTAAAAAGCAACAAAGCACCCGGACTAGATAATATTGAAAATTCATATATCAAACATAGCTGGCAGTTTCTATGCGATTTTTATACCATGTATTTTAATGTTATTTTTAAAACCGGCGTTATACCTAGAGACTGGACCATCGGGGTCATAAGACCTATTTTCAAAAACAGAAAAGATCCACTGGATGCCGATAACTATAGGAAAATAACTCTCCTCAGTTGTATGTCAAAAGTATACACCAGTATTCTTTGTAAGCGTATATCCAAATTCATAGACATGAATAAATTTCAATCAGAAACCCAAGCCGGATTCCGGAAAGGCTATAGCACAACAGACCATATGTTCAACCTCCACGCCCTCATCAAATTATCTGATTTGAACAAAGATAACATTTTCTGTGCATTTATCGACTTTACTAAAGCGTTCGATACAGTTTGGAGGAAAGGACTATGGCGCAAATTACAACACTACCATTTATCTGGAAACATACTTCGAGCTGTAAAAGGTATATACCAAAATATGAAAACGTGCGTGAGAGTAGATGATAACATATCTAGTCTATTCCATAGTTCCATTGGAGATACTTTTTGCTCTCTACCTCAATGACGTACATCACTACCTATATAGCAGGGCACGGGTGTAACGGTTTCGACTTGCATAAAGTGAGAAAATCTGACACGGGATATTACCTGAAACTTCTTATATTGTTATATGCAGATGACACCGTCTCGTATCCAACTCAAAGGAAGGCCTTCAACATTCACTAAGCAGATTTGCACAATAACTGCAACATCTTGCAGAATTGCTTTATTCTCTGATCCAATTAAATAAAATGAATCGATATTGAGAAAACGAAATTATATACATAAGATGGACAGAATAACGAAAATTGCAACATCTGGAAACTAAAAATTAACCCATCATAAACTAAAATCTTAATTTTTGGTAAAAAACGAAGCAGAAACTAGAGGTCAGATTCCATGGAATCAGATATACTTCCATGGTATTCCACCCCATCCCATGTGAGTGTTATGCGTATATGTGTGTTCCTCTTCGTGCGAATGCATATTGGTGCATTACGATCCGATGGTGCACTTGCATTGACATTTCTAAATTTAATATATATTTTGGTACTTCTGTCTGTTTGTTTGTTTGTCTGTCAGCTATGGCCGGGAAAACTGCTGGACGGATTGTGACGAAATCTGATAAATGTGGGTACTTTTGTCCAGGGAGTGTTTTGGACGGGTCGAATCGTGACCCCCGACCTGGCATTGGTCTTTAACAAGACAGTCAATGACTGTGGGGTCGCTCACCAGACTGCAAAGACTGATAAGACTGGGACTCTGGAGACCAAAACAGTCAGCACTTTTCATAATCACTTTAAAAGAAGTAGATTTAAACAGGATATGTGGCTAGAGAGACTGTAAGTATGTAGATTGGTGAAAATCCACCTTGAAATTGCCAACTGTACACTACTGATCACCCCCCATTTAAAAACAAATCTGAATTGCAGTCAAGGAAGAACATTCCATTCTATATAAGCCAAATAGTTCTTGCAAAACATATTTTAAGAATTACTATGCAGTGAAATAGTTAAGTCTCTGGCTCTGCCCTTATTTGACTTTGTGATCCCATTTTCACAAATCTGATAAGGATAAGATTTAAGTTCCCCAGTTGAAGTTGGTGATATTCACCCATTGGGCACCTCATTTATGAATTTTATCTTCTGCAAGTTAGGGGATATAGAAACTTCCTAGAAGGGAAATTTAACTAACAACAATGTAAATTTGATACTGTAGATACTTCCCAGAAGATGAGGCCTAAGCAGAATGAGGTCTCCAGAAGGTGAATTTGGTTATGGTAGCCCGCTGTGTGGGATAGCATCACAAAAAGCGTGTATGTTCCTACATTGTGCATGCCTGGCCTCAAGCAACACAATGTATTATACAATCAAGCCTTGAAATAGTGTGAAAGTGTGTCTGTCATTTGCAGAATGAGGTCCCCAGAGGGTGAATTTAGTGATGCTATCCCGCACAGCGGGCTAGCATCACTAAATTCACCCTCTGGGGACCTCATTCTGCTAGGGCCCCCCAACTGCTATGGCAGACCTAGGATAAGATTGAAGTTCCCCAGTTGAAGTTGGTGATGTTCACCCATTGGGCACCTCAATTATGAATTTATCTTCTGCAAATTAGGGGATATAGAAACTTCCTAGAAGGGAAATGTAACTAACAACAATGTTAATTTGATACTATAGATACTTCCCAGAAGATGAGGCCTAAGCAGAATGAGGTCTCCAGAGGTTGAATTTGGTGATGCTAGGCCGCTGTGTGGGATAGCATCACTAAATTCACCCTCTGGGGACCTCATTCTGCAAATGACATTAGTCCTGATATGAACAATACATGAGAGATTGGGAATTAATGACATCTAGCAAATCTGCAGGAATGTTTATAAACATATCAAGATTGACATGATTGTGTCGGCATACCCAGCATATATACAGTTACAGCCAAAGTAAATGCTTCTTATTAATGATTCTGTCAAGAATTTGAGTAAATTTTATTTTTGAGACCAGGCCAGGGTGGCAGAAGCAGTGCACTTGAATGAAGGGCCAGGGGCCACAACCTACAGAAATGTAATGGCATTAGTTTTTCAATTATCAAAAAATGTTAAACAATATATATATATATTAAATTGACCATGGAGTTAAATACACTTGTTTTTTTGTTTTTTTTTTAAATATTCTAATAAAAAAAAAACAATTCCACAGTTTTTTTAAATATTCTTTTATTTTTTAATATATCATTTCTTTTCTATTCTTTTCTTTTTTGGTTAAAGAGTTTAATCTGAATTTTTTTTTTCTGAGTTATGTCCCTGGCCCCACCCACATTTGACCCAGTGACCTCATTTGAACAAATCTGAACCCCAGTCAACCAATGATCCTTCATACCAAATATGAACCCATTTGGCCTGATGGTATTCGAGAAGAAGATGTTTAAAAGAATTACTATGGAGGGAAAGAGTTATGGCCCTGGTTTCTCAACTAATCAACCTGGTGACCTCATTTGAACAAATCTGGATGTGAGTCACCTAGGGAACATCCACACCAAATATGAACCCAATAGGCCTTATGGTTCTGGAAAAGAAGTCGTTATAAGAATTACTATGAAGGAATAGAGTTGTGGCCCTGCTTTCGCAACTATTTGACCCAGTGACCTCATTTGAACAAATCTGAATGAGAGTCACATAGGGAACATCCACACCAAATATAAACCAATTCGGTCCAATGGAACTTTAGAAGAAGATGTTCAAAGAATTGTTGACGGACGGATGGACGGATGGACGGATGGACGGATGGACGGATGGACGGACGGACGGACGACGGACGAGGAGTGATGACTATAGCTCCACCGGAGACTTCGTCTCAGGTGAGCTAAAAAGCTCAATCGAAGGTCAAATCGGATAAAACAGACGGATTTCCACGAAATTCGATACCTAGGTGTACTTTTGTCTGGGGAGTCTTTTGGGCGGGTCAAGTCGTGACCACCGACCTGACATTGACCTTCGAAATGATCAGTTCAAGGTCAAATCTGGTAAAACGGACGGATTTCGACGAAATTTGATACCTAGGAAAACATTTGTCCGGGTAGTGTTTTGGACAGGTCAAATCGTGACAATAGGTTACTTTTACAGTAGAGCGGACATACCTATATAGTATATCGGTGAGCACATTCATGCATTTGCCTTGCTTCTTGATAAGTCCGTTTGAATTTGCGTCATGAATAGAGGGTTTGAATTTGAGTAATATATATCAACCGTTACAACGTTATACGCTACCAGGGTTAAACCGCTCAATATAAATCATTAAAAAGTGTACTAATCTTGCGTTTAGATACTACTTATCACATCCACTCATCGAAAAGTTTTTATCTCAATATATGATTTTCGGAGTAATTTTCCCCATTTGATCTTCGGTGGAATTTGCCAAATCTGAACCCACCCGACACAAACACTCACTTGAGCAGGTTGCGTTTATATTAGAGAGGTCAAATTTTGGAGGCATACCTACAGTATACCGGCTTACGTACCACCGCATTAAACTCGCTCCTACATTAGCCCGTTTGGATTTGGGGCTAAAAATCGGCTAGTGATAGACTACAGAAGTATACATATTTATTATATATTGCGTTGTCACGAGTAAACCGTTCCATCTGAAAATGAGAAAATCGCCCTCTGGATGCGCGTGAACACTAGCCATCAGATGTACTCGTTAAAAAAAATTTATCTCGATGTTTTAATTTCCCCCCTTTGCAATTTTCGTGGAATTTTCCTAAAGTCTCAACCCACACTGACACGCATTCTCCGTTGGGCATGTTACATTTATAGTATAGCCGTCAAACTTCTGGGACGTACATAAAGTATGTCAAGGTACATGCTACGACATTATCTTGCACTTTAACCAGCCGGTTTGGATTTGGCGGGAAAAGTAGTCGCAATATTTCCGTACCCCGTAACGCGTAAAGTACTGGGTAAAAACATTTTTCAGCGATATATTCGAGTCCGAATCTATCGTCCAATTCGGAATATGCAATACAAAATTTTGAGCTCTGTACTAAAAAAAAACAAAAAAAACAGGTTTATTCATCCTGGTGTATAGTGTGTCCATTTTTATGGGCGGTAACTCCTCGGGAAAAGCTCGGACACAAGTTTTGATGCCGTTGGTCTGTAGGGCATATCGAGTTGTGCATACGGTCCAATTTTCTATGCTCTGCTCCTTATAATTTCCGAGATAATAAAATGACATGTTTTCGTATAAGGGGAGATAACTCTGCGAAGAAAGCGCCGACAATATTCGTTATGCGACTAAGGCATAAAACTCATTTGCCCCAACATACATACCAACTTTTAGTTTTCTACTGCTCATACTTTCCGAAATAAAGTGATTATAAAAGTGTGGAGTATTTTAATAATAATAATAATAGTGAAAAATAATTTATTTTTTTAATTTCATTCCGTGGCGAAGCGTTCTGGCGACATCGCGATACCTTCATTTTCAGTATCCCTCAGATGCCTACGTTCCCTAGAGATTTCACGGTCCTCCTCAAATTAGTTTCTGAGTATTTTCAATAAAACGGAAAACGGCCCCAATAGAAAAACAATATACTTCCTTGGTTACACCATGGAAGTATAATAATAGAGAAAATATTGAGATGAAAGAATCGCAGTTTAGTAATACAAAATGTTCAGTTGTGTGACCATATGTTATCCTGGCTTTTGTATTTCGGTGTGTATGGGAGTGTGTATGGGAGTGTATGGGAGTGACCCCTCCCCTGCCTCGAAACTGTGTGACGGGATAAACACATTGTCAACCCCGGCTCAAAATGCGAACTTTGAGGGCCCGTAACTTCGTTATTTACCAACGGATTTTAAAACTGTTTTCAGTTTTGTGATCTGCTGCTCTCAGAGATGCAATGGTGTGGATTTCATCTGATTCAGAGACGAACAACATTTTGAAATTGACAAGCATTTATGTGCCCAATTTTAAACTTTGAGGGACCAAATCTCCGACATTTTCCAACGGATTAACGCTCTGTTTTCAGTTTCCTAATCAGCTTGTACGGTATATATGTTATATTCCAAGTTTCATCTGATTCTGAGACCAAAATAATTTGGGACCTGGGACCACCCCCTCCCCAAACCCACAATACTGAACCGAACCTGGCAGATTTTGGCGCACCACATGCGCTCTTTATTCCGGTCACACCAGCGTGTGATACGGCTTTTAATGTCGGATACTTTCAGAGGAGTTGCGGTCGTTAGCAGATCAGCGCAAAAATGCGAATTTCCAGGACCAACAACTCTGGTGTTTCTAATCGGATTTTAAAATTTCGTTTTGCTGTATGATCAACTTCACTCATGGAATGCGCATACCTTAATAGACTACTTTCGTTAAGAATTTTTTTTTTTCGAAAAATTTGCCCCTACCCCAATGTAAAAATATATGACCGACCCTGTCCAGTTTTTGTTTTCGCAATGAACTGACAACTACCAAGAGGACTGCGAAAACCGAATTCGGTTATCTACAATTATACAAAAGAACAGCTGAGTACAACCAATTTGAGGTTTGCCTATTTATGGGCGGTAACTCCTCAGGAAAAGCTCGGACACAAGTTTTGATGCCGTTGGTCTGTAGGGCATATCGAGTTGTGCATACGGTCCAATTTTCTATGCTCTGCTCCTTATAATTTCCGAGATAATAAAATGACATGTTTTCGTATAAGGGGAGATAACTCTGCGAAGAAAGCGCGGACAATATTCGTTATGCGACTAAGGCATAAAACTCAATTGCCCCAACATACTTACCAACTTTTAGTTTTCTACTGCTCATACTTTCCGAAATAAAGTGATTATAAAAGTGTGGAGTATTTTAATAATAATAATAGTGAAAAAAAATAAAAAAATAATTTCATTCCGTGGCGAAGCGTTCTGGCGACATCGCGATACCTTCATTTTCAGTATCCCTCAGATGCCTACGTTCCCTAGAGATTTCACGGTCCTCCTCCAATTAGTTTCTGAGTATTTTCAATAAAACGGAAAACGGCCCCAATAGAAAAACAATATACTTCCTTGGTTACACCATGGAAGTATAATAAAGATATTGAATTCCACATAAATACCGACATAATTGAAACCGTAAACACTTATAAATATCTAGGCACATAATTCAATAAAAACGGTAACTTCGCAACTGAAAGAAACACACGGTGCAGTAATGTCAAGAAGGCAATGTATGCTTTGATTAACACCTCGCGAAGTAACAAACTGTCCGTCGAAACGATTCTAGATATCTATGAAAAATCAATCGTGCCGATTATGACATATGGAGCCAAGATATGGGGCTTTGAAAACTTAGAGTGCTTCCGTAAACTAGAAACATGGTTCTTGAGATTCATATTTAACCTAAACAAGACCACACCGGAAGTGTTCATTTACGGGGAGCTGGGAATTAAACCAATTTCGCTGACAATAAAAACTAAATTATTAATGTTCTGGAGCAGAATAATCACGATGGAAAGCACCCGACTCCCTTTTATGCTTTACAATATAATGATGAATGTACGCATTCTAGAAAATGTGAAAATCCCCTGGCTAGAATTTGTAAATACTGAACTGAATAAACTGGGCATGTCATATACGTGGAGAAACCAAGCAGTTTGTAGCACACAAATGTTTGCCAATGCCATAAAAACCAGAACTACGGACATATATATATCAGACTGGCGAGCATCTATGGAAAAATCAAATAAATACGCATTTTATAGATGCATAAAGCCAAACTTCGGCAGACCACGATACCTATCTCTCGATGATAACAATATCGTCCTGCCACTACTGATATTCAGAACCAGAAACCACCGACTTCCGGTGGAAACTGGTTCTTGGACAAACACCCCATACTCAGAACGAAGATGCACTCTTTGTATCGATGAACTCGGCGATGAATACCACCTTGTTATGAACTGCCCTCGGTTAACTGCCCTCAGAACTAAATATTTGAAAGCCTACTATCGCAACCGACCGAACACAATTAAATTACATGATCTCTTCGATACAAATAACAGAAAGATCATAGTAAATCTATCAATATATCTAAATGAAAGTGTCAATGACACTGTAGCTCAACTTAGGTAGGGGAATAATTTAATGGTTGACAGTATATATGAAAGGAAAGTTGCTAATTGCAATGTCTGACCTGTGCCAAAGGATTTAGATTTAGAGTAAAATCCATGATGGCTGCTGGCGGCCATGTTTTTTGGCCAATTGACCCCAAAGGACTCGTTCCCAACTACATGTCATTGTTAACATCCATGACAAATTTCATGAAGTTCCGACCAAAGCTACGACCTGTAGCCCGCGCCAAAGGATTTAGTCATGCAAAGAGTAAAATCCAAGATGGCTGCTGGCGGTCATTTTTTTTGCCCGAACGACCCCAAAATCACTCGTTCCCATCTACATGTCAATATTAACATCCATGACAACTTTCATGATGATCAGACGAATAGTACGACCTGTAGCCCGCGCCAATGGATTGAATTTTGAAATCCAAGATGGCTGCCAGCAGCCATGTTTTTTTGCCGAATGACCCCAAAATGACTCGTTCCCATCTACATGTCATTGTTAACATCCATGACGAATTTCATGAAGTTCAGACGAATAGTACGACCTGTAGCCCGCGCCAATGGATTGAATTTTGAAATCCAAGATGGCTGCCAGCAGCCATGTTTTTGTTGCCGAATGACCCCAAAATGACTCGTTCCAATCTACATGTCAATGGCAACGTTCATGACAAATTTCATAAACATCAGACAAAAAGTACGACCTGTAGCCCGCGCCAAAGGATTTAGTCATGTAAAGAGTAAAATCCAAGATGGCTGCTGACGGCCATGTTTTTCGGCCGAACGGCACCAAAATGACTCGTTCCCATCTACATGTCATTGTTAAAGGTACTCAATCCGATAAAACTCCTCTCAATTACTATTTCAATGGCTTCGGGGGTCAAAAATATTTGATTCGAGTCGAGGAAGTCACCCATCAAAGCTCAGATTTGTTAGATATCGATTTTAGAAATCTATTATTTTTCATTATCGGGAATTCTTTCTGGCCCAGAAGACAGTCAAAATTTCGTTATTATTACCACTTGATTATAGAGTTATCCATCCTTGTCTGTTTGAATAGAGTTTTGGCGTAAAATCTCGAGCAGGTTACCAAATTGAAGGCAGTTACTAGTACTCATCTCGAGAAATTAACAAATTTCAAAAATCAATATCTAATAACTCTGAGCTTTGTTTGATGGGTTCCTCGACTCGAATCAAATATTTTTTACCCCCAAAGCCAAAGAAATAGTAATATAGGACCCTCTGGTCGGATTGTTGTTGTTGGAATCTGTTGAGATGGGGACCCTCTTTACGGATTGAGTACCTTTAACATCCTTGACAAATTTCATGAAGTTCCGACCAAAGCTACAACCTGTAGCCCGCGCCAAAGGATTTAGTCATGCAAAGAGTAAAAACCAAGATGGCTGCTGGCGGCCATGTTTTTTGGCCGAACGACCCCAAAATCACTCGTTCCCATCTACATGTCCATATTAACATCCATGACAAATTTCATGATGATCAGACGAACAGTACGACCTATAGCCCGCGCCAATGGATTGAATTTTGAAATCCAAGATGGCTGCCAGCAGCCATGTTTTTGTTGCCGAATGACCCCAAAATGACTCGTTCCAATCTACATGTCAATGGCAACGTTCATGACAAATTTCATGAAGTTCCGACCAAAGGTACGACCTGTAGCCCGCGCCAAAGGATTTAGTCATGCAAAGAGTAAAATCCAAGTTGGCTGCTGGCGGCCATGTTTTTTGGCCGAACGACCCCAAAATCACTCGTTCCCATCTACATGTCAATATGAACAACCATGACAAATTTCATGATGATCAGACGAATAGTACGACCTATAGCCCGCGCCAATGGATTGAATTTTGAAATCCAAGATGGCTGCCAGCAGCCATGTTTTTGTTGCCGAATGACCCCAAGATGACTCGTTCTCATCTACATGTCAATGGCAACGTTCATGACAAATTTCATAAACATCAGACAAAAGCTACAACCTGTAGCCCGCGCCTATCTACATGTCATCGTTAACATCCATGCAAAATTTCATGAAGTTCTGACCAAAGCTACAACCTGTAGCCCGCGCCAAAGGATTTAGTCATGCAAAGAGTAAAATCCAAGATGGCTGCTGGCGGCCATGTTTTTTGGCCGAACGACCCCAAAATCACTCGTTCCCATCTACATGTCAATATTAACATCCATGACAAATTTCATGATGATCAGACGAACAGTACGACCTGTAGCCCGCGCCAATGGATTGAATTTTGAAATCCAAGATGGCTGCCAGCGGCCATGTTTTTTGGCCGAATGACACCAAAATGACTCGTTCCCATCTACATGTCAATGTCAACATTCATGACAAATTTCATAAAGATCAGAACAAAGGTACGAATTGTTGACGGACACACGCATACACACACGCACACACGCACACACGGACGACGGACGCCAAACCATGGCAATAGCTCAAACTTACAAAGTAAGTTGAGCTAAAAAGGCCCAAACACTAATGATCCACTCCTGAGGCTCAATGAAAAAACAAAACAAAACAAAAAAACAACAACAACAACAAATGCACACCCTCATACAACATATGTACAGGGAATCGCTCCACATACATTATATACCCCCAATAATTATAAGATAACATTATCACATTATAAGATAGCTATACCCTCAATCAATATACCATGTACATGTAGTACACTAATAACTCCAACCTATATTGTGTATGTATATTAATATGTCACCTCACATTTATATTATGTAATATGTACACTGTTCGAAATTGAATCGCCTGTTATGTCAAATGCGACGAAAGGCGTAATAATAAACATCATCATCAGAGAAATGAGCTCGATGTCAGCAGAGGAATCATGGGACTACATAACAAGAAATATCATAACTATCAGACAAGAATGTTTCTCTAAGAATGACAGGGAAGCGCAAGAAAAAGAAGAAAGTATGAATGAAAAACGAAGCGCTGAATGCCGTTAAAGGAAAATATAAATGCTGGAAGAAATATAACCACAACAAATCGGACAAAACATTCAAATCTGGGACATGTCTCTATTCCAAAGTTCGCTATTCCGAAGGTTCTCTATTCCGAAGGTTCGCAATTCCGACAGTTCTCTATTCCGAAGGTTCGCTATTCCGAATGTTTTATGTTATTTTAAAGGTTAATTCTATATTCTAAAGTATTGAGAGGGTTCTTTATCCCGAAGACTCTTTTTATGAAGGAAATAAATTAAAACAATAAAATAATAAATGTGATTTGTTTTCCCCGTGGGTTTCCAAAAGATTTAATGTTAATACGCTTGATGTTATTTATCAAAACATATTTACGTTACGCAATATAACATAAATAGATTCAATAAACGAGATAAATAATACAAATAAATAGATATATAAATAGACATGTAATACATAATAATGCATCACATGAAAAATATGTAAGCGACACTGTTGTATAATTAATTCAAAACATACGAATGTGCTTTGAATATATACGTTTACACTTATATTATAGAAATTGCTATATATGAAAGGGAGACTCTACTCAAATGTTGTTGGTTTCTATATTCTCTACTTCGTAGAATAAGGTCACCAGATTTCCATTATATATAGTTCGAAATAATCGGCGTTACAGATGGCATATAAGTCATAATGCAAAAAAGAGAACGCTCGTGATTGAGATATTTGTGTACATTAGATGTATTTTATTTCAGTCATGCAGTCATCGTGTTTTCAACTTTCCATATAATAAAAGATAAACTGATACTGTCTTCCTGCTATTAATAACCGACATTTGGGACAATTTGGAAATTAGAATAGGGTGTATAATGTACTATATGTGAAAACAATAGCGTAATAGTAGTATTATTCCTCGTGTGGTTTTTGTGTATGGGGGGCATGTAAATATTGATTCATTTCGGGCTAAATACGCCCAGAATAGAAAATCTTCGGAATAACGAATAATGAACCCTACCATTTTCCCCTTCTTTAGTCTTTGTATTTTAGTCCAGGAGATATTGGTCGACCTCTGCACCCCCCCCCCCCAGGACTTAACTTCACCCCACTAATTTTCTTCCTTAAGGTCTCCTCTAATTTTTTTCACTTGTTAACAAGAAAAAAAAGTGACCGCAGAGACTCCAGACAAGATGGCGTCCATCATGGCGGCCATTTGTTTTAAATGCACCAGGTCTCTTTGATCGCCATTATAGTACAGATGATAGCACATGCGGTCTTGTTTTCCGCTCGATTCGTTATGCTAATATACAACCCTTACCAATTAGCCAAAAATCCGACCCCTGAATCCAATATGGCGGCCAAGATTGCCGCCGAAATGAGAAAATGTGCTATTTTTCTGACATGTTACCACCTTTCGTTTGTCTCTGTGGGAAAATGTTAGAATTTTTGCGTCATGTTATACATTTATCATATAGAGGAGTCATTGGCGAATACATGGAGACCATAGTATGCATTCATTGCGGGATATTTTTGTCCGATATCACGTTTTCCCAAATGCCGGTATCATAGGTCAAAGCCGAATCTCCGTTAATAACGCGATGTTATGTTTCGAATCAATGAATGTTATTGCTATTATAACAACACCCATGCATATATATTTGCAGGATATACTCGAGCTAGGATTCCTCTTATACCTGAGTTGAGGAATATTTACCCAAATCCAAGATGGCGGCCAAAATGGCCACCATAAATGAAAAATCGCCGAAAATCGCTGATTTTAACATCAGTGAGCATTATTGTCATGACAAATCCACACCTGCTTACTATTGTAAGTTGGGAACACTTAGGCGAAGAACTTTCCTTGTACCATATCCAAATAAAAGTCCCCCAAATCCAAAATGGCGCCCACAATGGCGGACAGATTTTGAAAAATCACCGAAATTCCCTCATATTCACATCATTGGGCATTATTGTCGAGACAACTCCATCCATGCGTACAGTTGAGTTGGAAATACTGAGGTGAAGTAATTACCTTACATCTCATGCAAGAAATGGTTTTCCAAATCGATGATGGCGGCCAAATGGCGACCGAAATTTGAAAACACGCCTACATTCCTTTACTTTCTTAGGATGGGCGTTATTGTTTCGAATTTCTACCCACCATTACATGTTGATAAGTATGAATTATTCATTAGGGTTTGGCAAGTGATACTCACAGTCAATATGGCGGCCAACTGGCGGGCAGAAATTGAAAAGAAGCCGATATTATCACATACTAATTTCAACTTTTTGTCATAATATTGATTTGTATAAACGAAACGGTACATAATATAAGCCATATATTAGTTCCAATGTAAGTCGTAGCCTTTTGGAAGGATGAAAACCCACAATCGCAATGTGACATTTCAAAATCCATTCTCCACTAAGGGCTCATACTGGCCGTAACCGTATATAGATGCGCCGAATAGTCATATTATGACTTCCAAGAATCAAAACAACAGTACCTGAGCTTATTCTGAATTGCCACATTCAGCATTATCTAGACTC
Source organism: Siphonodentalium dalli (assembly GCA_032622095.1). Lineage (NCBI taxonomy): Eukaryota > Metazoa > Mollusca > Scaphopoda > Gadilida > Siphonodentaliidae > Siphonodentalium > Siphonodentalium dalli. The sequence continues at coordinate 125,928,520 of CP136061.1, read as the reverse complement.
GTTTCCGTCTCTTCGTCAGATTAATCTATCTCACTCACAACAACAGTTCACTACTCTTCTTTGTAGGAGGGTGCCACTAATCGGAATGTTTCAAACAATACATATGCCGGTGTCCAGCTCACGTGTTGGTTTCGAAAGCTTGGAATTCTTAGCGAGCTTCATTCGTGGTATAGCTTATGGTATAACTCAGATGCTACATATGGGGTATATGCGTCATCTTTTGCGATACACTATAAAGGTATTCGGTCGATGCATATACTAGCTTTCAGAAGGACCTATCTATCTGCGTATCGTCAGCTTTTGTGACCTAATGGGGATAACAACGTGTACACCTGGTGATCTTCCCAAAGAGCCACTTCTCAATATATGGTTCATCAATTCACATACTCATATAATGCACTGACTACCCGGACAACTTCTGTATATGGATTCGAATGTTGAAAGCCCGACATTTGACGGATGCATTTCTGCTAAGGCGTAGAAGACCATAATGCATAATATACCCAAACTCCTTGAACATGATCATAAGAACAAGCTTGTTGGCGTCCAGCAATCGTCTCACCGAACAGATCCAAGCAGATGATAACAATACACACGGTGCTAGTTTGTGGGTATGTGTCATGATAGTGGAAATGAAATTGGACCATGACTGTACCGCCCCTTATTTTGTTATGTTTTAGATTCAGACAGGATCTCATGTGTGGCTTTGCTTTCCTTGTATGCTAAGATTGTATGTTCCCATCCGTTCGGAAGCCGTTCTTAAACAACTGGACCAGGAGTATGTCATTGGCTACTGCTGTATAAGACCCACCAAGACTGGGGTGTAGTCTTAAAGGCGATATCTTTGATAGTTGGTTGATATGTCATACTCAATCTGGGTGGTATGGTTCAAGAAAGTACAAATGCCATCAACAAAAGGGTGAAATGTTCAACGCGAAGAACATCCAGAGGAATGTTACGTTGATGAGCTCTTGCATTCAGTTCAACAAACGTTGGTACACCAAGTGATTTCTTGGTAAGATCACCAATGCTACCATTTTCCTGCATGAGACATTAACTACTATATTCTAAAGTTATATATATAAAGCTATATGATCATAAAGGTCGCGGTCCCCAACGGCCACAGCCATTGCCATCGAGACTGTAAATTGTTCTTTAAATACATAGTGAAATAAATGCTCCACAGTTCCTGACATTTTCTTGAATAATACCGCCCACATACTGACACTAACCCCGAGAGAGGATAACAAAACACGCATACATTCATGCTATATAAAGACATTATCCTTTATATATATATAGTCCGTCTGACTGTTTTGAGGGAGGCTAGCATATTATTATCCAGACAAAAGTGTACGTAGTTGAATCAGAAAGGCTTCGAAACGGATGTGGAAATACAATCTTACCACACCAAATAAAACCGACACGCATGACATTCGATATCTTAAACATGCACCAGGTGTAGGGGTGGTGTATACAGTGGCCCATTTCATTCCCACTATCATGGCGCATGTCCACAAACTAGCACCGCGAGCATTGTTCTTCTCTGCTGGGAGATATTCGACGAGACAACTGCGGGGCGTCACACAGTTTGCTTCGGATAATGGTCAAGAAGTGTGGGTAGTCTGTACACTAGGGTCTTCTCCTTAGCAGATAGACATCTGTCCAAGGGAGTGAGAAAGCTAGCAACCTTCGAAACACTGTCGAAGTTGTCCACATATGCCAATGCGTTCGCTGAGTTTGTGACGAACCATCTATTGAGAAGTGACTAGCTAACTGGATCGCCAGGTGTACATGTCGTTATCCCATGGAGTATGAGACACACACATAGTGATGACCTTCTGTAAGCTAGACACCGGAAAATGAATTGTTTGAAACGTTATGATTAGAGGGACCCTACTCCCAGGAAGTGGTGAATACTTTGTCGGTGTGAGCGACCTAGATCTATCAGACAAAGAAATGGAAGCTGGTCCAGATAATTATGGACGTGACGTGGCATATCAGAATCTGTTATCAGCTAATTGTTCTGATATAACTATTCGGCGCACCTACGCTTACGGCCATTATCGGCGCTAAGTGGAGACTGGATTTCGAAATGCCACATCGCGATATTAATTGTGGTGTTTCATCTTTCCAGAAGGATACGAGCTATATTATGCGTTTTGCTACCTTTAAGTTGATCTAGTAGATGGTTTATGTACAGTTTCGTCCATACATACCGATATTATGACAAAAAGTTGAAATTAATATGTGAAAATATCGATTTCTTTTTAATTTCTAGCAGCCAATTTAGCAGCGATATTGACTGTGAGTATCAATTGACAAACCCTAATAAATTCTTCATGTCACTATTCCATATCAACATGTAATGGTGGATAGAAATCGCGAAACAATAACGCCCATCGTAAGAAAGTAAAGTAATGTAGACGTGTTTTCAAATTTCGGTCGCCATTTTGGCCGCCATCTTCGATTTGGAAAACAATTTCTTGCATGAGATGTAATGTAATCACTTCACCTCAGTATTTCCAACTCAATTGTAAGCATGGGTGGAGTTGTCTCGACAATACCAATGATGTGAATATGAGGGAATTTCGGTGATTTTTCAAAATCTGTCCGCCATTGTGGGCGCCGTTTTGGATTTGGGGGACTTTTATTTGGATAGGGTACAAGGAAAGTTCTTCGCCTAAGTGTTCCCAACTTACAATAGTAAGCAGGTGTTGATTTGTCATGACAATAATGCTCACTGATGTTACAATCAGCGATTTTTTATTTTTGGTGGCCATTTTGGCCGCCATCTTGGATTTGGGTAAATATTCCTCAACTCAGGTATAAGAGGAATCCTAGCTCGAGTATCTCCTGCAAATATATATGCATGGGTGTTGTTATAATAGCAATAACATTCATTGATTCGAAACATAACATCGCGTTATTAACGGAGATTAGGCTTTGACCTATGATACCGGCATTTGGGAAAACGTGATATCGGACAAAAATATCCCGCAATGAATGCATATTATGGTCCCCATGTGTTCGCCAATGACTCCTCTATATGATAAATGTATAAAATGACGCAAAAATTCTAACAATTTCCCACAGAGACAAACGAAAGGTGGTAACATGTCAGAAAAATAGCATATTTTCACATTTCGGCGGCCATCTTGGGCGCCATATTGGATTCTGGTGTCGGATTTTTGGCTAATTTGTAAGGGTTGTATATTAGCATAACGAATCGAGCGGAAAACAAGACCGCATGTGCTATCATCTGTACTATAATGGCGATCAAAGAGACCTGGTGCATTTAAAACAAATGGCCGCCATGATGGACGCCATCTTGTCTGGAGTCTCTGCGGCCACTTTTTTTTCTTGTTAACAAGTGAACAAAATTAGAGTACACCTTAAGGAAGAAAATTAGTGGGGTGAAGTTAAGTCCTTGGGGGCGGGTGCAGAGGTAGACCAATATCTCCTGGACTATTTTGCTTGACGAATTTCCAGATGGATTTTGAGACTTTCTTGAAGTTAGCGGCAAGCTTCATTTGAACAGTATTTATCGTCTAAAAATCAAACGTTTGTCTTCATATTAGCTAACCCAAAGTCACACCCTTTCGATTGAGATCGGAACTTGGCTAAATGTACATATACATGTACTACATAAATACGAAAGACTGTGAACCTTTGAAATCAAGGAAAGGTGGGCGATGAACTACATTACCTAATAATATGTAATACCTTTGATACAGAACGCGAGGCTCTATTTCCCATTGTTGATACATCACGTTATTCGCTATTGAAACTGAGAACAAGTTTACAAAATGTTCGACCATCATAGTCATGAAAATAGCTTGTCGTTTCCTGAAATCCATTCAACAAACCGTTGGGACCTCTCTCCTGGTTAGCCAACGGACGGACCAGGCTGGCAACCTGTCAATCCCCCATATATAATATGTTCCCATACACTATGTAGTCAAATACGACGCCTTAATTAAATTGTCAAAGTTAAATAGCCAGTGCCAATTTTTCAGAGCGACTCTACTAACTGAAACACACAATGCAGTAATAACCATTTCTCCGCGCATGGCTGTGGATAATGGATTTATACCATGGTTGGAAGATTGCAAATATCTATCAATATAATTGTATTATCAAGGAATGAAACAAACACTTATATGCACATGGTTGGTTAATCTGTCTCTAGATGAACAAAAACAGCCGCTTCACTCGAACGAATGCATTCCTGCTGTGAAATAGATGCTAAGCTGAATTTTAATACCAAGTTTGCATATGGGCATTGCTTTTCGCTAAATAAAGACGCAATTCTACATCTATCCCGTAACCTTGATTTCGACAATTTTAGGGTATACCTTGGTCAGTTGTCCAATATTAATGAAACGTCCGGTTAGTGGCTGTTAATATATTTGGTTGGGCAATATCGAGCTTTCGATAGACAACAAAAGGAGAATTCTATATGTGCTACATTCTTCGAAAATGGCCACCCTACATGCACATTTCTGGCCCGTAGTTTGTCATTTTGATCTGCGTCCTGTCCTTTCCTGCAGTTTGTCATGTTACTAGCGTGTCCACTGTCCACTTCTTATTCAAGAAACGACGTCGTTGAATTTCAACATGCATAACAGCTGCACGACGAAGCTAATTTTTGCTAATTGAGTTATGTAAAATGTGTTTGTTCTCATCGAGCGGTTGGAACTATAACTATACATTCAATATGAAACAAAGAGAATATTATTTGTCTTCGATAAATGATAAATTGAATTGAAAACATGCTATTTGTGTTGACATCGGAACTACTAGTTTAGATACCCTAATATTTGTCTTAGCTGATAAGTAGATTTGCCCCGTCTTTGTATAGTGCCTTGCCTGCCTGCCTCTATATAGAAACGAATGACAACAGCTTGTATCGTATGCACATGGTTTTTAATTTTCTAGACAAAAAAGCTAATTTGACGGATCAAAAACTATATATACAGCAGATAGAGTCACTAGTAGTGAGGCAAGAAAGAGCGTTTAGTTTTAATTTATCGTAACGTGGTAATTTGTGCTATGGTGCCAGGGGGTGCTAATATAGTCCGTTAGCAACTTAGCAGCTATAAGAGCCTGGCTAGGCACGAATAACCTGAGCAAATTATGACAGTTCTGATAAAATTATTTAATCATATAATATATACATATCTTGTATATAATGAATTGTACTTCAAGTTGAATATTTGTCGCCGAAACATGCATTCTGGTTGGCCGAGAGCGGCTATAACTTTAGTTTTCGATTCACCAGCATCAGCCGCTGATCGGAAGACAAATTTTGAATGAAGCACGGTGTCATTGACAACGCTAGAAAAATACCTGAGCGTAAGCAAGTCAACAGGAACGTTGTTTTCTAACGATACATCAAGTTTTTCCTGAACTGTTGCGAGTAACCACGTGGACGGACCCAGACATTGATCACCAAGACATTTGATCACCAAAAAAGGATATCTCATTTCAAGGCATGTAATGTCGATAAATCCCTTTCGTGCATTTTATTTTTAAATTTATTTTGGTGGCAAGTCAAACTATTCACAAACTGTTTTCATGCTCGAATCCCCGAGTATCCGACTCAAAAGAGTACGTTTATCTCGTAAATAACATATATAAGCAGTGTCAATTATTTAGCGGACCAGTGCCAGATGAGTCTCCCAGTGCATTTCACATTCACAGTATAATAATAAATCATAGTTAATGTGGGGCACATCTTTTAATAATACAAACAATCCATATATTTGAATGACTGATTTCATTGCCACTATATTTCCAGGAAGGTTATTGCTCGAAGTATTGTGTTGAATAACATTAATAATTTATGCACACTAGAACGATAAGCCACCCAGGTGTCAGTCATACCTTGATTGTTTTGTAGATGCTGACAAATATTCCTTCACTGCGCTAGCAGGGATAATTACATGCACAAACTTGGTATGGAGGTTTTGTGGTGGTAGGAATCCAATTTGACCAAAAGACAAATTGTTGACAGACGAACGCACACACACACCCCAAACGGACGCCCGCACGGATGATGGACGACCAACCATGGCAAAGAAAAGTTGAGCTAAAAATGATCGGAAAATCTGTATTTCGAACTTGTTCGAGATATTGTTGTGAGAGGTCCATATACCAATGGTTGACGTTTCTTGAAGCTATCGGACACAAATTGTCCGAAAAGTGCTATAAATAAATAGGCCAGCTTATATAGGGCCGTAACTCAAGTAAAAAAAATCGGACAAACCTGGTTAACGAACTCGATCAAGATATTGTTGTGAAATATCGATATACCAAATATGAATGAAATTGGTTGATGTTTCTTCAGGTGATCACGCTAACGGACATAAAATTGCTATAAATATTAAGCTATGGTTAAAACGTCGGGGGGGGGGGCATGATGTTCTGTCCACATGCAGCCGTCGCGTGTGGCAATAAACTCATACCAAAAATTGTCAGAATCCATCAATAACGGCTATGTTTTAAAGTTTGGGGCCGCGCCCCGGCCCGTCCATATACGTCCGGGCGGCCACCTGCCGGCAAACACTCCCTCGCCAAATCATAAGTCGATTGAAAGTATCGGAAGGAAATGCGCAAATATGTTCGTTGTGCCACCCGTGATATTGCAAGTGAAATGAACATATCGAAAGAGAATCATTCGAGGTCGGTGAAATTCGCAGGGGTTTTGAAATAGAAACTAACCAAATTAGACTCAGAATTAAAAAGAGTAAGTTGACGACAAATCAAGTATCTTCCTTAATTGTGGAAAAACGTTGAATGGCCGGAAAAACAATAGAAACAACAAAATGATAATCATTAGGATAAAATCATACCTTGAAATAAATAATCTTGCGAGAGACGACCATGCAGTTAGTCTCTACGAGTCATGCAACGTGAAAACAATCGACGTTGGCTCTGTGCTGTACGAATATTGTAGGTTAAAGAAGACGACGACTCGGGTATTTGCATCAAAATTGTGTTGACTTTGTATGAATGCGTTCGATTCAGTCGATAACTCGACGTTGTTTGATCAACTGAGATTTTAACCCGACTACCGTATTGTAACTTGTAAGTACAGGATGTGTAGTGCTATTGGGCAAAATTGAAAGAAGGAAACCAAACAAATTTGATATTCTCAGTCTATTATGCGACATAAAAAGAAGTAAGGGTAAAAAGTGGATTAAATGGATAGGAAACATTGAAAATATACTAACTGAATTAGGACTAACTTTTATTTGCAAGGCAAATAAGAAGGAATTCATTATATATGGAACCTTTCTTAAAATGCCTGTCTGTGCAACCAGCACAGAAAACTCAAATTCAACAACAATGCGCGGATGTACCATTTCGTCAAGCGTGTTTATATCTGAAGCACGCAGAAATGTAAACAAACGGACCGCCATTCGTCCTGAACAAACCACCGATAATCGAACGATAATGATTTTGCTAACGAGAGCCAGTATGTTTTATTTATCTACTTATATAAAAGAGTATAGGATCTGTCTGTCTGTCCGTCTGTCTGTCTGTCCGGAATTTTCTCTCAGATTGCTTGTCCGATTTCAACCAAATTTGGTGTGGTGACTCGGGGTACCCCGGTGAAGGTTAAAGACACGGTTGGCCTTGGTGGTGGGTATCCTGTGAAAATATCTCCACCCGTCAAAAACCGCCACAAACAGAAATAACCTCAAAATGTAGATAGACTTTGTCCGTATACAAATAAGAAATATCGCATAGACAGTATGTTATGGTCATATGTTTGACCATTGTTATGTAAACAAAAGTATAAAAAGTGACTTTTCTGGTGTTTGTTTATATTATGATGGTAAACATAAAGAGCGTTCTTTGTTGGTGAATACCTGATATGGAACTAATAAAGAGCGTTTATGCCATTTGTGTGTGATTAGCCATTAGCATTGTGCTGTCTTCTGTAACACAATCAGGCTCTTGCTTAGGTAAAATATGGTAGGTCTTTATGATAACATGCTGTTTACGCGATGGTCATGGTATATATGAACTGTATGCGTTTTAATGTTTTTTCTGTTTACGGTGTTTGGAACAAATATGAATATTTTCGACAATTAAGGCCGCACGTGCCTTTAAAGGACGTTAGCTTTTAAAAAATTTGATTTAAAATAAATAATTAAATAAATAAAAACAAACAAACAAATACGCTCAATATGTACCTATTTCGGCACCAGATGTACCCAGTTTATAGATGTGTTTTTACCGCGGCCCGCGCCATCCAACAGAATAACGGGCATAAGTCCAATATGGGCTTATATCAGAACAAAATAATATGAACCAATGTCAATATTTAGGTAGGTCCAATATGAACCTATTTGCCCGAGGATGTATTGAAGTAGCATAATAACATGATAAATATATATCAAAGAGTAGGATATGCTTGTCATGTGCGCGAACCATTGTTATGTAAACATTACTGTCACAATATAATTACCTATAAAAGTCCGATTAATCCAATAAGATTCCAAAGTTTAATCAAAACTTGATGTTAAACATTGGGAAAAGGTCAACGTGCTCATTGAAAAATATTCTGAAAATCATATTCGGACTAATATATTTGAACTTGTTACGCGATTAGCGATGTTTGTTGACAAACCCATTTAAAAGTTTTGTTTGATTACAATGGTTTTAACAATAATAATAATAATGACCAGTTTATATAGCGATTAACTAATGGTGCTTTCCACAGAGGCCACATCCACAGCGGTAGTACCGCCCACTGGTAAAAAGACTTTATCCACATAAATATTGTCTGTTACCCGAGATCGACTTCCGAAGTGAACACATCAGCACTTGCCCTTATGTTAACTAGCTGAAACAGACTCATGTATATGATTCGTGCAAATTTTTATCTTTTAACCAGTTTGATTAAAAAAAAAAAAAATTTAATTCAAAATTTTTAATTTGTTTTTAGATTGAACTTTGATCTGCTGTTGAACAAAAACAATAAATTTGTTTTTTAAATTAAAAAACAAATTTAAATTAAATTTAATAATTATTTTCTAAGTTTTTAATTTTCTTTTGAGATTTTTAGATTGAAACTTTTAAAATTTGTTTTAATTTAATTTAGATTAATTTTTTTTTTTTTATTTAATTTTGAAATTTTCTTTTGAGATTTTCAGATTGAAACTTCTTGCTAAAAAAAATTTAATTTTTAATATCAAATTAATTTTTTTTTTATTTGTTTAAAAGTTTTAATTTAAAAAATAAGGCAGTTATAACATCTGCAACGAGGCAGCACACCAAATTTGGTTGAAATCGTTTGAATATAGCCAATTTAACACTGAATGTATGCATGGATATCAAAATTAGGGTGAAGAAAGATGGCAGCATATTTTCATTGCAGCCATTGGCCGGCTTAGTCGCTGATTGGTCGAAAATATCTGCTAATAATTATTTGATTGACAGCTGTGGAAATGTCCATTACTTGCTCTAACACGCTTGGTACAATATATTACCCCAGTCATTTGTGCAAGCCAACCGATGAACTTGCTGCAGCCATTGCTCTCGTTTGATCAGAACAGGCTCTGATACTCATCAGTATGACAAGCTGACTGGTACTCGTTTAACGCATGAGTGATGCGAAGCCGACACAGTACGAGCGACCTTGCTCAAGGGTCACAACTTGTAGATGCATGTTTTTACAGACTTTTATATTTTGTGCATATATTTACCCGTGCACTTCGAGTGCCTTGGGCCCCTTTAATGGGGACTAGACCCCGAAGCCACGACAAATAGTTTTCATGGCTGGCTCAACCGATTTTCGTGGCTGGTTAACTAGCTAAGCCGGCTCAGTCACGATGTTCGTGGCTGACGAAATATGGCGGCTCAGCCGGCTGAGATGTTATCATTCAGCGTATTTTCGTTTCCGAAATGTTCCTAATCCCCTGTTACCGGTTATAGACGCCGTTTTTTTTAGCGTTTGTGGTGAACCCGTATAATTCCAGACCACACGTAATCTTTTGATGTTGGGCTTTTCCATTATGGCGAAAATTCACGAAGGACTGGCATGGATATACTATCTAATCGGTATAAGTAGTTACATTGGGACTTCTGTCGACTTCAGACTGCTATCACCACTGCCATCTTGCGGTATATGCATGCATCATTGAATGATGAACCCGATAGTAATGATATATAATATTTCAAACTATTTTCTATTCTTATGTGTATATATTGACAAATGCCATGCAGTGATGTCTGAGACTGGGTGTTGTCGATATAAACAATTTATATTTTAACCCTTTCAATACCGAATGGATGCGCCCATTCAGTTATATGAAAGCATGCATTGGGATAGTCTATTCCACATTAAGGGGCCAGGTGTTCTGATAATATAACAACCATGCCGTGTCCATGCGTGTATACCAATATTAGGCAATGCGGTTTAGTTCTTTGCGATTCACAGTACAGTTGTGATTGACATATAAGCCCATGCACACGGCTCAGCCATTTTACAATTCCGGCGGCGGAGATTTTTAAATGTGGCTGGCGTTAGAAATAATATGGCTGGCGGCGGCTTGTAGCCAATATGGCTGGCGGCGGCGGCGTACGATGGCGGCTTCGGGCTCTAATGGGGACGGAGCATCTACATAACAACACATACCTATTACGAACTGTAAAGCCAAGTCGGCCAATCCATTGAGCAGAAAGGTTTTCATTTCTGTACGAAGACGTGTAAAATGTTCCGCGAAATTAGGGTAAATATCATATGGATATCGAGTGATTCCACTGAAGTTCAACTGAAATACATGGCGACACAATTGAAGTTTGTTCTTGGACAGCTATGGCCTGTAGCTTGCCAATTTACGTGTCATTTAATAGCCGTGTGCCGATTGACAGAAATTAAGAGAGCACTGGCCCAACTTCATTGTGAACGGTAACCAATAGACTGCCTTGCTTTCATGGCCCGTTGGAAATTTCAAGCCGAAACAGGTTAAGATTGTTATGGTCAATAGTAGTTAAATTTCCGAACCAATATTTAGTGCCAAAATGTTGACAAGAGTCCAATATAGTCATTACATAGTTTTTTTTCTTTATGAACTTTGGATTTCCAATTAAATGGAATAACATACGCACGTATTGAGGACTACATCCATGTACTTGTAGACTAAATACTATCACAAATGAATGATATACTCAACCCGATGAGAAAATGCCACACCTTCCAAGTCGCGCTCTGTGTAAGTCCATTGGAAAGCGTTGACCTAAAATGCCACTGATAACAGCGTGCAAACTGACCTATTCAAATTTCATGTTAGATTATACATTGTTGACACGCATTTCCAAAATGCTTCCAATTTACGAAACTTGTTATGAACAATATAAGTTTTGCTTTAATAGTAGTCTTTTTGTGACTGATAGTATTAGACAGTCACTCTGACACTTACTTTATGAGTGATCGTCGTCAATTGTTGCCAACCGAGGTCCCTTGGAAACGATTAGCCCTATAATATGCTGGACCATTAACTTAGAATATTGCCAAAAAGAGAGCATATACGCATTGCATTCTTACTAATTTATTACAATCTTAGAGAAAGAGCATATATCATTCCCAAATGTACTTTTAACTATAATAAACACATATTTTCCATACGCGATCGCATGCTCGTCGTACTTTGAAACTTATAGCAGTTTACCCGAAGCTGCATTATCACACAATCTTTAACACGATTGTCGATTTAAAAATAATAACATCACCATGCATGTAGCTTTCCCCATTGAACGAATTCACATGCACCTGAATGTATCGTATGTTTTGGTCATTATTATATGAACATTTCGGTTCAAGAAATATAGTAGGATAGCTATATCGGTTGCATTGGATTATCATATACATGTATACTATGTATATAATAACAAATCCATATTTAAAATGTTTTATTTCGTTTATATGCAATCGTTTCGCAATCTATAGTCTCTGTAGTGCATTGCCGAAAACAGGCACTTTATATCCTAAGTGATGGACATTAATTGGAAAATGATTGTAAAGCTTTCTACACGTAGAAATGAGGCATCTCGCGCCAATCCGAAATATCGGCCAATTTATTTTATTTTATTTCAAATACCAACTTGGGGCATAGTCCGTTTGCCATGAAAATTTAAACTCCCTAGACGCATGGTGCAACTGACAGGATTCGTGTGTTATCTAAACCGTTCCCGCTCAAAAGGAGAGTGTCCGGAAATTTAATCCAGTAGTTGTTATATATAGAAATTCTTTATAGTACTACTAATTGCCCTCATCAATCGAAAACATCGGTTTGAAGAATACATATATTAAATCATAAAGAGGAGAATGTTTGGCAGATCGGCGTGAAGATGATGGTTGTTGCATGATGATGGTATTGGGTGGTTGCACGTCGACCGATTTGGGTTGGCCTCTTCTGGTTAATTACGTACGTCAACTATATACCGGAACCGTTCTACTGTGCGACAAATTGTTCCGGTTTTCTGAATTTCTATGGCTCGTATTATCTATATAACTGGTGACATCACAAACTAAGATAACAAAAATAGACGACAAACACAATCGCACCTGGAGAATCAAAATGTGTATATCCTTTAAGCAAATAGACTCACATTTGAATTGGTATATAGACGTTGGACACCGTGGATTGTGACGCTTACAATGATATTTGCCAAACTTTATTTGAAGTTTATGATATTTGCAGTGTATAATATTAGGTTGCATAAATTATTTTTCAACGATACATATCGTGTTTTACTGGGTCACACGATCGTGATCTCATTCCAATGGGTGTGTTAAGTTGTCCTGTTAATTTATTATGATGTTTGTGTGTTCTGCTGAATTGCTATATACGATGCTGGTATAGGGAAAACTTGTATATATGCTGTTAAGAAAAAAATACCGTTTCGCGGATTTGGGATAAACTAAACATGTGAATGAAAAGCCATCATGTGTATAACTAGCTATTTAAAACATTTATTGCACACCCAACGGCTTATTTGTGCGAAATACAGAAGATTTCAAAACGTTCAATAAACAATTGTGTATTGTTCTTGAACAATACAAACCGATTACGTCAACAATGTCGTTGGCGACGTTCAAGTTAAAAGCACGTGCGGCCTTAGTTGTCGAAAATATTCATATTTGTTCCAATCACCGTAAACAGAAAAACATTAAAACGCATACAGTTTCCGTTCATGTATACCATGACCATCGCGTAAACAGCATGTTATCATAAAGAATTACTATATTTTACATAAGCAAGAGTCTGATTGTGTTACAGAAGACAGCACAATGCTGCTGGCTAATCACACACAAATGGCATAAACGCTCTTTAATCGTTCCATATCAGGAATTCACCAACAAAGAACGCTCTTTATGTTTACCATCATAACATAAACAAACACCAGAAAAGTAACTTTTTATGCTTTTGTTTACATAACAATGGTCAAAGATATGACAATAACATACTGTTTATGCGATATTTCTTATTTGTATACGGACAAAGTCTGTCTACATTTTGTTGTTCTCTCTGTTTGTGGCGGTTTTTGACGGGTGGAAATATTTTCACAGGATACCCACCGCCAAGGCCAACCGTACCTTTAACCGTAACAGACAATTTCTTCACTAAATTATTAGGTATAGTCTACATTAAGCACACGTTTGTTCAATTAAATAAAGAATATAGACCTAAATTTTAGTATAATACAAGCTACAATCATCAGAGTGTGCAATAAACATAGAACAACACAGATTTGTGAACATGTTAACGTTATTGCACTCGTTTGTCATGCTGCGAGGTAAAACTCGAACCTCCGGTTCTCGTTTTACCATCGCGTCACAACAAACTCGTGCAATAACGGTATCATGTTCACACACTTGTGTCGTTATATCTATATATTAATAATATTAAAATGTTGGTTGTTGCAAATCGACCATAATCAAGATGGTTAGTCATGTCGTTTTGCAAAGCACAAGCGCAGCCATTATTGTTTTCCACATATATATGACATTGAATGTTTCCTACAGACACCGGGTTTCTGTGGCAAATAACATCACCTGAATAAAAACGAACAAACGATTGACCGCAGTAACGAAGTAACATGCCCCACCCTCTCATCCGTTAAATAAGACAGCGATATAACGCGAGCGAGATAATGACACACACCCTACCCCATATAAGGAAGATTGACTCTCAAGTTACACATGCACCACTCCCATAGTACCCCGACCCAGGTCTCACCTCTATATTTGCCAATTATATAGTATATATTCAATAGACCCCCCCCCCCAATCACACACACAACTATATATAGTATGCCAATGACAACACGTGAGATTTGTTTTACCCCACCCTCTCCATGATTACATGTATACCGTACCTATAAACCCACACACGAATGTGTTATATTCATATGAATGCTATACTGTTCAATTGATTTATGTACATGTATATAGTTTATATTCACTAACTTATACCAATGTCTATGATGATTTGAGAATAAATGAAACTGAAATCTTAATCCTTCCCTTAAATTGGTCGGGTTTGCCAAACACCGCGAACAATTCAGGCCCCCTATATCAGCTTCGTAGCAATTCAGAGGGACACACCCGTATGCATATAATTATGGCAAGAAACGTGGCCAACAGAAAATAAATCGGCATTTTTGTCCCAGTGATAAGTCATGTGTGTTTAAGCGTTTCTCACTTACAGAATTTTAAGTAAAGATAATAAAATGCTCGGTATCTTAATTGCAAGATTTTCCGATAAAACACGATGTTGCACACTACTTGGTACTACGTGCCTATGGCATCATTACAGCTGTACGATGTTTCGCTCGACGATATAGAGGCATCATACCAGTTCTGGCTCTGGCCCCTTCGCGCGTTAGGGGCATGCGGCCCCTGTGTGCGCTTCGCACACATGACAGACAGATCCTATCTTTTATTATTATATAAATAATATTTTTGTTATATGATCCTTCAGTAAATCCTCGTGAAAATAGGTTCATATTGGACATAATCATTGACATTGGTTCATATTGGACTTATTTGATCCTGGAATAAGCCCATAGTGGACTTATACCCGTTATACTGTTGGGTGGCGCGGGCCACAGTGAAAACACATATATAAAGAGCGTATATCTTGTCAGCAAATAGGTTCATATTGAACCTAAATATTCACATAAGAAATGAACGGCGGTTTCAATGTGGTCATGGGATTTTGACCGCGAGAAAAAATCAGCAAACTGCATGAACCCCGAAGGGGTTCATGCGGAGTTTGCTGATTTTTTAACGCGGTCAAAACCCATGACCACGTTGAATCCGCCGTTTATTATTTATATTTATATACTTAAATTCATTCTGAACTAGGATTGTATGTCTTTCCCACTATTTCTTCATCTATTTAAACGAACGCATGGATTTCAGTTCAGACAGTTCGAATCCTTGTTTTTTGGAAAACCAAACATTTTGAGAATCCATTCATGGAGAACGGAAAAAAACGCAATTTAACAGTAAAGTATACACATATGACAAGATGTCTTGTTTAGATAGTAGGCCTACCGGTAACTAATGTAGACGTGTTGATTTCAAGAATGATTAATATCTGAAACTAACAATTAAGTTTCGGCTGCGGATAAGAAATCGACAACACGCCGTTCTACCATAATGATATATTTGTGAGGTTCGGGGGAATATTTGTAGCGGCAAGGAAAATGATAAAAACCCTATTGAGTAGCGCGGTTTTTTTTAACATCAACGCTCAGTAACACAGAGCAACAACACTGATTATAGACCGAAACAAATTTCTTGCCAAATCCGGACGTACTATAGATACTCAAGCAGTCGGTAATGTCCGACAATCCCCGGTGATTTCCGGGACCAATGTGTTCATAAACCTATGAACGACATTGGAAGTGACGTCACGTTACGTTCATAGGTTTATGAACGCATTGAATAAGGGGGCGTGTCTACCGTAACGCTATGGGGAAATCGGAAGAGATATCAGGTGTATGTAAATATATGCATTTGATTCTTAAATCGGCCCATAGTGAATTTTGCTGTCCAAATTAACTGTACAGCATTGTGTGGATCAAGTGTACTGATCATATCAGGTTTGTAGTTATACAATGTAAGCAACTTTTTTATGTAGTCTACCAAACTAGACTATTTGGGTAAGAGGCAATTTAATATTTGAGCATTTATTAGTCCTCTTTATACCTCGATCATAGCACCGTCATCCTTGCTCTATCTTTCGAAAGAGCCAACATATCCGAATGAAATTAGTTTATATTGGACGTAAATATTCACATAGGTTCATATTGGACTAATTTGATTATGAAATAATCACATAGTGAGCGTATACCCATTATTCCGTTGTATCGCGCAGGCCGCAGTGAAAACACATTATAAAGATCGTGAAACTAGGAGGTCGTGTCGATGAAAAAAGGTAGATTAAATAATGCCAATATCGACGTATTTCGTATGGAAATTCTCCCATATCATAAACGCGTTTTACGTCCAAGTAGAGCTCAAATAATGCTAATATGAGCAGGGGGGGGGGGCAACATTTTTTCCGGGCACGTATGCCGGGGTCGGTGGGTGGTCGATGGGACCAACAAACAATTTTTTCCGCAACTCAAAAGGCAGTTATCGTGTTGTATTTTGTTGCAAATTTTTAAATCCAAGATGGCCGCTGGCAGCCATGTGTTTTTGCCCGAATGACTCCAAAATGACTATTTACATGTCAATGTTAACATCCATGACAAATAGTATGCACAGAAATTCATATACAGCTGTTTACAGTGAATTTCCCCCCGCAAATCTCTGTTTTAGTGTTAAAAGGGGGTGGGGGGTGTGTGTTAAAAAATGGTCGGAAAAAACTGCCGAAAACGGAACAAATTTTGGACGCGGATGTGGGTGGGTCCCAACAAGGGTCAAAAGTTAAAAATCAGCATACGTGCCTGGAAAAAAAAAATCTGACCCCCCCCCCCCCCCATGATATGAGCGTATTTCTTTCATTTAAATACGCCCATTGTGTGCTTATTTTTACGAGAACAGGCCGATAAATCAAACACCACACCTGCTGCATCACACAAATAGTAATACTTACAGACACATTTATAATAATTTCTTTAGACAATACATCAACCAATCAACACGATTGTAGAGTTTTATATTCTCCATGCTATACTGAAGATTATATATCTAATTGATAATATTCCCATACCATCAATTTTGGAAGAAAAGAAAAGTTTGAAAAGCAACAGCATAATATATCGAAGACGAAGAGGCAATACTTAAGGTGGAATATGAAAACAGAATCGCCTATCGATATAATAGGTAAGGTGCACGTTTTACAAGCAATACAGGTAGTATAGTGATATATACACTCTACGATATAATAGACACAGTAATCCATGTATTCCTGTAAACTGAATAAACAATCAATCAGTTAATTAATCAACATTAATCAGCAATTTTGACATAAAGCAATAGCGGTTATGAAATAAACATTGAGAAAGAAACTGAATGTAAACAACTTTTCGTTGGCGTTGATTGCAATACCAAGGGATCCACTGACACGAATTCGGTATATTTATTGATCAAGGGACCTCAGATCATTTCACAAAAATAAGAGGAATTTTCTTTAGATCACATAGCAATTGTGTTTTGATACCAGGTTTGTGAGTGCAGTATATTTTATAAATTAAATGGCTTACCTTGTTACATGTCTCGATCTAGCGAAGAAAAGATACAAATGTACGGAACAATGTTTGAGTGATTTATACAGAGAAAATTGAGGTCTCCTGGTCGACTGATCCTATTAGGTTATGATGTCTTGAACATTTATTTCAGCGTTCGTGCATACATGAACATGGCCGGCATAACTTTCGAAATATATAGCTAACTGTTAGATCATTTGAGTACACAACTCTACTCACGCGTGTCTTGACGTCTGTTACTCTCCGATTTCAGAAATAATCCAAATTAAAGAACTTAACAGCAATGTCATGCATGACCATCACTACTTACATGCCAAAATGCCAAAACGATGTGTTCCGTTGGCTATTATGCAAATAGACCATTCAACAACCAGAGTAATTATCGAATAAATCGGGGTGAATTTTTACCTGCAGCTATTAATAGAGTAGCTTCAGTTTAACAGCAGCGCTGGGTACGTATTCCCATCTGGCAAGAATTGGTCTTCTCCAAATCTGTGAAATATGATATCCCGCAACATAGAGCAGACACAGAACTCTCTGTGGGCAGCGTTCAAATCATCTACAGCCGTTTCCCGTTTCATATATTCTTTTGTTCAGTGAAACAGTTGAAGAGCCTCTGTCGTGTTGCGTTAAAACTGCCAACGCCACATGTTTTCTTAATTGCAACTTATAGGGTGTGTAGTCACGTTTAATTCACCCCATGATGGCGTACTGTATTTCCCAAAATGCATTGATCGTCGCACGAAGCCATGTCGTACGTCTTCCTGTGAGTGATGGGAGTTGTATTGGACCAACCTAAAGTGTCTAACTGTTCTAACCATATTGGAGGGTATCACCCCCTCCCCCTGAATCCTGAATACCAGTTAATTGTGGGGGGTGAATCCTGAATACCAGTTAATTTGGGGGGGGGGGGGGTGAATCCTGAATACCAGTTAATTTTGGCCACATTTGGGGGGTGAATCCTGAATACATGTTAAGAAATAATACATAACATAAATGACATACAAATTGACGCCGGTCACGTTATGGGTGTTATGAGGCCGTTATCACCCCATGCATCCGGATATGCTCGTAGCGGAAGACATGCTCGTAGCGGAATAACCACATGGCCCGCGATTTGCACATCGTCCTTAATTGTCGTAAGTTATTTAATAAAAACACGGTTTACTTTACCTTGATTTTTTTTAAATGTTAACAGCGATAATCGGTCTACAGAAATGAGCGGTTGTGGTTTCCGCAATTTGCATATTACTGTTCGATAATCGGATTTTATACGAAAATTATGACATGAAATACTTACTCGATATAAGTTTTATCAAATTTCAATGAATCCTTGCATTGACACATTATATAACATACAGTCTCTCAAAGTATGATATCTTAGCTTCAAAATGAGCTGGACATGTTTGCGATGTCAATCATATTAGTGCCCGAAAAATTAGTTTCCATGAAGGCACTCACTTGATTTTGGGGCATGTCTATAGCAAACGTAAAACAACTGCTATAGACATACCATATTTTCTTGCTATGACCTGCATATATGGCAATTTTTTACTATGAAAAATGTAGAAACATGACTGAAAATGTTGTCTATTATATTAAGGGAATATCCGCGGAAATAGCAATTTATGCAAAGACTATGTTGTCTGGTCTGTTACCACAGAAATCGTAATTTTATGTAAGAAATACAAATTTTGCCACAATTTTTGGCCTAACTTCGCTATAAAATAGGATTAAACTGCGTCCATGTTTAAAGCAGTTTGATGTACAGTTGGGTAAATTATAGCCACAAATAGTACCACCACCGCCAACCACTGGTATGTGTTGGTTTCGGTGCAACATGTGTTTAACCGTGAATGGTGTGCAAATCGCGGGCCATGTGGTTATTCCGCTACGGGCATGTCTTCCGCTACGAGCATATCCGGATGCATGGGGTGGTTATGATACGATTGATGATATTTTATGATGGCATAGTGGTCGGTATGCCCAAGAAGCTATTCTACCCACACATTCATACAGATAACTATAGCACAAAAATATTATTTTGCGCCATCAAAAGCTGCGTCCTAGATGTTTTGCTTGAACCTGAATACAAGTTAATTCGGGGTATGAATTCCGCGTACGGCTTCAAAACACCCTGAATCCCGCGTACCGAAAAAAGGGGGGGGGGGTGATACCCTCATATTGAATGACGACCTCGCCGACGATGCGGACATTCAAAGACAATGTCGAAGCATATGTGTTATAGAGCAAATGTAATTTCAAGAAAAAAATTCTATTGTTCTAAGGATATGATACAAAATTTATTTCAGTGCTATATTTCTCCATTATATTGTGCTCATTTGTGGTCAAATTATGCTAAAAAGTGTATTAATAAACTTACTGTCTGTTATAATAATGCTTATATAATTATACTGCGGTGTGAAAGGAAATGTAGTGCGAGTGGTATGTTTGTGAATGATCGAATGTCCTCCTTTAGTATGTGCTGGCGTAAGTGTGTGTATGGATTTCGATCGATCGAGAGAGAGAGAGAGAGAGAGGGGGGGGGGGGGAGTGTCTTGACTTGTCACCAAAATACTACTATACGTGCAGAGTGCAAATCCGATGTTCAATACTTATCCAGATTGTATCAGAATTGGAATGTTTTACTGCACTAGTGAGATTGATTCAGGATTAATTACATGTACTGATTTAGTTGGATTGGAACCTCCCACATCTTGTTAATGTGTTTATGCTTAATATGAATGTATGGTGCACTGTACTGTACTGTATATTTGTATATTAATATGGACATAATTGTCTGAAATAAAGCATTAATAATACCGAATCGAAAGGCTACCACGATACCATCATCAACAGGAGTACTTGCGATAACAATAGATTCAGTCAATGTTTATATAAAACAATAAAGAATGCTGCTAAGACATGAATCACAGCAGGCGGTGCGTGTATTAGATGTTCGTTGACAACTCCCGTTTTGTTAGACTTCAAAGCTGCAATAACGTCAGCAATCTCTTTGGAAGATATATTTTCACAGAAATTTTTTGAACGATGTGATATTCTTAAAGCGACACATATGTGTGATATTCTTAAAAGCTATTCCACACAGATGTGTGATATTCTTAAAAGCGATATCACACCTATGTGTGCTATCTTAAAGCGACACCACTAATATGTATGTGTGGAACCGGATGACATCACACGAAACAGGAACTATAAAATAAACCACACATGACAAAACATAACAGTACCCTATGAAAACATTGCGGTCCATTGGACAACAACCAATGAATTCCATATAATTTTAAAATGCCCTGCATTACAGACACTACGAGAGAGATATATAAAACCCTACTTCTACCGAAAACCGAATATTATTATGAACTATTCAATTCGGGAAAGGGGAAGAGAACACAAAATCTTTCACTAAATTCATTAAAAGGGTTATGCCATTCTTTAGGCTCTCCTGAGGCATTCTATAACCGCACACGTTAGGACACCACCATGGGTTGTTGAATTAAATAATTGTTGAATTTCACTATATATTTTGTACTATCTTGCACATAATAATCACTCAAAACTCCTCACGCATCGCACAGTATATACTATATATGTATTGTTATTTCGGCCAATTTGGCCGTTTACTTCATGACTGTTTTTCATCTGACGTGTGTGTCGGGATAAATGATGTGGAGGATTTATGTAAATGTTAGCCCAAACTACATTTCCAAGTAACGATGATTTTGTTGTTTATTTTGAGGAATAATACCGCGTCAGATGAATTCAGCCCAAATATGTTAACAGTTGTCGTGTCAAACATTCGCAGTAGGTTAGCGTTATTTAGTATTTGCGGATGTCCTTTAACATGGGGAAAATAGACTACTGCGCTTGAACGAGCATGTGAATTTGTCATTTTTAATGTATAGCAACTTGATAATCAATAACAGAGGCATTCTCTGTCAAATAAGGTCGCTCTATTTACGATACCAATTGGGGAACTTTGTAAATTAAATTACGCGTAAACCAGCGTAAACGTATACCTGCTGCAAATAGAGAAGGTGTCGGAATCGGCGTACTCGCCCCAGGGCTAACTCGCCCCAATCGACGTGTGCCAACTCGGAATAAAAGGCCAGCTCGGAATAAAAGATGTATACGGGGTGTTATATGGCGTTTGGTCCGTTGTTTCTCAATGAATATTATTGAAATTTGGTGTATATGTCCGGGCTGGGACATGGAATACAACAACGTTTGAATTGTTTTTAAATTTACAAATTTGTTGATTTTATTCTCCTTTTTTTTCGTTCTGAAAAACACACTATAAAGTGTACATAATATAATAACGAACACGAGACATACATAATTTATAAACTGTTAACAAAAGATATCAAATTCAATACATGACAAAGATGACTCAGTGGAGTTTATAAAGTGAACATAAAAACATTGAGGTAAGAATCTTTTTAAGGAATGCAACTTTATTTAATGATAATAAACACATAACTTATAATAACAAACATGAGACATACATGATTTATAAACTGTTAACAAAAGATATCAAACTCAATACATGACAAAGATGACTCAGTGAAGTTTATAAGGTGAACATAAAAATATTAAGGTAAGAATCTTTTTAAGCATTACTAAACCGTTTAGCACAGTCCACTTCACTCATCCGATCATCACCAAACTTCATATTTATCTTGATATTGATCTATCAGATGAGAGCTATCAAATATTTTTTTAATTTTATAGGAAAAAATGGTCGCCAGCGGCCATATTGCATTTACGTTATATGTTATCGCGTCATGTCGAGATCTAGTATTACTTAGACATTTCACCTTTCCAGATTCATAATTGCTCCATTGACTGTAACAGATGGAATTATTCCCCTCTTCGGATAGAGTGTCACTGAAACTTTATTTTGTCAGACTGTCTGTATAGTCAGTGATTATATATGGAAATAATCTGTAATAAGATGTAGCACTATTTTATTTTATATTTACATGCAGTGCTGTTTTTATACAACAATTCTACCCCCCCCCCCTAGATCACCATGTGATCGACCATACATCGCACGAGGACCTGGTTGAATTAAGGGGGGTTTTATGGATAACTTCTGTCCTCAAGCTAGATTATACTTATGACATTTAATGGCATGATCCTAACGTGGAGGGTTATATATGCTTGAGACACCACCACTCTTCAATTCACACCAAGTTCTCAGCTGTCATATTCGGATATTAGAACCCATAGCCATGATATATGGTTTATGTTGTGTATACTAGTAATATTGTTATTTTCAGTACCTTTATATACCAGTACTGTGTATAACAATGCATATAAATTAATCCATGTATACATGTATATTGATTCAACGGATTCAGTGGTTTTGTCCATCAGTCTATCAAATTTGCGGGGAAAACATGGCCACAAGCAGTACACCCTGCTAAATTTCGAATTTGAATCAATTGGCGCACCCTGCAGCCAGCTTTTATTGGAGAACTATTTCTCATGTGGATATTTTGGGTCACCGCTAGATGTGAGCCATATTTTGTTCTCAAACTGTCCTTGTGAAGACATCACTGCCAGCGGTGATCTTGAATTTTACTATTTGTATGGCTAAATAATTTGGTTGATCCTACAGACGACACACCTTGTCCGATCGTCACCAGATTCCACAATGATCTTCTGGATAACCAGGGTGAGAGTAATCTAATTTTCCCGAATTTCGTTAAAAAACATTACCACAGGCAGCAATTTGGTATCTTACTGTTTGATCCTCTTTTGCATGACTGAATTGTTTAGCAACTGTACAGACATATCCCTCATCTAATAGTCACCAAACTTCATATTGATCTTCGGGGTGACAACTAGATGGGAGCTATCGAATGCTTTGAATTTTTTTGGAAAACATTGTCGCCAGCAGTCATCTTCTATTTTGGTTTTTATATACATGTATATCTCTTCATTCGGATAGCCAGTATTACGTAGGTACTTCAACTTTCCGCATTCCTGTCATCATTTGAAATATAAAAAATTACCTGATACATGCACCCTTCAAAATTTGTTTCGTCGTATCTATTTTAATGACCCGTATGGTAATATTGATACAGATATATTTGTCAAACATTTCTTTGTACAATGTACAGGTATTTAGTTTGTAACTAAATCTAGAAATATATAATAGTAGCTGGTGGACCCGACTTCGTCCGGGATGTTCCCCTCTGATTTTCGGAGAATTGCGCGATTTAACCTTGAATTGACCATTTTAAAGGTGAACGTCATGTCGGGTCACGATTTGACCCGTCCAAAACACTCCCCGGACAAAAGTCACGACAAAAGTACCCGTCGAAATCCGCCCGGCTTTACCCGATTTGACCTTGAATTGACAATTTTGAATGTCAAGATCAGTTCAGGGTCATGATTTGACCCACCCGAAACACTCCTGGGACAAAAGTAACATAGGTATTAAATTTCGTTGAAATACCAGATTTGACCTTGAATTGATCTTTTTGAATGTCAAAGTCAGGTCGGGATCAAGATTTTACCCGTCCAAAATACTCCCTGGAAATAATTTCCCCTAGGTATCAAATTTCGTCAAATCTGTCCGGCAGTTTTCTCGGCCATACATGTAGCTAACAGACAAACAGACAGACAAATGTCCAAAATATATATTAAACTAGCTGATGTACTCGACTTCGTTTGGGCTATTTAGGGATTTTTTTGTGATCGCCTCCATCTGGACAGTACCCAGTATATACAGCGTCTGGCCAAACTATTGTTCAATTGGTCCAGAAACATGCCTATATTAGCACGTTCGAGAACATGGTCCCACGTGAAATTGGACCCGTCCATATTGCTCCCGGGATCGAAGTAGTCCTACACACAAATTTTCAGTCGGATCGGTCAAGGTCCAGAAACATGCCTATGAGCGAGGTCAAGTTGACACGTTAAATACCAAATCCGAGTCGGATCAGTCTATAACACATACACACATGCTTTCATGCATACACACATACATACAGACAGGTGTTCCAAAATGTATAATCGATAGCTACAACAATTCTATGGTAGATAGTTCACGGCCGACCTGATGCATGCATCTTAGTTTTCTTGTATTGTAATTATGCACATACTCTGTAATATCAGACATGATGAAGAGTAATTAAATTGAATTGAATTGACCAAGTTGATCATATGTTCTTGCAGTGCTTCTCTCTGCATATCGCTGATCTAAAAAAAACACTCTCTGATACAGAATCTATATATACCAAAGAATAGCTTATATATAAGTTATATAGTAGTCATAAATGTTTCGTACAGTCCAAGAACCGTTTCGCAGAATTCATGTACGAGTCCGCTTGTGACAACATGGTACATGTATGGGCTCGCCTGCCCTTGCATGCTTGGCTTCTTGAAACCGTAAACGTAACTTCGGATATGACAAAACGAAAACTGACAGACAGAACACAAATTCTAGTGACGTATTATAATGTAGTAAGCGTTTATTTTTAGACACCCTTTTATTGGATATAAGAGGTGAAACAATAAATTTCGCAGCAAAACTAAAAAGAGAACGCAAAAAGAAAGAGGACGAATTAAGCAAAACTAAAGTAAAATTGGAAACAACAGTTGATAACAAGGACCAAGGTTTAACAGAAAGAGATGAATTATTGGAAAAATTAAAAAAAATAGACTCTGAGCTCTATATATGAAATTAGAAAAGAATATACGAGGGGGGGGGGGGGCAATGATAAGATCTAGAGCCAGGTGGATTGAAAACGGTGAAAAACCCACAAAATATTTCTTGAATCTCGAAAAGCGCAATTGCATTTCTAAAACTGTATCGATGCTCACCGACACCACTGGTAATCAGTTAGTCCAAGTCTTCTTGTACTAAAACCAGCTAAGATATTGGGATGGCGATGCTGGCGTTTAGTCCAAGCCCGCTTGCATACCAATCCTACCACACGACTTACGCCCACGATATGTGGCGGGAATCTGTGGTGTATTTTACTCGATTTACCTAGCAAATCAATACATGATGCTATATACATCGGAAAGGCTTACATCTTATGGTCACAATGGTGTATAATAATCTAACTTTAATGTTAAATTACACATATAATATTCCGGTTGATTGCCATAAACATCGATTTGTTTCTCTGTTTGTTTACGTTTTAACCGAAAGCCGAAGTGGTCCGAATAAGTTCGGCATAATCCGCTGTTTGTTCTGGGAATTCTACTTTCCGTTTCTATATATAGCGCGGGTTTTCCGAACAAAAATGGCGAAAACCGATCGCCCGAAAGTCCAGTTTTCTATGTGCTTTCAGAACAATTCCCGCACTAAAAACTTAATGACATAATGGAGGATCAGAACGGTAGTTTTGTTGACAATTTTCGCAAGCAACTTGTCAAAATTGGAGCAAATTAGAACTCTTGTGTCTGACTTTCCATCCGTGTGATTTTCATCCATGTGCATTTTGACTTTTGTGTTGATAAAATAATCGGAGAACCGAATCACACAGTTTCGAAATATAGTTCTTCCGTTTTAGTGGGACTTTTCAAACTTAAGGTTAAAAATTTATACAAATTTTGTTTGATTTTTTGTGTGCTTAACAAGAGCAGTATATTGCTCTGTTCGCTTAGTATATATCTTAATTTTGCCGAAGTCCACCAAATGTGGGAAATGTAGCACCATATTATTTATTCTAATACTCGTTGTGTTTACACTGTTTTAAACTTTGAGAGGGTTGTAATTCCCCATAATTTATTTAATGTATTACATTTATATCTTCAATGTTTAATTAATCTATTTATTATTTTATTTATTGACACACATAATTACGATTACAATGGAGAATTCTTCGTAATTTGCGTTGTTGTCCAAAATCTACGGAATATTTTCAACGGAAAATGCCCGAACACAGTTCGCGAGGTCAACCGAGTTCGCATACTTTTAAAAAATTGTAAACATTGAGGTAAATGTCTCTTTTCGCATTAAATTACCGTTTTAAATTCACAACTGATGTGGGTTTCAGATAAAATAGCATGTCTTCTGCGGAAAATATCCGTTTATTGTCGCAATTGTGATATTTTATTTCATATAATTGTGGTTTTATTTGAGCGGGTCACTAACGCTTAAGCCGTGTCATAAGCGAGCATATAGGGCGGTCTTGGACTAAACGCAAGCATCGCCATCCCAATATCTTAGCTGGTTTTAGTACAAGAAGACTTGGACTAGTAATCAGTCAGACATAATGAACGAAGCAAGAACATTTTACAGTACTTTATATGCATCTAAAAAAAAAAAATCGATTTTGATATTGGCGCTATCCTCGGGGAAGAAACTTACCCAGTACTAACAAACGATACTGCAAATAGCATAGAAGGACCAATAACTCTAAACGAACTAACAAACGCATTGAAAAGATCACAAAATGATAAGTGCAGCGGTCTGGATGGATTTCCGTATGAGTTTTGGAAAACATTTTGGCAAAACTTAGGTCAAATTCTTCGTGAAGCATTTGATACTGGTGAATTATCGATAACCCAAAAACAAGGACTTATTACGCTTCTTCCGAAAAAAGATAAAGAGAGACATCTTTTGAAGAACTGGCGTCCGATATATCTGTTAAATATAACATACAAACTATAGCGTCTTCTTGTATAGCTGAACGATTGAAAAATGTTCTACCCGATATAATCAGCCATTACCAAACTGTTTTGTTTTAAATCGGTATATTGGAGACAACACTAGATTAATTTATGATATTATATATCCATATGACAAAATTAGCTGATAAAGCCTCTTCGTGTTTGATATATTGAAGGAGCATAACAAATATATTATCAATATCTATATCTATATTTGCGAATGTCTGTCTGTCTGTCTGTCTGTACGTGTTCTATAGAAATTCACAGGGGACTAATTAGATGGCACAAACGGGGTCTAATAGGGGTAACTTTTAAAGAGAAAGACAATGGCGAGGGTTATAATTTCTAAAGTGACGCCGTTGTTGTCAGGGGCAGAAAAGGGGGAGGGACAGAAAAAACATTTGTCGCCGATTTCCACCGAACTTATATATAATCATCCCCATATTATGAGGAATCTAATGGTGTGGTTTAAATATGTCAAAAGTCGCGCCGCTCGCGTCAGGGATGCCCGGAAGGGGAGAGGGGCACCAAAATTGATCAAAAATAATTTTAGCGCCGAATTCCACCAAATTGATGCACATATTCTTCTGAGATCTTCTCCATGATACAAGGAATCTTATTGTGTGATTTAAAGACGCCAAATTGGTGTCGTTGGGATGAGAAATTTGGGGGGGGGGGTGGTGGTGGGTGGGGGCTAAATCTGATAAGAATTGGTTTAGTCGCCGATTGCCACGAAACTTAAACAAATTCATCCCCATGGTATGAGGTGTCTAATAGCGTGGCTTAAAGCTGTCAAAAGTGGCGTCATTCGAGTCAGGGTGCACTGAAAGGGAGAGGGGCACCAAAATTGATTTTAAGCACCAATTTCCCCAAATTGATACAGATTCTTACCCATGCATGATATGAGGAATCTAATCGTGTGATTTTAAAGACGTCATATTGGTGCTGCTTTGGTGAGAGATGGGAGTGGGGTGGGGTGGGCACTAAATTTGATAAAAATTTGTTTAGTCGCGCATTAGCACCAAACTTACAAATAATAATCTTCATGCTATCAGGAGTCTAATATTGTGGTTTAAGATGTCAAAAGTGGGGCCATTCGAGTCAGGGGTGACTAGAGGGTGAGAGGGACACAAACATTGATAAACAATATGTTTAACGCCGATTTCCACCTGAATTATACATATTCTTCTCCGTAATATGAATAAACTAATCGTGTGGTTTAAATGCGCCAAACTGGTGCCTTTTGGATGAGAGATATGCAATGGTGGCCCTAAATTTGATATGAATTTGTATACTCGCCAATTTTCATAACTTTTATATATATTCATCTCTATAATGAGTCTAAGTGTGTGGTTGAATGATGTCAAAAGTGGCGCCGCTTGAGTCCGAAATAGGGACGGGAGGGTCACCAAAAACTTATAAAAATATGTTTAGTGCATGCAATTACCATCAAACTCATACACGTTCTTTTCAAATGATACAATGCATAAAATATTTGCGAATATCTGTCTGTGTTCTATATATAACTTTAAGGGTACACTCGAGATGGCACCAAGGCGGTCTAACAGGGGTAACCTTTTTTCGAGTAAGATAATGGTGCGGGTTAAAATGTTCTAAAGTGACGTTGTTGGTGTCAGTGGAGGGGCTATTTTTAGCGCAAATTTCGACCAAATTGATATATTATTCTTCTCCGTGATACGAGGAATATAAACGTGTGATTTAAAGACTCCAAATCGGTGCCGTTTGGGTGAGAGATGGGGGGGGGGGGGGGTAATAACTATTAAAATAATTTGTTTAGTTGCCGATTACCACCAAACTTATATATAATCATCTCCATTATATAATGCACGCATGAGTCTAATAGACATGGTTTAAAATATGATAAAAGTGGCGCGGTTCAAGTCATGCATGAGGGGAGTTGCACCAAAGTTGATATAAATATATTTAGCACTGATTCCACCAAATTCATGCACGTTCTTCTCTAATGATATGATGAATTAAATCACATTTGGGGTCGTTTGGGTCATGGATGGCGAGAGGAGATTCACTAGCATTTATAAAATTGTTCAAGATTCGCCAATATCCAAGAAAGTTATATAGAGTCATCTCCCAGGCCATCTCCATGTCGTTCTAAGGAGTTTTTGGCATTCCAATTTCACAATCTCGACACATGGTGACCGAATTAAATCACTTGAACAATTATATCTTCTCAACTGTCATATCTATATGGTGATGGAAATCAGGGCATTCCTATAACGATCTAGCAACACAGATACATAGAAGAAAGCATTAACAGTATATAATATCAATCTATTTAAGAGATACATATATTCATTCAAACCGAGTGACATTGAATCGTCAGAGCATTGAATACTAGAATGGCTCATGTATATATTATAATACATAATGCATGCATGAGTCTAATAGACATGGTTTAAATATGACAAAAGTGGCGCGGTTCAAGTCATGCATGAGGGAAGTTGCACCAAAGTTGATATAAATATATTTAGCACTGATTCCACCAAATTCATGCACGTTCTTCTCTAATGATATGATGAATTAAATCACATTTGGGGTCGTTTTGGGTCATGGATGGCGAGAGGAGATTCACTAGCATTTATAAGATTGTTCAAGATTCGCCAATATCCAAGACAGTTATATAGAGTCATCTCCCATGCCATCTCCATGTCGTTCTAAGGAGTTTTTGGCATTCCAATATCACAATCTCGACAAATGGTGACCGAATTAAGTCACTTGAACAATTATATCTTCTCAACTGTCATATTTATATGGTGATGGAAATCAGGGCATTCCTATAACGATCTAGCAACACAGATACATAGAAGAAAGCATTAAAAGTATATCTATACCAATCTATTTAAGAGATACATATATTCATTCAAACCGAGGGACCTTGAATCGTCAGAGGATTGAATATTAGAATGGCTCATGTATATATTATAACACGATTGTGTCTGTCCCAATATGGAAATGTAGAGCAGGCCTGTTCAAAAATAGTGGTCACATTGTGCAGTCAAATATGGTTACTTCTGAGATAAAGGAAAACGCAGTCCGTAGCACATTACTTTTCAGGATCTTCCAATAGTGACATATGACAAGGGTACATCTGCCCGATACAGAGGATTTCTTTCATTTTTTTTAGAACAGACTCATCGCCTAACATAAACAACCCAAAATTCGCTGCGTCCGGCACATGTAGCTGCTATACTGCATAACATCATTTCTTTTAAACTGAAAATGATTATCCATATCCAGTATATAGCACCAGAACAGAGGAGCACCTAGACATATCTTTAAAACATCTGTATCTGTATGAAGATATGATAAACTAGATTGATTGATTGATTGATTGATTGATACATCTCTATGTAAAACACAATTGTCGTCTTTTAGTTTTTCGAACTAATGTGTTTATGATGTTCATGTTTCATGCTATAACGTCTGAAGTATACGCAGTTGTAAATAAATAAATACTTCTTTATTGGTGGGACGGATTAAACGCGATAAACAAAATGATAATCGCTCCGACCTGACAAGGTGAGCCACTACTTATATTCCATGTGTAAGAATCGTGTTTTGTGATGTCATTGCCATTTGGATATACAAATTATGAGAATATGTGTAACACTTTGAGAGCAAGAGTATTCTCTATTCCCACCAAATACCCACAGTGGGGTTCACATCACTTTAACCTGGACAACGCCGGGTAACCCTGCTAGTATAATAATAAAAGAGTAGGATCTGTCTGTCATGCGGACGACCGAACGTTTTCGTGAATATGCAGGGGTTTATCCGGATATCATGTTGTAAAAGAGACGGATCTTAGAATGTTGGTGCCTTACGTTGATGTGTCCTCGTGCAACCGATTTCCAATAAGACAGAGAGAGCTAGAGAGAGAGAGAGAGAGAGAGAGAGAGAGAGAGAGAGGGGGTGTGTGTGTGAGAGAGAGAGAGAGAGAGAGAGAGAGGGGGGGAGAGATCGTTATATATACTACTGGCCATCGAGTTGAACCTATATATATATATATATATATATATATATATATATATATATATATATATATATATATATAGCTGTTACAATACTTGATGCTTAATGTGACTTTTTCTATTGTCATGGCTGTAATCTTTTATCGTCTTTTGTATAACCTTCCCAGACACAAACATATATACTCTAAGTATAGCGAGCGATGCATGTTTCCTGATGAGCGAGATTCGTCCACGCTGAATTTACATTGTACTGAATTCTTACATCAAAATGAATACGAACGTCTACAAAGAGGCGGACATAAAACACATGAGATGTCGATAACAATGTCATTGCACGATGAAAGGACGAAACATGATATTATAAGTTACGGAACGTTTAGTGGTCGGATATGGTGTCATGTGAGGCTCGGTGAGATCAATATTGAAAATCGCTGAGCCTCACATGACGCCATATCCGACCACTAAACGTCCCGTAACGTATTTATTATGTCAGCAGCCAGAATCCAGCATATCCTTTAATTAAATTAATCGTCGCTGTAATATTGATCTCGCTGAGCCTCACATGACACCATATCCGACCACTAAGCGTTCCGTAACGTATCTATTATATCAGCGGACAAAATTCAGCATATCCCTTTAATTAATCGTCGCTCTAATTTATATTAATTTGGTAAGTTAAAAGTGTCGTCTATGGCCATTAACTTATGTAACTTCACAGTGACGCGCGCCATGGGCGTTGATCGACGTCAACGCATTGAGTCAATGGCTAATCACCAGAAGTCCAATAGTATCATAATCTTCTAGTTTTGGTCAAAATATCCACCAGTTAAAAATGTTCCAACCTTAGAAAGTTTCCAACGCAAGGAGGCCGGGTGTGCAAATGGATCGGTCTGCGTGGTTCGATGGGGGAGCAGTTGATTGGTCTGCGTGGTTCGATGGGGGAGCAGTTGGAAAATTCAAGCTGTACATCCCTAGTGGAGACCATCTAACCACGTCCCTGGAGACTTGTATCTACGACCTCGCATAATATTGATCTCACTTAGCCTCACATTACACCATATCCGACCACTAAGCATCCCGTAACGTATTTATTATGCCAGCGGACAGAATCCAGCATATCCCTTTAATTAACCTTTAAGTTAAATTGTCGTCTATGGCCATTAACTTATGTAACGCCACAGTGACGCGTCATGGGCGTTGATCGACGTCAACGCATTCCATTCCATTTCATATTTTATTACATATCCAACCCTTATTCCATTCAATAAACACATTCTATAAATTGTGATATTAAACGTTCGTTTAATACCAGGAAATAGTGCCAGGTGACCTTTGACTTCCGGTGTGTCGTCTGTTAACATTCCGTCCGCTACGTCTCAAAATAATATGGCTTCCAATATTTTTCCAACAAACTATCATGAATGAAGAGTTTGAAAAGTTATGTCATTAAATATACGCCATTAAATGCAACAAAGAGTCTTTATTTGTCTGGGACTATTTCTTTACGCGGGCAAACAACGAATAGTTACATGAAACGTCATCGCATGTCTTAACTCATTGAGTGCCGGCGACGAGATATCTCGTCGCCCGAAAGACACCATCTGAGCGCCGGCGACGAGATAACTCGTCATAACTCGTCGCCCAACACACACCGTTTGTAACATTCTGCCTTCTGATATAATCTCACAATTTCAATCTGTTTGCACATGATTAGAACCCTGCATACAACAAGTCACACTTTGGGAGAAGCGTTTGTTTAATTTTCAAGGGGGGGGGGGTTCTGTATATGCGCGCATGCGCAGATTCAACTTGTACATCATCATGGTATAGCCCAGCATGTCACCGTTCAAATGACGCATCAGGCAGCTCAGCATGTCGAGGCGTTTATGAGATACGGTCGTATGAAACCTGGTGGTGAAAATTGATGTGATCTGTGGGCGTGTCTAAGACTTGCAGAGTTCAAACTCTCTAAGAGGTCAACGCACACAGCGTACATATCTGTTAATTGGAAACCGATTTTAATTACGTAAAGGTCAATTCCTATCAAGTGGGGCATGCCCTGATCCATCGTAAACTTGGTTTGACACCAAACGACACAGGAACGCTGATGTCGACAACGTACACAATATGTCAATCAAACTCTGTACCTTAAGGGGTTCGCCAAATTACAATGAAAATTTACTATAGAAAAAAATTGTCAGTATATTGCTCTTACATTGTTTACGATATCGAACTGAAATTTGGTATGGGGGGGGGGGTCGGTGCGCTTAATCGGATATAATCGTCACCGGGTTAATCCGATGTACCAATATGTGACATTGTCACCTATAGATACAGTACGAACTGGAAGTACGTCCCACCGCGGAAAGTGCGACTATATATTATAGGCCAAAAAGAACGAAACAATACAATTCCAAATAGTTTTCAATTTAATAATCTGCTTTTCTCGGAGAGTGTTCATTGTAAACGTCATCCCATTCAGAAAATTCGTTTAGTCACACAGATTACCCCCCCCCCCCATGCACCCAGATCCTAATGACCATACTAAAATGCTATGTTATTCCAGCAGCAAAATTAATGTTTAAAACTACATTGAATAAATTATTTAGATGGCCACACAAAACAACAACTTTGTGATTTCAGTGAATCTGTGTCATTTTAAGTCCTCGTTGCCATGGCAACGTGAAATTTTTGACCTATGATGACCCCCGAGCACCGGACATGGAGTTTAAAAGCAGGTCATGGATAAGGCCTATACTATATAGCAGTGCCTGCTGTCAATTCGATTCTGTCCAATATTGAATAGTCAAACTCAATATATAGTTAGTGTGAATACTGTACTTTTTCCCCAGGAGACCTGGCGCACAGATATCGGTTCCCCTCTGGAGACCTGGCACTCAATGAGTTAAAGAAGCCGATGTTAGTTTCGCGTCCCATTTGTTGATTTAAGCATGTTTTGTCGATGTTTTGGATCATGTAATAAATAGAATCTACAACGTGTCCCCAGTTTATAGCGAAAATTACAAAACTCGTCCAGTAAATTAGGTCTGGACTCGTTTTGTAAATTCCGCTATAAACTAAGGACTCGTTGTAGATCCTCTATTTATTGAACATCCCAAACATCGTCAACGCATTGAGTCAATGGCCAATCACCGGAAGTAGGGCAGCAAATTGAGTTTGATAGTTAATTTACGAGTCTTTAGAATTCCTCAAATATATCACATGCATGTTTTGTTACATGGTACTATATGTATTTAAATTCGCACAAAATGATTTCCGACAGATATCCCTATTCTTGGCGCCAAAATACACCGAAAATATCCCCGAGGCGACCGAGGCGACAGAGTTTTTTATTTCTGAAAAAGAAACACGATAGTGGATAATCACCTATATTGATTTCATATGGGGTCACTGCATGACGCCACCCTCGACCTATAATATGGGTTCATCCACCGTCACAATTTATCGACGCTGATTGGCTAATCGCAAGAGCTTATATATAATATTTAATAAGAGCCTTCATTGTTGAACAGCGTATATTCCATTTCGCGACCTGAGTTCCAATCTGTTCTAAGTGCATTTTTTATGATTTTGAGTAAATCGATTTTCAAAGTTTGAATTGCCGTCACAACTGAAATGTATGGTTTACCGTGGAAAATTTCACATCTTTGGATTCCTTAATGTCTTAACTATTCAATTTTATCAAGACATATTCGCATAAGTCTGTTATATCTCTTAAGTTTTGAGAAATGTAGACCTAGGGTGTGAAATTTAGCACCTAGAGCAAACTAGAACTAAATATTTGTTGTTGAACACGCAAATGACAGTTTAGACCTTAACACTATTTTAGGGCCAGGTTGTCCTATGTTCCGAAAAATATGTCATTTTGGAACTTAGGACAACTAAGAGTTAAACTATACACTCTATTCACCAGAATAACAAATTGATTTCCGACACTTCTGGAAGCCGCATTTGTTCCAAGTACACTACTTTGGTCATGTTGGTTTACAGTATGATGCATTTAAATGAGTACCAACATCACTGTAAATACAATGCTACTCGAGAGATGGACTTTACACATCGTGCAGACCATAATAATGTATTGCGTCAACATTGGTAGGAAATTAGTTCACGTATACTCACCAAAGTTTTGTAATCTACCAGATGAACGGATCTGTCCTACCTGCGTATTGGAAATTAGCAATATATATAATTGCCAGGTTTAATATGAACTCAATTGATCACCCCATTCATTAAAGTTGGTCTTTTGACACACTCGTCTCAGCTGCTACGCTAATATTTGGATACCATCAATGTGTTCTTCATTGAACATAATATTAGTAGCTTCCAGCCACACAACCTCCAACAATAGCGTGAACAGATATGTGGTTACCATAGCGCAATTCATGCACGTTGCTAATAAGAACAGGTGGCCAAATGATCCAGAAGTGTTCACTCACTCAATCTACTGTGCTACGGGCGTCCCTGTTTGGATCAATGGCAATTTGAACATGGACAACTTGTGGCAGCTATGATTGTTCCAAGAGCACATGCGTTGGTTTTGTTTCGCCAAAAGTGCTTCCAATGTAGACGCTCATGTATATATAGCTGGCATATGCATCAGCATTGGATATGCATGTACACCTTGGTAACCGCATCTACTATTTAAGCTGGAGTAAGAATCTATCTTCAAATTTACTTTTTTGTCTAGATCAATCGGGGGTGTTATCTGAATTTTTTCTCATACAGTTTTTTCTTTGCGAGAGGGCCATTGTTTGTTGATTCGACAGTTCATTATATATTAGTGCGGTGTTCATTAGTACGTGGGGTCCTAATATTGCGGCGAACATACCCACGATTAGACTGATTGATGTCATGGACAGTTTATGGTATTTTAATGACTGGGTGGTGTCTGGACGAAGCGCCGCTATGTGTTCGCTGCAATGTGGTGGTGTGCTCTGATTGACTGAATTGATGGTATTGCTACAATAGTTGAGTAGGTGTTTGGTTAAAATTGCAATCCGTGCATTAGTTTCCAGAATATGAGCAAATGGTAGAGTCAGTCGTTTGGAAACATGCTCGCATTGCATACTGGCGCGGAGACATCGCTGTGCGATGTCGGCGGTTGATGATGTGGATCATTGTGGGCTATGGACACTTCACGTGCATCTGATATACAACATACACGAACAACGCATATCGGAAACTGCCATATACTTTCAAGATGACCATAGTCTATATGATCATGTAACAGTGTTCAGTATTTTCTAACTCGGGACGCTGTATATTGCTGGTGTCTGGGCTGCTGACAGGGATCTTCCAACTTATTGCGGTTTTAGGTGAAGTTAAAAATTCAAATACCACAAGGAAAGCTATTCATAGAAATGTGTCTCCTTGGATAACATGGGTACTGGTTAGGGAAAGGAACAAAACATCTAGGTTGTTATGCATGTCTTGTGTTCGACGTCTGCAAAGCTCCGCAGTATTAATTAGTCCATGTGTAGCTTGCTGTGTTTTTTGTTGGTGGGTCTAAATAGCTGTTCTCTGCAAGTGTATTTGGGGCGGTCGGCAATGCAGCGTATAAGTGATCTAGGATGTTACATGTATTTCGTGTGCCAAATGTATGACTCATTGGTCTATATATCAGTCACGTGCGTTTAAATACTATCCTATTGAATTATCACAATGGGTATAAGAGTGTATGATAAACACAGAACCCACAACACTCCACCATGCTGTTACATATACATACATGGCGCGTATTTCGGTTTCTCATCTGCGGAATCGAGTGTCTTTGGTAGGCTGATGCGCCGTTCAATGTGGATATATGCTGGGTGTCATGGTCATAGTTCATGTTTGGTACCTCGTGAGATTAACCCATGAACGCTGACGTATGCAGCCTCTGCGTTGTTGGTTGAGGTCTCTCTGCACAAGTTCACTACCGTGGTTCGTTTTAGCAACCAGCATTTTACTTGCCAATAAACGTTGTATGTATTAGGGAATATAGTAGGCGCCAATATTGCAGAATAATGTTGTCCCGTGGGTGTATCGTGTTGTTGCCTTTGTGCTGTGGTTCAGAGTCTCAAAGCGGCATTTTGTTTCGTATGCTGTGTTTGCCAGTCTTTAAAACCAATGTACAAGCCACAGATGGTGTGCGACTTTTTAGCAAGAGGATATTGTTGGGTCATATCGGTGTGCGAAGCTGTGCATCTGTCTGCAGTGTTGTAACATAGTTACCGTGTACAACTGTTTCTGTGTTGTGCCATGGATGCATCGGTCGAATGTACTTGCTGTCTCCGGGACCTATGGTGGATGTGTTTCGAGACATCCAATCCAGACATCATATCCGTCCAGATCTTATTCTGTCGGCTATTTTCAAGTTGGGCTTTAAATTCGTTGCGCTTTATGCCTTATTGGTGTTGTCCTGTGGTTGTGTTAAGAGTGAAATATTGCCTTTCTGAATAGAATTGTACATCCATGGGTATGATGTGGTGCTGGTTCCATGTGCTCCATTCTGTCGCATGCGCTTATGTAGTGCCTCTGAGTGTAGTAAATTTTTGCCCTTCCTTTGGGCTATCCAATAGCCGATGTACCGCGTATTACGGAGCTGCATGGTTATTGTGGCATCCCCTGGTGCGTTCTTATGTAGAAAGAACTGGGATGGATGGGGCTTGGGTGGAGATGCCTAACGGAATTATGAAAAATGGCTGATCATGTGTTTGGGTGGCTAGGCTTGGTGGTAGTTGATTGCTGAAGTTGACGTTTCTGTTGGCACGACTGAATTTATTGAATCCCTTGATATGAGCGGTCAGTAATTGGGGCTGAGCATATAAGTATGCTATCCAACACACACGATAACTTTCTAATTATTCTGAATTATATATCCACTATTGTGACGCCCAAGGTGTGCTCTGGTGTATTTCCAAAACTGGGTGGATAAAGTGAACACCAGAAAGTTGTTGATAGAGTGTATGTATGTGCGTGTATTTGTAGTTCTGGTCACTTTCATATATGGTGATCCCATGGCCATAGTCACAGCCGACTAACGGATATATACTGTCAATGCAACAGCATTAAGTCTCATGAATAAATGTGTGTTGAATGTCCTTCAACTATAAATTCGCTATCAAATCGAAAATTATAAGGGTGACGAAAAGTAACAAATCTATGGGGCGCCATCCCTGCAAATATTCGTTTTCGGAAATATATCCTTGGATCCAAGCAGATATCTGCTCGCATTATGGAGATATCTCCTCGGTTTCAAGCAGATATCTGCTTGGAATATGGAGATATCTCCTCGGAAATATTTTCAAGGAGATATCTCCTTGAAACCGAGGAGATATCTCCATAATGCGAGCAGATATCTGCTCGCATTATGGAGATATCTCCTTGAAATATGTTCAAGGAGATATCTCCTTGGAGTCAAGCATATATCTGCTCGGATTATGGAGATATCTGCTTGAAAATTATTTCAAGGAGATATCTCCATATTCCGAGCAGATATCTGCTTGGATGTATTTCGATCATAGATATATGTACTGTAGAGAAATCATTAATATTTCATGGCCGCGGTTTTCCAAGGAGATATCTCCATAATCCAAGCATATCTGCTTGGAATATTTTCAAGGAGATATCTGCTTGGAATATGGAGATATCTCCTTGGGTCCTAGGAGATATCTCGTTGAAAACTATTTCAATGAGATATCTCCATAATCCGAGCAGATATCTGCTTGGATTATGGAGATATCTCCTCGGTTTCAAGGAGATATCTCGTTGGAAATATTTCAAGCAGATATCTCGTAGTTGTGAGGAGATATATCCTAGGATCCAAGGAGATATATCCATAATCCAAGCAGATATCTCCTTGGATCCAAGGAGATATCTCCATAATGTACCATATTCCAAGCAGATATCTGCTAGGAATTGCAATTCCAAGGATATATCTCCGAATTACGAGGAGATATCTCCGAAAACGAATATTTGCAGGGATGGCGCCCCATACAAATCAGTATTAACGTGCTACTGTTCGTGGAGTGGATTCCGCATACCATTAACCATCTGCGCATTATTTGTAAATGAAAGTGGTGTATGTCATAGAAGCGGGAATGACAATAAATAAAATATCAAACCAATGCAAACATTCAGAACATTAGACATGCACAGTGAATCACTATGTATGTCAAATATAATTAACCAGTTATGTCATTGAATGAATAATATAGGATACTAACATATTAAAACTTATATGTACCTTGTTTGGGAAACGGAATATAGCCACCAATAAACTGGGTGGTTCGTTATTCATCTACTCCATTACAATATTATAGTCTGTTTTGCACTGCGAAGGTTAATTAGAGTAGTTTAATATAAACATATCTATATAGTTTAAATATGATAAGGTATCGGCTTCGATCATATTTTAGATCCACATTGTTCCATGTAGGAAGAAGACTCATACACGTAGAATTCTTCAGACATTGCCAATATTGAAATAGAACAAGATGGAACTAAGAAATTACAATCCACTTGAGTTATAGACCAATATGTTTTCAGTCCCCTTTGTACATGAAAGCAGATGGAACAAGTCAGTTCTCAATACAGCTCACTTTCGCGTACTTCGGACAAGAAATAACCGTGTTTTACGGCGTTATTGTTCGAAATATCGCTTCGGTGTTGCGACCATCTTGTAGAGAATTTAATTCCGGTTCCAACGGTACCCCAACGGACGTTTCGTACCAGAACGGTACTTCGAACAGATTGGAACTCAGGTCGCGAATTATTTTGTCAAGTTCCTAAACGACGGAAGAGTTTAATGTTTTTGTGATAACCGAATCGTGAACAAACGCACACGATAGAGTTTATTATGTGTGTGATATACAGTAATGCTCTAAGTAATCGACTTCTTAACCACAGCATAATTATGGGTAACTTTTCAGGATTTAGTCGGAAATATGGCTTGTTGGCATTCATCGGAGAGCTCTCGGGGAGAGCTTTCACATGGGGTCACTGCATGACGCCACCCTCGACCTATAATATGAGCTTTCCGATGAATGGCAACAAGCCATATTTCCGACTAAATCCTGAAAAGTTACCCATAATTCTGCTGTGGTTAAGAAGTCGATTACTTAGAGCATTAATGTACATTCGTGGTAAACCCTGTCAAGTCTAGCAGATTTCCTCAACGGTTATTCGGGTGTTTATTATATCACAATCTTTAATAATGTGCCCTTTAAATTCAAAATCGGTATCATCATCCCTCTCAGCTCCTTTATTATCTTCATAAATTTGTATAATTTCCTCAATCGTTATCCGGGTGTCAGCATCATCGTTTTAACCCATTCTATACTAAATACGCATTGGCTTGTTGTTTCCTTGGGAAATTTTCAGATATATAGTAGGTTTAAATAGGTCGTTTTTAACTTATTATCTGAAATTACCACCAATTAATATAAATCCTTCTGCGCTTGTATTATCTTTTCGTCTGCATGTCTGTCGTCTGATTATATATATAGTATCTGAACCCCCCTCCAAAGGAATAATAGACGATTCTAATGTATACTTTTATAACTGCTTTAAGAATTAATGTAGTAATAAAAGTGTTAATTTATAATATCCTCGTCTTATAAACTCGATGTCTGACAACATATCCGAGGCTTGGTAATTTACAAATTGTATCGTTCTTTAGAAAAGTTTCATTAAATAAGTTGGTTTTCTCATATATATCCTTTATTGCCTCCACTATCGGAGAGTTAAATTTAAATAACATTATATTGTTACAAACAAATCTAATACAAAAATGACAGTGGAATATATGTACATTTAAAGAATATGACAACACAATATAAAGCGAGATTACGCACACAGTTCCACACGCACTGAATCTCAGGCACATGCAACCACCCAGCCGCGCACATGCGTACACGTAAACACGCACAGACACGCCTATGCTTAGACGATTTTATTAGCGACAACAGTGTTCCGGCCATTTCCGGTTTCTCAATCTGTGAATGAGGAAAACGTGTCTTTTTGCAGAGCTCAAAAGTGATATAAATTCAGTAAATTATTGGATAAACTACTTACTTTTCTGTTTAAAAATAAGTAAATGGACAATCGGAGTGTGCACCAAACAATTGTAATTGAGTTTCAGGTGAAATATTGTCAACTGTAAGTGAAATAAATTCCGTTTGACTTTTGTTGTGTGGCCACCATTTTGATATCGATAAATGACCCCATCGAACTTTGCTTTGATTTTGTAACAAGTTATACATTAAAATTTTAGAATACAAATAAATGACAATGCATAATAAATATTGGCATTAATGTTGGACAAGGTTGTATTCCATGTTATTATTTTTTTGAAGGTAATAATCGTTTGAAAAGGTAGCCTATTTTCGTGCATAAAAAAGTTGAAGGAATCGTCAGTAACTTCCAGTAACTCACGTGCCATATTATTGGTAATCCAATTGGCTATGGAATGCATATTTTTTTTTTTTTGGCTAGCATTTTCATTGTGTTTTGACTTAGTAAATACCACTACCCTACAAGAATCAACGTTATTTACATTGTGCGGCAATGGTATGGAGGAAATAGTATAAGAAGTTCTGCCCGCATGACTATGAATTAAGTTCTCTAGCCACAGTAGTATTCTTTAATGTGCATTAACTGCCCAAATTATCCATTTGATTGATTATAATGATCTGGCTCGCGCCTCTAGGGGAAGTTCTGCCCAAATTTTAATTTGATTGGATACGGGTGGTGTTAAGGATCTGGCAAGCGCCTCCAGCGGAAGTTCTGCCCAAATTCTGGGGAAACGACAATGCTAGTACATATAGTAGGCCTACACCACGTGTTGGCGACAACAGAAGTCTGGTCAGACCTGTCACTGAGCAAACTTGTAGTTTTTGTAGCGATTTAAAGAGTATAACAAAAGTATTAAATAAAGCGTTGAACAAGCAACACACTGGGATGTGAACCAGACAATTGTAATTAAGTTTGAGGTGCAATTTTGTCAAAGATAATATATTGAAACAAATTTAGTTTAATTTAATAGTGTTTACATGGTGGCTGTCATTTTGACGAATGACCAAATA
This sequence comes from Siphonodentalium dalli, assembly GCA_032622095.1. NCBI lineage: Eukaryota > Metazoa > Mollusca > Scaphopoda > Gadilida > Siphonodentaliidae > Siphonodentalium > Siphonodentalium dalli. Next base: position 125,886,021 of record CP136061.1, on the reverse strand, counting down.
ATTATTTAATTATGTATATAACCATTTAAATAATTAAAATGTTGGGGGAATAATAAGTAATAGTGCACAACGAACATTCATATTAATCATAGACATGGTCAAATTCCAAGCTTAAATTTTTTTGTATGTAATAATCAGCTGAATAGATAACCTATTTTCATGCATAAAAAAATGAACAAATATTCAATAACTTTCATGCCATGTAATTGGTAATCCAATTCGCTATGGAGTCATAACTTTATTTTTGTAGGCATTTTAATCGTGATATGACTTAGTTAATGCTGATGTCCTTCAAAAATCAATGCTGTTGACATTCTTCTCATATCCTTCTCAAAGACATTAACATTTGCCTCAAGAATTTGAAGAAAATAATTGATTGTTGTGTTGATAATATGAAATCATTGTTTACATTGTTTGAGCCTGTTCATGTAAATCTGCGGGTCAAAGAAAGACCAAGATTGAGGTACTACATGTATTCTATGATTTAGGTACAAGATACACATCAACTTTATTTAGGTTAACTGTACCATGTGATTAGTTACCAGGACCCCCTCCACATATACCGATATCAACATCAAATTCAATGTTGATTGTTCGGCAGGAGTAGTCCCATTTTTATCGAAACAAATAACACATCTAACTCAAATGTTAGTCAATTTTCATTTATGAAAAGAAAGTATGTGGTATTTTCTTAAAACTATTCTAGCAAATACTCATTGATGAGTAGTGACCCATAAGGGAATGCTCAGATAATATTCAAGTTTAACAAATCAAACGATAGCTTGTAATTGTTGAACTTATTATCTGAACACTTCCCTAAAATGTACTTTAATTTGTGTTATACTTGCATCTGTTGTCTGCTTATATTTTCCTGAAAACCCACCAAATGATTATAGACCATTCCAATGCACTTTTATAACTGAGTGGGAACTTCCATTCAGTACATGTAAAAATGGTTATGCGATAATAACTGGAGTCTATCATGTCCTTCTATACGACCGGAACTGTACAACTCAACTTCTCAAGATCACCTTATAATGTATTCATCCGACGCCAGTTTTATTTATTGTAGTCTGGATGCTTGGGCACATGAAGTTGCATTACAGGATAGTTTTGTATTCTGTAATAAAAATTAACCATTGGTCTTGCCCAAGATCTGTTACTTATATACCTGGCGATTGTCTTCGTTGTTGTCTCATGTCAATCAACCTCCGGGTTAAATTTAACCACATGTGCTGATGATTTCTCAGGCATATACAAGTTTTCAACAAATCATTCTACATTTATTAGTGTTATTGCTGGAAACCAAATATATAACATACAATCTTCACATATCATAACTGAAAAAAGATAATTGACCTTACAAGCTTTTTGTCCCTTAATACACCACCACGAACAACAGACTAATGTATGAGACATATAACTACACTGAATTAAGAGTGGAAAGCACATTAGCAGTGTCTACAGACATTATTTGGTAACTTCTGGGTGACATAATGAGTTGACAGAATTTTTTTTCCGAAGTCCGAATTAAAAAAAATTGGCAAAAAAAAAATATTCATAGGATTTTTTTTTTTTTGCTTTCTATATGATGGTAGATGTCTCTGGCTATGAAAAACATTGAAAATTTGATCACCACTTGATTTTTTTCAAAAAATTGTGTTGTCGCTAATTTTATAGACAAACATACACGCGAAAGAGACATACAGGCAGACAGTCACATAAATATCTAGACAGACATGCATGCTGACAGATAAACATGCAGACAGGAAAAAACACGGCTGACATGCAGATGCAAGCTGACCGACACGTACTATACACCAGTCTGGGTGAACGTCGACTCTATATTTGAAATATAGAGTCTGGAGCTAATGTCGCCAGAACCATTTCTATGCAGCGAAGAGCTTCCCCAAAATGACGTCACGGATTAAAAAAAATACATCGATGATTGACAGGTGTCCCCACGTGTTATTTATTGTGCTTCGCAATAACAATGGCCGGCTCATCAACCTGTGTCGCGACGTAAACTTACAGAAGATAATATTTGTCGTGTGTGCGACTATTCTTTTTCGGGAGATGAACTCGCTGCATCAACGGGAAAGCTGCATCCGAGAGCAAAAAATAAGGTCGTCATCAAAAATGATGCTTTAGTCGCCTTTAGAACTATTTAAAAGCATAAAATTAAGTCATTTCCTCGGTGTTTAACTTTCAGATGACTTTTTTACGACAAATAATTTGATTTGCAAACCATGTTACAATAAAGTAAATCAAATACACGGACATGAGTGAGTTCTATTCATATTTATGGGAGGCCAAGTTGGTACCATACGCAGGCCTATCTATCAGGTCCAGCACATCCTTCAAATTAATCGGAATCGTACCGACGAAATTCCGCTCTGTTACTATATTTAGAGGTGCCATTATGGGAGTCTCCGCCCACTAACACTTGTTTATTAACCCATACGGTTTCATTGGACGGAAAATAATTTACGCAATCAATCAGATTACGGAATCCCGAGGACTTGGAAATGAGATAGCGATGTTATCCGTCAGACCTAATATTCAATGTTGTAATGAATATTTAGGTATGAGTTTACTCAGACTGACTATACACATGCAAGTAAGTTTCGGCAAAGATATGGGAATCTAAGATTTGACAATATAATCAGACACACGCGCACCCTCTCACCTAGCATTCAGTCGCGCACGAACTCATCTACCCTCACACGCACCCTCACATACCCAAATACATACGAACCCTCATTTAAAGACCCACACCCATGCACACGACCTCACACAGCACCACACAAATAGTAGACATCAGTGTATATATATATATGCAACATTATGTCAAATGAACTCGTCAAGGTGACGTCATACACAAATCCGATCAACTCACATGTAAACCGTTAGACATTGAGCCACCATTATAGACATCTGTAACTCAAGACTAAGAGTTTCATACCGGACCGTTGGTACCAAGGTGTCAATGGGATTGAAGCTTCCTCCAAGCGCCGTCGTGATGAAACACCACCTATACTTCGGCCAAAAACAAACAACATAAATGTTATACATGAACATCTCTGAACAGTACTCAAACTTTATCTCAATATGTGTGCATGGATGAAACTGTTAAAGGTACTCAACCCGTAAAGAGGGTCCCCATCTCAACAGATTCCAACAACAACAATCCGATCGGAGGGTCCTATATTACTATTTCTTTGGCTTTGGGGGTAAAAAATATTTGATTCGAGTCGAGGAACCCATCAAACAAAGCTCAGAGTTATTAGATATTGATTTTTGAAATTTGTTATACACTCGAGATCAGTACTACTAACTGCCGTAATCTGCTCTGGATGTGTTCTCCAAATCTATTCAAACAGACAAGGATGGATAACTCTAAAATCAAGTGGTAATTTTAACGCAATTTTGACTGAGTTCTGGGCCAGATAGTATTCCCGATAATGAAAAATAATAGATTTCTAAAATCGATATCTAACAAATCTGAGCTTTGATGGGTGACTTCCTCGACTCGAATCAAATATTTTTGACCCCCGAAGCCATTGAAATAGTAATTGAGAGGAGTTTTATCGGGTTGAGTACCTTTAATGGTTGTAAATGACTATACACTTTTGAACTTATGAACATGTGTGATTCGGGGGTCAACGATGAATGTGGAAATGATGATGACGGACGTGATGACGACGAAGTAATTGATGATGTACATGACGACGACTACAACTATGATGATGACGGCGATGATGACGACGATGATGACGACGAAGGAGATGGTGACGATGGCGATGGTGAAGATGACGTCGATGATGATGGCGACGATGAATCTAAATATGACGACGACGATGATGAGAATGATGGAAAAGATGACGAGGATGTTAATTATGTTAACGACAATGACGAGGACGTCTTTGGAAGTGATGATGATGATGATGACGATTATTATTACTATTGTGATTACAAATGCGGTGATTACGATGAGGAGGGAGATAATGAAGACAATTATATTTATGATGATAATGATGATGATGCTAATGAGGATGATGATGATGATGATGATGATGATGATGCTAATGATGATGATGATGATGGTGATGGGGATGATGGTAGTGATGATGACGGTGACGACGGCGACGAAGATGACGATGAAGGTATTGACTATGATGATGCCGGCTATGCCGACACTAAAAATATAAAAATTCTAGGTTTGAACGTGTGCGGATTAGAATACCGCTTGATATATCGGGAGTTAACGAAAACACTACATGGTAGTATCGCGATCATACCATGCAGGTTTTACAGTTTTTCCTACTAACGGTAGGGGGTGGCGGGATGCGTTTCATGTGGCATTATCATTGCCATCAAGGAGGGGTTGGAAAACTATGTACACCCTATATCTTCAAAGTCAAATTTGGTATCATGGGTCAGAATTGATAATGGATATATTGGTACAGGGCGCGATCTTGTCATCGGGGCGATGTACGTACCCCCGACTAATACGAAGTTTACCAACGATAACTGGCAGATTGATCTCGAAGGGGAGCTTAGGAAAGTAAGAAACAACAATGATGTTCTCCTATAGTGGGCGACTTTAACTCCAGAACATCCCGACTTGATGAATTCGTGGATGATAGGGCCCTAGTGGGTGTACGCTATGTAACAGACGACAATGACCTTCGACAGTATATCTTAGATGGAAAGTACGATTGTAAATTTGGACGGCGATCGACTGAGGATCAGGGAAAGGCAAGTTCATATGGCTATAGACTGATAGATATGTGCAGCACTGAAGAAATGGTTATTTTTAATGGTCGAGTAGGAAGTGATCGAGAACATGGGAAATTAACATGCCGAGACCGCAGCGTTATCGATTATGGTATTTGCAGCCACGAGTTATTTGACCATGTCAATAATTTTTGTGTTGGAGTTTTGAGCAAATTTTACTCCGACGCGCATTGCCCCATTGAAATATCTCTGAATAGAAACAAGGTGACAGAACCGCCCAAAATCAACTCAGGGGGTCGTAGCTTGGGTAATAAACCACGGAAGTGGAATTACGAGAAGGCACACTTATTGGTCGACAAAGTTGCCAGTATTGTCCAAGAAGTAATTGATCCAATTTCAAATAGAATTGACAATGAGAAAGAAATTAACGAATTATGCGAAGCAATTGAACACATGTTTACGTCATCGGCTGCCGAGGCATTCGGTGTATATAATGCTGCGGGGGGTTCGCGAATTAGTAAACGAGAGGAGCAGAGAGAATGGTATGACGGCGAATGCGATCGAATGCGAAATGTTTTTCATAAATCGAGAAAAAAATCGTCGCCCGAAAACTATACTGTTCTAAGTCCTAAAGTTAGGTAAGAGAGATATGGCCATTTGAAAATTTGGGCCATCCAAAAAGTCCGTGTTTGACCATTTAGGAGTATGTACATGAGATAGTGTGGCTCCTGGTTGTTTATGGGGGTGATTTATCGTGGAAAAAGGTAACATATGCTCGAAAATCTTCGTGAAAGTCGATTTTACACCTGGAGATAGAACACTGTCCTAAGCTAAATGACCCATCGTCTGACATTTTTCGGATATAGATCAGTATAGAACTCAATTGAAGAACAAAATGTTTTATTATTAAAATGTAACGGCAATACAAGAACAACATAATCGGCGTACATTTCTATCTAAATGGCATGTGTATATGGTCCCATTAGAGTACACTGCGAAGGTTACAGACTCGTGTCAAACGAAATCAGATCTTATTAAGAGAAAGGGGTGTGGAATATCCCGCCAAGTAGGACGTACTATGTTATATTATTCTCTGTTTGCAATGGATGCACGGGAATTTCTACTTGAAATCGATAAAACCATTGCCAAAGATACGCATCCACCACCCCGGAATAGATAATCGAAAATCTGGTGTGCTTTAGTTTCTGCTAAGTTTCTATATATATGTATATACACATGTAGTGATGTTTCAAATAAAATTCGTCACGTAGAACCAAAGTAATGTCTATATATAGAAAAATTGCGCATATAAAATTATATACGGATCTATACAATCCTGACAGGCGAGTTTGGTAAATTACGCTGCATAACTTGAAAAATATGTGTATATTTGATACACATCTTGATGAAAATAAAAATAAAATAACAGTAAAACAAATTCTGATTGAATTATACGATGGATGGTGAAAATTAAAAAATCCACATTCGTATGAATATAACCATAATTATGTATGATATTATTCATAGGGTTGGGCTGGAATGGCCATCAGCTGGAAGTTTTCCAACCTTATGGGGGCGGGTGTCAGGTTGGAAATTTCCAACACTTGGAAAGATTGTTTCCTGGTCCCTCCCCGTGGCCAGTCAAAAACTGCTAGTTAATTAAAAAAATATATATTGTCCTACATTGGGTCAACATTGCCATTGGAATTGTCATCAGTTGGAATTTTTACTACATTTGGTCAAATAAAGGGTGTTGTAGGGTGGATACCCATTCCACACAGATCCAAAATTGCCACAGCCCAGATGGTGTCTAACAGGAGACATATAGATGATCACCTGAAATCCTAAATATTGGTGGAATCGCCATCTAAAGCTATATGGGTGCTCTCCAGCCTCTTTATTTGTGCACACGGTTGTTTGTTGTGCATTCCTATGCGATTTTCATTCTTTCTTCGAACCATTATCAAGTGGTATAAGGATACACTTTAAATACATGCGGCACATACCAAATCGCTGTTGTCTGCTGATAGTTGATACATTTTTATGTTTGGCCTAAACTGAAACGACTCGTAGTGAATTATCAATTACCAGAGTACTGATCAGCGCGCGTTCTCTATTAGTACTCATATTGTGATCACAGTAATGCGCGACACGTGACTTCATACAGATCTGTATACAGTTATATATCAGTGTAAATGCACCCTTAATGTATTCAATTCCTGTGTATATATCATATGTGTCTACTTATCAATGGTATTTGTATATGTGTCACACCATAATAACGGATAATAAGTATAACCTTTTCGATAATCATACTATTAAGTATAAAAGTCATCCGATTTGGCTTTGTGCGAATATATGGGCGATTTGTCGTGGGGAGTGACCAATTAGCTTAAATTCGTCTCAAAACTCGTGCCATATATATTGTCATTATTATGCTCGCAATGCTATATACCTTAATAGCATCGCGAGCACACATGTGACAATATATATGGCACGAGTTTTGAGGCAAATGTATTTATCACTACCAACGATGAATCACCATATTCTCATATTGCCAACTTGGATGTCCTTTATACATATAGAGTATGACGATAATTTTACTCCCCGTTGTCTATATAATTGCTTAAACAAAATGCAGGTGCGGAAATTTCTGCGCGACCCGTCACAATTAATAACAATTTCAATTGTTAGTCTGAATCGGAATCACTAGATTGATCTGACATTTCTGGTATGATAGCTTCATAATATGCCTTATCAACAGGTGGCATATATTTATACATTGAACGCAGGTCGTTCTTCTTTTCCGACGATAACTGTGCTCGATACACCACTTGATTAGCATTTTTCAACATTTTTGACTTTCTTGTACTCTGAGATAATGATGACAACAGTTACTGAGTAATTGTGTTCATATCAGGGAATATATGTATATAGATATAGATAAGATGTCACCTGATGAGATGTTTGAAACACATCGAAAGGCCTAGTGACCTAAATATATACTTTTATAGAAGCCATGTCTTACTTTCATTTCAATAGAATAGACAATCGGACGGACATACATAATAGTTCGAGCGAAATGTAACTTTGATGGCCATAGTACTATATCAGCGGCACCTCAAAACATTTTGCGGTCGTTTACGGTGAACTTGTATAATATTTAATGCTGCATATATAATTAACCGGCGAAGGACATGCATTAAGGAAAGGGGGTGCCGCTTTAAATTATGTTTCCTGTATCATACTGAGTGCGGAGATGTAACATGCTATTAGAAATTGTTCAACATTGTACTGTTCCATCTCCAAGGAGCAAGGTGATGTGGGTCACTATTACCAGCGAAACATGAAATGGTTAAGAATTATAGTGCGCTATCTCCAGTTCTACGCCACGCGGTTTGACCTTCCTGAGTCCTATACTGTTCTATCTCCGAGGCTGATTTCAAACTCAAATATTTCCATAAACGGGACTTATAATGTATAGCACTATATGTTATTATCTACATTGATATAAAGTTACTCACTAAAACACGATGACATCCTTTTGTAGCAGTTGTTTCATATATAAAACACGTTGAGAATTGTATACCGTTCCTATTTAGCCCACCATAATTTTATCAACAAATTAGCACGTGATTAGATCGCGCGTTCCTATTGGTTATTGGAGATAGACCATTATAGAGGTGGATATATAACATTATAAACCTAAAAACCATGTCATTTTTCGTTTTGTATCACTTGGATAATGGGCGATAAGTCTGGGAATTGTAGACCAATCGCGCCGGACATGCGCCCAAAATGTAGCTCATGTTCCGCCGATTCCAGCGATACCAAACACTCATTTTTTTTGAAAAAGTGAGTTAGGACAGTATAATTCTCGGGCGACGAAATATCGGCGACAGAAAACATCGCACAATCGCACTCTTATGAACGCGTCAGCGCGGAACCATGCACAGGTGCGTAATTAAAAAGAAAATCGCGGAATTTAACCAAAAGAGATGCAATCAACTACGCAATGCATGTAGAAATCCGAGTGAGTTCTGGAAAACGTTAAAATATATGAAAGGGAAACATACCGGGCACAAGAAAGAACCTACGATATCAATCGACTTATTCTATGAACACTTCAAAGGCCTTGCCGAGTCACATGAAGACGGCGATGTAAGTTCTTTACTTGAAAACATGTTTGATATTGATGCACAAGGTCCTTTAAACTGTCCTATCACTATATAGCGACGAAATATTATCAGCTGTTGATAAACTTAAACTTGGTAAATCGTCGGGTCTAGATAATATATGCCCAGAATACTTAAAACACACTATACATTTAATGTCTGAAATTTACTGTAAGCTTTTTAACGCCATTTTAGACACAGGTTGCTTCCCATTTAGATGGACCGAAGGTATGATTCAGCCAATTTATAAACGAAAGGGCGACAGGAATAACCCCGATTCATAGAGAGGGATAACACTTCTCAGTGTACTTGGCAAACTATTCACATCCGTCCTGCATGAATAATCGACTCACAAAAATTTTGCGAGGGTGAATGCATATTAACCCAGTTTCAGGCAGGATTCCGTAAAGGTCATTCAACTACCGACAATATATTCATTATGAAAAGTCTTATTGACTTTTATCTTGCAAGAGGAAAACAAATATACTGCTGTTTTGTCGATTTTAAGAAGGCATATTCGACACAGTATGGAGGGAGGGACTTTGGGTCAAACTTATGACATCCAGTATAAATGGAAAAATTTTAAGAATTATTCGTAGCATGTACGGAAACATAAAATCTTGTGTAGTTCAGAATATCAAGCGGTCAGAATTTTTTACTTGCAGCGCGGGTGTTAGACAAGGGGTAATACTATCTCCTTTATTGTTCTCGTTGTTCATAAACGACCTCGAACCATTTCTAAAAGATTGTGCTATCGACGGTTTGAAATTCCTAGGCGATCAATCCACAGAAAAACTAGGAGTATATATTAGAATCATGTGTTTGTTGTATGCGGATGATACCGTTTTGTTTGCCGACAGCCAGGCCAGTATGCAAATGGCCCTGGACGCGTTTGGGGACTATACATCTTTGTGGAAACTAAACGTAAATACTTAAAAAACGAAAGCAATTCTCTTCTGCAACCGAAAACCGGAAGATTTTGACGATTTGTATCTAATTGGCAATAAAATAGAATACGTTGACACTATGAATTATCTCGGAGTCGAGTTCTTTTACACAGGCAGATTTTGCAAAGCAGTCAAAGCCATATCGGTGATTGGGAATAAGGCGATGCGTGGGTTTTTAGGGAATATCAAGAACCTAAATTTGACCAACGACCTACTAATAACGCTTTTGGACAAAACTATAGAACCAATTCTTCTATATGGAAGTGAAATATGGTGTACAGAAAACACATCAGAAATAGACAAAGTAATTTTGAGATTTTATACACATATTCTTAAACTGAAAATCAGCACGCCCACATTCATGGTGTATGGAGAAATTGGCAGATATCCAATCAGTATCAGATGTAAGATGAGAATTATTCAATATTGGAACCGCATATTAAATGGCAAGTGTTCTCCTCTAGCGCGGGTACTTTATTTACTTTTCGTTAACTTGGGGGAGCTGGGTAGGACGAACAAGGTGAAAACGTGGATTCAATCAGTTAAAGGCATGCATATTGGATTCCGTCGGCATGAGTTACATATGGATATGTCAGAAAATTTCATCCAAAGAAATAATGGCCATCGAAAGCACACTCAAAGATCATTTTATTCAGACCTGGTGGTGGGACATGTACAACTCCTCTCGTGGTAAATTATACATGAACTTTAAACGGACAATGAAATATGAATCATATTTGCAAAATCTACCGCGTGACCTAGCCCAAGAACTATTACGACTAAGAACATGTAATCACAAACTGCGTTCTGAGTCTGGAAGGTGGAGTAAAAATAAAGGAAAATCCCGAGCCTGTCAAAAATGCATGACCCACATAGAAGATGAGTACCACGTTGTGATGATTTGTCCAAAATACCTGGATTTAAGAATAAAATATATTCCGGCTACCTTTCGGCAAGATCCATCTAGAGCACGATTTCATATTCTACTCGGTAGCCAAAACCCAGCAATTCAGAAAAGTTTAGCGATATTTGTCAAGGCGTGTATGAAGATTCACGAAAAAACAAGAGATGACAAAACATGATTCGATTAATCATATGTACACATGCTGTCATTATGCATGTGCAGTGTCTTATGTACCTAATCTACAAAATGAGAAAACAAATTACGACGATATTGATGATGACGTTATAAACGTTGCCAGGACGACAATCACTAAGATGCCAATATGAAGATGATTAGCGACGATGATAAAGATGACGATGACGATGATGATGACGACGGTGATGACAATGATGATGACGATAATGATGATGATAATGATGACGATGGCGATGATGATGGTCAATGATGATGATGATGATGATGAGGAGGATGGTGATGATGATGAAACTGATGATGATGACAATGTCGAGGACGATGATGACGATGGGGACGTCGATGATGATGATGACGATGATGTAAGTGACCCCATTGTCTATATGTATATATCCATGTTCTGCATTAATTTGCAGCTTTGACAATTAAAGCATAGCATATCATAGATAAGAAACTGTACAATAGCGTCTATTGGACAACAAATTGAATCAATGTGAAAATAATTTGCTCACGGAGTCCAAAGGTGGTAATTACCGCGTGTTGTATACGGAAACGTCGGAAGCCAGAATCAGGTTGAGGCCGAATATTGAAAAATCGACGACCATGGGAATAACTAAAAGTGCCTGATCACGAACACGTTGCTGCAATATTATCATTTTAGATGCAATAACGAGAGGGCGCATTTGACTGTATGGACAGGCGATACATTGAATACAAATAATATATAAATGCATAATAATGGTGTGAATAAATCAAGTGATACACGATTTGCATAAAAAATATAATTAAATCGTTCATTCAGACAACGGCTCAATGTCGACAACGCGTCAGAAATATCAGCTACTTCATCAGACAAATCAATTGGCATGGAACTCAGGAAGACAGCAAGTAATTCGTCCGAGTTTAGAGCCTCAAGCTTTAAATAACATGGAATGCCAAAGTGAGTTATGAAGTCATACCAGGATGTGTTACGGATACCGTTGAAGGCAGGGCAATACAAGATGACATGCCACACAGGATTGAGATACTCGGATCTACAAAGTTGACATTTCCCCCCATCTTCGTATGTGTGTGCATGATATACACATGACATCTCACTTATGTTTCTTATTATGTCTATGTTTATAATTTATATACTATGTTATGTCATGAAATAAAGTATTCTGATTCAGTAATGCTCTAAGTAATCGAATTATGGGTAACTTTTCAGGATTTAGTCGGAAATATGGCTTGTTGGCATTCATCAGTTATTAAGTTACCGTCAGAGTCTAATTTGGAGGGATCACGCTGTTTGTATTTGTATTTAATATCTCTTTAAAGGTACTCAATCCGATCAGACGCTCCTAAATTACTATTTCTTTGGCTTCTGGAGTAAAATATATTTGATTCGAGTCGAGGAACCCACCCATCAAAAATTGCGGTTGTTGTCGGGGATATCTAGGACAATCACCCTATATATGTCCAGTCTAGAGTATCTAATGAGCATATGCGACTATACTAGCCTACACGCGCAGTATGAGCAGTATTAATTAACTGACCAGGACAATGTGAACTTTGTGTGTGCTATTGTATTGTACGTGTCATAACTACCTGTGCTTCCGAAGAGTAAACATGTATTGAGATTACGTATTGTGTTCTGTATTCAACTTCTACATTCCGTCAAATAATTGGTCCCTCGAACCCTAAAAATGGATTCTGATGCTAAAACACAACTTCTCGTTCTACAAAAGAAAATAAGGGCACAACGCCGGCATCTAACCCGAGTTATAACAGAAGCAGACGCGGTTGTTAAACGCGATGCACTTGACTGTAAGAAACTCAAAGTGCTTCTGTCACAGATTTGTTCGAAGGAGGATATATACTGACCACGCTGAATGATTCCATTCTGTCACTGTTGGCACTCGGAGATGATGATACTCAGTTCGACACCGAGTCCCAAGAGGCCGAAGCACATATGCTGAAAATCATGGAGCGAAAAGGTCGGTATGTCAGCTCCATGAATTCCGTTCCCAGTTCCCAGTTCCCAGTTCCCTATTCTCCTAAAATTACACTTTTCGTTACTAAATCGGCTGCCGTATCCTGAGTCATGGTGGAAACCCGGGAATCCTTGTATTTTCGTGCGGTGCCACCCCGCGGGCAACTATAGGAAAGTCACTCGACCATGCAGCCCCTTCCAAATTTTCTAAAATTGGGCTGAAGTCGTGCATGGGGTGTCAAAATAGCACTTTTCGTTACTAAATCGGCTGCCGTATCCTGAGTCATGGTGGAAACCCGGGAATCCTTGTATTTTCGTGCGGTGCCACCCCGCGGGCAACTATAGGAAAGTCACGTGACCATGCAGCCCCTTCCAAATTTTCTAAAATTGGGCTGAAGTCGTGCATGGGGTGTCAAAATAGCACTTTTCGTTACTAAATCGGCTGCCGTATCCTGAGTCATGGTGGCAACCCGGGAATCCTTATATTTTCGTGCGGTGCCACCCCGCGGGCAACTATAGGAAAGTCACGCGACCATGCAGCCCCTTCCAAATTTTCTAAAATTGGGCTGAAGTCGTGCATGGGGTGTCAAAATAGCACTTTTCGTTACTAAATCGGCTGCCGTATCCTGAGTCATGGTGGCAACCCGGGAATCCTTGTATTTTCGTGCGGTGCCACCCCGCGGGCAACTATAGAAAAGTCACGCGACCATGCAGCCCCTTCCAAATTTTCTAAAATTGGGCTGCAGTCGTGCATGGGGGTGTCAAAATAGCACTTTTCGTTACTAAATCGGCTGCCGTATCCTGAGTCATGGTGGAAACCCGGGAATCCTTGTATTTTCGTGCGGTGCCACCCCGCGGGGCAACTATAGGAAAGTCACGCGACCATGCAGCCCCTTCCAAATTTTCTAAAATTGGGCTGAAGTCGTGCATGGGGTGTCAAAATAGCACTTTTCGTTACTAAATCAGCTGCCGTATCCTGAGTCATGGTGGCAACCCGGGAATCCTTGTATTTTCGTGCGGTGCCACCCCGCGGGCAACTATAGGAAAGTCACGCGACCATGCAGCCCCTTCCAAATTTTCTAAAATTGGGCTGAAGTCGTGCATGGGGTGTCAAAATAGCACTTTTCGTTACTAAATCGGCTGCCGTATCCTGAGTCATGGTGGCAACCCGGGAATCCTTGTATTTTCGTGCGGTGCCACCCCGCGGGGCAACTATAGGAAAGTCACGCGACCATGCAGCCCCTTCCAAATTTTCTATAATTGGGCTGAAGTCGTGCATGGGCAAAATAGCACTTTTCGTTACTAAATCGGCTGCCGTATCCTGAGTCATGGTGGAAACCCGGGAATCCTTGTATTTTCGTGCGGTGCCACCCCGCGGGCAACTATAGGAAAGTCACGCGACCATGCAGCCCCTTCCAAATTTTCTAAAATTGGACTGAAGTCGTGCATGGGGTGTCAAAATAGCACTTTTCGTTACTAAATCGGCTGCCGTATCCTGAGTCATGGTGGCAACCCGGGAATCCTTGTATTTTCGTGCGGTGCCACCCCGCGGGCAACTATAGGAAAGTCACGCGACCATGCAGCCCCTTCCAAATTTTCTAAAATTGGGCTGAAGTCGTGCATGGGGTGTCAAAATAGCACTTTTCGTTACTAAATCGGCTGCCGTATCCTGAGTCATGGTGGCAACCCGGGAATCCTTGTATTTTCGTGCGGTGCCACCCCGCGGGCAACTATAGAAAAGTCACGCGACCATGCAGCCCCTTCCAAATTTTCTAAAATTGGGCTGCAGTCGTGCATGGGGTGTCAAAATAGCACTTTTCGTTACTAAATCGGCTGCCCGTATCCTGAGTCATGGTGGAAACCCGGGAATCCTTGTATTTTCGTGCGGTGCCACCCCCGCGGGCAACTATAGGAAAGTCACGCGACCATGCAGCCCCTTCCAAATTTTCTAAAATTGGGCTGAAGTCGTGCATGGGGTGTCAAAATAGCACTTTTCGTTACTAAATCAGCTGCCGTATCCTGAGTCATGGTGGCAACCCGGGAATCCTTGTATTTTCGTGCGGTGCCACCCCCGCGGGCAACTATAGGAAAGTCACGCGACCATGCAGCCCCTTCCAAATTTTCTAAAATTGGGCTGAAGGTCGTGCATGGGGTGTCAAAATAGCACTTTTCGTTACTAAATCGGCTGCCGTATCCTGAGTCATGGTGGCAACCCGGGAATCCTTGTATTTTCGTGCGGTGCCACCCCGCGGGCAACTATAGGAAAGTCACGCGACCATGCAGCCCCTTCCAAATTTTCTATAATTGGGCTGAAGGTCGTGCATGGGGTGTCAAAATAGCACTTTTCGTTACTAAATCGGCTGCCGTATCCTGAGTCATGGTGGAAAACCGGGAATCCTTGTATTTTCGTGCGGTGCCACCCCGCGGGCAACTATAGGAAAGTCACGCGACCATGCAGCCCCTTCCAAATTTTCTAAAATTGGACTGAAGTCGTGCATGGGGTGTCAAAATAGCACTTTTTCGTTACTAAATCGGCTGCCGTATCCTGAGTCATGGTGGCAACCCGGGAATCCTTGTATTTTCGTGCGGTGCCACCCCGCGGGCAACTATAGGAAAGTCACGCGACCATGCAGCCCCTTCCAAATTTTCTAAAATTGGGCTGAAGTCGTGCATGGGGTGTCAAAATAGCACTTTTCGTTACTAAATCGGCTGCCGTATCCTTAGTCATGGAGGCAACCCGGGAATCCTTGTATTTTCGTGCGGTGCCACCCCGCGGGCAACTATAGGAAAGTCACGCGACCATGCAGCCCCTTCCAAATTTTCTAAAATTGGGCTGAAGTCGTGCATGGGGTGTCAAAATAGCACTTTTCGTTACTAAATCGGCTGCCGTATCCTGAGTCATGGTGGAAACCCGGGAATCCTTGTATTTTCGTGCGGTGCCACCCCGCGGGCAACTATAGGAAAGTCACTCGACCATGCAGCCCCTTCCAAATTTTATAAAATTGGGCTGAAGTCGTGCATGGGGTGTCAAAATAGCACTTTTCGTTACTAAATCGGCTGCCGTATCCTGAGTCATGGTGGCAACCCGGGAATCCTTGTATTTTCGTGCGGTGCCACCCCGCGGGCAACTATATGAAAGTCACGCGACCATGCAGCCCCTTCCAAATTTTCTATAATTGGGCTGAAGTCGTGCATGGGGTGTCAAATAGCACTTTTCGTTACTAAATCGGCTGCCGTATCCTGAGTCATGGTGGAAACCCGGGAATCCTTGTATTTTCGTGCGGTGCCACCCCGCGGGCAACTACAGGAAAGTCACGCGACCATGCAGCCCCTTCCAAATTTTCTAAAATTGGACTGAAGTCGTGCATGGGGTGTCAAAATAGCACTTTTGTTACTAAATCGGCTGCCGTATCCTGAGTCATGGTGGCAACCCGGGAATCCTTGTATTTTCGTGCGGTACCACCCCGCGGGCAACTATAGGAAAGTCACGCGACCATGCAGCCCCTTCCAAATTTTCTAAAATTGGGCTGAAGTCGTGCATGGGGTGTCAAAATATCACTTTTCGTTACTAAATCGGCTGCCGTATCCTGAGTCATGGTGGCAACCCGGGAATCCTTGTATTTTCGTGCGGTGCCACCCCGCGGGCAACTATAGGAAAGTCACGCGACCATGCAGCCCCTTCCAAATTTTCTAAAATTGGACTGAAGTCGTGCATGGGGTGTCAAAATAGCACTTTTCGTTACTAAATCGGCTGCCGTATCCTGAGTCATGGTGGCAACCCGGGAATCCTTGTATTTTCGTGCGGTGCCACCCCGCGGGCAACTATAGGAAAGTCACGCGACCATGCAGCCCCTTCCAAATTTTCTAAAATTGGGCTGAAGTCGTGCATGGGGTGTCAAAATAGCACTTTTCGTTACTAAATCGGCTGCCGTATCCTTAGTCATGGAGGCAACCCGGGAATCCTTGTATTTTCGTGCGGTGCCACCCCGCGGGCAACTATAGGAAAGTCACGCGACCATGCAGCCCCTTCCAAATTTTCTAAAATTGGGCTGAAGTCGTGCATGGGGTGTCAAAATAGCACTTTTCGTTACTAAATCGGCTGCCGTATCCTGAGTCATGGTGGAAACCCGGGAATCCTTGTATTTTCGTGCGGTGCCACCCCGCGGGCAACTATAGGAAAGTCACTCGACCATGCAGCCCCTTCCAAATTTTATAAAATTGGGCTGAAGTCGTGCATGGGGTGTCAAAATAGCACTTTTCGTTACTAAATCGGCTGCCGTATCCTGAGTCATGGTGGCAACCCGGGAATCCTTGTATTTTCGTGCGGTGCCACCCCGCGGGCAACTATATGAAAGTCACGCGACCATGCAGCCCCTTCCAAATTTTCTATAATTGGGCTGAAGTCGTGCATGGGGTGTCAAAATAGCACTTTTCGTTACTAAATCGGCTGCCGTATCCTGAGTCATGGTGGAAAACCCGGGAATCCTTGTATTTTCGTGCGGTGCCACCCCGCGGGCAACTACAGGAAAGTCACGCGACCATGCAGCCCCTTCCAAATTTTCTAAAATTGGACTGAAGTCGTGCATGGGGTGTCAAAATAGCACTTTTTGTTACTAAATCGGCTGCCGTATCCTGAGTCATGGTGGCAACCCGGGAATCCTTGTATTTTCGTGCGGTACCACCCCGCGGGCAACTATAGGAAAGTCACGCGACCATGCAGCCCCTTCCAAATTTTCTAAAATTGGGCTGAAGTCGTGCATGGGGTGTCAAAATATCACTTTTCGTTACTAAATCGGCTGCCGTATCCTGAATCATGGTGGCAACCCGGGAATCCTTGTATTTTCGTGCGGTGCCACCCCGCGGGCAACTATAGGAAAGTCACGCGACCATGCAGCCCTTTCCAAATTTTCTAAAATTGGGCTGAAGTCGTGCATGGGGTGTCAAAATAGCACTTTTCGTTACTAAATCGGCTGCCGTATCCTTAGTCATGGAGGCAACCCGGGAATCCTTGTATTTTCGTGCGGTGCCACCCCGCGGGCAACTATAGGAAAGTCACGCGACCATGCAGCCCCTTCCAAATTTTCTAAAATTGGGCTGAAGTCGTGCATGGGGTGTCAAAATAGCACTTTTCGTTACTAAATCGGCTGCCGTATCCTGAGTCATGGTGGAAACCCGGGAATCCTTGTATTTTCGTGCGGTGCCACCCCGCGGGCAACTATAGGAAAGTCACTCGACCATGCAGCCCCTTCCAAATTTTCTAAAATTGGGCTGAAGTCGTGCATGGGGTGTCAAAATAGCACTTTTAGTTACTAAATCGGCTGCCGTATCCTGAGTCATGGTGGAAACCCGGGAATCCTTGTATTTTCGTGCGGTGCCACCCCGCGGGCAACTATAGGAAAGTCACGCGACCATGCAGCCCCTTCCAAATTTTCTAAAATTGGGCTGAAGTCGTGCATGGGGTGTCAAAATAGCACTTTTCGTTACTAAATCGGCTGCCGTATCCTGAGTCATGGTGGCAACCCGGGAATCCTTGTATTTTCGTGCGGTGCCACCCCGCGGGCAACTATAGAAAAGTCACGCGACCATGCAGCCCCTTCCAAATTTTCTAAAATTGGGCTGCAGTCGTGCATGGGGCGTCAAAATAGCACTTTTCGTTACTAAATCGGCTGCCGTATCCTGAGTCATGGTGGAAACCCGGGAATCCTTGTATTATCGTGCGGTGCCACCCCGCGGGCAACTATAGGAAAGTCACTCGACCATGCAGCCCCTTCCAAATTTTCTAAAATTGGGCTGAAGTCGTGCATGGGGTGTCAAAATAGCACTTTTCGTTACTAAATCGGCTGCCGTATCCTGAGTCATGGTGGCAACCCGGGAATCCTTGTATTTTCGTGCGGTGCCACCCCCGCGGGCAACTATAGGAAAGTCACGCGACCATGCAGCCCCTTCCAAATTTTCTAAAATTGGGCTGAAGTCGTGCATGGGGTGTCAAAATAGCACTTTTCGTTACTAAATCGGCTGCCGTATCCTGAGTCATGGTGGCAACCCGGGAATCCTTGTATTTTCGTGCGGTGCCACCCCGCGGGCAACTATAGGAAAGTCATGAGACCATGCAGCCCCTTCCAAATTTTCTAAAATGGGCTGAAGTCGTGCATGGGGTGTCAAAATAGCACCTTTCGTTACTAAACCGGCTGCCGTATCCTGAGTCATGGTGGCAACCCGGGAATCCTTGTATTTTCGTGCGGTGCCACCCCGCGGGCAACTATAGGAAAGTCACGCGACCATGCAGCCCCTTCCAAATTTTCCCGATTTAGTAACGACAAGTGCTATTTTGACGACTTCAGCCCAATTTTAGAAAATTTGGAAGGGGCTGAATGGTTGCGTAACTTTCCTATAGTTGCCCGCGGGGTGGCACCGCACGAAAATACAAGGATTCCCGGGTGGCCACCATGACTCAGGATACGGCAGCCGATTTAGTAACGAAAAGTGCTATTTTGACACCCCATGCACGACTTCAGCCCAATTTTAGAAAATTTGGAAGGGGCTGCATGGTCGCGTGACTTTCCTATAGTTGCCCGCGGGGTGGCACCGCACGAAAATACAAGGATTCCCGGGTGGCCACCATGACTCAGGATACTGCAGCCGATTTAGTAACGAAAAGTGCTATTTTGACACCCCATGCACGACTTCAGCCCAATTTTAGAAAATTTGGAAGGGGCTGCATGGTCGCGTGACTTTCCTATAGTTGCCCGCGGGGTGGCACCGCACGAAAATACAAGGATTCCCGGGTGGCCACCATGACTCAGGATACTGCAGCCGATTTAGTAACGAAAAGTGCTATTTTGACACCCCATGCACGACTTCAGCCCAATTTTAGAAAATTTGGAAGGGGCTGCATGGTCGCGTGACTTTCCTATAGTTGCCCGCGGGGTGGTACCGCACGAAAATACAAGGATTCCCGGGTTGCCACCATGACTCAGGATACGGCAGCCGATTTAGTAACGAAAAGTGTAATTTTAGGAGAATAGGGAACTGGGAACTGGGAACTGGGAACTGGGAACGGAATTCATGGAGCTCGGTATGTCGAACTTTTAGAAGAATCTATCAAACCCGACGTTAAACCAAAACTCAATGACACTAACTCTGTTAAACCCATTCGACAAAAGATTAACCTACCAAAGCTGTCACTACCCTTCTTCGATGGTGAAATTCTCCAATGGCAATCATTTTGGGATTCATTTAATGCGGCCGTACATTCAATTCCAGACTCTGGTCTACAACCCGTTCAAAAATTTCAGCATCTAAAATCGTTATTGAGAGGACCCGCTGCTTTCTGTGTTAATGGATTGACGTTAACTAATGACAATTATCAGAGTGCTGTTGAAATTTTGAAACAAAGATATGGACAAAAACACAAAATCATTCACATTCACGCACACATGCAAGCATTGATGAACTTACCTGCCCCACAGAACAATGTATTTAGCTTGGGGAAATTCCGCGACGTCATGGAATCCAACATTAGATCACTTGATGCACTAAATCAGCCGACGGCCTATAGTGACATGCTTGTCTCAATGATAATACAGAAGCTCCCCTCTGTTCTACGTATAGTAACTTGGTGCGACAATACGGAAACCGCCAATTCACACTCAAGGATATTCGCGAGTTTCTGCAAACGGAAGTAGAAATTCTTGAAGCGGGTGAGGGTGACAAAATGGTAGAACCGTCTGCGTCAGCTTTTCTTACTAATACTTCTGGTGGATTGCGTACCAGAAATGATAAATCATACCCAATCGTTCGAAATTCACGTCCGATGTGTGTATTCTGTGATAATCAACACTTTTCCGCAAATTGTACTGTAGTAACCGATGTTCAAGCCCGCAATGATATCGTTCGTCTTGCCTATCGCGTTTTCGTTGTCGACAATGTTCGAAAAAACACCATTCAAGTTTATGCGACCCGAGCAGATCTCAACAAGCCGATTATATTCCAACCGAGAGTCTAATCGTGAAAGTACTAAACCGGCTTCTCAATGGTCATTCCATGGAATGCATTGCAACGTGGAACCCGGCAAAATAGAAACCGATAATTCGCAAGACCAGACTGTTCTTCAAAAAGTATCATCTACATGTTCACTGTTAACAACGGCCGTCGCAGACGTATCATCTGGAACATGCACCGCACCCGGTAATATACTTTTCGATGATGGCTCTCAGTGTTCGTTCGTCACTCAAAGTTTTGCTGATAAACTTGATCTTTCACCAATTGGCAGGAAGGAAATCAATCTTTCTGCATTTGGATCCGAAACCGCCCAACGTCGATATCTGAACATTGTAAAACTCAAACTGATATGTGGTAACGAGACTGTTGAATTAGAGTTACTAGTTGTTCCCAGTCTATGTAAACATACACTCAGATTCATACTGATACTGAGTCTATTGCATTCCCATCAACTTTTCATTTCTGAACAGTTGTGGGCTTCCCCCAAATTACGTCACACCGCACTAAATATAAATCTGAAATTAGTTGTGATTGACAGGCGTATACGTAAACATGGTCACGTGCCAGTGCCGTCATGGCCGCTTCAACCCTGTGAAGCCGATTCTAAGAATCGGAATTAATAGTTGCAGGGTTTGTGACTTTTCGTTCGGCGGTTGTTTTACTGACAATAAAGGGAAACAGCTAGCTTCCGGGATCCAAAATAATATGTACAATAACTAAGACAGATCTTCTTGAAATTATAAAAAATGTCAATTTATGTGGATCTCTTGGACTCGGAACGAATTATTTTGTAGATTGGCCAGGCGATTTGTCGCCGATGTTGTCAAAAAATAACACAAATCAACGGCCACGAATCAAAAATACATGAATGTCGGGACTATCTGCTAAAACAACTACAGAACTAAAAAAAAGTTAAATGACATAACAAAACGATATATCAGTTCCCCAGTACTGGCAGTAGTACCACCGCAGCCAAAAACGAGCGAAGAGCAACACAATTCTACCACCAACCCCACCGAACCCCTCCCGACCGTACATGTACAGCCGTATTATTAGCTCCAAAGATTGGCCAGTGTACCCTAATTACAGTTTCCTGCAATCCAAATTCCGGTGATTCTTGATTTTAAACTTTCGACCGGTCGTCAACAATCTACTTTATTTGTCGATTTGTGAATTTCTCTTCCAGTATAACATGACGTCATGGATACTATTTTAACAACATTTAGCCACACCTTCGGAATTTCCACACCGAGAGCACGTGACATGTTACTAGTTTTTTATTGGGGCACACATTTCTTGGAGCTAAGTTTTGATTGGCGGTAATTACAAGGAATCCCGGGTTTGGGAAATGAAAACTGAACGAAAGGTCGTCAGACCCACTATTTTTTATATGTGGGTATGTAGTTTACTCCAGACTGAGTTGTTCCCAGAATATCTACACCAATAAACATTAAGATGCAAAAAACGGCTCAGTCATATTCGCATCTTGTTGGGCTGAAATTGGCTCACACATTAAGTGATTGCGACAGCTTTACGATTGACATTCTAGTGGGTGCTGACTTTTACTATGACATTGTTAATGGTACACACGTCAAAGATATATATGGCGCCATTGCAGTCGAATCTAAACTCGGGTATTTACTCGCTGGACCTATCGACAATCAGTCAAAATCTCAAGAAGCATTAATGCTCAATATTTTCATGGATCATTCTGATGGAGACTTTCAACTTGAGAAGTTCTGGAAACTTTAATCTATCGGTGTTGATTCGCCAAATGATTCCAAAGGTAATCTTGAAATACTATCCACGTACTGTGACAAAATAACTTTCAAAGATGGTTCTTATATTGCACCACTTCCATGGTGTGATAATCATGACTCTTTGCCAACAAATTTCGATGTTGTTAACAAACGCACGATATCCACAGTTCATAGACTTGCCAAACAAAACTGATAATGGAACAAGAGAGTATGGGTTTTTATCGCGAATGTGACATCTGGTGAACTCAAATCTAATAGTACAGACTGTCATTACATTCCACACCACCCGGTGTTCAAAAACTCATCGTCAACGCCCATGAGAATCGTTTACGATTGTAGTTGTATAAGATGAATAGATTTAGTCCGAGTTTAAATGACTGTTCGCTGATTGGTCCTGCGTTGCAAAATGATCTATGTTCTATACTTATCAGGTTCCAACTCCACAAATATGCCGTAGTTTCTGATGTCGAGAAGGCGTTTCTACATGTGAAATTGGCTGACGATGACAAAGACTATACACGATTTCTCTGGTTATCAGATCCCGGTGATCCAGACTCGAAATTTGATGTATACAGATTCAATGTCGTTCTGTTCGGTGCAAGATCGTCCCCTTTTATACTGAACGCCACAATTTTGAGACATTTGTTATCAGAGTCATCACCGTGTTCAAATATTACTCAGAATCTTTTGAACAATGTTTATGTAGATAATTTTGTTGCTAGCTTTGTTACTCATCAATTATTTCCAACGAACTCGAGATATAATGTCAAAAGGTAACTTTAATGTTCGCGCATGGACATCAAACTCTCCCAAATTACGTGCAGTTGCCTCTGATGCAAATATTGTTGACAAAGATACAAATGTGTCTGTGCTTGGACTTCGATGGGACATTGAGTCTGATTCCTTAGGGATTCCTTAGGATTTCCTACTAAATCGATGAACAGTTCTGAACTTATTACCAAGAGAGAAATTCTCAGTGATACATGCAGCGTTTTCGACCCTTTGGGAATCGTTTCTAAAATGTTTATGCAGAAACTTTGGTCAGAACGAATCACCTGGGATGACCCAGTGTCGCTTGAATTTGGTTGGAATGGGGTGTAATACGCGAAGATGTCCAAGTAGCATCGGAAATCCAACTTCCACGATGCATCGACTTCAACGAAACCAACAGGGATGCAATTGAACTACACATCTTTGCAGATTCTAGTATCAAAGCATATGGAACTGTAGCTTACCTGAAGTCGGACAGCGACACGCCTCAATTCGTCATGGCAAAAAGTCGAGTAGCTCCCGTGAAAGCTATGACAATTCCACAACTTGAATTGATGGCAGCACTCATAGCAGCTCGCTTGTCGGTGTTTATTCGCAACAGCCTTGGGTGTTCTAGGAAGGTTAAAACTTTCATGTGGACAGACAGCACTATTGTTCTATATTGGATCATCTCAATGAAAACTCTACCCATGTTCGTTTCCAATAGAGTATCGGAAATAAGAAACTTAACTGACACCAGCGATTGGCGACATTGTGCATCTGCAGACAACCCAGCAGACATTCGTAGTCGAGGTTGTACAAACATTCAGCTGTCAAACAGTATTTGGTGGAATGGTCCTACTTGGCTGCGTGAAGGTTCAGAGAATTGGCCGTCAAAACTCAAAATGTGATGTGCCAGAAACTGTAATATTGACATTGTTAGACAACGGGTCAACAAATCAAACCGAACTCTCTACATGTGGTATCGAACACTATCCTGTGATGAATAGGACTTGACAAGTCGTGCGGTGTTATTATTGTATGAAGGGACTTCCGTCGCCCCCCCCCCCCCCCCCAGGATGTCGGGGATATCTAGGACAATCACCCTATGTACAGTCTAGAGTCTCTAATGATCATATGCGACTACTAGCCTACATGCGCAGTATGAGCAGTATTAATTAACTGACCAGGACAGTGTGAACTTTGTGTGTGCTATTGTATTGTACGTGTCATAACTACCTGTGCTTCCGAAGAGTAAACATGTATTGAGATTACGTATTGTGTTCTGTATTCAACTTCTACATTCCGTCACAGTTGTAAGATGGATAACTCTAAAATCAAGTGGTTACCATTATCAATAATAACCACTTGATTTTAGAGTTATCCATCATACAACCGCAATTTGTCCGTTTTTAGCACGTGGTCCTCGAACAGATTGGGCCACAAACAACAGAAACAGCACATTTCAAACATCGATATCTAATCCTTCTGAGCTTTGATGGGTGGGTTCCTCGACTCGAATCAAATATTTTTTACCCCAGAAGCCAAAAAAATAGTAATTTAGGAGCGTCTGATCGGATTGAGTACCTTTAACAGTCTGCCAGAAATATTGAGGATTGTTATTGAATGAAAAAGTATTTTCTAATTTGTTTTGATAGTTAATTTGTGCATGTTTCTTCATATTGTTAACTTTATTTTTCATCGATTTGTATTTGGTCCAAGCATTAGTTTTATTTGTTTGAATGGCGATACGTCTTATATACTCTTCCAATTGTCAGCATAAAAACGTTAGGGGCTGAGTATTATTGGAAAAGTATATTAGCCTATCACTTTTGCGGATAGCAGTTCCGAAGTAAACCAATGCTTATCACTACGCCTGGGGATCACTTCTCGGTATGGGATACATATCTTCGTTGTGTTCATATAATTGTCGGTAATAATTCGAACTTTTTCTTTAATATCTGCAGATGTGTCTAGTAGATTATGTCAATGTATTTCAGTAATCATTGTGTTTGATCTGAGAAAATCAACTACATTATAATGAAAAATGAGTTTTCGTTGTTCTTGGTTTATCTGAAGCATACTGGTCCCACACCAAGGATTGCCGCAGCAGATTGCCGAAACCAAAAGATATAAATTAAAAGAGATATTCAGGGGGGTTCACAAAAAAATATCCAAATACGGGTGAAAAAAAAACTTCACCCAACCATGGACCGACCACCCCTCTATGTGCAAAAAACGCGTTTTTTACACCCTCATGCAATTTTGTTTACTAAAGACCTTTTGTGCTCTTATATGACATTTGTAACAGTTTATAACATATAAGAATTTATAACTGCAAAAACACCATATTTATGTTACTGGGACCTCATATGGGCCTCAGTAGAGATGACATTGATCTATATGGCATGTTGCATATGGGGCGGTGGGGTAAAAAAATTCCTTCCCGACACCCTTCGGAAAGTAGATTCGAGAAATGAAATCTGAAATAAATAAACTTGTCTTGATGTAACTAAAGTACGGAGCGGCGGCCCCGTAAGTCCCACTTGCGATACTTTTTTTTATCTCGTTTAAACGAGATAATATCTTGCCATACTTTTTTTTATCTCGTTTAAACGAGATAATATTTTGCAATACTTTTTTTTATCTCGTTTAAACGAGATAATATCTTGCCACACTTTTTTTTATCTCGTTTAAACGAGATAATATTTTGCAATACTTTTTTTTATCTCGTTTAAACGAGATAATATTTTGCGATACTTTTTTTTATCTCGTTTAAACGAGATAATATCTTGCCACACTTTTTTTTATCTCGTTCAAACGAGATAATATTGCAATACTTTTTTTTATCTCGTTTAAACAAGATAATATTTTGCGATACTTTTTTTTATCTCGTTTAAACGAGATAATATCTTGCCACACTTTTTTTATCTCGTTTAAACGAGATAATATCTTGCAATGCTTTTTTTATCTCGTTTAAACGAGATAATATCTTGCCATACTTTTTTTTATCTCGTTTAAACGAGATAATATCTTGCTATACTGGGACCCTATATCACCGATGCTGCTCTTGTATGAGCTGGTAATGCATTAATGGGGCCCTATATAACTGATGTTGCTCTTGTGTGAGCTGGTAATTAAATGCATTAATTTGCATTACTGGGGCCCTATATAAATAATGATGTGATTGTATGAGCTGGTAATAAATTAATTTGCATTGCAACTTGAATGGCCCTATATAACTGATGCTGCCCTTGTATGAGCTGGAAAAGCATTACTGGGGCCTATGTAACTGATGCTGCTTTTTTATGAGCTGATAATGCATGAATTGGCATTAATGGGGCCCTATATAAATAATGATGTGGTTGCATGAGCAGTTAATGCATTAATTGGCATTACAATGGCCCTATATCATATGCTGCCATTGTATGAGCTGGTAATGCATTACTATGGCCCTATATAACTGATGCTGCCCTTGTATGAGCTGGTAGTGCATTACGGGGGTCCTATATAACTGATGTTGCCCTTGTATGAGCTGGTAATGCATTACTGGGGCCATTTATAACCGATGCTGCTCTTGTATGAACTGGTAATCCATTAATGAAACCTTATATAACCGATGCTGCTCTTGTTTCAGCTGGTAATGCAGCAATCACCATTACTACGAGCATTACTGTGCCCTATATAAATAATGATGTGCTTGTATGAGCTGGTAATGCATCAATTGGCACTACTGGGCCCTATATAACTATGCATGCTGCCATTGTATGAACTGGTAATGCAGTAATCAACATTACTGTGGGCCTATATAACTGATGCTGCTCTTAATATGAACTGGTAATGCAGTAATCGGCATTACTGGGGCCTTATGTAAGTGATGGTGTCATTGTGTGAGCTAGTAATACAACACATGAACTGTATATAACTGGTGCTGCTCTTGTGTGAGCTGGTAAAGCATCAATCGGTCCCAGTGTTGGCAATTAATGCATCGTCAGTTCACACAAGAACAGCATCTGTTAAATAAGGACAAATAGGGTCCCAGTAATCCATTACCAGCTCATACAAGGGCAGCATCAGTTATATAAGGTCAAATGTGGTCCCGGTAATGCTAATTAAGCATTACCAGCTCCTACAAAAGCAGCATCAGTTATATAATGTCACTTTTATACTGTCTTGACTGTACTAAGCTTGCTGAGCGTGGCCATGTACCCCACACAGCGTTCGACAAAATATGTTGAACGAGATAAAAAAAAGTATTGCAAGATATTATCTCGTTTAAACGAGATAAAACAAAGTATTTCAAGTTATTATCTCGTTTAAACGAGATAAAAAAAAAAGTGTGGCAAAATATTATCTCGTTTAAACGAGAAAAAAAAAGTATCGCAAAATATTATCTCGTTTAAACGAGATAAAAAAAAAAGTGTGGCAAAATATTATCTCGTTTAAACGAGATAAAAAAAAGTATTTCAAGTTATTATCTCGTTTAAACGAGATAAAAAAAAAAGTATTTCAAGTTATTATCTCGTTTAAACGAGATAAAAAAAAGTGTGGCAAAACATTATCTCGTTTAAACGAGATAAAAAAAAAGTATCGCAAAATATTATCTCGTTTAAACGAGATAAAAAAAAAAGTGTGGCAAAATATTATCTCGTTTCAACGAGATAAAACAAAGTATTTCAAGTTATTATCTCGTTTAAACGAGATAAAAAAAAAAGGATTTCAAGTTATTATCTCGTTTAAAGACACGGTTGGCCTTGGCGGTGGGTATCCTGTGAAAATATCTCTCCACCCGTCAAAAACCGCCACAAACAGAAAGAACATCAAAATGTAGATAGACTTTGTCCGTATACAAATAAGAAATATCGCATAAACAGTATGTTATGGGCATATGTTTGACCATTGTTATGTAAACAAAAGCATAAAAAGTTACTTTTCTGGTGTTTGTTTATATTATGATGGTAAACATAAAGAGCGTTCTTTGTTGGTGAATACCTGATATGGAACTAATAAAGAGCGTTTATATCATTTGTGTGTGATTAGCCAGTAACACTGTGCTGTCTTCTGTAACACAACCAGGCTCTTGCTTAGGTAAAATATAGTAGGTCTTTATGATAACATGCTGTTTATGCGATGGTCATGGTATATATGAACGGAACTGTATGTGTTTTAATGTTTTTCTGTTTACGGTGTTTGGAACAAATATGAATATTTTCGACAATGAAGGCCGCACTTGCCTTTAAACGAGATAAAAAAAAGTATTTCAAGTTATTATCTCGTTTAAACGAGATAAAAAAAGTATCGCAAGTGGGGACTTACGGGGCTCCGTAGATCTGTTACTCTCACAACACCTAAAATATCCAAGTCTGGCAAAGTGACTGTTTGTCATTTATTTTAACAGAGGTTGCTCCAGTAGACTAAAAAATGTGTTAAGGCAAAATGCTAGATAATAGTCTTGTTGACAGACTAATCGGGAAATGGTTAGAAATTATGGAATTGTGTGTATCCTGTACAATGACCTAAGATTGAATATATAAGTAAACTTGTCCTGATGTAACGAACATGACATTTGGAACTTATTCCCTATTCCTTATTATCAAAAATGTCGCTTTCGGCCGATTTGACGGCATGGGTGGGTGGCCCGCCCCAAATACCCCCTAGAAACACCCCGACCCCCCACTCATCACCCCGGGGGTACCACCCCGAGGGGGTGATAATGGGGTATGGAGCAATTTCGAGAACGGTAAGGATTTCGGCCGATTTGACAGCATGGGTGGGTGGCCCGCCCCAAATATACCATATAGAAACACCCCGACCCCCACCCATCACCCCCGGGGGGTACCACCCCGAGGGGGTGAAAATGGGGTATGGAGCAATTTGTGTTTCTAGGGGGTATTTGGGGCGGGCCGTTCTCGAAATTGCTCCATACCCCATTTTCACCCCCTCGGGTGGTACCCCCCGGGGTGATGGGTGGGGGTCGGGGTGTTTCTATGGGGTATTTGGGGCGGCCCACCCACCCATGCCGTCAAATCGGCCGAAAGCGACATTTTTGAAAATAAGGAATAAGTTCCAAATGTCATGTTCGTCTGATGTAACTAATGCCTAGATCATTGTGTGCATGTAAAAAGAGCGAACATAATGTCTTAAACATTAATGAGACTATCAATGGATAGAAAATATCTGTCATCAGTGCATCAAGCCAATGATCTCTCACAAGACCGAACGTATCCAAGTCTGATATAGTGCTGTGACTGCTTGTCATCTATACATGTATATATATAAACAAGTAGTATCTGTCCCGATTTTCTCTCAGACCCCTGGACCGAATTCAACCGAATTTGGTGTGGTGACTCGGGGTACCCTGACAGATGTTCTAATCGTGTTAGTTTTTCAAAAATATTAATTAAAAAAAAAATTGGTTTTGTTAAATTGAGCAAGGAAAAAAATATGTTAAAACAATATATATATATCAAAATGTTTCAATGACCAAAAGTACTTGAAGCGCACAAAGGGGCCGCCGCTAAATGAAGGCTCTGTCCAGGGGGGGGGGCGGAAAAAAACTGCCGACACAGGGTGGAAAAAACTGTTTTCTTCGGTTTGGGTACCCCCCCCCCCCAAAACAGCAAAAACTGCAGTTTTTTTCCACTGACCATTTGCCCCCCCCCCCAAGAAAAATCAAATCTACCCCAGCCGGACAACAACTCGGTTTGACCGGAAACCGGTAAAACACCGGAGCATGCAATTCACGAGAAGGTGCTTGGTAACTTAGTTTAGATTATTACGACTAAAATGGTCATTGTCTACCAGTAGAACGCAGATTTGTACCTCGTGATGTCATGACATGTACAAACATGTATATTGGTGATCGCAACGCTTTGTATGCACTTTAAAAAATGACAACTAGTCATTACCTCGACTTTGAAAAAGATGCAAATGAGATGAGTAAGATACCAGCATATAACAGTTTTCTGATGCCATTGGAGGAGAAATTGTTTAATACATGGGATAGTTCTGCAGTAAAAATTTGCCAGATAAGCGATTGCAGGGTAGAATTCTGCATTCGACTGGTAGACACAGACATAGTCGGCATTATTAAGATGGTTAATTGGGTCAATATCACATGTAAACCAAGACAGTGGTTATATATGATTTGGATATTAAGGTTAATCCATATTCTATAAAATGAGAGAAAATTGAAGTTGTGAGTCTGAAAATACATATTTGGAAAAAAATTACATGCAAATTTTTTCCGACAACCCCCCCCCCCCCTAAATGAATAAGGAAAAAATTTACGTGTAATTTGTTGACGCCTATGTACCCCCCCCCCCCCCCCACCCCCCGGTACGTTGTGTCCCGCAGTTTTTTTCCTCCCCCCCCCTGCTCTGTCTACGATCAAAATGTTTGCGAAGTCCCACAAAGGGGCCCACAGGTATCTCCGATGCTGAATATAGGCTCCCAAAGGGAGCCTGTTTCAGCTAGTTTAGTATAATAGAAGTAAGTTGCAGTAGACTGACATAAGTGGTATGGAATATGTTAGATAATGGGCTGGTTGACAGTCTAATCAGGAAATAGTTAGAAATTATGAAATTTTGTGTATTCTGCACAATGACCTAGGTTTACACTTTACAGATGATCAGCAATTTCGTTTATTGTCGTTAACATGGTACCGCCCACTGGTAATAGACTTTACCCATATAAATATTGTCTGTTATTGAGATGGACTTTTGAAGTGAACACATCAGCACTTGCACTGGCTGAAACAGACTCATGTATATGATTTGTGCAAATTTTGATCTTTTAAACATTTAAAACAACATTTATATAAATTCAATTTTTTTAATTTTTTTTTAGATTGAACTCTGATCTGCTTTTGAACACAAAAATAAACGTTTTTTTTTTAATTTAAATTTTGTTTAAGTAAATTAAAAAAAAAATTCTCTAAGTTTTTAATTTTCTACTTAGATTTTTAGATTGAAACTTTAAAAAAAAATTATTTAAATTTTTAAAATTTTTAATTTAATTTTTTAATTTTTAATTTAATTTTTAGATTTTTAGATTGAAACTTCTTTTTAAAAAATAAATATTTGAATTTGTTTTTTTAATTTGTTTAAAAATTTTAATTAAAAAAAATACGACCGTTATAACATCTTTCGGGGTACCCCGAGGCACACCAAATTTGGTTGAAATCGGTCAAAGGCTCTGGAAGAACAATCGTGAACAGACCAGAACAGACAGACAGATCCCTGAACTCTTTAATATATCTAAACAAGAGAGCACACATTCGTTTTGCCATAAATGTGAAAATTATGACAAGACTGTCATGCTAAATGAAAAACATTGTTATAATCACGGATAAATTTATAACATCATGGCGCAAATAAAAATATCATTATATTATGATTAGACATAACAACGTTGTTTGGATATAGCCAATTTAACATTAGGGTGAAGAAAGATGGCAGCAGAATTTTCTCTGCAGCCATTGGCCGGCTCAGTCACTGATTGGTCGAAAATATCCGCTAATAAATATTTGATTGACAGCTGTGGAAAGGTCCATTATCATTTCTTATTGAAGTGATCATGTATTTATCGGATGGCAGAATTAAATGTTCCTTATCTCACATCTAGCTTAAAATCGGACCCAATTTTAGGCTGGGGTGTGAACCCGCATCAACCTTGTCCAGCCCAGACTTCGATAATGGTATCCACGACATATCAACCTCATATGCTGTACCATCATATCTGCATGGTAGCACTTGGAATAATATTCATTGAGTAAGATTGACCTTCTATAGTCGGGTTTAAGTAATTTCATATTGATTATGTCAAAAGTAACTGGCATAAATAACAATCTGGGGCCTGTTTCATGAAGCAAGGTCATAAGATTATCTTAAGATCGACTTAATCTAAGATCTAAGGTGGATCTTATGATGTAACTTTTCCGTTTCAAGAACGCGTTTCACAAAACAAGATTAAGTCCTACTTAAGTAGTAAGTTACGTTCCCGCTCATTTAGACTGGTTATCGACAATTTTCTACAGTCCGGAACAAAAAAATGTGGGCTTGTGCAATCTTTATGTACGGCATTGAGAGGTTATCGAGAAAGATCCGAGTCCGAGTTGACATTATTGTGTGACAGGGATGCTGCATAGCGGCTGGGGTGGGGTGGGCGAATCAGCGCATGCATCTTAGTGTATATAGTCAGTGGCCTTATATTCGCATATGGATCTTAGACTTGTATGAGTTCCACGATGTGAATTCGAACATGAGTACATCGCAGGCTCATAAAATGACGAGCTTTGCGTTTACTGACGAGTGGCGGTGTCAGAAATAAGACAATATAATTATATGGATCGATGCATGACTGCGACCATGCATTCACGCCGAGTTAATCCACTGAGAGCAATGATCAGGCGGCGATTTTTTTATGTGAGTCGCATAACTCGTATATTATCGACCACCGCTCTCTACGTGTAGCAATAATCAAAATAAATCGGCGATGTCACCAGGACACACATAGGTCAGTTTTCGATTCAAAGGGAAATGAAAAATATTTGTTAGAGTAAATTTTTTTTATTATTTTTATGCAGATGTTTTGTGCGGTTGTCATATACCATGGATATATATATAACTACGTTTTCATTAGCACACTCGTATTAAGGGGTGTCATCGTTACGGGTGTGTATATCATATATACAGTATGCTGTACAACGGTCATCCCACCCCTGCAAAAAAAATTTGGACAGCCTTGAAAATCACGACATATGGGCGTGGGCATAAACTCAATAAAAATTATATTCTCTATAGAAAATTGTCACCCGCATGTAATATATATCCGTATAAAACAGGTCTACTACGTTCTAGTTGCCTATATTCAGTCCCGCCTTCGGTAATGTATGTATATCTCATCAACATATACATCTGCTTTCCCCTGTGGTTCGCTATAACTCAGTACTATTTTTCGCTCGGTTTTAAATTCGCACACAGATGAGTGCGTGAAAAATAGCACTGCGCGAATTTAAATACGATTAAGGTATTTATAAGTTTTACTCTGAAAATAAGTACAACAGATTCCAACTGAGAACGCTCTTTATAACCTAACACATTTGGTCGGCGAAAATTGGACGCTCTTTATAAGAGGCGATGATTGATTTTTCGCCAGGCTGACAAATAAATCCATCCGTGTTAAAACTTCATCTTTCGAACGTCGGTATATGGCTATCAAAACTTCACATCCGTGGGATGTTGTGTCCTGTTTAATTTTTGTTCTGGTATGGAAAACAAACATATGATGGTTTTGAGGTGTCAAATTTGACATTGCATCTTTAAGTTTGGCTTATTTGCCAAGAAATGTCTGCATTCTATATATATACTCACTTACCATGGTCTGGTCTATATTATCTCCCGAATTAGTCAATGAGTCCACAAGCAACAACCTCGAGATAAAATTCCAAAATGTTATTTGCACCGTAGACTGCTTCAGATCGGTATATAATTCCCCGTAAGTTTAACTTCCAGCTAAACATATACCGGTGTCATATTTGAGTGAAATATAGGTTAAACTGGGACAATATATTACACACCGAATCTGATAATCTCGGTGACAAAGTGTACGAAATTGCACTTACTCGTTTGACTACGACTAATGGATAGTTTTACCTAGTGAATTAATTTTGCGTTTGAGTTTGTATCTTTCTAAAGAACATGCTTCGTCATCTTTTAATTAGTCTGAGTGCTCCATGCATGTGAAATCTATTATTAATTTTTTTCTAAATTTCAGTGTAACTATACTGCCATTATAATTTGTGTAGTGAACAAAGCTCAACTTAGATGAAGGTGAAGTTTTAACATGTTCTTGATGTTTGTCAGGCAAGTCAACATTACAGTGATCGTACCTGATAAAAATCGTCCATGATTTAGTTTCCCAAAAGCCGTGGACGATAAAGAGCTTCTCAATTATGGCAAGCCAAACCGCTATTTAATATTAAATTTACTTCAGTAAAATAAAATGACACTTTATTGCATGGCATTTTTTCAGGCATTTTCTCAGAATATAGCAGAAGCTGAACAGCAACATACGTATAAATTGCATGTTTACCAAAGCTAACGACATGTGGAGTAAAATTTTGGTAGTTCCACGCAGCCAATACGCCAAGGATTATATAGAAAACTATATGTAATCGGGGTTCACGATTAGATGGCTAGTGGCATCTAATCGCGATCACAGGTGGCAAGTGATGTTCGATTTAATATCAGAATGTTGGATATCATATAATCCCATATCCCATAATATGTCAAATATAGTGAATTATCGAAATATGAAATACAACGAAAAAGATATTTGAAGGGGTGTTTTTGACGAAATAACGGACATATTTGGACAAGAGTCGAAGTGTTTTAAAGAGCGTAACCGAAACCTCCCCAAGCCCACCCACCCAATAGAAGAATTTCACCATAGTTGATATATTGTGGTGTTGCAATTTCTCATACAAATCGCCGTTATTTCGTTACATTCGTTATAGAGTTATTACACTTCAGATTAAATATGATATTCAATTGAAACAACGCGTGCCTCCCGTGGTCGCGATTATATGCCAATAGCCATCTAATCGTGAACCCCGATTGACTATCTTTTGGTAGTCAAACGTGTGCGTATTAGGTGTTCCACGTGTAACGATGCTGTTAACACATTGCTTCAAAATACCTGTATGTTTATTCTTTCGAGATAAGTGCATGATATTTCCTGGCAAATTTCGATACTAGTGGAACTATATAGTTTGTACTTATCTTACTATCTGTGGTATAGATGCATTTTATAAGCATTTTTACATTCTGTTTATAGTACATTGTATAGCTTTCTGTACCGAAATTCCTGCAAATGAATGCCTGGCAAAAGGATGCCTGGCAAATGAATGCCTGGCAAATTTGCGAGTATATGAACGTACCTTTATGCTCGTTTGTTCTCGGGAAGCGTGACCACACGACCCAGGTTGTCCCATATTTTGAGTAAATATGTTTATCTATTATATATTTCGGAAGATCTGTCTGTCTGTGTGGGGTGTGTCTGTCTGTGTGTGTGTCTGTCTGTTCCCAATGGACTCGAAAACGGCCGAGCCGATTTCGATGAAACTTGGTATGTGGGGGTATTTTCGGCCGGTGAGTGACATAGGCCTATTAGTTTGCCCGTGCGACGTGACATTCACCTTGAAATCGGGTCTTTTCAAGGTCAAACGCACGAATATCACGGGATTTCGATTAAACTTGGTATGTGGGGGTATTTTCGGCCGGGCAGTGTCACAGGCCTATTAATTTGCCCGTGCGACGTGACCTTGACCTTGAAATCTGGTCATTTCAAGGTCAAACGCCCGAATATCACGAGATTTTGATGAAACTTGGTATGTGGGGGTACTTTCGTATGGGGAGTCTCATAAGCATATTCATTTGCCCGTGCGATGTGACCTTGACCTTGAAATCGGGTCAATTCAAGGTCAAATCGCGAATTTTGATGGGTTTTCGACGAAATTTTATAAGTATGGTTACTTTTGTCCACTGAGTGTATTAGACGGGTCGAGTCGTGACCCCGACCTGACCTTGACCTTCAAAATGATCAATTCAATGTCAAATCGGGTAAAACCGGATGGATTTCGACGGGTACGTTTGTCGGGTACCTTTGTCCGGGCAGTGTTTTGGACGGGTCAAATCGTGACCCCACCTGACCTTGACCTTCAAAATGGACAATTCAAGGTCAAAGCCCGGACGAAGTCGGGTCACCTTCTAGTCTAATATATATTTTGGGACTTCTGTTTGTCTGTTAGCTATGGCCGGGAAAACTGCCGGACGGATTTCGACCAAACTTCCTATCTAAGGGTAAAATCCCAGATGAAGTGTCGTCGCATTGCTTTTGAGAAACTCCGAGCACTCATTCTACATTCCCACTGCCGCCATCTTGGAATTGTGGGGTTAATCGCGTGATAGTTAAAGAGCGTTCGTATCCGCAGTGTCGTTGATAAAGAGGGTGTCTGTGTCCAGACATGAGCGTGTTGTGTGATCCTTATGTCTGTTTTCGTACTTAGGGGTTCCTATGAATGGGGGAGATTTTCATCGTGTCAGTTTTTCCGCCCGATGTGACCTTCACCTTGAAACGAGAAACCACAAATGATATATATGTATGTGTGTGTCCGTTATAGACTCGAAAACGGCCCTACCGATTGAGTGCAAACTTGCTACCTAGGGACACTTTTGTCCGGGAAGTCTCATGGACCAGTCAAATTGTGACCCCGACCTGACCTTAACCTTCAAAATGGTCAATTCAAGGTCAAATCGGGTAAAACTGACGGATTTCGACGAAATTTGATACCTAGAGATACTTTTGTCCGGGGAGTGTTTTGGACGGGTCAAATCGTGACTCCGACCTTACCTTGACCTTCAAAATGGTCAATTCAAGGTCAAAGCCCGGACGAAGTCGGGTCACCTGCAAGTATTATATATGGAATTGAACGACAGTCAATCACTCATTGCATATAGCCCATTATCGTTGGATCTATATGCATGTAGAACATGATATGTAAGTAAAGCTTGGAATGTCCTGCGTATTTATTTTCCTATAATATATACATGAACAAACTGTATTTGACTTATTCGATATACATGTAATCTATAACCCGTGACCTATAACAAGCCAACTGGATTTTTTAACAAAGTTGGGGAGACAAATTCCCATCGCCACGTCCCGCTAATGGACACTCGGGATATTGAACCCTCGGATTGTCGCACCCCGGATTATCATACCCTTGAACCATCGGACTATTGAGTCCTCGGACAACTGAACCATTTGACCATTGAACTCTGGGAGTGGATCGGACTAGCGCGCTGTACGGCATGTAACCCCACCCTGGCGCTATATCGGATCTATCGAAAAGTTATTGGGTATATACAGTCCGACACAACAAGGTTTTAATTAACATCACACCCACCAACTAATAATGTGCTCCTTTTTGATTGATAGGAGTGGGACTTCAACTACAACCCTGTTTTGGGGGGACTTCATGTCCAAAAACTATGTTCGAACCATCGCAATGCCAGCATCGCCCTCGCTATACTACGTGACCACCCTATACATGTACATGTAGTGTTGCATACACTATGTCTATTCGTTCATAATTGGCAATGATTGTGAAAACAAGTTTGACATGCACACATTTATACAGCGTCACTTTAATTTAAAGTGAACACAATGCTGTCCACTTTATAATAGCAACGTCATATGCCGACATGCCATGGGACTATTGATTTGATTCACATTAAAATCAAAGTTTAGACCTGCATATATATATGTGGATTTCACTGAAACATACGGACCTCAATTTAATGTGAAATAATCTAGTATAGGCCGATCATGCTTTTGTTGACTGCTTAAGTGCCCGCGTCGCCTGACTTCCAGGGTTCGACGGTTCGTTTGCTCCGGCAACGTCGGGGGTTCATGCATTGGAAACCCCGAAGTTGCCCGAGCGAACGACCTGTCGAACCCGGGAAGTCAGGCAACGAGGGCACCTCTGTTTTCAAGGGCGGGTTCGCCCGAACCCATCGAACCCTGACTGGCTACGCCCATGCCCACACAGATGAATAGGCTGGGTCATAAATGTACCAATATAATCACATCATATTCTACCTTTGTATGCTTAGAGTTCAATTTAGTTGAGATTGTCGCTGATTACTGCTTATTATCGCATAATTATCAGCCAAGAAAATATTTGTCTTGTACATATTTGTAAACAGGAAGTAACATTTAATTTGATCTTTCAAAGAAGGGACCAATATAGAGCGTTTGGTCGTTTTTTACAGAGGGAACAACATAAAGCGTTGGGGTTTTGGGGTGGGTGTCTAAAATTTTATGAAAAAAAAATGCAAGAAAGGGTGGGTGGGTGTAAAAAAAATGGCAATGTAAAAAAACCCACCCCCACGTCTCGCAACTTTTTTACGCCCCACCCCCTGCTTTATTTAAAGAAATGACCGATTTTTTCATCGGGTGCCTCCAGAAAACCACGCGGTGAGAAAAAAGTCCGCCTATCTGACAAATCCAACATACGGATTCCGAAAGTGTAGTATTTGCGCTACCAGAAGGGCGGGTTGTCTCAGGGGTGGGTAGTCTCGTTCCCACCAAAAGGTAGGTCTCATAAATTCCCTCTCGAGGCGACACCAATGTCCATATTTGCCTGGCCTATATATAACGGTGTCTCGAAGCTACCTTCTGGTCTGTTCCTCGGTTTACATTTCGTACCCGAGTACGAAAATATAATATTACCTCACTCTATGACGATCTACGCTTACCTAAGTTATATGGATAAACGCTATAAGTCTGATCATGCCACACTACTGTGCCAACAGGGAATATACAACGGGAAGGTTCCCTCCGCGCATTTGTGGTAATCACCGGAAGTTGTCATGATGCCATTCTGGTAGGATCCCTGGTAGGAACGTACGTCATCGCATCGTTACTTCCTTGTTTACTTTTAGTAATAAGTTAAAGACACGGTTGGCCTTGGTGGTGGGTATCCTGTGAAAATATCTCCACCCGTCAAAAACCGCCACAAACAGAAAGAACATCAAAATGTAGATAGACTTTGTCCGTATACAAATAAGGAAGATCGCATAAACAGTATGTTATGGTCATATGTTTGACCATTGTTATGTAAACAGAACCATAAAAAGTTACTTTTCTGGTGTTTGTTTATATTATGATGGTAAACATAAAGAGCGTTCTTTGTTGGTGAATACCTGATATGGAACTAATAAAGAGCATTTATGCCATTTGTGTGTGATTAGCCAGTAGCATTGCTGTCTTCTGTAACACAATCAGGCTCTTGCTTAGGTAAAATATAGTAGGTCTTTATGATAACATGCTGTTTACGCGATGGTCATGGTATATATGAACGGAACTGTATGCGTTTTAATGTTTTTCTGTTCACGGTGTTTGGAACAAATATGAATATTTTCGACAATTAAGGCCGCACGTGCCTTTAAAAGTGTGGGAGTTTGAAAATGATTTACAAATCAAAGTGTCATCCAGCATATTTTGTGGGATCAACATATCGATGAACTAGAGGAACTAAAGTGGTAATCCATACTGATCCATATCCATATATTGTTATCTGTTAAAAATATTACAAAATTTACATTTGAAACTTAAGTTAATGAAAGATCATTCATAGTCCACCATCACAAACACAGTATCGAGAATCAGGCGATGAACATTGCGTGCTAGCTGGACGCTAAAAATAAAGTCAAGTATAGTATTAATATTAGTGCCTAGTGCGTGGGAAGTCAATTATATCAATTAATTAGCTAGATTGAATTTGTAATGTAATTCCATAGCCTGAATTTTCACACATTGTTTTAATTTCTTTATGATAATTGTGGAGGCATACGCATAGTCACACATGATGTTTAACTGTATTAAAGCATGAAGTACCGAATTGAAAATTCATTTAACTGGTATGTCTACTAGGAAACAAACTCACTTGGTGGGATTTCTGTGTCAAACACAACTGTCTTTCATAAATTGACTATGTTCACAACATTACCTGAGTGATGTCTCTAATTTCAAAACATTGAGATCTATTATGGGATCAAAGTTCGCAACATTGGCCATTTAAATTAATTGCTTAGAATATAATCACAATTTAAACAATGTTATGTTTTAAAAGCTCCACCATTCAGTAGGGCTTACATTCCAGGTGCCACTTTTATTATAAAACTGGCATGCCAGTTGATTTGAGCATAATTATGGATTCTGAGTACAAGTTAATGCCATTTATATTGAGTCCTGCATATATGATATATTTCACTAATCTCGCATACACTACATGTATGTACCATCAATATATGATGAGTCTACATCAATTAGAAGGGGTTAGTGTGACACATATATACATGCTACCGGTGCTGTATTACAAATAAATAGTATGTTATACTTTATACACTACAATTCATTATGTTTGCAGTGCCATTTTATCAATCTGAAAAACTTGATATTTAAAAACATCCACCAAATATCAAATCTTTGGGCCATGGTATGATAAACTTCCCTGGTCCTATACCTACCCTGCTACCCACATACCAAAAAACCCTACCGGTAAGACTTACCAGGTAGTAACAAATATTTTATTGACATTTCATATCCATATTTAGTCCTTATGGTACTTAAATTGTATGGAAAACATGTTCAGTCTGTTGGATAGGCTATGTATAGTACATGGCAGATGTATATATTTAATTATTTGTGTGATATCTATAGATTTTCAATATCAAATTAACAGTTTAAATATTTAAACCTACCTGCAAGTATAAGTTAAGCAAAATCACACATATAATATATACGATAGGCCTACCCGCCTAGCTACTCTTAAATATTAGTCTATGCATGGTATGGCGAAACAATAATTTTAAAGTTCTGTTATTAGTAAATACAGCTGTATTACAGCACTATATAATATTGTGTCATTTTCAGCAAATGGTGTGGTACCGGTACTTACAATGTGATAGACATGTGTCACGCAATCATGATTAATTTATATTATGGTGTCAATCATTATGAGGTGCCATGGAGATACAATCATTCTCTATGTTTTCCAAAAATAACTGATGACATTATGTTCTTATATTCATGGCTACACTACATGCCTACTGCCTACTGGTATGTAACATATTGGCAAACATAACTTACAATACCCAGTATTTATTCAAGAATTTATAAATTATAGCATCCCTGGGTCATATATATCATTGTTAATATGGGAAATTTTGATGTAGTTATAAAAATGTATTGTCTTGATGTGTGTGAAAATTTCAATCTTTGTTATAATAAAAAATAAGCAGATGTAGCCTAAATTTCCCAAATTCTCATTCTCTGAGTTCTCATATACCATAAACGCAAGGACTATAATGCAAGGCTCAACATGAGTAAAATACATGTATATAGCCTGTTAATGTTTGAACACTCACTAATTAATTAATCTTTATTCATAACCAAAAAAAAATCACATGTAGCCTATTTATAAATCTATATTAATTAAATATTATATAAATATTTGATATTATCAGATTTCTTGTTTCAATGGGTAATGCTTGAAATGACTAAGTATTTGATTCGATATATTAAATTATTAATGTAGCAATGGCTAAGGGTGTGGCTAGTGCAGTCTAATGACTACATAGCAACTACTCGAACTAGCATTGATGTTCTTGACTTGAGAAGCCTCAGAATTGTGTAAAATCTCACAGTGCTCCATCCACACTTTCACTTTAAGTCTGACAATTTTGACTCTTCATAGCTAGCCGCCATAGCCCACAAGCATGGAATTATTCTGTAATGTTTCCAAATGAATTTTATTTTATGTTTATGTTTCAATATTTGATATGCCGGCGTTTTAATTTAAAATATGCATCATCACAATTATGAATTGAATGATCTCAGCCAAAATTTCAAAATTGAATAACAAACGAAAATTGGCAAGAAAGACAGCGTAATTTGGTTGAAATAAATACGCATTTGCTTTAAAATAATTTTGTTTTCATGTTGGTGGATTAAAGTATGATATATAGTCACAAATGTTGCTTTTTGTCTGATTGTTTATTCTTATATGGGCATTTTTCAAAAAATGTGGCCGATTTGGGTATTCAAGAATCAAAAAATTATTTCTACGAAAGAACGTATCTTACCTGTTTTCCTGGTTGAGGGATATCCAGTAGAACTGAGGAAAGTAAAGTGCAATCTTAATCACCCCTATATCCTGTCCGGATCAGGTCCAATGACGATGCATACACACCTAGTGTCCCTACTGTTACCGTTAATTTTTTCAATATAAATATGATTTTGTGTGATATAGAGGTGGAAAATAATAAATGCGCAACGTGTGCATTGTGTGGTTATCAGAATTTGCATAAATAAACACCAAAAACATGATGCGCATAACGAGTTATGATAATGTATACGTGATATGCATAAATTTCCGATATCCAGGGATCGGTTGTTCTCGACCTGGAAAGATGTGCATTTCTATTTTATTATGGCCATATATTTTTCCGAAGGGTAAGGTAAATACTCCACAATTCTATCGGGATGAGGGAATCTAATTCAAATTAATCTCGATACGACAGAAAAGATCCACGGTAACAGGTGTGACAAGCCAGTAACAGGAGAGACACTTGAAGTAACAGAAGGGACAGTTTTATTATGCACATACTTGTGGAAACATTATTTCTAACAATAAAACAAAATGTAATTTTCTATACGTGAACGAGATCCAACTGGACAAAATGCGTACCACAACTGGAAACAAAATGAATTAACTGAGAGTCTGATGCATTTAAGGCCATCATTTGGTAACAGGAGGGACTGGTAGTAACAGGAAGGACTCACACATACAAAATATGACAAATAACACAATATAGTATTCGACCAGGCACAGGATAACTAAAGCTAACGTTCTGATAGTAAAATATAGGTGCAATTTATGAAATACACGCCGCAATTGGTCATTGATAACAGGAAGGACATTAGCGTAACTATAGCTTGATTGATTGATTGGGGTTT
Source organism: Siphonodentalium dalli (assembly GCA_032622095.1). Classification (NCBI taxonomy): domain Eukaryota; kingdom Metazoa; phylum Mollusca; class Scaphopoda; order Gadilida; family Siphonodentaliidae; genus Siphonodentalium; species Siphonodentalium dalli. The sequence goes on along the minus strand of CP136061.1, from coordinate 125,842,990 downwards.
ATTGTCGCTTTAGCCACTAAGGCCATATCACGACATTGCCAGTTTTTGTGGTGGAGGAAATCCGCACACTTGCGACTAATCTAACAGTGATTTCAATGGCTGATAAACTCGTCAACCATGTGCGGCAAACCACCGACCATCGGCGAGTAACTGGCAAGTCCACCAGATAACGATTTCGAGTTACAAAGTCCACGATGGAAACATGTGTGATTTGAACCCTTATCGCCAGCGCTGGAGGGCGAAACGGCTTGGAGTGGTACCCCTAACCGATTGAGCCACCGAGGCCCCTCGTAACTATAGCATATTGACAATTCGTATGTGTTGTCAGACTATAATGGTGGATTTTTTTTCTTCGTATGATGTATTATTGCAGAACTGCATGACAATTTTAACTATAAATAGTGATAACACACTGGTAATGGCATAATAATACGACATATAGTGACAATAAGCAAGACACACATGACCATTGCGTTTAAATATAGTATTGAACATGATAATACAATAATACATTTTCGCACGATGTTCATCGATGCCCTGCTCGAAATTTGATGAAATGAACTTCATCAGACACATTGTACAGCTGTCGTATCATGAACAAAACACGTTTTGTTTGAAATTCCACTGTAATTGGCTTTAAAGGGATTTTTATGTGGTTATTGGACAGGATTAGATTGAACAACTTCTGACTCCAAGCACAAACTGACTATATAATTGTCCACACGGTGTGGCAGGTGATGGTGTACAGTGGTAATTTACCAATTACTACTAGTATGTTGATAGCTACTTAACACCGATTGCTCTTTGTTATTTGTTTACACAAGGGTGGTGATCTCGTTAAATGCTGACTATAGTAAACCCTGTATAGTTCATATACCTCATAGACGACTAATGGACTCGCTATGGAATGATGAAGATACTTTGTTCGGATTTATAATTTAGTACCTCACAAGTAAATGATTTTTCACATACATGTACCGTGGCATAAACGCAATCATTATTCAATTTCGTGGGTGCTTGAAATTAGGTTGTCAATCAAAATATATCACCAGCTCATATTTCGAGGTTGCGCCGACAGATTTATCATTAATGGTACACCAATATGCAAAATAGTAATAGGATAAATAGGACTCTTTCAGAAATCAACGATGAAGTTGTTTTACTGCTGCTGAAAGGGCCATAAACTGAACAAAAAAAGGAATCAAATATCGGTGAGAATTGCGCAAAAAAGATACCCGTATCACCCCTGGTCAAGTGGTCTGCTAATGTGCTATGTTGCGGTTGGGTCCTGCTGAATTGCTATGATGATGTTAGGGCAAACTGATGCTGTTAACAATAAGTACCTTTAAAAATTTTAATTTGTCTTTTTCGCGGTGTTCCGATAATCTGAATATATGCAGGAAAAGCCATTATGCGTATCAAACATTCAAAAATATATTTATTGCGAAATATTTTTAATGTAATGTATTAGTTGTTGAAAATTGACTATAATCAAAGATGGGTTATTCACGTCATTTTAAAAACACCAGCGCAGGCATTATTATATTTATCAAATATATATATGTTCTTGAATCTTTCATACATACACTGGTTTTTTCTCAAATCGCTCGGACTAGTCAAACATCGCGAACATGACAACTTTAGAAAAAATAACGCTACTAGTTCGTAACGGCATTAGTTTGCCCTACCCGCATCATAGCAATTCAGCAGGATCACCAGCATCATAGCATATTAGCAGGACCACTTGATCAGTGGTGTGTGTATATTTGACAGTTTACATGGGTTAGTGTTGGGCACGAGAATGTGCCCTATGTGAATGTATGTGAAAACTGTTTGATCATTGCGAATGAGCACCTATACTTTCGTTTACTGGATCTCAATCAAGTATAATAGAAAAGATTATATACCAAAATGAGTGTTTGGAAGACAAGAATGGAAGGCGTTATGCAAGGAAAAACAAATATATGTCAATTCATTGCCAACAATAACAATTATGTAATGGATTGTCACTGCTGTTACCACAATGTCCCTCCTGTTACCACGTCCAGCATTATGTGAATGAGACAGGAATGATGCGTAAAATCTGTGAAAATATTGATGTAATAAGCAAAGAACCAGAGTCGGTGATGTAAAAATAATTATTACGTGCAGACTAAAACTTACTCATGCCTATGCTGAATTTTGTCCCTGCTCTTACCAAAATGTTCCCTACTGTTACTATTTCAAGGGTAACAGTAGGGACGGTAACAGTAGAGACGTTTCGGGTTTATAATGGGGATTCCTCCTGGTCGTCCATTGGAATGAAACAAAATGTATATGTTGCCTCATAGGGATCACCTTGGACAAAACTAAGAAGAGAAACATTTGTGTAATAACAAACTCACAGACCTGTATCTATGGTAACAGTAGTGACACACTCCCAATGTACTCACCTTTTTGGTGAATAAAACTGTCAATTACAGGCAAATTAACTGCGCCGACCAACAGACGACATTTGTTTAGCCATATGTATTGATGAGTAGTACTGAAAACCAATTTGCACTTCCTTATTCCCCAATGCCAAGACTGTTGTATTCTGTGTTTCTCTCTTGGTAACAGTAGGGACCACCAATCGTGGGACAGTGTTGTGAGCTAAATTTTGTCACTTGACTTGGTAAACATTTCGCATACTTTGTGATTTTATGATCAGGTATGTTACATATGATGCAATTTGTCAAATAAAGTGGTATTTAATGGTCATATTTTATACGAAAATGTATGTTTTTGGGGGGATTCCAGAAAATGGGACGGGCATAATTGACCATTTTTGCCATATTACGAGCCTCTGGGATGTAGAGATACCAATGATCGGACGGTCTACGGTCTGTAACAAGTTGACCCCATACCATTTGATATCTCAAATTAAAAAATGTGATCATTAATACACTTTTCTAAAAAAAAAAGGTGATGGACAGAAATAAGCCACTTTTTTTGAAAAATGCCCATATAGGCCTACTATTTCGATTTTGTTTACACACAAGGCGAATAGCGCTGCAGTAACCAATGACGCAATTCGCTGTAGTATCCTACCAGAATGGCGGATGCTGGCGACGTCATGCATTACGTTAAGCCAATAGGAAGTGAACCTTCCCGTTGTATATATTCCCTTGGACTAGACACTGGCTCTATGACGCTCCGACGCTCTGCTCTGTTCGCCGTCATGACGGCATACATAGTGTAACGACGTAGCCTCATAGAGCCAGCGTCTAGTCCAATATTCCATGTGTGCCAACGACCTTGGTCTTGGTATAGCGTGCCGCACTACTGGGTTGGCGTAGATCGTCATAGACTGCGGTAATACTATATTTTCGTACCCGGGTACGAATTGTAAACTGAAGAAATGACCAGTAGGTAACTTGGAGATGCCATTGGTCTATCCGACCTTGTCCTTGTAAATCCAATATTTACACCGCGAAGCTTGATAAATTTATGCTGTTTACTTTAGTATTTAATAATGCTGTAGGAAGAATAGTATAATAGGAGAAATGATGCGTGAATCGCAAGAAACACAACTTCTGCATTGTATATGTTTTCTGACTTCTACTCAGTTCTAGTTCTAACTTCTTGGTCTATCTTTAAACTTAAAGTCGGAAGTTATCTCAGTCGTTATTTATTAAACCTGACGTTTATAATCAGAGCAAAGCTCTATTCAAGTTATCGATGTGTACCACTTCACCAGGCATGTCAGGCACAAATCCCTAAAAGAAAGATTTACCACCACCCCCAATATAATTATAATATAAGTCTATGATTAATTATGTATTAATGGGCATATGTATTATCATTGGTTTGGATGGGTAGGGAGCTAGCCTGACTTCTTTATCAAAATGGCTGACTCGCAATAGTATTACCTTCTGTTTTGGTTGGAGCGACTCGTGATAGCATTATATTATCTTCTGTATATATTAGTTGGGACTACTCGCGATAGAATTTTTAGGACAGGGATGCTGATAATATGAAAATAGGGTTTTTTCCCTGATTTAAAGGTACGGTTGGCCTTGGCGGTGGGTATCCTGTGGAAATATTTCCACCCGTCAAAAACCGCCACAAACAGAAAGAACAACACAATGTAGACAGACTTTGTCCGTATACAAATAAGAAATATCGCATAAACACCCATATAAAAATGTACCATGGTAAACCTAGATATTACCAAGGTTTTACCAAGGTAAATCAATATATACCTCGGTAAACCAAGTATTACCTCGGTAAACCAAGTATTACCTCGGTAAACCAATATATACCTAGGTGATACCATGGTAATATGTGATTTACCTTGGTAAGTTTACCAAGATATACCGAGGTAAACCAATATATACCTAGGTAAGTCAAGATATACCTTGGTAAGTCAAAATATACCTTGGTAAGTCAAAATATACCTCGGTAAGTCAAAATATACCTTGGTATATCTTGGTATATCTGGACTTACCTCGGTATATATATTAACTTACATTGGTATACCTCGGTAAGTCCAAATATACCTTGGTATATCTCGGTATATCTGGACTTACCTCGGTATATATATTAACTTACATAGGTATACCTCGGTAAGTCAAAATATACCTTGGTATATCTCAATATTTCTGGACTTACCTCGGTATATATATTAACTTACATAGCTATATTTTACATTTGACTATATATGCTTCCACAGTATAATACCATATAACAAGGTACCGTAGGCCTACTCTATTATGAGTATTTAACACAACATACTACCATAGTAAACTTTCCAGGTACTCCAGTTTATCACGGTCAGACTGCTGCCACAGTATTTTCCCCATATATAGTGTAGAATGCCATTGTGAAATTACCACCTATACATAGGATCCTTCCCCTGAATATGTAGCTTCTTACCACCCAAGGACTCCTGAATCAACTGTACAGTATCACCATATGCACTTAATTTTGTTTTGTTAATCACGTTCGTCGTTCAAACCAACTAGTGTGATATACTGCATGGCTATTATCTTTGCTAACAAAGTAATCTAAAGTAATCTAAATGTCAAAATTGATGGACATAACTCTGAAATATATCATAATCTGAACTTAAGAAATTATAATATATCAATATATATTAACTTATTTACAACTTTAATACAAATGTAATACCCGGGCCAGCTCGCCCCTGAAAGGTGGGCCAGCTCGCCCCAAAAACGGCCTGGGGCGAGCTGGCCCTGGGGCGAGTGGGCCCGGATCCACCTATACTATGTTCTACCATGATAAAAGTAACGTCAATGTGGTCTCATGAAGTCATCTTAGTTACTGAGTTTTCACCAGAATTCTACCATGGTAATTTTCCACTTATTGTGGTCTACCATGGTAAAAGTTACTTTAATAATGTGTTTACTTTAATAATGTGTTTGTAAACAGGTAAATGTCCATGTATTGTGTGGTGAAGGTAAAATGTCTCCCTTTGTTTGTTTACCGTGGTAGGCCTAGCTATTACATTTTCCCAATTAATAATTGTTAATATTACTCTAATTTAATCCAGAAAATAGAGTACACGAGTTCAAAACATAAACGAAACGAACCGCGCATAAATTACTGTCCGAAATCGCCATTACGCAATCACGAAAATAAAAAAAACTGATATTTCATGAATTATATAACTAGTTGGTTGGTTGATTATTTAATGTGTGTCATGTATACATTATATGATACTAATATGAACTGCTTTAAACATGTTCGTTTTTAATTGTCCGTTTCGCTAATTCTCAGTTATCGATCGACGACCTCCACTCTTCACTTCCGTCAGTTCCAATGTTTTTGGCGGTATAGATTTTCATTTTGTTTTCGAAGCTAGTAACGAATCATTCTCCTCGTTATGTCGAAGGACAAACTTAAACATTATAAACGATACTTGGAGGACCCACTGAGTGAGAATATTCCAAAAAGCACAACTAGACGCTGGATGTGTGAGGCTGATCGTTTCGATTCGACTGCAAGTGGAACTTCAACTTGTGAACACACAGTGACAGTGAAACTGCCGGCCACAATTCTCAAAGTGAAAGTGTCTCAAATACAGTGTCAAATGACTCAGACTTAATTTTTTGCAACACCTAATGAAATGGAACAAGTTGAACATAATGATAATGAACAAGTTCAACTAAACATGCTAAATGATCAACAAGAAACACAGGATTCAATGGTTCCGCGGCCGTCAGTTCCGCAGTCAGATATTGAATATTCGGGCAATTCCACGTGACTGACATTACATTCAAAGAACTTTTTCCAGATTCATTGTGGTGTTACCAGCAACATGTATAAATATATAATCTTATTTCTATGTGTGATGTTGGCTTGTGCCAGGGTGCACCCAAAAATGTGCATTATTCTGAATTTAGTCAAGCGATGATAAAATGGCATCGTTCAATGTTAGAGTGACTGACATTACATGAAAATATCAAGGCACATTGTCAACTTGTTTTCAAATTAAATTTGTCTTAAATTTACAGAAACTCATATGTTTTTATTTGTTAATTTTTCATGGTAGATATTTCAAGATAATGTAATAGCAAAATTTAAGCTTAGAACTATAATAAAATATTTTTTGCTGTCCAAATTATGCGTGACTGACATTACACTAATTTCGTGACTGACATTACGCTATGAAATATATCAAGTATTTCCAACAGTTTCTGATCCAAATGAGTAATTAGTGCCCTAAAATCATATTTTATGGGGTTTAAATGCATTTAATATATTTTATTACCATATACAGCACATGAACATAACATTGGCTAATGTAAGCGTGACTGACATTACACAAAATTATCCATTGAAGATACATGGTAACTGGATTTCAAATTTAAGTTGTTTTACATTCAAAGAATTTAATATGAACACCTTTTTCAATTATTATAGTTGGAATTTCAAAATAATATTATGGATAGACTAATGTCTGTGACTGATATTATTTGATTAAATTTGTGCAAAACATTAGCCTACGGTTTGAACAAATTCTCAATTACCTTTTGCACAAGTTTTTCAGACAATAGTGTTCGGAGACCGGGAAAATGGGAGGTGATTTGCGTAGTTGTCTTATACTTTCAGTTTGGCAAACATTTTCAACAAATGCATATGAAATTTCAGTTGAATATTTCACATCAAATCTATGTTGAAATTTCCCTGGTACAGTTTGTTTACCAGTATTTAGTGAGATATATTATGTTTTTATACAAGCTGAATAAATAAATAAGTGGATAAGAATCGTCATTGTATGGCAGCCCCTCTGCGAAATATGATAACATAATACTGGGACTTTCTCGTAGAAGTTGAACAACTCATTACCACAACAAAAGTCTGAGCACACTGTTTATTATACCTGGGAACATGAATTTCTGAATATATAAGCTAGCTGATAATTTTCAGCCCACTTGTAGTTAGGGCTGTAACAATGCGGAAGTTCACGTTGCAATGCACATCCCAATGTTTATGCTTCGATGGGGTGTGAACCACGATGCACAATTGCTAGTTGTCACTGCCGCGGTACATGTATATCTATGAATTAATTCAGCCTCGTTCAGGCTCATTGTAGTGATCAAGTTGCTCATTGCCCAAATGGTAACCAATCTGATTCATGCAATTAGGAAGGGTAAATTGCCTACTAACTTTCTCTTTCTCGTTGATGAAATTGATGTCATTCTTGGAAATAAAGGTTGAGAAACTGAATTCTTGAGGTTTGTTAGAAAGCATTTGATGAGTTTTTATTCGAAAGTGTGCCTTTCATAAATCGTGATGTATCACTTCAGACATTTACGATGCGATGCATTGACATCATGATGAATCATTGCAGCCCCATTTGTAGTATTTTTTTTTCATGCAAACAGCAGGATTTTACTGGAAATATTAGGGAAGTTTAGATTGAAAAACTTCTAACTTTACACGTCAAACAATTTGTCGCATATTTTCCACCACATCCATAGCTAATTTAAGTTTATCAATGCTTGAAGGGAGAAGTTAGAAGTTTCTCAATAAACATCCCTATTGTGATAAGAAGTTAGTATATGTAGTTACTGTGATAGATATTGGGGCATTAAAAGACACGGTTGCCTATTGACACCAAATATATACCGGTTAGCAGCTCAGACTTTGTACACTTCTTTTTAGAATAGACCAATGTGTACCAATGATCATGACATTTAATTTTATTGATAGCTTGTTTATTCGGAGATAAGAACATTAAACCAATCACTGAATATATAGTACTGCCAATTAAGAATCAGAGCTCTGTAATACCACAGTACATCCATTCGCATTAAAAAATATTGAACAAAGAACTGCACTGTGTCATCATCTATACCATGCATTTAACTATTTGCTGGGAAATCTGGGAAATCAAAATTCCCACGTGAATTAACAACAACTGGGCCATTCAGTTTCTTGCATATGTCTTCCCGTTGATATAAGCTTGTCTTCATGTGAAGGCCACTTCCAGAATTTCCCAGCGGCCAGCACTGACCATAACATAAACTTCATATGTTAAAATCGCAAAAACACATCTTAGGAGATAAGTACGACGTGTACGACTTACTCACTCGCCATCTATGTTCTGAAGCATTTCTTACTATATTAAATACCGCTACACATACCGTAAATTCAATGCTCACATACATGTACATCACGAGAACAATATTCAAAATTACTAGTAGTAGATGCACTTATATGGAACTGCATATGTTTACAAATCCAATTAAAACATGTAGTATGTTTTCTTACAATATTTTTATTTCATCTACCAGAATAGGAACAAATTGCAAAACGTGACTGACATTACATGTCGTGACTGACATTACGCGTGACTGACATTACATATTTCAACTCTTGCTAGCGGTCAACTTAGACATCGAATGGTGCTTATTTTGAACACAGACATTGAGGCTCAGGTATATTGAGCGTCTCTAAGATATGGTTGTTATATTGTCATGCAATATTGTTTTATACAAAAAAAGGTAGTATTTTCGTGACTGACATTACATATAGTATGTAGATTTCTGAAAAATATTTTTCCCCAAATGGACATCAGTCACAGAAATATAAACCCAAGATGTGTTATAGCGTGCATCGACCTATTTAAATACTGAAATACTACAGGTCAATCTTAAATAATTGTTACTATTTGCTCAATTACTTACAAGCCACTTTTAGCTAAAAATTTAGTAGCACATGTGGGTTAACAATGGCATAAGCTTTCAGCACTAAATTGATGAATATGAGAGTGAGAAAAACTGTTTTCAATAACTTGAATACCATAACTATCAGATTTTCAAAGTGTTTAGTCAATATTCAAGATTTAATTTTTTCACAAATTTCATTCTCCGTCGTGGAATTGCCCATGAGCTTCAAGTTGAAGAATATATCGACTCAGAGGAAGTATGTTTGGAGATTGGTGATAATGTGATATTTCAAGACGACGGATTTGCTAACGATGGAAATGAATCAGTCCAAATCGAACTTGAACAACTTCAAGCCAGTGACGATGAGCGGGGAATAATCGACATGAACTAGAATTAGAATATTAAACAAAAATTTCTCAATTATACTAATTTATATCATTGTGGTGAATGTCGGTTTTGGAGAACTTGGCTTATGTTAACTTTCATGTCTGTACGAACAGAGACCAACTGCGTCAATGTAAACAGAACAGCTACAGTGTGTCAGTATGCCGTAATTCGTGACCCAGTGTTGTGACTAGAGTGGACAAAGCGGACTGCTCACGGAGTTCTACTCAGCACGCAATGTGTGTGAACTGTGACGCGGTCGGCTGACCAGGAGAACAATAACATTAGAACTCGGCTATCGATCACGGTCGGATGTGGAGTTGTGGACGTATTTCTAACATCACAGTTCCATCATGGAGACACTAAAAGACATTGACGGTGATATTGTTACCATCTTATATACCTTCATACAATTAAACATCTCATTATTTTAAACACATCGCTGTCACTTCGATACGTTTACCCCAAATGAATACCATTAGAACTTTGGTCCATCGCAACTAGAAATCATTATAGGCAAAGTTCTAACATCATTGATCAATTCCCCCAAAACTGGCGAGCAATATTACATCACAGATGCTTAGTACCAGTACTAGATATTATAGATGTGTGTATATGGGTTCAATTAAATTAAATGATCGATGTACGTATCTACCAGGGTAGATTCCAATATTTATTTACCATTTTACCTATTAATTATCATGGTACTTTCAACTGACATGTACCGGTACCCTAGTACTTATTCATTGGTAAATCGATACTGCGTCAAATTTCCTTGGTGGATTTTTACCATTCTAGATTCACATATACATGTAAACTCTGGTAATACATGTATACCTTGATATATTCAACTTTTTTACTAGGTACTCCAGAAAATACCACGGTTAAAGAACCTGGGTAAACTGTTGAAATACCTCAGTATTTTGCCACAGTGAATATAGCGTGGTAAATTTTACTGAGGTGTTCTACCAAGGTCAAATACCTTGGTAGAACATCTTGGTAAAATTTATCATGCTAAATTCACCGTGGTAAAAATACAGTAGTATTCAAACAATTTACCGAGGTTCTTTTACCATGGTATTTTCACCATGGTAAAGTTTTACCGTGATTTTTTCACCTTGGTAAAATTTACCGACGTGATCAATTGACCAGGGTAAAAAACCATGGTAAAATTTACCTCGGTAAATACCTTGGTAAATTCTAAAGCACTAAAATTTACCTTGGTAAAATTTACCGACGTGATCAATTGACCGTGGTACAAATACCATGGTAAAATTTACTTTGGTAAATACCTTGGTACATTTTTATATGGGCAGTATGTTATTGTCATATCTTTGACCATTGTTATGTAAACAAAAGCATAAAAAGTTACTTTTCTGGTGTTTGTTTATATTATGATGGTAACATAAAGAGCGTTCTTTGTTGTTGAATTCCTGATATGGAACGAATAAAGAGCGTTTATGCCATTTGTGTGTGATTAGCCAGCAGCATTGTGCTGTCTTCTGTAACACAATCAGGCTCTTGCTTATGTAAAATATAGTAAATCTTTATGATAACATGCTGTTTACGCGATGGTCATGGTATATATGAACGAAACTGTATGCGTTTTAATGTTTTTCTGTTTACGGTGATTGAACAAATATGAATATTTTCGACAACTAAGGCCTCACGTGCCTTTAAGTCAATAAGTAAACCATATGAGGTAAGCAAGCCCTCGTGCAGTGACACCACATGCATGCTATTGTATATGACCATAGTTATGGCCCAAATCTGTGATACACCATATGTGGGAAACAAACCCTCAGTGACACCACATTCACGCTATATGATCATAGAAATACTATTGAGATGTGCAAGAGATGCTGATTTAATAAAAAAAACACTACTACTACTACTAACTCGAGGACAGAGACACAAAAGCTCCAGGAATGAGACATCAATGTTTGAACAGGGATGCTGATAATATGAAAATAGGGTTTTTCCCCTGATTTAAGTCAATAAGTAAACCATATGTGGTAAGCAAGCCCTCATGAAGTGACACCACATACATGCTATATAACCATAGTGGCCCAAATCCGTGCAAAAATACTTAAAAAAAATTATATAAAAAATACTAGAGTTCCGGGAAGGAGACTGACTCCGAGACATCAATTCTTTCGATATAGATATTCTGATATGTAATTAGGGATTATCATTGTTGTACAAATTCTCACAGTTGACTGTTGAAAACTCAGGCTAATTAAAACAGGTTATAATTAGCCCAATTCTCCTCTTGTGTTGCTAAGTGATACACCAGGTCATGCCAATAGTTTAGGGGTAGGTTAGATAGTAGTTTCAATTACTCTTATTAAGTGCAATTAATTGCGCTTAAGCATAAATGCCCTATTTGTGCTTTAAAAGGACAATATGTGGTATTTGCGCTTAAGCGCAATTGTTAAGCTCAATTGCGCTTTATTATAATATGATAATAAATATTAAAAAGCCAAAACAGTACTTTTTATTTATTTGGAGGGGGTATATGTTAATTATGCCTAATTGCCTATAATATACCGATACACTAAAGGATTGGACATTTGAGGTATTTTTATTGCATAAAGGGTAAGTTTATCTCAAATTATTAGTAATTTATTACATGATTTAAGGACACTATCCCATTTTCTTTGAGGCCTAATCTCAAGTGAAGCATTTATTTTGCTTGCAGCTAAAAAAAAGCATGCTTTTCAACTTATAATTTTTTTTATTTAATTCTAAATGACTGTTTTTCATATAAAAACCACCTCAATGTGATGCAAAGTTATTATTAACAATCAGATACGAGCTAACATAGCTTTTCTTGGTTCTTATTGTACTAAACAAAGAATATGTTGGAAAAATTACCTTGATGTCAGAGCACTATTTCACCCCTCAGCCTGCCTCAGCCATTACTATTATTTAATTTTGAGGAAATCCCCCCTGTATACTACTATTCAGCCCTATGTTTATTTGGATCACAAGAGTAAATCATAGGCCTACTGAATGCAATGACTTCACTGAACTTCAATATGAATTCGAGAATTCTGTTTCTATTAAACTGTTGAAAATTTTGGCCACAATGGCTGGGGGGGTGTAATTGACTGGCAGGCCTGTCATCAAGTCCCATGTATAACTTGAAGTTTTGAACTGTTATTGTTACAAACTACTCAGATAATACTCAAACTTTTGCTTGTAAAAAATATTGATTTGGCAGTCACATTGAGTGATTGACTGATTGATTTACAAGACTTGCCCCCTACCAAACAATGTCACATATTTTCTGGCCCATTCCTCCTACTCATTAACTTAAGTCATTTACTTAAATTCTGAATTATGATATTTGTGTTCTATATTATACATGTTACTACTGTCCGTAATACACGCAATCGACCTAGTGTCTATTTATCACAACGTTTCCTTTTCAACATCAAAGTGTCAATGATCTCAATGTCACCACTTCAAGTTCAAAATAAAACAACAGTTTTGAAATCATATGATACGGTACTTCGATTCAATCAATTTCAAGGGGGGGGGGGGGCCGGAAAAAAACTGCAGACACAGGGTGGAAAAAAACTGTTTTCTTCGGTTTGGGTACCCCCCCCCCCCCCCCCAAAACAGCAAACGTTTGACCGGAAACCGAAAAAAACAACGGAGCATACAATTCACGAGAAGGTGCTTGTTAACTTAGTTTAGATTATTATGACTAAAATGGTCATTGTCTACCAGTAGAACGCAGATTTGTACCCCGTGATGTCATGACATGTACAGGCGTGTATATTGGTGATCGCAACGCTTTGTATGCACTTTAAAAAATGACAACTAGTCATTACCTCGACTTTGAAAAAGATGCAAATGAGATGAGTGAGATACCAGCATATAACTGTTTTCTGATACCATTGGAGGAGAAATTGTTTAATACATGGGATAGTTCTGCAGTAAAAATTTGCCAGATAAGCGATCGCAGGGTAGAATTCTGCATTCGACTGGTAGACACTGACATAGTCGGCATTATTAAGAGGGTTAATGGGGTCAATATCACATGTAAACCAAGACAGTGGTTATCCAAATTTTTTTTAGGTGGATTGTACTACTCATGTATATATGATTTGGATATTAAGGTTAATCCATATTCTATAAAATGAGAGAAAATTGAAGTTGTGAGTCTGAAAATACATATTTGGAAAAAAATTACATGCAAATTTTTTCCGACAACCCCAACTAAATGAATAAGGAAAAAATTTACGTGTAAATTTTTTACGCCTATGTACCCCCCCCCCCCCACACCCGGTACGTTGTGTCCCGCAGTATTCCCCCCCCCTTAATCAACGCCTAATTTTGATTACCAATGTCGTTTCCAGAAAAATAACGATAAATGAAGCTAATGTCCCCAAATTTGTTGTGATTAATTTCCAATTCACGGAATATATTGCACATTTCCCGGATGATGATTTCCGTATGTGAATGCAAATTCAATGCGAATCGAGTTGATTTCAAAATGTGCGAACTCTTATCACTTTATACGGAAGTGTGATGACGTCATCGTGTTACGGTACGAAGTGCGTACGAACTCTAAGAGTATTACCTCAGTCTGTGACGATCTACGCCAACCGCACTACTGTGCCAACTTTCAAACATGCAATATAGAGTTTCTCCCCTTGGTACGGTATGATGATCGAAAGATCGAAAGTCCGTCTATCACTGATCTGTATGTTTTCAATGTTTGTCCGTTTGAAGCATGGTATATGAAGGTATATTTGGTAAAACTGCTTGCAAACATTAAATATAATATGCGACGTGTATGTTGTGCTAATGCAATAGAATCAAAATATTTTAAAGAGCGTAGGCCTACGTGTATTCAAAATTAGACTCAGTGGTACACAACCGACACTTATAATTAAGAGCGTTTTGTTCCATGGCGGGGGAACTTGTAGTAAGATGCAGTTTGATGAAACAATACATTATAATCTGCTTTCTATTTGTATATTAAAGTCACACTGATCAGTGTTACACATTTCAGAAAATCAATTAGATTATATAGCGCAATTGAACATCATACTTGTCGTGTAGTTTTGAACTGTTAATTGGTGTTGAACTAGGACAGTGAACCATGTAGATAGGGAACCATGTGAAGGCTAATATTACGCTCTTATTTTGACGCTAGCTAGAGAATAGAAAATTCTAAAAAAAAAAAAAACTCTGTATTTATATAGTTATATAATAAACCAAATTAATGTAATCATTGGTGAGTGTGTTTTTGTCCAGCCTTGAAAGCCCTTTATTGTAGCAATCAGTTGTTTAGTTTACATAACACGCACTTACTTACATGTATTTGTCCCACTGACTTCACGCTCTTTATTTTAGGTAGGCCATTGAATAAAGAGCGTTAATTATCTAACTGATTGAATTACATGATATCGCCAGCCCGTATATTTCTTTAAAGCCTATCACTATAATAAATAAAAGGGCTGGTGATATCATATGTAATTTAATCAGTTAGAGAATGGCAGCTCTTTATTCAATGCACTCTAGTTTATTAATTACTTTTAAATGCATTATTAAATAAAGCTAAATATAGGCCTATCGGAATAAAATAACCAAAAAGGCTTATGATTCACAAAGTAATTATACAACAGTAAACGCTCTTTATTGCAGATATCATTGTTGATGGTGGCATACACATACATATATATGCTAGCTAGTAGGCCTACTGGGTAGCTCTTTAAGTAAATATGACGAGATTTACTATAAAAAAAAATAGCACGAAATAGGTGTATATTCCACAAAGAAAATTGATAGAAAGATATTTCGTTCTTTATCATGCAAATAAAAAAAAATATGCCAACATCTTCCAACTTCAATATTTATTTCAATAATTAATATCAAGTTAACTCAATACTAGTTAATCAGTAGCCTATAAACTTTTTGTCTTTGGATGACAACCGTGGCATTCTATATTCAAAAATAAATTAGATGAAACGAATACGAATGCTGAGCATTTTTATTTCAACTGAAGCTGTTGCTATCGTCGCTATTAATATATAGCTCTATACTCACGCTGGTCATCCGTGCAACGATGACCCGGATAAGTAACGACGGACGCTACTAGTTCCTCATGCTTTCCACGAGCGATGAGTTCAGGTAGGTACACACATATCGTTATTATAATACCTTGTCGGTTTCAGCAGACGATTTTGTTCTAGTATTATTGTTAACAATAGTTGGTTCTCCAATTACAACTTGTTATGTCATGCTGGATTAGATATTTTAGCATCATGTGTGACACTAAACTATGAGGTTTCGATTTATCGAAGAAAATATGTTCAAATAACTAATGAAAATTCATAAATACGAAACCTCCTCCCTAATACATGTTGTCGTGCCGGATGATGTGTGTACCGTTCACATATATAACATACCGTAGAAAATTCAGGATTGCTATAGATGCAAGTAAAATGGACTTTTATTCGCGTTTCCAACAACTTTGGTAGTAACGAGGACCCGTTGAATTTTCTGTGGGAAAGTAACTGGACGCGAAAATTTGTAACGACGGACGCGTTTTTTCCCCTCAGAAATATTTACCTTCACTGTGGCTTCACATGATATGTCATGGGCATATATGGTCATTTTTGAAAAACAATAAAGGTAAAATATTTAGGAATTTAGGATATGTCCAATTAATAATCAGATTTTTTTTGCACAACATAATGGGAAAATACTATAACACACCGGGGCGTGTCCCGTCTCCGTTGGCGCGGGTGATGCATGTCGACATGGATTTTTCCAACTGTATCCCCTTGAACCAAACCAAACATTCCTAAAGGCTCTCAAAATTACATTTGCACCCCCCATATATATAAACAATTAGCCATGAATGAGACGGCGCGTCTTGTTATTTATAAATTCCTATTTTTCATTTGCAGACGGAGAAATATTAGTGCCTATTGAAGGCGAATTCCTGGAAGTCGATGACAGCCTAGCTTCCCCAGTGATCCCGCCTTCTGTATGGTGCTGGCAATGCCACGAAGTTGGAATAAATATATAAACCTGCAATCATTACGGCAACATTCACTTTCGCATATAAAAGACAAGCCAATGTCGTGTGGAACTTGTCATAAACGCTTCCGGTCGAGTGATGAATTCGTGAGTATAATGGTCCTATGATAGCCACCATCGCTCGATCTTGGTTTGCTTAATAGCATTAAATCTTTAAACAACCCAAATCGCTGTTCGAGGTCAGCCAATTGACTGTCCAGATTAGCCGTGGTGTGATGGTAGTTACTATCATCACCTGATAAGCCGACTGGTCCCCTGTCCATTGGTGGTTATCATCACTACTGTGGTAATTACTGTTTGGCGGCTCATATTGGGCTTTGGTCCCCTTCTGGAAACCCTTCACTATAATGGTCACTCGCATGCATTAGCCCTTGGTTTGTTTAATCTGCTTAAACTCTCCAACAACCCAAATCGTTGTTCCAGCTCTGCCACTTTATTATTCATTTCATTTTACTGGCCCTATGATTATTATTTGAGTGGCTGTAGTCATATTTTGTCGTTTGGGTTTCCGATGCGTATTGGCCGTGGTCATAATTAGCAAAGGTCTGTCCCGAGTAATGGTCATCATTACTCACAACCGGTCTGATGTATGGCCGTGGGGCCCCGTGTCTATCCAGTGAGTCAATCCGGGGTTTTATATAAGGATCTTTTGGTCGTACCCCATCTCATCACCCCTGGTCTTTCGCACTTCAGCAATCAATTTTACTCTTTCCTGAGCATATATGGACAAGTCATTTGTCCCAGTTGAGGGGATGGCCGATACATCTTTCCGGGGATGGCTGACTGGATGTCACCATGTGATATAGGGGCCTCCGAGTTTTCCTCATCGCTACTGACTGTCAGTTTTGATAACATATTTTGCCCCGGGAGTGGTGTGTATACCTGTCGTCGGACTGTGAACTATTACTGCCCACTCCCGACTTCTCTGGATTGTAGCGTTTATTTATCAGGTCCACCTCCGGACGAACTGTATTGATAGCCGGGGGTCTCATGGCATAACCCGATTGAACAGTTCGGTCTATGTTCGGTGGAGGGAATTCTTTATAATCTGCCGTTCTGTTTTCTGGACTTGATAGTCGATACAAATGTTTTTTTTTATTCACGACCCTGTGGTTGGTATCCTGCAAATAACATGCATCAGTTCATATCGGCACACATTTAATAAGGCCTGAAATGTTCAACAACAAATTTACTGTTTCAGTATCACAACATGCCTGCTGACATGGGTTAGTGATCTCCACACACGTGTAATTTGCATCAGGGTCCCATATTAGCTTGAGTGATATTATCTCCCCGACGGCTAGGGTCCTAAATCCACCAACAACGTGCCTATCGATAGCAAACATTCATATACACTCCTAGTTGTGCAAAGAGAAACAGAGTAATGGCGATATGAAGCACCCAAGTTTCACGACAACGTTTCGTCTGTTTAAAATTTGCTGCGAAACAGATGGTTAACAATGCGACAAATAATTGTAAAACACATAAACATGTGATTGCTTATACATTCAAAGCATTCATGTTTCTAAATAAATTATTTGTCTGAATATTCGCGTCCGCGGTTACTCAATGTGATTTCTGAAGCGCGTCCAACGTTACATGATAACGGGTCCTCGTTACTCGTTGATAATGCTAAGTATTCGAATTGCTGGAAACTGGTTGCTGGGCGGTGGTTGTGTTGCTTATATTTCAATGACAGGGATCCCGGCGGTACCTCAACGTCATGAGTTGTTCAGATTTGCACGTGATAACATTATTTTTTGGGTCAATTTGCGTGCAATTTCAGGGTTTTGCAACAACTTTCCTCTTTACACATTAATTGTGGACACGTTGACATCAATTTAGCACCCACCGATTTAGACTTATATTGTCCCAAAACACTACGCACACTAAAACATAGGTAGATTAATTTTAAAGGCCTTTACTCAACGTTTTTCTTGACCAGCCCGAGACAATTTCTTCACAAGGAAGTCGCGTCCGTCGTTACTTATCCGGGTCCTCGTTACACGGATGACCAGCGTGATACTGAGCCGTTCGCGAGCGCATTCAGCAATGCTCAAATGAGAGCAGGAGGTGAGGTTGATATTATACATCAAGGCCAAGGTCGTTGGCACAGTAGTATGACACGATCAGCCTTATAGCTGGATAAACAGCGGTCGTATTTGTGCTGTGTACGGCAGCGGCTGTGGCCTCATGTTGAGCTGCGGATCACCTATTGACCGGAAGTAGAATTTATAATCTGGAAAACCCTTTTAGTTTTGATCTATTCCCAGACAATTCGATAACACATACAAGTATCACAGTTTTATAGGGGTGGCAGAGGGTGATTCCACACCAAGTCTCGAGTCTAATTTTCTACGCTGTCGGCCATTTTAGAACTCGCATGTGTCAGCAGTTGCACCCTGAAACACAAATACAGCCAACTTTACGGAAACAAGAAATATGCAACTTGTTCGATAGATTTGTTCGATAACAATGAATCTTTTCTATGTATATGTGTTTTCATTAATCACATTATTTCATAGATTTGTAACAGGTAATTACGAATTTTTAGTGACACAACTCTAAATGAAAATCAGTTAGCGATATTGTTGTTGTAACTGTATAATTTGTATAATTTGTAATGTATCTGTATCTGTCTAATGGGTGCGTCGAAATACCAAGCAGAACCAAGCAGAACCAAGCAGAAGAAAACTAAGGCGGAAAATGACACTTAAAGCATGTTTTGTGGTGTATAATGAAGAAATAAACCATAATATCAAGCAGTACCAAGCAGAAGAAAACTAAGGCGGGAAATGACACTTAAACAGGTCTGGCAAATGTGAGAATACAGCTACAATAGCTGTATTCAGCTAACCTAGCTGTATTCACCGATATATTATACTCTCAAAGCGGCTGTTTTTCGATAATAAACTAGAAGCGCTAATTTGCGCATCAAAATTAGGCTACCCTATTCTCCGGTCACCCTCAACCAAATCAAAATCGTCGCTTGTGTTCTGACAAAGTGTTGCCTTTTGTCGGCACGACGATGGTGATTATGTGTGAAAACTTACTATGGCAGTCGATGTCGGTCATAACGGTTAATAACTCTCTTAAAAGTATGCAATGCGGAATACCTTGAAAAATACAATATTTATCACCGAAGATGGAACATCTTAATCATTCCCGGAAGTATCAATATGTCGATGCTGGTAAAACTCAGTTTGGTTGGTGCGTTAAAACAGGTAAAAAGGGGAACATTTCTAGCCAGAGTTTAACCGAGCGAGTTCCACTCACTGCTTGAGCTGATTCTCTCCAAAAATACGGAAACGCATACATGTATGTCGAATCGCGAAAATACAAATACCAATGTTATGTTTAGTAAGTTTTCACACATTATATATTTTCCCGCCAAAACAGATTGAATAGTTCTGACTCGCTAACGACCAGGACTTCATGTTTGAAATACTTCAGAAATTATATAAGTCGCATTTTCATTTCAGTTGTCCCTATGTTGTGCCATACATTTGCAATATGCCGCACAATATCTGTATATATACCGTTATGAATAGTTACCAGTATCGCTCACAAACCGCTAGTGGTATGTAATTCTAAATGCTCGATATAGGTACACCATTCTAACGCCCCCCTACCGGTTTAGCATCGGGAAGAAGTAAACGAGTGTTTGGGATGAATTTGATCTTTATTTTATAAGTTAGTTAATGAATGCATTTGCAGAAAATAGTCCCCAGAATATTTACTGACATCGACCACCGTAGTAAGTTTTCACACAAAATCAGAATTGCTGTGTCGACAAAAGGCAACACTTTGTCAGAACACAAGCGACGATTTTGATTTGGTTGAGGGTGACCGGTGAATATGGTAGCCTAATTTTGGTGCGCAAATTAGCGCTTCTAGTTTATTATCGAAAAACAGCCGCTTTGAGAGTATAATTTATAGCTGAATACAGCTAGGTTAGCTGAATACAGCTATTGTAGCTGTATTCTCACATTTGCCAGACCTGTTAAACTAAGTTAAAGCATGTTTTGTGGTGTATAATGAAGAAATAAACCATAATAATACAACATGACGTGGTTTTATTTGACTTTTGATGACACAGCGAGCGTAAAACTAGAAAACAGTGCGGCGATCGCGAAAAACTTCAGCTTGGTATTTCGTCGTTTACAGGTACTGCTTGGTTTATCACCGATAGGTGATAATTGAATTGCTTGGTTCGCGAAAAGACTAATAATTTCTATCACGTCCAGTAGTATCGACTTGTTTAAACTCCCCTCATCCTGTATCTGGTATATGTATTCACGTTCAAACTATTACTATACGAAGTTTGGTGGAGTTTGGTTCAATACTGAGTGTTTTGTTAGATGTTTTGTATAACGCGAACACAAACTTCTGTCTCATGGATTAGTTTAGGCGCTGATAGGTGATAATTAATATCTGCCATGGCAGATGGAATTTGGCAGGCTTTATTCACGAGAAAAACCTGTTTTGTTGGCCATCTTCGTCTGCATTCTCACTAAAATATTAGCGCCCCCCCCTTCCCCATTATTATTACAAGTCCATTCGTACAGTATGGTAGTTTAGATGGATCATACTGGACAAGTGCGTACATCTCAGCACGCCCCGGACTTCTAAGAAGTAGTAAATCGGTTGTTGAGTTAAAATACAGCATGTTCTCATGCGGAAATGGTTCGGGGAGTACAATACTATTAAACCACAAGACAAATAATTTTCAAATAGTTTATTGCAATCATAAGTAAACATTGTAAAATTATATATATGCAAAACATAGATCTGTGTTACTGCACTCTTCTCTATAATTCATGACCACCGACTAGCTCTTTTGTTTTCACCAATCACCATCTCGTATAAAATGTACACGTTCACCATGCCTGTTTTTTGGATTTACAGTGGTTATTCATGACATCATGTCAACATGTCCTGGTTCATAGAGATAATGATTAACATGCTTCAGCAATTTCTGATAGCTGTGGGACGACACTGATATTCGTTTTCGTCACGCATGTTTATACACCGACAGACCGTTATTAGGTTCTTCGTCGTGACATCAGGACATGTATGTGTCTGACCAACATCCAATCAGGCGATATCTTCATATGTTTGTTATCTGGCGATTCTACGTCGTGTTTAAGTTGGCGACATAACATCTCTTGGTGGTGGTGGAATTCTGGTGGAAATGATGCCAGCCATAGTATATATTCAATGTACTATGCAATATACTATACAATATACTATATATAATTATACAATGCATGAGTCATTGGTATAAAACACATGTAGCGTAAAACATAAAAATGTACTATACAATATACTATATACACTTATATACAATGCATGAGTCAGTGGTATAAAACACATGTAGGCTGTAGCATAAACATAAAAA
The DNA here is from genome assembly GCA_032622095.1 of Siphonodentalium dalli. Taxonomy (NCBI): domain Eukaryota; kingdom Metazoa; phylum Mollusca; class Scaphopoda; order Gadilida; family Siphonodentaliidae; genus Siphonodentalium; species Siphonodentalium dalli. The sequence goes on along the minus strand of CP136061.1, from coordinate 125,820,982 downwards.
TGTGAAGCACAAAATATAAAGCACAATATAAAAGCACAAAATATGAAGCACAAGACATGAAGCACATCTTGTGATTACCACAAAATTTAGGCACGCATCAGCCAATTCCACCCACTGACATTCAAGAATACCCGACATTATAGAGGTAGGCAAACTCTACCCTCGGCAGAACGGATTTGAGCAGAGCGTGTTCTCCTTGAAGTCATTGGATGGAAATGGCTCTGATGCGTGCCTAACGTTTGTATATATATCATGCTGCATGGTGGAAGCCAGTACTCTCGGGCTCCAAATAAACGTGCATGCACATTTATTATTTCAGGCGGAAAATTCCCCCCTGTACGCTGCTTATTTGGGTCTGCACGTTTATTTATTTTTCAGTAAAATAATTTGTACCAAAAGTGAACCGTCAAATTCATCAACCAAGTGAAAGTTTTACCACCGTAAAACATCTTTTCACTTCAAATTTAGGGAAACAGTTTGACAGTTATTATAGTAAATACGTTACTCGCTTGAGAGGAATTCCCAAAAATGAAAATAGCAGTGTTTACCTCCCCGCATTCATTTGAAAGTGGCTGCATTCGACTACTCTTGAGTGCCTAATAAAAGTACAGGGTGGAATAATAGTACAGGTTGGAAAATGTCGCGTAACTGAATAATAGTACATGTACAGGGCGGAATAAACGTACAGACTGGAAATATTAGTACCATACATCCCAACAAAACGCACCATCTGACTGGTTTACTGATGCCATGTGACAGAAATAGTTTTGATGGATAGCCAGGTCTGTGAATCTACAGTGTGCTGATCACTGTCAACAATCAGAGTTCATTTATCTATGAATAACACAATTTAAGATTGGTGAATTATTTCTTTTGGTTAATTTAATAAACGTACAGAACCAAATAACGATCGTACAGGTGGGAATTTTACCTCGATTTTAATAATCGTACATGTATGTTTATTAGGCACTCAAGAGTAGTAAGCCGAGTATCCATTACTTTCGCGCACGTGATTGTTAGGATTATCTCATTATCAGGGGGACGCACCATCATCCATGTTCTTCCAGAATACACATTTCCCCTCCCCGCATGCCTTTAAAAGTGGACCCATCGGATTCCGATTAAGCCGTGTATCCATGACGTTTGCGCACGTTTTCATCAGGATTATCTCATTATTAGGGGGGGACGCACCACGTGCCTACCAGAATACACATTTTTTACTGTGTCAGTGTGGGGCTCCATTTAGAACCAGATATTTTTGTTTTAATTATCTCAATAAAACACTCAATACTGCCATAATCCAACAATTTTATTAGAGGTTAATTTATAAAATATTTGGATCATTGAAAGTGTAATAAAATGTTACTTTATAGTTGGGAAGCTTAGTCTATAATTAAAAATGGATGTAGAATAAAACATCGGGGCCTCATTACGCACTGTCTTTAGGGAATTTCTGTAAAAATTGTTGTTGTTTCCCCGCGAGAATTTAAACATGGCTTACCGAGTTATGTATAAAATATAAAAATTTCACGTCCTCACTGTTAATTTTATAAACATTTGCTGGAAATTCCCCCCTGCAATATTATTTGGGTCTGCACGTTTATTAATTTTCAATGAAAGTTCCCCCCTGCACTATTATTTGGGTCTGCACGTTTATTTGGAGCCCGAGAGTATTTAACTTATCAGTTATGTTCAATGTACTATACAATATACTATATATACAATGTATGAGTCAGTTGTATAAACACACGTAGCGTAAAACATAAAAATGTGAAGCACAAAATATGAAGCACAATATAAAAGCACAAAATATGAAGCACATCTTGTGATTACCACACACAAAATTTAGACGCGCACCAGAGCCAATTCCACCCACTGACATTCAAGAATACCCGACATTATAGGTAGGCAAACTCTGCCCTCGGCGGAACGGATTTCGGCAGAGCTTGTTCTCCTTGAAGTCAGTGGGTGGAAATGGCTCTGATGCGTGCCTAACGTTTGTATATATACCATGCTGCATGGTGCATTTTTGTATTTGATTTGATTTGGAAAACTGATTAAATTTACAAAGAGCGTTTCTTATTTGATTTGAAAACAAATGTCTGATATAGCAGGAATAAAGAGCGTTTCTCATCACGTGCACCATTGAGTAAAATTGTTTAATTGTTGAATTTGATTGAAATTGGAAAATTGGTAGAAATGTATTAAAACAGATTGAAATTGAGTTAGATTTAATTACTCCAGTCGCTGTCTCTATTTCGTCATAAGTCTCTCTGTCATCTATCGTCAACAGTCCTTTGTCTGTGCCAAAAATTTTATGGATAATTTTGTTAACCGTCTTGTCATTTTCTGTCTTTCCTAAATTATGTCTGGCGTTTTTCTTTAAATGCAAAGTGCACAACGTGTGACCCGCTGTTGGGAAACATGCCTTGATTGCGTTAACCAGAGCAGTCTCATCGTCCGTTCCAAATACAATTTTGTTCGTCGGTACGTCTGTCAGTTTGCTGTTGAGAAAAGATAAAAAACGATGGTATGTTTGTGTGGTGCCATCCCAATGCATAAAAACAGGTCCTAATAAAATTGGAGGATTTTGAGTGCCATTTTTCACCAAATTGGGATTTTTGAAACAAATTGTTGTTAAGAAACAGGCACCGAGATTAAAAGTTCTGTCAATTCCGACAATTTGACCATTTTCTATGGCCGATTTGAGAAGGATTAACTGTTCATTGGTATGACAAATTATACTAGGAGGTTTTTTTGGATCGGTTGATATAACCTCCTTTATAAATGGGCTGTCGACAGCCTTATTCAACATAGCAATTATGTCGTCTGCTGTGATACGTCTATACTCATCTTCGGGTCTATTAGCTTTTCTTTGGATGAAGGCACGATCACGAACTTTTTTTACGTCGATATTGTCATCGGGACACTCCTTTGCCAGTTGTCGCTTTATGTGTCTGGGTTTGAGTCCATGTCGCAAGCCATCGTCAATTATGTCAGTCTGTTCGTTCGTCAAGCGTCTATAAGGAGCCGTCGTTATCTTTGCATTGCCGTGGGATGTCTCATCGGGACACGCACCAATGTATTCCACGACACACTTGCCCGGGGTGGCGTCTATCCACGTCACTCGTTTTCTGTACATTTTATTCCTTTGTAAAGAACACCATTTTCGAGTTAGTGTTACAACATCATCTGGCTGCGGCTGAGGCTCGAGAGGTTTGAACACTTTTTTAGAAACTTTGCCAAACAAATCTCCTTTTTTATCCAACCAAACAAGACAGTCCTTCTTTAGAAAATGATGTTTCTTGGTCGAAAATGATTTTGAATCCCAAGTTCCACAATCATCTGGATGAACATTATATTTGCCAGTTTGACGATGCCTAACATTTTCCTGATCATTTACTACGAAATATACATTTTCTTTCACACCAGAAGGAATAAACTTGTATTCAGGATCAGCTTCGGAACTAATGAGACCATATATAACATCAGTTGAAGCGATAAAGGCACCACTTTCGGAGTTGCAGACACTTTGGAAGGAGCAGACACTTTCGGAGATAGAGACACTTTCGGAGGAACAGACACTTTTGGAGATTGAGACACTTTTGTAGGAGAAGACACTATCGAATGAGAGGGACTAACTCCGGCAACAACAGATGCTGAAACGGTTAGACGGTTAACCGGTTAGCATTCGGTTAGCGACGTAACCGGTTAGAAAAAAATTAACCGGACGTAACCGCATCCCGTTGTCAGTTGAATGTGAACGTGAATAATCCTCAAAATATTAGGTTAAATGATGCAAAACTAATACTAAATCCCGTGTCACCGATAGTAGAGTGCAATGCAAGCATTAATTGGTACACGCGGTAGTATCAGATATACTTAGTAGCAATTCTCGAACTACCTGGAAGTGTCGGCGACCTTCAATCAATTCCGACCCTTTGAAGTTTTCTTCCGACAAAAGCACGTGTGCAGTCACTGTGTATCAATTCTGAATGCACACAAGGAAGTCACAACGTAAAAGTGACGTGTGCCAATGCGTGCTTTCGTAACTTAATAGTTAATACTGCACGAAGCAACATGGATTCAAATTGGAACCACACCACGACATACTATATATAAAACTGTTTTACAGTGGGGTTTATAAAAACTATGTAAGTCGACAAAGTTTGAAGATTGGGATCAGCTGCACAATGTCTTCACTCTTCCCGTTCTTCCTCCGTGTTGTGATTTAATATGATCAATTCAATTGAGTGACTCAAACAGACATCGTAGTTGAAGCAACCCAAAACTTCTTCAATAATCTTCCCTTTTATCAAGGAAATTGATGCCCCATGCTACTCTGTAACTGGTTGTGCCTGTGGGACTAATTAACACTCAATTTGGCAGTAATTGCTATATGTTAAGTGATTGCATACTAAAACCGAAACCGAAACGTAAATTATATAACCTCCCAACACTTGTGTCCGCTATCATGATACCGACAAATAGCTCGAATACTGAATAGGACTGCGAGTCTGACCTAACTGACCTTCCTTTTTGTTCTCTAGTTATTACTTTCTTGTCTTTATATATAATGCATTGGAGGATATACCGGTACCAATGATGATAATGATATATTACAGATCTTTAATATATAGTTTTGTTACTCGTTTTACCAATACCCATACTATTTTACTCGTTTTACAAATGCCCAAACATATGCTGATCACGGCAAATAAGCGATCTCTCCTGCCATTCACAAATTTCACTTGCTGATTCCCCCATCACGAGAGCCAGCAAAAGAACAAGGAATGCGTGTTTTTGAATATCGTTAAATGCCGTGAATAAGGTCTTTATTTCAGCTACTACTTCTCACCTAGGTTTGTCCCTGGAGCATGGCATAATGTCGACATAATTAGTGTGAGAGAAGTCCGCTAGATATTTAGCGGTTAACCGTTTGAAATCTGGTTAACCCCGATGGTTAACCGGTTAGAAGAATGGGTCAACCGTTTCAGCTCTAATAACTAACACTTGGAACATTGAAACTACTTTCACTCTCTGACAAAACCGAACACTCATCTTTTCGACTTTCGGACTTCAACGAGCGATGGAAGCGCCAGATTTGGTAAAAGAGGAACAAAGTGATTTGGAATCCAATGAGCTTTGGATGCTCCACTGCCGGCCCAAAGAACAGAGATTGGGTCCACACGCTTGGAACGACCCCGGGGATTAAACATCGTGTTTAGAATACCGATGCAATGATCCCCAGGTCCATTCCTGGTGGGATATACAGACTTCAATGGTCGGTTGATCACCGTTGAGACACCATGCATGGTCCAGGCGGAGGAGAATGCTTTATAACCTCCACCAGCCTGGGCGCACGACCAGATATCATCATTGAGAGACGGACTTACGAGGTGAATATTTGTATGTTTGTGCGCCTCTTGGTAGAATGAGCGATTGTTCGACAACTCAACACAGGTTCAAACTCGTAACTCAGTTGCATGATCCTGATCACCAAAAAGACAAAGAGACACAAAATTGAACAAGCAATTGCCATTAGTTCGAACTTCGATAGGGACCGAATCTTTCCACTGACTACCAAGGAGTGCACTTGCTTGTGAATCGATTGAATATGGCATCATTGGATGGTACTGCTGGACGGACGGTAGATTGGCATTCGGTTTCTCAAGACGCAAAAAGATTTGTTCCCTTTTTGCGTCATTAAGGACCGTACCATTGTTCGCCGCTGCCATTAGTCTTAAATGTGCCGCATCCCAATCAAGAGAACCTGACCTGTACAGACACAATGAGCAAAAGTAACTCAGAGAGGATTTGGTGAAAAAATTTAAATCACTTATCAGCTGTTCACAGTCCAAATGGAACCAACGATCACAAAGATCGCAGCCGATGCTGCGAATCTCATGACATTCCTCGGCACATACACCACATGGATAAAGTATTGACTTTGAAGGCATGTTGTTATTTACTCAGATCAATGATCAGAATGGCGAATTAGAAAATATGAGACCTCTATATAGGCATGGATATGACACCATCAACTCATTTAATCATCACTTATATATTGTTTATTCAACCATTTTGGTTTCTATGAAACCTTGCTTGAATATCACTGTCAAAACATCCCTGAAATATTTTCGGTAAGCCGCGATCGCACATCGATAATTAATCAACAACAAAGGCTCTACCGCGCAGTGCCATATGTTCCCGAAAATTAATTATCACCTATCACCCAAGCAGTACCTGTAAATGACGAAATACCAAGCTGAAGTTTTTCGCGATCGCCGCACTGTTTTCTAGTTTTACGCTCGCTGTGTCATCAAAAGTCAATAAAACCACGTCATGTTGCATTATTATGGTTTATTTCTCCATTATACACCACAAAACATGCTTTAAGTGTCATTTTCCGCCTTAGTTTTCTTCTGCTTGGTACTGCTTGGTATTTCGACGTTCCGTTATCTGTAGGTATCTCAGCGCAGCAGCCTTGCGACTGTAGGTGCGCCGTTGGGAGGACTTAAGCTGTTTTGTCTGTTGTTTCTTCACATACGCTCACATCCAGGCTATTCCATTCGAGAATTGTACGAACAAAGAATGAATTTTCGTACTGTGGTGTTACAGCTCTGATTTGCTCTAATGAATTTGAGTTAATACACTCTTGTTTTTCGATGATGTTTTTCGCCTTAGTTTTTCTACCCTCTTTTTTTGGTTTTAGTATGTCATTTGAGTTTATAGCTGGCACCAGCCCCTGTGCTACCCTGCTAAAGAGTTTCATCCTGAGCCCGCTTCTTCTTGTTTGGAGTGGTACCATGTTTTCATTGTCCAACATCTCTGTCACTGCACCCTCTTTTCTGTCTGTATACTTTCCGGTGATAAACCTTGCAGCCCTTCTTTGAACCTTCTCTAGTGTCTTGATATCTTCCTTCTTGTACGGGTCCCATACCTCCGCTCCATAATCTAATGCTGATCTAACCAATGGACTCATAGGTTTGTGTACAAGTTTGTATGTTAGAGTATGCAGCAACAATCTGGGATCCACACTATGAAAAGGACAAGACAAAATTGGAGAAGGTGCAACGCAACGCAGCAAGATTTATAAATCTGGATCCCAGATTGTTGCTGCATACTCTAGCTGAGGGCGGACTAATGCTATGTATGCCATTTTTCTAAGATCCATTTGGCAGTACTTGGCATAGGCTAGTGTATTTGTATGTTACTTGTCCTTGTGCCAGTTGTGGCCATTGACATTGTGATTGTGATGATTGTCATTTATTGATTCAATCATGAATCAATGATTGAAATTTGAATAACAATAACAATTAACCACAGTTGTTGGAAATTATTATTAAAATCCAATGATAAATACACGCACACCATTACTTCAATAATAATAATATATAGACAAGTATGGAAAGCTGGCCAATTTACTGGATTCAGAGTCAACCGGACTCTGTATCTGTAGTTGTTACGTCCTAGTGACCAAAGCTGGCTTTTACAGGACGGTGTGAGGAGCGCTATATTTGTTCTCCCAGAGCCGCCTTGAATGTTTCTAGGTCGGTGGCATTGACTGTGCTGTTGTCCAGTATGTTCCAGTCAAGTACAGTCCTCGGGAAGAAGGAATATCTGTATTGGTCTGTGTTTGTATGAATTGGTTCGTAGGCACTTTCGTTATTTGTGGTTAGTTTCTCCACGATGTTGTCACTAACAAAGTCCTTGAATTTTGTGGGTTTCTTTTTCCTCTCTGGGCGGTAGTTTCTTAGGTAGTGTTCGGAGTTGATACCCGGGGCTGATCCATTAACCAATTTGTAAAATAGTGTCAGTCTCTGTTCCTTTCTTCTTGCTTCTAGGGATGGTAGTTGAAGTTCACTGAGCATTGATGTTACACAGCCTTTCTCTCTCGTTCGGTAATCCTGTTTTATAAATCTTGCTGCGTTGCGTTGCACCTTCTCCAATTTTGTCTTGTCCTTTTCATAGTGTGGATCCCAGATTGTTGCTGCATACTCTAGCTGAGGGCGGACTAATGCTATGTATGCCGTTTTTCTAAGATCCATTTGGCAGTACCTGAGATTTCGCCGAAGGAAGCCGAGGGTGGAGTTTGCCTTCTTCATGGTGGACTCGATGTGGTGCTGCCACTGCATGTCATCAATGGAGAATTGGACACCAAGGTACGGGTTGTTTGTGACTTCTTGGAGTATCTGCCCTGCTAGTTGGTAAAATCTTTGTGTCTTCTGCTTTAGGCTCATAATGTTGCACTTAGTTGGATTAAAGCGCATCCCCCATTTGGTGGCCCATGATTCCAGTTTGCATAGATCTTGTTGCAATATTTCGTGGACTTTGTAGGTGTTTATCTGGCGGTACAGGAGGCAGTCATCTGCGAATAGGCGGACTTGTGATGTTACTGTGTCCGGTAGGTCATTTATGTGACAGAGAAAGAGCAGCGGTCCCAATACTGTTCCCTGTGGTACTCCTGATAGCACGTCAACTTCTTCTGAGTAGTATCCCTCGAGTGCAACTCGCATCTTTCTTTCTTTCAGAAAGGATGCTAGCCATCTGTTGACCGGGCCTGTGATACCGTAGTGATTTAGTTTGGTCAATAGGCTGTCATGTGGCACAGTGTCGAACGCTTTTGGAGAAATCAAGGATGGCCACGTCGATCTGCTTCTTGTTGTCAAATGATTGTAAGATGTCTTGTGTTGTCACTGCTCAGGGATTTTTCTGCCTGTTTTGGGAATGGGTCCGGGTCCCTTCGAATTGGGAAAATGTGTCTTTACAGACCAAAATTGGGAATTTTCCATGTTTTAGAAAAATTCAATTAATCACTGTTACACACAAGTAAATAGTACTAATACCGTAATTTTCTGTGTATAACGCGACTTAAACACAGGCAAGCCTTGAAATAGTGTGTCTGTCATTTGCAAATGAGGTCCCCAGAGGCTGAATTTAGTGATGCTAGCATCACCAAATTCACCCTCTGGGAACCTCATTCTGCTGAGGTGTAAGCAGAATGGGACCTCATTCTGCAAATGACAGACACCCTATTTCAAGGCTTGAACACAGGTAACTCAAAGATGGAGTAAAATCCCAGCCCATTGAGGACCATTTCGCAGCCTCAGGTAAGTTAAAAATTCACAGATAACAACGGAAGGATTCAAGCCATCCACCATATTATACTAATAGTTAGGTCGCCGCGTGTACATTATACGATGCGGGCTCCCGATGTCGCTGATTTAATACGGGTTTCAGTCGTTTATCGATCGACTGAGTTATACAAAACGTCTGAAAAAATTGATAATTATTCAATAAACCCAATGATATTATATACCTGCCTGCAATTGGGAATTTGGTGGTTGAAAATTGGGAATAAAGGTGCCTTTTTCCCATTGGGAATGGGGCCGAATACCGGACCCTAAGGACACCTAAAAAAAAACCTGCTGCTAGTTGTGTTTCGCATGAATATCCCCTTCGAAAGCCATGGTTTAGCTTTGTTAGTATGTTGTGCTTCTCCATGTGTTCATGGACATGGCGGCATATGAGGTGTTCTAGTAGCTTGCACGGTACTGATGTTAGGGACACAGGACGATAGTTTTCCACTTGATGTCGGTCTCCTTTTTTGTAGACTGAGGCTATGTTGGCGCTGCGCCAGTCCCTTGGCAACGTGCCTGTGTCTAATGAGAGTTGGAATATGAGCCTGAAGGCAGGTGCCAGTTGTTTTGCGTACTTCTTTAGGATAGAGTTTGGGATACTGTCTGGGCCTGAATCTTTGGATGGGTTTAATCTCTTCAGCACAGCTTCAACGCCATTCACTGTCACTGTCAGTTTGCCTATGTTTTCGCATTTGGGTTGAATATCAGGAAGTGGTGGTTGGTTCTTGGTGAATACTGACTGGAACTGCTTTACCAGGATTTCTGCTTTGCCTTTTGGGTCGTCAATCAGCTTGCCTTGTGATTTCAATGGCGACACTCCGATGTTATCTTGTTTTCTGCTCTTGATGTATCTCCAGAATGGTTTCGTCGTCTTTTGTTCTAAACCTTCTTTAAGCTTAGCGTTGATGTAATCCCACTCAGCCTTCCTCATTTCCCTTTTACATTCTTTCTGCATGGCTCGATAGTTGGTCCAGTTGTTGTTCTTCTTTGCCTGTGTATATAGGCGCTGTTTCTTTCGTAGCAATTTCTTGATCTTATAGTTTACCAGTTTATGTAAACATACACTCAGATTCATAATGATACTGAGCCACTATTTTTTATATGTGGGTATGTAGTTTACTCCAGACTGATAGTTTACCCATGGAGTGTTCTGCTTTGGTGATATCAGCTTAGAGGGTATGTGTTGATCCACAGATCTGTGTATGCCCTCCTTCAGATATTTCCACATATCCTCCACGGTTGCACTATTTAGTGTACGTAGGCCTTCTCCCAGTATTTGCAGATCCAGTCCAAGTTGTGTCCAGTCTGCTTTTTTATATAGATAGCACTTCCTCGGTTTTGAATGTTGGTATCTGGGCTTCATGTCGATGTCAGTAATGACTATGGAGTGGTCAGAGATGCCTGGTATGCTGGTTGATGATTTTACTCCCGCTACCACAACTAGTTTCAAGTCGTATTTCAGCATAAAAAATGTATCAGTTGTAAAAGTATTTCTTCCACTCGATCAACTATATATATGTCTTGAAAGTAACACTGCAAATCCGAAATGATTTGGCATTTCTTGCAACATTTATTAAAACATTTATTAATGTGAATTGCAAACAACACAAAAATTGAAAATCTGACGAGTCACCATCTTTATCTGTAGTTGTTACGTCCTAGTGACCAAAGCTGGCTATAATTAGAAGCATGGTAGGGTCCTGCGAATATTCGATATTCGATTCGAAAGTCAAATTCGATTCGAATTTGAGTCGAAATGTCCAACTCGAAATTTCGAATATACACTGACGAAAAGATAGACTGTTTACTGGAAATTTTTTGAAAATCCATTGCATTGAGAGCTAATCTAGGGCTCTTTGAGTCAGTATTTAGAATTTTACTGAGAGGTCAATTTGATCAAGTTTCTCAAGCATAACTTTGGAAATGTTTTATATATGTATATATGTTAATTATTTAATACTCTGTATTCGCCACTTAATTGTGACATTGAGTTAAATAAACAATCAATTGGAAATGCTTATAAGTTATTGTCAGATATCTTTTGGTTCAATGGATTTATATGATTATCCTGCTTGAAATGAGACTCACCATTATCACTCTAATTTATATGATAGGCTATTTTCTAAAATTCAAGTGAGAGAAATATACAGTCTATGTAAACATACACTCAGATTCATACGCCACTATTTTTTATATGTGGGTATGTAGTTTACTCAAGACTATTTTTATATGTGGGTATGTAGTTTACTCAAGACTGGATAAAGCCAAACATACTTTTACAGTATGAATCCAACTATTAAACTTAAATCTTTTTGTAAACTTAAATGTCTTATGTCAATATATATAAATATATAAATGTTTTGCATCTTGTTATGATATGAATTGGGACCTAAATTGAAAATTGTCCAATTTTTTTTTGGGCACCTGGAGTTTGGGTGCCCAAACCGGTAAACGGTATGAAAAACGGCCTGGATATATCTCTGTATCCGCCGACTATCAGATCCGTATCATATTCCAATTTATGTAATAACGGCGAGAATGTAAACAACACGTGTTTCCAGCGGCGAAAAGTGCATGTGGGCGGTGTTTTCTTTTGAAGATGACTTTCAGTTTTGGAGCATTCTTTGAACTTGTCTAACTTATGCCATTATGTAAGTTATGTCTGCGAATTGCAATTTACTCCTGTCTTTTTTACGACTGTTATTGCATCTTCAAGTTTATAATAACGGGTGTTTCCGAACGCCGATTTGCAATTTTGCATGTACATGCATACTGTACAAATTTCGCGTGATATCAGTTTCGATAATCCGTTTAGTGGTTATATATTAATCGCTGCATGGACATTTTGGTCTGTTTTTTTTTCTCGACAATTATAAATTGAAGTTAATACTATCACAAACGACGGTCGATCGCCACATAAGTTATGATGGAACTTCATTAGAATGTTTCACAAATCGTCTAATCATTGACAAAACTTGCCTAATTGAGAATACAACACACAGGTATGACTCGATTCGATATTCGGTGTGATATTCGATTCGATTTTGTCGATTCGACATTCGATTCGATCAAAATTTCCAATTCGCAGGACCCTGAAGCACGGAAAGTTATGACGTTACCATCTCGGATGGCGACTCGTCAATCTCACACAGGAGCTTTCCATACTTGTCTATATTATTATTAAAGTAATGGTACTAGTATGTGTACTTATCAGCAGATTTTGATAAAATCTTCCAACAACTGTGCAATTAACATTCACATTTGTGTGGAATTGAGCAATGAATCGACGTGACATTGACAAGTCACATCTCAGGTAGTGTTGAACAGGTCAGGGAAAACCCAAACTCGATGTACCAAACCTTGATTTGTGTAAAAAACCTCGATCGAGGTTCTTCGATTTCATGTGACCACTGGTCAAAATACTCACCCATGACATAAGGGGAAACACTCTAAACAAAAAAATGATACAAATGGAAGCAATATAATGTGGAGTATTTCATCTTACACTGTGCAAGTGGGTCCATGTAACTGATCATATGATCTCGAAGAACCTCGATCGAGGTTTTTTACACAAATCGAGGTTTAGTACATCAAGTTTGGGTTTTCCCTGACCTGTTGAAATGATTAATCGATGTCGACTAGAATTTCGGCAACAATCGATTAGCAATCTCCACTCCAGTCTCCATGTCGATAATCGGAAGGAGAGGGGAAAGAGGGGACAGATGCAGTCTTGAGATGACAGTGGTCAGGTGGTGGGGTCTTTTCAATGACTGGGTTGTTGCGTTATTAAAATTGATGCTGGTATATAGTAATCGTCATGTGCCATGGGAGGGGTTCAATCATAATTGCTGTTAACCGGTTACATCCGTCAAAAAGTAAGTCAACAGACAGACAGCAACAAGTGTTCTATATACATATCTTCCATTAAAACAAGAACATATCCAAACACGAACTGACAATACATGTCAAATATTGGAATCGCGACAATAAAAGTATATAGTTATTCTTTCCATGTTCGAAAGATGCAATCGCGAGATGCATGATGTTTTACGCATATTTTTTTTCATGGCAGTTTAGCCAAATAGGCTATTCTGCCGCTAGCAGCAGAATAAGGGGATTATCTTATTGTGTCTCTAGCTGCATAATAGCCATATTGTAGTATTGGGCTATTCTGTCGCTAGCAGCAGATTAAAATTCATGATCACACTTTGTTATTTTGTTAAACTTCTAACCAGATATAGAGGGAAATATTATTTAGGCAGTGGGATTGTTTTTTTCACTGTCCGTTTACGAAAAAGCCTATTTTACAAAAAAAAAATAAAAAATAAACAATCATACAACATTTTACAAGAAGGTAACATCTGCATGGTATGCACTCTGTCAAGACTAATAGTATGTTGTTTTGTTGATATACAATTCAATTTGTTACTCAAGATTCCACATAATTAATTTTTAATAAGGGCTGATTCTATAGTGACAGTTAAGATATAGAAATAAGGGAGGGGTGTTGTTCCAATGGCTGGATTTTTTTTTATAAAATAGCATGCATAATAATTAATGATGCATATCATGTTATGGATTCCATAATTCTCTCATTTTTCTCAAAAAAACAATTTTTACCCCAAAAAAGAACCCTAGAATATTGACATACTCCAAAATTCTCTTACAAACTATGAACATGTCCACCCTCTTTCGTGTTTTTAACGGGGAGTAGAATCAGCACTTATTTTAATTGAATCATGTGACAGAGTAACAAACTGAATTATATATCAAAATGTCCGTATTGATACAGCATATACTAGTAACATATCGGTGTTGCCTTTTCATGTAGTGTTGTATGATTGTTTATTTTGGGGTAAAATAGGTTTTTTCATGAATCAAACCAGTGGAAATGGAATCCAGCTGCCTAAATAATGTTCATTATACTGTTTTGCACCTGTCCGTACGTCTGGCCGTCTGTCCGTGCGTCCGTCCGATGTCTGTTCATGTCATAACTTGAACAATAGTGCTCGGATCTCAATGAAATTAGGTATGGATGTTGACTACTATGAGGACATTAAATAGAGGGTTCCATCGTTTTGTTAGGATTTTCCATTCTAGAGTTATTCATCTTTGTTTATCTGGAAATGTTGGATTTTTGGTCCATCTGGTGTCTGTTCATGTCGTAACTTCAACAGTTGTGCTGGGATCTCAATGAAATTTGGAATGGATGTTCACAACTATGAGGACATTAAATAGAGGATTCCATCGTTTTGTTCAGATTTTCCATTCTAGAGTTATTCATCTTTGTTTATCTGGAAATGTTGGATTTTTGGTCTGTCTGGTGTCTGTTCATGTCATAACATGAACAGTAGTGCTCGAATCTCAATGAAATTTGGTATGGATGTTCACTACTATGAGGGCATTCAATAGAGGGTTCCATCGTTTTGTTCCGATTTTCCATTCTAGAGTTATTCATCTTTGTTTATCTGGAAATGTTGGCTTTTTGGTCTGTCTGGTGTCTGTTCATGTCGTAACTTCAACAGTTATGCTGGGATCTCAATGAAATTTGGAATGGATATTCACTACTATGAGGACATTAAAAAGAGGGTTCCATTGTTTTGTTCGGATTTTCCATTCTAGAGTTATACATCTTTGTTTATCTCGAAATGTTGGCTTTTTGGTCCGTCTGGTGTCTGTTCATGGTGTCTGTTCATGTCGTAACTTCAACAGTTGTGCTGGGATCTCAATGAAATTTGGTATGGATGTTCACCACTGTGAGGACATTCAATAGAGTGTTCCATTGTTCTGTTTGGCTTTTCCGTTCTAGAGTTATTCAAGTTTGTTTATCTGGACATGTTGGCTGTTTGGTCCATCCGATGTCTGTTCAGGTCATAACTTGAACAGTAATGCTCGGATCTCAATGAAATTGTGTATGGATGTTCACCACTATGAGGACATTTAATGGCACATTCAACTGTTTTTTTTGTTTTTTTTTGTGCTATAGTTATTCATCTTCGTTTATATGAAAATGCTGATTTTTGGGTCCATCTGTCTGAGTATAGCAGTCATAAGTTATAGATATGCCCACACTAGGCAGTATGCCACTAGGGGGTATGTACCGGACGACAGTCCATCTCTTGTTTACATCTATTTTTGGGTGGGAATGTAACTAAAACAATCGTTCAAGATTTTAGTAGCTGGGTTGCTTATCAATATTGTTCCCATCCTCATTATTGGGCCAGAGGCAGAACAGCTATTCGAACCCTATTCGAAACTGCATGTTAAAATTTCAATAATTGTGTCAGTCTAAATTATATCACGATTTTGCATATCTTATCGTGAGCAAATATCATGACATGTATTGTAGCAGGGGTGTATTGTTACATCTCTAGTACAGGTCGATGTACGTCAGATTGTGTGCCGACATTATTAAATGACTGTATTCTACTATATGCATGCCCTAGATATTTTATAGACTGTGCGTTACAGAACCCAACGATGTGGAAGAGATTCATAGAAAACAAAAAAACCTGCATGGGACCACATGAGGAAATATTAAAGCACTAGCCTAACAAAATGTTTTGTAAATTTTTATGGCTCATTGTTGAAATTACCATCCAGGTGTATTTTGCCATGTCCTAGCGATGCTCTTGTTAACCAAGATTCTCTCAACTGACATAAAAATGGCAAAGTCACAGTTTGGGTATGCCCTGTGTCTTGCTTTTAAGGCAAGATAAATCCTGGTTGGCCTATATTGTGATTCATAAAAGGCTTTCAGTTCTGTCTGTGACACAGGATTTTGGGAATTCCACCGTCAAATGCATTCTTTTGTATGACAGTTTTCTGCGGATCATTCGAACACAATATGTATGATGTTTCTGCAGCAGAATAAGGTGATGATTATATTCTACAACTAGTGACAGAATATCCAATCAGCATCTCTGAGGCTATTCTGTGCACAACTGGTGGCAGAATAATATTGTCGCTTATTCTAGCCATGAGCAGTATTAAAATCTGTTCAAGGTTCCAGGTCAAATCAAGGTTTTGCACCCTTAACCCTTTCTATAGTAAATACTCGTTGACAAGTAGTTCCCTTATGAAATGTTCAGATAAAAGTTCAGCAAACGACGAATCCTTCTGAACTTCTGTAATCTTTTCCACTGTCTGTTGTAAACTTATTTTTCCCAAAGACCCCTCCAAATAAATAACAGACCATTGCAATGTATACAATTATAACTGGGTGGGAGAATCCATTTAGTATAGAAAAGGTTAATATATCTTTAATGGTTACTTTGAGATGTGTGTTTTATTACAGGTCAGAATGCATTGCCACAAACAGTGATTGTCCAAAATGATCTTGGTTGTGATGGTTACTATAAACCCCAGCATTGGACTATTCAGGCAGACAACGTCTATGTGCGCTCACAGTCTAGTGATTTCTACACAGCAAATCAGAACTGCATCGTCATCATCAAGGGAAAGCAGATGTTCCAATGGGAGATTAAGGTTACTCAGCTAAATGTTGACAAGAGAGCACAGGTGGAGAAAGATACACCTGTCAGATGTCACGACTTTCTGAAAATATATAATGGTAGGCCCTACTCTTGTAATGTTGCAACTTTCTATAGTATGTTCTCAGTAAAATTTCATTATACATGTCTGGCCGTGGGGAAATATACCAATATACTATATGAGAGACAAGGCTCACAACTAAAAATTGCAAAACTCACACCAAATACCATATTCCTCATAAATTCACAAAATTTGTCATCTCACTCAAGATGTTTAACCCAATGTCATGTTTGATGGTGCTTTTATTTTAAAGTTTTGGTTTCATTGTTGAGGCAACCATCATTTAGTCAAATGACGTTGACCTTGTTTCATTCAACTTGTATGGTATGGCTGGAAAAAGATGACGTGGACTGAACAGTGTGCATTTCAAAAACATCCACATGATAAGTGTACATGTAAATATGTTCTATAATATGCATATCTTGTTGTTTTCCATAAACATGTACCATAAAGGCCATACCATAAAGGCCACACAAAGTTTATTATCTGTTTCTCATTCATTCTTTTTTAGCTCAACTTGATGAAGTCAAGCTTGAGCTATTGCCATGGGTTGACATCCGCCATCCATGCATCCGTCAACAATTTCCTTTTGTTCACCCTACAGGCCGCATCCCTCATCCAATCATCACCAAACTTCATATGGATCTTCAGGGCGACCTCTAGATGGGAGTCATACTTTTTTTTCCGAAATTTGTTGAATAAATGGCCACCACCAGTCATTTTGGATTTTAGATTTGAATTGGAGCCAGTGATTATTTCCGAAATTTGTTATAAAACATGGCTACCAGCAGCCATCTTGGATTTCAAATTTGAATCCAGATGCACACCCTGTAGCCCACATTTATTGGTGAGATGTTTCAACTAAAAATAATTTCATCTACACAAGACCTTTACTGTAACTTGTTTACTTTCCTTCTTTATCATTCTATTCATTGCTCAGCATAAAAATAACATCTTCCTAAGTTGTGCTACAGTGTCATTGACACTTTTAATTTGTTAAATGGGCAGTCAGGCAAGTTTTGATATTTATTTATTACCTATAAATTCCCAGCTGGCAGGTTTTTATGTGTACCCATACCATAGTATGGTACACATAGTGTCGACGTCCGGATTGACCACTCGTTGTTCGTCTGTCTCTCTGTCTGACTGTCTGTCCGTCCGTAGACACTTTACGTGTAATGCGATAACTCAAACATTTTCAATCCGATCGGAACCAAATTTTGTACCGGTGTAACAGTTTATCTCCCCCCCCTGGGTATCTTCCCCCCCGCCCTGGGTATCTTCCCCCCCACTCATATATTTTTTTTCCCTCACTTATTTTATATTATTATGGTAAGAAATGCCGAGAAAACTATTAAAAAAAAAAAATTTATTTTGAAGTTTAACTTAACCCCTCACACAATAGCATAAACATGTCAAAATATTACCTTACGATTTTATCATTTATTTTGCTTTATATTGTCATGAAATGGCGAGAAATTAACTTTATATGGGAACAATTTAATAGAGTAAGAATTTGGGGTGGGGGGGAAATATCCAGGCCTGAGTATTTCCCCCCCCCCCCACCCAGCGGCTATATATGACAAAAATTAAACGTATGATTTTATTGCTTAATTTGATTTATATAGTTATGAAATGGCGAGAAATTAACTTTATATGAGCAAAATTTGATAGAGTAAGAATTTGGGGTGGGGGGGAAGATACCCAGGCCTGAGTAAAGTTAATTTCTCGCCATTTCATGACTATATAAAGCAAATTAAGCAATAAAATCATGTTTAATTTTTGTCATATGTAGGTGCTGGGTGGGGGGGGGGAAGATACTCAGGCCTGGGTATCTCCCCCCCACCCCAAATTCTTACTCTATCAAATTGTTCTCACATAAAGTTAATTTCTCGCCATTTCATGATGTTTAATTTTTGTCATATGTAGGTGCTGGGTGGGGGGGGGGGGGGGGGGAGATACTCAGGCCTGGGTATCTTCCCCCCCACCCCAAATTCTTTCTCTATCAATATAAAGTTAATTTCTCGCCATTTCATGACTATATAAAGCAAATTAAACGATAGAATCATAAGGTAATATTTTGACATATTTATGCTATTATTGGGTTAAGTTAAACTTCAAAATAACCAAAAAAACAAACAAAATTTAATAGTTTTCTCGGCATTTCTTACCATAATAATATAAAATAATGGAAAAAAAATGTACGAGTGGGGGGGAAGATACCCAGGGTGGGGGGGAAGATACCCAGGGGGGAAGATATCGTGTTACACCGGTATATGGGTTTCTCAGCCCAAAATACAGATCGAGTTTGAATTTGGGTTTGATCTGGGTTTTTGTTACTGAGTTATGGCCCTTTTCCGACTTATAATTCATGCATTCTGCCATAACTCAAACATCTTTTATTTGATTGGAAAAAATTTTGGTATTTAGGTTTCTCAGCCCAAAATACAGTTTGAGTTCGAATATGGGTTTGATCCGATTTATTTTAAAGGAGTTATGGCCCTTTTAGACTAATTTTAAAGGAGTTATGGCCCTTTTAGTTTTAACTCCTTGCTCAATTTAACAAAAACAGATATTAAATTTTTTTTTTTACTTTTATAATATAATAAAAAAAAAAATTTAATAATAAAACATTGACACTTTCAATGATACAGAGCTCTGGTGGGTTGTTAGATGAAATCAAAGATAAACAACACTGGTGGCTGGCTAATTGTTTATTATATCTGTCAAGTTGATTAATGGCAGCATAAGACTGGTGTTTCTCTTATTGAAATTTCATTACATGGTGAGATAAGGGTCCCATCACCTATATAAGTGTCTTCTATATTCCATTAATTATAATCTGCTTCAAAAATAATTAACCCTTTCCAAGGTTCGCATAGACACATGCTATAATGTACATGGACTCATCCTCATATCTCTTATCTATTGGTTATCTTTGCACACTATTCACTTCTATCAATTTTGGTATTGACTGATTAATTGATTTTTGAAAAATATATTAACCCTTCAGACACATGCTTTCAATTTGAAATTAAAATAATGGCTGATAGCCAATATGAGTTATCTATGCAATGGGTAACAGGCAGATAAATCTACATGACTATTGTAAGTGATGCCTTGTTTTGAAAATCAATATGGTAGATGTTGTTAATATTTCCAGGAACCTTAATTTCCCATTTGTTCATATTGTCATTGTTGATTGAATTTTAGGGGCCACATAGCGCTTAGAAGATTAATATTGAAGGTTGTGGCTTTTAGTGTCCAAGCTACTTGTAAAACATTGTAATGTGTGAAACCATTTAATTGAGGGCTACTTACTTTCTTTCATATGAACTATGGTAATCTGTTTCGATTTAGGAGTTATATGGGCCAGCATCCTCATATTATGTCTGTATACTATAACATTATATAGATAATACTCTTGTATTGTATAAACTACATATATTTTTTGTTTTTTTTTGGTTTCAATGTTTTATTATGCCTTAGCCATAAATCAATATGTTACATAAGCGCATTAGTAAGTTAACTAAATAGTATTAGTTACATGATGATGATGATAATGATGCGTGATGATGAAGATTATGATAATGGTGATGAAGATGATATATTTGTGGTTATGGTGGTATATACACTTATTTACATTGTTGGACCCCCGGTATGTCATCTATCTTCTAATTCACACATGTGTTTACTCGTGTACATCTGGTTCGCAAATTATTGCAGCGCCTAAATCTGATAACATTTTAGTACTTTTAAATTAGCATCTATATAATTTCGCGTGTCTAAACAGTGCAGACTACTTTGCCATTGAACGGCTTCAGTCAATCTATCTGCCAGTTCATCAATCAGAATCACGATGATCGCAGTTGGTTGCCTTTGATTGAGTGTGTTTGATTGGGCAGAGCACTTGGCTACCACAATAGAATGTCTTGCTCTCTCACACGCAAGTTTTGTCTTCGTCTTCAGACATGTCTCTACCATACACCCCTGTTATGAAACACTTAATCTTATTTAATACACAGGTCAGATCTGATCTTATCTGTCCATGTTTAATAAACAAATAACAACTGGAGAGAATGGGGGAAGGGGGGGGGGGGTAATTAAAGTACCATTTAAATATGAGATGGAATCCCCTACATGTACGTTGTTCTAAGCTGTCTGGCTTGTCAACAAATTATAATTTCTCTTAAGAAGTGAATAAATTTTGAATATCTGGCATGTCAAAAGTGGCAGAGATATGGATTTATCACTTTTTCTTCCAATGAGTTAATTTAAACTCCTAATCATATCCTCCAAAATCACTAAACCGTTGGATCTCACAGTGAAAGGTCCTTGGGTGAATAGGGACATAGTTAAGAGATTTAAAACTACTCCTCCCCCACCCCAAATATTTTAACCCTTTCTTAAGACAAATTATTTGAGCTTTTGATTTCAAGTTGGGTACTGATATATGGATTCCTGTGATCATGTCCTTGACACTGTATTAGCAGTTATAGCTAATCGCTATCGCTAAGGTATGGGTTAAACATCTGCCGATCGTGATCGGCCTCTCGTTATTCCCACTTTTTACCATCAAAATTTCCCAGCATGCAGGTTTTCATGTGTTTCCTCATGAATTATCAAAAACATTGTTGGGTGTGAAAAATTTATTTTCATGATTAATTGTTGATACAACTTGAATTTAACAATCTGTTGCACAACCCAAGTACATGCAATTTAAACAAACAGAAAATGGGGAAATGCAAAAATAGCAAATGGAAATATCAGATACATGTTGAGATGTTTCCAGCTAGATTTATGGACAGAGAAATTGTACATCGAGTTGTGGAGCGGCAGAATAATTTATCATTTTTATTTTTAGTTGGCCATACAAAGCTCCCAGCTCACTGCCCAGCTGGCCATATTTATTGAGGAGGCAGATGTCTGAGAAACAGAACATTTATTTTGTTTGGCCTAATAATGGCTGGAAATGAATGATGAATCAATCACTGACACTTTCCCATTTCAGGACCGAGGGTGGACAATGCCAGGTTGATAACACATATGCCACAGAGTGGATTGTGCTGGACAACTGGTACCCTCCCAATAAAATTCCAGTCTTACAAAACATCACAGAACTTTGTGACTCTGCAGTTCAAGTCAGATGACCAATTTGATGCAATGAGGGGATTCACTATAACCATGAGGCAATATCTCTGGACCAATAACCCCAATCCATACCCAAATCCAGGAGGTCAGTATTTATGTAATTATCCCTCACAAACAATGTTTGGTAGGGCCAAAGAAAAAGATACTTATGGTTTGGGTTTGAGAGAAATTTTTGAAATTTTTGATAAAAAAAAATAAAAATAATTTTCAATATCTCAGAATGAGTTGTTATCTGTCAAAGCATTGTTTTTATTACAGTTTATACAGAGAAATTCAAAATTAATGTATCCAAATATTGCAGAAGATAGTATGAAAATCCATAAGAATATGTCCAAAAAAAATAAAAATAAAAATAAAAAATATATAAAAATGTTTAAACTACCTACCGACCCTATATTTTTCTGGCATGTAACCCAAAACAGACATTTATTTTACTTTGGCCTGGGGGATATGGAAATAGGTTCTGTCTTCAAGTCCATCTGTCCATATCAACTTGGAAACTCTCTATCTCAGTCATTATAGGCCATATTTGAATGATCTTTTGTATGCTTGTACAGTAATGCCCTAAATAATCGACTCCTTAACCACAGAAGAATTATGGGTAATTTTTCAGGATTTAGTTGGAAATATGGCTTGTTGCCATTCATCGGAAAGCTCTCTTTATTTTTTCTTCTCCAATAAAACTGACAATGTTGTGATATGGCCGGAGAATATGGTACCGGACATTTGCAGAATGAGGTCACCAAATTCATCCTCTGGGGAACTCCACTGTGGAGGATCCGCTCCTCGAAATCTCATTCCGCCCGAGCAAATACCGATTCCGTTGTGAGTTTTTCCGCTTGTCGACCGAGCAAATTTCAAATATACCAGCCGAAAAACTTAAAAACACAGATATAATGTATGTTTAATAACGACCCCGCTCGGCGCGCTAGCTAGCGCCGAGCTCGGGTCGTGTATAGGTAACAGGCGGCCGTACGTAATTGTGACGTCACACATAATTTACAGTATACCGTGTAGGTGAAATTTTTACCGAACCAACTATTTCGTGAAAAAATCACGTGACTTCCGGCAGTGGTTTCACAAAATCGCAGAATCAGCAATGAAACGAATTTGCTACTTCGCAACTTCTGATTTGTGGCAATGCACAATTGAAGTATTTATTTATTTATAAACAGTAAGTTGTTATGAATATGTCCTGCAAAGGTTCATATTAGATCAGTTTCATTTGTTAGCTAACTGAAGGCAGTAACGGTGTCATGACGTCAAAACGTCATTTGTCTCTGCGGGCCAGAATCCAGACATGACTGAACGTGTCATGTCGTCTTTGCTTAATCGCAATATAGATGCTTTTATTATCAAAGGCTGATAGGCTATATTAAGGCATATATAATAATTGAAGTCCACTGGCATCCAAAACGATCTACATTATTAATCAAGCATTCGCGTCGCTGACATGCGTATAGGCCTAATATATATGCATATAGTTCCACAACTATTTGCACGATCCTTCGCATTGTCCGTCGTGTTACTATTATGCCGGGGTCATTCTATATATGCCTTGCATATTATCATATTAACATATTATGTTAATGTTTACCTCTGGCTTCAACCAGGACATGTTCCCCTATAATTTTGTTGCCTACAAAGCCACCAAAATGCTGTAATCGGTTATTTATGTTTTCACTCGGATTCCCACCGTGTATGTTCCGTTGTCACCCGAGTAAGTTCAATTGTCGCCTGAGCAATGCTCTTTAGATTTCAACTAGAAACGTCCAGTTTTTCTAATGATAAACGTCTCCATATGACGGCCCTTAGCTTTTGTCTTCAAAATGATGACGAAAACATTCAGACTCTTTATGCAGTACATTTTCGGATAATGTTATCAAATGTTATCAATGTCTTTATTTTCCTGATATAAACAGTATTCATCGTTGAAAACTTTCCTACGTCAGTTTCGCTACGGAAGTCGCACATTTTACTTTGAAATTGCGCTGAGCGATCGATATATCGATTAGCAGGGCATATAATCAACGATGATACGAGAGGATAACTATGGTTTTTGACTGAAAACGAGAATTATCATGAACGGGTACAAGCAAATACCGATTGGAAAATCGATATTTGCGTGTACACGTACCCACGAATGATATAATTTGTTCAGTCAAAAGCCGTAGGTTTCCTTTTTGTTTACATGCGGTTTCATGATGTCAAATTACAATTATTACTGTCAGGCGATTGTTTTGCTGAATTAACTGTTGACGGAATTGCACTTAAGTGCAATAAGAATATTCCTTATTGCGCTTAAACGCAATTAGAGATTCCTTATTGATCTTAGGAGAGCAATAAGATCTTCTCTTATTAATTGTGCTTAAACTCAATTAGAATTTTCCTTATTGCGCTTAAGCGCAATTAGGGACTCCTTATTGCACTTAAACGCAATAATAATATTCCTTTTTGTAGTGATATTGGAGATTCCTTTTTGTGCTTAAGATAAATAAGATATGCCTTATTGCGCTTAAACGCAATAAAATATTCGCTTAGGCGCAATTATATATTTCCTTATTGCGCTTAAGCTCAATTAGATCTTCCCTTATTGCGCTTAAGCGCAATTAGAGATTCCCTATTGCGCTTAAAGGTGCATAGTCAGAATTAACGATCGTACACTTACTATTTCCTAGGCTTCGGTGGTCAAAAATATTTGATTCGGGTCGAGGAACCCACCCATCAAAGTTCAGAGTGTTCAAATATCGATTTTTTAAGTCTATTATTTTTTACCACCGATAATTTTTAGTGGCCCAGTAAAAGGTCGACGGACCAAATTGCGGATGAAGATGGATAACTCTAAAATCAAGTGGCTTTTTGTGTCAAATAGTTGACAAACTGGCAAAATTTCGTTAAATGTTGATAAATAACAGGTTTTGGGCAATATTGTACTATAGTTGACTTGTTTATTTTTGGGCAATTAATCGATTCTGATAACTGGAGCAGCATTTAAAAAAACATTGTTGTTGTTGGAATCTGATGATATCGGATTGAGTAAGCTCAATTATTTATTAAATGTCAATTTGACTTCCCATGTACATGCACATGTATGTTTGGTCTTTTTAATAAAGTTCCTCAAGATATTATTGGAAAATTAAAAAAAAAACATTGCATCAAAATCAACACCATAGTGAGGTTGTAGATCTGTTTTAGTATAAAATACTAATTCGTTGTACTTAGTTAATCATTATCGGACAATTTACAGTCATGTAGAACCGCTGTGGAGCCAGAAAAATGAAGCAATTAATTGGATTACAGTAAACATTTATCCATGTCAGGAATCGGAATGCTGAAAATGTGCGTGTCGTGAATCGGAGCACTCCGAAAACAGAATCAGAACGTATGGTAGTGTTACTTTTAAGACAATATTTCAAGCTAAAATCGCATATTTCGATCAATTGTATTTTTAAAGTAACTATGGGTTGTTTGTGGATACACGTAAGCAATTTGTTCAACAAAACATGATCTTTTTCGCTTCGAAATTCACATTTGTACACCATACTTTTCTTCTGTGTGTGTGGATTTGAGTGAGCAACCCTTGTAATTTAGTTCAGTGTGCTATATATGGGACTAAAGAATAAGTAAGTGAAGAGTAGAATACCTTAGAAACAAATCCTAACATTTGAATGTGTCATCCCATGAGTTGCTCCACCGATATACACCAATTAGTAAACATAGTCGTGGAAAATCGAGCAAAACGTTCGCGGAATCGGATCTTATACCGCTCGGAATGGGAATTTTGCTCAGGCGGAATGAGATTTCACGGAGCATATCCTCCACAGTGGGGAACTCATTCTGCATTTCCTTATCTGCTATGGGGACCTAGACTAAGATTTAAGTTCCCAGATGGTGAATATTGTGATGTGCACCCACTGCCCAACTCGATTATGTAATGTGTCGCGTGCCAATTTGGAGCTATAGAGAAACTATACTAAAAAAAAGAATGAATCTTCGTGAAGAAGTTTCTAAAGAAACTAAAAAACATGTTAATTTGATAATAAAGATTCTTTCCAGAGAAAATGAGGCCTAAGCAGAATGAAGTCCCTAGAGGGTGAATTTAGTGATGTTAGCCCACTGTGCCGGGCAGCATCACTAAATTCACCCTCTGGGGACATCATTCTGCAAATGTTCCACACGATATTGTCAGGCCTGATCATGATATGGCCTAGTGGATGGAATAACAAGGAATTCCTATATTAACTACCTCTGTGTATCTAACACTGCATCATGTTTGCTGATTGGTCAATGATTGGTCAACTGACAAATTGACAATGGCATCATGCGTTTCATAAAACTCATTCATACCCAATATACACACCATACAAATTTACTGGTATCCGGGGTTCTTGCTGCCACGTGGCAAATTTGCCAATGGCAAAAATAATTAACATTGGTAAAATATTTTCATTTGGCAAAAGTGTTGACAAGTCACTTTTATTTTCCTCAAGAAAGTTGAAAAATATTATAATATAATTATAATACTAGTAGTATACAGTAGTGGTGTTTTATTGGGATTAGGAAATTACCACCTCTATTAAGTAATAAGACACAGTTAATCTGATAGCATTAGTATCGATGGGTGGATGGATTACCCATATTTAGTGTGGTGGTGGTGTTTAGATAGCTAATCCTCTTGTGATGTTCCCTTCTGACGAAGCAACCCTTCTAACATGTTATTATTTGGTGATTGTTTTATTATTGTATGACAAACCATAATAGAGAATATTAGAGATGCAAGTACACTTATTAACTAACTACTTTCCTATCGATATCAAAAGTCGTCCAAACCGACAATGTCAAAACATAAGATGTAAGGTTGAAGAAAATGATACTATCAGGGATAGCATTTGGAAAATGCTAAAAGAACTTGGCAACAAATATTTTCATTTGGAAATTATTTGTCAAAAGTAATTTTTTCGGTCCAGCGCGTACTCTACTGGTATCACATGGCAAATACCGAGAAATGGATAAATAATTCACAGGATGTCCTAAATCATATTTCATAAAAGTAATTTTGTCAGAATATTGAACAAAAGGCTATATAGATATAAGGAATGAATATAGTTTTGATTTATTTTAGGACTATGTCTCTGTCAGTCTCTTTGAAAAGCTGACTAAAATCCTGTATCATAATTACGTCTCTAGAAGTGTCATAATGTTTTCTATAGGTGAGTTTGACAATGCGTGGGATAATTGTCAACACGTCATTGACCTCTGAATATCTGACGTGATCTGCTCCATAAACCAATGAAATCGCGCAAAGTCTGCGCCACTCTCCAATGAAATGGAGGGAATCCCTTCAATACAGAACCTAATTTTAACAGAGTTTATAGAGACGTAATTCCGATATAGGATTTTCGTCGGCTTTTCAAAGAGACTGTGTCTCTGTATACAGTGACCAATTGCAGCATATTATACACAATGCCACTATATTCATATTTTAACCCTTTCTTTACTAAATACTTATTGATATAAAGCAGGAATAATCAGATAATAACTTAGTATCTGAAAATTTCCCTCCAATAAATATGAATCATTCTGCTCTTATAATTTATCTGTTTTTCTGTCTGTCATCTGCTTTTATTACCTGAACACCCCTCCAAATGTATAATTACCGTTCCATTATATACTTTTACAACTGAATGGGAGATTATATTTAGCATATGAAGGGTTATATTAACTAAGGCCATACCAATATTATAGTGTGTCTGTCATTCGTAGAATGAGATCCCCAGAGGGTGAAATTAGTGATGCTCTCCCACACAGCAGGCTAGCATCACCAAATTCACCCTCTGAGACCACGTTCTGCTTAGGCCTCATCTTCTGGGAAGTATCTATAGTCTCAAATTAACATTGTTTTCATGACTTTTTTCCTTCTGGGAAGTTTCTCTAATTTGCAGAAGATTTAATGAATAATCAAGGTGACCAATGGGTGAACATCAGCAACTTCATCTTGGGAACTTCAATCTGATCATGAGGTCTCCCATAGCAGTTGAGGCCTAAGGCTTCCATGGTTTCCACTTGGGGGGGGGGGGCAGTGGGTCCCTTTAGGATCCCTTTCCCCTCGGTCAATTTCCTCCATCCATACAGTAATGCCCTAAATAATCGACTCCTTAACCACAGCAGATCTATGGGTAACTTTTCCGGATTTATTCGGAAATATGGCTTGTTGCCATTCATCGGAAAGCTCTCATTGAGTCGATTATTTAGGGCACTACTGTACTTCATAAATCACTTTCGTATATAATGTGAACTTACATAAAAGCCATCGAGAGTCATTGCATTTAATTAATATATAAGGGCTGTTCCATTTAAACTTGTGTACCACCCCCGGAAGTCAGCTGAAATTTACCCCACCCACCAACCCCATCAGATTAATTCAGTTTAGACCCACCAAGTCCGGCAAAATATGTCTGGTTGTCAACATTGTAACCCGGCACTATACTATTAATAGAAAACAGGAGCACAATCAATAATTAAGGGATATAAGGCAGATTTCTTGTAGTATTAGCATGAGATGTTTTATGCGGAACCTAAGATAAACTTTATGACCAACTTTTATAAACATATTAAAGGGACACATACTAATAACTTTAAGATAAGCCTTACACCAAACTTAAGGAAACTTATTAAAAGGATATATACTGTATGTACTAATAACTTTTATGACTACTATAATTTTTACCTATGCAAATTAACAAACAGTTATCCTAATAACAAATATCATACGATATGATACTTGACTTTTAGGGTACTCTACAATTTTTATTTATTACTACTTCCTTTTTATTTACGACTGGCTAAAACTGCTCTGACGGCAGACTATCTGTTCATCATTAGCATAATATAACTTCCGGTGAGCAAGGCAGGGTACCTTTTTAGTGGGCCCAGGACACTGGCATCCCCCATTGCTCACTATGATGTGGGCACCATAAAAAAAATACAAGACACCCACCAACAGAAGTGCAATTTGTGCCAGACCACCCACCTATGCATTATTATTTTATCTGACGTCCGGGGGTGGTACACAAGTTTAAATGGAACAGCCCTAAGAATGATGACGTGTGTTGTCAATTTGGATTAATAGTCATAAAAAATTTCTTTTGATCCCCCTACCGGAGTATTCCACATCACTTTAATGTTTTGCTCATTGTGGTATGTTTTCTTTCGTTTATAATACCATGAAAATAATCTAGATTGACTTGCTTGTTGCCAGTTTGCTTTAAATAAGTTAATGATGTAATATACATATGTAACACCCGTATATAACCAGAGATATTGTTCGTTGCGAAAAACATAAACATCGGCTGCTGTTGCAGTAGACAGTTTTCCAATATTGGTTTAAACACCTGTATGACATCTCATCACTGGAGGATTATTGATAACGAAAATGCAAATTCATTCTATTTATTCTCCTTTAACAAACTATGTATGGCTTTAAGTTGCTGTCGCCTAAACTAAATTATCCTTTCCTCGATAGGTTGGAATGATGGCACTCTGAATGAGTTCCAACAGAATTGGGACAGCCAGCCTGTAGTTCCTGGGGAGACTGGCCCTGGTTATGAGCACAGTGAATATGACACTAATCCATATGGTGCAACCTGTTATGAGTGCCAGCTCTGCCAACTCGACTACTTCGATGAAAAAAGGACAAACGCGGCTCAGAAGAAAGGATGCTATGTGTGTTCAAAGGAATGGGATGATGGTATGTTGATAGCTTGTCAATATTATTTCTCACAGGATGGGCTTGACTGGTTCCCGGTTTTTTAACCTAGCCAATTCTCTAAATTGGATAGCATTATCAGAGACTGGTTTTGGAAATCCACCATTTTGGATCTCCGGGCCAAATTCTGCCCGGGAATAATTTAGAACAGCTCATGCTGATTGGCTGAGCAGATTCATTAGCCCTGATAAAATAGCCTAGGCAACAAGCAATGACTAGGTAATAGCTGAGGCAAAATCAGATTGCCTGGGCAATTTCCCAGGTAAAATAAATTCAATGAGTATAATACAATTTCATACATGTATATAATTTCGTTAATAACTAATCTTATTATGAAATAGCATACCTGGGTTGTTAGGTTATTAGTGATTTGAAAGGACAATGCTGTTGCAAAATTGCCCAGGTAAAGTAAGTTTTTGCCTTTGCTGATTTCTTCCACCTAAGCAAAAATATTGTTGAGGGATTTTTCTCTTAATTCCCAGGATACTTCTTCATGTGTTATGTTCTGACACCCGATTCCAACTAGATTCTGTTAATTTAAAGCAAGAATACTAACCATATGTCCCCCACATCCGAATGTAAGTATAGTAATGCCCTTAATAATCGACTACTTAACTATGGCTTTCCGATGAATGGCATCAAGCCATATTTCCTACTAAATCCTGAAAAATTACCCATAATTCTGCTGTGGTTAAGAAGTCGATTATTTAGGGCATTACTGTAGCAATCTGCTTGGTTACAACACCACATTCAAATCACCATGTCCCCTGTCCCTTGATGGCAGGGTTGAATATAATGTGCGTGAAACATCACAAACTTGTACATTAAAGAGGCGGTACATGCATGACCTTTGCATTGACAGTTTAGAATAATCGTGAAGTTGCTTTATAGTATAGCCGGAGAAGGGTTGGACCTAGAAGAAATTGGTAAAGAAGCGATTTTTCCGCCAAGGAGAAGCCCTCAACTGAACTATATGGATTACGTCTCCGGCCTTGTGTCAATCAGGAGGGTTAAAATTTTATTGCTGTGCCGACCCCACTCACATCCGTGTCCAGATTAGTCTCGCATGAATACACCCGCATTCTATCTATTGTCTAGTCAGTTTTTATTCCTCCTCGCCAGGACAGGATCGTTTCTATTTTCTCAAGGTTGTATCTTTCTGTGTTGCGAGTTTATCGACTCAATATTTATTGTTGATATTACAAACTTGCAATTTATTGTACCCGATAGTTAATTAATATTTCTCACATCCGAAACGGGAACTTTTTTCGTTTCACTGTATCCGTAATTTGTTTCCGTGTTTTCTGTTTTCCTCAAGACGGCTTTATCTTCCAACAATTGGAATTAAGATGGCCATCTTGACAATGACTAAAGAAGCACATAGCTTACTTGTGGCAAAACCACATAGTGCATATTGTGCCACACATACGGCGTGATGACTATCATGACTTACAATTGAGGACGCAATGTAGTACGGTATGCGATGTCTCCTAATTTCGTGCTACACGTGTTTCACTTTACATAAGTTTCCGTCGACTCGCTTCGGTTATTTCGTAATTCCGTTGCTTTGTATCCTAATGTATACTGCCAAATCATACATGGCACTGCTCTGTTAATTCGCAGAAAGTTGCACAGGACAGCCATATCCTCCTTTGTAATAATTTACATGAATAAATACGAAAGATAGTACTTGTTATCACTATCAGATGACAATTCACATTTCTTTCGACTGAGCGATCTGTAATATTGTTTTAACGATCAATACCTGCGAATCTACGCCCGCCAGTATGTATGAGCGCGTGGTCTTGTTAGACACATGACAAATGTAATAACACATTACATCGACTTCAAGGTATTTCGAAAATTCTACCTTGTCTATCACGATTAAATATCATATAACTCATTGTATCATCAGTACAATAGTTACTAACACTCCGTAACAGGGGGATGGTATTCGTTATCACATATATAACCACACTTCGAATTGATGTGTTGTCTGACGTTCTAAATATTGTGTTGCATTCTTTACATCCATGTATGTACAGTTTGGGTTCCTACGAACTATTGTTCACCAACTGCAATGAAGTGAAAACTTTGTGGCCTGACACTAAGCCATCTTACCGTAGGCTCTAATATGCCTCGGCGTGGGCGAGCTTGCAATGATGTATTGCACGCCGTAATAGTTCCATACATTGTACATGACAATCATATCGTATCAGGGCCTCCTGTATGCTGTCAGAACTGACTACTAGTATGCTTCCATATGGTGAACAGTTTTCATCCCAATACTGACATACTTTGCAGTTTCATCAGTGAATGATAACGGCAAACAGCGAAATAGAAAGAATACATATTGTCACGTGCTCCAGATTCACTGCCAATAGTCTTTCCAGTAGAGACCATCACTTGGCTCACTAACTTCTATTTCCACATATATCAAAACGATATTCTGCCACATAGCTTTCACTCATGTATGATGCGCAGTTACATGCAACACATTTATATTGCGCAGAAAGGACTGCATTTGTATTGTTACATGTCTAAAGCGAGCTTACATGCGCAGCGTTTATATTGCGCACATCTACTGCCAATATATTTCCGAAACCGGCCATGACATGGCTCTTCATCTATGGCGGCTGTTCTGGGTGGGGAAGACTCGTTGTCACGTGACGCTCTTGCTCTCATAGACATAGCGCACCAGCCAAATGGCCTTCCGACTCTTCCCCATGGTGCAGTGGCCCACATCATTACAAGATGGGGTCCAGTCGATCCCCTGGAATAGTAATACCTTCGGGATACATCCGGGCCTGCTCCTCCGCAGTCATGTGATCATAGTGGTATATCATCGACATATCCACTGATTATGTGACAAAACGATTCGATACAATCATGACGAAAATACAGGCATTCGTATCTTCACGTCCGCTGTAAGCGCACTTTCCTAACGGAAACCGCCTAGTTCTTGCCTATGTGCATTCGGAACTCATCGTCCTCATATACGAGAAAAGACAGTATCTTACCTGTCATAGCAGGTAAGATCACGTGGCCAGGGGTATAACGTGATTTTATATTAACCTTACTTTATATTCAATAACCTAGGTTGTATTGTGTTATGTATATTAACCTTGCTTTGTTATAACTAACAGCATGTCTTGCAGTCGAACATGATTCGAATTTGATGGCCACACACCGTGCAGGTTGCTCATTCACGGGTGTATTACTTGTTATAGTTGGGTAAGGGCATATTAGTCAATGATTACCTACTTTGAGCAACCGTACCAGTCTTTACCTCGGGCAGGACCAGTTCTGGCCCCCCAGGTCCTGCTACGGCAGTTGAACCAATGGTAGGCGGGTGCTGCATGCGGTTGATTCGGGAAACCAATCTTCACGGGCGATTGCTCCGGCACCTTTCTCTCAGGTGCCTAATGGTAGTGGCAATACGATTGTTAAATTTCGAAAAAATTCACATCGATATACTATTATTCCACATAGAGTGAAATTTCCATCAGTATTTTGATTTCGGCCTGGATTCCTGCCACGAAGATCTGTTTATTGGGCACCTGGGAGTAGCCTTTGGCGGCTGTTCTGGGTGGGGAAGACTCGTTGTCACGTGACGCATATGCTCTCATAGACATAGCGCACCAGCCAAATGGCCTTCTGACTCTTCCCCATGGTGCAGTGGCCCACATCATTACAAGATGGGGTCCAGTCGATCCCCTGGAATCGTAATACCTTCGGGATACATCCGGGCCTGCTCCTCCGCCGTCATGCGATCATAGTGGTATGTCATCGACATTTATTCCAGTTTGGTCAGGACCACCTGCATTTGGGGGATTCCATGGAAGGGGCTTCCTCTGATCAAATGGCTCATCAGAACTTATTCCCTCTGGCCTTGGGGGCGCAGCTTGATGATGCCCCAGAATTTGAGGGGGGTGACATTGGACAGGCCATAGCTACTTATCCCAAATGCAAGAGCATTTGTCTTGCGTCGAACCATTTCAGAGTAGGCCTCTTCCACAGTCTGGTATCCCAACCTGATGCAGCCAATTCTGTTGGCGTCGATCTTGACATGCTTCTCTGCATCGCATGGCGTCGGCAGGTTTGACGACGATGAGCAAGAATCGCGGGTCGACAGTGGGTCGTCAGGCACACTGTCGGACGAGGATTCTTTTATAAAAGAAAAAAGAAGAAAAGAAAAAGACAGAAGAAATAAAAAGAAGAAAGAGAAAAAATAGCCTTTGGAGGATGTTCTGGGTGGGGTAGACTCGTTGTCACGTGACGCTCTTGCTCTCATAGTCTAGACATAGCGCACCAGCCAAATGGCCTTCTGACTCTTCCCCATGGTGCAGTGGCCCACATCATTACAAGATGGGGTCCAGTCGATCCCCTGGAATCGTAATACCTTCGGGATACATCCAGGCCACTCCTTCACCGGTAGGAAAGAAAGGCTGAATGATCTGGGTGGGGAAGACTTGTTGTTGCGTGCCTCCAAGTGCTGCACCAACCAACCTTCTAACTCTTCCCCATGGTGCAGGGGCCCACATCTCCACAAGATGGGGTCCAATCCCCTGGAATCGTAATACCTTAGGGATACCTCCAGGCCACTCCTTCACCGGTAGGAAAGAAAGGCTGAATGATCTGGGTGGGGAAGTCTTGTTGCGTGCCTCCAAGTGCTGCACCAACCAGCCTTCTATCTCTTCCCCACGGTGCAGTGGCCCACATCTCCACACGATGGGGTCCAATCTCCTGGAATCGTAATACCTTCGGGATACCTCCAGGCCACTCCTTCACCGGTCATTTTGCAATTTTGATCATTCTGCTACATTTGATCATTTCGAAATGTACCCG
The DNA here is from genome assembly GCA_032622095.1 of Siphonodentalium dalli. Taxonomy (NCBI): domain Eukaryota; kingdom Metazoa; phylum Mollusca; class Scaphopoda; order Gadilida; family Siphonodentaliidae; genus Siphonodentalium; species Siphonodentalium dalli. The sequence goes on along the minus strand of CP136061.1, from coordinate 125,786,521 downwards.
ACACTCGTTATGTGCGCCATCATAGATCACTGATGCTTCTATGCTTGTTCATCAAGTCCGCTGTGGTGTTCTCTAATCCCATATATACTGGTATGCAATGATACCTTGGATCATGATGGCGTTCCCTGCTCTCTACATTATACGAGGCTGGAGTACAGATGTGTGGCATGATATAATGAAACCTCATACCTCGCTATGATATCTGCAGCATATCTTTTTTATATCTGGTTTGTGTATCACAGGGAGCAATTTACTTTCGATATCTGATTAGCAAATAATCTCACATTGACATGATTAGATAGCATTTTTATAACATCATACATGTATAAAGAAATTCCTCGCTATTACCGGTATCCACATTTCAGTGGCAAATCGCGATGCGATTCCAGTTAATTTGCTCCCTGGTGTATCATAAGCATTCTGATATCTTATGGCCTACACAATGGCTGCATGTGACATCAGTTCATAATGTGAACTGTCGAGAGAGCGAAGAAGATGACAAAGAGAATAGGATGCAGCAAAGTTATACTTGCTCGGTTGTCTCGCTAGCATGAATTATATGGCACTACCTGGGATGTTTATTCCAAAAACAAGGGGGGCGGGCGGTACACATTTGAGCAATGTCGTAATCTGAATTGGGAGCTCTTTCACGTAACATAATCATATCTGATTCATGACTAAATCACATTTACATGAATCATGTTTCGGAAGAGTACATTCCCATCGAATTTGGATATTAATTAACTTTATTGCTCGTGCCTCCTCCTGGGCTTGCATTCTAATCCATATAGTTCAGTTGAGGGCTTCTCCTTGGCGGAAAAATATAATATTTATAAATAATATTACTTTTTCCTTAAGGGAAGCCCGAAACTGAACTATCATAGATCCCTCCCATGGTGGTGCCATTCCCAACCCCGCGACTCGCAAATCTCATGATTAAGTCGGAAATAAAAAACTGACTAGACAATAGATAGAATGCGGGTGTATTCATGCGAGACTAATCTGGACACGGATGTGAGTGGGGTCGGCACAGCAATAAAATTTTAACCCTCCTGATTGACACAAGGCCGGAGACGTAATCCATATAGTTCAGTTTCGGGCTTCCCTTAAGGAAAAAGTAATATTATTTATAAATATTATATTTTTATGTCATTGCACGCGGGAACATCTCCAGAACAACATATCTAAAATCCGCTTTGAGCAATTTTTTCTATATCACTTTGAAATTTTGTCACCTTTGTGTTGATTTTCAAATTAGCAATAAATTGTAAAACAGTGGGTACCAAGATGACATTGACAGATAACTATAATTATACCCCCCGCAACGAAGTTAGGGGGGGTATACTGGAGTCAGCTTGTCCGGCCGTCCGTCCGTCAGCGTCGTCCGTCGTCCGTCCGTGGACACAAATTTGTCCGGAGTTTTTCTCAGTCGTTTTTTTTATCAATTTCCGTGAAACTTGGCACAGACATCAACCACCATGGGAACCTGTGCACCTGCGATTATGACGTCTGTTGGACTTTTTTTAGTGGAGTTATCCCCCCTTTTTCGACTTAGAAAATTTTCACAACATGTATACTTTTGTCCGAGCTTTTATTCCTACATTTTTCAGTCAATTTTTTTAAAACGTGGCACAGATATTTAGTACCATGGGAACTTGTGCACTTGCGATTATGACGTCTGTCCGACATTTTTTGGTGGAGTTATCCCCCTTTTTTTATTTAGAAACTTTTTTTGCAACATTCATAATTTTGTCCGAGCTTTTATTCCTACATTTTTCGGTCAATGTTTTTTAATCTTGGCACTGATATTTAGTACCATGGGAACCTGTGCACCTGCGATTATGACGTCTGTCCGACATTTTTTGGTGGAGTTATTCCCCTTTTACAACTTAGAATTTTTTTCGCAACATACATAATTTTGTCCAAGCTTTTTTTCCTACATTTTTCGGTTAATAGGTTTAAGATTAGGGTTATGGTTGTACACCTGCAATGGGAACTGTTATTTTATTATTTTAACTAAATGTTTACTGACATGTGAAACATCTTAGTCCCATTGGGACAGTCACACCTCTAGTTGTTACTAGTATTACCTCCAGTCTATATTACCCTTTATATATTAGTCAATATTGACGAACATTTCGGCCCTATTTTTCACTTGCACAAAAAAGTGTTTCTTTTTCAAATTTATCTCTGAGTAATTTGCGTATTTTTTGGAAATTGGATAATCGAATGTATCGCAAATGGTATTAAAATTTGCACATACATATCCCCAATACAACAGTATGAAACATGTATAATTTAATTAATAATAGAGCAAGAATATCTGAAAAATATTAACCCTACCCCCAAAAAATGAAATTTCAGGTAAAAAAAATGGAAAATATAAAAACACTTAAAATATAACACTAACTATGTATTGATTAACTATGAGGTATGCATAATACTTTTAAGTCATTATAGTTACATGTTTATAGACAAGTATTGGTTATGTTGTGAATATGACAGAGAAACCCCGATATTATAATATATACAATGTATATAGTCGGAAAAGACAAAACATTATCAACTCGACAATTGAACCTGGTATAACTACTCATAGAATAATATCTGTTGTATTTTGCTAAAAAGAACAACAGTTCATACACACATATGTGTTACAACGTGACCTTCATACTCCAAGATGGGTGTCATAATAGGGACCAAAATTTAAAGAAAGTAATGTTTTGTCATATTGGTGTTCCACTTTCAGCTCTCAGTCTCGCCTTCATCAATGAGAATTTCCTCCGAATTTTTTCAGCCATCACCACGACAGTCACCGCAGGCTACAACACAATGGAGTCCACTTTTTCTACATGCACATGAGTTATTCCCACAAGAAGTCCTACTCATGCACTAGCCTGCACTTGCAATGGACAAATTTTAGCAATGAATCGGGTGCAGCTTCTAGGTCTGTCATGACTGGAACTAATTGTGTCCCTTGGGTTTTCCACCCCCCACTCTGCTGGGTCCATATGTGTGTCCCACAGAGATTTCCATATCATAACCTGCAAGTGAACTCTTTAATAGGCTATGGAAATATGCTGCCCGTTCCGTCGGTGGTAATTTCTGCGGATCCAATAATCCTCTGGCCAAGGAAATCATTTCCAAGAATTTCCTCAAACCATTCCGAGTGTCATCCTTTTTGCCAGCCTAAATCATCTTGAACAATTTCACACCAACATCGCCAACGAGTTTTTCGTCAGCTGTATGTTGCTAATGACACTCGCCATTTGTTGTATTTCGGGCGACTCTGATATCTGTCCAACATGTGGATCAAGTGTTTCCAAAACGTTGTCAGTGTCAGACAGAAGACCAGTTTCGTTATCTACAGCGTCGACAATTTCGCCCACTGATTCTGTATCCGTTATGTCAGGCAGTACTCTATCGGGTTATTCGACGACAGCCGATGTTAACTTGTTATAAAGAGCTACATCTACTAGTATGCGGCCACGAATAGATGTTGAGATTGACTTTCCACTTATCATATGTTGTACTGCATTAGGACCATATATTGTTTCCATTGCCTCTTCCAAACCAGATCCCTTCATCATGGAACCAATGCTTCCAAGACAGCACATCATGTCGTTGAATCCCCCGAGTCGACAAACGACATTCTACTGCCTTTAACCACAGTAGCTGATCAAATGTCAAGCATGGGGTTGAAATGCTTTGTTTGATAGTCTGATTCTGTATGAAAAGCAACAGGACTCGTCAGACGGATTCAAATCAATGATTTATTGGACGGGCCATTTGGGCACTCGGAGAATATATGTTCCATATAGACCCGACCAATTGGGTATAGGTGTGCTCGCTTACTGGAAAGCCGCCCTGCATGCAAGAGCAAATCTGAATTGATATATGTGGGGCAATGTATGTACGAACTGTAGTTGGAGCAGAGGCTTGTATGTGACTATTGAAAGTCACTTTTCGGGACAACTCATGTATTGGTGAATATAAGGTACTCCTTTGCCTTTCACAATATCATCAACCTTGGATCTTTGTTGTCTTATGACTAACTGTTGTCTTGGCTGTAGTGGGGAATAATCGCGTGGAGTACACACAGCAATTATTTCCATTCCATGAAATGTCCCGTGACCATCTAGTGTTGCAACATTATGGTCCACGTTATCTGCAACCCACTGTGTAAACGTCCCTTGTAAATATGAAGCAAGAACACTGTCGTCATCTTCGGCCTGGATCACTGACTGCTTGTACAACTCAACTTCATAGTAATTAATCGAGAAGCCTAATCGCGATAGTTCCGTTACAGCCAATTTGACCCAAATATATGGTCCAGCTCGACACCAAGGCCGATTAAAATCGGTAATACCACTGATCGTGGTCGTGTTGCTTGAATAATAGACTGACCAATACTGATTTGCTTCAATTCTAAAGGAACCAGAACTTTCAACAGAATTAGCAGATGGGCTGTAATCAAGCGTTTACCTCGCTCAACATCAGAAATGTCATCCATGCTAGGGTAAGGATGTACACTGTACTCCATCTCACTCAATTGAGCTCTGATAATCTTGGCAGCTGCCATTACTATCCTCTCGGCTTCTTCCTCAATGTCATTTTTTTTCTCGGCATACCACTTATCATTGATTATGAAATTGGCCATATTTCTGAAACAAATAACGTTGATTCGACCATCCACCTCAGCAAAAACTATGAAGGTCCCATAGTGGTCAAGTAACTTCTCCTTTAGCCATTTCAGGGATGTGCCAATCCCCAAAATAGTCCCGGGCGGGAGGGTCATTGGTCCGATTGGGCGACCATGTTTCGCCCAATCGAAAGAAAATTTGGATTATTAGCGCTCGCAAACGCGTTTTCCTTGCATTTCGGGTGTAAAATACACCACAAGGCCTCTGACAAATTATCATAAAATAGGGACATTTCATATTTTAAATTTGGGCGAACATAATTTGAAAGTCAGTGTAACTCACCCGGTATAAGAATCCTCTGCATATTCTTTATATAAATCCAATTATTTAACAGGTTAATCCGGTACACTAAACTGAAACAGCGGCATTATATCAAAGGCTGTCTTGGCGAGAACTAACAACAGTGTCACACGAACACGTGCCAATCATCGCCTGAGTACTAATTGCGTCATGTCATATTTCCCACGTTATTTCCTTCTTTTTACTATACACAGTGGCGTCTATTTACAATGTTTGTTTATACAACTTCAGTTACGTCACACTTTCATGGAATGGACTTTTAATCGCCTATTCTTTCCGTCTGCCCACAGTTTAACCGCATCGTGGAAGGGGAAATCTTCCAGGGGCGGACCTTCAATTACTATATGCATGACCGCGTCTAACGTTTCCTCCACCATGCGGTTTCTGAGACATGATTTGATCAGTTTCATCTGGCTGAAATCACGCTCAACGTCTGCGGTATGTGGTGGCACCACTCGATATATTTCAGCCAGGTGTGATGTTATTGGATAAACCATTCTCAGTGGGTTTTTCGAATGCCCCGTCAAAGCACGTACAACATCTCGAGTATTCATCTTCTCCATGTTCAATGCCATATATTCCCGAAAATCATCCCATTCTTCCTTTGCCTCATCAACTGAATAGCCGCCAAATTGGTTGATGAGGCTCTGAATTTCGCTCTTTCCGTAATCTTTATCTCCTTTGTCCATATGAGAAGGGTTGAATATTCCGAATGAAGTAATTACACCGGAATCGGTAAATCTGTTATCCAAGTTTGAAATAATATTGTTAATGAAGGGAATCTTCACTTCAGCACGATATTTGTCCACCATTTCACTCTCAGTGTCACCCTTTCCACGAATATTTCGTTTGTTGTAGCTTACATTAACGCCTGCTTCTTTCAAAGAATTGATGTATGCCAAAATTTCTTTTAAGTTGTCACCGTCATAATCACTTTCGGACATTTTCGAGATTTGATTTCTTGTTGATTGCACAACGGGAGCTACAAGAGCATAATCAAGTTCACTGTCCTGGAATATTTTGGACAGTCGGTTGATTTTGGGCAGAACATCACAGAACAAAAGTAGAGTGGCAATAAATTGAAAGTCCGACATAAACGTGCTCAGACCTGCAGCTTTGGCATCACCTCGTTCTTCAGATTCTCTCTCCAAGCTGATAATAATGCTGGCCAATGTTTTCTTTATTCGTGCCACACATAACCCAATAGAAAGCCATCGTGTTGAAGAGGGTTCTAACACCTTTAGTGCTGGTTCATCTAGCAGATCCTGAACAGCTTTTAGCCCAGCAGCACGAACGGCACTGTTGTCGTAGAAGTCATATAATTGCCGAATTATGTCCTTAAATTTCTTGATATATGGAACTTTGTCGCCTGCCTGTGACGCTGCCAGGTTTAGCTTATGGGCAGCACAGTGACATCCGATGGCCTTACAACGATCGACTTCGGGAAATTTAGTTTGGTCAGCTTCTTGTTCATCTATAATCAGCTTAACTGCGCCATTGAACTTTCCAGCCATGGTCGAGGCCCCATCTGTACCAATGGCTCTCAATTTCTGGAATGACAGATCTTTACTTTTGACGAAATCAGTTACTTTCTTGGCGATATTCTTGCCGTCAAGTCTAACTACGAGGTCTTGGTTTGAACCATCGGATGATGCAAGTGGCCGAATAATCTTGAGATATTTGGTCACAATTTCACCTGAATGTACATAGCGAGCCCTCACAATCATCTGCTGTTGAATAGCACAATCAGTCGTTTCGTCAAACATCAATGCATAACTGACTGATGAGCGAAGTCTTTCCATGATGTTTTCTTCGATTACTGACGATATGCACGCTAACATTTCCTGGATTGACTTTCTGCTTGTGTAGTGTGCATTTTTCCCCATCCTAATTTTCTCTTTTAGATTCAGAGACATATAGTCCATGAGGTCGAGTAGAGGTACAAAGTTTGTTGTATGCGAAATTCTTTGTTTGCACAAGAAGTACAGGCATGCGAAAGTTCTGCTCATGTCGTTCATTGACAGCGACGGAACTATAGTTTCCTTGACGTCTGTTTGGTGTTTATCGACGCTAAGCTTGGATGCAATTTTGTGCGCATTCGACTTCTCGTGATCCACAATGCTCTCTAAGCGAAGGCGTTTACATAGCTGTTTGTTCCATGTCTCGCGGTCAAATGGTCGCATGTCATGCTTCCGACAGAATTCACAAAACATGCCCACATCTGTCACGTACAGTAGCCACGATCTATCCTTGTTCCATGATGTTTTAAATGACGTGGCATGCTTCGATCGTTTTGGTTCTGTCTGTTCAGATTCTGGGAGCTTTCTCTTTTTCTCTTTCTGGATTACAGCATCGCATTCTGGTCTAACGGTATCTGGTGCAACAGTATCGACAGGTTTTCTCTTCTTCTCTTTCTGAATGGAACCATCGCATTCTGAGCTATCAAATGCAGTAGTATCAACAGGTTTTGCTTTGTCATCATCCAGCAGCTTTTTACTTTTCGGAGTTTGAGTGAAAAATTTCAATAACGACATCGTTTTGGCTTAGGATCATTGAAACTGGACGTTTCAAATTCACCCCGGGACTTTTAACTCCAGCGCGTGCCTACGGCTCAGCACGCGCGGAAAGTATTTGATTATGTCGGCTCTTTGTAATAAAATTCACCGGTCATCGCAGACCTTTTGACACCTCATTAATCAAGGCTCCCCACGTGCTTTATAGGAGGCATTAAAATGCCTCAGACGGCAACATGTCGTCGCTATCAGACATGCAAGATGTCGTTATCATCAAGAGAACTCGGCACAATATTACAATGCGAGTACAGTTGTGATCGTAAAAATGTGCCGGGCGCACCGGTTTGAAAACGTAGTGAGTCCCGGGCGATTGTTTTGAGTGGTGGGCGCCAGCGCCGCCCGGTGTGAGCACATCCCTGCCATTTTATGGAATATACTTCGGACCCACCAGAGAATTCTACCATCTTACTATGAAGTTCATGGAGAGTGTATAATTCGGCACCAGATTCTGACTCAATCCACTCACAGACAATTTGAAACCATTGCTGCATTTCATAGTCTATTTTCCGACCGGACTGTGGCTTGTGATCCATTGGTACTGTGATATATTTTTTCAACATGAAACGATTGAGACAACTGTCATGGTAAACAGCTTCAGCCGCAACCAGATCAATACAACCATGATGTTTTGTTTGGACAAAAAGATAAACGAATCCCCCCTTTTCGCGCAACACTCTAATAACTTGTTGCGCAGTGGAAGTGTGGTGACACTTCTAACTTGTGTTCTAAGAGGATTGTTTTTATCGAAATGGGCATGTTGTCCACATATCAAACAGTCATCTTTGTAATTGAAAGGTAACAGGCTAGATCTGAGTTTTTTTTGTCGATGACATCTCAACATTGCCACTAGCACTGCACAACCCTCTCTTAGAATCTGTATAATCACGTCTGCATTTTCTATGTACCAACACATTTCTAATAGGACTTGCACTAATGCGACTATTTAAGTAACGCACGACGTCTAGCCGACCACATTTCTCGCCGAAACTAATGAGGGTTAATATATGCCTTTCTTCAAAACAGCAACTGACTGCTCTTCGTCAAACCCAATCCTACATATAACACATAAGTCAGCTAATAAATGACTAGTGTCCCCTGGTGCCAATTCCTCAGACATATCTATAATAATACACCTATTAATATGACACTCAAATAAACTATGATTAAACTCAAATGATAGAAAATGTGATTCTAATAAAACAATTAATTACAACACCCTCACCAAGATAGCCTCACCAGTGATAATTACAATCAAATTGTCTCTAGCGTACGTTGACACCGTTAGGTTTCAGCAGGAGACGAAGTTTGACAAACCAATTTAATATAGAAATATTAATACACGTGTATCGATATGATAATAGTGCTGCGAAGTAGCTATGCGATGTGAGCGAGAGTTTGACTTGCATACATGTGACAAAATGTGTCGATGCTTTGTGGGTGGCGGATGCCTGGCAAATTAACAAAGGGCATTTGGATACACATAGTTCAGTACACAATGCTACATTGTTTGGTGTGGCATTAATATACTATATGACGCATGAAGATCATATTTGACGCTCTTTACTAACTACATGTGTAATAGCCATTCATTGTGATTGCATGGGAGAATCAAAACAAAATGGGTTGCACAGTTCTCAGGTTCATTATTTCCCAGTCGGATTTAGGTGGATTTTGGAATATTCATGAGATATCCACCACATACCTGCCCCAAACTTGGTTCTGAAAATATTTATATCAAGTTCAGCAGCTGAGTTAACAATTGCTCGCCTTTTATTGGGTCAATGTACATATACTATACGTGTGTTCTCTGTTATGTTAATAAAATAACCACTAATTTTCTATAAACATGCTACCAAAATGATTTAAAAGAATTACAAAATTACAAATACCCCATAGTTGATCAATAAATAGGTAGTGTTGTAGTTTTAACCCTTTGAACCCGACTGGCCGCAAAAGCGGCCAGCCAGAAAACGTTCATACACCCGACTGGCCGCAAAAGCGGCCAGCAGCATTCAGTGACATCATGAACCTATGTAGCATGTGTATACATGTTATAACAATTGGTATATCCACTTATATCTATGTAAATGACCCCAAGGAACTTCAGCAGTGCCATGGGTGCATGTGTATGAGTTTGTTGCCGACTAGTTGGGTAGAAAAACATGCGCATGCGCACAGCGCAGAATTCAACAAACGTACATTATTTGAAGCGATTCGGGTAAAGCTCTACATTGTTGCGCGGTTCGCAGGATTGTAGAAAGACACCATTTAGATCACACTTTTTGGTTTAAATTAGTATTGCATACATAATCAGTGTTCTGTCATATGTGAGGAAGGCGCACGCAGTTACTTATTTGAGTATATTTGTTTCGCGCATGCGCATAGGATAAAATGATAAATGTATGGATTTTTGTGAAATGATACAATCACACCAAGGATCTCCATGGTACATAAATTTGCGTTATACAGCTGCACGTTTTGACATTGCACCAGAGTAGTATACTGTGGAAATGGGTTGCATGGTCACAATACCATCTAGTCCGATCTACTTGCGCGTGCACATTACAAACACGAGGTCAAATCGTGCATTATTGAGCAATTATGTAAAGTTTAAGACCCGTGGCACAATTTGAACATGACCATCACCGTGCCCTATAGGTGATGTCTAAAACGGGACGTAGGCCTAATTCCATTGAATGCACAGGGAAGTGGTGTCATTCGATCACTTGGGCTATATGCTTAGCAACCATTGATTCCGTTAAATACAAACTACATGTAGGTTCAATCTTCTGACCTGATGTATCTCCAGTTTCACAATAGGGTATTGACTGCAAAGAAAATGCCGTTTCTTAGCGCGGAATTACACGACGCAATAAGCTATAATTCCATTATACTTTCAGTTCCGGGTAGTTGCTTAGAAACCGTTACCATGGAGTGATCGTGTGGCAAAGTATACCGTGCTAAAAAAAATACACAGTGGCCCATGGGAACATACCTGTAAAACTTCAGACCTGTAGCACCATTTGAACATAACCATCAGCATTTTCATGCCAAGAATGTCTAAATTGGGGCATAATACAATTGGATTCACAGGGCAATGGTGTCATTCGATCATGTGGGGTATTTGCTTAGCAACCGTTGCTACCCTTAAATACAAGTTAGGATCAGACTTCTGGCCAGATATATCTCAAAATTTCTCAATAGGGGGTTGACTGCATCAAAAACGCCATTTCCTTGGGCTGAATTACGACCGTAAAAGCTATAATTGTATTTTACTTTCAATATCGGGTAGATGCCTAGCAACCGTTACCAGGGAGAGACAACGTGGCAATGTAACCCGATCGTAAAATAATCAGTGGTCCATGGGGAACATACATCTAAAGTTTCAGAAATGTGACACCACTTGAACATAAACAACACCATACATCTAAACACTGGCCACAATATAAAAAATACCACTGGGAGCCCAGGGTCAGGGTGTCGATCGTTGTGGGGAGCCAGGGTTCAAAGGGTTAAGTATTTTATTTTTTCCATTTTTTTTACCTGAAATTTCATGTTTTGGGGGTAGGGTTAATATTTTTCAGATATTTGTACTCTATGTTTAATTAAATTATCCAAGTTTCATATTGACGTATTCATGACATGCTTGTGCACATTTAAATATCATTTGCGACACATTCCATGAACAAATCTCCAAACAATATACAATTTACTCGGATATATTTTTGAAAACGCGACACATTTTTGCGAAACTGAATGATAGTTTCGTTAAAAAATTAAAATTTTGCGGAAACTGTGGCCAATATTGACTTATTTACAAAGTTAAATACATACTGGATGTAAAATATATCACAGTTACAATAATATATCAATGTTATCTTGGTACCCAATGTTTGCCAATGAATCGCTCATTAGAAAATCAGCACACATATATGAAAGAAGACCCCTATTTTAAAGTGATGTAGACAAAATTGCTCAAAGTGTATTTTAGCGGATTTTGGATATATTATTCGGGAGATATTCCCGCGTCCAATGACATAAAAACCGCTTCTCTACCAATTTCTTCTAGGTTCACCATTTTTTTTCGCCTTCTCCGACTATACTATTAGTACTTGTATGTCGTGTTTGATGTCACCTGACAGCCGATCCATATGTTGGCTACTGAATTCTTATTGGTGCGAATTAATGTGAGGACTGATGAAAACCACAAATAAATTGAGTTGTAGTCCCATTATTGTGGGGACAAACTCATTAATCTGGCAACAGGCCTCAAAATATTGTGCCGGACATTTGCAGAATGAGGTCCCCAGAGCGTGAATTTAGTGGCGCTACCCCGCACAGCAGGCTAAATCACCAAATTCATCATCTGGGGATCTCATTCTGCATGGTCTCAACTGCTATGGGAGATCTAGACTCAGATTTAAGTTCCTTGATGGTGATTTAGACCAATTGGGCCCCTCAATTTATATGCATTGTGACGTCAGCCAATTTAGGGATATAGAGAAATTATACTAAAAAAGAAAAAGAAACTTTATAAAGAAACTAAAATAAACTTGTTGATTTGATAACAGATAATTTTGAGAGAAGGTGAGGCCTAAGCAGAATGAGGTCCCCAGAGGGCGAATTTAGTGATGCTAGCCCACTGCATGGTAGTGTCACTAAATGCACCATATGGGGAACTCATTCTGCAACTTTCCGGCACCATATTGTGAGGCCTGTCCAGTGACATCATGGGGTACATGAAGACTTAACGCCTGGATGTTTCTTTTTGAAAATCAACATCCAGGTAATAAATCTCCATGGTTTTGTTCCTGTTCTGTTATGACTATTCTCGTCATAGTTGAGTTGATCAGGGTCAGCATTGGGGATATGATTATGGTCCCGACCCGTCCATCCTGGTTAGGGTCAGGTTACGGTTATTATTATGGGTTATATGGTTAGGGATAGTGTAACTTCCCGCCATGTCCTTTCCCATCCCATCTTGGACAGGGCTAGGGTTAGGAACCCGAACCAATCCGTCACATTCCAGTTAGTGTATAGGGTTATATATGGTCAGGGTAAGATGGTTAGTGTTCCGTCTTGACTCATCGTGCCCTGTCCCTGTTAGGGTATAATCACATCCCGCCCCATCCCATCCTCTCATGGCACATTGATACCCCATGGTCAGTGTCCGCATCCCGACCAGGCTTGGGGCAATTACTTGTGAATGTAATTAATTACAATTACAATTACTTCAATTTTTTTCAATTACAATTCCCATTACATCTATTTCACAATGTAATTAATTACAATTACAACTAGAATGAAACTGGAATTGCACAGCAATTTCGATACTTCCATGTCCACCAATGACGGAAATTGTGCCACCCGATAAAGTGTCAGTTGTCAGGAGACAAATATCAGTATGGTGATACTATAGCTCATAGCAATACTCGGCCACCACAGGTTCTATCCACCAAATTCCATCAAAATCTGCACCAAAAACAATTTGAAACACATACCAACACGCCATTTCTCCCAAATAGGAACCGTAACATATATACATCATTATACAGCGCAGAAATCTGATGCACATAATGCAAAAAGCCTGAACCCGATATCTCCAGCCGTTTTGGGGGAGATACATTAAAAATAATAACAAAGATAAATGGCGTTGTTGCCAAAGAAGAATGTCAGACGAAATTCTTTATTAGTCTGTCGACTGCGTATGCTCAATAGCTATGCAGGTACAAAACTTCAAATCAATTGGCTGAGCCGTTTTGACGATATAAGAAATCAAAACTCGATTTGCAAGTCATAATGGTGGCACGAAACCTCCCAAAAAATCAGGTATTTAAGCAGAAATAACTCCAGAAGTTTTAGCCCGATTAAAAAAATTCGAGTGGGATAGTGATCAGTGGCAACTAGAGATTATATCCACCAAATTTCATCATAATCTGCGCCAGAACAGTTTTGAGGTACATACCCACACGCCTATTCTCCAGAACCGGAAGTGAAATCAGTTAACTATATATATCTTTATACATCGCACAGTTGGATGAACATAACGCAAAAACTCCCAACTCAATATCTCAAGCCGTTCTGGATTTCCCATAAAGAGCGTTCTTTTATTATTCGACCCACGGTCAACTTTTAAACCGGAAGAGCGACCCCTATTATTGTTCGATGGTTTGTAACACATTTGCATGCGCAAATAATGAAAAAAGTCCGAACCAGATATATCAAGCCGTTTAGGAGGAGATACGTTAACAACAATAAAACAGATAAAGAGCGTTGTTTCCAAAGGTCAAGGTCAGACGAAATTCCTTATTTGTGCATCGACTGGGAATGCTCAATGGCTATGTAGGTACAAAATTTCAAATCAATTGGCCAAGCCGTTTCGACGATATAAGAAATCAAACATCAATTTTGCAATTCTGCAAGTCATTCTAGGGGTCCGAAAACCCCATAATAATCAGGTTTTTAAGCAGCAATAACTCGGGAAGTTTAAGTCCGATTTTAAAACTTTGAGTGGAATAGTGGTCGGCGACAACCAAAGATTATGTCCACCAAATTGCATCAAAATATGAGCCAAAATAGTTTTGAGATACATACCCACACGCCCGTTCTCCCAAAACCGGAAGTGAAATCCGTTAACTATAATATCATTAGAGAGCGCAGAGTTTGCTGCACATCATGCAAAAAGTCCCAACTTTATATCTCAAGCCCTTCTGGATTTCCTATAAAGAGCTTTGTTTTATCCTTCGACCAGTAGCGAACTTTTAAACCGGAAGTGCGAAGTAATATTTTTCGGTGGTACATAACACACATAAATGCGCAAATAATGAAAAAAGTCCGAACTCGATATCTCAAGCCGTTTCGGAGGAGATACTGGAACAACAATAAAACCGATAAAGAGCGTTGTTTCCAAAGGTCAAGGTCAGAGGAAAATCCCTATTTGTACATCGACTTCATATACTCCATGGCTATGCAGGTACCAAATTTCATTTCAATCGGTCAAGCCGTTTCGACGATATAAGAATTCAAACATCGATTTTGCAAGTTACTTTTGTGTCGCGAAAACCCCCCAAATATCAACAAAATGGCGATAACTCCGAAGGTCAAGGTCGGACGAAATTCTCAATAGGCTATTTTCAGAGAACTTCCAAAGTTATATACTGAAGGAAAAAACCGCAGGTGAATCGGTTCAGCCGTTCCCGAGATTAAGGGATGTTATTGGAATAATAAGAAGAAAACAAAATAATAATAATAAAAGCCAGAAGAATTACAATATACTTCCATGTTAAAACATGGAAGTATAATTACTTTGAAATGTAATTCAATTACAATTACATTTCAGTACAGAATTGAAGTAGGAACACTTTTTATTTATATGAGCTTTATTTGATAACAAAACATAAATTTAATACAAGCAAGATAAAATACACGAAGAAGCACAATAATGAAGCACATTTGGTACAGAGCAGCCAATATACTGAGTCCAGGATTTATAGCTGGCAATTAATTCCAGCGTGTTGCATTGGCAGCTTGTAGCCGGGGTTGATCTTCTAGAAATTGGGATGATATAAGAGATTTGTGAACTTTGCTAACTATTTTCAATGCTTTGGTATTCTTGGCTGATGTTTTTTGCATACTGAAAGATTCTAGATTGTTGGTCACTTGCTGATGGTGCTTGTGTGACCGTGGATTCATAGACATCTTGATGCATTCGCTATAAAATGAAAATAATAGAGTATTTTAGTAACACATACATGTATCCATCATTTAAGTATTAAGGAAATAAGACTGTCTCAGTAAGTCAGACACACAGCCAGGCCATTGTAAAGTGTCAAGTTTTTATTAATAGTATAAAAATACCCCAAAAAAATTCCACTCAACGGCTAATAATGGTCAGCAAATGACCGACGGCTGTAACCAGAAGAAGAGGACAATGAGATAATCAACACTCTGATTGTTAATTAGAGTCATAAACATAATTAGCCTTTGTGGCCACCAGCTTAGTGGTGACACAATGCCTCCACTTGACACTGTTAATTGGGGGATTATTGAGGCAGATATTTAAAAATGTCCCCACTTTGTCATTCAGTCGCAAATTAGAAGGGACAAGAAACAATGCATATACCAATACCGCCATATGACTGAAGTAATATGTCAATGGAATTAAACAATACTAATACATAGAAATGGAAACTTACCTTCAGATGTGTCACAAAATTGGAGGTAACATTTTTGGAACTGGAGCTTGTAGTTGGGCAAAGTTGGCACTTCGCTTTCATAGGATACGATGTGTCTTTCTGCAAATCAAAATGCTGCCAGATTTTTTGTAGACATGTTGATCTGAGCATTGGCAATATGGTTGGTATGAATTTCTACCATATCATATATACTATATCAGATGAAGATAATGAAACATGATCATAAGAGTGATCTATTATAGTGATCTATTGTCAATTATTTGAAGTTGGTTTCTCATTGTATTTATCAAAACAAGCCTTCTACCTCAAAGGTGAACCAATGCTTAAGCAAACAAACAGGAGGTGTCAACATAATTCACCATTGGGACACAGTGGATAAAAACTCAGTGTTGTGCAAACAGAGTGATAGCCAGTCACCAGTCTTACACTTTGAAATTTGGAAAAAACCATTTGAAGAAACCATTGGATGAATCATGAAAGAGAACTTTGAGAAGGATTCCCGACTCGCCTCGTCCTGTCGCATCCCGGTTGGTGTCCTGGACCATCCTGTCATGTTCCTAATAGGGATAGGGTTAGTAATCGGATTACGGCTGCTGCACGAGCTAGAGCGTTGCTGTTTATCTAAGATAACTTGGGGTGACCAACTCCACCACACTGTTTATTTGGTGAGGTTACTGTCAAATCAACACTGAACTGTACAGCACTATAGTATACTGACACATGATATATCTCATGCAATATAGAAATAGAAACATTAAACTATGCTGGATTTTAAGAAGACACTCTAAGAAAATATGTCGAGATTCCAAGATAATATGTCGAGATCTCAATATAATATGTAAGATCTCGAGATAACATCTCCAGATTTTGAGATGCGTATGTCGAGATCTCGAGATGCCTATGTCGAGATCTCGAGATAATATTTCGAGATGATATATGTATTGACCATTTCACAATCAGCCACCATAAATATTGAATAATAAGGAATAACTACTCTTGACAACAAACTCTTTCTGAAGCTGTCCTTATTGTCTTTGGACTCTTTTTATACTGCTATCCTCAAAGTAATTGACTTGAAAAACGGGGTAATACCCCAGTAATTACCTCAGTATTACCAGCAGTATACGGTATCCACAGCGTTCACAAGACGGTAACTGTGGTGGAGCTACGGTTTCATGCTGTTCCATGATGCTACAGTCTACCCGTTAAGTTACACTGATATAAGGAGAATCACTGCACTTGATGTTCATGCCTGCATGTCTAATGCCAATCAATGTGGCCTGACACCAGGCGATGGGTGGGGTTTATAATTTGACTGCTGAAACAATGTCAACAACTTCAAAGTTGCGTAAAGTTCACGGCATGCTACATTGTGGGATACTTAGCTGGAAGATAACAATGACGTGTTTACTGTTGTAATTCTGTTTGAAGTTTTGTTTTGAAGCAGTAACCTTAACGCGGTGTTGATCATTACCGTGGTATGTGACTGCGGTATTACTGGGGTCAGCGGGGATAGCTGTATTTGTCAACAGCCTTGTTAATCAGCATAAATTAAAAGTGAAAAGTTTCTCTCTCTCTCTCTTTCATATATACCTATAGGTATATATATATATATACCTATAGGTGAGTACGCAGGTATTTATTTTTAATGGCCTTAGTGTAATATATGGAAATAAAAATATCTGCTCATATTTTATTCCAGAATATGCCCAGGCACGAAGAAAATGTTACACACAGAGACAGTATACAAACCTTCTTCAGGAATTCAGAGGTAAGGCTTACTAAAATCAGTATGTGACAATTTGCATGTTGTTCCAGGGACAAGGTGAGTGTCTCTGTTGGGCGGGGGGACGGGTGTCAACATTGTAATTTCCAATGCACCCCATTTTAACAGACCAAATTTTCCTAGTTCAAAATTTGGGTTGCCATTTCAGTCCAGACCTGTTAAGTCTTGAAAATGGCCATCCGGGAGACTTTTGCGTGAGGGACCACCTCCAATTTGTGACCGCATTTCTTGTTCAGCATCTGGTTTATTCTATATATCACCTGCAATGGGCGATCACCTGTTAAACGCGACCACCTAATTTTCGGTTCAAAACACAAATTCCACCAGCATTTATTAAAGAGAAAGAAGCAGACACTTTGTTTAAACTAAGTTAAAATACTCAGAATTCCACTGGTTATGGCCAGATTTGTGCGAAACCGAAAGTACAAAATCGGAATAAACTATAAAATGGACTCATCTTACAGTTTAACCCCCCCTAAAGAAATGGACACATTATTCCATTTATCAATAAATTTTAAGAAGCAAAATCTTTGTTTAAAATAAGTAAAAACAAACCAGAGTTACACAGGTTACAACCGGACGTGCGTGAAACTGAAAGTACAAAATGGACCCGTCTTACAGTTTTACCGACAAACGAAATTGACACATTCCGTTCAGATGCTTTGTGACTTACTGTTTTTTTAACAGCTGTGCGATTATGTGTCAGTCTGCAGGCCATTAACAAATAGGTCTATTGAAATAAAGTAGGTGCGTGATTGTTTTGACAAACGCTTGAACTGTCTCAGAACAATTAATTATTATATTGAGGGATGTCCAAACTGTGAAAATGGGATTAGTGGCCAATGCATGTACTCATTTTATCTGTTGACATGCATGGCCCTACTAATTAGCCACATTATCCATATTTTATATGTTTTCACAATGACAATCTGGGAGTCTCATGGACAATCCATGAAACTTAACAGCTCTGTTTCAGTCTTACAATTTTACTGAAAATTGGAAAATATTCTACTTTTGATCTAAAACAAAAAATTTCCACACTAAATGCTGATTGAAATATCAAATTATCTTTGGGAGGTGGCTAGAATACACGACAATGAGCAGTTAATTCCAACCATATTTCATGAGACTATACTTTACTAGCAGGGTGACCCAGTAGGCCTAAATAATTGACTCCTTAACCCTTTGAACCCTGGCTCCCCACAACGATCGACACCCTGACCCTGGGCTCCCAGTGGTATTTTGACTTATAGTATGCAGTGTTTATGCGTACAGTGTTGTTTATGTTAAAGTGGTGTCACATGTCTGAAACTTTAGAGGTATGTTCCCCGTGGACCACTGATTATTTTAAGATATGGTCACATTGTCACATGGTCACTCCTTGGTAACAGTTGCTAGGCAACTACCCGATATTTAAAGTAAAATACAATTGTAGCTTTTATTGTCGTAATTCAGCCCAAGGAAATGGCGTTTTTGATGCAGTCAATACCCTATTGTGAAATCTGAGATATATCTGGCCAGAAGAGTGAACCTAACTTGTATGTAAGGGTAGCAAGTTGCTACTAGCAACGGTTGTTAAGCAAATACCCCAAATGATCGAATGACAACATTGCTCTGTGTACCCAATTGTATTTTGCCCCAAATTGGACATTCCTTGGCATGCACATGGTGATGGTTATGCTCGAATAGTGCCACGGGTCTGAAACTTTATAGGTATGTTCCCATGGACCACTAAGTATTTTTAAAGATTGGTATACTTTTCCACATGATCACTCCCTGGTAACGGTTTTTAGGCAACTACCCGGAATTGAAAGTAATATGCAATTATAGCTTATAGCATCGTAATTCCGCGATAAGAAAGTACGCTTTCTATGCTGTCAATACCCTATTGTGAAATTTGTGATATATCTGGTCAGAAGAGTGTTCAAACATAACTTGCATTTAATAGTATGAATGGTTGCTAAGCATACACCCAAGTGATCGAAAAGCACCATTTCCCTGTGCACTCAATGGCATTATGTCCCATTTTAGACATCTCCAAGGGCCATGGTGATGGTCATGTTAAAATGGTGCCACAGGCCTTAAACTTTACATAATTGCTCAATAATACACGATTTGACACGGGTTTGTAATGCGCACGCGCAAGTAGATGGGGCTAGATGGTAGTGTGACCACGCAGTCCCTTTCCACAGGACTACTCTTGTGCAATGTCTGAACGTGCAACTGTATAATGCAAATTGATATACTATGGCGGTCCTTGAAGTGATTGTATCATTACGCAAGAATACATTTATATTGTTTCATATGCGAATGCGCGAACAAATCAAGTCAAATAAGTGACTGTGCCTTCCTCACATATGCCAGAACACTGATTATGTATACAAGAATAACTTTAACCCAGCAGAGTGATTAAAATGGTGTCATTCTACAATCCTGCGAACCACGCAGCAATGTATAGAGCGTTCTGCGAATCGCTTCAAATAATGTACGTTTGTCAAATTCTTCGCTTTGCGCATGGATGCGCACATTTTCGTACCCCAACTAGTCGGCAATAAACCCATACACATGCACCCATGGCACTGTTGAAGTTTCTGTGGATCATTTAAATATATATAAGTGGATATACCAAAGGTTATAACATATATAAAGATGCTACACATGTTTATGACGTCAGTGGATGCTTCTGGCCGCAAAAGCGGCCAGTCGGGTATATGAACGTTTTCTGGCTGGCCGCTTTTGCGGCCAGTCGGGTTCAAAGGGTTAACCACATCAGAATTATGGGTAATTTTTCACAATTTAGTTGGAAATATGGCTTGTTGCCATTCATCGGAAAGCTCTCACTGAGAGCTTTCCGATGAAAAGCAACAAGCCATATTTCCTACTAAATCCTGAAAAATTACCTATAATTTGGCTGTGGTTAATGAGTCGATTATTTAGGGCATCACTGTATGTGAAAATCTGCATGTTCCAGAATTAACATTCTCTGGTGAGTAACACAGTGGCTTCTTTTTAAGAAATCAAGTAAAAATATATTAATAACTTTCTTTATAATCACATTCTTAATCATGACAAGACCCTCTGGCAAGAAGCTAACATGTATGGAGGCTTGGAGTATCTACATCATGGATGTGTGATTATCCATTGACAAATTTGGTATTGCCAAATGACACCTGTAACTGCTAAATGCAATAATACTGATTATGTTCCACCCACGGATATTTTCTTGCAAAATGTTTGGACCTATTGATTATGATGTTTGTGTTTCTTCATAAAAACACGAAATTTGACCAAGCCTTGAAATAATGTGTCTGCCATTTGCAGATTGAAGTCCCCATTAGGTGTATATGTTCACGTTACCCCGCACAGCGGGCTATCTATAGTCTTAAATGAACAATGTTTTTTATGAATGCTGGCTCATATGGACCCTGGCTCATATGGACCCTGGCTTATACGGACCCCAGCGTATGCGGACCCTAGCTGATACGGACTTCAATTAAAATATACATTTTAACACACATACATTTTATTTATATTTGTCTTTATTTAAATAAATCAGAATACTGACGACATACATTTATGCATGTATATGTACAGAAGCCATATTTTGATATTATAAATTCTAGTATTTCGTTATTAGTACCTCAAGATTTTAACCATTGAGAAATGATTTATTATATTGACACCTGGGGTGACAGGAAGACAGCCAATCCTGGTTATGCCGCTCCCACACAATACACAATAATTGCACCAGACTTTTGAATTATTATTGATACTTTGCTGTAATTTAATTATTGTGCGAATTAAACATCCAAATGCTTGATTCCTGGGGATCTCCTTGCTCGATTTTCTCTTGCCTTTTGAGAAGAATTGGATAAGCCTGTCTTCTATAGATGGCATACACACAGAGTGTGATAGATTACATTCTAGATTACATGTAGAGCATGCTGCTAACTTGTGAAACATAAAGAGCGTCCGCGTCGTTTCTGTTCGGTGTATGATGTTTTATAACTCTCATCTGTATCACAAACCCAATGTCACGTGGTTATTGGCTGCATTGAACCTGAATGTTCCAGTTTGACACATGTGTCAAACTGGAACATTCAGGTTCAATTCAGCCAATAACCACCTGACGAAGTTAGACATTGTAGAATTGAAAATGAATTATGCCTGTAAGCAACAAATCAGTTGAATATATATCAGTTGTGTTTTTACAGCAAATCATATCCAATGGATTCAAGCTGATCACCAATCACTAACCATCCATCGCCGCAGTTCTGTTTATACAACGATATAAAGGGACCATGCATGCGTGTTTATACAATGGTAAAGGGATTACCGATCAGGAATGAATACGATTCAATGAATGTTTTCTCAAGCTAGAACATCACAGTTATAACTTGTGATAAGACAATCATAATAATATGTTAAATTGGAATTCATAAATAGAAATTAGAACTGGAAAGTAAAAATTCAGTCACGTGTTTAGAAAAGTAAAATATAAATTAAATTGCATATTTTAATTGAGGTCCGTATAAGCCAGGGTCCGTATAAGCTGGTGGTCAGTATGAGGCAGGGTCCGTTTCAGCCGCGTACCATTTTTATTACTTTTTCCCATCTGTTCAGTTTCTATATCCCCTAATTTGCAGAAGATTAATTGCATAATCTGGGTGACTTAATGAGTGAACATCATCAACTTAAACCGGGGAACTTCAACGTGATCCTCGGGTGATCATCAAGAAAACCAAAACAAAATTATTAAGAAGCTTGTACAACTATAACTGATAAATTTCGAGTTGGACAAAAGCGATAATGGAAATATGCATGGGTGGAAACCGCCAATACTGAGATATGTCTAGCATGTACTGTATATCAACATAATGAGCCCTCATTTGCCTACCTTGTCTTATATTTTGAAAATACAAAGCAGTGAAGTATTTTAACTGGCTTAAAAAAGAACACCGTTCTAGCACCTATTCATCATTGTGTTGATAATTAGGCATGTGTGACTTTTAAATGGGTACTGTACACTACATTCGGCCATTTGTGGGACCATCTCCTATTATTCTCAACAGAATACATGTATATGCAACAAATGAATGACTCCAGTCATAAACTCATTTTCTTTATAATTACCATGTTGTTTGCATCGTTCATAGAGTACATGAGTATATTTTGCATAATTGATGGCTCATATTCATTCATTTGTTACATATATTCTGTTGAGTATAAAAGGAGATAGTTCCATAAATGGCCGGATTTAGTGTACAGTACCCCTTTAATATAAATTGCTGACTATATATAGCCTTGAAACTTTTGGCCAAAATGTTTAGCCAAATGAAATTTCCAAGATAATTGGCCATTGGCCAATTTGGCCACTGACAGGGTGAAGCTGATTATTTGTTTCATTTCCAGAGCAAGCGACAAATGACGACGGCAGCTTACAGGTGATCAGCGGATGCAGGAAATTCATCAATGACTACGGCAGAGGAGTCAACTATTGTTTCTGCGAGACAGATCTATGCAATAATTCGGACAGGTCGCACATATCATTCGTGTCTCTCGTCATCTCATGCATTGTTAGCATCTCAGTTTTGTGGAGGTGAGGACTGTACCTTGTCTGATCTCCAGTTCTCCATACTGGATTAAGTGACATATTATTTCACAAATGTTATAAACCGAATGAAAGAGAGACCTCCAAATCGTAGGTTTATATATCAGAGTTATATTATAACGTTTATAGGTAGTAGTATAATGCACTGATTCTTTAATAAAATGCCTCTAAAGATACAATGTGTGCAATATTACTTCAATGATACATCGTTGCATTAAATGAGCCAATGCTTGTACTAATTCAGTGGATATTAGCTTTGCGTATAATCTGATAGTTTGACAATTCATCCTGCTATATGGAAGATTAAGTTTATCAAAACATTTGCTATGACCATCACTGTTCAGGTTAGCCTAGTTAACATCAACATATGTTGTCCTAAAATCCTAATTCATTTAATGCTATGTTTGATAAATAAAGCACAACTCGTTTTACTGAGAACCATTATTTCCACTTACTGATAAAGAGATTAATAAAAAACATAATTGTCACAAGAATTTCTTGAACTCCAGTTCAATTTACGCAAACATGTAATATTTAAGTTTTATTTCGAATGCGCGAAAATCCAAAACTGTAATTCTGACAGGTCTCACGTATCATTCATGTCTCTGGTCTCACATATCATTCGCCTCTCGCCATCTCATACATTGTTACCATCTCAGTTTACGAAGGTGATAGGATTTTATCATGTCTGATCTCCTCACTGGATTAAAGTGACATTTAGCATTCAAGCCCAACTTATATTGAAATAATATTATAAACCACTTTAAATGGACTTTGAAATTGTTTAATGCGAAATACCATAAAAGTCTGTGAAACAACTACAGTAATGCCCTAAGTAATCGACTCCATAACCACAGCAGAATTATGGGTAACTTTTCAGGATTTAGTCGGAAATATGGCTTGTTGCCATTCATTGGAAAGCTCTCGGGGAGAGCTTTCCGATGAATGACAACAAGGCATATTTCCGACTAAATCCGAAAAGTTACCCATAATTCTGCTGTGGTTATGGAGTCGATTACTTAGGGCATTACTGTACCATCAAAAAGTACATTAACAAAGATTTCTCAATGCTCTTCTTGGTAGTGATGTTTTTACAGACAAATATTTTTTGCACATTTCGCATTGCGAGTGCCATGGGTCCATTTAAAGAGTGATCTCGAAAGTATAGGTTTACAGTAATGCCCTAAATAATCGACTCCTTAACCACAGCATAATTATGGGTAATTTTTCAGGATTTAGTCGGAAATATGACTTGTTGCCATTCATCGAAAAGCTCTCACTGAGAGCTTTCCGATGAATGGCAACAAGACATATTTCTGACTAAATCAGTGAGAGCTTTCCGATGAATGGCAACAAGTCATATTTCCGACTAAATCCTGAAAAAATTACCCATAATTCTGCTGTGGTTAGACTAAATCCTGAAAAATTACCCATAATTCTGCTGTGGTTAAAGAGTCGATTATTTAGGGCATTACTGTATATATCAGAGATGTTTGATAGCAAGCCTGAATATAGCGTGTCTGTAATTTGTAAAATGAGATCCCCCATGGGTGAAATTAGTGATGCTATCCCGCACAGTGGGCTAGCATTACCAAATTTACTGTCTGTGGACCTCATTCTGCTTTGGCCTCATCTTCTGGGAAGTATCTATAGTCTCAAATTAACATTGTTTTTAGTTACTTTTTCCCTTGTTCAGTTTCTGTATCCCCTAATTTGCAGAAGATAAAATGCAAAATGGAGGTGAATAATGGGTGAACATCACCAACTTCAACTGGGGAACTTCAATCTGATCCTAGGTCTCCCATAGCAGTTGAGGTATAAGCAGAATGCAGTTCCAAGAGGGCGAATTTGGTGATGCTAGCCTGCTGTGCAGGATAGCATCATCAAATTCACCCTCTGGGGACCTCATTCTGCAAATGCCAGATACACTATATTCAGCCTTGTTTGATACATGTATGTAGTGTAATACAATGAATTAATGCTTCAAAATATCTCTAAAGATACAATTTATATACATAATCACATTTTTGCATTAAATGAGCCAATGCGTGCACAAGTTTAGTAATAGCATGAAAATTCTTCTCGCTTTCTGAACATTTAGTCTTTCAAACAAAAATTTATTTGACTGGGAGTGTTAAACATCAACATATGTAGTCCATATGCTAGCCTGCGAATAGTGTGTCTGTCATTTGCAGAATGAGGTCCCCAGAGGGTGAATTTAGTTATGCTAACATCACCAATTTCACCCTCTGGGAACCTAATACTGCTTAGGCCTCAACTGCTATGGGAGACCAAGGATCAGATTTAATTTCCCCCAGTTGAAGATGGTGATGTTCACCCATTAGTCACCTCGATTATGCATTTATCTTCTGCAAATTAGGGGATATTGAAACTAACCAAAAGGGGAAATGTAACTAAAACCAATGTTAATTTTAGACTATAGATTCTTCCCTGTGGATGAGGCCTGAGCAGAATTAGGTCCTCAAATTGAGACTATAGATACTTCCCAGAAGATGAGGCCAAAGCAGAATGAGGTCCACAGACAGTAAATTTGGTAATGCTAGCCCACTGTGCGGGATAGCATCACTATATTTACCATTTGGGGGACCTCATTCTGCAAATGACAGACACACTATTTGCAGGTTTGTCCATAAGTAGTAACATTCCTGGTTCATTATAATGCTTTATAATATAAAGAGGAGATAGGATCATAATTATTATTAATTAACAGTTTATTAATTTTTATAAGCTGATTTGTTGGGAACATTATTATTGAATTCATCATTTTAAACAGTTTCGCCATTCTGTCATTCCATTACAGGTTGTTATTCTCTTTAATGTATTTTTAATGTATTTTACATAAAGTTTAATAAGCTTCATGTGCAGGGAATGATTATCTTTCAGTTCATGATTTTGTTAACTTTTATCATTCCGTCATGGGTTGTGATTCTAACTAATGCCTTTTAAACAAAACATATCAACATATTTTGTACATACATGTATATTTTTTATCTTCATATTGATTTTAAATAATTTGTTTATGAGTAACTATTCTATGTTTTTGTATGAATATAAACAATGTAAATAAAGGTTATCCATCCATACTTCACCAAGTGAAAGTGCCTGCCTCATTAGTGATAAAACACCTTAATGGTGCTGATCTGCACAGCTCCATCAGACATCAACCCTTTCTTCACTAATTACTCATTGATGAGTCTGTTAGGAAATTCAGTTAACAAATTCAACAGATAGCCATTGGCCGTTTTTGTTTAACCCTTTACCCAACAAACCGGCCAAATAAAGCTTCAACAGCCTAAACTATCTTCGGTCTGTCTCAATAGAACCATACAAATATGGATATCATTGGAACCGGCTCCTTGACCACATTGTAATAGTTACAGTTATGCCCTGTGCCAATGCATTCTCTTATATATGCGAGTCGACCATAGGTCGCCTCGCATATATAAGAGAATGCATTGGCCTAAAAAAAATCTTTTTTTACCATTTTTTCTTACATTCTTTAACAATTTTATAATTTTTAATGTGTTAAGCCAATGCATTCTCTTATATATGCGAGGCGACCTATGGTCGACTCGCATATATAAGAGAATGCATTGGCACAGGGCCCTTCTGTTGGGTAAAGGGTTAACTTATTATCTGAACATGCCACCAATGAATAGGAATCATTCTGCTGTCTTCAGGATCTTCTGTCTGTCTTCTAATTACATTCCTTATGCATCCCTCCAGATGAATTATATACTATTTCGATGTATACTTTTATATATGATATGAGCATCCATTTAGTAATGAAAGGGTAATGATCTTGTTAGTATTTCCGTTGGTTAAATTAAGATGCCATTTCATGGTCTAATTAAACTAGGTCAGATACATAAAATAATTAATTTCTCTGGGAGTTCTTTTTAAAACTGCTGTGGGAGGCAGATATCTGTATTAAAGCCACTTGGTGATTGTGCTCCTAATACACATACTAAGGCCAAAAAAAAAAAGTTTTTTTGTTCTCGGGCATTTTTTTTTTCAAATCAATGAGGGAGGGAGGGTTTTATTTTTATTTTGTTCTGCGCATAGTAAGCATGGACAAAGATACCTTCCTCTGTCTAGTAATAACCAGAAATGTAGAGGGAACTGTTATGCATATAAACTCATTTAGTCTTACATAAAAATGACATTGTACTACCAGTGTATGACCGGGATTACCTAACATTATATAATCCCCCTGACATTAACTACTGTTATTGTTTGTCTAAAAACTGATACCTCTCCATTCCAATATGTGATCCTGAATTTAGTACTGTATAAAGTTTCAATTAGTGTAAGTTAGTTCACAATGACTAATTATAAGAAGAGCATGAGGATCAGCTAATAATTTTCTTAATTGTAGTCATCTACTTCATGTTGTAAGCCTGCAAGTCACTTTTAACACATTACATGTTAGAGCTCAATGCACACTAATATTCAACACATATCTGCTATGGACATGGTTATAAAATTAAAAAAAATATATATTTTTTTTTTTCTTCAAATTAATTTTTTCGTAAGTTTTTTTGTCATAACATCAGGCATTGCAATAAAAAGGCCTAATGCGGCCCTTTTTATTCAATGCGGCGGGGCCTGAGAACCAAAAGCTTTTTTTTTTGGCCTAATATTTGCTTTTTAATATTTTCTTGTATTGAAATAGCTCGATAAATACTTTAAATACCTTTCTATGAGCATATGTTCCAGAAAGACGCATTGAAGTTATACAACTTTGAACATGATGTTTGGGTCCCAAACAAAAACAGCCTTTTGTATGGCATGTAACCGAAAAGAGCATTCTGTGTTAAATCTAATCCTGATATAGTAGAAATAAAGAGCATTTGTTTCATTTCTGTTCGAAAAATTGAAAAGCTTGAAAGTTGGGGCGACCATGGCAAGTATTTATCAGAGCATATGAAGCCGGTATACAAATATTTTGTGTATTTGTAAATCTATCTTGTACCTCCTTCCAAATTATGTAGACAAGATTTGTAGGCTCGATTGTTTCATGTCTGTTTAATTATTTCTGTCAAACTATTTCTGTGAGGAGGAGGGTATTTACCGGGTATGATATATTTATTGGAGTCCCCTATTCAACAAAGACACTAAATATGGGCAAAATACTGAACCAGCACTGATGTCCTCATTCACTATTAATTTCAAAACATCAGATTCAGAAAAAAGTCCAGATATACAGTATTCTTCATGAGGACATGGAAACTTCATAAAATAATATCTAACCTTGGCATCTATATGAGCATGATCATTAACCCTTTCATGGCGGGTGCTGCACTGGTGCAGCATTAAAGATACTGTGCCAGTACATTCTCTTATATATGCGTATATCCCATAGGGAGCATCTCACATATCAGAGAATGCGCTGGCTTACAAGGTTAAGGTAAATATTGTTAGGCCAATGTATTCTCTTATATATGTGAGGCTTCCAACTTTTGAATGGGAGACTCACATATATAAGAGAATGCATTGGCACAGGGTTTTCAGGAATTTTACAATCATGGAAAGGTTGAGATATATTTGTTGTGCTTGGGATAGGATGGTATTTATTTATTTATGGCAGTTCATAAATATCTTAAGAGGGGCACTGTTTTGGAATGAGGCTTTCTCTGAGATATGAATATTTGGTTGCAACATCAAAACATGATCCGTCTCAATATATTTTTCCATGCCCTGATTTGTTCAATGAAAGACAAAACCTAAAATGTAGTGAAAGATACGGGCGGCGTTGGCTGTGGGTATGCTGTTAAAATATTCACCTCCGTCAAAAACCGCCATAAACAGAAATAATAGTAAATATAGACAGACTTTGTTCTGATACAAATCATAAATATGGCATAAACAGTATGTTATTGCCCAATGTTTTTCCTTTGTTATGTTAACAAAAGCAAAAAACATCACAGAACCTGGCTTTTGTTTAGATCTGGATATGGTAAACATAAAGAGTGTTATTTGTTATTGTTTTCCTGATATGGAAACAATAAAGAGCGTTTATATCATTTGTGTGTGATTAACCAATAGAATTGCGCTGTGTTATGTAAACAGAAGCAAAATTTCTGTAACACGAGCAGGCTCTTGTTTACGTACACCATCGTACGTCTTAATGACAATATACTATTTACTCACTTATTATGTTTGGCATATGAACAAAACTATATATATTTTAATATTCCTTCTGTTGATGGAGATTTGAACAAATATGAATATTTCTGCAACGAACGCCGCCCGTGCCTTTAAGTGAATTTTTTTCCATAAAAACAATACAAGAAACACTTTTGACTTACAAAAAAGATATGTCTCACATATATTCCCAATAGCAACAACATCCATGCTATAGACTGCAGATCCAACTGATAATTCTTTTGACGGGACAAACTTACTGTCAAGTGTTAAGAAATTTCTTTCTTTACTTCTTGGACGAAATCGATCCTGATCATGATATGAATGATCACACATGGCATATGAGTCCTACTAAACAACCGACACAAACATGTACTAATATATTTTACCAGTTTTATGTGTTCATTATATATTGTGTTCTAAATAATGAATTCAAACGAGGGAGTGCCTAGTAATCACAAAATACTGAGACAACTTATCAGGTGCACATTATATTTGCCAACTAATATGCTACTAAATAACAAGTGGGACTCTGGTAAATAGGAAATAGCTAACTTTAAACATTGAAATTCATGTTAAATCCAATTGTGTCAGCCTTTCAAGTTTGAGACTGCATGTCACTAGCAGTCCCTCATGCGACAAATTGTTGGAAACTTTTTTTGGTCGGGGACTATTTTTGCCTCAGATTTTAGTCAGGGACAGGGATATTGTCTGTGTTCACATGTATTTTGGAATATCCCTTTACCCAACAAACCGGCCAAAACCGGCCAAATAAAGCTTCAACAGCCTAAAATATCTTCGGTCTGTCTCAATAGAACCATACAAATATGGATATCATTGGAACCGGCTCCTTGACCACATTGTGATAGTTACAGTTATGCCCTGTGCCAATGCATTCTCTTATATATGCGAGTCGACCATAGGTCGCCTCGCATATATAAGAGAATGCATTGGCCTAAAAAAAATATTTTTTTACCATTTTTTCTTACATTCTTTAACAATTTTATAATTTTTAATGTGTTAAGCCAATGCATTCTCTTATATATGCGAGGCGACCTATGGTCGACTCGCATATATAAGAGAATGCATTGGCACAGGGCCCTTCTGTTGGGTAAAGGGTTAACTTATTATCTGAACATGCCACCAATGAATAGGAATCATTCTGCTGTCTTCAGGATCTTCTGTCTGTCTTCTAATTACATTCCTTATGCATCCCTCCAGATGTATTATATACTATTTCGATGTATACTTTTATATATGATGGGAGCATCCATTTAGTAATGAAAGGGTAACTTTTTTTGGTCGGGGACTATTTTTGCCTCAGATTTTAGTCAGGGACAGGGATATTGTCTGTGTTCACATGTATTTTGGAATATCCCTTTACCCAACAAACCGGCCAAATAAAGCTTCAACAGCCTAAAATATCTTCGGTCTGTCTCAATAGAACCATACAAATATGGATATCATTGGAACCGGCTCCTTGACCACATTGTGATAGTTACAGTTATGCCCTGTGCCAATGCATTCTCTTATATATGCGAGTCGACCATAGGTCGCCTCGCATATATAAGAGAATGCATTGGCCTAAAAAAAATCTTTTTTTAACACTTTTTACCATTTTTTCTTACATTCTTTAACAATTTTATAATTTTTAATTTGTTAAGCCAATGCATTCTCTTATATATGCGAGGTGACCTATGGTCGACTCGCATATATAAGAGAATGCATTGGCACAGGGCCCTTCTGTTGGGTAAAGGGTTAAAGGAAACATTCTGCAGAAAAGCTAGTAGTTTTACTTGCCTCCTTGGAGAGGTTTATGTGCGATATTGCAAGATAATGCTCAATTACCTTTCATCTGTTGGACTGAACTGTAGAGGCCACATTACGGTAGAGCAGGGTGGGAGATATTCATCCAGCTGTTGATTCTGAATTCATAGTATAATAATAATAATGACCAGTTTTATATAGCGATTAACCAATTACTTGCTCTAACGCGCTTGGTACAATATTACCCCAGTCATTTGTGCAAGCCGAATTGTGGGAGAATATGTGTGTTCTCTTTTTGTTAAAGAGATTTTCATCACTTGGTAGTCATGATGTTGTATTTTGTGGAAGTATAAATTATCTGTCCTAATTCACTTATCAGAAATAGCTGTGTTTTGGTATGAATTAGTATAATGAAGGCTGAGCTCAATGTATGGGTTAAAGGCCCACTTAAGTTTTGCATCACGATATATTCCATAGTATATACCATTTGAAACAGGAAGCTGCAAATCATTGTATTATCAACTTATCCTGTTGAAAAACTGTTGTTTTTGACAAAGCACTGATGTGTGTTCTGTGCTTAATTTTGATGTGGTCTGTACTGCCAGTTTATTATTCTCAAAGGAAAGGGAATAATTCTATCTCTTTGTTGTGAATTATGATGCATTCTGGGATAAATAACGAGGGAAGTCTTGGATGAATCTGAGAATCTCTTATCACTTGGAGGACACTCCAAGGCCACAGCTGCACCATATTCTGGTGGAATATATATTTTTGGTTCCTCTTCCAAATGGTATATAATATGGAATATGTTGTGTATAATGTTATCTGGGCCAGGGTTGGGGCGATTACATGCCAATGTAATCGATTACGATTATAATTACTTTTGATTTACATGATTACGATTACTGATTACATTTGTCTCAATGTAATCGATTACAATCGATTACTTTTTGATTACATCTTATTACAATTGTTAGTTTCCAATCATTTTGATAGCATAGGAATAAATATTGAAATAAAGCAAATTAAAATATCAAATTTGATTGAATAAAGACATCACCCAGATTATGGGCATTAGAGAATTAAGTGGGCCTTTAATATGCAGATTATTTTTATCTCTTGAGAAGGGTTTATTGTATTTTTAGTATACAAATGAATGATACTTCTACACCATTCCAAATTGATCCTTAATATTCAACTTGTTACATATATCTACATGCATTTCATCCGAAATAAACATTTTGTTAGAGATTTTATAGTCATTATTATCCACTCCACATTGGACAGACAAACCAATATATAACTCAGAGGAATGTACACGAGAGCGCGGTGGTCTGCATGGCCATCTCTCCATCAGAAAAAGTTTGTCAGTTTGATAACTGGTAAAAATTCAAGTTTGGGTCCAGTCCTGCTGTTTTTGCTGGAATTATTTTACTTTTGGACTTACCAGTAATAAATAAATGATACAAATTTATGTTCTGTATGATCTTTCTCACAAAATTATATGTCCTTTGTTGGGGGGGGGGGGGGGGAATTTGCTGCATTTTATGAATTTGTTGCTTTGAATCAAATTAAACCAGGTGTGTTATTTAACATCGTATATCAGATTCAGTATGAGTGTTCATTGCTTCAATTTGTTGCTTCAGTGAGCGTAAACAAATTTTCATATCTTATGATATACATATATCATAGAGTTATTAACCATTTATATACTGAATGGATTCTCCCATCAGTTATAAAAGTATATATTGGAATAGCCTATTATTCCTCTGGAGGGATGTTCAAGAAATATAAGCAGATGACAGGCAAGTGAAATGATAATACAAGTGCAAAATAATTCCTATTCATTGGTGGGAAATGTTCAGATAATAAGTTCATATGGTCCTTTGTTAAACTTAGCTGAACATTTCCTGTGGGAACTACTCGTCAATGAGTATTTAGCAACACAAGGGTTAAAATAATGATTGGCACACCACTTCCTGGTTTCGTCTGCTGATTGGCAAACTGTGTTACTATTGTCAATGTCAAGTTGAGCTTCAATGCTGGTGACATCCGGATGTTGATGGATGCATCCCATGTTCTGAAAGGATCGGTGTAGAATATGGTTTCGTTATCTCGCCCACATATATAGAAAATATCAGTTAGATGATTGGTTAATCTGAATTTTGCCGCTTTTGGGTCACTTTCAACTATGATTTGTGTTTCCGTGTGTTTCTATACCAATGCATAATTGACGAGTAGTTATCCCATATGAAATGTTCACTTAATTTGTTGAACAGGTCGGTTGTTGAAATTATTATCTAAACATTTCCCTCAATAAACAGTACTGTACTTTTATTTATGTCGTCTGCTTATAGTACGTGCACATCCCTGCAAATCAATAATAAACCATTCCGATCTACACTGTTTAACTGACTGGGAGAAACCATTTAGTATAGAAAGGGATAATTGGTCCCTAATACGATATGTCCCACATTGGCATTTAAACAAACAAGGCAATCCCAGTCATTATGGTTTTGATTAAAACAAATGGAATACTTTCAGCATTCAGTACATGGTTAGATAAATCAGTATTAACAACATGCTTATGTACATATACATGTATATATATATCTGTCACCTGTTCATCGTGTATATTATCATAAAAAATAGCTATATCAATGTCTATTTCATGCTGGTTTCTAGATTTACAATGTCCCTGCTGTTCCATATGTACAAATACGTAGGGAACATACATCCCATTTACATCAGGTGACATAAATGTTCACCCCCCCCCCAACCCAAACTCCATACAGGGTTTACCTCCCTTGATGACTCTGTAAGACCGCTGCTATTGGCGACATTTCACCCACATTTGGTGGACTTCCGCGATATTAAGATACAAACTAAGCGAACAGAGCAACATGCTGCCCTTGTTAAGCACACAAAATATCGAACAAAATGTGTGTAAATTTCGAACCTTAAGTTTGAAAAGTCTCACTAAAACCAAATAACTATATTCCGAAACGGTGTGATTCGGTTCTCCGATTATTTTATCAACACAAAAGTCTAAACGCACGTGTACGACATTGATAAAACTCTCACAGCAAGTCAAACACAAGAGTTCTAATTTGCTGCAATTTTGACGAGTAGCTTGCGAAAATCGTCAACAAAACTACCGCTCTGATTTTCCATTCTGTCATTATATTTTAGTGCGGGAATTGTTCTGAAAGTACATAGAAAATTTGACCTCGGAACGATCGGGTTTCGCCATTTTTGCTGGAAAACCCCATTCTAAATATAGAAACACAGACCACTACCCAACCGGTCACAGAGTCAGAAAGGAAGTGTGACTGGTGCGCTCTGGTAGAGATTGCCCCCAACCGTGAAACCGGAACTATAAAATAAAAGCATCATCACGCATGAGAAAACAAACCATGTACAAATGTATGTGCCTTAATAACCTTGTAAGTCTTGTTTTTATCCATTGATTCCAGGACGAGTGGTGTGTAATAAACACATAACAACAAGTGTGTTAATGCATTTGTCGGTACATCTCAAACTCTTGGCTGCATGCTAGCCTTCCGCGCTAGCTAGCACTTGTATCCTATCAACAAATCCATTAACAATTTAACACACTCGTGTCGTTCTTTTTGCACCGTACACGGAGCCTATATCATGGTTCATGCTGGGCAGAATTTTCTTTGGCCATATATTAATTTGTTTGGCAATTTTTCAGAAACTTTGGCCAAATTGAAAAACTAAAATATGGGATCATTCTGAAACTAAACAAAATATGAAACATAATAAATAATTGATATTTTTTGCGTGACAATGTAAATGGGCATACTAGTAGATGGGAACCGAAAATACTAATATACATGTAGCCATGATATAGGTCTAGTCTGTATAAACGTAGATCTACATAAATAAGCACTGATTTGCTAACATTGTATTATTTTGAAACCACTGGGCAGTATATCGTATACTGTCATGTGATTAAGAAAGAACATCGTACTGGCGGCTAATCATATATTGTTTTGATAAGTATAAGCATGGGTGACTTTTTGAAGTTTTGATAAATTGTTACCCATACACACGCCCCTGGTCAAGTGGTCCTGTTAATATGCTATGATGCTGGTGGTCCTGTTGAATTGCTATGATGTAGGAATAGGGCAAAATGATGCCGTTATTTTCGCGGTGTTTGGCAAATCCGAGCGATTTGAGAAAACAACAGTGTGTGTATATGAAACATTCAAGAACATATCTATTTTTGAAATATATAATAACGCCTGCGCTGGTGTTTCAAAACTACGTGAATAACCGGGTTATCTTGATTATAGTCGATTTTCAACAATTAATACAACCAGTATTAGCACCTGTTCAAGTTGATCACATGTTAACGAAGGGTCTCACTGAGATATGATGGTAATCAGAGAGGTGATTGATGACTATTATAGACTTGAAACTTTTTGGCCAAATGCGATTTTCTTTGGCCACAGACAGCGTTCACCCTTACATATATAATTATAGATAAAGGTGACATCGTATCGTACTGTTCAATTTACTTGGTATTCACAACTAGATCTTGCTTATCGTCTGGAGAAATGAGCTTGTCACACAAAACGCAATTTTCTTTACAGATTAATATATACATGTATCCATACATAGTTATAATTTTATAATTTAAGAATATATACAAATTATGATACAACATAACGGCAGAACAGTTGTCAATAGAATCATAGTTGATAAATTGTTTACATTGCTGATATTCTCAATGTGACTCACAAAACAGAAATTATGTGTTCCGCATGGCATGTCTATATTGCTATGTTAAAACCCTTTCATGGCGGGAGTTGCGCTGGTGCGGCATTAAAGATCATGTGCTATAGTAGTTCTCTAGATTATATATACATACTACATGTATATGCGAGTCTCCCATAGGGAGCCTCGCATATATAACAAAATGTACTGGCTTACAAGGTCAATGTAAATATTGTTAGGCCAATGTATTCCCTTATATATGCGGGGCTCCCTATGTGAGACTCGCATACATATAAGATAATGCGCTGACACAGGGTTTTCAGGAAGTCCCAGTCATAAAAGGATTAAGGCGACGTTGTAAGATACAGTTGCAGATAACCTGGGTTTGTCCATTATATATATGTGTTGTGTGTTGATCAAGGTCCTCTCGTCATATGTTAGTCTTAGTCTGGAACACACCGTCTGAACTGTCACCATTGGCAACGCCATTTTGTTCATCATCAGGTGTTTCTGGAATGGGCTCTGCTTGGTCGAAAGACGAGAACTTGCTGTCCGCTCTGTCCAATGATTTCAGGATTCTGCTACGTTCCAAGATCTGTAGCCTTTTCAGAGCGTCGCTGACCATGCATAGTTCACCCTGGAGCTCACTTACCACGTTGGCTATACAACGAGTGTTGTCCAAAACTTCCACACTCTGAGTATACGGGTTGTATCTGACTGCGAACGGGCGCTTGATTGTCGCTGCATATTGCCTGCAAGAAAGAAAAAAACGTCACGTTGCATCAATGCATCAATGCATAGCTCAAGTGTTTCGATACTCCTATTAAAGATACTAATCCGAACTAACGCTTCTAAATTATTATTTCTTTGGCATCGGGGATAAACAAAATATCTGATTCGAGTCGACGAACACATCCATCAAAGATCAGAGTTATCAGATATCGATTTCGGAAATCTGTTATTTTTCACCACCTGGAATAATATTTGGCGCGGCCTAGCAAATATTCGACGAGCCGACCGACATACTCTCGATATCAAATTGAGTTGAACAAAATATTGATATATAACACGTTTTGGAAAATTTTATACTAGCGTTTACAGTCACTGGTTAGCATTATTATTGGTAATTAATCGATTCTGATAATTAAAACGCCTTTTTAAGAAATGTTGTTTGTTGTTGTTGTTGTTGGAATATGATGATACGGAAACCATCGAATCGGATAGAGTTCCTTTAAAGCTACACATACAACACCAAACATGACAATGGCATGCACTCGTACAGGGTGTGTGGCTAGAGGGCACAACCTAGAATTTCCAAATGCACCCCACCCCCTTTGAACCACACCAAAATGCCAAAGTTAGGGAAATTCTATTTACGTCCTCCTCCTTCAAACCAAAAGCACCCAGGCTTTTCTACGGTTGAAAATCCCAATATGATACCCCCTATAGTTGGAAATTTCCAACTGAGGGCTATTTCTGTTAAAACTTTGACTGGAAGAAGGACAACATGCTACTTTTGACGAGTACATGTAATTCGCTTGGGAATGTTCAGATAATATGTTAAATATTTCGTTATTATCTGAACATTTCCCACCAATGAATATGAATCATTCTGCTCTTGAATGATCTGTTTTCTGTCTCTCATCGCTTATATTACCTGAACACCCTTTCAAATGAATAATATACCGTTCGGTTGGACACTGTTATAACTGAATGGGATAATCCATCTTGTAAAGAACGGTTGGAAGGCAACAACTTCCCCACTATATACTGGTAAAATCAAGCTATCAGAACAATTTCAACCTATTTGTGGTGTGAAATTTCCAACTGATGTTGTGTTAGGCACGATCATCTAACAGTTGAACTTATTTAACAAAAGTTGGTGGGGGTATATACCCCCCCCCCCATATCGCCGCGTCCCTTCTGTTGTTATATTGGCTAACGATTGGACGGAAATACATTCATCAACGAAGACCCCCCCCCCAATATAAATAATAAAGACTCTCACCTCATTTTATCTTTGGCTTCTTCGAAACTTTCGGTGTAGAAATAGCACTCCTGGAATGTCGTTATGAGACACTCTTGCTGACTGGCTCTCACTGGTTCAAACGGAATCTTCTCTACACCATCTGTCAGGGCATTCTGAAATAAAATAAAATGTCAACATCAACTACCTCTTCGGTCCCTCTATATACGTGAGTTCAAATTTATGAGGAAGCGGAATTGATTTTATTTCGAATATTTTATTTTTATTTTTAGAACAGACCAATCAGACGATACAATATAGATATATAGAGGATATCCACACTTTTTCAGTGGATATGGGTTATATCTCATGAGTGATGACAAAACATTGAATTTCCACGAGTGGCTTTAGCCACGAGTGGAAATTCAAATGTTTTGTCATCACGAATGAGATTTAACCCATATCCACTGAACAAGTGTGGAGAGTCTGTTTATTATATACTTTAGTTACTTGCCTATGGCCCCAATGAATGTCAATACATCAGAAATTTCACCAGTGGGATATCACTTATATATCACTAGTGGGATATCACTTATATCTCACTGCTAAAACCTTATAATTCATGGGCAAGTACATAATAAATATATATATCATTAGGGTGTTCCCATACATGTAGCTATGCTTCGAACGTCAAATGTTCCATATTGATTGTTTTATTACACAGTAAAAAGCGAAAATGCGTCTAATTAACGTTTATTTGTGACAAAATTACACAGAACAATTTCTGGTCTCTGTTAACAGTAACCACTATTGTTCGTTAACTAAACACCACACGTTTTTAGACCAGAAAATATTCGTAATATAATCAATATTAATCAATAGAAGCATTTGCGGACAGGGGTCTTCGATTCATATCTAATATTTTATAAGCCCAGTAACTATATAACACATGTTTACAAAGAGATAGGCCATCTTTAATTAGAACAACCATGGTGTTGTGGGAGTATATATGAGCATGCGCGGCGCCTGGGATGTTGCGACAGAGGGTTGGGTAACAACTTGGGTGTTGTGTCTGCCGCCCAACTCAGGTCAAAGTTTTCAACACTTAGAATGATACATATGCCCTATAACCAACGGCATTTCATCGTATTTGTTGGCAATTTCGAACTGAAGTGGTCTTAATGAAATTTCAATTTCAATGCGGGTGGGGACCAACTGGGCACTTGATAATTCAAACAAAGAGAATCTAGCGTCTTCCCTGTGTGGTACATGTGTACCAGCAACTTAGTAAATATTTTTGGAACGGTCGCAACTGCACGTATTTTCTCATTTTCACTGTCTGTCTATATGCAAATGGATATGTTGCGAGAGTCGAGTGTGGTGATTCCATACCTTACAGGATCATTAATCAATAATTACATAATTCTAAATGTGTCGGCGGGAAGATGTGATTCTGCGATAAAGGAATTGGCCTTCCCTTTTGATCAATATAATCGCTCCAGTAAATCATTTATGGCCTCATTTAATACAGCGACGGCAGAGTATGAACACAACTAGTTTTGTTATCAGACATATCGAAATACCGGAGCCGAAAATGGAATGAAGGGACCCAAGGTACTCGCAGTGCATGGTTAAATGTGCAAAATATGAAAAGGGTAAAAAACATCAGCACTATAATTAAGAAGAACATGGAGAAATAGATAAAATGTGTTTTTATATTAATTATTGACAGTTCATCAATAACGAAATTTAGCGTGTTGAAACCATTGTTATATACACAAATTTATTATGATTATTAAGTAAGTAAGTTAAAATAATGAGTCTGAATATGATTTTTAGAATATTTTTCAATGCTGTGACCTTTACCATGCAATGTTTACAGTCAATGTTTTATTAAACTTTGGTATCTTATTGGACTAATTGGACTTTTATCAGAAACTCTACTGTTCACATAACAATGATTTTGACATGTGAAATCTCATTATTGGAGAGTTATTAATAATGAAAATAAGAACATAGTCAATCTATTTTTATGTACTTGTTGATGATAGCTGTTTTAGAGAATTTTATGTTATTTCGCATGAACCATCTTCAAAGACATTGTGCCCCTTTAATAAGTATCGTAGTAAGGATTTTAATAGACATGCATATCACAACCAGTTACTACTTGAATAAAAGGTCGGCCGACCACAGTGTCCCCCGACAACGTGGCAAGTCGATGGCCGCTTTGTTAAAGAAATTTAAAAAAATGTCGATGGCCGCTTTGTTAAAGAAATTAAACCAGAGTTTCAAATCTCTACATTTAAAACTGTAGGAGGAGTTGATTACACCATGAAGGTACCCAATCTCATCCAAAAGGCAAAAATGTTCCAAATTTTCTAAGTCGAAAACCCCCCAAAAATATGGAAAAAAATATATTTTTGATTAGCTATATATATAGATGTTGCAAATCATCAACATGTTAGGAACAATATCCCAGAGTTTCAAATCTCTACATTTAAAACTGTAGGAGGAGTTGATTACACCTTGAAGGTACCCAATCTCATCCAAAAGGCAAAAATGTTCCAAATTTTCTAAGTCAAAAACCCCCCGAAAATATGGAAAAATTGATATTTTTTATTAGCTATATAGATATTGCAAATCATCAACATGTTAGGAACAATATCCCAGAGTTTCAAATCTCTACATTTAAAACTGTAGGAGGAGTTGATTACACCACGAAGGTACCCAATCTCATCCAAAAGGCAAAAATGTTCAAAATTTTCTAAGTCAAAAACCCCCCGAAAATATGGAAAATATAATATTTGTTATTAGCTATATAGATGTTGCAAATCACCAACATGTTAGGAACAATATCCCAGAGTTTCAAATCTCTACATTTAAAACTGTAGGAGGAGTTGATTACACCATGAAGGTACCCAATCTCGGACGCACGGACGGACACACGGACGGACGGACGAGGGTCATTTCTATAGTCCTCCGACGGAAACGTCGGGGGACAACAAAAAAGATAGTTGATGACTAACACAATCACCTCTCTCCTAATATTGAATGTACAAGGCTCCC
This sequence comes from Siphonodentalium dalli, assembly GCA_032622095.1. Taxonomy (NCBI): domain Eukaryota; kingdom Metazoa; phylum Mollusca; class Scaphopoda; order Gadilida; family Siphonodentaliidae; genus Siphonodentalium; species Siphonodentalium dalli. The sequence continues at coordinate 125,745,640 of CP136061.1, read as the reverse complement.
AGAACAAAATTGAAATTGGCTCCTGAAAACTCTCCCTTTCTGTTTTCGAGATTAAAACAGCCAAGCGTTTCTGAGCAGTGGAGTCTAAATGTATTATTTACACTGGAGATATTTACAATGTTTTGGTGTCGAAAAGTCCGCATCGTCTTTATTTCTGAAATGAGCCACTTGACCCTTCGTCAACTGTGCAACATATCTTCGCGCAAATAGGTTCATAATCGATTTATAATATTCACATAATTATGTTCATTTTGTATTATTTGATTCTGAAATAAGCCGATAGTTCACGTATAACCGTTTTATGGCGCGGGCCACAATGAAAACATAGTTTAAAGACCGTACATCATTCTGGTAAGTCGTTAGTTGGTTTATTCGTGTTATTGTCCGCCCATAATGAAATTATAAGTTATTATGAGTCGATAATGGCACTAAAACATTCTCATTTTCAGTTCATTGTGGACTCAAAATGAGGCGACTCTACGCCGATTATGAACATAAACAAATCCTATTATACACCATACCGTGCTGATTTTGGGAGAACATGCTGGTTACAGATTACATATTTCAAATGTTATATATAGTCACAATCAAATATTTATGTTTGTATTATTTACAACTTTGTCCCTTCTGTACACAACGTTGCCGCTTTGAAGAAGCAAACATATTTTTTGTCAGTCATTGCTGACCGTTATAAGAATTTTATTACTGCCAATCTATCTTGGCAGTCCTTCGTGGGAAAGAAGGCGAACCCAAAAACACTTAGGTGGCACTCTAACAAATGTACCACCAAATGTACTTATCGAACACGAACGTGATCGACAACCGTCGAAACAGGAATACAAATCTGCCAATCAATCAAGACAAATGTAAATTCTCTCGCTCTGTTTAACGAGCTCTCCACGGCAGTTTGAATATCATTATTGTTTCCTTATAAGTGACCCATCTCCTCACATTGGACGTACATTTATTGGTTCGTCGGATAAAAGATCATGATTTTCAGAACGGACATATAACAGTAAACACCGCCGTCATCTTCATATATCAGACACACTTAAGTCGGTCCAGGAATAGTATATACTATATATAACTATAATATATATGCTTATTCTCGAGTTATTTGCATGCTAAGAGTATGATTGGTCTTTGGTAATATTGACTAAACTAGTGTCAAATCGGATGGGAATATTTAAAATAGAACCAAAATATTTTATCACAACGGCAAGTCGATCATCGGAAATTAGGATTCGGATTTTCTGGATTTCATAATTATTTTCCAGCACTAGTCAGAAGATCGACTGGGCAGCCTGTTCTCCTGAAAATAACCTCATATTGAACTTATTTCAAAAAACAAATAAGCCCACACCGGTGTTATTTATTTTGTCTACGCTCTAAATGAACCTACATCGACTAAATCGTATAAAGAAGCAGGAATAAAAATCTGCCAATCAATCAAGACAAATGTAAATTCTCACGCTCTGTTTACCGATCTCTCCACGGCAGTTTGAATATCATTAATGTTTCCTTATAAGTGACCCATCTCCTCACATTGGACGTACATTTATTGGTTCGTCGGATTACAGATCATGACGTTCAGAACGGACACATAACAGTAAACACGGCTGTCATCTTCATATATCAGATACACTTAAGTCGATCCAGGAATAGCATACTATATATAACTGGGCATGCATATCAATGTTACCGGTGTACTGAGGGCATTCGGTACATCAAAGCCATATGATTTTACGCAATAAGCCCGATATATTTAGTACGTTTTGTATACTAGGAAGTATGTATCGTACGGTATTCGTACCTATATACGAACGCACCATAGAAGGTTTTGACGTGCAGATATGGACTTTCAGAAGAGGAAGAATTAGCAGGTTTTATGGCGCCTAAATATCAGAGGTTCGACGATGATAGAGAAGAATGTTTTTATTCCTTATACTGTTAACTATTTTATGGCATTATAAAACATGTGTTATATCCATGTTCTCACCGTATGATTTTGAATGTTTTGTGAAGACTTATTTGCATGCTAAGAGTATAATTGCTCTTCGGAAATATTGACAAAACTAGTGTCAAATCCGATGGGAATCTTTAAATTACAACCAAAACATTTTACCACAACGGCAATTCCATCATCTGAAATTGGGATTCAGATTATTTGGATTTCATAACTATTTTCCAACAGTAGCAGGGGGGGGGGGGTCGGAAAAAAAATTCAGGCACGTGTGGCATTTTTTCCCCTTTCGATCATTTTTTGTACCCACCCACCCCCACCGCCAATTTTTTTCTTCCGTTTTCTGCAGTTTTTTTCCGACCATTTTTTGACACCCACCCCCCCCCATTTAACACTAAAACAGAGATTTGCGGGGGGGATTCACTGTAAACAGCTGTATATGAATTTATGTGCATACTATTTATCATGGATGTTAACATGGACATGTAAATAGGAATGAGTCATTTTGAGGTACTAGACAGCCAGTTCTCTTGAAAATAAGATCATATTGAACTTATTTAAACGAACAAAAAATAAGCCCACATCGATGTTATTTTTTTTTTGTACGCTCCATATGAACCTAAATCGACTACATCGTGATCCGCGACATGAAACAGAATGGCATGATCTATAGTGCGTTGTGTGAAAATGGTTTTGAAAATGGTTGCAACTGCAAAATTCTTGAAGATTGGAGATAACCGAAACAACCTTACCAAAAATGGCATGCTGACTTAATATCACGGCAGGGGTATCCATGCAGCTTTCGTTTATTGATACCCTTTTTATTGTTAATTGCCGAGGTATCACATATGGGTTTACTCAGGATGATAACAAATGTCGGTGGTAACCTTAATTATGATCTGTGGATGTAAGGATATTTGATAAAAGGATGATAGGCAACAAGTTATTAGTTTGCATAGCATTTTGCTAAATCTTTCATTCTCGGGAGAAGTATACAAGGCACGGGAACACGATATGAAAGACTGCAAGGATGGAATGGCGAGACCAAAAGTTTGACTACATGCACGAATACGTTTACTGCAGAACATTAAAATACATCGATCGGATTTGACACCAAGTTAGTAAGTGTTTTCTAAGTAGTGTTTTCGGCTAGTAGAACGACATATATGTCGTCTATCGGTTGAGGAGTAGAACGACATATAATGTCGTTTCAGGAAGTGTTATTTTATGTAGACATAACTTCAATACATCATCTGATTTATAAATGATTTGTATAGGAGTTATTTTGATTAATATAATGTTCTAAATGTATAAGTGCAATCGATTATGATAACACACGTTAACAAAAAATGCACATAAATTAAAACGAATTATTGGACCCTTTTGACCCGAACTTGTTAATAATTATTGCTATGACGTTGACATTAAATTTTACTCATGACGCCATGTATATGACGTTACAGATACTCTCCAAAGAGTTAACTAAATGGAATGAGCTAATAAATCATTTTATATTAATGACAATTGGTCCCTTTATCTGGACTTTATACATATACTTATTGTTAACTAAATGGTTTCCCATAAACGACAGTGATAACGTTTCAGCCAAATTCACTGAAATTAATCATGCAGGCCACTCCAGTTATTTTTACCCAGCTAGATTGACAACAGTTGATCACGAAATTGCAAGAAAAATCATAGGTCATGTCTTTACTTTTTATAATAAATCCCCAAGTGTACGACAGGGCTATCCCACAGCCAAATTTTATTTGGAAAAACCCAGAACAGCTGGTTAAATAAATTTCCCACTCACAAAAATCCATTACCCCATTAATTCACCAGCAGTTAAAATTATTTAGATATAATGAACAAATCAAATAGACAAGATTTCATACTTTAATAACGTGCCACATGTATCAGGTGAAGGTCATTCTTCAGTTACCTTCACCTCTGGCTTCCACTTCTAGCACTCGCTCCCCGATTCTGGAGCACATTTAGCTCCTTGATTCCTAATCAAGCAAATGCAACTGGGAGCTAGAAATTATACCAAAGTATCATGCATTCTGCAGCATTCACGAAGCATAACATGATAACTGGTCCGAAAATCTCGAGTAGTGTCTGGGCTACGCAAATCAACCACATAAGCAGAAATCATTAATGTAAAAACGCTCTTTAATAGATTACCACTATTATATATCAAACGCGGGAACGCTCTTTAACCTCGTCGCTGCTATGACGTCCGTAACTATTACGGACATACAAGTGCACGCCGTGTGCTATTATGTACTACGACCTACTTCAGCACACTAGCAATTGGCCATTATACATAACTGGAACTCAGATATGTTTCAAACAGTGTATGATGTTCCACGATTGTGAACGATAATAACTTTTCAACTGAGTCAGTTTTATGGTTCTTGTGATATTCCCTTTATATTTTTCCACTGGAAAATGGCAATAACGTCAACATCCCAGCACACGGCGTCATAACTTCAATTGAGCTGCATGGGTATCAGTCTGGACATGCATGATTGTGTTCTTAATGTTGACACATACATGATCTATCGGGATATTGGAACAGCATTAAGCTCTTATTCCGAAATTGTATTTATGTTACCATAAATATACGATTTCTGGTACTGGCGTTTTGACATATCTATGGAGGCACTGACTCGTTGTTCATGGCTTCAATGTGTGTGAATAGATTATCATTTCTGATCAGAATGACCAGAATATAAGTATAAAATAATTAATGTAAGAATGCTCGTTAATAGCTACCACAAGTGTGTATCAAACGCACGAACGCTCTTTACACACAGGTAACAGATACGTATTGGTTCTTGATATATAGTGAAAACAAAATTCCGTAATATACACAAGGGCACACCAAGAAATGAATATAGAAATGACAACACAATAACTGGACGAATTTTGCCTGGGACAAAATGATGCATTGACCATGCTGTCTTCCTGCTTGTTTTACTTGAAATATATTATGTACTTGTTCGGGTGTGTGAAACTGATAAGTTAGTATTCAGGCGCTATGCTAACTGGAGGAAAGTAGCATTCTACTAACATCACCGAAAATCTCAAGCAAATCGACCGTACCACTCCATAGAAAACATTGTCTGAACTACGCTAAATTGTAAATATTTACTACTCGAATCGGGACGCTTCTATCGGCGATAAACTAACGAAAACGATTTCGCCATCGGCAGTCACTGCATTTAGTTAATATATAAGAATGACGGTGTGTGTTGTCAATTTAGATATAATATTTGTAAAAATAACTACTTTGAACAAGATTATTCTCCATTTCTATTTGATCACCCTACCGGAGTGTTTCACATCACTTTAATAATACATAATGAATCGGGGCACACATTTTATCAACTTACGAAGCCCCTCTCCCAATACAAACAAATAAGCACACATGTTAACGAGGCGACAGCCAAACATATCTAGATGTATGATTTGTGATAATATGGTACTTTGTATAGGATTGTGTAATGACTTCCAGAAATCATTGTTATGGGTTATGGTTGATTTGCTAGTCAGGATTTGATTGAGTTTGTGTGGTAGTTCGTTTAATTTCAATTGATTTCAGAGCAGGATTACAAAAATACCTGGATAGTTGTTTAGCAATTGTTAGACTGCTACTCTGGAAGGCAATACATACCGGAGATAAATAATAAAAAAAAATGGTGATTGAGTAGGGAGTCCATATGTGAGGAGTCGGTAGATTACTAAAGGTCCTTCATATTTATCCAACATATGTTCGATCCAATTAATTTCGGGCATAAAACTTTAAATTTGCAGTTTTATGGTGTCAAATTGGATGGGGAAATCATTAAGGTACAGGGATACAGGACCAAATTAATTTCAATATCTTACCTTTAGTTCCCCCACTGAGGACAGCAATCCAGCTCCATACGCACGTAGTTCAGAATTCTGTTTACAAAGCCCAAACTCAATGGTGAAGAAATAGCACTGGAATAACATAAATTTGGCATTGTATTATAGCAATCAGGGGTGTGGTCGCATCTATGCTGAACCTGACCAATTTCTTGCTCTGAAAAAGTAAATATGCACCCTAACACCCAATGTGTTAGAAGCTTCCGACATATGGCGGATGCATCGAGTTTTCGACAGGCAGATCAACTATCTAAATGATGAACAATTTCACACGAACACGCCATATTTTTTATGCTCGGATATTTTTCAATCGACAACATTTTCATCTAATTTTGAAATGTATGAGCTTCAGTTCTTGGTCTAAAACAACATACTTTACACTAAATATTGGTGCAAAATTGAATATCTGGACAATATCCTGTTTTGCAACGTGAATAATCGGTTTTAGGTGTGATATTTCTAATTGCTGAACAATTTGGCGTTTAGTCGCAAATTGCCTGTGCATAATCACATGGCATATTTTTTAATCACTCGTCACCACCCATTCAAATTTGTTGTTTTCATAAAAAAAATTTATATCCATATGCCATATTTCAAAAATATTTCCGTGTGTCGCTTACTACTGTTTTATCAGCGTTCTACTGAATATACGATACATTGTGACGCAAAATCTTACCGTTGCGAGTTTAGACACCGAATCATCTGACGCACCAAGAGAAGCGAGCCCGAGTTCCTGTGAAAACTGAGCGAAACTAGGATCTGCTAGCAGTGGCATGTGGCCGAGCAGCTCATGGCAGCAATCACTGTAATAATGATAAAAACAATGGTATTAATTAACGAGATGGAAAACCATAGATAAACGGAAGTATTCAACTGGTCGTAGTAGATGTAGCTACAGTGGTTTAAGTAGTGGAAGTGCATGTTAGTATAGTTGACACCTTTCGCAAAATGAACTACTATACTGATACTAATTACGAACAGCTAATAGTAGCGTAAAAATGGTCAGATTACTATGGATAGGACATTGGTTCCATTGGTGTATTTTGGTCTTCAATACTTGTTCTTGGACCAGGTTCTGTAATGTAAAGAAAATGATTTGGCTCCACATTCTGGTTCTATAGTATAGTGTGACAGTTTTGCCACCAGTATCAGTTCTGATAAACAATAAAGAAAGTCAACCACCAAAGTATACTCACGGTTCAGGGGTGTAGAATGGGTCTGAACTGTGTCTGATATACTGCGTACAGTGGAACACCCGGAATGCCAATCCAGCTAGAAAGTCACGTGATGATAAGTATCCGGCAACTGGTCGTACAGTGAAACCGGTTCGAGCTGAGATGAGAAGAAAAAACACAACCATTCATCATTAAAGCTGAGAAATGTAAACTCTGTAACTCCGTAGTAATTCTAACTATTTTAATATCCCCGATATGCGAATCGAGAATGTGCAATCTAAATAGCTTTGATGATATTTGGTCGCGCAGTTGACGTCGAAGTTCGTGTGCGCGCAATGTTATATTTCAACCAAAACAGCGAAAACAGTCATATAATAATTGTTTTTAAGTTAAATCAACGGCTAAATTTTGGAACATCAATTACCTTACCCCCATCATTGCATGAATTTCGGTGCTTGTGTATATACCAGTATATAATAAAAAAAATTGTATGTGCATAAAGCAGGCACCCACCAGCACAGATAATTTTCCCCAAGGAACCAGTCCTATGGGGGCGGGAAATTTCACATTTAATATCCAATTACGCTTAAAGGTACTCAACCCGATAAAACTCCTCTCAATTACTATTTCAATGGCTTCGGGGGTCAAAAATATTTGATTCGAGTCGAGGAAGTCACCCATCAAAGCTCAGATTTGTTAGATATCGATTTTAGAAATCTATTATTTTTCATTATCGGGAATTCTTTCTGGCCCAGTACGTAGTCAATTATTACCACTTGATTATAGAGTTATCCATCCTTGTCTGTTTGAATAGAATTTTGGCGTAACATCTCGAGCATGTTACCAAATTGACGGCAGTTATAAGTACTCATCTCGAGAACATAAGAATTTTCAAAAATCAATATCTAATAACTCTGAGCTTTGTTTGATGGGTTCCTCGACTCGAATCAAATATTTTTTACCCCCAAAGCCAAAGAAATAGTAATATAGGACCCTCTGATCGGATTGTTGTTGTTGGAATCTGTTGAGATGGGGACCCTCTTTACGGGTTGAGTACCTTTAAGAAGAAATAAGTTCTCTTAACAAAAATTGTGGCCGACGAATTTCTCTTAAGAGGAATAGCATTCTTCTTGACAACAATCGCATTCTTCTTAACAAAAACTATTAGTTCCGAATTCCTCTTTAGAAAAATTCATTTTTTTGTTGAGAAGAAGTGATTTCTCGTCAAGATAAGTTGAGTTCGTTTTAAGAGGAATTCTAACGCCAAAAATGAAACTTAGCCCCACGGACGCTATCGACTGGATCGTCTCACGTACGATGAGGTAAAACAGGCTTATATATTAATTCTTCTTAAAAGGAATTCAATTCCGCTTACATGTATGACAAATCAGTTCTTTTGAAGAAGAAATCAATTCCTCTTAAGAATTGAATTCTTCTTAAGACGGCCGGGATTGGATATCAATTGTAAATTTGGCAATACAACCATCACCGTGCCACATTGCAGTGTTTGAATATATAGAGATGAAATAACACACGCGCATGGTGCAACTACACAGCTATAGCCTACCTTTTAAGAAATTTGATACATCGTCCAGTTGTGGTATGTTATTTTCCCTGAAAATTGAAATACAACTTTTATAGCATACCAAGTTTGATATTATTTCTATATACTGTATATACCTTCAAATAGAATTATTCCCAGAAATATTTGAGACCGCGTCTAGGTTGAAAAGCTTCGATAGAGTTTCTCAACAGTTCAATTGTACTCCTTTTTCATAGTCTCAAACTGATATTTTGAGCACACCGATAAATAAAAATATGGGTTTCCACGACGGGAGACAAAGCCATGTAATTTATATTTATTAGATTCCTATGTGTAATTTACCTTGATTTCTCAAGTGATTATAGACCATGATTGCGCACAAAGGAAACGGTCTGCTAAATCAGATGTTTATAGTGGAATATAATAAACAGAGTAATCACTTGATTGAACTGGTGATGTGAAATAATTCATTCGAGGCAGGGACTATTTTGTAAAACACTCGAGCGCAATGGGCTCTCGTCTTTGTAGAAGGTCCCTGCCTCTCTTGGACATTTTCACTTCACTAGTTCAATCAAGTAATATATTGTATAGTTAATGTGAATGTAACATATTTGAAAATAATTACAGTGACGTTCAGAACGGTTAATTCAAGTTTCTGTGCGCATCTTTAAAACCATATAGCGAACTGCATGTTTCACATCACGTTATAATATAAACAACACCATAAAATGACACAGACAATAGTCAACTGTTATATGTAGCGTATGTAGGGTTATTCTCATCGAGTGAGATGCGGATGATTATTTTTACGAGGCGCTAGCCAAGTGAAAATAATCCCCGCATCTCGCGAGAGGAGAAAAAACGTACCCTCGTCAGAACAGATAACTGTTGTGTTTATTATATTTTCTATACCAGTTTGTTACGACCCAGACCATAAAGCAACACGTGATTAGACCAGAGATATTATATATATATAACTTGAATATATCTGGTTAGATCCAACACGTTCCTAAATTTGCTACAACATAACCAGCTTTTCTGTTAAAATAACGCGCAAGGATATACGAGTGATGCAAAAATATGACGCACGACGTAGTGCTGAGAGTAGGATAACATCTTGAGAGTAGAATAACACGTTCGGTCTTCTGAGAGTGGGGATACGATTTTATTACTTGATCCTACCCTTATTCCATTCAATAAACACATTCTATAATTTGTGATATGCAACGAACGTTTCATAGCAGGAAATAGTGCCAGGTGGCCTTTGACTTCCGGTTTGTCGTATGTTTACATTACGTACGCTACGTCTCAAAATACTATGGCTTCCAAACATTTTTTAATGAATGAAGAGTTTGAAAAGTAATTTTTACATTAAATATACATCATTAAATACGACGAAGAGTCTTTGTTTATCTGGGACTATTTCTTAACAACGATTCGTTACGTGAAACGTCATCGCATGCCTTAACCCTAGTTTATAGCAGAATTAGCAAGACTCGTCCAGTAAATTAGGTCTGGGCTTAACCAAAGGCTCGGTCCAGATCTAATTTACTGGACTCATTTTGTAAATTCCGCTTTTAACTGGGGACTCGTTGTAGATCCTCTCTATATTTTGACGTAGAAAGCTGGTGAATATATTATAAAACATACCCGTATCCTGCATATTCCACCAGCAGAGGAAGGTTTGCCAGGTGTTCAGCACACGCATGTGTGGGGTAAAGCGACATGAGCTCTCGAAATACTGTTCCCCTGCAACAAATTAGTAAAATAAACGATATGATGTCTGAACATCGGCATATACATGCAGTGTCCACGTTCTTATCAATTAAGGAAAGTTATGAATTTACAAAACGGATACCAATTTTGTGAACCCACTTGTTAATTTAGGAGATAGGTGCGGTTTGGGTGATATGAATGCATAGATAAATTCACAGCAACATGGTATCAAGTTGATTCGCATTGTTTTTATTTCAGTTGATAAATTAAAGCCACACATAGTGTTTAAACTGTAATCATACATGCGCGTAGCATAACCAATATAATGCCTTCTTGATATCATATGAAGATTAAAATGGGTGCACATATGTTTTCGGTACTACGTGTCACTTCTGTGGCCAAAATATGTCAAATACGGGACAGAGATATCTTAGTAACACATATGGATAACTTTCATTCATTCGAATATGGATGTTAAAACACAGAGTTCAACACAGAGCACTGGGCTTATTTTTTAACTCATTTTTTGAAAATTCAACAACCTAATCATTGGGAACAAAGTAACAACTCATCAGTTTCCCATTATTAGGCAGGTTCAGCCACACGTACTTGTAACGTGTGTTGTCATTTCCAACCTAGGTCACATGACTCACGTGATAGTGTCGCCTACACGTGCACGGCCAAACCGTTTAGAAGTTTTGTGTCCAACGTCTGTGGCCCTTTTTCTGGCTATTAATGGTTAGATGTGTTATGTCAGTCCCATCACGGTAACGATCAGTCGTTCCCATCCTATATACAAATCGAACTAAATTCCAAAAGTAATTTCAAAATGTCTATGATAAGTGCCACCTTAAGTTAACCCACATCAGCTCATGTTAGTTAGCCACGCAGTTAGTCAGTCTCGGGGGTGCTTTAAAACAAGCTAAAACTCACCATGTCTTTGTTTCTTCTTCTGTGTACTTTATTTTTGGTATAGGTTGTCCGCTGGAAAGAATGAAACCGATTCTGTATAAATTTGGCTGGAACTTCTATTTACGTTCTGAAAATTGTGGTATGGATAGCTTGTTTAAAATCGGAACGAAGATTTCTATGAAAAAAACCAGTCTCTCCAATGGTTTTTATTTCAACATTTATTTAAAAAAAAAAAACACTACAGCACACATCTGCATGGAGAACATAAAACATTTAACTTATACCTTTGTACACTGACCATGATGTATATTATATTTGGGAGGGGACTGCGTTACTGCGGAGGGTAAGGGGTGCATACAAGCTGTGATGTATGCCCTCTATATATGTTGGATATCATTATTTTTTTCGCGGACCATAGAAAACATAGAAATTTATTAATTGTATGGTGTCTGGGACATCTTTAACTAGATAGAGCATTAGCTTGTATAGAATGCATGTTTATGGTGCTATAAATGGCAGTTAGGATAATCGATTGTATTCATGTATGCACGCAAATAGGACGCATGATTGAGACAGATAAGATCTGAGACAATTTATTCAACATCTGAATGGTTCAATGGCGGTATATGCTATTAAACAACACCAACGCGACTGCACAAATTAGCATTTAGATGCTTCTAGATTGTACACGATCAACGGAAATAGCAGGGATGCCTATCGAAAATATACAATACGACATCATGACGTGTTTTTGTTTGGCTGCAAATGGTACCTCGATCGTTGGTGTTGGTTTCATTGGTTTCATTGGAACCACCAAACCCACGGACAACCCGACCCGATCAACCCGACACAGGGACAACCCGACCCAAATAAAGAATACAATATAACTTTGTCAATTTCATTAAAAACAAGTATAAAATATATGGGAACACATGAGGATATATCCATGTAGTATGTATTGCATACGTTTAAAATGGGACGGAACACAGTATGCTTTAATGACGTTGTCAACGTGATACAACATAAGAACAATATTGATATAAAATATGACAATATCATGGAACTAGAAAATCACAATCTGAAAAAAACTGCATATTTAGCGACAACTACAAGAACTAAAGTAATTTATTCGTGTTTTAAAATATGTTTTTACATTTTTAAGCAAATATGAAAAGAAAGTTGTGAATACGACAAAAATATTTAATCAAAACATGGGATAACCAGACCCGGTGAATCGGGACAACCCGACACACAGTGCGCCCGATCGTGTTGTCCCTGTGTGGGTCGGGTGGTCCCGGGTCGGATTGTTCTCATTTAGCTATGAGTTCATATCATTTCTTCAAACACAATATGTGGTTCCCAGCAAATGGCCCATTAAACCTTCTCCTTAAATATTTTATGTCATTTTCCCCTGATAGTACGGGCACCGCGCCTCCAAAATTGTTCCTCCTTACCAGACTCTATACATATCAGTACAGTTTCACGATTTAGTCCAGCCAGTCACCATTTTGTAACAAGTGTTGGCTCTAAGCCACTGGGCTTTGGTATAGTTCATGCCGATACCGTTAAGCCTGTCTAAATACTTACTGTTGATAGTCCATTGCGATATCTGTAAAGTATTTTCTCCTCTCTCTATAAACCTTATCTTTGAATCCCTGGAACAAAACAAGCCAATTGAAGATATGCGTCGTCTAACAATGGGTTTGTCCAGAGTTTTCAAAGTACATGTAGTGATATCCCGCCTTGAGTTTCGAGTTACACATACTCTGAGGCATATATGCCGCCGAACGACTCGGTGAAAACATTATTCGATTTTGGATGTGATATTGTCCAAGACGACAAGGTAAATTATCTGGTTATGTTATGGAGTCTACATGTGGAAGTGATAACTTTATTAGTCTTGGTTTAGGACTTCGAAATTAGAAACAAGTTTTTGGATGTTTCTTGAAACATTTGATAAGTTTATTTGTGAGTTGAGTCATTTAGACGATTGTTGGCCTTATCTGGTAAAGTACACGCCGCACTTAACACTTATCACTTAGGGTCACCACCGTCACCTGGGTTTCTCAGTAAGTAACATATATAATATCATGGAAAGAATTATTGGTGTGTAGAATTGATATTTCAACCCAAGCGCAATGGGTGATTACTTACCGGATGATCAGCGTCCAACTCTGATCCGTACATCAGAACTCGATGAGCTGAGCAATCCAAATCTGCTATAGTCGTCGGAAACCATGGCCAGTCCTCTGTTCAAAACATGAAACACGTACACGATATATCAACACAATTCTACACATTATATAGGGAACGACATGTTTGGTTATGTTGTCCCCGATAACCAATAATATGTTTTCATTTCCATGTACACATCGATTTGTAGATAAATATTCATAGTCATAGTCTACAATTTTGTTGCCCATAAGCGTATACAAGTTATGTGTGTTTCTGGCCCATATATACTTTATAGTACTAATGCGATCGTAGAAGGATAACACTCAAGCCCTTCGGATTCTCGTCAGTCTCGTGCTATCTTTTACGCCATCGCACACGTGTCGTTAACCAGGACCAAGAATCAACGTCATCAATCAAGCCTCAAACCAAAAATGTTTGATTTAAATTTTTTTAAATTTATATATAAACGTTTGTCTGACGGGATAAACTAGTAAACGAATTGTAGAAATCCCATCGCACATATTAAAAAAACTGTAATTCTTGAAAAAGATTTGGATTGTGCCCGATTTTGAACGCCAAACACACCTCAACCATTTAATATAGATATTCGTAAAATTCGCACAATCCCTCTCACTCCTAAGTACAATAACTCCTGCAACAAATATCCAGCTCATTCACTGCATGAATTCCAGATATTAGTTATCAGAAAGTTTAAAGTGACGGTTTAGAGATTACATTCGTCGCGTATAGGTTAAATTAAAATTGACGTCAAGAAACACACCAATGAAGTTCTATGTATGTATACAACATGTCAAATTAACCATATTTCTGTAACGATATCACTATTTATACACGTATTGTATGCGTTCTTACCTCCACGAGGATGAACTAGTGGAGGAGGAGTCTTTGGGGTGCCAAGGTCGTTATAGCTAATACTGGCGACTTCCTTCTTCAATCGGCCCACCAGCGTCTCCAGGCGCATGTTGTCGGTCTCCATCTCAACATAGATGTCGTAGTTAGCGTTAGGCGTCATGGACTTCCTCGACTCAATGTGCACAACATTAATATTGTGTTGCTAAAATCAGAAATCTCTTTGATAACAGAAGAGTTTATGTATATGTATCATAATTCTTAAGACATCTTATTTGGCAAACGCTACATGTATAACCATTTTACATGAAAATGTACCTCACGTTACCCACTCGTGATCATCGTCATAGTCACTTTCTCCGAGGATAGAAGGTTACCCATGCAGGATTTACACAAGAAGGATTAAAGGCACGTGCGGCCTTAATTGTCGAAAATATTCATATTTGTTCCAAACACCGTAAACAGAAAAACATTAAAACGCATACAGTTCCATTCATATATGCCATGACCATCTCGTAAACAGCATGTTATCATAACGACCTATTATATTTTAACTAAGCAAGAGCCTGATTGTGTTACAGAAGACAGCACAATGCTACTGGCTAATCACACACAAATGACATAAACGCTCTTTATTAGTTCCATATCAGGTATTCACCAACAAAGAACGCTCTTTATGTTTACCATCATAATATAAACAAACACCAGAAAAGTTACTTTTTATGCTTTTGTTTACATAACAATGGTCAAACATATGACCATAACATACTGTTTATGCGATATTACTTATTTGTATACGGACATAGTCTATCTACATTTTGATGTTCTTTCTGTTTGTGGCGGTTTTTGACGGGTGGAGATATTTTCACAGGATACCCACCGCCAAGGCCAACCGTACCTTTAAGCAACCTAACATCTCCATAATGGATCGATTTAACCAGGATCGCAAAACTTAACGGGTTGATACATATACTGTAAAATGTATACTTTATATACGAACTTGTTACTGACTTCATTTCAACGTACTTAATTTAGTTTTTAAAGGAAATTAGTTCGTGCATTTTAAATGAGCAATATAATATTAAGTTGTGAAAGTTCACGTGTGTAAAGCCGATGGAATAGATGTTGATTTGCTTGCGTTCCATAGAGCATTTTGCAAGCTTGTCTGACATTTTGTGCGGAAGTTGGATCTATATACTCTATGGAATGCAACAAAATCAAAATTCATTACTTATATTTACACTCAACCTAATCTACTGGCAGATTAACCCTTTACCCAACAGAACGGCCCTGTGCCAATGCATTCTCTTATATATGCGAGTCGACCATAGGTCGCCTCGCATGTATAAGAGAATGCATTGGCTTAACACATTAAAAATTAAAAAATTGTTAAAGAATATAAGAAAAAATGGTAAAAAGTGTTAAAAAAAGATTTTTGTTTAGGCCAATGCATTCTCTTATATATGCGAGGCGACCTATGGTCGACTCGCATATATAAGAGAATGCATTGGCACAGGGCATAACTATAACCATCACAATGTGGTCAATGAGCCGGTTCCAATGATATCCATATTGGTATGGTTTTATTGAGACAGACCCAAGATAATTTAGGCTGTTGCAGCTTTATTTGACCGTTTTTGGCCGGTTTGTTGGGTAAAGGGTTAAAAGAGCATTTAGCGCCCACTTCGAACGTTATTCTCATAGCTCGTTGCATCATCAGTGTAAAAGCAAGTCGGGGTCTGCGTGCGACGCCACGTGACGTAATTTCGATCAACGAACGTCATGCATTCATGATCATTCATGTTCCAAAGCGCGAATTCAAGTGTGAGTGTAAATATAACGCATACACGCCATTAAAACAAACGTATACATATTGCGTATGGTATACAACTCCCGTTTCTCATGCATGGGTATCAAACATGTACACCTGCACATCTATACCAAGCTGTCTGCCGCACAAGGTCAATAATTGAACCATATCCTTGTTACATATATACAGGCACAATGTGCATCAAGGCTGCATGTACTATTCTTCTGTGACGTTAAAGTCGAGCTAGTGTTGAAGCATCGGGCCTTCCTCACCTGAATAACACGAGGCAGCATGTTCGAATGCACTCGCACTCACCCGTACACTTCCCCTACAGTGTATACAGACCCGATTGACCTGCATCCCTGGTGAGACGAAGGTCATTAAACATATCTGTCGAAACAATAAATGGACCCATGATAACACTCATGGTTATACATGTTCTGCTCGTTTGAATATTTGCCCTATATACGAGCTCAAAGCGATATGGCCATTTTATTGGGTTCTGCTGTGTCAGACAGTAGATAGAAAAGGATTTCATTTATACACACAAGATCATTAGTGTACAAGGGGAATGGACATGCGAAAAGTTATCGCATGTTCACACCTAATTCATGTGAACGAGCAGCCAAAAAAAAAAGAAGAAGGAATATGCCTAACCGCCAGAACCACAGGATTTTCCACATAACTATGAACTCAAACTTTAAAATGGGACACACTAAGGTTATCAAGCGAACACTCGGATTGGAGAAAAATCTCACCTGAAATATTTTTAGGGCGTTGGCCAGATGTCCAACTTGATTGTGTAGGGAGAACATAACAGGAACTGTCTTCCCAAGCCCAGACGGACTTTTAATGCCATCTAGGTCATGGATTTTATCCTGAAATACAAAGAACGCATCTCTGCGATTATAAAACTACAAATAATACAGCTTTACATGCATGCTACATGTACTGATTCCAGTCATGATCAGATATAATTTCATTTCTAGATGAGGGTTTAGCGTAAACATAATTTTATTTCCAATTCAACATAACATAATATACAGATGATACAAATATGCAAAATAGAAGAGACAATGTATGAAAATGAGGATCAGACAATGAGGGTTTGGTCTGGTAATGAAATTATTGTGGACAAATTGCTTTGTCATTTCTGACTTGTTGAGACCATTTTGCAATTGTTTGGTAAAAATGCATTTAAACACCAAGTCACTCTAGATCTACAGACTATATTTTAGTAATACT
Source organism: Siphonodentalium dalli (assembly GCA_032622095.1). Taxonomy (NCBI): domain Eukaryota; kingdom Metazoa; phylum Mollusca; class Scaphopoda; order Gadilida; family Siphonodentaliidae; genus Siphonodentalium; species Siphonodentalium dalli. The sequence continues at coordinate 125,728,316 of CP136061.1, read as the reverse complement.
ATATATTATTCTGTTTCACTCCTCATTCACTCTGTGAATATGTAAATCAAATTTCCGCGGGTGCATTAATTATCAGACATTAATCCAGCAATCCGGAGAACCAGAGAACGATCGGATTATAATCTTAGATTTCCAAATAAATTTTATTCCTATTTCGCTAACACTGAGCATTTTAAACAGTCATTTCTCCCATCTGTTGTTCTGGAATGGAACAAATTACCTGTGTATGTAATCAATGCAACCTCTATTTCCGATTTCAAAGCCAATTTAGGGATTATAGATCCAATAATAAAACCACCCTCTTATTTTTATACAGGAAAAAGGAAAATTAATACAATACACTGTAAAATTCGGAATCAGTGTAGTGATCTCCGTTCGGATATGTTTGATAATCACATATCAGATTCGCCTATATGCCCCTGTAACTTAGACATTGAAGACGCCAATCACTATTTTCACGTTTGCCCTTTATTTGTAGATCAGAGAATTGACTTTTACCGAAATTTAAGTATTAATGGCTTTCAATCATTAGAAGCAAATCATTTCTTATATGGGGTAAAAGGTATATCAAATCAAAAGAACACTACTCTTTTCCGCATTACTCAATCTTTTATAGCTAAAACAGAGCGTTTTGAACAAACCCATGTATGGTAAATTTCGCTATTCATCTTTCAACTCACTGAGTTTTAGCGTTTTCTTCATAACCGAGATTGGAATACAGATGGAAACCCGACATCCGCAGCACACACACTCTGCACTCTTCTTTATAAACAGTTTGCTATATCTGCTATGTATTTTTATGTATGTTCCATGATTGTATTAGGAGAGGGGCAAGTTTGTAAGTTTTGTAACTTGTGCCCTGATCCCTATGTATATTTTGTTTCTAAATACATTAAAATATGTTTAAAGTAATCCAGCAATAATGCCCTGGAATTCGAACGCGAATGATGGGGTGAAATCGAACACAGAAATAGAGTCATTTATGACCAAACTCGGCTTACAAGTTCCTTCCCTCACCACATTTACACGCGGTGTTCTCTGCCATGCAGATTAATTTCTTTGGACTAGTACTGTAGACTTACTATGTTAGACCTTCAGCAGATTTGCATGGCTACATGCCCACCTACATGTTTACTGAAGGACTGTTGCCGACATTGTTTATGTGCTTTGTCCTAGTATTGCATGCCAATTGCACAAGACACACTATACCATGCTCGACTTAATTTATAGAGCGAACTTTTGCGAGTTACAGAATAGTGCCTTCATCAAATGTACATGCACTTGTATTCTGCAGTAGTGTTACCGACGTGTCCAAGTGTTTCAATTGGGACATTTCTTGTCAATTGCGGGCGCCAACACAACATAATCGACAGATGATACAGAGAAGACTATGCGAGTGAGTGCGCAGTGCAGGTCCTGCTTAATTCGAGACGGCAGGTTATCACCGTGTGTATTGGAGCATGAATGCAATATCGATGGTAATCTATAGTTATGAATACAGACGAATATTTAAGTCATTGGCTGGAAGAAGTCTGAAAATAACGAGAGACTGCCAAACTTATATATACTCTATATCGGCCCACGCGATCTATCGTCGGCGATTACCAATATACTATGCAATTCTACGTTTCAATGTTCGCCCACTCTGAATGAGCGTTGTTGCATTTTCGGCAGTCACTCAAATATCTTGCTGTTAGATTTGCATGTTGATACAATCTATATCGATTCGACTGCCTATCGATGAAAAGGTCTTGGCATCAATCTTATCGAGATAATTGGTACGGCCAATCTCTGTGCTTGCAGAAATGTCACAGCATAATACGCGGTCCGATGATGTATACGAAAAGTACGCGTCACACGCTACGCAATGAGAAATCAAACCAGATTGTCAAGTTACGTGTTACGTCGACAGTTTCTTAATTTTTTCTGGTATGCGCATGATGTCTTTCGGACTCCATAGCACCTAATGCGCACGAGTGTAGACTATAAACGATATCTGATCCTACAGAGGATAACATAGGTTTTTATATGCGATCTTTATCTATTTTTAGTGATTTTATATGAAGGGTAATAACTCTATAAAGAACCGTTACTAAATAACGGCGATTTGCACCACAATAGATAAACTCTGGTGAAATATAAGTCAAATTTTTCTACAGGGTGGGTGGGCTTGGTGGAGGTATGGGGTACTCTCTTTAAAACACTTCTTCAAATATTTCTGTTATTTCGTCAAAAACACTTCTTCAAATATCTCCGTTATTTAGTTAATAAAAATATTTTCTTATTTTAGAATCACAATTCAAAATGAGAGGATATGGTTATCCCCGTTTCATGGGATCACCATATCCTCTCATTTTGATATATGATGCTGCCTTCATTGAGCCACGAGTGACTCCTGAGACGAGGATCACATATTATATGATACCCTATCCTACGGAGGATCACATATTGTTTCATATCTACACCCGTGCGCATGGCCTGTCCATAGTTACCGTATTACATGGGGAAATATCAAGTGCAGATTTTAGGTTCTTCGTACAACCAAGTGCGTTCTTCGCTGTGTTCAGAAGAACAACAGTATAGTACATACGTGGCAGTTCCGGATCAAAGGGTTTCAACAATGGAACATTTGAGCATCCTGCTTTTGCCTCTACGGAGTCGGACATTCAATCCGAAAGAGCACAATCGTTTAACGTCGAGGAAAGCACAAGATACCACATATACGAATAATCAATGACTTTTTTTTACACGAAAATGGGATCATTGGCACCATACATATACATGGTATACATATTTAGCTCTTGTTATATTAGGTACTATTCGTATATATTCTGCCACGAAAAAAGACCACACAATTGCTACCATTGTCTAAAAATATATGATAACGAACGCAGTGTCAGCAGACGTCATTCTATTCACGGTTACATGCATCGATTTGTAGCAGATTGCAGTCAACCTAAATCTGAGATAATTAAGAGTTGCCAATAAATTAGCAATCAGGGTGTAACGCATTCAGCATAGAAATACGACGCGTTTATAGCGTGGGTTCCAGATAATATCGTTTATAGAGTGTCGATTGTAAATAAATGGGCTGGTTATAATCATCTTTTCCATATTTAGGACCATCAAATATATCGTTGCGCTTGCACTCAATGTGGAGAAGTATGGTACATGTAGCAATTCCTGTCACTGGTCAAACTGTTGTGAATCTTTGCGTGATTTGAATGTACGATACAGCTGTATATAATATCACCCAGGTTATATGTGGTCCTGCTAATTTAATATGATGTCTATGGGTCCTGCTCGTTTGCTATGATGCTGGTAGGCAAAATATGTATCGTCATTTCTTCTAAAGATATAATCTATTCGCGATGTTTGGCTAACACGAGCATTTGATAAAACATCAGTAATAACTTTAGTCAGTTTTTAGCGGAGTTTTTTTTTTCTATAAAAAAAAACTAACTCGGCATACGATTTGATGATGGACGGTTTAGTTGACGGGGGCCACAATCAAACCTCGATAACTTAACCATTTGTTCAGTGTATATGAAGTCTAATGTTATTTCGTGTATTAATGTACACATATTTCGAAGGAGGGTTAAGCTATGTCGATAACTATTGATCTACAGGCTCAACATACTCACTGGGCACAACTTTCAAAATGTTTTCAAAAAATTCGTATGGAAGTAAAATAGACGCTCTTTAATTTTGACATATCATGCAGATATAGACCAAATAGGAACGCTCTACAGAGCTACATGTATTGTCCCATGCTTCAGAACCGTCGGGACCAAATATTTCTACATTCTATGAATTGAATATGTGTTTCCGTGGCATTTAAATATACATCTTTATAAATTATGAACATATATATCTATATATATATATATGTTAAAAAATATTTGAAAAATGGAAAACGATAGGAATAGTCATCTTGCTCATGTCGGGTTGCAACAACCAACGTCACCAATTATTAACTATTTTACAATATATAACTTTTTGAATGTTTTATTCACATTACCTCTGTTCTCGGATCGTTCAGATTAGCCAAACACCGGGAATTATTTTTTAGATAAAATAACAGTACTATTCTTAATAGCATAATATTTGCCCTACCATGCAGCAGCATAGCAAATTAGCATGACACTTATCCAGGAGTGAATATATGAATTGGTTATGTTTTCATTGGTTATGGTAGCCAGAATCCCAATACATTGATTTTGGATATATTGGGGGATCATGGATACTCTTATCAACGTTTGGAGACCCTTGGTATACCCACACAAAGAGATGATCCTCTATAAAACAATAATGTGAGATCATTCTGGTGGTGACATATTTTGGAAACATAACTGTAACAACAGTTGAGAATTTTCGCCACAATTTGTCATTTCGTGAGCCCAGACAAGATCATCTACACAGATAGTATTTATGCTTTCGTTGACACACAGCGGTATTTTGTCGAAGTGCGTTTTTTTTATCATAGGTCTTCACAAACACATAATTTTGTACAATGTAGATATCATTTGGATGCTTTTCAGCATGTCTGTGATTGTCGTGATATGGCCTGGCGATGAAACAACATTAAACCCTTAATCAATAAATAAATCAATTTAGCATGTCTGTGTGAAAGACTTTGATAAATACGCTTAATTGTAACCTATTTTTCAAGCCTCAGGGTAAAGCTAGCTAGTAATGTAGATGTCGCACAATTTAATACATTATATTAAACATATCCTCGTGAAAAAAATAGGTTCATGTTGGACCTAAATATTCACACAGGTTCATATCGGACTTATTTGATTCTGTAATAAGCCCACATTGGACACAAACCAGTTATTCCGTTTGATGGCGATGACCGCAGTTGAAACACATTATAAAGAGCGTACATCAGGTAATTAAGTCGTTAGTTGATTTATTCGTGTTATTTTCCAGCTTGTTCTCGTGAAAGTAAGCACAATATGTTTTTGAAATATTCCCACATAGGACTGTTTTAATAATCACAGTTTAGGCCCATATATAGCGTATTTGATTTTTTAATTATGCCAATATGAGCTTATTTCGCGCAACTATAAAACAAGCCTGTATTTTTATTTTATTTATTTTCACAGGCTGTTATATATTATAATCCACTTTCTGTATTACCAACGTCGGAAACGTTCGTGTAACCGTATCGCGATTTGTACTGGTTCGGTGGAAGCTAGTTGTGTGAATGCACTTCCAACGCAGAGGGTGTGTGATTATCACGCTGAAGAACAGCCGAGTTTAAAGAATCCACCACCGTGCGGAAAATTGACAACAGCTGATAATTTTAGATAACTTTGTGAGTTTTAAGCCGAGTTTTTGTTCTGTACAAAACTCGACTTACGATTTTATGATGAACGGTTGGCGGGCGGTCACAATCGAACCTCTATATATAACTTAGGCATATGTTTCAGTGAAGTCCAATGGTATTTCGTGTATTTCAGCATACTTTCACCAGGCACAACTGTCAAGCTGTTTTCAAATGTTCGCACGGAAGTAACACAGACGCTCTTTAATTCTGCCATATCAAGACTAGACGAACTATGGACGCTCTCTATTGTTCAATGCTTCCGAAACGTCGGGACCATATGTGTCCACATTCTATGAATTGTGTATGTGTTTCCATGCCATTTAAGCATGCAACATTATAAATCAAGAACACACACACACACACACACACACCCTCACACACACACACACACAAACACACACACACACACACACATATATATATATATATATATATATATACTAGCAGGGTAACCCAACTTCGTCCATGCTGTTTCCCCTCTGCTTTCATCCGGACTTCAGATACCAATTTTCACATAGCTGGTTTTGAAAACCTCAGTGGATCTAACATCGAAATCCGTCGAAAGGCGCGATTTGACCTTGAATTGACCATTTGAAGGTCAATGACAGGTCGGGGTCACGATTTGACCCGTCCAAACCACTCCCCGTCCAAAAGTACCCCTAGGTATCAAATTTCGTCGAAATCCCATCGAAAGGTGCGATTTGACCTTGAATTGACCACTTTGAAGGTCAAGGTCAGGTCGGGGTCATGATTTTGCCCGTCCAAAACACTCCCCGGACAAAAGCATCCCTATGTATCAAATTTCGTCGAAATCCCATCGAAAGGCGCGATTTGACCTTGAATTGACCATTTTGAAGGTCAAGGTCAGGCCGGGGTCACGATTTGACCATTCCAAAACGCTCACCGGACAAAAGTACCCATAGGTATCGAATTTCGTCGAATATATATATATATATATATATATATATATATACTAGCAGGGTAACCCGACTTCGTCCGGGCTGTTTCCCCTCTGCTTTCATCCGGACTTCAGATACCAATTTTCACATAGCTGGTTTTGAAAACCTCCGTGGATCTAACATCGAAATCCGTCGAAAGGCGCGATTTGACCTTGAATTGACCATTTTGAAGATCAATGACAGGTCGGGGTCACGATTTGACCCGTCCAAATCACTCCCCGTCCAAAAGTACCCCTAGGTATCAAATTTCGTCGAAATCCCATGGAAAGGTACGATTTGACCTTGAATTGACCATTTTGAAGGTCAAGGTCAGGTCAGGGTCACGATTTGGCCCGTCCAAAACACTCCCCGGACAAAAGTAACCCTAGGAGGTATCAAATTTCGTCGAAATCCCATCGAAAGGCGCGGTTTGACCTTGAATTGACCATTTTGAAGGTCAAGGTCCGGTTCCGGGTCACGTTTTGAACCGTCCAAAACACTCCCCGGACAAAAGTAGCCTAGGTATAAAATTTCGTCGAAATCCCGTCGAAAGGCGCGATTTGACATTGAATTGGCCATTTTGAAGGTCAAGGTCAGGTCGGGGTCACGATTTGACCATTCCAAAACACTCACCGGACAAAAGTACCCATAGGTATCAAATTTCGTCGAAATCCGTCCGACAGTTTTCCCGGCCATTGCTAACAAACAAACAGACATACAGACAGACGGACAGAAGTCCCAAAATATATAGTAGATATACATGCTATGACTTGAATATGTGTTTCCATGGTATTTAACCCTTTAATATGGGAGCCGCGCTGGCGCAGCATTAATTAACATGTGTCGGTGCATTGTGTTATATATGCGAGTCTCCCACGGCGAGCATCACATTTATAAGAGAATGCAATGGGTTACATGGCCAATGTAAATATTGTTATGCCAAAGAATTATCTTATTTGTGCGATTCTCCCTATGGGATACTCGCATATATAAGAGAATGCATTGGCACAGGGTTTTCGCCAAATTTCAGGAAGCTCCAGTCATGGAAGGGTTAAACATATTACTTTATTTCAGGCGTTTTGCTCATATATTTATAAACAATGAATCACAGAGTTAGAAATGTTGTACTTCGATTTGCATTATGTGTGTAATATAGTGTTCCACTATACAACATTGTGGTATCGCTTAAGTTCTCACGGAAGTATTCTACATATTTTTATGAACCTATTTTGATTCCAATAACTGGGCCGGAATGTAATGCATTCTCTTATATAGGAGAATATCCCACAGGGAGCCTAGTATACATAAGAGAATGCTTTGGCATAACACTATTTAACTTGACCATGTAAGCCAGTGCATTCTCTTATATATGCGAAGTTCCCCATTGGAGACTCGCATGTATAAGAGAATGCACTGGCACATGATACTTAATGCTGAACCAACGCAGTTCCCGTCATGAAAGGGTTAATTATTAGAGGGGTATAATTTGGGGCACCAAACCGCCTCGTTATTTCAAATATTGTGTAATTACCTCTCTAAATTTTTATGAATGAATTCAGTGGTATAAAGTAATAATGCTCTTGAGCCAGAGAGACCAGTCAATATATAGTAGCTTCTTTCACAATGAAATTATTTTTTTCATGAACTGGGACAAAAATGTGGCACATGTAGAGCATTATAACATTTTGATTGAAAATATGTCTATTAAAACACTTTAGAGCGAAACATGTCTAATATTGACAGCATACGTCTTTGTTTCTGAAACAATTATGCAAACGTGCCACCAAAAAGAGTATCATAGAGTTTTGTGTTAGTGGAAGTGATGACGGGGCGGGGGCTCTTTAAACTCGTATGGCTCTATTGGACAAGAAATGTCGTCGACGTAATTTGGAAGGAGGTATAAAATACACGAAATATTGACATACTGCATGACTTCTATATTTATTTTTTTTCGCACAGAAGTGAAACATACGCTCTTTAGTTCTACTATATAAAGGGATAGAATAACAAGGAACGCTCTTTATTGTTCCATGCCGAAAAAAGTTCGGCACCTGATCTTTATAAATTCGATCACTTGAATTAGTCTTTCTGTGGCATATTATTTAGCGTATTTATCGACCTATATGTTGATCAGTGGAACCGGGCCGGGATGTTACAAATTCGAGCATAATTTTGACCTTCAAACTGCCAAGTGCCTTTAAGTTCAAATAACTTACCGCCAAATCACGCATATCATGGTCGACAGGTGGAACCGTTACACTGTTACATCGTCTCTTCAACCGGAAGCGCTCCCTCGTGAACTCCCTCTTCTCTGTGGGCGACGTATATTTGGCGCTGGCCGCGTCAGACGGCGGAATGTTCTTCCGCAGGTCCATGCTCCCGAAGAGAGAGGAGTCCTTGAACGCGGCTTTATAAACGTCAACGCAGCTCCCTGGTCGCTCAGCAGGCTCGTGAGTATCCTTTAAAAGTAACTCCCTCCCAGCCCCAGAAACGAAAAACAGTTTCGCGAACAGGGTGGTGGTTATTTGTGATACCTCTTATGAACAAATTAAATGACTGACAGTGGAATGCCAAACGATCAAAGGCAACTGAAATAATACGTTAGGTGACTTAGCTGCTCGGTACTCTACAGTAGATGAAGTGTAGATATGCTGAAAAATCAAGGCATATGCCAATATGGATACTTCGATGATCGGTGTGTGGGGAAATCAGATACGTCACATGTTATATATGAGATGCCATTCACATTAGCGACTGAGTGAGAACAATCGAAGAGGCGATGCGACCAATCACCGAACTCGATGCGATCGGCGCTTTCCGGATAATAGGATGCGGAAATCGAGTTTGGTTAGCACTCGTTACATAGTATTCATCCGTGCTCAGATCAAGTGAATGAATGACAGAAAATAATGAAATTTCCCTGGTTGTGACGTAAAGGGTGGTCTTCGTCATCGTGTCACGATAGCTAATAGTGATGATATAATTAATTACCAACTAATACCTAATTACACAATTCATGAATTAGCTAATAAATTAGTACATGTGCTATACTACTGTATATTGTTTAACGCCATGCAACGTGATGTTCTAGCGTGGAGCGAAATGACAATTATAGTTATATGACACTATTTTCGGACGTTAAAGCAATTATTACCCCGATTCTTGACACAGTAGTTAAATATCTTTAACGGACATACTTCATTTGAATCTAAAATATACCAACGATAATGATACACATTTGACAAAGAGATGTGAGCACATGTATACTGGTCACTTAGGATGGCCCGGTTCCTAAACATATGTGCACGTAATTTGTTAGTAGGGCCAATAGTTCGGTCGACTAACAAAATGTCTATCCTTGTTTGTCAAACCCCGTGTCATGTCTTAATGACAACGTTAACTCAATCAATCAATTCAATTCTTTATTCAGCTGTTTTCGAATTTCCATACAGACGTGATACAACTGGTCTTTATTTCCACCAGATTAGGAATGTACTTACCATGCGATGAATGCTCTTTATTAATTATTACTCTCCGAAGAAAATTTGAGCCCCAAATTGTCCAGATTCCCCGACTTGAGTACGTCTCCCCGGGCATATGAAATCCGTATAAAGTATTGCATATTGTTTTGTCTGCATGCCTATATACTTTGATCCCCGGATCCGGACCGCAAAATTTACATTTGATTTACTTTGATCTACCTTTGATCTACCTTTGATCTAACTTTGATTTACCTTTGATCTACCTTTGATTGACCTTTGATCTACCTTTGATCTTCAGTCTGAGTTTAGCTTGCGCTTGTATATGAGTTTTTTGTCTTTCTTGAGCTCACGTTATTTTTGGTTGCGCGTTTGTATTAGTTAAAATTTCCTCTCCAAATATCGCTAAGACAGCATTTATATTGGTTAAGTGAGTTACTAGTATCCGTTAACATATAGGTCTGTCACATTATTCCAGGTGGAAGTGCTCCTGGCAATGAAAGGATTCTTGGTGAGGTTGTTGTTGTAAGGCTCTTGTGTACTGTACTTGGGTGTCCTCTGGTTCTGCTGTTTTTGGACTTTTCCATTGATTTTGTCAGACGTACCGTATCTTTGTTGTTATCTTATAGAGCGGGGCTATGACTATGCGAAAGCGCGCAAATGAAGTGTTACAACTTAATTTGTTTCCTTTTGACATGACCTGCAGTATCAATGTGCAACTCTTGAAAACGTCCAGCGTAGAGTCACTATAGATTGGTCCCTCAACTACGAAACCTGAGTTACAGAGATAGACTAATCCGTCTCAATTTAATGTCCGTAAAATTCAGAAAACTCCGTGGTGACTTGAGAGGGACTTACAAGTATCTAAACGGTCATTGTAATATCAAGACAGAAACACTTTTTCAAGGAGCATTATACTCTTAACACAAGAGGTCATAACCAGAAGCGATGCAACACAGATATTGGGAACTATTTCTTTAGTCAACGAATAGTGGTGGCCTGGAATAGCTTGCCAGATATGCTTGTCAGTGTTGGAACACGTAATTCAAATGTCTGATTCATATTTATGCCAACAGAAATATGACTTTTATTGCCGACCTTAAATTGTTGTGACATTATAGCATTACCTAATGCAATACCTTTTTGGGACTAAAAGTTGAATGACTTGTTCCTCATTAAATTGATATATTGATATTATATTGCTCATTACATTTTACAGTTCACGTCGATATTTGCGTTTATCTTCTTTGGTGACAATCCACAGTTTCGAATGATCAGTAGGGGTAGCATAAAGTGCCAATAGTTTCTGATACCATTCGTGGTTTGTATGCGTATTGAGACAAGACCCTTCTAGCAAACACTCTGGTAAACCATGGCGAATACTCTTGTGGTATTTACCGCGGTGATTGGATTTGGAACAGGTTAAATGATATAATATTTTACCATGGTGTAAAAGTTGTCAAGTGAATCGTCACCCTATTATACACCCAAATGTAGAGCCACATACGTAGTTTTACTCCAGTGAAATGGACCATCCATGTATTTCACCAAGGCATTTTACCGGGATAAAAGTATGTATGTGGTGGTTCTACTAGAGTAATTATACCTGTGTAATTTACCACGATATATACTACCGGGCTAAAATTTGAGACAACAAATTGGAGGTTATATGAATGGCACATGTTATATCTGGATTTAGCTGCTTTATTTATAAGAATATCCTTGCCACATTATGTTAACGTTTGAGTATGACACCGGGTACAACTGCTTTCCACTGATTAACGAACAAAATATGATGTTATTCTCACAAAAGAGACAGAAAACATCAATTGCGCAATGTGCTATTTTGAAATAGCGTTATCGCACATGTCAGTGTAGTACTACTCTAGTAAAAAAAAAACATGTAAAATGATATTGTTAAAAGGACAAACGCTTGTGAATTCCAAGTAAAGGCATGGTGTATGTATCCCACTTACATTATACTTCGGGTGTATTACCATTACATGCAAAACATTAAAGGTACGGTTGGCCTTGGCGATGGGTATCCTGTGAAAATATTTCCACCCGTCAAAAACCGCCACAAACAGAAAGAACATCAAAATGTAGACAGACTTTGTCCGTATACAAATAAGAAATATCGCATAAACAGTATGTTATTGTCAAATGTTTGACCATTGTTATGTAAACAAAAGCATAAAAAGTAACTTTTCTGGTGTTTGTTTATATTATGATGGTAAAAATAAAGAGCGTTCTTTGTTGGTGAATTCCTGATATGGAACTAATAAAGAGCGTTTATGCCATTTATGTGTGATTAGCCAGTAGCATTGTGCTGTCTTCTGTAACAGCTATCAGGCTCTTGCTTAGGTAAAATATAGTAGGTCTTTATGATAGCATGCTGTTTACGTGATGGTCATGGTATATATGAACGAAACTGTATGCGTTTTAATGTTTTTTTTCTGTTAACGGTGATTAGAACAAATATGAATATTTTCGACAACTAAGGCCTCACGTGCCTTTAACCAACACGGGAGCCTATGTATTAGCAATTTGAGATTGATTGGTCTCCACATTGCAGAGCTGTTTACATGTTGGACTTTAATATACAGAAACAATAAACACAAACCAACCCACCTAAATTCATGTCCCTGCATGGTTGAAATACGTTTTGTATGGTCAGACTTAGACCAAGCCTGAACTGCTCCGAAGACAACATACCAGACTTTATCTATAAATAAGACTAATATTCAAACTATCATTCCCCTTGTATTACTTGTATAATATTGTATGGTATTACCTCACCTCATTCGAAATCACATGATGTGTTATTAGCTGCCACAAAACATTAATACTAGAGAATGAAGAAGTTAATTATTCACAATATACATCTCTGACTGGAACCAACCCATATAGAAAAGCACCATGGTTGTAGCGCCATGTTTTGTAATAACTGGCGACGTATGAAGTAAAGCGTCTTTAAATGAGCGCGTTTTCTCTTCGAAGAAATCTATATTGACTATTAAATCACGAAGATGTTAAGAAATGAAAAGAAAAAGAAAAAGAATACAAAAATTTAACCAGCATTCTACGAGAGTAAAGCGTAGTGTACCATACATTTACTGGGAATTTACACGGGTATATCCGTTTTACAAGGCTTTTATCGGAGTAGATCCACGTAATCCATGGTTTTACCACTGAATCATTTGTTACACCATGACTCCATCAATAATTTACTAGATTATGTTCTGATTTACATGGGTTTTACCCATGTATGTTCTGTTTCACCTGCATTTTACGAGAGTAAAGTTGGTACACCATACCTTTACATGGACGTTACAAGAGTAGTCATTATACTTGGACTTTACATGGCTTTTACCAGAGTATTTAATTGTTTACCTGACTATCATATTATACCAGAGCAGAATCATGTAAACCATGGTTTACCTGGCTTTTTATAAGGGAGTTGGATATGAATTTGTCTAATATTAGAAGCCGTCCTGTAAAACAAATAAGTGCAAGAGACATTTACCCACCGTAGTGAGCAGGAGCGTTTTCTGCGCAGAAGTTGATCTAGATACTATAGGTCAATTTTCAGTTTTTTTTTTATCTCCATTAAAATTTATTTTTCTGGAATTGTGAATGCTGAAAGTTTAAAATTTGCATACTAATTTTGGAAGCCAGGGGTTTGTTTTTCAACCAACATGATCGAAAAATTATGGTTTTTGTGTCCATTGGGTCTAAAACTGCAATATTTTGGTAGTGTTTTTGCAGAAGAATCAAACTTTCTGTCATAAAATCAATGGTCATATAACTCTTGGTATAGTATAAATAATATCAGCATTATGTATCAAATTCTGAAAGCCAAAACAGTACTCAGCTGAAACATATATTATTTACTGTTTATATGGTTTGGCTAATATCTTAGATATATTTCAATGCATCCATGCATGCCCCACTGATATTGGCCCCTGGCTGTAGAAACTAGAGTTCCACCCTTTAAAGACCTGCATAATATCAACATTATAACATTATATAGCTATACATTTGGAGGGTTAAGTTTTTGGACGTCGCTCGAGTACTATATGTGACCCGCCATATCAAATCCAGTCGTAAGTCGGGATTTTTTTTTACCATGTTCCAATGCATTCTCTTATATATGCGAGTCGACCATATGTCGCCTCGCATATATAAGAGAATGTATTGGCCTAACAATTTTTTACAATTTTAATAATTTTTTCTTGTATTCTTTAACAATTTTATAATTTCACCCATGCATATAGAGCCCCAGACAAACATGAACAGACGACACTCTTCTATATGCTTCTATATATGTGTGGGGCTCCCTGCAGGGTAATGGATGTTTTTTATTTTATGTCCTAAAAATTGTAAGAAACATTTATTTAAAAAAAATGATAAAAAATTGTTAGGCCAATGCATTCTCTTATATATGCGAGGCGACCTATTGTCGACTCGCGTATATAATAGAATGCATTGGCACAGGGTAAAAAAAATCCCGACTTCCGACTGGATTTGATATGGCGGGTCACATATGCCATATCCTCTTTATATTTGATTCATTTGGTGGGATATTGGCTATTGTTTCCAAAGATATCAAATCATGTGTACAAATAATTATGTGGGTGTTAACGTGAGAGCATTTGACTGAATCGATGAATAATTTCATGACGTGTCTCTATTAAAGGCACGTGCGGCCTTAATTGTCGAAAATATTCATATTTGTTCCAAACACCGCAAACAGAAAAACATTAAAACGCATACAGTTCCGTTCATATATACCATGACCATCGCGTAAACAGCATGTTATCATAAAGACCTACTATATTTTACCTAAGCAAGAGCCTGGTTGTGTTACAGAAGACAGCACAATGCCACTGGCTAATCACACACAAATGGCATAAACGCTCTTTATTAGTTCCATATCAGGTATTCACGAACAAAGAACGCTCTTTGTGTTTACCATCATAATATAAACAAACACCAGAAAAGTGCTTTTGTTTTCATAACAATGGTCAAACATATGACCATAACATACTGTTTATGCGATATTTCTTATTTATATACGGACAAAGTCTATCTACATTTTGATGTTCTTTCTGTTTGTGGCGGTTTTTGACGGGTGGAGATATTTTCACAGGATACCCACCGCCAAGGCCAACCGTGTCTTTAATGCTTGCCGTCGTGACGTCGTTAATTTATCGAATCTGGCGACAAAATTGAATGTCAGTATGATGATAGAGTGACAATTGGGCAAACGAAATAACACCAGTTTTTCCGTTTTTTTGTTGATGTGAACTTATTATTTTTTCTACATTGAATCGGAATTGGTGTGGTGTTATTAGAAACTGCAAAAGTTTCGGGTGGGTAATATTGGGAAAAGTCAAAATAATTTTATTTTGCGCACTGTTAGAAGTCGGCAATATCCAGATGCTCAAATGGAAATAGTTCAGCCTAAAAAAATGTGGTCCCATAAATTCGGTGACCCCGCCTCCTGGGGTGCCTATAGACTATCGTGTGTGTGTTGATATCTATATAAATAAAAGAGTAGGATCTGTCTGTCTAGCCGTCTGTCTGTCCGGATTTTTCTCCCAGGCTGTTGGTCCGATTTCAACCACATTTGGTGTGGTAACTAGGGGTACCCTGGCGGATGTTCTAATGGCGTTAGTTTTTCAAAATTTTGATTTAAACAAATTTAATTAAATAAATAAAAATAAACTTAAAATAAGCTCGATATGTGCCTATTTCTATTTTAGGTCCAATAAAACTATTTGCATGAGAATATTTTGCAGCACCAGATGTACGCTCTTTGTATATGTGTTTTCATTGTGGCCCGGGCCATCCAACGGAATAACGGGTATAAGTCAACTATGGGCTTATTACAAAATCAAGTCCAATGAAACAACGTCAACATTTAGGTCCAATATGAACCCATGTGCACGAGAATATATTGAAGTATCATAATAAATATTATCTCTAGATTTAAAAGAATAGGATATGTCTGTCATGAGCACACAGGGACCAAAGGCTGTTAACACAGGTCCCTACGACGCTGAACAAAGGCTCCGAAAAAAATTGTTATCTGCATTAAAATAGAATAATTGTGAACGGTGAATGTTTGAAATATGGTCATATTTTTTTTTGAAAGCCAGAGGTCTTTCAACCAACATAGATGACCATGCTCGAACACAATATGGTTTTCCAGATGTTATCACATATTTGCATAGAAGTGAAACAGTCGGCATTTATCTCTTTACTGTTTACTATAACAGGAATACACTAACCAGTAAAGCTCTTTATGTTCCATGCTGAAGAAAAATGGGAACCAGTCAATAACTTATGAATATTTAATCTTTTCAATTTTAACTTTATTAAACTAATAGATTTAGAAATTAATATAAAACCACTAGCACCGAAAAATTGTGAGTTGCGGGGAAAAAAAATTGTTGGTCCCATCGAAAGGCATACGTGCCCGGACCCCCCCCCCCCCCCCCCCCCCCCCCGATTCATCGACGTATGTGCATTCAACAGATTGACTCAGATAATCTCTATTTTTACGATCAAAGTTCCGTTTAATCTCCCGATAATTTCTTGCTAAATGCCAAACCTCAAACGTGTTCAAACGTCAAGATAAATTAGAAACTGTTGGTCTGATGGTTGCCAGCTGCTTTGCATTTTGTCGAACTGAATCGGACGACCGATCGTCAAAAAACTCAACATCAGAATACACAGCGCCTTCAAAACAATTGTTATCCAGATGAATATGTATACATTTGTGTATATGTATGTATTGTCTATTTCCATGTATACATCGCCTGGTATAGTATGTATTACTCTCAAATACTGTAATTATACAGTTTAATGAGAAATAATAATATTGAGAAAAAAAAACGAGTTTCAATATTACTAGGAATTTAGTTGTTGTTGTCGGAAGTGGTGCCAGGAAGAGATGGATTGATGGAACATCTTTAATATGTTGTCAGTATATCACCCACGCTTGATCAAAAGAGGTGCTCGGCAATCGGGGAGATATTTGTTCAGGGTTAACGAGATGGTTCGTCGGAATTAGACATGGAAAGCTATCGGAATAAAAAGCGGCTATTTTGAGCCAACATTCATGAATGCATAATCCCGACCAATCGCTGGATACGCGATTCATTATTTACAGACGGCAACCAAGTGGCTTTTAATTGTTTCCGATTCGTGTTGCTTTGGTAGACATTTTGTCAGACCTGATACGGGGAATCGAGAGCACCATTGTGAAAGGCGTGGAGTAATATCGACCAACCACGGTCAATTGTACTCACAAAACAACGCAGAGGAAGTGTTCAGCCGAAAACAGACTCAAATATCGCGTGATCAGTCAAAAACCAAACGATGGTTATAATCGCTGGTCGGATTCGTCTATGTGCACATGGTGAGCTGGGCTGGAGTGGGACATTTTTGTCTTCCAGGCCCTATACATAAATTAGTGCTTTATGTATACGCAATGTTGAACTATAGGACTATATATGTAACTAGTATAGGATAATTTTATATAAAATATACACATGGAATGTACAATATTACAAATAAATATAATATTAATAGACTATACATGTATATTGGTATTGCCAACTCCAAAGAATGTCCATATAGCAGATCATGCCATGGCCTCGCCCGTATAAAGATCATATTCCGCCAGTTCAAAACAGGAATTTTTTAAGTTCTGACGTGAGGAACACAATATATTTCTTAGTTAATACAACAATTTCCATCTATATACGTAGTTTCCAACTGTTGCTGTGTCAGTCATGGGATTTCAAAATGTTGAATTGTTTCACCAAAGTTGGAGGGGCGGATTCCGCGGAACACTACAGTACAACCACCCTGCCACCACGTATCTCGTTAAAACAACTCATACACATCCTTGCCAAACTAAAGCTATGATATATATGACAAATATAAATGTTTACATGGGCGCTATATCCCAAAATATCACTGGGGAAATCTTTCGCGCGAACAGTTTCATGCGCTAGCTAGCTAGCTCTTGTCAATAGAAAACATCTCTCGTTTGAATCCAGTCTGTATTGTTCTAGAAAATGGTCTTTAGAGGAGTCTCTTAATTACATTTAAGTGTATATATTGTGGAAGGCAGCTGGATTAGCTCATTGCATGGTCAAAAATTCAAACTGATAGTCAAAATGACATTTGAAAACATGATGAAGAATATAATCTTATATGCACTCACTAGTTTTAAAAGAAGAAAAAGAAAAAAAAAGGAACAATGAAAACCAAACAAACAAACAAACAACACGTTTGTAGGGAGGGATCCCATATTTATTGTGTGCATATTGTATATAAAATTGCGTTTAGTCTAGTGATGTGAAATCGGTGTTTCCGGTAAAGACCAAATGTGTCTGGATTCTGGCCCACAAAACCAACTGACGTAAATGACGTCATGGACCTTGTCATGACGTCTTCGCTGGTTTTCGGTCAGCTAACCAACGAAAATGGTCAAAATGAAACTAATTCATAAGCCTATATATAACATAGGAATTGTTCAGAAAAACTGAAGTTGCTAATTTCATAACCATCCCACTTGGTCCACTTCCGATTCCGTGATTTCACAATTTGATATTATTGTTCCTAGACTGGTACCCTGTCCCAACTCCAGCTACTCGCCCGTAGGGACAGGGATAGGCTAAACAGAAAGTGGAATTTTGAATTGTGTTTCCGGTTTGTGAGACATTGTTTTAAAATAGAAAAGCACATTTCAACATCGGTACGTTTTTCTTAATTTAATAATACAAGACGCAATTATATAACTTTGACAACTACTCAATCAAATTGAATAGAGTGTTTTTCACAGGAATCGACTAACCCCGATCAACGGCAATACGTTAAATAGTGCAAAATCATGTTTTTGTAGCTTGGATATTTGGAAACTCTGATGTCAACAAACACCCCCCGTAACAGGTTACATCAATTTTGTGTCGAAGTTTGCTGGCTCATGTCGCATTTTATTAACTAATTTCGTCGGGGATATATTTACGCTCATGTTGATACCAAAATTAACACAATGGGTCGATGTGATTTGCCTGGGTGGACCTTTTACCATAAATTGCCAAACTTGGCTATACCGTCCCATGATCTGACAAGTTGGTCAGTCTGTACTACATACATTTAAGGGGTTTATTTACATTAATGATAAAACAGGTATCTCCTTCACACATATATGTCAATATAAGTTGATGACGATAGTTTTATTTGTTCCAAATAAGTTTCGTGAGGTACTAGTAATCACACCCCCCCCCCCTCGTGCACGGTTACATCAACATTGAAGAAGTTTGCTGCCTCATGTCTAATTTTTTTATTTCGATGTTTCGGCTATATTATTGTGGTCATTTTAGTACCAAAATCATCTATATGAGGCAGATATATTTTGCCAAATATTCTACAATAAATCTAGTTCAGTCATGAACATAGTCATAGTGCCTACCCTTCTAGTTTGACTACAGCAATCTGGGAGAGCGGTCATAATGACTCATATTGACCTACATGTACAATAAATCCTGCTAGAAGCTAAGGTTTGGCACAGCGATATATACATTGGCAATTAAGTTGCCAGTTATAATATATGAGTTCATTCCAATTGCCTGACATAAAAATTGCTATTGAAATTTGAGAATAGGTGCGATTGACTGCAGACTCATTTTCACTTCTCATCCCTATGATTTGCATCATAGTAGTCTCAAATTCTCAATCCAGGATTAAATTTCAAGTCTGCCACAGCTAGCTGCGAGTCAATTGTTGTGATCAGTTATTCACAATTGACAGATCGACTGAGATCGTGTATTTATATTTTATTTAATTACTTAATACTTGATAAGTTGCTCAAAAGTATGTACTACTACTTAAGTCTTAACTACAGTACATATTGATTCATTTGGTGCAAATTCATAGCAAGTACCATAATAATTTGAAAATCAGTGTTCTTGAATCAATCTCTCCATGAGGTCATCAGTGGTGCCATCCATGCCTCTCCCTCACCTGATCTTAGACTCCAACTGATGCTGAATACTAGTACTAATTATAGCAGATAGAGGTGATTTCTGTGTACCAGATATTCTGGAACTGTAAGATATATCTAATTGAGAATGATTGTCTTGGAGCCAAATTCAATACTCGACGTTTAAGAATTCCAAAAACTAGATAGAATGAAGCTCTAATTCATTGTTTTTAGTAATTTTCTGACTAGATTGTGCAAAAACATTCTTTCTTAATAATCTATGATTAAGAAGACAAAATGTGTTTTCCATTGTATGGACATAGCCCAATTTGCCCATGAAACAAAACTTGTGTGACGAAATGCCATATTTGAGATCATGTAACTCAATAAATTTATATTCATATGCCCTGCTTTTCTTGTAACATTTTAAGAATACTAGATTAAACTAACTGAATTTCCATTGTTGATGATATTTTTTTCAAACTAAAGTGTTTAAAATAAGAGGAAAGTTCAAATGAATTTGCACATTAAACACCTGGGGTGCTATTCACCAAGCGAGACTATTTTATAAACCAGGTAGTTTATATGGTAGCGGCTGAACGCAAAGGTATCTTTGCTTTAGCGCAAACGACACATGCTGTCGATTGTGTGATTGATCCAATCTATCAGATTTGTCACCTGTCAATTGACGCCGTCTTACGACTAATTCATGAACACTCACCGGCCACAATCGGCATGTATAGCGGTATAATTTTTGGGTATAATTGTGTGGAGACTCATGCTTGCGTTTATATATCTGCAGAATGAGTTTCAATGATATTAATGAGGTTTTTTAATTAGCACAGTGTGAAAATGAAGAGCCAAGAAGATAACGTCTCAGAAGAATTTTGTTTGTGTTTTGGTTTTGTTTTGATATTTCCCTGCTATTTCCAAAGAAATTTCTTTCCATGCATCATTTTTCCGGAGCTGGTGAATGGTGCCGGTTTCTTTGTTCTTTAATATTTTGATTCTTCTCTCCACAATGCCCAAAAAAGTGTTACGCTCGTCGGCAGTGGGGGGGGGGGGGGGGGGGGGGGTCTAGAAAAGAATTACACATATAGGCCAAAAAGTTTTTTCAGACCCCGAGGGACCCACCACCCCATTTATGCAAATTTGTTCCACCAAATGTTAGGGACCCACCCCCTTTCTCATGTTTTTATAAAAATTTCAGAGTTTTTTAGCCGTTCTTCAATAAGTGTGTTAAAGGGGTACTGTACGCCAAATGTTGTTGTTGGTTTCTATAGTCTCCGAGTCGGAGAATAAGGTAACAATTTTTTCATTATTTGAAAGTCTATTAAGTACGAAGTAGTGTTACGGATGACAAATTTACCGGAATGCAAAAATACAAATTGTCGTTGTCGAGTAATTTTTGTACAGTTTTCAACCAAATGAATCAAATAAAAGTTATATTATAGGCATACTAGTCCCATATAATCATTTAAGTTATTGTATCGTCGCTAGTCAGTGAGTGGCTTGAGTGTTCTCCCCGTATCATCATAATATTTTAAGCGATCGTGTGTGCGATCGGTTTAACAATCCAATATCCCTCAATTACTTTATTTGATTACGCAAATTCGTAATTTAATTGACGCCATTTTATGGCTCCAGTCATAAATTCAATTTATATCAAATTATTAACTTTTGAATTATTAAATTTTAAGATAGCCTATTAACCTGAGCGTTTACAAAATACATCTTCGACTCAAATTACTTATGTTTCTATATATTATCGATATTAGATCGTTGTTGTCACCGGAAATTTAATGAAAATGGCGTACAGTACCCCTTTAACTGCCTTTCAATCCCATTCCACTATCCTTTTTTGGTGCAAAGTGTGTAAAATTAAGACTCAAGCAATAACATCCTTAATCGGTAAAGCACAGGTCAGAAAAACGAAAAATAAACTGTATTTCCAGGTGTTTCCTGGTGTTTCCAGTATCTAACAACAATAATAAAGCATTGTGTAGGAACACTGTATGTCACAAATTGCCATAGACCGCATTATAGCCTTAATATATCGAGCGTGTTTAGTCTGACAGAGAACACTGGCCAGTGTAAATAGTGGTAAACAGGTCAGGGGTTCTACAATTATTTGTGCATGATCAAAGAACTCTTTAGTCTTATCCACCGGGGTGGGTGAGGAGGGGAATTGTTTGGTTAGGTATACACATATATATGGTTATTATACCCCCGATATTAGTCGGCGGGTATATAGTTGACGTCTCGAGCCGTCCGTGCGTCCGTCCGTACAAACAGTTTGCATCATAACTCAAGAGTCGATCGGTTGTCATATTTTGATGTTCTATGACATGTGACGGACCAGAAATGGGGAACGAATATGCATAATATCACGGATTGTGAGTACCAATTCCTACCAGAGTTATCCATGGGCCCTGTTTATGAAATTCAATCCGTACAAAGTTTTTGCCATATAAGTTGAAGTGTCGGTTGTCGAATTTTGAAGTGGTTTGGTATGGTGATAGACCTGAATGATACGGGAAGGATGTATGCAGATATTACTGCATATCACAGGTTTTGCCTGTCGATGCATACCAGAGCTACCAACTTGGTTCCACCCGTAAACACATTTTGCATTATTATAACTCAACCATTTGTATGTATATTTGTGCACTAGAGTCTGCAGTATAGTCTCCGTCAGATTTTATTCTTGATTTTAGTTTGAACTTTGAAGACATTGAGGAATGTCATTTCTCAAAGCATCTGAATGCATCACATTATTTCAGTTCATCTATTTGTAAGCGATAACAGTATACAATTAGTATTGTAGTTTAGTCTTGTTGAGCAGTATTTAATTATATAAGCTTCAAGATGAAGTTCGTAAATTCAAGGAGAATAGCGTCACCTTCAGTTGGGATTGTCTGAACAATAAACAGTAACGGCCATTCATCATAACCAATTCAGTTTTATTTGGATAAGTGCTGCAAATTAACATTACTTGCAATCATTAAAAAGATGAGAAATAACCAGAAGGAATGAATTTGATTGCATGTCAGAACAAGACAGTATTTCAGACATTAGAAATTTATGAGATACCCTTTTCAATTTCATGTTATGCAACAATCGGGTCAATGATATCTAGTCATCATTGAGTATTCACCATGTAGTATTTGTGATACAGTTTTTTTTATTAGTTTATAACTATTATTCGGGTAATACAACTGGGTAATACATTTTACTAAATTACGGTTTTCCACTGAGAAGTGGGACGGGATCCTGTGAAATCCAGAATGTTGCTAAATCTGAAGCTAAATAGTCACTATAGCTGTCTATATAGCCATATGCCAACAAACATGATACTAACATGCTTACAAACAATATTACATGGTCAGTACTTGTAAATTGTTTGAAAAAAAAAACATTTTGGAAAAAAAATTACATGCACGATTGTTTCGGCCTCTGGACCACCCACCCACCCCGGCCCTATATACGGATTTTTTTTAGACCCCCCTCATGTCGTCGGTGGTATATTTTGCCCCACGTCCTTTTCCTCGGTTGCTCATTGTTGAAATGTGTACAAACGTGTACTGTTACACGCAGCATGTTTATGTGACCGGTGGTCAATCTATGATTGACGCCAATCACCTTGATTGGATAATCCTATACCGCGCGGCGATGTCTTCCCATCGATATGTCCACCGATAGCTTCGCATTGAGCGTCGCCTCATAAAACTACCTGGACTATATTATAAACCCAGCCGGTGAATAGCACCCCTGTTGTTTTTTCTATTTCATTTGCACCAAAACTTTTAAAATAGACAAAAACACCAAAAAATTTTTTTTTTGGAAAAGAGTCAAGACTAAACATTCATAGGGCCATATTTTAATTTTCTTCAATTTTTTTTGTAATTCTTTAACAGTTTGTTCAATCTAGTATACTTAATGTTAATATGAGAAAAGTAGAGCATATGGATATCAATTATTTAATTTTGCTCTAGCTTTTAAAATACTTTTCCAGAAAATGTGGAATTTGGCACATTCCCACAGTTTCTTTCTTTAAGTTGATAATAAACGCTCTTTATTTGTAATTATTAGTGCCTCTTTAAGTCATCTGAGGTCAATATCAACTATCCCATGACACTGCCTGTGTCAATTTATCTCTGTGTGCACAAATTATCCCACATATCTTCTGAGCTGATAACAAGCGCTCTTCGTTGATCATCTACAGTACCGGTACATGTATGTTATTTTACTAAGTTAAAAAAAACGCATTTAGTCCCTTTAAATGCAAACAATAAATATCAGAAAATGTTCGACTTATAGCCTAGTTAGTTTGAAATATACCAGGTATGAAATTCCAAAAAAAAGGGGGTGTCTGGTGGATAAACCCCACCCATATCACCAATTCACCACAATGTTTAGTTATAAAAGGGTTAATTCCAATGGAGTATTTAGTATTATTTACTGAAAATGAACAAGTCATTCACATTATTTACCCAAAACTCAGTCTAGTTTGGACACAAGTGAAACAGATACATGTATGTACAATACTACAATATTGAAATTTAAATTTGTTATTATATTCCCAATATTGAGCCAATATGGTCATTTATAATTAACCCTTCCATGACTGGGGCTTCTTGAAATTTTGTGTAAACCCTGTGCCAATGCATTCTCTTACTTATATAAAGATCATGTGCCAGTGCATTTTCTTATATATGAGTCTCCCATAGGGATCCTCACATATATGAGAGAATACATTGGCCTAACAATATTTACCTCGACCTTGTAAACAAGTGTATTCTCTTATATATGCAGGGCTCCCTATGGGAGACTCATATATAAGAGAATGCACTGTCACAGGATCTTTAATTCTACAAACGGGTTAATATAATTTATCTTGGCAGAATATGGACAAACTGATTATAAGTCTTCAACAAAGGTGCCTGCTTCTGACATTCTCTGTACGCGGTTACATATTAAACAAAGTTTGAAAGCTTTGTGCAATTAATTTGCCAGTCAATTACTAATATTATGGAGTCACTCATTCGTAGCTCCATTCCTTCATCAATTCAATATTAACTTAAAAATAGTATGAAACTATAATCGATGTAAACAATGTTTCATTGTGTTGACATTTGGCTCTTCAAGTTTGAAAATCTTCTGGCTTGTGGAACAGTTTGTTACGGGCGCCTAAGCGCAAATAAATAATAAATGTGAAAGGGCCTCCCATATGAAACAACCATTGTTGAGCCATCTAACTGATATTGGAGAATAAATACCAGCAACTATGGGAGGCCCTTTTCACATTTATTATTTATTTTTACGCTTAAGCTCAAATCATTTGCACTTAAGCGCAAATAGATCATATTTGCGCTTAAGCGGAAATCATTTGCGCTTAAGCAGAAATCATTTGCGCTTAAACCCAAATTTAAATTAATATGCATTGATCCCCCTGAATTAATTTTAAATGGCACAGGCCTAAACACATCACTAAAGTTTATATAGCCCCACCATATGAGGGAAACAATCCCCAGTAACCTCAAGATATGTTGTATGACCATGGAAATGGTATAGATCTGTGCAGGATATGTCTCTTTTATAAAATATACTATATCTCTGGGATGGAGACACACATTCTTGGGGACAGGGATGCTGATATTATGAAAATAGGGGTTTTTCCCCTATTTCAAGTAAATAAGTACACCATATGAGGGAAGCAAACCCCCAGTAACCCCTAATTCCCTATTTATGGCCATGGGAATGGTATATATCTGTGCAGGAGATGTCCCTTTAATAAAATATACTTGAGCTCTGGTAGTGAGGCACCAATTTTTCGGACACCAGGGACAGAGATGCTGATATGCATATGGATTGTTTTTTCTTCAACTTTCCAGTCTCTATGGGGCTACTACTATGGGCCCATTATAATATAATATGAGATGGACTCAATCATTCACATCAGAGGGATGTAAGGGAGTGTTAGGTATATGCGCTTAAGCGCAAATGATTTGCTCTTAAGCGCAAATAAATTGATAGCCACATATTTGCGCTTAAGCGTAAATGATTTGCGCATTTATGATTTACACTTAAGCACAAATATTTGCGCTTAAGCGAAAATAAATAATAAATGTGAAAAGGGCCTCCCATAAGCAACAAGTAAAATTAATAAACAATTATTTATTAATATATTAAATAATAATCAAAATTAAATAGCTCAGCAATATCCCCTTGCTAGCCAGATATCGCCAACTGATTTTGATTTGTGAACTGCTCGTCTCATTCGCTTAATTCACGTCACTAGTCCAAACTCCAGTGCATTTATGAGAAAATATTCCAAGCCCGTAACTAATTGCAACATAATTTGTTTTTGCTGAAATAAGTACCGGCACATAAATATGGGAGGCCCTTTTCACATTTATTATTTACTAGCAGGGTTACCCGGCGTTGCACAGGTTAATGTATGCTGTGGATATTTGTTGGGAATAGAGAATGCTCTTGCGTAAATCATAAATCGTATATTCAAATAGCATCACAAAACATGATTATTACAGTCATGGAATATAAGTAGTGGCTCACCTTGTCAATTGTCATTCTGTTTATCGCGATTAATCCGTTCCACCAGTAATGAAGTATTTATTTATTTACAACTGCGTATATATTAGACGTTATAATATGATACATGAACATCATAAACACATTAGTTCGATAAAAGATGATAACTGGGTTTTACCTATTGAGATGTATCAATCAATCTAGTGAGCGAGATTTTGAGTTGTTTATGTCAGTCGATGAGTCTGTTCTAAAACCCTTGTCAGATGTCAGTATTGGTAGGATCCTGAAAAGTCTTGTGATACTAACTGCATTTTCTTGTATATCAGAAGAAACTATATTTGACTGCACACTGTGACCACTATTTTTGAACAGGCCTTCCATACAAATGTATCTCTTGACAAATTGTAACTTTTTGTGGAAACTGTATTGAATGGAACAGACTAAATTTTGTTATTATATACATGTATATGCAATCCTCTGACGGTTCGAGGTCTCTCAGTTTGCACGAATATATGTATCTTTTCAATAGAATGATAAATATACGTTTAATGCTTCTTCTAGTTATCTCTTTTTGCTAGCTCATTGTGTGAATGCCTTGATTGCCATTCCCATATAAATATGACTGTTAAGAAGATATAATTGTTCAAGTGACTTATGTGGGTCACCATATGTCGGGATTGTGAAATGTGAACGCCCAACTACTTAAAATGATATGGAGATGGCCCGGTGGCTGTATATAACTTATATGTGGATATCGGCGAATAGCAATCTTATCAATGATAGTGCATATCCGCTCGCCATCCGTGACGCAAACGACACCAAATGTGATTTAATTCATGGTATATCATTAGAGGAAAACGTGTATGAATTTGGTGGAATTTGGTTTATTAAATCAATTGTTGATGCAACGCTGACTCGAACAACGCCATATTGCGAAGGTGATTATATATTCGTTTGGTGGAAATCAGCGACAAAACTATTTCACCATATTTTTTTAATTTCCCCTCCCACCAACAGCGTCATTTTAGAAATTTTTAACCCGCACCATTATCTTCCTTGTAAAAAGTTACCCCTCTTAGAACGCCTTGGTGCCATCTCGATTGTACCACGTGAAGTTATATATAGAACGCACACAGACAGACAAAAAGACAGACAGTACGATTTTATTTCTTGTATCATTTGAGAAGAACGTGTCTGAATTTGATGGTAATTGGTACTAAAAATATTTTGTATCAGTTTTGGTGACCCTCCCGTCCCTATTTCGGACTCAAGCTGCACACACTAAGACTCATTAGAGATTAGAGATGCATATATAAGAAATTGGTGGAAATTGGCAAGTATACAAATTCGTATCAAATTTAAGGTCCCCATATCTCTCACACATAGGGCACCAATTTGGTGTATCTAAACCACACGATAAGATTCCTCGTATCACGGAGAAGAATATGTATCAATCTGGTGGAAATCGGCACTAAACATATAGATATAAGTTTTCTGTGTCCCTCTCATTTCTATACACCACTGACTCGAATGGCCCCACTTGTGACATACTTAAACCACACGATTACACTCCTGATATCATGGAGATGATTGTTTATAAGTTTGGTGATAATCGGCGACTAAACAATTTTTATCAAATTTGGTGTCAACCCCTCCCTTCTCCCATCTATCACACAAACAGCACCACTATGGCTCTTTAAATCACGATTAGATTCCTCGTATCATGGATAACAACGTGTATCAATTTGGTGGAAATTGGCGCTAAAAAAAGTGTGCATCAATTTTGGTGCCCCTGTCCCTTTCGATGCAACCCTGACTCGAATGAGGCCACATTTGACAGATAAAAGACACACCATTAGACTCCTCATACCATGGGGATAATTTTGTATAAGTGTGGTGGCAATCGGCGACTTATTATCAAATTTAGTGCCCACCCCTCCCAATCTCTCATCCAAAAACAACAAATTGGCGTTGTTAAATCGCACAATTAGATTCCTTGTATCATGAAGAAGAATATATATCAATTTGGTGGAAATCGGCGCTAAAATTAGTTTTTTAAAATTTTGGCGCCCCTCTCCCCTTCCGTTCATTCCTGACTCAAACGACGCCACTTTTGACATATTTAAACCACACCGTTGGATTCTTCGTATCATGGGGATGATTATATGTAAGTTTCGTGGCAATCGGCGACAGAAAAAAAATCTGCCCCCCCCCCCTTCCGGGCACCCCTGACGCGAACGGTGCGACTTTTGCCATATTTGAACCACGCCATTAGATTCCTCATATTATGGGGATGATTATATATAAGATTGGTGGCAATCGGCCACAAATTTTGTTTCTGCCCCTCCCCCTTTTCTGCCCCTGACAACAACGGCGTCACTTTAGAAAATTCTAACCCCGACCATTATCTTTCTCGTAAAATGCTACTCCTAGTAGACCCCTTTGGCATCATCTAGATGGTCCCCTGTGCATTTCTATAGAACACAGACAGACAGAGACAGACAGACAGACAGACATTCGCAAATATAGATATAGATTGGTGAAAATTGGCGAGTATACAAATTCGTATCAAATTTAAGGTCCCCATATCTCTCACCCACAGGGCACCAATTTGGTGTATCTAAACCACACAATAAGATTGCTCGTATCACGGAGAAGAATATGTATCAATCTGGTGGAAATCGGCACTAAACATATAGATATAAGTTTTTGTGTCCCTCTCATTTCTATACACCACTGACTCGAATGGCCCCACTTGTGACATCCTTAAACCACACGATTACACTCCTGTTATCATGGAGATGATTGTTTATAAGTTTGGTGATAATCGGCGACTAAACAATTTTTATCAAATTTGGTGTCAACCCCTCCCTTCTCCATCTATCACACAAACAGCACCACTATGGCTCTTTAAATCACGATTAGATTCCTCGTATCATGGATAAGAACGTGTATCAATTTGGTGGAAATTGGCGCTAAAAAAAGTGTGCATCAATTTTGGTGCCCCTGTCCCTTTCGATGCAACCCTGACTCGAATGAGGCCACATTTGACAGATAAAATACACACCATTAGACTCCTCATACCATGGGGATAATTTTGTATAAGTGTGGTGGCAATCGGCGACTTATTATCAAATTTAGTGCCCACCCCTCCCAATCTCTCATCCAAAAACAACAAATTGGCGTTGTTAAATCGCACAATTAGATTCCTTGTATCATGAAGAAGAATATATATCAATTTGGTGGAAATCGGCGCTAAAATTAGTTTTATCAATTTTGGCGCCCCTCTCCCCTTCCGTTCATTCCTGACTCAAACGACGCCACTTTTGACATATTTAAACCACACCGTTGGATTCTTCGTATCATGGGGATGATTATATGTAAGTTTCGTGGCAATCGGCGACAGAAAAAAAATCTGCCCCCCCCCCCTTTCCGGGCACCCCTGACGCGAACGGTGCGACTTTTGCCATATTTGAACCACGTCATTAGATTCCTCATATTATGGGGATGATTATATATAAGATTGGTGGCAATCGGCCACAAATTTTGTTTCTGCCCCTCCCCCTTTTCTGCCCCTGACAACAACGGCGTCACTTTAGAAAATTCTAACCCCGACCATTATCTTTCTCGTAAAATGCTACTCCTAGTAGACCCCTTTGGCATCATCTAGATGGTCCCCTGTGAATTTCTATAGAACACAGACAGACAGAGACAGACAGACAGACAGACATTCGCAAATATAGATATAGATTGGTGAAAATTGGCGAGTATACAAATTCGTATCAAATTTAAGGTCCCCATATCTCTCACCCATAGGGCACCAATTTGGTGTATCTAAACCACACAATAAGATTGCTCGTATCACGGAGAAGAATATGTATCAATCTGGTGGAAATCGGCACTAAACATATAGATATAAGTTTTTGTGTCCCTCTCATTTCTATACACCACTGACTCGAATGGCACCACTTGTGACATCCTTAAACCACACGATTACACTCCTGATATCATGGAGATGATTGTTTATAAGTTTGGTGATAATCGGCGACTAAACAATTTTCATCAAATTTGGTGTCAATCCCTCCCCTCTCCATCTCTCACACAAACAGCACCACTATGGCTCTTTAAATCACGATTAGATTCCTCGTATCATGGATAAGAACGTGTATCAATTTGGTGGAAATTGGCGCTAAAAAAATTGTGCATCAATTTTGGTGCCCCTGTCCCTTTCAATGCAACCCTGACTCGAATGAGGCCACATTTGACAGATAAAAGCCACACCATTAGACTCCTCATACCATGGGGAGGATTTTGTATAAGTGTGGTGGCAATCGG
This sequence comes from Siphonodentalium dalli, assembly GCA_032622095.1. NCBI lineage: Eukaryota > Metazoa > Mollusca > Scaphopoda > Gadilida > Siphonodentaliidae > Siphonodentalium > Siphonodentalium dalli. Next base: position 125,697,674 of record CP136061.1, on the reverse strand, counting down.
CGACTTATTATCAAATTTAGTGCGCACCCTTCCCAATCTCTCATCCAAAAACAACAAATTGGCGTTGATAATTCGCACAATTAGATTCCTTGTATCATGAAGAAGAATATATATCAATTTGGTGGAAATCGGCGCTAAAATTAGTTTTATCAATTTTGGCGCCCCTCTCCCCTTCCGTTCATTCCTGACTCAAACGACGCCACTTTTGACATATTTAAACCACACCGTTGGATTCTTCGTATCATGGGGATGATTATATGTAAGTTTCGTGGCAATCGGCGACAGAAAAAAAATCTGCCCCCCCCCCTTTCCGGGCACCCCTGACGCGAACGGTGCGACTTTTGCCATATTTGAACCACGCCATTAGATTCCTCATATTATGGGGATGATTATATATAAGATTGGTGGCAATCGGCCACAAATTTTGTTTCTGCCCCTCCCCCTTTTCTGCCCCTGACAACAACGGCGTCACTTTAGAAAATTCTAACCCCGACCATTATCTTTCTCGTAAAATGCTACTCCTAGTAGACCCCTTTGGCATCATCTAGATGGTCCCCTGTGAATTTCTATAGAACACAGACAGACAGAGACAGACAGACAGACAGACATTCGCAAATATAGATATAGATTGGTGAAAATTGGCGAGTATACAAATTCATATCAAATTTAAGGTCCCCATATCTCTCACCCACAGGGCACCAATTTGGTGTATCTAAACCACACAATAAGATTGCTCGTATCACGGAGAAGAATATGTATCAATCTGGTGGAAATCGGCACTAAACATATAGATATAAGTTTTTGTGTCCCTCTCATTTCTATACACCACTGACTCGAATGGCCCCACTTGTGACATCCTTAAACCACACGATTACACTCCTGTTATCATGGAGATGATTGTTTATAAGTTTGGTGATAATCGGCGACTAAACAATTTTTATCAAATTTGGTGTCAACCCCTCCCTTCTCCATCTATCACACAAACAGCACCACTATGGCTCTTTAAATCACGATTAGATTCCTCGTATCATGGATAAGAACGTGTATCAATTTGGTGGAAATTGGCGCTAAAAAAAGTGTGCATCAATTTTGGTGCCCCTGTCCCTTTCGATGCAACCCTGACTCGAATGAGGCCACATTTGACAGATAAAATACACACCATTAGACTCCTCATACCATGGGGATAATTTTGTATAAGTGTGGTGGCAATCGGCGACTTATTATCAAATTTAGTGCCCACCCCTCCCAATCTCTCATCCAAAAACAACAAATTGGCGTTGTTAAATCGCACAATTAGATTCCTTGTATCATGAAGAAGAATATATATCAATTTGGTGGAAATCGGCGCTAAAATTAGTTTTATCAATTTTGGCGCCCCTCTCCCCTTCCGTTCATTCCTGACTCAAACGACGCCACTTTTGACATATTTAAACCACACCGTTGGATTCTTCGTATCATGGGGATGATTATATGTAAGTTTCGTGGCAATCGGCGACAGAAAAAAAATCTGCCCCCCCCCCTTTCCGGGCACCCCTGACGCGAACGGTGCGACTTTTGCCATATTTGAACCACGTCATTAGATTCCTCATATTATGGGGATGATTATATATAAGATTGGTGGCAATCGGCCACAAATTTTGTTTCTGCCCCTCCCCCTTTTCTGCCCCTGACAACAACGGCGTCACTTTAGAAAATTCTAACCCCGACCATTATCTTTCTCGTAAAATGCTACTCCTAGTAGACCCCTTTGGCATCATCTAGATGGTCCCCTGTGAATTTCTATAGAACACAGACAGACAGAGACAGACAGACAGACAGACATTCGCAAATATAGATATAGATTGGTGAAAATTGGCGAGTATACAAATTCGTATCAAATTTAAGGTCCCCATATCTCTCACCCATAGGGCACCAATTTGGTGTATCTAAACCACACAATAAGATTGCTCGTATCACGGAGAAGAATATGTATCAATCTGGTGGAAATCGGCACTAAACATATAGATATAAGTTTTTGTGTCCCTCTCATTTCTATACACCACTGACTCGAATGGCACCACTTGTGACATCCTTAAACCACACGATTACACTCCTGATATCATGGAGATGATTGTTTATAAGTTTGGTGATAATCGGCGACTAAACAATTTTCATCAAATTTGGTGTCAATCCCTCCCCTCTCCATCTCTCACACAAACAGCACCACTATGGCTCTTTAAATCACGATTAGATTCCTCGTATCATGGATAAGAACGTGTATCAATTTGGTGGAAATTGGCGCTAAAAAAATTGTGCATCAATTTTGGTGCCCCTGTCCCTTTCAATGCAACCCTGACTCGAATGAGGCCACATTTGACAGATAAAAGCCACACCATTAGACTCCTCATACCATGGGGAGGATTTTGTATAAGTGTGGTGGCAATCGGCGACTTATTATCAAATTTAGTGCGCACCCTTCCCAATCTCTCATCCAAAAACAACAAATTGGCGTTGATAATTCGCACAATTAGATTCCTTGTATCATGAAGAAGAATATATATCAATTTGGTGGAAATCGGCGCTAAAATTAGTTTTATCAATTTTGGCGCCCCTCTCCCCTTCCGTTCATTCCTGACTCAAACGACGCCACTTTTGACATATTTAAACCACACCGTTGGATTCTTCGTATCATGGGGATGATTATATGTAAGTTTCGTGGCAATCGGCGACAGAAAAAAAATCTGCCCCCCCCCCCCTTTCCGGGCACCCATGACGCGAACGGTGCGACTTTTGCCATATTTGAACCACGTCATTAGATTCCTCATATTATGGGGATGATTATATATAAGATTGGTGGCAATCGGCCACAAATTTTGTTTCTGCCCCTCCCCCTTTTCTGCCCCTGACAACAACGGCGTCACTTTAGAAAATTCTAACCCCGACCATTATCTTTCTCGTAAAATGCTACTCCTAGTAGACCCCTTTGGCATCATCTAGATGGTCCCCTGTGAATTTCTATAGAACACAGACAGACAGAGACAGACAGACAGACAGACATTCGCAAATATAGATATAGATTGGTGAAAATTGGCGAGTATACAAATTCGTATCAAATTTAAGGTCCCCATATCTCTCACCCATAGGGCACCAATTTGGTGTATCTAAACCACACAATAAGATTGCTCGTATCACGGAGAAGAATATGTATCAATCTGGTGGAAATCGGCACTAAACATATAGATATAAGTTTTTGTGTCCCTCTCATTTCTATACACCACTGACTCGAATGGCACCACTTGTGACATCCTTAAACCACACGATTACACTCCTGATATCATGGAGATGATTGTTTATAAGTTTGGTGATAATCGGCGACTAAACAATTTTCATCAAATTTGGTGTCAATCCCTCCCCTCTCCATCTCTCACACAAACAGCACCACTATGGCTCTTTAAATCACGATTAGATTCCTCGTATCATGGATAAGAACGTGTATCAATTTGGTGGAAATTGGCGCTAAAAAAATTGTGCATCAATTTTGGTGCCCCTGTCCCTTTCAATGCAACCCTGACTCGAATGAGGCCACATTTGACAGATAAAAGCCACACCATTAGACTCCTCATACCATGGGGAGGATTTTGTATAAGTGTGGTGGCAATCGGCGACTTATTATCAAATTTAGTGCGCACCCTTCCCAATCTCTCATCCAAAAACAACAAATTGGCGTTGATAATTCGCACAATTAGATTCCTTGTATCATGAAGAAGAATATATATCAATTTGGTGGAAATCGGCGCTAAAATTAGTTTTATCAATTTTGGTGCCCCTCTCCCCTCCCGTTCATCCCTGACTCAAACGACGCCACATTTGACATATTTAAACCACACCGTTGGATTCTTCATATCATGGGGATGATTATATGTAAGTTTCGTGGCAATCGGCGACAGAAAACAAATCTGCCCCCCCCCCCCTTCCGGGCACTCCTGACGCGAACGGTGCGACTTTTGCCATATTTGAACCACGCCATTAGATTCCTCATATTATGGGGATGATTATATATAAGATTGGTGGCAGTCGGCGACAAATTTTTTTTCTGCCCCTCCCCCTTTGCTGCCCCTGACAACAACGGCGTCACTTTAGAAAATTCTAACCCCGACCATTATCTTTCTCGTAAAAAGCTACTCCTAGTAGACCCCTTTGGCATCATCTAGATGGTCCCCTGTGAATTTCTATAGAACACAGACAGACAGACAGACAGACAGACAGACAGACAGACAGACATTCGCAAATATAGATATAGATTTGCGCTTAAACGCAAATATTTGTGCTTAAGCGTAGTAAATCATTTACGACTTAAGCACAAATCATTTGCGCTTAAGCGCAAATATGTGTCTATCAATTTATTTGCGCTTAAGCGCAAATACCTAGCACTCCCTTACATCCCTCTGATGTGAATGATTGAGTCCATCTCATATTATATTATCATGGGCCCATATAGTAGTAGCCCCATACAGACTGGAAAGTTGAAGAAAAAAAAATCCATATGCATATCAGCATCTCTGTCCCTGGTGTCCCATGAATTGGTGCCTCACTCCCAGAGCTCAAGTATGTTTTATTAAAGGGACATATCCTGCACAGATCTATACCATTTCCATGGTCATAAAACAGATATTGGGGTTACTTGGGGATTGCTTCCCTCATATGGTGGGGAAATATAAACTTTAGTGATGTGTTTAGGCCTGTGCCATTTAAAATTAATTCAGGGGGGTATCATTGCATATTAATTTTTATTTGCGCTTTAGCGCAAATGTTAGAGGTTATTTGCGTTTAAGCGCAAATATTTGTGCTTAAGCGCAAATATTTGAGCTTGAGCGTAAATAAATAATAAATGTGTAAAGGGCCTCCAATACAGAAACCCTCCATAAACAACAAACTCAATATCAGCAAAATCGAAAAAAAACAGAAAATAGGTGAATTTTGTGATAAAAATTTGGGAAAATTTGCTGAAATCATCAATTTATGGATATTCATGAATGTGTATAAAAAAATCAAATTCATATGTCATACAAATATCATGCCTATTTTGTCAAACTCAATTTGCTGAATCCAGAACTGAAAACCGTTCCCAGATTCGTTAAGTATTTTTCGAATTGTATGCCTTCAAATACGTGTTTGCCTCAATTTTGCAGAATTAATTATTAATGATTCAATGAGCCAAATACCATATCTTATGGTTAATTATTAAAAATACTACAGCAACTTGAAACTGGGCGGTTTTTTCAGTGTTTTAGTAATGTAATTATTACAACATTAGATGGAAAAAAAATATATTAATATGCGCATCTGTGATTAAGAAGAAAATTATATTCTAAAATAAAATTATAACAATGGTAATTGGTATGGACTTGGCCAAAATTGCCTCCGAGTCTGACACAGAAGTTCGAACTGTGTGATGAAAACGTTCAGAATCGACAATCGAATCATGATTCATATATCTCGAAACAGCGCACAACTCTATGATATTATATACTTGTTCATTTAATTGCAATAATGCCGTTTTAGCGTTTCTAAATTTCCAAAACTGTCGAAAATGTAAAATTGTAAAACGCAAGGTAACGTAACAAAAATGTACGCAAAGTAGTCAAGTACGTATATTGAGCATGACGCTTTCTCGTTTCTATGGTGTTATAACTTCCGGCGAGTCATGCGCAGAAGTATCGCCTAATCACGGATAGCAGCTATCCTCTACCTTAAACTATGCACGCCGTCATGACGGCGAACAGAGCAGAGCAGAGCGTCGGAGCGTCATAGAGCCAGTCATTCTGAACTCCTCGACCTGTGACCCCTGCGGGCACCGGGCTGAAACGGTGACGGAATCTGACGAGGTTTGCCGATTGAGAGCCAGTGTCTAGTCCATGCAAAAGCGGGGCGGAAGTCACGTGATTTTTAACCCATTTTTCTTGTCCGGATTTTCATCGCGTTGAAATTCTGTCTCATGGTATTGTAAAAATTAATGACGTCATTCACACCTAAACTTGAAAAGCCTGCGGCGCTGTGGTGGTTGCTATAAAGTTCCCCGCCAGAAGATCAGAACATCAATAAGTTCCCATGTTTTGTACCGGTGGAGTAAGATATACACGGGCGCAGTTAGAGTACATATTCATGGCACGATCTAACTTTGTACATTTACCTATATTCGGGCATCGATACTGAATACATCAGTGTAATCCGTTAACCCTTTACTCAACAAACCGGCCAAAACCGGCCAAATAAAGCTTCAACAGCCTAAAATATCTTCGGTCTGTCTCAATAGAACCATACAAATATGGATATCATTAGAACCGGCTCCTTGACCACATTGTGATAGTTACAGTTATGCCCTGTGCCAATGCATTCTCTTATATATGCGAGTCGACCATAGGTCGCCTCGCATATATAAGAGAATGCATTGGCCTAAACAAAATCTTTTTTTAACACTTTTTACCATTTTTTCTTACATTCTTTAACAATTTTATAATTTTTAATGTGTTAAGCCAATGCATTCTCTTATATATGCGAGGCGACCTATGGTCGACTCGCATATATAAGAGAATGCATTGGCACATGGCCCTTCTGTTGGGTAAAGGGTTAAAACAGAGTCTACACTGTAGAACGAATGTTCTGCACTGATATCCCTCGTTTACACTCACATTCGTTTTGTGCTATCACCATCCCAGTTTCATTATTTCCGTGCACAATTTTCAACTGATATGCGCCAGTATTTTTATGTGCATGCCGATACATTTGGATACGGACATTTAAAAATAGTTCTACAATTTAGTGTAAGGGTGGATACACACATGAATGTAATGTCTGTATGTAAAATACATGCATTTTACATGGCCACACCAATAATTGACAAAATTAATCACCTGCGCATGAGAGGTCAATTTCACCAGTGAGTAGTTATAAGCCATTATCAAACAAACTGCCATCAAGAAATTTCAGGCCAGTCATAAACATGTCTTCTTTCATGGATGCCGAAATGAGTAATTCTTGTCTGATATATGTTGCTGTTTTTCACGAGTTATAATTCATTTCGAAAAGTGGATTAGAGCCGGTCGATTTTATACTTGATTTGTTTCTGTCATTTCTTGGAAACAGGGTCATCCAAAACAAAAATAAAATATGCAGAATTCGTTTATAGGATGATACCGGCTTGTTGTGATTTCTCTGATAATTTGAGAGCGAGCTCATGTGATAACATTAATTCAATTGGGATTGCAAATATTCATTATAGCGCCAAAAAATAATGCAGGTACAGCGTTGAAATTAAAAAGAGTGACACCCCCCCCCCCCCGCCCCATTTATATCTATGTTTCTCAAGCCAAAGGTTGAACAAGCTCCTAACTGTCACAAGCTTGAATTATAACATTTTCGACCATAATCCATGATTGGGGGAGGGGCTGGTTCTCGAAAGCTTCCAATAACTAAGGGAGTTAATTGAATGTATCAGCCGGGATTATCTGGGCAACAATTACAATATAATGTTTTACTTAAATATTCCATAGTTGTAAATTTTGCGTATACTTGTATAACTGTATAACATAAGAGATGAAAGGTGACGTAGTTGTGAACTCGTAGCTAGGCAACCCTTTCGCCGAATGAAGACAAATAGCAACACCATGCATTCAAATTTAAAGCTGTATAATATGTTCATAATTATATGAATATCATAAATTGCTGCATATTAGATTAATCACTCGTAGAAAACAGACACGACAGACATGACTACGATATTTATAAAGCAGGGTGTCATGACTCAGGGTGCTGCATGCACACCCCCGTCGAGGAAATATGCAATGGTGAATTCGGTAGCTTCTGGGATAATATAGCTCCCCGTGCATGTTGGGGGGTCATAGCCCCCTGCGTTGGGGAAGAGGCCATCACTGGTATTAACATCAATAGAAGACTGACAATGAATTAAACAGAACGTCGACCATTTGAGTTATCGCGCGAATAATTATTTTAAGCGACCTGACGACTTCGTCCCAGTCAACGGCTCTTCAGGGGTTCAGAGTTTAACTCACTGTGGTCAAACACAGTAGCAATGATTGGGTTGTCAGCGGACACATATTACACGGTGTGTATGATCCATGCAGAACGCCAAATACACGATATTTACAGAGATTACATGCATGTGTGTATCCACCCTAAACGTACTATAGAATGCCGATATGGGGAAAGTTGGTGTAATGCATGTAAATGTTATAAATAAAATATGTTGTTGTAACTGGGGGTCTGGAAGCCTGAACACGTCACGTCCTTAATCAATTAAAATGTGGTGTTTTCGGGTTAACTTTTCAGCACACGAGTCAGAGTGGGTCCCATTAAGATCAATTAGGAAACATGGTTAAGTCGTTATAAAATATATGTAATTTTAATTTAAACCAAAATACGTTTGCGGGATCAACTCTGGGTAGCTAAAATACAATATCTCACAAACCGTTCAAACATTATGCCAACTTCTATCTATATAGATTGTGAGATAACTACTGCACCATATGGATTAAATAGTTTGGCATTATTGTTGAATGATAATGTTGGAAAACCAATATTTCCGATATAGGGATTTTTCAACTTTTTGGGCTACAAATGGCAGGAAAATCTAAATTAACCAAACACTCTTTCCCGTTCAAGTAGAGATATGTTGTGATTTAGTAATTTTAACACCAAATATGTTGACAAATCAGCTAGAACATAGCCACAGTGCTCGATTTTCCAAGATCGTGAATTTCTGGGAACAGTAACTGAAGGGTTTATCATTCAGCGTCGTTTGACCAAAGCCATGCACCAGCGATTCCGTTATGTTTCACTGTCATTTTCGTGAAAAATATATTTTTTAATTTGGTTTCAAATTGTTCCACAACTTTTGGCATTTGGCCGCTGCGCTAATGACACCCAGTCGGGCTGGACATCGCCTAGCTGGTCATGTGAATCTGTCCGTTATCAGCCCTGGTCAAGCGATCCTGCTAAATATGCTAAGATGATGGTGGTCCTGCTGAATTACTGTGATGTCGGTAGGGCATACTTATGCCGTTACAAAAAAAGTACCGTTTTTTTCTAAAGTTGTCATTTTTGCGATGTTTGGCTAATCCGAGCGATTTGAGAAAAAAACACAATGTGTATGAAACATTCAAGAACATATATATTTTGAAATTTTGAAAAATATAATAATGCCTGCGCTGATTTTCTGAAATGACGTGAATAACCATCTCGATTATAGTCGATTTTCGACGACTAATCCAACCAGTATTGGAAAAATAAATGAAAACAAATATAACGGTACTTTTTGTTAACAGCATCAGTTTGCCCTAATATCATCATAGCAATACAGCAGGACCACTTGGCCAGGGGTGGTTATGATTTTATTTTTAAAATCGGCCAATTCGTGATTGTGCTTCCTCAAAATGGCCAAGAGCACCATAGACACCTTTAGTACAATTAACTACTATACTGATTATAATTACTACATCTTAGTGTATTTGTCGCTGTGTACAATACTCTTACTAAACACAATTCGTGCAAACATCGAGCCTATACAACTGACTATGACCTGATAACAACATAACTAAGTACAACATAATCACGGCGAACAGAACCATATCACCTCACTGTGAGTAGCAAGAAGTTTGAATGGCACGATTTGCTCACAAACTGACGTATATATAGTCGTCAAGTCTGGGAAAAGGTTTTCGGACCGTCCGAAAAAAATACGACAACTGTTAGCTATACTAAATTCTTAACAGTACGAGTTGTTCATTGTTCGAAAGGTGCCTAATGATAGACTATGTGAGACACTGCATGACACTTGCACTTACATAGGCCGCGAGTCGGTTGGACATCTTCCTAAAATGACCGTTGAATGCCTACAAGCTACACGCCACAAGCTACAAGCGGAACTTCTCTATTCCGGAAAGATACTCGTCAGACTGAAGGTGTCTCCCCCCTGAATCCTGAATACCTGTTCACCCTTTCATGCCGAGAGCTTCATGTTTTTTTTGCGAAAAACCCTGTGCCAATGCATTCTCTTATATATGCGAGTCGACCACATGTCGCATCGGATATATAAGAGAATGCATTAGCCTAACAAATTTTATATAATTTTTTATAATTGTTCAAGAATTTAAGAAAAAATGATAAAAAATTGTTAAAGAATGTAAGAAATAATGATAAAAATTAATAACAATTGTTAGAATGTAAGAACAAATGATAAAATAAGTTGATAAAGAATGTAAGAAAAAATGGTAAAACAAATTGTTAAAGAATGTAAGAAAAAAATGATAAAAATTGTTATACAATGTAAGAAAAATGATAAAAATTGTTAAAGAATGTAAGAAAAAATGATGAAAATTGTTAACGAATGTAAGAAAATTTGATAAAAAAATGATACAAATTTGTTTGGCCAATGAATTCTCTTATGGTCGACTCGCATAATATATATACTAGCAGGTGGACCCGACTTCGTTCGGGCTGTTTCCCCTTTGCTTTTCGGCGAATTGCGCGATTTGACCTTGAATTGTCCATTTTGAAGGTCAAGGTGAGGTGGGGTCACGATTTGACCCGTCCAAAAAACTGCCCGGACAAAATTACCCTTCGAAATCCATCCGGTTTTACCCGATTTGACCTTGAATTGGTCCTGGCTGTTTCCCCTCTGTTTTTCGGCGAATTGCGCGATTTGACCTTGAATTGTCCATTTTGAAGGTCAGGTGGGGTCACGATTTGACCCGTCCACAACACTGCCCGGACAAAAGTACCCGTCGAAATCCATCAGGTTTTACCCGATTTGACATCGAGTCCTCGAATTGATCATTTTGAAGGTCAAAGTCAGGTCGGGGTCACGATTTGACCCGCCCAAAACACTCAGTGGACAAACGTAACCACACGTATCAAATGTCGTCGAAATCCCATCAAAATTCGCGATTTGACCTTGAATTGACCCGATTTCAAGGTCAATGTCACGTCGCACGGGCAAACGAATAGGCTTACGACACTCCCCACATGAAAGTGTCAACAGACACTAATTTTCATCGAAATCCCGTGATACTCGGGCGTTTGACCTTGAAATGACCCGATTTCAAGATCAAGGTCACGTCGCACGGGCAAATTCATATGCCTAAGCCACTCCCCGGCCGAAGGTACCTCCACATACCAAGTTTCGTCGAAATCGGGTCGGCCGTTTTCGAGTTTATCGCGATCACACACACACACACCCTCTCTCTCTCACACACACACACACACACACACACACACCCTCCCTCACACACACACACCCTCACACATACACACACACACACACAGATCTTCCAAAATATATAATAGATAAGATAATGCATTGGCACAGGGTCTTTAATGTTGCGCCAGCGCAGCTCCCGTCATGAAAGGGTTAAGAAAATATGTGATGATAGACATAGATTTCACTCTTCAGTATCATCTATGTCCATCACTTTTCTCATTAGCAATCTGCCTTAACTTTACATGCGCATTAACGGGGGGGGGGGTCGTAAAACATTTCCAGACACGTATGCTAATTTTTTGCCGATGACCACTTTTTGGACCCACCCACCCCCGACCCCAATTTTTTTTCCATTTCATAGAGTTTTTTCCAGCCATGTTTTGACACCCACCCCCTTGTGGAACGCAAAACACAAACATACAGAGAAAACCAGGACCAAACCTCCTACATTGATATTCAGTGAATCTAGCAATGAACAGCAGGACTGGTCTCTAGCAGTATATTCTTGACTGCAGTGGATTTTTAATCGTTTTTGTTAAATATCATATTTCCACAGCTCTGCAGTCAATTTATTTTAAAGCTTAGTATATGAATAGAGCATGGCTTGGAGTTGACTACGCGAATGTAGTGGCCAGTGGGAAGGGTGTAGTTCACGAGCCGAAGGCGAGTGAACTACACCATTCCCACTGCCCACGAAATTCGCGTAGTCAATGACAAGATATGCTCTAATCATTATATTATATCGAACATTTATAGACAAACTGACGTTCTAATATTTATATACCATCGAACATTTTATTGCTAAACTGAAGTCATTGTATTGTGTCCAGGTTGCATTCAATTTCCTTCTCGTCACAAAACCTATTAAGAAGCTTTATTGCTATTGTGAATAGCAGCTATGTCTGAGTGGGTAACGGTCACTGACACAGCGCGCACGGTTAATCATAATTAATAGTCACTGTTTTAGTGCCAAAATGTGTGTGGAAGTCCTTTTTAGAGACCTTTTTAGTTTTTGTGTTTTGTTACTTTGTTATGGAAATTTATAAAGATATTATGTCTATACACCAGGTAGGTGATATTGCTCTACACCAGATATGTGATTTTGTTTTACACCAGATAGGTGATATTGTTTTACACCAGATAGGTGATTGTATTATATCAGATAGGTTAAATTATTATATGCTACGTGCCACCCAGACTCATTAGACATTACTAAAACATGTTTATCGCACATATAGCAATACACTAGAGCACACAGGAGCACCAATGGGAAATCAAAGAAAGTTAATGTTACGATTGATTCCAATTGATTCAGATTGGTCAGGATTGGTTAGGAATTTTATAACGTTCACAGTTTATCTTGTATGAATTCAGGAATCTTGTATGAGTTCAGAAAAGGCATTATTTCTATTGGACTGCTCACGTGTAGCATGTGAGAGTAAAGCATATAATAAAAAACAAACATACACTTTTAGTAGAAACCTGTATTAACTCATTCATGACTACATGATATTGTGAATTATTACCATTTTCTATCTCTTTTGTCACATATGAGATAATTGTGTTATCCACTCACAAATCTAGGTATGTTACATGTTTTTTTCTTTATACATCAGTGTATACATCAGTGTTTAATGTCCATGTTTGACCAGATTTGGCATTAAATTTATTTCTTTAAAGTTATCCTTATTTGATGTTAATTACATAGAATACTGCATGGGCGATTCAGCTGCATTAAGAATACTGTCCCTTGTCCTAAAGAGGCACAAACCAACACACAATGGCCCTAGCGTGTTTAGTGTTGCTGCAGTTCCTTCTTATTGATTTTTTAGTGTTACAAACCAGTACAAACTAGTAAAAATCCAATAAAAGGTGTGAAGGAAGAAAAATAATTTTGTCACGGAAAAAATTGCTTTGGGCTTATTTTGACACCCACCACCCACAGCATACGTGTCGGAAATCCCCCCCCCCTGGCATTAAGAGAAAAACTTAGTTATGATAGCCACATGTACAAAATAGTTATCTATTTTCCGGCGCAATAATGCATGTGCGGATGCCTTCGCAGTTCACCTGTTAATTTATGAATGTCACATGGCAAACTAGCGCCTGATTAACATACAACCAAAAAAGATAAAACAAGGCATAAAAATGCAGATTCTAGCCATCAAATACCATAATAAGTCGCCATCAAAGGCGCATAGTCGCCTTTTCTTTTAATCCCGAATACCATTGCAAATGTTAAAGTGGTGTGAAACACTTCGGTATGGTGATCATATTAAAATGGAGAATAATCTTGTTCAAAGTAGTAATTTTACAAATAATATATCCAAATCCAAATCGTCATTTTTATATAGGAATTAAATGCAGTGACTCTCGACTGCGAAATCGTTTTAGTTAGTTTATCGCCGATAGATGCGTCCCGAATCGAGTAGTAAATATTTACAATTGAGCGAAGTTCTGACTATGTTTGCTATGGGGTGGTATGGTCGATTTGCTTCAAATTTTGGCGATGTTAGTAGAATGTTACATTCCTCTAGTTGTCATAGCACAAGTATACTAACTTATCCGTTTCACGCACCCGAACAAGTACATAATATGTCTTTAATCCCGAAGACGAGTGTACAATTGTATGCACCCGAATACCGCATGGAAATGGCCTGAATCCCACGTACCAAATAAGGGGTGACACCACCAAGATTATATATTCATGTGATAAGCAACAACAGTTTTTTTTATTACGGTCATATTTGCTGTTACGCGAATCATTCATTTGATTATGCTATTTGAGGTGTCACCACTTGGGTGCCGATCGGATTTGCAACTTAAACTTGAACTTAAAAGTTCTATGCCACTCTCTCTGATTCTCCTATATCATTATCGTCAGCATCGTCGTCACATGATCATCACTATCATCTTCGACGACGACGCCATCACTATAACCACCACCAGCGATCGTCATCATCATCATCGTCATTTCCAGTACATGTATATCAAATTTAATTATGGTTTCTGTTCATTTTGCTGTTTACAAAATGTTATATTCTTGATAAAATCTTCATTGTATAGAGGAAATAAAGATATAATAATAATAATAACGCAAATCAATGAATTGTGATTTAGATGGTTGGAGAAATTTCTAGTATATATGTTCTATAGATAGCTATTTCATCATTAAAGATACGGGCGGTGTTGGCGGTGGGTATGCTGTTAAAATATTCACCTCCGTCAAAAACCGCCACAAAAAGAAAGAATAGTAAAATATAAACAGAATATGTTATACCAATCAGAAATATGGCATAAACAGTATGTTATTGTCAAATATTTTTCCTTTGTTATGTAAACAAAAGCAAAAAACATTACAGAACCTGACTTTTGTTTAGAACCGGATATGGCAAACATAAAAAGCGTTATTTGTTACTGTTTTCCTGATACGGAAATAATAAAGAGCGTTTCATTTGTGTGTGATTAACAAATAGAATTGTGCTGTGTTATGTAAACAGAAGCAAAACTTCTGTAACACGATCATGCTCTTGTTTACGTACACCATCGTACGTCTTGTCGACAATATACTATTTACGCGCTGATTATATTTGGCACATGAACAAAACTATATATATTTTAATATTCCTTCTGTTGATGGCGATTTGAACAAATATGAATAGTTCTGCAACGAACGCCGCCCGTGCCTTTAAGATTCACGTTTTTCAAATTTGAAAAGTTAGTGGGACCGAACACCAGGCACACATCCTGTTTCTAGACCTCTCGTTGTTGAGTCAGCAAACGGGTGAATGTGAATATATTTCTCCCGGGATTGCGCCCACACTATAAATTATATAGCTGGTTAGACCAGAGATTCAGAATGCAATGAAATCTTCACCAGCCAAGCAAATACAATAGCGACATTTACACATTAATCCCCCAATCTGTTTGCGATTTTATCGCTCTAGATTCACCGATGGTCGTTTGCATTTTGATGAAATAACTACAGATTCGCATATTAGGACTATTGCCAGACAACGTGATATTGAAGTGCGAACGAAATTAGATCGAGGAGAAATTTCTTCTGATCAGGATACAAAAGGGAGTTTGGTTATTCGTATATGTAACTTGTAACGCGTGTTTTAAATATAGTATTGCTATATATGAGGATTCAGGCGGGAAAGCCACCTGATTTAGTTTCACATAAACTACATGTTCATAGTCTTGAACTCACCGCGTGGAAAACGTATGAATAATCTATTGATATCATGGTCGCTGTGGCTTCGAAGTTAAACCAATTCAAGCAGGTAACTTACATTCACGTGTAGGTCACACCGTTCTTCACTGATTGGATGAATCAGATTTGTTACAATTTCGTTACAGCACGGAGACAAACAATCCCAACCGACTGACAATGAGCGTCTGGTCGTTATGGTCAAGTGAGTCAGTTGACTTTTGTTGTCAATGACAACACACGTGTTACCGGTTACAAGTATATATACGTGTATCAGAATCTCGCCTCATCGTGCTTAAGTCTCAAATCTGTCCACCACAGCTGAACATTTGAAAGACCAGATGCCACCGATTAGCATTTATATAGTCAAATGTACAGTTGATTGGAGATAACACAGCAGTCGAAATTGGGCGACATATTTTTCAAGCAGAAAACTACACATATATGTGTAACATTAGCTAGCATAATTTAACTCATCTAACCGTCGCGTGACTTTAAGTGTGTTACACTTATACGCCGACCGATTATATAACTAATACATTTATAAGGACCCCTTAAGAATGCTTCCGACTGGCTCTGCCTGATACTGCTATTGACTGTGCGATGGGTGTTCGGATTTGTCATGTGATGAGAATAGAATTGTTTGAACAATTTCCGATATCGGTACATTTAAGTGTGTTTTGAATAAAATACACAAGAACGTTTAAAAGTGTCTGCACTCAGCTGCTACACTTGTATATTCATAATAGAAGTTATTGCCAACTTTCGCAGCAACGTATCTACTATTAGGATGTCATCTCTCTGTGATATGTTTCTGTGTGTCTTTTGTCTGCCAGTAAAATGTTCCATGGGAGAGCATATATATCAGACATCTGCTGGACGTTGTTTCAGGACTGTCGAGTTTCTCAACTGTGACTATTTTCCGTATAAAGTTCCAGATGGAATCAGCAGACTTCATATAGACGTCAGGAATTGGACCCGCCCAAATCTCTTCACTCATCCATCGTGGCTTAGAGTTACGTATCTTAACATGAACTTATATGGGCTATCATTTGCATCTGGGAGAGTGATAGGGCCGTACCATTTCTCTGGACTGGACAATGTGCAAGAACTCCATCTTGTCTCCGGGCCCATAGAAATCATAATGCCAAAGGCTTTCCCTAACTGCAGAAAACTCCGCATTTTGGATCTTTCGGACAACGACCATTTGACAACCACCAGTCTCCGCTCAGTGCTTGAAGATCTTCAGAATGGAATGCTAGAACATTTGAATATCAGCCGAACACGAGGGGAGACCACTGTACAAACTTTGAATTTGGATTCTGAATTCATGAAAAGTTACGGCACGATTAAACTCAAAATCTTTGACGCATATGGCTTCGGTGACATCAAACTCGACGATCTTCGCATACTTAATAACTTAACAGAAGGCCTGGAGGTTCTAAACATGTCGAAAACTAATTTAGTTATCACCTGGGAAACCATGTTCCATCCACCGAAATTTTTCAAAATAAAAGAGGTTGCTGTATCCGTTGCTAACTTCATTTATCCACGCAAACAACAAGAAAGGTGTCGACGTACATTCAAAGACAGAGACAAACTCGATATTTATACTACTCTTCCACAGACTTTAGAGATTGTGACACTGGACGGTACTTTCCTCTGGCGCCAGTGTCTTGAATTCGTGTGTGAGAATTACGCTGTTCGCAATGCAGATTCATTGCGAGAAGTTAACATTCGACATGGACAACTTACTGGCCTCAACTTCTTGATGAGCGGAGCAGAGCGGGTTGAAAGAGTGGATCTGACCGATAATCTAATTTCTGATATTAGAGGAGCAACATGCATCTCTCTTCCGCATCTTAAGCGGCTAAACCTGGATGCGAATCTTTTGGGTAAATTTCAAACAAACCCTAGATTTGGCAATGTGTTCAGTAACTGCACGAAATTGGAAGAAATAATTTTATCAAGAAACGGACTCAGTGTGATACCACGTGGTTTGTTCTCCATGAATTCAGAACTAAGGATTATTGACTTGTCTAACAACCAGCTACGTACCCTGAACGTCGACATCTCCAACCTTCCTCATCTTGACCTCGTCGACCTTTCAACAAACTCGATACATGTCATCGATCATCAAGCTTTCCGACAACTCAAAAGTCTTATAGCTTCAATAAGACAAAAGATGCCGTCCTGGACCTGTCGGCAAACACTCTCAAATGTTACTGTGAATACAAAATATTTATCGAAGATCTTCAAAGCGCACCGTTTGTTGTTCGACATTTCGATAACTTGACGTGTGATTTCTACGGTGACTTGAGACTTTTGTCAGAAATTTCTTATGAGAAAGTTAACAATAAATGTATCCTAGAAATTCTCACAACAGCGCTGCCCATTTCTGCTAGTGTGCTTTGCATCATTTGTTTGGTCATCTTGGCATATCATAAGAGAGCCGTGATTTACAGATTGATTCTTCTCGCAAAATACCGAAAATTTCGAAAGAAATACATACAACTCAAAGATGACACTGGAGAACATATGGACCACTTTGTATGTTTCTTGGCATACGCTCAAGCTGACAAAGATTTGGTTCTAAGAACAATTTACCCCGAGCTTGATGGTCGACTTCGTAAACTTCTTCAAGACGATAGAGATCACGTGATGATAAACGACAAGCACTTCCGGTTGGGGTATTCGATCGACGAAGAAATAGTTAGAGCAATTCATATGTGTAGATCAGTTGTGTTACTGGTCTCAAGAAATTTCCTTAGGAGCAGCTGGGCCGAACTAGAGTCGAAACACGCATGGGTTAACGACAAGCCGATGGTGATGGTTTTGTTGGAGGAAATTGATAAGAAGGACATGTTCTTCGTCACGAGATATTGGTTCTCGAAGAAATGTCGACTTTCGTGGTCAGAGGTTGAGGGACAACAGGAAATCTTTTGGACAAATCTTTTGAACTTCTTGCCAACCAAACCCGGAAAGTTAACCGTGTAGGAAACTATAGGATACCATATATGTGCATATAGTTTACATTGGGCGTCTACTGAAATATCTGTTTCTGTGTTATTGGTTGGCTAGCGTTAATGGCTAATTTCTAGAAACTGAACCAAGTGACATTGCTTTTTTATACCAACGATGCTATAACGCCAAAATGTAGAACAAAATCAACCTTTTTTCTTTTCGATATTTTGTTGCTATCATTTTGGCAATCAACCCGTAATTATTGCATGGATTAAAACATTTAGTTATTAAATGATACGATATATAATGGACTGTTCTTCGACATTTACCGAATGGGTTATTGTTGGGGTTATGGTGCCACAGGTTAGTTATATAGCTGCTTGGGATTAAGCATTTTTGGATTTGGAGACAACCGACGACATGAACAACAAAAAATACAAGCAAATATCAGCTCAAACATGTAGCGTAGTGTTTATAGATATAACTCCATAATAATAATAATGTAAACATACCAACACATTTCAGCGTGTTTCTCGTAAACTATAAACTTTCTGACCATGTGCTCAACTTCCTGTTGACCATGTTCTCACTGCGTAAACTATCAACTTCCTGTTGACCATGTGCTCAATTATTTGCAAAAGTTTGGTACAGATAAATACCCACAAATACAAATAATTCATTTAGTATGCATGCTCATACTGCGTTTTATGTACTATACAATGGTTGTGTCAATAAAATTGGGACATCAAACTTTTATCTTCGTGATCTAACTATTGAAAAAATATCACCGATCATAATCACATCAAATAGACCTTAACCTTTCATGGCGGGAGCTTCCTGATTTTTTGCGAAAGCCCTGTGCCAATGCATTCTCTTCTATATGCGAGTCAATCACAGGTCGCCTGGCATATATAAGAGAATGAATTGGACTAACAAATTGTATATTATTTTTTATGGTTGTTAAAGAATGTCAGAAAAAAAAATGATAAAAAATTGTTAAAGATTGTAAGAAATAATGATTAAAAAAATTATAAAAATTGTTAAAGAATGTAAGAAAAAATGATAAAAATTGATAAAGAATGTAAGGTAAGAAAAAAATGATAAAAACAAAATAAAAGAATGTAAGAACAAATTATCAAATTTTATAAAATTGTTAAAGAATATAAGAAAAACGATACAAAATTGTAGTAGAATGTTAGAAAAAAATAAAACAAAATGATAAAAATTGTTAAAGAAGGTAAGACAAATTGATAAAAAAAAATTGTTAGGCCAATGCATTCTCTTATATATGCGAGGCGACCTATGGCCGACTCGCATATGTAAGAGAATGTATTGGCACATGGTCTTAATGCTGCACCAGCGCAGCTCCCGTCGTGAAAGGGTTAAGTGTAATTAAAGTCAATGCATCATGATGTTGGTCAGGGTTAATAGACCAGTGACTGGACATTCGGAAATAGAAGGTCGAGCCTTTTAGTTCAGAATGACCAGTCGCGAGTCCATTAAAGACACGGTTGGCCTTGGCGGTGGGTATCCTGTGAAAATATCTCCACCCGTCAAAAACCGCCACAAACAGAAAGAACATCAAAATGTAGATAGACTTTGTCCGTATACAAATAAGAAATATCACATAAACAGTACGTTATGGTCATATGTTTGACCATTGTTATGTAAACAAAGGCATAAAAAGTTACTTTTCTGGTGTTTGTTTATATTATGATGGTAAACATAAAGAGCGTTCTTTGTTGGTGAATACCTGATATGGAACTAATAAAGAGCGTTAATGCCATTTGTGTGTGATTAGCCAGTAGCATTGTGCAGTTTGCTGCATTCAGTTGCGGTGAAGAAATTTATCAATGATTAGCCATTATGAGAAACAAGTTAGGTCTTAGTTCACACACAAATATATGTTGAGTTGAACAATTTTAACACATCCGTATTCTTAAACACAGCAGTCAACGTACCCAATTAGGCACACGCTATAATGGTTTCTCATAATGGCTAATCATTGATAAATTTCTTCACCGCAACTGAATGCAGCAAACTGCAGTGATCTGACCAACTGCAAGTTGCAAAAGGCTACACTTGACACGCCAAAATTATAAACCACCAGAATAATTCACAAGATTCAACAACTGGTGACTACGACAACGAGACAAATACAACAATGTAGAAATCGGTGTGACTAAACACCACCCGACATTCGTAGACGACCTAGTTCTCGGTCGGGGTGTCGTAAGCAGTAGAGCAGCCACCTCACTGCGATCTGTTGAGACTTAGCCTTCGACTAGGAGATTTGTCCGCTAAAGACGGGCAAACCGATCTCCGTCGCGCGCGCGCCGATGAATGCAGCAAACTGCAGTGATCTGACCAACTGCAAGTTGCAAAAGGCTACACTTGACACGCCAAAATTATAAACCACCAGAATAATTCACAAGATTCAACAACTGGTGACTACGACAACGAGACAAATACAACAATGTAGAAATCGGTGTGACTAAACACCACCCGAACCAGCCCGGACCGCCCCTGTCGGTATAGGGGTGATTTTAGGGGCAATATAATTATGTGCAGGGATGTCATGGAAACCCACTCACGCACGGACAGGGGTCGCGATCACACAGAAGTGTCGCTATTAACTTCAAAATGCCGGCATCGGCGAATATGTTCGCCGCGAATGAAGCTAACAGCCCGGTGGTGTCCAGGGTCAGAGGCGGACTGGGCCAAAAAACCGGCCCGGGAAATTAATATAATACCGGCCCATTTGTTTGGGGGGGGGGCGTCCACAGTCCACCTTGGAAAATTCCAACTGCACCCCCCCCCCCATTGAATCAGAATCAGACCAAATACATATTTTTGCATAATTCCATTTGCACCCCCTCCCCTTGAATCAGATGCAGACCAAATACATGTTTTTGCATAATTCCATTTGCACCTCTGGTCTAATATCCTATATATTCATAAACCATGGTTCTATATATTCCCGGTATGAGACCATTCAGATATTTTTACCTGAAAAATTGCATAAAATCTAACATCTAGCGGTCTAACTCCAGACAAATGCACACGGCTACGGACAAGAGACCAGGACACACCGGGCTGTTCATGGTTGTTCGGCCCGGGTGAGAACATTTTGAAAACTATACAAGAAAATCGCGAATCCGATAAACTAGACTGGCATCAACTGAAGCGTTCCTATTTTCTTGTAAATTTCAATTGGGGTAGGGGTGCGTAAGAATTTTTTTGGGATTTACAGCTGGGAGTTACCGTTAAAATCTCGAGATTAATGGGGTCTTTACGTGGTGTTATACGATGCCGACAAGTCAGAATTACGATTAGCCAATTCGGCTGGTTAAACAACACATGTGGCGGCCCACGTCCGGAATTTTCCCGGTCTCCCGATCGGCCATGCAGTCCGCCTCTGCCCTCATGAATTTATGTGAGAAGAGTACCATCTTATTGGATACACGGCTGGTTAAACAACACATGTGGCGGCCCACGTCGGTTTCATTTGCGGCCCAAGTTGTGGTTGGGCGAGTTGTGGTTGGGCGGCCCAACCACATTTACCCCCCCCCCCAAACCGTAAAAAAAACCCTCGGATTCTCGCTTGATAGAAAATCACGTGAAATCAAAAATTTTCCGGCCTCCGGCCCATCGGGAAATTTCCCGGTCTCCCGATCGGCCAGTCCGCCTCTGTCCAGGGTGATTTTGGTAGCCATAGCCATGCGGCGGTGTCATATATAACGCGATCGAAGAAGAATAGGGGTCTCCTTCGCCCCACTTCTAAAAATAGAATCTTTGGGGTCTAAAATTGGTTGTGGGTGTCTCGTTCGCGTCACATCTAAAAATAGAATCTTTGGGTCTAAAAATTGGTTGTGGGTGTCTCGTTCGCCTCACTTCTCAAAATAGAATCTTTGGGTCTAAAAATTGTTTGAGGGTAAAATTGTTCGAGGATAAAATTGGTTGTACTAAAATATTCCAAATTATCAAAAACCCAAAAAAAAAATATCCAAACTTCCAAATTATCAAAACCCCAAAATTTCAAAACTTCAAATATGTCTAATCTTCCAAAAATTTCAAATCTTCCAAAAATTTCAAATCTTCCAAAAATTTCAAAAATTTCAAATATTTCAAAAATTTCAAAACCCCCAAAATGTCGAATGTTAAATTATTTGCGCGTAATATCTTTCGTTATTTGTTTTGTTCAAATATTTTTTTCATGAAATGTGCAGGTGTTCACTTGACAAGACATTTTGTACACTCAATCACAGACCAACCTGATAATACCAGCCCACACCCACCCCCAACATCCACCAAACACCTTCACATCACTTACCAAAACCAATGATGTTATAAGAACTAGGTTTTTATAATATTATAGCTTGCAGTGTCATCCTGGTAATTCATTTACAACAGCCATAACAAATGTTTACTTATGATGTATATAAGAACTGTATAGCTACTAATAAATAGGACACAGTGAACACAAAAAAAAAATGGGTCCAATTAACCATAGCTCCATACCATTTGAACCTTGTTCTAGTATTTGCATCACCGGACCAACTGGTTCTGGTAAGACGAGATGGGTCTACAGATTCCTGCAAAATCTTAATGGAATGTATTCTAGAGATCCACCTAAGAAAATAATGTACTGTTACGGTATTTATCAAAATTTCTATGATGAAATTGAATCATCAATCGAAAATTTGGTCATGCATCAAGGATTACCTACCCAAACAGAAATCGAAGAATTTGCTGACGGTAAACATATTATGTTAATATTAGACGACTTGATGCATCGCATTATTGACCAAAAAGAGATTGAAACACTATTTACGCAGCAAACTCATCATCGCTGTCTTTCGGTGCTGTTTATTTCACAAAATTTATACGCACAAGGCAAGGCTGCGAGAACTATAGCCTTAAACACAGGATATCTAATTTTATTCAAAAATTTGAGGGATGGATCACAAATTTCCACATTGGGTAGACAATTGTATCCCGGTAAATCTAAAGTACTCATTGATGCATACAAGGATTGTATGAAGAAACCATTTGCGTATCTTATAATAGATATGTCCCCTCACACTGAGGATAAATACAGGCTACGAACAGACGTGTTTCCCAACCAAGACCCTATAATTTACGTACCTACTACGTAATAAGAAGGGGACAGTATCGGAGCTGAGTCGCGACGATAAAATGAGTCGATTATTACGTAATGAGTTGAATTTTGTCAGACTATTGACATCAACCCAATCAAGATCTCAACGAAACGCATTATTGACATCGATAACTAATAATCAGTTGAAAGTTCTGGTTGAAATTACGATCAATTTACTACATGATAGTTTAACAGTTACAGTTCAACAAAAAGCTAAATTACGACGATATAAATCATTTTATATATTCTTGGGTGATAAATCTGTGAGCTTGTTGAGGAAAAGAAAAAGTGTGAATAATCACTCAACCGCCATTGCTTTGATGTTGAACATCGTTGAACCTAAATTGAAACAGTTTTTGTGATGGAGTCTGTGAAGAAAACTGTTTTGATCCCGTATGAAAGATATATGAGGTACACTGAAAAAAGTGAACACAAAAAAGTTTCATCGGAGTCTAACATTGAACACAGCGACATCTCGGCAAACAATAGTAGCCATTCCGATGAAATGGATAAAGAAATGGACCCGATGAATAATCAGATTGTTAATACAGTTCAAACGACTGAACCTCAGGATGCAATCCAAAAATCAGAAGTTAACACATCGAAAAAGACACATACTAAGCAAAGAAAAAAGAAAATAAGAGGGGTTAAGCGTGAAATATCTAGACCTCCGGGTATAATCGCCGGTAAGCTGACCAAGATAAAGAAGAAACGCTGGATATCACTGTGAACAATATGGCCGAGTGGAAAGATTATTTGAGTTCAATTTATTTTAATCCGGGTCACCCCGCATCGTACTCAGGAGCTACAAAGTTGCATCAGACTGTAAAATCTGAAAATAAGCACAACATTTCCAAGCGCGAGATTGTGGCGTGGCTACAAAATCATGAAAGTTATTCCCTGACAAAAAGTGTTAGACGAAAATTCCCGAGGTCTCGTGTTATTGTAAACGCTTCTGACAGTCAATGGGATGGAGACCTCATGGATATGAATGATGTTTCCAAAGACAACGACAATTACACCTACGTGTTAGTAATGATTGACATTTTTTCTAGGAAGTTATGGTGTGAAGCTATAAAGAGGAAAACTGCAATTAATGTGATCAATGCTATGAAACATATATTTGAAGGTGGAAGAACCCCGCGCATCCTCCGAACGGATCGCGGTTCGGAGTTCACAAACAAACGGGTCAAAAGTTACCTTAAGGGTCTTCATATATCTCAAATGTTTACGCAAAACGAAATGAAAGCCAATTATTCGGAACGGGTCATAAAAACTATAAAGCAGAAGATTTCACGTTATATGATAAAGCATAATAATGCTAGATATATCGACATTCTACAAGATATTGTGAAAAGTTATAACCATACAATACATCGTTCGTTAGGCACCACCCCTGACTCCATAACTGTTGAGAATGAAGATGAGTCTCGTCTCGATCAGTGGTTAATAAGACAGAAGGGAGGTGTTAAAAGTAAATTGAAGAAAAAGTTCAAATACAATGTAAATGATATCGTTAGAATATCACACACCAAAGCAGTTTTTGACCGAGAATATTCTCAGAAATGGACTGGAGAGTTGTTCAAAGTGACTAAGAGGTTTTACAGGCAGAACATACCCTTGTATACATTGACAGATTTCTTGGATGAAAACATTGAGGGCGCTTTCTACGAGTCAGAACTTCAAGGGGTGCGCGTTGATGACGAAACAGTTTACAGAATAGATAAAATTGTCAAAAAGAGGAAACGAAAGGGTCAAACTGAAGTCCTGGTGCACTGGCATTCATGGCCTGACAAATTTAATTCATGGATTTTAGAGTCTGATGTCGACAGATATCAAAATTAATAAGAGCAAGCTATCCGCGGGAAATCATTACAATCATGAATAATAGAACAGATACCTTGACGAATATGTTTCAAACAGAACGCGGTCGTCTACATATGAATCTCCTTAAATGGATAGGAATTACTATTATGGTAATAACTCTGTCACTACCAGTTATATTTGTTCCAAAGAAGATACCACGTCAGACGGTGGACTATGAATTACGTCATACGAATGAGTCACGCCCCCATGATTACGAACAACACCCCTGTGGGTTCGTGAAAAAGTGGACAATACGATCAAACATTACTGTTACATTATGTAATAATCAAGGGCGCATTTATACACGCATTAGGCGAGTTGTGAATAACACTCCCGCGATTATAAGTATTCCGTATAACCAGTGGTCTGCCTTCAAGTATATATTCAGTGATGTTGATAAAACTATAAGAGAAGAGATGAACATTGATTCTCTTTTGAAACAAAATAGAAACTAGTCATATGGATAATTATTATCTGTACCTGACTAGCGACGATTCCATAGATAAATATCCAGATAATCGTCCTCTCGACTTCACAATAGAGTTACCTGGTGTATTAATATTGGAAGGAGCGTGGTTATGTTGTTTGAAAGACATAAACATAACTGACCATATAGACACGGATTTATTATATATTTGTTCGGACATATGTGGAGAATCAATAGCCTGCGACACATCATCCCCCATCCTCCGGGTTATAAAGAGAGACACACGTGATACGGGTCATTGGCGGAGTTTTGAGGACTCATTCTACATAAACGTAAGACAGGATAAACTTCAGCGTCTCAGGATTTTTATAAGAGGCGATAAACTTTCTAAAATAAATGCAGAAAAAAGAGTGACCTGTACACTACATCTGAAGAAACATGTCGATCACGTATATTCCAACCGATATTGAAAAGTGGAGAAAACATTTCAGGGACATGATTAATGGGAAGTTAACGCCAGATAATGAGGGTCGCTACTTTATTGACAAAACTCAAAATAGCGATAGTGAAGAAGAAGAAGACGTTCTAAAACCGCATATTAACGTAGTGACACCCATAGCGCAAGCGATTGAAATGGCCAAAGCCGAAGTTGCAGAAAATAAGTTGACACAAGCACGTAAGGCGTCCAAAAAAAACAATAAGAGGGTGTTACCTAACGATTTGGCTCATAACCCTAAGAAAGTGAAAACCCCCTTTTTCGATAAACCATGAATGAATACAGAGAGTACCATACCTCTAAATTGGCATTATTTGAATCGCCCGCGGTTGACAGCGGAATACAAGCGACAGAATGGATAAACTACAGACCCGTGAATCAGCTGACAGACACTGCAGCTTTAGAGTTCAATATTCCCGCCATGGCCACAACCTACATGGACCTCAAACGGACATTGCTACTTCTCAAACTCAAAATAACCAAGCAAGATGGTTCGGCTCTAACCGTTAATGACGATGTGGGTCTGATAAATGCACCCCTACATTCAATATTTTCGCAGGTCGATTTGAATATACAGCAAGTTCCCGTGAGTCAAGTCGGGCCGAATTATCCATACAAAGCATATTTCGATGTACTCTTAGAAACTGAACGTAAGGAACAGCTACGTGGACAAGCGTTCGAAAAGGACACGGCAGGTGGTATGGACCTGGCAGATTCGAAAAGCGGGAACTCTGGCCTGTATTACAGGTCCAAAACAACCCGTACTAGTCAAATAATGGATATTATGGGATCAATTCAGCTTGACTTCTTCCAACAGGACAAATTACTACTAAATGGTCTCCCGCTCACATTAAAATTCTGGCAGACGAGAGATGTTTTTAGACTGATGTATGCAGGAACCACTGAGACATACAAGTTGAAAATACAGGAAGCTAATTTGAGACTAGCCACTGTGAAAGTTAACCCCGGTGTATTACTCAGTCATACTGAGTCACTCAAGAAAAAGAACGCGTGTTATCCTTTTTCAAAATCTATCATAAAGACGTATACAGTGTCAAAAGGTGCATTCAGTTTGGGAGAAGATAATCTATTTCAAGGAAACGTACCCAGTAGCTGTATTATTGGCTTAGTATCATCAAAGGCTGAAAGCGGTTCACGCGATAAGAACCCGTTCAACTTTGCGACTTTTGGATGCAACTTCGTCGGATTTTACGTCAACGGGCAGTCTATGCCCGCCCAAGCACTACAACCGAACTTTACCAGTAAGGAATATGTAGAAGCTTACAATACGATAATAAAAGATGCGAAACGAAAAGCCGTTCATATTACTTATGAGGATTATGCGAAAGGTTATTGCATATATCGGATAAACCCGCAAGGAATTAATCACGATAGAGTCATACCGCACAAAGGTCACACACGCCTCGAGATTAAATTCTCATCGGCTTTGAAAGACAATTGTACTGTAATCGTTTACGCAAAATTTCCTGCCGTTCTCAAAGTTGACGAGAGTCGTAAAGTTTGCATTGAATAATGAATACACGCGGACTCATGAGGGCGATAAATAGTTTCACAAACCATAATGAGATAGATGTTTGTCCCATAGACAAATTACCTCTTTATATCCAATATCCCCGGATGTATATAGTTAACACAGACGAGAGTAGCCAACCTGGACGCCACTGGATATTGATGACATTCCAGGAACATAACGTATCAGAGTTCTTCGACCCTATGGGATTAAAACCCGAGTGTTACAACGGACGATTTAAACACGTGTTGTTATTGAATGGACCTCGTTACGAGTGCAATGCTTACAGATTACAGGGTTCTAATATATGTGGTCCCTATTGCATATACTTTGCATTCTATAAACTGTGCGGATACAGTCTAGAAAATATAATGAGACGTTTCAGTGCCAATAATTATATGTATAATGATTTAATTATTAAGGATTTTATGTTGAAATATATTCTGTAAACGCTCTTCATTAGCGACAACGAGAGAAACACTCTTTAAATTATATTATGTATATAAATAAAATATTGTAAATACAATCATTTATCGTTCTTATATTATCATATGTATGACTGGGAAAATATATATATATATATATATATGTATATGACTGGGTTGAGAGGGTGGGGTGGGGGGGGTCTGTGGATAGAGTCCGGTGAGGTGGTATTAGGCCTGTTGTCAAAACAAACAAAAAAATCTATTGTTTTTGTTTGTTTTGTCAAAAGCCTAAAAAACAAAGGTATGTGAGCCATCCCCCGAATGAAAAAAATAGATAATCGATACATATATATATTTATTCTGAAAGTAATTCAAGTTCACATATGGTAGGATATACAATATTTAACATCTGCTTTTCACTTTTAATGCCCGTAATCACAATTTTTCCATTATGAAAGCATGTAAAATGTATTTTCTCACGTCTGAACATTGCCGCAGGGAACAGCTCTAATTCGTAAGAACATTCCATAAGTTTCACTAAAACGTTTAAGTCAAGTTTTCCATTTAACTGACAAAATGCAGACATTGTCAAAATTTTTATGGAATTTAATCTCACTCGCCAACCACATTTTTGAATATGTCGAGCGTACCGACGCAATCGAACTCGTGTCTGTTTGACACTATCAGAACGCCCGTTAACAACGATTTTACCCGTGTTAAACACGAGGCAACATCCACCGAATTTAGAATGTTTCCATACAACTCCGCTAAACTTTTTGGAATTGTATTCAATGTTCGAACAGCCGAGTGTCAAATCCCTTAGATTAATAGAACAGTTCAAATCTGCAGAACATACGACATTAGTTATTCGTAGCATCATAGGAGTAATGTTTAGATCAATGTCTGCATCCGGTTAATCAAACATGTTCTATCGCCGTTGGGGCAGCATTCCATACATCTTAAAGATCCTTCCTGGTTTTGGTGATCGTCGGTCAAATAGCACTGCACAGTCTGATCAATTTCAGGAATATTAGCACACAGGACGAATATAGCTCCAACTAGTTCTTCAAATTGGTCGAATGTCAGAGATATTCCGTATTTGGTTGCACACAAATCATCTGAATGTTCAGGCAGCCAATACCTGCGAATGTCAACACGCGGGATGCCGCTCTTTATCGTAATGAAGAAATTCCCTCCGATATGACGTCTCATGAATACATCGTCTTCACCGGTACGATAACTGACCACTTCTTGATGTATATCTGCTAAGTAAGATTTCAACTCTTTGAATCTCCTTAGATTTAATGTTATTCCAGATTTTGTCGGAAATTTTTGGCCCGCAGAACTTTCACCGCACTCTCGTATGTGTATATACAGATTTCCCAGGAATCGGCCGTCAAATAGGAAAATGTCATTTCCTAACGGGGCTAAGCATTGTGGATGGAACGCCCTCTCGTTGGTTTCAGTCCGTTGGTTTCCTTCAACATCGGGTTGATCAGTCATTGTTTTTTATTTTGAACCTGGAAAATAAGAAAACAAAACATTACTTATCAGTTACACATCGAGAGTACAAAAGTCCGAAAGGAGTCCGCTCATGTGTTTGGTGGATGTTGGGTGTGGGGGAGGCCCGCCCCCCGCCCGCCCTGCCCGCCCTGGGGGAGGGGGGAGGCCCGCCCGCCCTGGAGAGGGGAGGCCCGCCCGCCCGCCCGCCCTGGGGAGGGGAGGCCCGCCCCGCCCGCCCGCCCGCCCTGGGGAGGGGGAGGCCAGCCCGCCCGCCCCCGCCCTGGGGGTCCCCTCGCCCCCGCCCATGGGGGGTCCGCTCGCCCCTGTTGGGGGAGGCCCGCCCCCCTCGCATACTCAATAAGAATAAGAAAATTGAGTCATTGAGTCAGTTCATTATGGAGAGAATACTACCCGCAGAAATACTGGAGAAAATATACAATCAGCTAATTGAAATGTCAACTATAAATCCAGAAATAAAAAAACAACTACTACACAATTGGTTTATAAGAGAAATTAAAATAATACTGAAGAATATAGATGAAGGATATTTTCCTGTACAACGATTGAAATCTTTGATTGCTAGGTCTGAATTTGAAACTGATTTCTTACCGGATATATTGAATCAAATGTTTTCAAATCGCTGGGTATTTAGAGGCGTTCCTAAAAACAAAATACATGACATTCGTGAACTTATTGGAGATAACTTTGTGAGATTTGCAGAATACCGAGACTGGGTTTTCAATCAGAGAAGTTTTGAAGAAGTGACAATAATTCACGGATATATCATTCTCCGTGAACCGTGTACACTGTTCACGATTGAACAAATACTTAACAGCGGCGTGATTTTGGATTACATTTCTACAAGTAAATCGAAATATATTTCAGAATTAGAGAATGAATTAATCTGGTCATTCGGAATAATCTGGAATTATGGTGACTCTTCGTTGAGAAAATAAAAAAAAAAACATAGTTGTTTTTTTTGGTTTAAGTATAAACCAAAATGAGATTGTACAGGAGGTAAAAATGTAATGATAGAAAAAAAACAACTAATTCATAACTAACCTGTATAGAATATTTCACACGCACAGTATAGGACTACCGAATTTGTAATTGTGAACTGGATCGGGTAGCATTTTATAGATCGAAAAAATGGACACCTTGGATAAATTGACCAATGACGGCCATACGTTTATAGTAATACGTGTTCATACACGCTCGATGTTATCTAACATCGAACGTGTTTGAACAAGTCTTAGTATAATCCGATAACTACCATCGATCGAATGTTTACACTCTCATTACAACCTTGATCAAATATAGACGATTAAATTATATATATTACGTACCTCGTTCAATATCCATATGGCAGTGTATCCATGTTATCCAATCGTCTGCGTTTGGTATAAACAACTCGGTACTGTTTGTCCTCAGATCTGTTATATATTTTTCTTTTTCCTTTCGATCTGCATATTTTCCTTGGATTGGTTGTGGTGATGGGCACTGTGCTTCCAGATTCTAACAGCTCTTTAATCGTCTGGAAATTGATGAACTGTGAATTTTCAAAGTTCAAAGAGAACCCCCGAACTTTACACGTCTCTTTAGCTTTATTTGTTCGATAAGCGTAATTCTTGGGGCCTCCAGAAACAAATTCTTCGATGTATTCATCAGGATCTAGCTCGCTGGTCAGTTGTCCCAAATAGTCACCCAGTGGGGGATTAATTTGATCCTCAGTGCTGCTAAATACACAACTATCCGTGTCGTAATATAATACTCTTCTGTCCAAGGAATGAATAACTTCATATAGCATTAATCGAGCGTGACACGTCGTGAATGTGGCCAAATATATGTTATTCGCAGCTCCACAAGGCACACAGTCTTTTCGATAGGTCCACTCCATTTGAAGAATGTCATCAGTTATGACATGAAAATTTTCCATTTGTTTCATTGGATTTGAAATGAGTTGGAATAGATTGTCTTGTTCCGATTCATGGAAATACTCGGTCTGTTTGAAATTCTGGTTTTGGCCTAGCTTCCCCCAAAATGAGTTGAGCATGAGCTTACTGATTTGCCTCAGTCCTGGATTCTTTTCGATGCTTTCTCTGTCCAGTAATATACCTTCGTTGTCTTTATACGCTGTGATGTATTTATCCATGTCTTCGTTAGATTTTATCCAATCCGGAGGACCGCTAGCCTGCTGCTTGAACTTTAAGAATGTGTTTATATATTCCGTGAATAATCCATTTTGTTGGCTATAGTCTGACGTTTCGGTCCAATGGTATATTTCATATATTTTGAGAATCTTGTATCCCACTTTGACAGCTGTCTCCAGTTCAGGAATACACCAAACACCGGTAATAGCTCTCTGTTGGCACGTACACGTGCAAGGTCGTTGATTTTCATTATCAGCACAAGTCCTGCACAGTGGAAACTTCAGTTTACCTTCGGATCGATACGGTAATACGGGGTGATAGAGTCCATTAGGTGGTAAAATCTTGACTTGCGCTATTCCGAAGTAATCCTTAAGCTCGGTAATGTCATCGCCCAAAATGATTTTCGGGTGTCCAATCGGGTAGCGAGAGTATTTGAGCACACTTGGATACAGCGACGTGAAGTCAAAATAATGTATTTTCTCACCAACGGCAGTTTTGTAGTGTAATTTAGTTGCATTCGTTCTGCCGCCGAAGAAACTGTCTCTAGGCTCTAGCCGTTCAACAATGTCTAAACTAGCAATGAAGTCACGAAGCTCCGGATTAGTCTTTCGGGCAGCGACGAACTCGTGTTCCCAAATGCACACATATTTCATGCCTCGACTTTCTATAAACTTCTTCTTTTTCTGTGTGAGTCCGTATAATTCATTAGGTGTCTGGTTGGTTATCGGATTCTTGACTACGTCTCTATCGTGACTCAGACAAAGTTCACATCCATGGAATTGACATCCGTGAAATTCGAATGCCGTGTTTAATTCTTCGCAATAGCCATCCAATCTGTACTTTGCATCATCGAGTTTCTTTTCACGGCCGTTCAAAGCGTGAGTTATGTGAACTTTGTCTTTGAACATCATCCATTCCAGCCATTGAATCGAACTTTTGCTGTATTGATCTTTATATGATGTCTTGGGGATTCGAGCTATCTGGGATTTGAGAAATTCTTTCTCACGAATTTGTACGCCGCGTTCATCTTCAAGTTTTGTTTCTTGAACCCATTCACCTTTGTATAAAATAGACAAAGTTCCATCTTTACATTTAGCAGGAAGCCACGTTTTCCCTTCGGTACTTAGACGCACTCTCCATTCCTCGTCGACGAATTTCGTTCTGAATATACCCATACATACCGATGCGATTGTAACGTATTGGAATGGATCAACAGCACCAACCAGTTTGAACTTCATATCGCCAGAAAACTCGTCAATTACGGGTTGTATATTTCCAGTCGCATTCATGATGTGGGTTCTGAATTTTATGCAAGCTTGTCTCAAAATATTGACATCACTACGACAATAATCCGATAATTCTTTCTTGAAGATGAAAACTGCATTTGTTTGAGCAGCGTGCCATTTCGTGAAGTCTTTTCGTTCAGCCACACTCATATAATCAGCGCCGTAATATTTGGCATCCGGATAGGGTCCTTCATAATTCTGGTTGGCTGATTTATTGAAAAAGTGCGGGAACCATCCTTTTTTCTCGCCATCCAGACCGAAAGTTTTCGGTAACAGTGCCAACTTCATTGGTAGAAAGCTGAGACTGTCCAGTACTTTGATATGAAGATCTTTTTCCACGTATAGGTACATCAATTTGGATCCATTATATATAACTTTGGGTCTCAATGATTGATCAATGAGATATTCCATGAGAAAATATCCATCGTAACCCTTGAAGTTGTGAGCCAGTGCTATGAATCCCTTGTGTTGTTCCGAGAATAACCATTTTCCAAACTTTTCACCGGTATCAGGACCGCTAAATATAACCTCTCGGAGTCCGCATGTATCCGAACATAAATTTCGGTCACTCTTCTTCTTCTTCTTCGCATCACTGTCGATACACGCATCACATAGAGGTCCGCAATTTCTACAGTTCGGTTTCACTTCCAACGATTCATGCATGCATTCGTAGCAAGCTGTTTGGGCGACGAGGAAGTTCGGTGTATGCTGGACTTTTCCGCACCATGTTTTTAAACAGTTCTGAAAAGTAATAATTGAACGTTTTAACCTCTAGCTTTATCGATAATAAAAAAAACAAAATAAAACGTCTACACTTTGTTCAGATAATTATTTAAAAAAAAAAATGTTTTGGTATAGGTTCAACGTTAATAAAGAGCGTTGACGTATTACTATTGTTCGTTGGTTGATCCTAAAAATTACTCGTTCCAATCTACGTGTCAATATTAAAAATGTATATCATGATCCGACCATCGACATATAGCCTGTATAATTGTCGATTCAAGCACGCAGCTATGAAGTTCAATAAAGTTAAAACAATTATATATTACGTTAGTTTACTATATAACAATTACAAATCTCTTTTCACAAAAAAATATGTTACACATTTTCAATGTGTCAAGAATTAAAAAAGTTAATTACTCGATTTAACATCTGTGACTCAGTTGAATTTTAATATTGAGACCCCTTAACTTTGGTCGAATTCAAGTATGTTATTGTTATATGGTAACCGCACACGCGAGGTAACAGCTAAAGAGCGTTCAGCGATAATCTAATATAATTTTTAAAAATGCAAGAGCGTCTCTACTTATGCGCGCCTTTAATAAAGAGCGTTGACGTATTAATATTGTTTGTTGGTTGATCCTAAAAATTACTCGTTCCAATCTACGTGTCAATATTATAAATGTATATCATGATCCGACATATAGCCTGTATAATTAACGATTCAATCACGCAGATATCAAGTTCAATAAAGTTAAAACAATTATATATTATGTTAGTTTACTATATAACAATTACAAAATCTCTTTTCACAAAAAAATATGTTACACATTTTTTCAATGTGTCAAGAATTAAAAAAGTTAATTACTCGGTTTAACATCTGTGACTCAGTTGAATTTTAATATTGAGACCCCTTAACTTTGGTCGAATTCAAGTATGTAATTGTTATATGGTAATCTCACACGCGAGGTAACAGCTAAAGAGCGTTCAGCGATAATCTAATATAATTTTTAAAAATGAAAGAGCGTCTCTACTTATGCGCGCCTTTAATAAAGAGCGTTACGTTATCGTGATTTCGACTGTAATGTGTTACATATATATATATTACAATTAGGTTAAGACTCACCTGACACTTAGCACATTTCTTGCATATATGATCCTCTTTACAGTCCTGACAATCCTTTGTATGTAAAGGTGCATATCCTTCAGAACATTCCAATATATCATGTTGAATGGTTTCGAAGTCGAAGAAACAGAATTTAGCTTTTTCATCATCAGTAACGGGAGGTATGGCCCTTACATAGCATTCGTGTGCTCCCATTGTGTATTTGTCACACGATCTACAAAATGTTTCTCCGCACACGTGTTGATTCGAACGTCTTTTCCCTCTCTCCATGACTTTTGTACAGTCCAAGCATTTCCACCATTTTTGACAAGGAGCTGTCGTTTCTCCCGAAGCTTGATTAATAGGTTTTGCTTTATGACGCACGAAACATTGATGAGACATACACGTCATATTACAATCTGAACAATGTTCTTTGTTTTCACTTTGTTCACATTTATCACTTTTACACACGAAACAGGTGTGTTCACAATAATGCTTTCCTTTGGTTGAATAATGTTTTAAACAATGCACACAGAAATATATTGCGCTAAAGAATCCCGTTATGGATTGTATAGCGTGGAAATGTTCATTAGCAGTGAGATATAAATATATCACGGGTCTTTCTATACCGTCTGTAGGCGCGCTGGTAATGAATTTATTACCCAGTCTAGCACTGACGACTAGTATTGTCAAATTCAGAGTGTCCTCGAATGCTTTTAGATCTGCTAAACTAGCTGGTCTGTCTGTTGATACACCTGCGATGACACTAATTGCTTTGGTTAATTTTCCTTGTTCAGTACGTTTTTTGGTCCTCATATGGTTGTAATAATTGCTCGGTACTTTTCTGTATTCCATGATGAGTTGTAAATTATTTCTGGTTCCTCTATTCTGTGTTATTTCCAGCCATTCATCAGGACTGCAAATATTTAATTTACACCAACATGTGGCGATAGCCCGAGCCATACACATATTGTCGGTATTTTCAATCGTAACGATCGATGTTTTATTTCTTAGATTGTCACTTTCATCATGTAAAGCCGTTATCCTCCTCCGTGCTCCGCCTTTAGGTAACTCGATGGTGCCTATATCTATTCGGAAACTTTGATTAACAGTCAGTGTTTGGTTGCTGTTCAAAACGAGTTCGATTCTGTCAATCACAGTGTTAGCATTTAACGTTTGCAACGTTTGTAACGGAACTATTATAGGGTTGTCCAAACTCTCATGGTGAATGATAACTCTGCCAAGATCATTGTCAGCCAAATTTCCACGAGCTCTTTGAATAGTGTCCTCGAACATTGAATGTAGATTCCTGTATATGTCGATTAACTTTTTCTCTTTGTAAATTTCATCTAATTTGATCTCATATGTTCTCTGTGTTGCCAAATTGTTTCCGAAGGTTCGTTCACTCCTTTTGCGAATGCTATATCCGGTTATTTGAATATCAGAACTGCCGGCTGTTTGATTGTCTGATTTTACAGCTCCTTCTTGATGAGGTGTATGTTCGTCTTCTCGGTTTTGTAATCCTGATGGTCCAGCTGTACCGGGTTGTGAGTTGTTAACATCATTTTTAGGCGCATCATGTTCTCCGTATCCGATTTGGTTCGGCCATGGGTCATCTCCTGAACAAAGCGTAGATGCTTCAATTATATCTTCATCCAGTTGATAAGCTACGATAGCCTTGTCGTATTCTTCGATGTCTTGCAGAATACATTCTATTTCATAAATTTCATCCACTGTCAGAGGTGTCATTATTTCTTCAGCCATTTTTCGAGAAGTCCTGAGTAGTGATTACAACGGCGTCTATTCACTATATGGAATACAGCTTAGTCATATATATTTTTATACCATAAAATCCCGAACATATGCAAGCACGGATGACGTAACATTATATAAGATTATATATATGAACGTAATGTATGAATAGGCCGATAATTGGTTTTTACGGACGAGACAACATTAGTTGTTTAACTGGTTATTATTACGTAACCCTGTGTTCCCCCCCGCTGAGAACACCTGCAGATTATCTATTTTTCTAAACATCGAACTTGTCTGAACCTATCATTGGTACAATAGCAGTGATATAATGTTACATCATCGGTGCTACCTGTAGTTTCGGTATATGATCGTAAGTGTGAATGGAGTGATAAGTGGTTATTACGTAATGTTGTTATAACAATGTCATCAAAGCAATGTCTATAATTGAGTGTCTCACGACCTGACGTAATATGTATGCATGTTTTGGATAACTAATTATCGTGTGAATGACACAGTTTATCAACCTTAATTGATACTAACCCGTTTGTTCAGACATTAAATCGATATGTTTTCTGAATGACATATAACTGTGACCGGGGAAATAATAGAATTCATTTGGTAAAGCAAAGGTGTGAAAGACACATTGTTACTACCAATGTCGCGTGTGTGATTGCGTGTACAGCGAATATGACAATTCATTCTGGAGGGTTGTAATTTCACATTACAATTTTCGACCGTTAGTGATTCAACATAGTACATCTCAATACTTCCAATAATTCACGATAATACACACCTGTCATATACTCAATAACTTCATCTGGGGTAGAGAGAGTGTAAAGAATAAACGCTCTTTATTATTTATGTAAAAGTAATGGTGTCTATTTTCAGGTATGACAATTATATGAACTGCGTCCGATAAACACTGTAATGTATGCATTCATATCGATGGTCACAATGTCCAATAAAGCTATTTTCTAAACATCGATTAATAAATACATTGAAACATTGGTTGAACAAAAAAAATAACGAAAGATATTACGCGCAAATAATTTAACATTCGACATTTTGGTGGTTTTGAAATTTTTGAAATATTTGGAAGATTTGAAATTTTTGGAAGATTTGAAATTTTTGGAAGATTAGACATATTTGAAGTTTTGAAATTTTGGGGTTTTGATAATTTGGAAGTTTGGATATTTTTTTTTGGGGTTTTTGATAATTTGGAATATTTTAGTACAACCAATTTTATCCTCGAACAATTTTACCCTCAAACAATTTTTAGACCCAAAGATTCTATTTTGAGAAGTGAGGCGAACGAGACACCCACAACCAATTTTTAGACCCAAAGATTCTATTTTTAGATGTGACGCGAACGAGACACCCACAACCAATTTTAGACCCCAAAGATTCTATTTTTAGAAGTGGGGCGAAGGAGACCCCTATTCTTCTGATCGATACAAGCACGGTGGTCACGGCCGAACTGATATTAACCCATGCTTTGCCAGAGTCAGCCAGAATTACAAAATTGTGCCCCCAATAGAAGACTCACAGCCCGGACCCCCGTAATGCCCTCGTACTTCTAATGGTTACACTGACCTCACATTACCAGAAGTTCTCTCATGGAAAGGATCTTGTGCAGTCTTCCATAGCTGAGCCAAGTTTACAACACCAGACCCCAAAAACTGTGTGAAAATGGGGCCTGAACATGACCTGTGGTGGAAATTTGTGCTTTTTTATGAATAATGTGTTAAAGGGGGTGGGGTTAAATTGTGTGTGATAAATTAAGAACCACAGAAGTGATATTGTTTTTGAACACATTTTTTCCATTGTTGGGCAATTCTTAAGAAATGTAGGGAGTTACAATTATCCCGCGAAAAAGCGGGCTATCGATTTAGGTTACACTGGTGTAAATAAGGTTCGGAGAGACCTCTAGCGGATGCGGGAGGAATATATAGGAGAGAATTAAATAGACACTGGGCCCTGATTGGTCAATAGCCTTGTGTGCTTTTTGCATAAAAACATCATCACACCTCTTCCCTATGGTTTCCCACTGGTAAATAGCCATTGGCACAGGAATTAATCCTCTGTAGTGAATTTTTTGTTGTGGTCTAAAATATGACAGTATTTTTTTATGCGGTTCTGACACTAGTTAGAAAAACACAAGATTTAAATGCGAATTCCCTGCCTGTCGTACCTGATATTTTTGTGCAAAAAGTTTCCCAAAGTGTCAATTTTTCAGATTTAAAGAAAATTCTGGACCCAATGTTTATATTGCCAATAGTATACGCTAAAACGTTAGCACTGAGGCCTATGGAAAATATTTACACCTGTGTAACCTAAAAACTCCTTAAATATACGTTGCGGAACTACCATCGACTACACTCACGAAGAAACAAGGGCGAATCGACAACGAAAGGCTGGCAATTAACCCCAAAATGCCGCCATCGCCGAATATGTTTACCGCTAACGAAGCTATAACAGCCTGGACCGCCCCTGTTGCGTCTAGGGGGGGGGGAGGGGTTAGTGGCCATATTTGTGCGCGGGTGTCATTTAAACCCACATACGCACGGAGGGTGGTCACGGCCAAACAGAAGTACCTATATTAACCACTAAACTAAATTGTGCCCCCATGCAATAAGAAGACTCGCAGCCCGGACCCCCATAATGCCCTCGTACTTCTAATAACTCCTTACATATATGTTGCGGAACTAGGTACGGTTGGCCTTGGCGGTGGGTATCCTGTGAAAATATTTAAACCCGTCAAAAACCGCCACAAACAGAAAGAACATCAAAATGTAGACAGACTTTGTCCGTATACAAATAAGAAATATCGCATAAACAGTATGTTATTGTCATCTGTTTGACCATTGTTATGTAAACAAAAGCATAAAAAGTTACTTTTCTGGTGTTTGTTTATATTATGATGGTAAACATAAAGAGCGTTCTTTGTTGGTGATTTCCTGATATGGAACTAATAAAGAGCGTTTATGACATATGTGTGTGATTAGCCAGTAGCATTGTACTGTCTTCTGTAACACAATCAGACTCTTGCTTAGGTAAAATATAGTAGGTCTTTGTGATAACATGCTGTTTACACGATGGTCATGGTATATATGAACGAAACTGTGTGCGTTTTAATGTTTTTCTGTTTACGGTGATTGGAACAAATATGAATATTTTCGACAACTAAGGCCTCACGTGCCTTTAACTGAGTCATGACTCATGATGAGTCAGTCACAAGTGTGTTGACTACAACTTACAAGTACATGTTATTGTATTACCAATGACGGATGGATCATATTCATAAATTTTCATCGAAACGTGAGTTGAGAACCATGTCGCCATAACATATTGCCCAGTTACGGAGTCTGTAATTATTTTTGATCGAACCGACGCTGTGGTATTGTGTGATATATGTATGGAATGACGGATACTCTCGGAGACATACATCCAATTCTGGGGCACCCAATATCACCGAATCAGTCGCAAGCTGTTATTTGTTCACTGCAACGTACTAAAGCTATATATGCGTGCTCTGATTAATGAACCCCTTTAAGAAGGTTGTAGGGCATTAAAGGCACGGGCGGCGTTCATTGCAGAATTATTCATATTTGTTCAAATCGCCACCAACAGAAGGAATATTAAAATATATATAGTTTTGTTCATATGCCAAACATAATCAGCGCGTAAATAGTATATTGTCGTCAAGACGTACGATGGTGTACGTAAACAAGAACCTGCTCGTGTTGCAGAAGTTTTGCTTCTGTTTACATAATACAGCACACTTCTATTGGTTAATCACACACACATGATATAAACGCTATTCATTATCTCCATATCAGGAAAACAGTAACAAATAACGCTCTTTGTGTTTACCATATCCGGATCTAAACAAACGCCAGGTTCTGTAACGTGTTTTGCTTTTGTTTATTTAACAAAGTAAAACATTTGACAATAGCATACTGTTTGTGACATATTTCTGATTTGTATAAGAACAAAGTCTGTCTATATTTTACTATTCTTTCTGTTTATGGCGGTTTTTGACGGAGCTGAACATTTTAACAGCTTACCCACCGCCAACGCTGTCCATATATTTAATTACAGCGGTTGTACCGCCATTCAACCATGCATGGTTTACATGCGGCACCCGCGGGTATTAAATCTTACTGCGGTACTAGTAACAAGAAAACTAAGATGCATGCATCAGGTCGGCCGTGAACTATCTACCATAGAATTGTTGTAGCTATCGATTATACATTTTGAAACACCTGTCTGTATGTATGTATGTATGTGTGTATGCGTGAATGCATGTGTGTATGTGTTATAGACTCTAACACTGCTCGAATTTGGTATTTAACGTGTCAACTTGACCTCGCTCATAGGCATGTTTCTGGACCTTGACCGATCCGACTAAAAATTTGTGTGTAGGACTACTTCGATCCCGGGAGCAATATGGACGGGTCCAATTTCACGTGGGACCATGTTCTCGAACGTGCTGATATAGGCATGTTTCTGGACCAATTGAACAATAGTTTGGCCAGACGCTGTATATACTGGGTACT
Organism: Siphonodentalium dalli; assembly: GCA_032622095.1. Lineage (NCBI taxonomy): Eukaryota > Metazoa > Mollusca > Scaphopoda > Gadilida > Siphonodentaliidae > Siphonodentalium > Siphonodentalium dalli. Next base: position 125,656,259 of record CP136061.1, on the reverse strand, counting down.
GTCCAGATGGAGGCGATCACAAAAAAAATCCCTAACTAGCCCGAACGAAGTCGAGTACATCAGCTAGTTTAATATATATTTTGGACATTTGTCTGTCTGTTTGTCTGTTAGATATGGCCGGGAAAACTGCCGGACAGATTTGACGAAATTTGATACCTAGGGGAAATTATTTCCAGGGAGTATTTTGGACGGGTCAAATCTTGATCCCGACCTGACTTTGACATTCAAAAAGATCAATTCAAGGTCAAATCTGGTAAAACGGAAGTATTTCAACGAAATTTGATACCTACTGTTACTTTTGTACCAGGAGTGTTTCGGGTGGGTCAAATCATGACCCTGACCTGATGTTGACATTCAAAATTGTCAATTCAAGGTCAAATCGGGTATAAAGCCGGGCGGATTTCGACGGGTACTTTTGTCGTGACTTTTGTCCGGGGAGTGTTTTGGACGGGTCAAATCGTGACCCCGACATGACCTTCACCTTTAAAATAGTCAATTCAAGGTTAAATCGCGCATTTCTCCGAAAATCAGAGGGGAACATCCCGGACGAAGTGGGGTCCACGAGTTACTATTATATATTTCTAGATTTAGTTACAAACTAAATACCTGTATATTGTACAAAGAAATGTTTGACAAATATATCTGTATCAATATTACCATACGGGTCATTAAAATAGATACGACGAAACAAATTTTGAAGGGTGCATGTATCAGGTAAATTTTTATATTTCAAATGATGACAGGAATGCAGAAAGTTGAAGTACCTATACGCAATACTGGCTATCCGCATGAAGAGATATACATGTATATAAAAACCAGATGAGGGATATGTCTGTACAGTTGCTAAACAATTCAGTCATGCAAAAGAGGATCAAAGAGTAAGATACCAAATTGCTGCCTGTGGTAATGTTTTTTAACGAAATTCGGGAAAATTAGATTACTCTCACCCTGGTTATCCAGAAGATAATTGTGGAATCTGATGACGATCGGACAAGGGGTGTCGTCTGTAGGATCAACCAAATTATTTAGCCATAAAAATAGTAAAATTGAAGATCACCGCTGGCAGTGATGTCTTCACAAGGACAGTTTGAGAACAAAATATGGCTCACATCTAGCGGTGACCCAAAATATCCACATAAGAAAAAGTTCTCCAATAAAAGCTGGCTGCAGGGTGCGCCAATTGATTCAAATTCGAAATTTAGCAGGGTGTACTGCTTGTGGCCATGTTTTCCCCGCAAATTTGATAGACTGATGGACAAAACCATCCGTTGAATCAATATACATGTATACATGGATTAATTTATATGCATTGTTATACACAGTACTGGTATATAAAGGTACTGAAAATAACTATGTTACTAGTATACACAAAATAAACCATATATCATGGCTATGGGTTCTAATATCCGAACATGACAGCTGAGAACTTGGTGTGAATTAAAGAGTGGTGGTTTCTCAAGCATATCTAACCCTCCACGTTAGAATCATGCCATTAAATGTCATAAGTATAATCTAGCTTGAGGACAGAAGTGATCCATAAAACCCCCTTAATTCAACCAGGTCCTCGCGCGATGTATGATCGATCACATGATGATCTAGGGGGATTATAATTGATGTATAAAAACAGCACTGCATGTAAATATAAAATAAAATAGTGCTACATCTTATTACAGATTATTGCCATATATAATCAGTGATTATACAGACAGTCTGACAAAATAAAGTTTCAGTGACACTCTATCCGAAGAGGGGAATAATTTCATCTGTTACAGTCAATGGAGCAATTATGAATCTGGAAAGGTGAAATTTCTAAGTAATACTAGATATCGACATGACGCGATAAAATATAACGTAAATGCAATATGGCCGCTGGCGACCATTTTTTCCTATGAAATTAAAAAAATATTTGATAGCTCTCATCTGATAGATCAATATCAAGATAAATATGAAGTTTGGTGATGATCGGATGAGTGAAGTGGACTGTGGTCTGTGCTAAACGGTTTAGTAATGCTTAAACAGATTCTTACCTTAATATTTTTATGTTCACTTTATAAACTTCACTGAGTCATCTTTGTCATGTATTGAGTTTGATATCTTTTGTTAACAGTTTATAAATCATGTATGTCTCATGTTTGTTATTTTAATTTATGTGTTTATTATCATTAAATAAAGTTGCATTCCTTAAAAAGATTCTTACCTCAATGTTTTTATGTTCACTTTATAAACTCCACTGAGTCATCTTTGTCATGTATTGAATTTGATATCTTTTGTTAACAGTTTATAAATTATGTATGTCTCGTGTTCGTTATTATATTATATACACTTTATAGTGTGTTTTCAGAACGAAAAAAAATTGAATAAAATCAACAAATTTGTAAATTTAAAAACAATTCAAACGTTGTTGTATTCCATGTCCCAGCCCGGACATATACACCAAATTTCAATAATATTCATTGAGAAACAACGGACCAAACGCTATATAACACCCGTATACATCTTTTATTCCGTATCGGACTCGGGTACATGTTATAGTAGGTACCGAATTGACACACGTCGACTGGGCGAGTTGGCCCTGGGGCGATTAGGCCGATTCCGGCACATTCTATAATTTACCGTATGTATCCGTTTACGCGTAGTTTACTTTAGAAAGTTCCGCAATTAATACCGTAAATAGAGCGACCTTATTTGACAGAGAATGCCTCTGTTATTGATTATCAAGTTGCTGTACATTAAAAACGACAAATTCACATGCTCGTTCAAGCGCAGTAGTCTATTTTCCCCATGTTAAAGGACATCCACAAATACTAAATAACGCTAACCTACTGCCGAATGTTTGACACGACAACTGTGTGTCGAAATAATGTTGTGCGACCGCCGTACTCCGCATTACTTTTTCACATGACCGGCTTACACCCAGTCCAATATTTTTGTGAGAGCCATGCAACGCTCTAACTACACATGTATACACACACCAATATTTCAATTAATAATTTTCAACGTACTAAAGCTATGCGTGCTCTAATTAATTAACCCCTTTAAGAAGGTTGTCGGGCGTTAAAGGCACGGGCGGTGTTCGTTGCAGAAATATTCATATTTGTTAAAATCGCCATCAACAGAAGGAATATTAAAACAGATATAGTTTTGTTCATATGTCAAACATAATCAGCGCGTAAATAGTATATTGTCGTCAAGACGTACGATGGTGTACGGAAACAAGAACCTGCCCGTGTTACAGAAGTTTTGTTTCTGTTTAAATAACACATCACACTTCTATTGGTTAATCACACACAAATGATATAAACGCTATTTATTATCTCCATATCAGGAAAACAGTAACAAATAACGCTCTTTATGTTTACCATATCCGGATCTAAACAAAAGCCAGGTTCAGTAACGTGTTTTGCTTTTGTTTATTTAACAAAGAAAAACATTTGACAATAACATACTGTTTATGACATATTTATGATTTGTATAAGAACAAGGTATGTCTATATTTTAGTATTCTTTCTGTTTATGGCGGTTTTTGACGGAGCTGAATATTTTAACAGCGTACCCACCGCCAACGCTGCCCATATATTTAAGATAGATAGATAGTTTAATGACATAAAACGTCCACACGGGACCGATGTCAAAATAACAAATATATATAACAATGTCAACAATGATTCAACATAATACATATACTGTAGTAACTATTTCATTATTATATCAGCAGAATCTGACCTTTCTTTGAAAAATGTCCGGACCATGTTGCAGATTATGTTGCCTGTATGAGGCTCGTTATTTTGCATTATGTATTGGAATTTTTGGCCATCATTCAATCCAATAAATTTATCACTCATTATCCCTATCTCACAAAAGAAGTGTTTACGCATCTTACCATATGTGTTGCAGCGCATAAGGAAGTGTTCTTCATTCTCAACCTCCATGTTACATTTCCTACAAATTATTTCATCAAGTGACACTTTTGGCTGTTTATGGCGACCCTTTTCAATTTCCAAGTTATGATTACTAATTCATAGTTTACAAAACATAATTTGTGTGTCGATATTCTGGACAATATTAAGATAAGGTTCTTGTGTATAATGTTGTTTCACCACACGGTACGTCCTTAACTTATTCGCGCCCGAACATTTGTCATCGTTGAAAATATCAGTTTTATAATTCTCTATGTGGCTTTCTTTCAATTTGATTTTAATGTCATTTATCTGTTTGTGAATTGAGGCATTGGGAACAATTTAATTTAATTTTGGAATGCCGAGTCTCACTGATTCATGTTCAGGGATGACAAATTCATCACTGGACATAGCTGCAGTATAAATGAGTGAATGTGGATCTGATTCAGAAATTCGCTTTGTGTATTTGATAGCTCTGGATAGAGCATCGATCACTGTCGGGTATCTCCCGAGCTCGGCCCTAACTGCATGGTGTGACGCCTGTTTGCTAACTCCGAGTACAGACTTACAAAACTTTATGTGAGTAATTTCACACGGTATTGTGTTTAATCTGTTCAAATTTATATCTGAAGCCCATATCTCACATCCGTAAAGAATAATTGGCTTGATGAGTTTGTCAAAGAGTTTAACCCACAAATCAACAGAGAACAGAGAATGTTCTCGAAGAGACTTTCTCAACGAGAATACTGCCTTCATACCTTTAAGTTGCATTTCAGTCTGTGCCTTCTTAAATGATCCATTGGCACAAAATGTTATACCTAGGTAGTTATACTCTTTTACGACATCTACTATAGCCCCATTTATTGGAAATTTGGCACATTTCGGGTGTATCCTTTTCGGAATACAATACATTTTGTTTTCTCAGTATTGACACTTAGACAATTAACGCGCGTATATGCGTCTAGTTTATTTAGACATTTTTGGAGACCATCATTTGTGTCAGAGAACAAAACCAAATCGTCCGCAAAAAGTAGATGACTTATCAGTTGATCTCCTAATCGGATAGGAGAACATGAGGGATCAAATTCATACCTTATATCATCAATGCATATTTTGAATAGTGTGGGTGATATTATATATCATTGGCGGACTCCAATCGTTGAAACGTTCGCAGGGCCGTATCCTGCTTTTGTGTCTACCATATATGAACTTTTCAAATACATCAATTTCAACATTTTAAAGTTATTCCCACTTATACCTATGTGCTTCAGTTTTTCAAATAATATTGGTCTATTAACAGAATCAAATACTTTGCATTATGTATTGGAATTTTTGGCCATCATTCAATCCAATAGGGGGCCTCGGTGGCTCAATCGGTTAGGGGTACAACTCCAAGCCGTTTCGCCTTCCAGCGCTGGCGATAAGGGTTCAAATCCACATGTTTCCATCGTGGACTTTGTAACTCGAAATCGTTATCTGGGAAAGTTGCCAGTTACTTGCCGATGGCCGGTGGTTTGTCGCACATGGTCGACGAGTTTATCAGCCATTGAAATCACTGTTAGATTAGCCGTAAGTGTGCGGATTTCCTCCACCATTAAAACTGGCAATGTCGTGATATGGCCTTAGTGGCTAAAGCGACATAAAACCCTAATCAATCAATCAATCAATCCAATAAATGTATCACTCATTATCCCTATCTCACAAAAGAAGTGTTTACGCATCTTACCATATGTGTTGCAGCGCATAAGGAAGTGTTCTTCATTCTCAACCTCCATGTTACATTTCCTACAAATTATTTCATCAAGTGACACTTTTGGCTGTTTATGGCGACCCTTTTCAATTTCCAAGTTATGATTACTAATTCATAGTTTACAAAACATAATTTGTGTGTCGATATTCTGGACAATATTAAGATAAGGTTCTTGTGTATAATGTTGTTTCACCACACGGTACGTCCTTAACTTATTCGCGCCCGAACATTTGTCATCGTTGAAAATATCAGTTTTATAATTCTCTATGTGGCTTTCTTTCAATTTGATTTTAATGTCATTTATCTGTTTGTGAATTGAGGCATTGGGAACAATTTAATTTAATTTTGGAATGCCGAGTCTCACTGATTCATGTTCAGGGATGACAAATTCATCACTGGACATAGCTGCAGTATAAATGAGTGAATGTGGATCTGATTCAGAAATTCGCTTTGTGTATTTGATAGCTCTGGATAGAGCATCGATCACTGTCGGGTATCTCCCGAGCTCGGCCCTAACTGCATGGTGTGACGCCTGTTTGCTAACTCCGAGTACAGACTTACAAAACTTTATGTGAGTAATTTCACACGGTATTGTGTTTAATCTGTTCAAATTTATATCTGAAGCCCATATCTCACATCCGTAAAGAATAATTGGCTTGATGAGTTTGTCGAAGAGTTTAACCCACAAATCAACAGAGAACAGAGAATGTTCTCGAAGAGACTTTCTCAACGAGAATACTGCCTTCATACCTTTAAGTTGCATTTCAGTCTGTGCCTTCTTAAATGATCCATTGGCACAAAATGTTATACCTAGGTAGTTATACTCTTTTACGACATCTACTATAGCCCCATTTATTGGAAATTTGGCACATTTCGGGTGTATCCTTTTCGGAATACAATACATTTTGTTTTCTCAGTATTGACACTTAGACAATTAACGCGCGTATATGCGTCTAGTTTATTTAGACATTTTTGGAGACCATCATTTGTGTCAGAGAACAAAACCAAATCGTCCGCAAAAAGTAGATGACTTATCAGTTGATCTCCTAATCGGATAGGAGAACATGAGGGATCAAATTCATACCTTATATCATCAATGCATATTTTGAATAGTGTGGGTGATATTATATATCATTGGCGGACTCCAATCGTTGAAACGTTCGCAGGGCCGTATCCTGCTTTTGTGTCGACCATATATGAACTTTTCAAATACATCAATTTCAACATTTTAAAGTTATTCCCACTTATACCTATGTGCTTCAGTTTTTCAAATAATATTGGTCTATTAACAGAATCAAATGCTTTTCGAAAATCTATGAATGCAGTATCCAAAGGCTTGCCGTCTCTTTTATATCGGTTTATTATGGTTTTGAGTATAAATGCACTATATATTGTACTTTTGTGCTTCATGAATCCGAACTGATTTTCACTTATAATATTATTGGTTTCAAGATCATTTGAAAGCCTTGTGTTTATCACCTTATTGAACAGCTTTCCTAATGAATTGCTCAATGGAATAGCTCTGTAGTTATAGGATCTTTTCTACCCCCTTTTTGTGTATTGGTTTCAACAAAGATTCGCTCCAAAGTCGCTTTATATCGTCAATAATTATCGGCACTACCGCTTTAAGAAGTTCGTTTCGAATCTTATCTGGTCCTGGAGACTTCTTATTTTTCATCTCGCCGAGTGCTTCGTGAACCTCGTGCTTTGTTATTTCATCATTGTTAATTTCATGCTTGATATCAAGGCATTTACTATTTGGTACATGTATGACATGTGATGTCCGATCCACGTCTTTGCAATACACGTCATTGAAAATGATACTGCGGAGTCAGGATCTAATTCATCCGTATTTTGTATTTGTTATATATATGAATTTGGTGATGCAATCCTGCTGTTTCTGCAAATTACAGACACAATATTAGCAGGCTTGTATATCACAAGTACCGCCATTCAACCATTCAATATTAGCAGGCTTGTATATCACAAATACCGCCATTCAACCATGGTCAAGTGGTTTACATGCGGAATCCGCGGGTATTAAATCTTACTGCGGTACTAGTAATAATGTCGTGCGACCGCCGTACTCCGCATTACTTTTTCACATGACCGACTTACACCCAGTCCAGTATTTTTGTGAGCGCCATGCAACGCTCTAATAACTATACACAAAACAATATTTCAATTAATAATTTGTTTACGGTTTATTCAACATTTGAAGTTGGTCACTGACCGACATTTTCAATTGCATCATAAATGCAGTGTCGCACGATATAAGAAATATACACTCTCTGTGGTGGTTATAATGCTGACTTTAAAAACAGCATAAAATTAACATAAACTGTGTATGGAAATGCGGTATAACCGCGAACGCAAGGTGGTACCAATGTCGCCACGATAGGACTGGTGACGGTTAATCGCATCAACGTCGTTAAAGGCACGTGCGGCCTTAATTGTTGAAAATATTCATATTTGTTCCAAACACCGTAAACAGAAAATCGTCAAAACGCATACAGTTCCGTTCATATATACCATGACCATCGCGTACACAGCATGTTATCATAAAGACCTACTATATTTTACCCAAGCAAGAGCTTGATTGTGTTACAGAAGACAGCACTATGCTACTGGCTAATCACACCCACATGGCATAAACGCTCTTTATTAGTTCCATATCAGGTATTCACCAACAAAGAACGCTCTTTATGTTTACCATCATGATATAAACAAACACCAGAAAAGTAACTTTTTATGCTTTTGTTTACATAACAATGGTCAAACATATGACCATAACATACTGTTTATGCGATATTTCTTATTTGTATACGGACAAAGTCTATCTACATTTTGATGTTCTTTCTGTTTGTGGCGGTTTTTGACGGGTGGAGATATTTTCACAGGATACCCACCGCCAAGGCCAACCGTGTCTTTAAGATACGGCGGCGTTGGCGGTGGGTTTGCTGTTAAAATATTCACTTCTGTCAAAAACCGTCATAAACAGAAAGAATAGTAAAATATGGACAGACCTTGTTCTTATACCAATCAGAAATATGGCATAAACAGTATGTTATTGTCGATATTTTTCCCTTTGTTGTGTAAACAAAAGCAAAAAACGTTACGATACCTAGCTTTTTTTTAGATCCGGATATGGTAAACATAAAGAGCGTTATTTGTTACTGTTTTCCTGATATGGAAATAATAAAGAGCGTTTATATCATGTGTGTGTGATTAACCAATAAAATTGCGCTGTTATGTAAACAGAAGCACAACCTCTGTAACACGAGCAAGCTCTTGTTTATGTACACCATCGTACGTCTTGGCGACAATATAATATTTACGCGCTGAGTATGTTTGACATATGAACAAAACTATATATATTTTAATATTCATTCTGTTGATGGCGATTTGAACAAATATGAATATTTCTTCAACGAACGCCGCCCGTGCCTTTAATGGGGGTCTAATCATTAGAGCATAGCTGTATACATGATGTTCTTATCGAAACATGGGTGACTATCGGTTACACTGGTGTAAATAAGGTTCCGAGTGACATCTAGCGGATATATAGGAGAGAATAAAATAGACACTGTGCCCTGATTGGTCAATAGCCTTGTGTGCTTTTCACATAAAATAAGGTTCCGAGTGACATCTAGCGGATATATAGGAGAGAATAAAATAGACACTGGGCCCTGATTGGTCAATAGCCTTGTGTGCTTTTCACATAAAAAAATCATCACACCTCTTCCCTATGATTTCCCATAGCTAAAATAACCATTGGCACAGGAATTAACCCTTTGTAGTGAAGTTTGAATTTTTTGGTGTGGTCTAAAATATGACTGTATTTTTTTATGCGGTTCTGACACTAGTTACGAAAACTTAAGATTTAAAGGCGAATTCCCTGCTAGACAGACATGATTTTTTTGTGTAAAAAGTTTCCCAAAATGTCAATTTTTCAGATTTAAAGAAAAGTTTGGACCCAACATTTATATTGCCAACACTATACGCTAAAACGTTAGCACTGAGGCCTATGGAAAACATTTACACCAGTGTAACCTATCATTCTCGCTATGAAATAATCGCTTCCATAATTAGAAACCAATTCGTGCAATGCTACAATACATTGCTATGGTGATCAGGCAATGCCATTGTCTCGGTGACGAATACATACGAATGGAGAATAATGTATTCACTATGGATGTACCAAATTTGATCATACATTAAATACATTAAATCTCCTTATGTGAGCTCAGCGTTTGTTTATATATCCGGTACAGCACGTGGAGAGTGTACGATAAGCAAAGCAATCAACACCGTGGCGATATATATTTTTTGGGGAAAGTGATTCACGGTGACCCATTCAACACCGAAATCTTGTGACGAGGATTCATGCGCGCTATATATAACGGTATGTTGCAAACAACATGGTGTCAGTTTTATTATTAGCCACAGTTCACGAGTGGGGTCTTCCCACTGTTGAGTATTTTGCTTATCGCACACTATTTACGTACTGTACAACATGTTCTGTAATAAAATTTTGCTTTGTTGACATAACACAGCGTATGAACTTGACAACTACATACTATTTATGCGATATTTATGAAGGATACAAAGAAAGGTCTGAGTGAACCACAACTTGAACTGTAATAGAACGATCGGGCTAAAAGCCTAAAATAGACCGATCAGTCTTCCTGCTCACTGTTGTAAGAGAGGGAACTCTAAATCTCCTGACTATTGAAATTATGTTTCTTTGAGTATATGTATATGTTTATTTTGAATATTCTCAGTTTACGATTTATCGTAAAGATGTTTGAGATTTATCTAAAAGGTTTGAGCGTTAGAGCAAAGATGTTTGTGATTTATCGCCCAGTTGTTTTGCGTTTTATCGCAAACGTTTGCTCCCCTTATGACATTTGCATGCTGGCTGTGAAAGACCGATCGGTCTATCCCTAACAGGCTATTATAGATCGATAGTTGGTCCACCCAGCCCTGTTTCAGCTGATGTATAATCAGGGCCACCAAACTCGGTCACGTGGTTACTATTTTAAGTGTACAAATGGCCGACGGATTTATTACCTCAAAGTAAGTACTTAGTTCTGTATAACTGTGTTGTTCAATTGACCAATAGTAGACCCACTGGAGAGAAGGCGGAGTAAAAAAAATTAAATGGAAGGATTAGATAAATTTCCATTAGATGTTTCGAGTTCTTCGTGATGCCTTCCCAACTAGTTTAACTTGCCTATTGTCGATGTATAGCAAGTTGCGATTGCGCTCAAACAATTTCACTTTAATCGTCAATACAGTCGCTAAACGGAGCTAAACTATTCATTTAAATAGTGCACGAGAAACAAAATGTCTCTGGAATATTTTTAATATGCGCTTGTTGGCAAATTGTTAACAATTGTTTGTCATAAACCTAGTTATATAAAAAAGGTAACGCCCATATATACTGCGGGTAACACTCACGTCACACACACGGATATTCACATTTTCACACCAGTTTCGATCCATTTTAGCCAGCGGATATAATGAGTTGACTATTTTCTTACTTGAGAATGATTTTTATATCTTCCACAGGTTATATATGTCGCAATGACAGAGTCATCACAACCAAATTATCAAAAGAAGTGTGCATATGGTGTCCTACGAACAATCTACTCAGGAAAGTGTGGGGAAATGAATAAATGGAACGAAACGTTGCCAGTTTCATACTCATGCATGTTATCAAACGATCGACAGTTCTTTACTTAACTGATTAAAGTATCTTATTAAGTTTCGCAATCATTCTTTATTATAATTTCTAGATGATATGCCCAGGGATGTGTTTATTATTAACAACATGCATAACTATATATATGCGTCTGAAAGAACCCAAATGTGTGCAAAGAGTCATACCCATTTAATGTATTGCATGGGGACTATTTGTTATACATTTTGAAGTACACATGCGTGTACATCTGATGAAAGCTTCATTCCAATTCTAATACCGATACTATCCAAGTGATAATCAAATGTCAGAAGACTGAAATATCAGTACATTATTGATGTACATATAATACACTTCTCCGTGCAAATGCGATGCTTGTCCATCAGGGACTATTTAGAGGATATTACTTGATTGGTTTGATATTAGGCCCTATATCATCCCGAAGTAACCTCATATCAACATGAGACCGGAGGCCGAAGACTGAAATGAGGTTATCGGTGGTTGATATCAGGCCTATACTATCAAACCAACCAAGTAATATCATAATTATTAATTAGATTGCCTCTTATAGTGCCTTAGTAACTGACAACTCTTTCATATTTCATATGAGTCACGTAACCAAATCGATATCTACACGTTATTTAGTAGTGAAGTAGATAAATTATCGCATGTCGTGAAAACTATATTATTATCCATCCCTTAAAGGCACGTGCGGCCTTAATTGTCGAAAATATTCATATTTGTTCCAAACACCGTAAACTGAAAAACAGTAAAACGCATACCGTTCCGTTCATATATACCATGACCATCGCGTAAACAGCATGTTATCATAAAGACCTACTATATTTTACCTAAGCAAGATCCTGATTGTGTTACAGAAGACAGCACAATGATACTGGCTAATCACACACAAATGGCATAAACGCTCTTTATGAATTCCATATCAGGTATTCACCAACAAAGAACGCTCTTTATGTTTACCATCATAATATAAACAAACACCAGAAAAGTTACTTTTTACGTTTTTGTTTACAAAACAATGGTCAAACATATGACCATAACATACTGTTTATGCGATATTTCTTATTTGTATACGGACAAAGTCTATCTACATTTTGATGTTCTTTCTGTTTGTGGCGGTTTTTGACGGGTGGATATATTTTCACAGGATACACACCGCCAAGGCCAGCCGTGTCTTTAACTAACACCATTTCCGATTGGGCAAAAGCCGCCACGTGATAGTCCTTGAAAAAGTCATATTGGACACCCAAAAGTCATATTGGACTCCCGACTGTACAATATAACTTTTTATTGGGACTCCGTGGCGTCACGAATTAACTCTATTGCGAAATGAATCGGTGAAATTGTGATGCGCGCGCAACACTGATGGATTTTAGCAAACGTTTCAATTCTGCATTGAGTTTTTTTTTCACTTCCGTGTTTACTTTTCCAATTCATGCTTTCTGATGATTAATATACAGGCTTTTATAGAGAATTAAGTGCCGACAAATACCAAAAATAACCACAAAAGTTTTATTACCAAAATTTGGATAAACATACAGATGGATAATACAAATGTCATCATACAATGTTGTGTACAGTATGAGTTGTTCTTGTACTCGTTCAGATTGTGGTTAAAAGTCATATTGGACTCGACACTGGCGTGTCTCGTCCAATATGACTTTTCACCACAACCTGGACTCGTACAAGAAAAACACATACTGTACACAACATTGTATAATAACTTTATATTACTCGGATGTGCGATAAAATGACATTACTCGGTTTAAGGGCAAATTGAAGCGATATTCACATAGTTCGATAACAGGCCGTTCTGGAGAAAAATGTCATATCTAATTAATAAGGCAAAGTATTATCAGGTTTGGCGAATCCTACGTTCAACTATTATAGTTATATTCAAGTAGTATTGTTAAATTTGACAAGTCGCGGCCATATTGGGTTCATCCAGCCCCCGTTCCGCGGTTTAAGTGCTACATGTCACAGTTCTGGAGGTGCATTCCATATATGGAACTTATATGGAATATTCCTGATTCCATATACATCGAATGCACCTCCAGAACTTTGACCTGTAGCACTTAAACCGCGGAATGGGGAGGGGGCTGCACGAATTCAATATAGCCACGATTCAGTGATCTCGCTTATACACAGTCATGTTGCAATCTCAACAATATGGCAGCAAATGAACGTTATCCATATACAATTCTGTTCAGCCTTTTGCCCAAGCTTTATTTTATTCAATAATCGCACAACTAAGCCTTTCTAAGTGACATTAAAGATGGTCTATCTCTGTGTAAACATGTGTTATATAGTCACCGGGGTATAAAATATTAGATATGAATCAAAGACCCCTGTCAAGAAATTCTTCTATCGATTAATATTGATTATATTTCGAATATGTTCTGGACTAAAAACGTGTGGTCGTTTAGCTAACGAACAACAGTGGTTACTGTTAACAGAGACCAGAAATTTTATTGTGTAATTTTGTCACAAATAAACATTAATTAGACTCATTATCGCTTATAACTATGTAATAAAACAATACAATCATTAAATATGTGTCAGTTGACGTTCGGAGCATAGCTATGGGAACACCCTAAAGATATCTATCGCTATATGGTATGGCCTGAATGGTCCGTTCTAAAATAGAACAATAAAGTGTCCCATCAAATCATCTCATTTTATAATAAATTATTCGATATAAAATCAATATTAATTGATAGAAGCGTTTTCGGACACTGGTCTTCAGTTAATATATATTATTTTATACCCAATACAATTGCAATATCTATACCAATGCGAGTGCTAATTGACATCCTTACCATGCATGACATATGGCACCATGATTAATCATTCAAATGCACGGAGAAACAAACATGCATGGTACCATCTTCTGCGACGCTGTTTGGTTCATTTTTGTAAAATACGTTATGTTCGTTATGCACCTTCTATCAAAGTCACGAAACGGCGATATCCACATTCAACTCTTATCGATAAATATCACTATACTTATTCATTTCAGGATGTGCCAGACCTGGTTACAGAGTTTCGACATATAAATTCATTTGGTCCAAAATTATATCAAAGTTCTGATATACTTACGAATACCCCAAATGCCAAATAGTTCGAATGATATCACTGAGCAAGTTCCCCCTAGCTTTGACTTAGTTGGCTTTTTTAGGAGTCCGCAGATATATCTTTGACGGTGTAGACAATATATTCGTCATATTAACAATAACATCTATCCCTTGTCTCTTTTTTTTAGGACGTCGGTATTTTTCTGCGTTATCGGTCTAGGGTGCGGTGAAATTATACACGCCCTTAATCTCTTTCTGCGAGATGTGCATATGGCAGTCCTGATCTTTATGCATACTAGTTTACATCTTTTAGTTCTGTTGAGCGACAGGTTTGACTTTATGTTCCTTGGATGCATTTTCGACTATATTCTAGAGGAAATTACAGGAATGTTGTATATAACGGGGAATTCGTTCCTTTGTTTCTATTGTAAGTAGATATAATAGATCGTAAAAATGTATCTGTTCCATTTGTAGGCTATCCCTGTTATATTGTCCGATAGTAGAATCGTGCATTGCTCGTAGGCGTTCTCGGCGTTGTTCCATATGAATAAAGCTAGTTGATATTATATTACTGTGTGGGCGTTATCATGCCTCGTCTGTTGTCCGAGCGTTACCACTATTGCATTTGAAGGCACAGAGAGGGGATAGATGCGCAAATTTGCTAGATATATTTTGAAAATCATGCAGGAATATGTTTCTCAATTTTTGTCTATTATACCGAATGGACAAATGCTCTAAATAAAGCTCAGATGCTTCTTACTGGTGAAATTGGGATAAATGTGTTGGCGTTATCAATAAAAGCCACCAGCGTGAAAAGTAAGAGATTGAAATTTGTGCGAGGCATCAGCTTTATACGGGACTATATTTCTAAAAGCGGCTTTTGGACACAAGACATATATAGTTCTTCTTTCGCTATTATGGCACAACAAGAATATTTGTTGCTTTCGAGAAATAAGCATCGGAAGCGAGAATTAGCTATTTGTTATGAGTGTTTCGTTACCCATCACGTGACCGAGTTTAGTGGCCCTGATAATGTTACATTAATTACACACAAATTAAGAAATTTGGCCGATTATTTCAGACATTCAGACAAATTTTACTCAACGTGCAGGGAGCAGATCAGGGAAATTAATCCTGACCCAGAACTGTTTATGATGTCTGATTTATAATGTTTACACGGAAGCCCATTAGTGCCAACGCATACAAATATATCTGCGATAAATCACAAACCTTTGCGATAAATCTGAAACATATATTTCCGATTAATCGCAACGAAAAATAAAAAAGTAGTTTCAGAGTTATCGTAAAGTTGTTTGAGATTTATCGCAAAGGTTTGCGAGTTATCACAAAGGTATTTGTGATTTATCGTAGTCGTTTTGCGATTTATCGCAAAGGTTTGCGCCCCTTATCACACATGCATGCATGGTAGCTTTGAAAGACCGAACGGTCTATTTTAGCCTGACCATGCTATTATAGATAGATTGGTGGTTCACCCAGACCTGTTTAAGATGTCTGATTTATTATGTTTATTCGGTTCAAGCCCATCAGTTCCAACGCATAACAATATATCTGCGATTTATCACCCAGTTGTTTTGCGATTTATCGCAAAGTAGTTTGCGATTCGCAAAGGTTTGAGATTTTATCGCAAAGTAGTTTGCGATTTATCGGGCTGTTAGAGATCGATTGGTGGTTTACCCAGACCTCTTTAAGATATTTGATTTATAATGTTTACTTTTAAGAAATAACCGATTCTTTCAAACATTCAGACAAATTTTACTCCAGGTGGACGTAACAGGTCATGGATATCCTAAAATCTAGGTATTAAACCTCGAATTAAGTACAATAACACGATCGATGTGCTGTACTAATAACAGTAATAGAAGGCGGATTATTTCATTTTATACTGTGCGAGGGAGTCAATATGATCTCGAAGAACCTAGATCGGGGTTTTGAATTTAATTCGATGCTTAAACGCCGTGGCATCATTCCAGACTACCTAAATGTTAGATACTCCGGATCGAGTACCTAGATAGTACTACAGAGTACATAGAAAGGTATCACACAGTACCTGGATAGGTACACCAGAGTACCTAAATCGGAGTACCCAAATTTTAGGTATTCCAGAGTAATTAATTTGTAGGTACACCATGCACAGTACCAATATAGTATCTGGATAGGTACTCCAGAGTTCCTAAACTTGAGTTCCTAAATTGCAGGTAATCCAGAGTACCAATAGAGTACATGGATAGGTACTCCAGAGGTACCTATACCGGAGTACCTAAATTTACTCCAGAGTACCTAAGTTTTAGGTACTCCAAAGTACCTAATTTTTTAGGTGTTTTAAGAGTGTACTGGCTATGATGGTATTAACCATAACGACTCGTTGCGGTCAACGCTAATGAAAAACTGTTTTCAGATATAGTTAAGTCGACTATAACCCCAGAGTTAGTCATGGTGACTCGCGAGAAGATACGGGTTTGTCAAACTTACTCCAAATGTTTGTGACTAACCATAGTCATAATGACCCGAATTTTTCTCAGTGCGGTAAGGACTTAGTCTTGATTCCCGGTGGCTTATTTGTCAATCTATAACATGACCAGGATGTGTAAATGCATGTGTACACATATTGGTGGAATTCAGAGGTGCATCCGCAAATATTAATGGGAAGTTCCCACCAGAGAATAGTTTTACGGTCTGCTAACTCATCATAACATGAGCGTTCTAAAAAAGTGTCTGTATATATTAATCAAAATAGCATTCAAGAAATTTACAAAATGGTTGTTAAATGGTGGTTCTTTGTTAAGTTTTTTTTATTAATATGACATATATATACTATGTAATAATGTATATGATTCTGTATAACACACACATATATAACGCTATATATTTAGTAACTTTACCATACACTTTCATTCATTCATCTCATATATATTTTGAAGACCTCTGTATGTTTGTATGTCTGTCTGTATGTCTGTCATTTATACAAATCTACGATTCTCGACCGATCGGGACGAAACTTGGTACGTGTGTGTAGTTTGACCAGGCGGTCGACGTTGTCGTATTGGCGAGCCCGTGCGGCGCCCGCTTCGCGCATGCGCAGACGAAAATCTCGGAAACAGGTGGAGCTATCGACTTGAAATTTGCTATGTGAATATATCTTGCCCCGGATACGAATTTTATCGGGTCGCCGAGCCCGTGCGACGCCAGCTTCGCGCATGCGCAGACCAGATCTCGGAAACGGGTGGAGCTATCGACTTGAAATTTGGTTTTTGAATAGCCCGGACAACGTCGGGCTCATTGGCTAGTCTCATTAATATTTTTGAAGACCTCTGTATGTTTGTCTGTATGTCTGTCTGTCATTTATACAAATCTACGATTCTCGACCGATCGGGACGAAACTTGGTACGTGTGTGTAGTTTGACCAGGCGGTCGTCGTTATCGTATTGGCGAGCCCGGTGCGACGCCCGTGCAGCGCATGTGCAGAAGAGATCTCGGAAACGGGTGGAGCTATCGACTTGAAATTTGCTATGTGAATGTATCTTGCACCAGATACGAATTTTATCGGGTCGCCGAGCCCGTGCGACGCCAGCTTCGCGCATGCGCAGACGAGATCTCGGAAACGGGTGGAGCTTATCGACTTGAATTTGGTATGTGAATGTATCTTGCCCCGGATACGAATTTTATCGGGTCGCTGAGCCCGTGCAACGCCAGATTCGCGCATGCGCAGACGAGATCTCGGAAACGGGTGGAGCTATCGACTTGAAATTTGGTATGTGAATGTATCTTGCCCCGGATACGAATTTTATCGGGTCGCTTGCGACGCCAGCTTCGCGGATGCTTAGACCAGATCTCGGAAACGGGTAGAGCTATCGACTTGAAATTTGGTTTTTGAATAGCCCGGACAACGTCGGGCTGGGTTGAGCTATCGACTTGAAATTTGGTTTTTGAATAGCCCGGACAACGTCGGGCTCATCGGCTAGTTTGATATAAAACTAACTATTTATTGAATTGTCCCTGAGATTGAAAAATGTAAATCTCTTAATTAGTCGTATATCAATCTACATTACGCGGATGTGCCAATACACCTGAGTGGATCTCATAATTTACTATCAATATATGCCCAAATTTGGACGACGGCCTATACTGTGACTTATCGAATTTCACGCCGATTGGTCAAAGAAACCTGAGATTGAACGTGGACCACATGTGCAGCTTTTGCACTGAACTATAGACCTTATGTGAATATAAGTAACAGATGTCGGTTGTGTCGTGGGAGTGTGTGTAATTTTGTGTAGAGTCGAGACTCAAACGCTCTACCATAGTTGGAAATTGGTGCTAAATGGTCTTTTAATTTGCCAGTTCAGTGTGAACATAAGTACTGAATGTTGTCTTTGTCATGAAAGTTGTGCATTGAGCGTGGAATCGAAGGAGTATGTACATGGAATATGGCGAATGGACGCAGTGTGACCTCCCGCCAGTGGGTATAGCGTTCAGCAGATTCTTAGGAACTCGGTTAGAAAAGCCACATCCGATCAAGACTAATAGGCCTACAATGTAAACAATACTGTCGTTGCTAATTAATGCTCTTTCAGTCTTTCAGTTGTGTATACATCTGATAAAAGAATGTTTAAAACATCAAAATGTGCGCGCAGAGCGCACATGTGCCTCATTAATTGCCTCAAACGGCCCTTTACGCTGCTGAATATGAGGTCCCCAAGGTTGCCTGTTCAAGACCACAATGTGCGTGAATGTGTCACATGCCTCTCCGCCGCTAAATAAAGGATCCCGAGTGGAGTCTGTTTCAGTTATAGTTTCTATAGTAATAAAGTAATATTGTGTTGCGTTCCATATGTGCATGCATATATGTGGGTTGGGGGTAGAATAATACTGTTTTAGTGAAATAAAGTATTCACACAAATGGGCCGCAGTTTATGGGCCTGTGGCCCTACGCTGCTGAATATAGACTGCATGCTTACATGTGGGGTGGGGTGTGATGTCAAATACAGTTGTTGGTGAAATAAAGTGTTCCCACGGGCCTTCAGTGTAAAAGAAAAGAGAAGGATGACCATTCCATTTCTAATATAGAAATGAGAATTTGTTAAATATACCGCGGACAACAGAAAGTAACAAAGAAGTAAAGAACATTTATATACCCGTCATTTTGTAATGGGAAATCCCCTAGTATTGAATAAATACGGATATGTGCTCAAACTTGCAATAATTATAGCGAACAAATCTACAAATGGCTCCCGAGCGGGTGATATTTAATTACGGATGCATGGCTGTGTGTACTTGGCAATTTCAATGACGACTGAGTGGTGGAGCGGCGACTTCCAGGTCTAAGGTGAAAACTATTGTTTATATATTGTCTGAACGATTTCCGATTTCATATTCCGAATGTATAAATTTAAGAAAGTGCACATCCCATGAGGCATTTAATACAGTGTGCATTTGGTACGAGTCACTGTTGGTTAATGGGACCATGGAACAAATCGCAGGAAATAACCTATCTGCCATTACCGTTGTATGTATCTTGGGCCTGTCGAAAGTGTGTGCTGTGGCACCGAATCCGTCTGATATGTACCCAATAGCACCCTTGGCAAAAGTTAATAGGAACAATTTCTCTTCATGTTGAAACCCGATGATGTATTAAGTCAATCCTGCGCGAGTCAAAATGCGCCCAAAGCACTACGCGTTCGTCTTTCCAAACCTAATGACGTATCGATGGTGTTATTAGCTTGGTGTTATTAGGCGTTGCGCATTCACCGAGAAATAACTGCAACTAGCCACGTGGGCGCCGACCAATCAGAATGCTGGATTTAGTGATGACAACACTTAGTGTGTAAATATACAACGATAATGCCGAAGGCTTTCTCAAACTGCAGGAAACTACGCATTTTGGATATTTCTGACAACAATCAGCTGCAACCCGTCAGTGTTCTCTCAGTATTTGAAGATCTTCAGAATGGAATGCTGGAGCATTTGAATATCAGCAGAATACGAGGGGAGACACAAGGGAGGACCGATGTAAAGACTCTGAATTTGGATTCTAATTTCATGAAGAGTTATGGAACCATTAAGCTGAAAGTCTTTGATGTATCTGGCTTCGGTGATATTCAACTCGGCGATCTTCGGACAGTTAATAATCTGACCGAAGGTCTGGAAATTCTAAACATGTCGAATACCAATCTACTTATTAGCTGGCGGTCTCTGTTCCATCCACCAACATTTCGGAGATTAAGGGAGCTTGTTGTGTCTCTTTCAGGCTACGTTTATCCACGTAAACATCAAGACAAGTGTCAACGTACTTTCAAAGACAGAGATAAACTCCAAATTGCTACTACGGTTCCAAGGACTTTAGAGATTGTGACATTGGATGGTACCTTCCTCTGGCCACAGTGCCTTGAATTCGAAAGCGAGAATTACGAGGTTCGCAATGCAGATTCATTGCGGGAAGTTAACATCCGACATGGACAACTTACTGGCGTCAATATTTTGAAGGGCGGAGGAGAGCGAATTGAAAGGTTTGACTTAAGCGATAACAAACTTTCTGATATTAGAGGTGCAACATGCATCTCTCTTCCATCTCTGAAGCAGCTTAAC
Organism: Siphonodentalium dalli; assembly: GCA_032622095.1. Lineage (NCBI taxonomy): Eukaryota > Metazoa > Mollusca > Scaphopoda > Gadilida > Siphonodentaliidae > Siphonodentalium > Siphonodentalium dalli. The sequence goes on along the minus strand of CP136061.1, from coordinate 125,635,211 downwards.
CTGGATGCGAATCTTTTGGGTAAATTTGAAACAAACCATAGATTTGAGAGTGTGTTCAGTAACTGCACGAAATTGGAAGAACTAATTTTTATCAAGAAACGGACTCAGTGTGGTACCACGTGGTTTGTTCTCCATGAATTCAGAACTAAGGATTATTGACTTGTCTAACAACGAGCTACGTGCCCTGAACGTCGACTTCTCCAACCTTCCTCATCTTGACCTCGTCGATCTTTCAACAAACTCGATACACGTCATCGATCATCAAGCTTTCGGACAACTCAAAAGTCTTAGCTTCAATGAGACAAAAGATGCCGTCCTAGACCTGTCGGCAAACACTCTCAAATGTTACTGTGAATACAAAATATTTATCGAAGATCTTCAAAAGCGCCCCGTTTATTGTTCGTCATTTCGATAACTTGACTTGTGATTTTTATGGTGACGTGAGACTTTTGTCAGAAATCTCTTACTCAAAAATCCATAAGAAATGTGTCCGAGATATTCTCACAACAACACTGCCCATTTCTGTTAGTCTGCTCTGCATCTTTGGGTTGGTAGTTCTGGGGTATTATAAGAGAGCCGTGATTTACAAATGTATATGATTCTGTATAACACACACATATATAACGCTATATATTTAGTAACTTTACCATACACTTTCATTCATTCATCTCATATATATTTTGAAGACCTCTGTCTGTATGTTTGTCTGTCTGTCTGTCTGTCTGTCATTAATACAAATCTACGATTCTCGACCGATCGGGACGAAACTTGGTACGTGTGTGTAGTTTGACCAGGCGGTGAACGTTGTCGTATTGGCGAGCCCGTGTGGCGCCCGCTTCGCGCATGCGCAGACGAGATCTCGGAAACGGGTGGAGCTATCGACTTGAAATTTGCTATGTGAATGTATCTTGCCCCGGATACGAATTTTATCGGGTCGCCGAGCCCGTGCGACATCAGCTTCGCGCATGCGCAGACGAGATCTCGGAAACGGGTGGAGCTATCGACTTGAAATTTGCCTGTATGTTTGTCTGTCTGTCTGTATGTCTGTCATTTATACAAATCTACGATTCTCGACCGATCGGGACGAAACTTGGTACGTGTGTGTAGTTTGACCAGGCGGTCGACGTTGTCGTATTGGCGAGCCCGTGCGGCGCCCGCTTCGCGCATGCGCAGACGAAAATCTCGGAAACAGGTGGAGCTATCGACTTGAAATTTGCTATGTGAATATATCTTGCCCCGGATACGAATTTTATCGGGTCGCCGAGCCCGTGCGACGCCAGCTTCGCGCATGCGCAGACCAGATCTCGGAAACGGGTGGAGCTATCGACTTGAAATTTGGTTTTTGAATAGCCCGGACAACGTCGGGCTCATTGGCTAGTCTCATTAATATTTTGAAGACCTCTGTAAGTTTGTCTGTATGTCTGTCTGTCATTTATACAAATCTACGATTCTCGACCGATCGGGACGAAACTTGGTACGTGTGTGTAGTTTGACCAGGCGGTCGTCGTTATCGTATTGGCGAGCCCGGTGCGACGCCCGTGCAGCGCATGTGCAGAAGAGATCTCGGAAACGGGTGGAGCTATCGACTTGAAATTTGCTATGTGAATGTATCTTGCACCAGATACGAATTTTATCGGGTCGCCGAGCCCGTGCGACGCCAGCTTCGCGCATGCGCAGACGAGATCTCGGAAACGGGTGGAGCTTATCGACTTGAATTTGGTATGTGAATGTATCTTGCCCCGGATACGAATTTTATCGGGTCGCTGAGCCCGTGCGACGCCAGCTTCGCGCATGCGCAGACGAGATCTCGGAAACGGGTGGAGCTATCGACTTGAAATTTGGTATGTGAATGTATCTTGCCCCGGATACGAATTTTATCGGGTCGCTTGCGACGCCAGCTTCGCGGATGCTTAGACCAGATCTCGGAAACGGGTAGAGCTATCGACTTGAAATTTGATTTTTGAATAGCCCGGACAACGTCGGGCTGGGTTGAGCTATCGACTTGAAATTTGGTTTTTGAATAGCCCGGACAACGTCGGGCTCATCGGCTAGTTTGATATAAAACTAACTATTTATTGAATTGTCCCTGAGATTGAAAAATGTAAATCTCTTAATTAGTCGTATATCAATCTACATTACGCGGATGTGCCAATACACCTGAGTGGATCTCATAATTTACTATCAATATATGCCCAAATTTGGACGACGGCCTATACTGTGACTTATCGAATTTCACGCCGATTGGTCAAAGAAACCTGAGATTGAACGTGGACCACATGTGCAGCTTTTGCACTGAACTATAGACCTTATGTGAATATAAGTAACAGATGTCGGTTGTGTCGTGGGAGTGTGTGTAATTTTGTGTAGAGTCGAGACTCAAACGCTCTACCATAGTTGGAAATTGGTGCTAAATGGTCTTTTAATTTGCCAGTTCAGTGTGAACATAAGTACTGAATGTTGTCTTTGTCATGAAAGTTGTGCATTGAGCGTGGAATCGAAGGAGTATGTATACATGGAATATGGCGAATGGACGCAGTGTGACCTCCCGCCAGTGGGTATAGCGTTCAGCAGATTCTTAGGAACTCGGTTAGAAAAGCCACATCCGATCAAGACTAATACATGTAGGCCTACAATGTAAACAATACTGTCGTTGCTAATTAATGCTCTTTCAGTCTTTCAGTTGTGTATACATCTGATAAAAGAATGTTTAAAACATCAAAATGTGCGCGCAGAGCGCACATGTGCCTCATTAATTGCCTCAAACGGCCCTATACGCTGCTGAATATGAGGTCCCCAAGGTTGCCTGTTCAAGACCATAATGTGCGCGAATGTGTCACATGCCTCTCCGCCGCTAAATATAGGATCCCGAGTGGAGTCTGTTTCAGTTATAGTTTCTATAGTAATAAAGTAATATTGTGTTGCGTTCCATATGTGCATGCATATATGTGGGTTGGGGGTAGAATAATACTGTTTTAGTGAAATAAAGTATTCACACAAATGGGCCGCAGTTTATGGGCCTGTGGCCCTACGCTGCTGAATATAGACTGCATGCTTACATGTGGGGTGGGGTGTGATGTCAAATACAGTTGTTGGTGAAATAAAGTGTTCCCACGGGCCTTCAGTGTAAAAGAAAAGAGAAGGATGACCATTCCATTTCTAATATAGAAATGAGAATTTGTTAAATATACCGCGGACAACAGAAAGTAACAAAGAAGTAAAGAACATTTATATACCCGTCATTTTGTAATGGGAAATCCCCTAGTATTGAATAAATACGGATATGTGCTCAAACTTGCAATAATTATAGCGAACAAATCTACAAATGGCTCCCGAGCGGGTGATATTTAATTACGGATGCATGGCTGTGTGTACTTGGCAATTTCAATGACGACTGAGTGGTGGAGCGGCGACTTCCAGGTCTAAGGTGAAAACTATTGTTTATATATTGTCTGAACGATTTCCGATTTCATATTCCGAATGTATAAATTTAAGAAAGTGCACATCCCATGAGGCATTTAATACAGTGTGCATTTGGTACGAGTCACTGTTGGTTAATGGGACCATGGAACAAATCGCAGGAAATAACCTATCTCCCATTACCGTTGTATGTATCTTGGGCCTGTCGAAAGTGTGTGCTGTGGCACCGAATCCGTCTGATATGTACCCAATAGCACCCTTGGCAAAAGTTAATAGGAACAATTTCTCTTCATGTTGAAACCCGATGATGTATTAAGTCAATCCTGCGCGAGTCAAAATGCGCCCAAAGCACTACGCGTTCGTCTTTCCAAACCTAATGACGTATCGATGGTGTTATTAGCTTGGTGTTATTAGGCGTTGCGCATTCACCGAGAAATAACTGCAACTAGCCACGTGGGCGCCGACCAATCAGAATGCTGGATTTAGTGATGACAACACTTAGAGTGTAAATATACAACGATAATGCCGAAGGCTTTCTCAAACTGCAGGAAACTACGCATTTTGGATATTTCTGACAACAATCAGCTGCAACCCGTCAGTGTTCTCTCAGTATTTGAAGATCTTCAGAATGGAATGCTGGAGCATTTGAATATCAGCAGAATACGAGGGGAGACACAAGGGAGGACCGATGTAAAGACTCTGAATTTGGATTCTAATTTCATGAAGAGTTATGGAACCATTAAGCTGAAAGTCTTTGATGTATCTGGCTTCGGTGATATTCAACTCGGCGATCTTCGGACAGTTAATAATCTGACCGAAGGTCTGGAAATTCTAAACATGTCGAATACCAATCTACTTATTAGCTGGCGGTCTCTGTTCCATCCACCAACATTTCGGAGATTAAGGGAGCTTGTTGTGTCTCTTTCAGGCTACGTTTATCCACGTAAACATCAAGACAAGTGTCAACGTACTTTCAAAGACAGAGATAAACTCCAAATTGCTACTACGGTTCCAAGGACTTTAGAGATTGTGACATTGGATGGTACCTTCCTCTGGCCACAGTGCCTTGAATTCGTAAGCGAGAATTACGAGGTTCGCAATGCAGATTCATTGCGGGAAGTTAACATCCGACATGGACAACTTACTGGCGTCAATATTTTGAAGGGCGGAGGAGAGCGAATTGAAAGGTTTGACTTAAGCGATAACAAACTTTCTGATATTAGAGGTGCAACATGCATCTCTCTTCCATCTCTGAAGCAGCTTAACCTGGATGCGAATCTTTTGGGTAAATTTGAAACAAACCATAGATTTGAGAGTCTGTTCAGTAACTGCACGAAATTGGAAGAACTAATTTTTATCAAGAAACGGACTCAGTGTGGTACCACGTGGTTTGTTCTCCATGAATTCAGAACTAAGGATTATTGACTTGTCTAACAACGAGCTACGTGCCCTGAACGTCGACTTCTCCAACCTTCCTCATCTTGACCTCGTCGATCTTTCAACAAACTCGATACACGTCATCGATCATCAAGCTTTCGGACAACTCAAAAGTCTTAGCTTCAATGAGACAAAAGATGCCGTCCTAGACCTGTCGGCAAACACTTCAAATGTTACTGTGAATACAAAATATTTATCGAAGATCTTCAAAAGCGCCCCGTTTATTGTTCGTCATTTCGATAACTTGACTTGTGATTTTTATGGTGACGTGAGACTTTTGTCAGAAATCTCTTACTCAAAAATCAATAAGAAATGTGTCCGAGATATTCTCACAACAACACTGCCCATTTATGTTAGTCTGCTCTGCATCTTTGGGTTGGTAGTTCTGGGGTATTATAAGAGAGCCGTGATTTACAAATTGATGCTGCTCGCAAAATACCGGAACTTTCGAAAGAATTACATAGAACTTAATAAGGATGACAACGAGGAAGAGACCAGCCAATTTATCTGTTTCTTGGCATACGCACAGGCTGATAAAGATTTGGTTCTAAGAACAATTTACCCCGAGCTTGATGGTCGAATTCGTAAACTTCTTCAAGACGATAGAGATCAAGTGATGATAAACGACAAGCACTTCCGGTTGGGGTATTCGATCGACGAAGAAATAGTTCGAGCAATTCATATGTGTAGATCAGTTGTGCTACTGGTGTCCAGAAATTTCCTCAGAAGCAGCTGGGCCGAACTAGAGTCGAAACACGCATGGGTTAACGACAAGCCGATGGTGATGGTTTTATTGGAGCCAATTGATAAGAAGGACATGCTCTTCGTCACGAGATATTGGTTCTCGAAGAAATGTCGACTTTCTTGGTCAGAGGATGAGGGACAACAGGAAATCTTTTGGACAAACCTTTTGGACTTCTTACCAACCAAACCCGGAAAGTTAACAGTGTAGGAACTAGAATATAATATATGTGCATATAGTATACATTGGGCGTCTATGGACATATCTGTTTCTGCGTCATTGGATGGCTAGCGTTAATGGCCAATTTCCATAAACTGAACCAAGTGACATTGCTTGTTTATACCAATGAAGAGTGTATGCTAAAATGTAGATGAAGATCAATGACAACATAATGATTTTGTAATATAACTAAAAAGTTTTTTAATTTTTCCTTTTGTTATTTTCTTTTTCGGTTGCTATCATGCTCAACCCGTTGATTGCTGCAGGTATTAATATACTTAGTTATTAAATGGTACACTATGATGGATTATTCTTCGGAATTTACCATGGTTAGTGTTGGGGTAAGGCTGCAACAGCAACAAAATACCGGTTGTGTTTAATGGGTACTGTACGCCATTTTCAATAAATTCCCGGTAATAACAACGATCTAATATCGATAATATATAGAGAAATAAGTAATTTGAGTCGAAGATGTATTCTGTAAACGTTCAGGTTAATAGGTTATCTTAAAATCAAAGTTAATAATTTGATATAAATTTAATTTATGGCTGGATCCATAAGTTAAATTACGAATTTCCGTGTACAAGACGTAATCGAATTAATTGGCGGATAGTAGATTGGGCAACGCGTGGCACTCAATTAAGATCGTGTAAAAAATATGTTGATACGGGGCGTAAACTCAAGCCACTCACTGACTAGTGACGATACCATAACTTAAATCTGGGACTAGTATATATGCATATAATATAACATTTATTTGATACATTTCATTGAAACCTGTACAAAAATTACTCGACAACGACAATTTGTATTTTCGCATTCAGGTTAATCTGCCATCCGTAACAGTACTTCGTACTCAACAGACTTTCAAATAATGGAAATATGGTTACCTTACTCTACTACTCAGAGACTATAGAAACCAACAACAATATTTGAGTACAGTATATCCCTTTAAGGTCTATTGTATTTGGAGACAACCAGTGAACAACAGCAAATTTCAGCTCAGACATGTAGCGTGGTGTTTATGACTCCACCAAATTGTAAACGTACCAACAAGTTTGAGCGTGTTTCTCACAAACTACCAACTTCCTGTTTAGAAGCCGACCATGCGCTCAATTAGTTGTTAAAGATTCGCGTGGATAACTACCGAGAAATACAAATAATGCATTTAGTGTGCATGGCCATACTGCGTGTTATATACTATACAATGGTTGTGTCAACGAAATGGGGGCACTGAACTCTTATATTCGAGTATCTGACTGCTGAAAAAGTATCATCTATCATAACCACATCAAATAGGTCTTAAGGGTCAGACGCACGTTTTGCCAAAATTTCCTGGTATTTCAAAATGAAATTTCTCAAAATCTGTCAGGAATCTTAGTAAAATTTGGTATAAGCGATTACTGTGACACAATATTTAAGAACCATCGACCAATTGGATAATACAACTTCATTTACTTTACTTTTATGACATGAAAATATTTTAAATTTCACTATTTCAGTTCCAAGAAATTCTGCAAAATAGATTTTTTTCTTCAAAATCTGTTCATTTATCCATGATATAATATCTAAAGATCATGACAGGAGACTTAAATATTCTAATGTTTTAAATTTAATAAGTATTTTCCTTGAGAAAGGGAACTACCCATAAATAATTTTCTATATTGAGAATTTTCATGTCATGCCTGTTGATCAATGAAAAATTGGGTTGAGATGAGTTGTGGGTCATGGGTTCATAGCCAAGTTAAAGCTGACCACCATATATGTTATCACTGTGGCCTAATTCCAGTTGATTGATCCCTGCTTGAGTGAACCACTCTGCATATGTACATTTCTTTTAATTGGGCTGAAATATCTGTTTATTCTTCATTATAATATATGGGGGTATGATACTATATTATGCAATTGAAAATCTAACTCAACATGATACAAACGAACCCCCCCCCCCCCCCCCCACCCCTCGTGGAATCAAGACAACAAGCTATTTGGTGATTGGAGTTTTGTGTGAAATTATTAATTATTCTAGCAGTTCTTGGTACCGAAATGGACACAAAATACAAAAAAAAATCAACCTTTCAAATGTATTAAAATCCATTGTTTGTGTTCTCTCTTTACTTAACAAATGCTCAGATTCTATATACAATGGAGATGGTGGTATCAGATACTCAAGAGTTTTTGCCAGATAACACAGTGCGTTAACGGACGTGAACGTCACTATTCGGCAAACAGTTTTAAGCAAATGATGCTCGCTTCGATCAAATTCGGTGAGTATTATTTCGTCCATCTCGTCTTTCTTATGAATATTTTACCGGCGATCCCTACATCATTCGATAAGTCGTGACGCCCGACACATTCCTGTCATACTCTTGTTTTGGAATCGATCATAGTTATTGATAAATCGATGTTTTACACCCTATTGTCCCACTAAAAACATAGTGAGCTTGCATTAAAATGCATTTTTCTAAAACTTCAAAAGCACAATTTTCTCCACGAAAACTAAACGTATTTAGCATACACATTATCCCATTGAAATGATACTTTAAATGTTTTAGCATTTTTCGATAAATTTCTCGAAATACAACCCGATATTCTGGGCGCGGTGCAAGCTAGAAATTGAACTGTTGGTAAACACAGCGTCGACAGGCACTGAATTTTTGGCATTTGTTTTAAAACATCTATTGAACGGTTGGTAAACATCCCGAAACCAATAGAAAAATGACGACTGCCTGATCATAGATGGGTTTGGTCACCCTAGTCGCGAATTTTAACACTATTTTATCAACAAAGGTGCGGTTGGTGATTATATTTCTATAAAATGATTCACTCAATGAAATAGTCTTTAAAACACCTCACCCAGTAATTTCAACTATATATATATATAGCCATTTTTTACTAATCTTCCTTGATCTGTCAACACTTCAGTCGCGGTGAAAGGGGATTGATGGAGTTATCACATCCAGGGACATGGCGACATGGGGTTTGAGGGTATCTAACTTGACTTTGGTCAAATGTTAAACAGTTGGAATTTCATACCTGACACAACAATACTTGGAAATTGTACACCCATGCATTGGTTGAAATTGTTCTCATGGTTTGATTTCCAACAGGTAATTAGTATAAAAGCTGTTCTTTTTAGACCAACATGCAGTAGCATATTTTCCTACTTTTTGTAAAAATTTTGGTCCGAAGTGGCCATCAGTCAAGGGGGGGATTTTCCGGGCACGTACGCCGGGGTGGGTTGGTCCGCAAGTCTTTTTGACTGTTTTTGCAATGAGTTTAGCTTAAAAAAACACCTTAGAATGTCAATATTACAATACATGTAAATGAAAAATGTCACGATGATCAGACAAACAGTATAGCCTGTAACCCATGCTAATGGTTTGAATTTTAAAATCCAAGATGGTCGCTGACAGCCATGTTTTTTTGGCCGAATGACACCAAAATGACTCGTTCCTATTACATGTCAATGTTAACATCCATGACAAATAGTATGCACATAAATTCATATACAGCTGTTTACCGTGAACCCCCCCCCCCCCCCACCCGCAAATCTCTGTTTGAGTATTAAAAGGGGGTGGGTGTCCAAAAATGGTCGGGAAAAAAACTGCCGATAACGGAAAACATTTTGGACATGGGGGTGGGTGGGTCCCAACAAGGGTCGAAAAGAACAAAAATCAGCATACGTGCATAGTTGGAAATGTTCCAAATTTAGGGGGTGTCGATCAGGTTGGAAATTCCAAACAATTGGAAAGTTTGAGGTACTAGTTATAGAGTTACTACCCAGGGTTGTAAATAGTATTTTGCGGACATAGAGGAGGTTGTTCTGGTTCAGAACGGGTGGGGTGCAGTTGGAATTTGTTCAAGGTGAATACCCACCAGATATCGGATACCCTCAAGCCACGTACCTGCCCCCCCCCATATTTGTCAACATTTAAAAAATTCATAAGCAGTCTGACACAGCATCTCTCGAAATTGTTATCAGATGGGCGAATGCTTTAATTGAAATCAAATGGGAAGATACACATGCGACGCCCAAATATTGGTGTAAAGAACACCAATATGTGGGTGTCGCAAGGGTGTGGCCCAAGATGTTTTTTGGACACTTGGAGACACAGAACAATAAATATGGCGACTTTGTTCAACTGATGGCTATTTCAGTCAAAAACAGGACCGAAATTAAGACAATATGTTACAAGTTTGTGGTCTAAAATCAATGTTAATACTAAGATAACAATTGCGTCTGTTGCTATGTCAGGCATGACATTTATAACTGACGAAATTGGGGGGGGGGGCGTGGTTATAGAGGGTCTTCGTTGGGGTTGTTCACATTGAAACAATTCCAACTGCACACCCCGCCCCCGTTGAACCAAACCAAACCAAACTCTCTATGTTCGCGAAATACTATTAGCACCACCGCTGGGTTGGATACCTCAAACTTCCAAAAGTTAGAAATTTCCAACTTGATACCCCCCTAAGTTTGGAAAATTTCCGACTGATGGCAATTTTAGACTAATTTTTTTCAAAAAGTAGAAAAATATCCCACACAAATCAAACAATGAGAACAATTTCAATCTACATGTGGTGTAACATTTCCATGTAATGTTGTGTCAGCATGAAAATTCCAACTGTTTGAACATTTTGACCTGAGTTTGGGGGTGTAGACACCAAACCCATGTGAGGTTGGGGAGTTTGTAACTCACTCACCCCTGTCACACGTCCCTGTCTGAAATTATGACAGATCAGGGCAGATTAGAAAAAAAACAAACACATTGGCTAGTTGAGATGACTGACTATTGAGTGTGTTATTTTAAATAAATAAACATCACCAACAGCAAGTCAAGTTAGACAGCACATTCCCCCTGTCGCCACGTCCCTGTGGTGACAACTCCCTCACCCCTGTCACCACGACTGTAGTTTTGACATATCAAGGCAGATAAGAGAATACTAGCAATTTGGCTATATATTTCTAGAATTGAGATTACTGGATGATGTGTTTTTTAAAGAGTATTTCATTGAGAGAGTCATTTTAAAGATATGATCATCACCAACAGCACATTTGTTAATACAATTCGCCATTGGAGTGACCAAACCCAGCTGTGATCAGAGTCGTCATTTGTCATTGGTTGTTGGATGTTTACCAACCGTGAACTAGATGTTTAAAAAAAATACCAACCGTTAAGTGCCTGTCGACGCTGTATTTACCAACCGTTAAATTTCTATTGAAATCGGGCTGTATTTCCAGAAATTTAGCGAAAAATGCTAAAACCTTTAAATTATAATTCAATGGGATAATAGTAAATGCAAAATAAGTTTTCGGTGAGAAAATGGTGCTTTTGCAGTTTTAGAAAAGTGCATTTTAATGCAAGAGCGCTTTATTTTTTTTGTGCGAAAATAGGGTGTTCAATATCGATTTACCACTGAACTATAATCGATTCAAAAACAATAATACAATAGGAATGTGTCAGACATCACGGCTGAACGAATGGTGAAGGCTCGCGGGTGAAATATTCATTAGAATGACGGAATTAACGAAAAAAATACTCACCGTATCTGATCGAAGCGAAGTCTCCGCCTCCATAACTTAATAAAACAGTTTACCGGAAGACTGACGTTCGATTCGGTTAAGACAATACATCTTTGGCTGTATTTATGCAAAACGTGAGTCCCCCTAAGTGTAGTTACAGTGTAGCATCGTGCACCATGGTGTTGGCCAGTGTTAATTAACGAGTGAACGGATGTTCGGAAATAGAAGGTCGAGCCATTAGTTCAGAATGGCCAGCGAGTCCATTAACCAATGTAAACACAGATTCAAAAAATACAAGAAGGAAATACTTTTATACAGATGAAAATTTCAAATAAATCCCAATAAATGAGATATATACAAACGTTTTGCTGTATACAAATATTCATTTACCGACAACAAAACCACATCCTTGATACGGTTAAGGGTTAGTGGAGCTTATGCATTTGTCGTTAAACATGTAGTGTTAGAACATGTAGGCATATACACCTCTATACAATACCAAAAGTCGACGTAGTCATATCATAAAATATTAGTTGTGCACTGTTTACAGTACATTTGTATATTTATATACAAAATGTATACTGTCGACGCACTTACTTACATGTATCTGTATTTACGGCACGTATACAATTACATGCATAAGAGTATTTTCTTACTCGAAATTCACATTCATTCGTTCCAACCAGCAGAAAACACTAACTACATTACGGTACTCTGGCATGATATGATGGTGTGTTCTGTTACACGCAACTTAGCAGGACAATACACCGACAAGTAAAAATTCTTGTTTTTTGTGTTTTAGGTGGTGTGCACATTCGTCGAGTGGGGGGGGGGGGGGGGGGGGGTCATTGCATACATTGTGATGTTTCCGATGTTGCCCAGAAAAGGCCTCACGGGACGTATACTCAGAGTTATTGCTGGCATGTACAGTGGCATGAAGAATGTCGTGAGATACAATGGTATTCACACCGAGTCACTCGATATAGAACAAGGGACTAGACAAGGCTTTGTAATGTTACTTTTCTAGTCCTTATCTATATCGACGATCCCCTCCAAACTTTATCCAAAGCACCGGGAGGTCTACACGTCGATGCTGTCTCTTGTAGTTGCCATACAACCGCCGATGTTATATGCTTGTTATCTTATTCTGAAGGGGGCGTGAAGAAAATGTTAAGTATATGTCACAACTATATAGCAAACCGGGAAATTCGAGTATTCTTTTTTTTTCTTCAAAAAGCGAGGTAGTTGTCTTCGGGTCAAATACATACCGCTCAGGACAAGCACGAGATAGTTCGATGTGGAAACTCTGCGAATACACATTTAAAGAAGTGATCGAGAGCGAGTAGTCCGATTGTCAACAAAATGTGTTTACCCACAAGGACGAGGACGGAAAAAGTCCTGTCCCTTTTGGATATCAATCCTTTGAGAGTAGAAATTGTGAAGAGGAAACTCTTTTTCTTGATACCTTGATAAATTTACCATAGACCCACCGAGAAGCTCTTCGAATTTGTCTGTTCAAACTTCACGGTTACGCAGCTGTATACTCGCCCTCCTTTTGGATTTATGGAACAAACACACATGCAGAAACACAACTGGTATGCAGGGATGTAGCGACAGGGGTGTGGGTTTGGTGTCTCACCCACCCCGATGAGGACCATACTGTTCGATAGTTGGAAATTGCATGACTCAACTTCCAAAAGTTGTACTTATACTTCTACATTTAGTTCCTCTCATAGCAGTATATTAATGAGTTTATTTAAATTTGTCCTGCAAGGTAGCATTGTAATGTCCATATTGCAAGTTAATACACAGTGATTTGAGTAAATTCCAGTAATGCTCGTTACCTGAACAAATATATGAAATTGAAAGCAAAGCATTTCCTTCAAGTTTAGACTGGTATGTTTGACCAACCATAGATTCATGGTCACTAGTCTATTAGTCAAACCTCCATATATTTCTGAGGCCAGCTTTAACAATAAAACAATCATTCAACGTGCATACTTGTTACCATTGTGTGATTTATAACTTGTAAATCCTTGGAATTTGAATACATGTAACTCGTATTCGTTCCTCAACCATATTCTGGTTAATATCATGTATAAAGTACTGCATGCGTAGTGTACTCAATACATAAAACATGGATCAATGCTATGGCATTCTTGTCACTAGTGTCTTTATTTACACAGCCCATACTCTTAAACAGAACATATACACCCAAATTATTAAGCCATTAAGCCAAATTTGCCAATATTGGAATTTTGCATTACTCAAAACAAACTCCTATATATTTGGAAATGTTATTAGACCAAATCCTATATAGTTAGAAATTGTATGGTTTCACCCCCCCCCCCCCCCAGTTGGGTTGGGAGCACGTAGTAACGTCATTGCTTGCATGAGTACATGGCCACATTTGCAGAAACGGGCTTCTTCCTCAACCAATCACAGTGGAAGGCTACAGTGAAACAATATATGACGTACACATCCGAAATTACACTTCAAGTGGAAAATGTAACCGCTCTCGATTTCTTCACGAATGTGAAGCCTCGTCGTATGTCCTCCTGGAGAGGGTGGGAGTAATGTTTGGCCAATCTTAAGTATCTCACCATATCAGTTCGAACGGCTAACATCCTCAACAGGACGACTTGCGACAACAATTCTCTTTGCAAACATTGCGGGCAATTGTACCATAGTCAAGTAGATCATGTGTGCTTGCAATGCTTTTCTCCGCATATCACTGATATCAAAAACCACTTCTGGTATCGAATAATTAATATCTTCGAATTACCGACGTTCCTAATTATGGATCGCCTATCGCCACAATGTTTCTTGATGTATTAATTTGGCTGCCAGTCGCTGAGTGGGATGGATTCACAAACCATAAACAATGAGGGTGAACTTTTTGTAGAATGTTTTTCATTCATATGCATTTTGTGCACCATTTAGTCCTCGTGTTATCTCCATACCTTTATTAAGGGAGTGAGAAATAAATGAATTGAATTGTGTGTACCACCACACACGTGCAGCGAGACATATCACTGTTGTTATTGGTAGAACACCCATGTATAACGTCATGATATCCTGAATATCACACCATCGTATTGTCTCTAAATTATGTAATTGTATACCATGACCATGTTGTATATAACGTCTCCCTACAGTGAAGAAATAAAACTCCTCTACTGAACGTCCTCATACTAGTGAACATCCTTACACAATTTCTTTGAGATCTATATAAGCACTACAGTAACTGTTCAAATTATGACACGAAGGGACATCGGGCGGACGCATGGACGCACGCAAAGGTTAAAAACAATATACCCCCTTTTTTAACCTGAAAATGGTGTATAGATGTATAAGGCCGGTCTGGTTCAAGGGGTGCAAAACCAAAACCAAAACTGCATTTACATGCACAAATTTGATTACCCCCCCCCCCCCCCCCCAACGGTATGGAAATTTTGTAATTAGGTATCGGAAGAAACCACCCCTCCTGTGCCAATTCACTAGTTCCTGAGTACTATTGAACACCGTGTACCCCTGATTTGCGATTCTCATTGAATTATTTGGAAAAAGATGATTACAGGTAAGTCCAACATTTAACAGGAAAGGTCTCATTTGAATAAATATATATAGCAATCCTAATCCCCAGGAACATCCAGTACAGACGAACTATGAGCTCAATCTCTCTCTTGTCGTTCTGAAGAACGAGTTTGAAGTAAATGTTAAAGAACGAATGGATAGAAAGACATCGATGGTGCAATTTTGACTACTGTAACAGTCCCACCACATACTTTGTCATAGTTGATTTACAATCCAAGCAATTTATATCGATATTCGTCATATAGCACTTTATTTCACTCATGTATTGAATGATGAAGTACATGCACTAAATGGCAATGTTTTATAATGGTCGGCTATAAAATGAAGCCACTAAATTGTAACCTTTCTACTGCCCGAAAGAAATAATTTACAATCCCAGCAGGGGGGGGGGGGGGGGTGAATTTTTTTTTCCGGCAAGTATGCCGGGGTGGGAGGGTGGTCAAAGCCACCAACAAGCAATTTTTTCCACAACTAAAAAAAAAAATTCCTGCTTGTTTTTTAGTGTTTTGGCAATGAGTTGGGCTTCAAACCCACTTTGAATGAGAGAAATAATGTAATTCTAACTGTAAACTGACTGCAGGCAGTTTCGTGTTGTATTTTGAAATCCAAGATGGCCGCTGGCAGCCATGTTTTTTTGGCCGATGAGCTCAAAATGACTCATTCCTATTTACATGTCCATGTTAACATCCATGATAAATAGTATGCACAGAAATTCATATACAGCTGTTTACAGTGAATTTCCCCCCGCAAATCTCTGTTTTAGTGTTAAAAGGGGGGGGGGTGTCAAAAAATGGTCGGAAAAAACTGCCGAAAACAGAAAAAAAATTGGCGGTGGTGGTGGGTGGGTACAAAAAATGATCGAAAGGGAAAAAATGCCATACGTGCCTGAATTTTTTTTCCGCGAAATTAATACAAAAAGCATTATCATTGTGATAAATATGATTTGAAATGTGTGTTTTGAGTGTGTCGTTCAATGTTGTTAAATAATTAGGAGCCAGTTTGTAACATTTTCGTCATGACGAAAATCTACAATTCACAAAAATCAACACAATTTTTTAGATTTACTCTGATATTACCTGGTAAAAGAACATTTGGAGAATAAGAAGGAGGTTGTGGATAAGTTATCTATTTAAAGGGGAACTGTTACTAAACTTAGTTGCTCAGTAAAATAAACTATACCAGTGTCATAACGTTAAGGTTACTAAAAACGAATCATATTCGAAAACACCAACTTATAGCGTAAACATCGAGATTTTAATGCCTTTTTGACGTCGAAAATACTAAGGAAAAACTAAAAAGCCACTCGCCAGTTTTATGTGCTCAAAGAAGCGTGACGTCAAAGTAGGAACGCAACTTTTTTTCGGATGAGGGAATAAGACGTAAACATGTCCACGTGTTTTCTCATTTGTTTTGTTAATGGCGACTTACGATACAAATCTACTATTTTCAACAATTTGGACATTTAGAAAGTATTGATGACTGAAGTGTGTAATCATATAATATCACGGAGTTGTGTTAGGACTATACGTTGGACGCTGTTTTGAGAATTTTCGATAAATATTGTGAATTGGATTTTCGATTCTGGAGGTTGACGTTTCGCAATTGAAACAAATTGACACTTTTATTGACAGATTTATGTTTTAGAGGATTGTTTATCAACCAAGAGTCAAAATTATTGGACTGTAATGTGCATAGAACAGTTGTCTGCAGTTTGCAACACATTCTTTGTGGAAAAAGATTCTAAAACTACGATGGCAATTTGGGAAGTAAATCACCTATTTTCGATGTTTTTTCCGATGGTAATCCGACGTGGGCCGTATTCAACAATGCCAGCAAGGAGCTGATGCTGAACTCTTCCAATTTGATGATTATTTATTATAATTAATAAATATTTTTTTTAACCATTTCGCTTGTATATATTCTCCAAAATCAGTTGGACAAGTGTAGGTGAACAACCGATATACATTGTACAATAATAGCCTGATCGAGTTAAAATAGATTCATTGATCGGTCTTCCTGGCACATTGCTCACTGTTGCGTTGTAAGAGGGGAGACCTCTAAATTTCTTGAACATTGAAATTCCGTTTGTTTAAGAATTTGTAGATGTTTATATTGAATATTCTCAGTAAATAATTATTCTGTTTGTTTCAAAAGAAATCAGATAATTGTTATTGTTTGCCAGTACTAGTATTGGTTGAAAGATAATTATAGAACAGTTTAGATTGACTCCCCTCTTACCAGATGCATGCTGACTGTGGAAGACCGATCGGTCTATTTAAGCACTTCTGGGCTATTATAGATCACTCGGTGATTCACCCAGGTTCGTTGGATGGCTCAAACGATGTTTCCTAAGAAATTCCTACCATGGCCGGTTTATATAGAACCACACAGTTGATTGTTTCGTACCATATTTTTTGTCATTTCACACCATATACATTTGTATGTTTCGTTGGTTCCCACAAATGGTAATTGGTCATGCGTATGCAGCGTACCATGTGAAAAATTATTTTAATTTTGTTAACTTAATGAAAGCGAACATGTTTACGATATAAAGTTACGTGATGATGACAACCCGACAATTACATGTAAACATATTTCTTTCTTTTTTTGCGAAAAAAAATTAACAAATTGAAATTGTGGCAACAAAGTTAAAGATACATAATCCGAATTAACGCTTGCATATTACTATTTCCTTGTCTTCGGGGGTAAACATATTTGATTCGAGTCGAGGAACCCACCAGTGTTGAATAAAATGTTGATAAATAACAGGTTTTGGGCAATTGTTTACTATTGTTGACTGGTTAGCATTTTTTTTTTTGGGCCATTAATCTATTCTGAATCTGACAATATGGGAACCATCGAATCGGTTTGAGTACCTTTAATGTTATTTCAAAAAAATAATACGGTATACTCAATGGTACAAATTGTCGAAATGATACATGTACTGGTATGAAATGTCCAGAACCCTGGTGCGAAACATCTCTATGTCAAACTTCTATGGCACGAAATGTCCAGCAACCTATTGGCTGTTCAGTCCATTGCACATTATAATTTATTTCCAAATAAAGGTAATACTAAATATTAAAGCAGCGTTTAGTGTTAAGTTCAATCATGAACTAATTGTACATGTGATATAGTCACAGGGGCTTGTTGTAAAGAAAACAAGTAAAATTGAGGGTGCCACTTTATCAAACATTATAAATGCATCAATATTCTATTGATATAGATGTAATGCTTTACAAACACATGTTTTTGTATATATATTTTTACTTGTTTTCTTAACAAGCCCCTGAGGCGTTATTTCGCTAAAATCCGATTCAGATTCTGGATTCAGATTACAGATTGGTCCCCGTACGACTTGGTTCGGCAAAAGAACAGACCAGAAATTGGCAGAATCAGTAAACGAACAGATCGTAATCTCAATTTCGTGGCAATCCGATTGGGATTCGGATTCCGATTACGGACTCAAATGTTCGTAATGTAAACAAACCGAGATTTCGCCACCTCAGAGTTTAAAGGCACGTGCGGCCTTAATTGTCGAAAATATTCATATTTGTTCCAAACACTGTACACAGAAAAACATTAAAACGCATACAGTTCCGTTCATATATACCATGACCATCGCGTAAACAGCATGTTATCATAAAGACCTACTATATTTTACCTAAGCAAGAGCCTGATTGTGTTACAGAAGACAGCACAATGCTACTGGCTAATCACACACAAATGGCATAAACGCTCTTTATTAGTTCCATATCAGGTATTCACCAACAAAGAACGCTCTTTATGTTTACCATCATAATATAAACAAACACCAGAAAAGTAACTTTTTATGCTTTTGTTTACATAACAATGGTCAAACATATGACCATAACATACTGTTTATGCGATTTTACTTATTTGTATATGGACAGAGTCTATCTACATTTTGATGTTCTTTCTGTTTGTGGCGGTTTTTGACGGGTGGAGATATTTTCACAGGATACCCACCGCCAAGGCCAACCGTGTCTTTAAAAACACAATAAAACATAAGAATCCGTCTCTTGTGTACAAATTATTGCAGAATATAAACGATCTATATCAAAGAAATGTTAATGCGGAGACAAATTTGTTTTATTGAATGTAAACTGGGAGAATATTACTGAAATTAGCCAAATAATAACGCTATTGATAGTAACGCTGGGGGAGCACTTCGGTTGATGGCGAAGCAATTGCAAATCATTGTTGATTGTCACTTTCATATGTCCATTTCATAATTCCATCCTTAAAATACCGCCCGAACGCATGTCGATTTCGAATTCGGCGGATACGTCACCATTGACCGAATTCATATGAACCTGCATGGATGTGTCTTCTGCTGTGTTCGTTATTATAATGTTTCTTCTTATTCAAGAAATAGTAGGATTATATGGTATCGATGGATTATCAGATACACGTATGTACTATCATCTAGTCTTAAAGTTATATCAATTTCATGTTTAACATGTTTTGTTTCGTTAAATGCAGTCGTTTTGCACAATAGTCTCTGTATATAGACAACATACACATGTTCTAGGGACGTGGCTAGAAGTTTCCTCAAATTTCCGGGCAACTGCACCCCCCCTCCCCCCATTGAACCAAACATCAATCTCGCAGGTTCGTAGTCCGCAAATCTGACTTTTATTATCAGAGCATAGCTCCATAGCGTCTAGCTCTGTTTGAATAGTTGGGTCCACCAACTAAAAGGTTAGCAGAATTCAATTTGCTCCCCTTGGAAATATCCAATCTGACAAACACTAAGATTGGAAAATTACCAACTTTTACTGGTTGAAAAAAAATCAAACAATGAGAACAATGCCAACCTATATATGGTGTCAAATTAATGTCCAACTAATGTTGTGTCATGCATGAAATTTCCGACTGCTGGAATGTACCAAAGTTTAGTTTAGATATATTTATTTCAAATATATGTCAAATTTAGATAACACATGATATATAACACATGCATTTGTTTATACATACAAAGGAATTGGGGACAAGACAGTACTGACTCACTTAAGGGTACCCCCAGGCCCCTCTCCCATATGTTATTACACTGAAAAAATAAATAATTAGTAATGGTAAAGCAACATGACTACCAAAACAAGTTGAACATATATACAGATCACTCTCCCGAGTTAGTCATAAGTTTGTATATGTATTTATTTAAAATCGGGTTTGTTTGTTGCGTTTGTTGGCTTGTACGTATCATTATTTGAAACAGTTAGTCAAAATAATGACTGCACAGCTTAGCAAATTGTACCAAAGTTCGGGGTGGGGGTCGAGACACCCAATCAACCCCTGTCGTCACGTCCCTGTTCAACTGACAAGTTTCGTGTGTTCTTCACAGCATCTTCGGAATTTGATTCAGGAGGCCTAGAGCTGTCACGTTTAGATATGCTTGCCATCATCAATAAACACACTTTAACTTGGAAAAAAAGATGCGATTAAGTCGGATTGGCAGCAAATTATGTGCCGTGTATATACATATAGAAGAAAAGCATGACTTTCACAACAAACATGAACTTTATAAATATAAGATACAAATGATACTTGTGTCAAATACATGAGCCATGTTTGACGCTGGGAGAACATTAAACATAGTTTCGGAGACCACGTGGATTTCAAAATCTGACCTAGAATCGGGAATTAGCCCCTCCCCCGTAATCGGCTTCGGATTCTCAATCCGGATTTTAGCGAAATTACGACTCTGTGGCCTCAGTTTATGTATACATGTAGGAAGCCACGACTTATCTGCGAAAGAGCTCTGGATCTCTTGTTCATTCATTGTGTGACCACTGAAATCAGAGACGTGGCTAGATAGTCTCACCATTGGGGAGGGGGGTCCACCTTGATACCTGTATGTTACGACAGCACCCCTTGGAAGGAAGTTTCTACTGATGGCTATATCGGTCCAAAATTTGTTCGAATTTTTGCCCGGTACGGCTTGTTATCAAACTACATTTGTACATGTACTTACCGTAGGTGAATATCACTTCAATTTGCCTTAAATTGAGTAATATAGTTTTAGGACATCACCTAATCAGAGTAATATGATTTCATGACATCACGGATCCGAGTAATATGGCTTTACAACATGGCATAATTCTATTTCACTGTTAAATAATGCATAGACAATGATTGTATGTGATGTCACTCATTTGAAAGAGTTGTCAATAGTACACTTTTACAAAGAGGCAAACTAATTAATGTTATGGATAGGGTATTACTTGGTTGGTTTGATATTATAGGCCTGATTTCAGCCCTCGGTAACCTCATTTCAGCCTTCGACCTTCGATGTCAGGCTGATAGTGATATGAGGTTACCTTAGGCTGATATCAGGCCTAATATCAAACCAACCAAGAAATTTCCTCTAATTATTATATAACTAGCAGGGTGACCCCAATACCATCACTGTAGACATTTCTAATCTGCACCATTATGATTATCTTTCTCATAAGAAATAACAAATTAATAGATACGTGTAGGGTATTACATGTACTTGGTTGGTTTGAATATATATGCCTGATTTCAGCCCCCTCGGTAACCTCATATCAGCCTTCGACCTTCGATGTCAGGCTGATAGAGACATGAGGTTACCTCAGGCCGATATTTGGTCTAATATCAAACCAACCAAGTAATATCCTCTAAATATTATGTAACTAGCAGGGTCGTTACCCATGTTAATGCAGTGTGGTATTGTTTTGCGCCACCCACTTTTTGTCCCTTACCCCAATACCGTCAAGTGCTGTATACATTTCTAATCTACACAATTATGTTGATTATCTTTCTCGTAAGAAATTGCCCCTGTTAGACCCCTTTGGAGCCATCTAGAAGGTCCCTCGTGAATCGTGAATTAATATAGAATAGACATTCACAAATATAGGTATAGATACATATTTTTTAAGAAGTTCCCGGACCCCTGTGGTTGTAAATAGAATGCACTCAGTGATTCTGACTTCAAACTTGCGCCACCTTCTAATTTACATGTACCGATATACTACCGGTAGTATTGCTTGATAAATTGATAGATATGTGTTGATTTGATTTGGGTTAAAAGATTAGAAAATCAGTGCCCCCCCCCTCTCAAAATTATCATTTAAGGAATAATCTTGGTTTTTAATGTAATTACAGTTTAAAGATGGTCTATCTCTCCCTAAACCAAGTTTTAAATGCAGCAGTTTCCTGAAATATGTATGAAATATTAAAAAATAATAAATATGAATTGAAAACCCCTGTCCGGAAATGCTTCTATCTGACAATATTAATTTTATTTTATATGTTCTGGTATATTAGATACATACACATGTACAACTAATTTGGGACATTTTACAGCTCGCAAAAATGTTTGTAGTGTAGCAAGTGGGAGAACTCTATCTGAGATCGCCTGAAAGTTTTATGACATGACGGTTTGTTGTAAAAATAGTAACGAAAAATATGTCCCAATTGATAATCACATTATATAAGAAATTGAATGCCATCATAGTGGTGAACATCTACATGTATACCAAATTTCATTGAGATCCAAGCAGTTATTAGCGCTACTGTTCAAGTTATGCCCTGAACAGACATCATACGGATGGACAGACAGGTGCAAAACAGTATACCCCCTTTTTTTAAAAGGGGGTATGAATATCAATAATTGATATAAGCATTTCCTGACATGTGTCTTCGACTCGATTTTATTATTTTATAGTTTTATACCCTGGGAATTATAGAAAACATATTTAGGAAGCTATAGATATAAATCCATCTTCAAATGCTGATCACAAACTGATATTAAATCAGTGTTTGTGATTCGGTGTAAAGCCTTTAGATTCTACTGGTCAGACTTTACTGTTTACAGCTACCGGTATAATCTTGTGTGCCAAATACAACTGCAGGGTGGAATATTGCGGATGAAGATGGTGGTAATAATGGTGGTAATAATAACTTGATTTTAGAGTTATCCATCTTCATCTGCAATTTTGACCGAGACCACCTTTTTGACGGAGTGCTTTTGGGCCACAAACAATAGAAATAATATACTCCAGTAAAAATCCAGTCTCTTGTACTAGTATTTGTAATTAAACTATTGGTATAGCATTTGTTATTTAAATTTAAAACAGAGACATAATTTTGTTTAAATGTGCAGATATACATGTATGGTAATAAGGCTTATGCATCGTGCAGGGTGGATTTTTCTCATAAAATTAATAAACATACAGGTACAATTATTTGGCACACAAGAGTAGGCACTTTGGTGGAGTCTGATGATGTTAGATGCTGATAGTCTAAAGGGTCAGTGTCTGGTTGTTCCCCTTGCAGAGGAGATATAAATGGGTACACGACATTTTGGATCGTCTTAAGTCGTTTCGTACCATATTTTTTGTAGTTTCGCACCATATTTTTTGTAGTTTCTTGAATTTACCTTGAATTTACGGCCGAAGAAAGCGGTATGCTTGTATGGCCTCTTCGTTAGTTCCTCAACGTTTCGTATGTGTAACTATCAGTGGTGCTTGTGGCATTATTAAAATCACAGTATTTACAGCCATTAAAAACATTGTATTTTAGTTAAATTTAAAATGAAACTTGTTTTCTCTTCCTCTTCAGGAGTCGTTAAGTGTTGATTTAAAAGTATTGACATCAGGTGCATCTTCGCATAGTTCAGTGAGTTGATTCCACGTGTTTGTACAGCGTGGTATGAAGCTGTTTTTGGTTACTTTGTTGGTGTATAGGCGTTTCTGTATTTTCTTCTTGTAGCCTCTAGATTTGGTTCCTAGAGAAGGCTCCATGGATGTGAGTATTACTTTGTCAGTTTCAGATTGAATTTTATACATTTGGATCATGTCACTTCTTTCTCTGCGGTATTCTAATGTTGGTAGTCCAAGTTTCTTTATACGTTCATCATATTCCAATTCTTTAAATTCTTGGGTGGATACTAATTTTGATGCTCTTCTCTGGACTCCTTCTATGGCTATTTTGTTCTTCCTGAGTGCTGGATTCCAAATGGATGATCCATATTCCACCATCGGTCTAACTAGGGATTTGTATAGTATGTTAGTCATATCTTCGTCCATGTGGGTGAAAGTTCTTATCATACCGATTCGTTGGTTTGCTTTATTGACACTGTTTGATATATGATGCTCGTATGGTAATTTGTTGTCAAATGTAATCCCTATGTCTTTACCTTCTTCAGTCGTTTGTATTGCTATATCCAAGTTCCCTTCCCTCAGTGTGTAGTTGTATCCTGGATTGGTTCTGCCAATATGAAGTACTTTACAATTTGCTGCATTGAATCTGAGTAACCATTTGTTAGACCAGTCTAATAGGGTATTTAAGTCGTTCTGTAATCTCTGTCTGTCTTCTTCGTCTTTTATATTAGTGTAGATCTTTGTGTCGTCGGCAAATAATTTAATCTGGCAATTTATGGAGTTTGTAATGTCATTAATAAAGATTAGGAGGAAGAGTACAGGTCCTAGTACTGACCCCTGTGGGATTCCACTCGTGACTTCTGATGTACTGGATGTGGCTCCGCATACTCTTACGGCTTGTTTCCGGTCAGTTAGGAAGCTTTCAATCCAGTTGTGTACATTCCCAGAGATGTTATAGCTATATAGTTTCTTCAATAATCTTCTATGTGGAACAGTGTCAAAAGCCTTTCTATAGTCCAGATATATGACGTCTATGTTTTGGTCGTTTTGTATAGTTGTTAAAGTCATCCTGGACTTCAAGCAATTGTGTGACGCACGAATGTCCTGGTCTAAATCCGTGTTGGTGGCTCGTAAATAAGTTGTTTGTTTCCATGCGCTCCACTAGCTTGTCTCTGATTATTTTCTCCATGATCTTGCATACTATGCTTGTCAGACTGACCGGCCTGTAATTCCCCGGATTTTTTCTGTCTCCCTTCTTAAAGATTGGGCATACGGTAGCCATCTCCCAGTCATCTGTTATGTTCCTGTTTCCATTGATTTATTAAAAAGTGTGGTGAGTACAGGGCAGATTTCCATGGCTGCTTCTTTTAAGATTTGGGGATGCATCTGATCCTCTCCAGGAGATTTTGAGGGGTTCAACGCGAGCAAGAATCTCATAACTGTTTCGGGTGTCACAACTATATTTGCGAGCTCGACGTTGAGTTCAGTCTCTCCTGGGTCAGGGACTTCAGCATCATCTTCCACTGTGTATACACTGCGGAAGAAGTTGTTCAGTGTGTCTGCCTTCTCAGTATTATCGATGCATAACGCTCCATTTGGTTTCTCTATCTCTCCAATTCCCGGGTTTGCTTTGGTGTTGTTCCTAATGTATCTCCAGAAGGATTTTGGGTCTCTCTTGATGTTATCACTTAATTTCTTCTCATAAGATTTGTGTGCTTTTCTAAATTCCAGTGTTGCGTTGTTTCTGGCTTTGCAGTAATTTTTATAGTTCGTATCATGTCTATCGTAGATGTGTTTCCTCCACATTTTACTTTTGTCTTTTACTGCTTTTAATGCTTGGGGTGTCATCCATACTTTTTTGTTAGTCTTCTTCTTTGTTGATGACCGTGGAATGTTTTTCTGAGTGGTTTCTATTATTCTCTCATTAAATAGCCTCCACAAATCTTCTACTCCCATTGCTTCCGTTTGTTCCCAGTTATGTTCATTTAAATCCGATCTGACTGCATCATAGTTATCTTTGTGATAAGCCCTCTTCATTTGTTTATTATTTCCATGCGATGTGTAGCATATATATTTAAATGTGAGTAGTTGATGGTCGCTCTTTCCCAATGGCGGCTGGTGTGATAAGTCTGAGATAATCAGTTCCTCATTGGTAAATATCAAATCGATTAGTGAAGGGGTTTGTCCCTGCCTTTCTCTTGTTGCTTGTTGGGCATGTCGGTGTAGTCCGGCATTTCCAATGTGTACCAGGAATTGAGATGGTGCACTGTCTTCTCTTATGTTGCAGTCAACATTGTGCCAGTCTATTTCTGGATAGTTGAAGTCGCCAGCTATGAGTATGTGTGATTCTTTCCTTTTGGCTGCCATTTCTATGTGTTCACTTAGGTTCTTGTTGTTTATTAGGGAGCTGTTTGGGCTTCTGTATATGCAGCCAATAAGTAAGTGGTCATTTTCTTGCAGTGTTATTTTACACCATAGATATTCCGCTATATTTGTTATTGGTTAGATCTTCCACCAAAGTAGCTCTCAGTTGCTCTGCTATGTATATTGCTGTTCCTCTTCCCGATTCCAACCAGTTGTTTTGGTGAACATCTCATAGCCATCCAGGTTAAATTCTTCCTTCAACATTCCTCTACAGTTTTTTTGTTTTTATCTCTGTTAATAGAATCATGTCCGGTTGTTCCATTTGTATTATGACTGCAACTTCGTTTCTCTTATTGAGCATCGAGTCTATATTTGAATAGGCAATTTTTAAGTATCTGTCCTGCTTCTCATTAAAAACATAGTGTTGTGCAGCATTGGCTGTGTTAAAATGGTTAAAAGTCTGTGTCGGAGGGGGTATCATCTTCATCCTTCTTCTTGATAATTTTTCCTCCCTTAATTTGGTATGTCACTGCATCTTTATTCATTTCTTTTAGTTGATCTCTGATAGCCTTCCTCTCCTGCCTTTGTTCCGGAGTTAAGTCTCTGGCAATGACCACTTTCTTCAATGAATCTTCTATCTTAGGAATCTTATGTGCATTACTGGGCATTTGTTTTAGTTGGTTGTTATTTTCTAGTGTAACATTGGCAGGTTGAATTTTGTCGCTCTTCGGTCTCGGACCCAGTCTATAGATGTTTTTGATTGATAACGTCCCTGTCCTCTCTCTCTCTCTCTGGCACCAAGAGTGTATATAATTTCTGTACTAACTCTATGTCATGCTTCTTTCTTTCTTTAGGATCTTTGTCGCTACTTACTGGGAGTTCAAATCGACATATGTTCATTTCTCTCTTCTTTCTCTCATCTTTCTCCTGATCTCTTGCATCCAGTTCTTCCATGATCTCTTTTTTAGGTCTTTCTTTATGTCTGATGTTGCCGCCTCTACATTTTCTCCAATACTACTCTCTACATTCTTCACCTGCTCTTCCAGTTTCTCAAATCTCTCATTGTTGGCATCTCTCGTTGAATCAAGTGTTCCACTGATGTGTTTTAAAGTTGGAAGGGTACCCTCATCGAACTTGCATATCCATTTGAAGCCGGATACCTTGTCTATCTTCCCTGCCGAGTGCTTATTCATTACATCGTATATTTCTTCTGGGATGTTTGAGCATGGTAGACAGACCCAGCCTTCGTATGATTCGCATTGCATGCCTTTAATTTCTTCATTGAACGTTTTGTGTGCAGTACAGACATTCCCAAGTTGGGGTGGTGTTTCCTTTCGCCTGTCTCTGAGACGATTTCTTTCCTGCTGATTGTCTCCCTTGTGCAGCCATTTTTATTCTTGTTCTTAATATGTATGTATCTCTTCTCTTCTTCTTTGGGGAGGCAGAGCAATCTCTATCTCACCCTAGTTATACTACCGTATGTTATATATGTATCACTTCTCTTCTTCTTTGGGGAGGCAGAGCAATCTCTATCTCACCCTACATGTAGTTATAATACTGTATGTATCTCTCACAAACCGATAGAGACGTAGGAGCCACAGTCTAGATATTTCTCCGTTTGGATGCAGCCCATCCGTTGTTGAGTTTTTATAATCTTTCTTCCACCTCGTACGTCTTCTTGTTTTAGTACTGTATATCTGGTCTTGGCTTATGTGTGGCACATTTATTTCAATAGTGTTTATGTATTTCAATTCTTGATTTAACTTTTTAATTTTCTCTTCAAGATTTGTTTTTAAATTTCTGTCTGTATCTCTTCCTTGATTATTTCTCTCATTCCAATTCTTGAGTGAGTAATATGGACATTCTAGAAATATCGTTTGCACAGTACTGTAACTACTGTTTGCCTCTTGTATCCCCTCTTTCAGTTTTGTATATTCATTTAGTACTTCTGTTATATTCTTCTGTCTCAAGTCGATTCTCCTTTAATTGATTTCGGTTAGTTCACACGTTCCAAACCAAAATAGTACTATGGGCCGTCTTCTGTCTTTAATCTTCCTCTTTATTTTCAACTCAAGCCCTTTCGTTTCCCATGCTTTGGCTCCTGATACAAATATTATGTCAACTTTAACTCCATCTTCTTTCTTTATGTGTCTCTTTAATTCTCTACCTTTACTGTCACATACAATCAAAACTTTCCTTTGAGAATGTATGTTCTTTCTTTGGCTTTCAATTCTTTCCAACTTCTTCTTTTCACTCGTTATTTTTTTTAGCAATTGTCATTTGGAAAAATCTCGTGTCGGGAAGATTGACAAATTCTCAGACGTTATAAGTCGGAATAGTGAATACATTTTACATAAATAATTAATAATAGACTTTGTATACGTGTTCATAGTTCATTTTACAAACAAAATATTGAACGATGACATTTCATTCTTTTGGATATCTTAGATTAAAAGCGAAAACATTCTTGATTGAAAAATCTTTGCGTCCGCCATTTGCAACCGGAAGTCCATATCTAGACTGTTTCGTACCTTATTGTTTGGTCGTTTCGCACCATGTTGGAAATCAATTCGTCTTTTCATACCAATGATACCATATCACTATACATGTATGTCACACCATAGGGAAACAAATAAATGATTTTCTGCAAAGTACGATATAAAAAAAAGTAACAAAACAATATGGTATGAAACGACCATGGTATCGGATAGTGAAATAATGAAGAAGTCACTATATTTGTATATCATTTATATGGTCACAATATATATAATGCAACGTAAAAGTTGAAATGACATCTGTTCTGTTCGACTTCAGGTGTACTCAATTTCTACTCTGGCAATGTTCAGAATCCTATCCATTGATAATCCAACGACACTGGTATGACGCGTTTAGAACTTAGAATCCATATTTAATATAATTATAAATCCTTCAGACATTCAGTGTTACCGATCTCCAGAATCAACAACTGACTGTTCAAGGCAGTTCCACTCAATGGTTGTTTTTAAAAAGTCATCGTAATGACTAATGAGTAATGTACAGTGCTAGTACGCAGTAGATCGAACAATTCTCTGATGGTGCTGTTAGCACTTGTTACCCACCTCCTAAGTTCTCCACCAGATTTTGACAGACACTCCCTGCCACACTGGGACAGTAACAGTACTAAAACATGAGTGGATAGGCCGAGTGGATAGGCCTACTGGTAGTCGAAAATCTACGGGATACTAAAGATATAGTCAATTTTGTACTAGCCTACTGCAGTACTGGTAGTGATGCAGTCCTCAAATTTGGTTGCTTTATTTTCATTGTCTTCTTCGAATTTTTTTTTTAGAGTTAGATGTAGATTATTAATTTGTAGAATAACAATCAATTACCATAACAATCGTCGTCAACAATGAATGACATTGATAATTTGATCGATTCAATGATTGTTGACACTGTGACTTGGTGAATTTAAATTTTAAGTCTCGCTGTCCTTGCGATTATCTTCGTCGACTGGTTCGTGTAAATATGGGCCAATATTCAAACGCAAGCCATCAAAGGCATCTTCAGTATCTGCCATAGATGCAGTATCCTCCGCAACACGTAACTCGTCGTCATTTTCGTGATCAGAGTCACTTTCAGACGCGGAAATGCTGTGTGCAGAAGCCATTTTTCGTAAACAGTTCGTCTGCGGGGGTAAGTCCCACTTTGACGTCACGGGTTTTGCGGTCACGTGACTCGAGCAAAATCAGCTAAGAAATAATCGATTTTTAAAAGTCGCTAAAAACACGTTTATCGATAAACTGAATTATATCTATTTTTTTATTGGATGTTATATTTGAACCTTATTCACACCAAACTAGCCACATAGCATTGAAATGATAAACATTTAACAGTTCCCATTTAAGCTGGAAGGATGAATAATTTAATCTGCATCACAACATGACATCTTTATAATAATCTAAATATTTTAGATGCAAAACAAAACTGTTTATGCATGTACATGCATAATTAACATATCATAAATATAATCGGATTAGAAACAGTTGTCATGTGATATGTCTCACCCATGCAGTTGGTTAATATAGCAACGTCACTGTGAATTCAATTACTTATTCCTTATTCGGAACATTTCGGAAATTGTTCCAAATGACCACGGGAACGTCCTTAGTGAAGTAGGACGTGAATTTGGGCCGAAAAAAATCCGGTCCGAAATGGGTCGCACATAGGCAGTCAGAAAATAAACGGAAATTGTCGCAACTGACTTCAGAATCGTAAGTGGCTATCTGGGCCTAACATTTTGGGCCGATAAATACTTGGGTCAAGTTTTAAAAAGTGGTCCGAAAATGACTCGGCTCTCTACTATGTCGGAAAAAAATTGGGAAATGGCCACCTGGGCGAAACATTTGGGGCCGAAAACATTCTGGGTCCGGCGAGTTTCAAAAAGTGGTCCGAAAAAGAGTTGCGGTTCTCCTGAGTCGGGGAAAATTTGGGAAATTGTGGTAAATGATCACGGAAACGTTCTTAGTGAAGCATGACGTAATTTAGATTGAAATGGGTCGAAAATAGGAAAAGTCCTAAAATAAACGAAAATTGTCCGAAATAACTTGGGAATCGTAAGTGGCAAAGTCATTTTAAGACTTTTTAAACTCGACCCAAGTATTTTTCAGCCTAAATGTTCGACCCAGGTTGCCACTTCCGATTATGAACGTATTTGGGACAATTTCCGTTAACAATTTTAGATCTTTGCCTATTTTCGACCCATTTCCGACTTTTCGACGCAATTTTTTTTCGGACCAAATTGATGGCTTACTTCACAAAACGTTCTACTTACGGATGTACAGCAATCGCTATTGCAATCGTTGATAGTTTGATATAATTAACACACTTATAGAATAATAACGAATAACATGTGTCAAACCAGAAGTCAGGAATATAATGGATGTGTTTTCCATACCTACTGAGCGTGCAATTAATGTGCCTCACAGGTTGAAGAACCTCCCGCACGGCCACCGTGGTCTTTATGGACGAAAGAACCGATTCAAAATAAGCGCTATACCACACAATACTCGGCACAGTTTCACATATTATAGTACAAAGTGTATATATTTGTTTCCAATCAGTATAGGTTGCCAATGTTTCTCATTAGAAGACACTCCTATAATTCAATATATAGTTGGACGATGTGGCATATTTAACTTTTGACCAGAATATTCTTCATTTTCTCATTGTAAGATTTTTGGAGCAATTGATAAAACCTATTACTGTGTAGATACATACACTATTTTGCTATATTCGAATTAGTTTTCTAATTAGATGACACTCCTTTAATTCATATACATATAGTTGGACGATGCGGCAATTTTTTTACTTATTGTCCAGAATATCTTTCATTTTCTCAATATAGCGTTATTGGAGCAATTGGTGAAAACAATTATAGATACACGATTTTGTTACATGCGAATCAGTTTTCCAATATTTCTTATTACATGCTGTCCTTTAATTCATATACATATTTAGATGATGTCGCACGTTTAATTATTAATGTTCAGAATATTTTCTCAAGGTAACGTTTTTGGAGCAATTGAAAAGATCATACAATCTGATTGAAATTATTGAATAAATTATATTCGTGCAATATAGGCACTTATGCAACTTACCCATCAACTGTTTGTT
Source organism: Siphonodentalium dalli (assembly GCA_032622095.1). Lineage (NCBI taxonomy): Eukaryota > Metazoa > Mollusca > Scaphopoda > Gadilida > Siphonodentaliidae > Siphonodentalium > Siphonodentalium dalli. The sequence continues at coordinate 125,603,605 of CP136061.1, read as the reverse complement.
GCGACATTATATAGTTGAACATGTTATGTAATATTGATGGAAGTGCGTACAGCCATATATAATATTCAAAATAATTACACATCTAATATGCTTCCCATATACATCATTAAATGCATTCTCCAATTAATTTAAAAATCATGGTTTGTACATGCAACCGTGTGACGTTTTTGGTGATCCAACTAGTGAATACAAGTGACAGTGCATGGTAGAACAGCATATGGGTGGTCGATTGCATGGCCAACGTACAAATGATAGACCGAAATTAATAACGTAACTAGGGACACCGGAAGCATCCAATGGCAACGGCGCGCAAATTCCAGAAAATGGTACTTTTTCAGAGGAAACACATTCATTTTGAGAAGGAAAACTTTTGGTCATCATACACATTTTAAAGGTGCTCAATTCGATTCGATGGTCACCATATTATCAGATTGCAACAACAACAATATTTTTTTTAAATGCCGCTTCAGAATCGATTAATTGCCCCAAAATAATGCTAACAGTCAACTATATATAGTATAACATTGTCCAAAACCTGTTATTTATCAACATTTTGTTCAACGAAATTTTGCCGGTTTGTCAAATATCTGACACAAAAAAGCAACTTTTACTGGGCCACTAAATATTCCAGGTGGAGAAAAATAATAGATTTCAAAAATCGATATCTGATCACTCTGAGTTTTGATGGGTGGGTTCCTCGACTCGAATCAAATATTTTTTCACACCAGAAGCCAAATAAATAGTAATTGATGGGCGCTTTATCGGATTGAGTACCTTTAAATGACTTTCAAGCAACAAGCTGATATTAAGCTACTATAGAACAGGGGGGGGGGGGTCGGAAAAAAAATTCAGGCACGTATGATCATTTTAATTTTTTACGGCCTCGGTCCTCCCACCCACCCAATTTCTTCCGTTTACGGCCTTTTTTCCAGGCAATTGTGGACACCCACCTTTTTTTTCCGTTTCAGGAATTTTGTTCCGGTCAGTTTTGGACACCCACCCCCTAAATAGTTTATTGCGCGAGATTTTAATAGAACAGTGCATAATGAAGATAACGATACTATTTGAATTTATCATATAAGTGTCATTAATCAAGAAATGTGTCATTAATCAAGAAATGTGTCAACATAATCACATTTCTAGGGATAGGCAGAGTGCCAAAGTTTTTATTAACATTCATTTTCATAATATATAGTCACATGATCTAGTCACATAATCACATTTGAGTATTCTACAGACTACATGGTACAACACATTTCAGATTATTTGATATTTTGATATTTGCTATGTGATATATTGCGCTGAACCAAATTGTGTATCAAAACATGTGGAAATACAACTGTTCATCCCAGTTTATCCCAGTTTGAAGAATAATGCTAATACCAAACATAACCATGATATACCCACATGACTCTTCTTGGGGCATCTCAGAAACCAGAACTGAGGAAACATGTTATAGCGTGTAATGGTAGGCTGGTAGCCACTGCCTGAAGTAATAGGCTTCGTAATAATTGGGAATAACATATGGATGGATAGCCCAATCTCACTTCTTTTTTGCTCACGATATCAGTGACGATAAAATCCTTGTTACTGTGATTAACATTACAAGCTGATCCACATTGACTTGGAAAACAATTTGAAATTGTTCAAGCTGGCCCGGCTGGCCTTCAATTTATATGTTAAGATTTTATGTTTTACGTTGTCAAAAGTCTATTTTATTCCATTATTTATTATATCTTTATTTCCATGTCACATATGGTCAAGTGTGCTTTCATTTTATTGCTTATTTTCAGCTGAGTTCTGCATAGTTATTCTTATTTTGTTGTATCAGTAGATGGAATCCTGATTAAATTTTATTTTTCCAATAGCGCAGATTCTTGTTCTATCAAGTTGAATTTGGGTTATTGTTGGCCATTGTGCAACTGATCCAACTTCTGATGACCTCTATATATTGTATAGCATTGCTATTAACTATATATGACCTGTTTCTGTTCAAAACACATCAAAATAAGACTCAATAGCAGAAATGGAGAAAAAAAATTGGCACATGGAAAAAACTGCTTTTCGGACCCGAGAGACACCCACCCACCCCATCATACGTGCCTGGAATTTTTTCCGACCCCCCCCCCCCCTGACTAGAATGGATATAATTTTCTCTTGTGACAATAAAACAATGCTGCATAATTTGATATAGTAACAGTTAATGACATAGAACGTCCACACGAGATCGACCGATATTAACATAACAAATATAACACTGTTAACAATCATTTAACATAATAAATATAAATTGTTCGTAATCATATCATTACAATTTGACCATTATTTGAAAAATATTCCGGCCATATTGCAGATCATGTCGCGATTTGTGGTTATATTTGCTTTGCAGTATCATTACGATTGTGTGGCTATCACTCATTCCAATAATCCGCTCTTAGGTCCTATCTCACAAAAGAAGCTTTGACACAAAGTATTGCATATGTTGCAGCGCGTTAGCAAGTGTTCTTCATTATCAACTTCCATGTTTCATTCGCTCAATGTCATCTTACATTCCATATTCACTTTCCTCAAGTGACACTTTTGCACATCTGCATTTTATGGCAACCCTTTTCATTTTACATAGATATGATGTGCTTATTTCCATAGATATGATGTGCTTATTTCCATTATATGAAGAGTGAAAGGTCAATTTGTGCTCCCTTCCGTGCGTCGCCCTGTCGGTGGAGGGCATGAGAAGTACACCTATAAGCCCTCGGGCTTGTTGTCTGATCCTCGTTTCCATACATTAACTCTTCTATTTTGCATATTATGTGTCATCTGTATATATTATGTTATTTGTTTGGATTTGAAAATAAAAATATGTTTACACTAAGTATACATCTTTCGACACACTCAGTTTCAACACACTCGGCTAGCCAAACCCAGAAGCGAACACAGAATAACAGACGCACATAATTACGTCCAAAGAAATAACACCAGAAGCGTTAATTAAAATATAATGCTGCTTTGGTGGCCGGAAGTCTTTCAATAAATAACTATATAGGCTGTCAAAATGTGCCAACCACGTTGAGATTAACTGCAATGTATATTATAATCCAAGACGAATTAATACGGATCTTGCCCTCGCAATTTATGCCCCACACATCGATACGAGTTGATATACAGGGACCAAGCATGTTAAGCGTCAATCGTGGGGCTCGACACGCACGTACCATTACATTACAAAATAGTGACATTGGAATAGAAAACGTAAGTATATGCTATATAATGGTCTACTAAAGTACAAGGTTCGGGATGAGTATATTGATCCCATGCATGTACATGTATATGTATTTAACTTTAATGTGTAGGCATTGGCTTTACTTGGGTTTTAATTGACGTCGTATTTAAGCATGGTGGGAGACAGACTAATCAGACGGCCAGTTGCGCATAGAAACCACCGCCCGGTAAATAGGCGACAACATTGTCGAACCAGCCAATTGATCCCCTGTGTGAGCCCCGTTGCAGGGTGTGGACCACCACAGACTAATGTGTCAATCTATAGGCCGGATCCTTCATCTCCAATTTAAACGCCGGTCTGCGTAAACCTCTATAGGTTTAAACCTCCATTTGACAGCTAAAACAATGTAGGTTTAAACCCGCGAGACCGCATGCAGGTCTAAGTGACGCATTCGTCATTCATCTCTGGTCCAAACCAGGTCCAGTCTGTATTAGAGTGCCTCTATACTGTTGAGCCAAATAACCTTACTTGCCTAATTAATGCGGACAGCCGCGATCTATCGACAGCGAAGATCTATACTGAACATATATAACGAGTATATATTAATTGAACATTTATAAGCGAGAAGCGTTTACAAGTATAAAGTGGACCGGTATAAGTTTTTAGTCAATTGTTATATTGGTTTTGCGTTTTATAACCAATTAAAGGCACGGGCGGCGTTCGTTGCAGAAATATTCATATTTGTTCAAATCGCCATCAACAGAAGGAATATTAATATATATATATATATATAGTTTTGCTCATATGCCAACCATAATCAGCGCGTAAATAGTATATTGTCGTCAAGACGTACGATGGTGTACGTAAACAAGAACATAACATAACACAGTGCAATTCTATTGGTTAATCATACACAAATGATATAAACGCTCTTTATTATTTCAATATCAGGAAAACAGTAACAAATAACGCTCTTTATGTTTACCATATCCGGATCTAAACAAAAGCTAGGTTCTGTAACGTTTTTTGCTTTTGATTACATAACAAAGGAAAAACATTTGACAATAACAAACTGTTATATGCCATATTTCTTATTGGTATAAGAACAAAGTATGTCTATATTTTACCATTCTTTCTGTTTATGGCGGTTTTTGACGGAGCTGAATATTTTAACAGCATACCCACCGCCAACGCCGCCCGTATCTTTAAAGGCACGTGCGGCCTTAATTGTCGAAAATATTCATATTTGTTCCAAACACCGTAAACAGAAAAACAGTAAAACGCATACAGTTCCGTTCATATATACCATGACCATCGCGTAAACAGCATGTTATCAAAAAGACCTACTATATTTTACCTAAGCAAGAGCCTAATTGTGTTACAGAAGACAGCACAATGCTACTGGCTAATCACACACAAATGACATAAACGCTCTTTATTAGTTCCATATCAGGTATTCACCAACAAAGAACGCTCTGTATGTTTACCATCATAATATAAACAAACACCAGAAAAGTTACTTTTTACGCTTTTGCTTACATAACAATGGTCAAACATATGACCATAACATACTGTTTATGCGATATTTCTTATTTGTATACGGACAAAGTCTATCTACATTTTGATGTTCTTTCTGTTTGTGGCGGTTTTTGACGGGTGGAGATATTTTCACGGGATACCCACCGCCAAGGCCAACCGTGTCTTTAAACCGGGGACTAAACCATATCATCATGCTAGGTGCAGCAAAACGGGATTTATATATGCTGGACCTGCGATGGTGAATCCGTCTTGTCTGTACCGCGATTTACAAATGTTACACAGTCATTTCAATAGGTGGATCTGTGCAAATAAACTCGATTGACGGCCAGTGTTCGCGCTGGACCGAAAATTCTTTTGACCAAATAAAACAACTTTGGCCAAATTACATTCTCATGTTCTGTGCGGTTCACAATTGATGACTAAATATTTGCTTTAAACTTTATTTGTTACTCAGAATACAAACATACTTAAAACAACTTTAAAACATAATACGATACGACATATAGGTGTGTTATCACACCTGACAGACAGATCAATTCACGTAAGTCGATATTCGTTTATGCAAAATACGACGAGTTTTCATATCTGACCATATACAAAAGCATGGTGGAAATTGAAGTCAGAAATGGCTGGGCCATCAATGCAAATAATGAAACTAACATTCTATATAATTATAATCACATAAATCCGCTTAACCTATCCGCAATAACACCATTGTCGCCAACTAATAAAAACATGAAAACAAGATAAAAACAAATCTTGCTTATATTATCGTGAGGTGATAACTGTTGAATATCTATTGTATTCAAGTTAACCTTTTATGATGTGAAGCCATATACGGGGGAGGTGGCAGTTTATGACACACTGCGTAACAGACTCGCTTGTACATCCAATTATGGGACAATGCATTTACGTATTCAATCTTACAGACTGCCTGGAATCAGCAAAAAAATACATAATCAGTGTACAGATTAAGCGTTTAGACGATCACTGTTTTAAATTCAATATTCATTGCGCTCACTGATAACAACTCTCTTCAAAGCATATATAAACAAAAAACACTGAATAGATGTCAAAGAGTTGTGTAATGTCCCCTTTGTACAGTCGTCGCCATTCAATCATTCTCCCGTTACAAAATAAATTTGGGTTCTTATGGTACGATATTTCCGAAGTACGAACCCCGCTGTCGTCGCCTAAATCTATTCAGCGCTTTGGAATTAGGCCAAATGTAATTTGTATAGGTCAATTTGGAAGACAAAAATGGTCACCAACAGCGCGAACACTGTTGACGGCGTGTCTCTGAGACGAGAGTGGTGGCTAGTTGTTATCATGTCACAATTGATTCATTATCACACGAGCGTTGGTATATAAGTGTACGCTTGTTCTCGTTATTTGAGGGTATGCTAAATAGTCCAAGTCTGCGGACAGATGTTGGAATAGCGAAATGCTGTTTTTTGCCCGAGACCGCCCCATTACTATTTGTATAACATGTGTTACGCGTTAGTGACCAGCTTACATAAAACCATAAATAAAATGTTATCAGATATCACAATTGCGGCAATAAACAGCTCAATAAACGGGTTTATTCGGTAGAAGGCATGATATTTGTTCTGAAAACCACATCAGTTGTCAATTGAAAGCGGTAATTAAATGTTAAATAAAGACATTTCCGCAGTGTTTACATATAATAAAAAGTATGCGAACTCAATTGACCTCTCGAATTGACGTGCCCTGTAAGAAATGTTTAACTAATAAGTAATGTAGGACCACCTACAGTTAAAATAAACACATACTATAGTGGTGGAATGTTGGAATAAAATAACAGCGCACGTTGTGGGTAATATGTTGTGTATGTGTGTACTCGATTGTTTATGAGTGATTTTTGGTTTTGGTGTACTAGATTGCTGAAGTTAGCCGAGTACATTATGGAACACTTCGGCTTTCAGTTAAAATGTAAACAAAACCGATGTTAGTCCTAATAAACCGGAATACCCTGTGTGCAATTTAACATGAAAGTTAGATTACTATACACCATTATGACCATAAGATGTCACTCTTTCCGATACATATAGCATCAGGTATTGATTTGATTAGATTTTCAAAATCGAGTAAAATAGACTACAATTCCCACCAACAACCCTGGGCGTAACTCATGTCAGACAAATGCTAATGGGTAATTTGGACTACCGGTCTGCGTGTGGTAACTGGGCAGTATGATTGTTTATGCGCATCTCACTAAATCAGCTAACCTCAGGCTCTGAGCTGCCCGGTTTTGGCTGCATGGGCCGTCCATGTATGTTTCAACCATTATAAACTCGGAAGTTCAAACTGGAATTGAAGACTCAGACCATATAGTGTTCAATGTGTTAGAGATCTTGAATAACCAAGTATCTTGGAAGATATGTTAAAATGCACCTTCGATCGTTCACTGTTCATCAAGCACCGTGTCTTTAGTTGCCTGCATGTCGACAAGATGCATCCATGGGATATATAATTATAAAAAGGTGCAGACTGTATTTGCAATGGCGATGTAGGTTCATTGATCTGCACATAGTAGGTGCAGTCTTGTGACGTTATATAAAGTACATAAAACAGGGCCTGTAACTTGTAGGTCTAATAACTTAACAGTTATTAGGAAGTGAAGACACGCATAATATATGCTAGCGTTGTAGATGCATGATTTTAACTTTACCACACCATGCACATGCACATTGCATGGATGGTATTATGTAGCATTCCATAATGAAATGACACACATGTATAGACCTAATACATGTTTGTTATGCGTGCGTATTACACAATAATAATTTGCATTACGTTTTTCGACAGAAACAGCAATCGCCGAATCAGCCGACTCGAGCCATGAAGATTTCAGATATTTGGCTGGGAGTTTGTTTAACGTCATTGCTCCATTCTTCGATGTCGCGGAAGCACCGTTGCAAACGGCATTATTACGTGGAATCAATCACGCATCCAACTGAAAACTGTGATACCAAGGTATGAGAACACACTTTTCGGTCTTCGTTCGTCTAAGATTTTTTTTTCTAGTGCCATGTTTTAGTATGACTGAAATCATAATTTTTCTCGTGGATCGATTAGGGTGTTTCGCAGATTAAATGATATTCGAGCCGAGGCTAATCGGCTTTATTCGTATAACTATTTTGATGTGGTTGGTATTCAGCAATGACTAAACACCTCCGCAAGACTGTAGCTCAAAATGTTGGTCGGAGTTCGGTTGCTCAAAAGAGAGATTCTTCTTCAAGCGATTATAAGCGACTGACTTGTGTACTTAGAGACACAGACAAATAATGTCGCGCATGTTTATAAACAACAATTGCGGAAGCATTCAAAACGGCTTTATTGCAATAACTCAACATTTTGATTGCTTTCATCCTGTTTTATTAACACTTGCTTTCGTCATTCACATGTATTACACGTGACATTATCGACTCATAACTCCATGCATCCACGTGATATCCAGGAATATCTGCACAGTACACAGTTACCAATAATACACACACATAAACACTAGGAGCGGAATCTCTCTAATGGTTATAGTGTTGGACTTGCAATCGCTGCAAACACAGCGACGTGAGTTCGATGCCCGCCGTCGGACGTCTGCTGAGTTCAATAACACTAGAGCTCCAGGTTTCGAGTTAAGCTAAGTCTGACTGCATAGTTATTGCTGTTCAAATCTCGCGCCAAGGTGTGACCATTGTGCAATGCAACCAGTACTGTGACAGCTTCATCGTATACCAAGACGCTATACATAAGCGCAAGCCATTCTATAGTGACTCACATGTAAACAACAAATGTAAATGATTCCGCCAATGAGAGTCACTGCCAATAAACTCATATAATAAGAAACGCATTGTGTGACCAATTTGGAAATAAACTGATAAAAATATCTAAACGTATAGATATGATATATTGATAATCACAATTTAGTTCTAGAAAGATTTTTCGCTATTACGACCAATTTCCAAGTGGAGTGTTCCACATCACTTTAATAATTTAATTTCAGAACATATTGCTTACTCGGTGCGAGGGTTCTTGTAAAAAGTCCGAATCGAAGCCGATCATCACGTTTTCTGCCGCTTCAAGAAAGATGTTCAAGAGCCGCTGTCGATGCTGTCGTGTCGCTTCGTCAGTTTTGCGGACGGTGATGCTTCATTGTGATAACAGACAATCAAAGTACGCCATCTATCGACATATAATTCGCTGCAGATGCCGCCCATGTGCAACCAAAGGTAGATATGGCACTTGAGCACATGTCGTTATGCAAGTGAATGGGCATCACTCGATTGAACCATGATAGCAATGTCGAACATAATAATTATCTGCACGTGGACGAGACTTATGGACAGAGAGACTTCCCACGACAATTTCTTGTTGAACCCATCATGATGAGGATTTCGTTCGAAACTTTGAATTAGTTGTTATATGTTCAGACAACTCGCGTGTATAAGATTCGACATCTTATGTTGATATGCAGTAACATTATGACAATGTTGTGTAGATGAATGTTCACAAATACATATTCATTCAGACTGGCATAAACTACTATAGCCATCTTCACTGGGTCACAAAAAACGTGTTATTTTTGAAAGTCATCAAGGATATAATTATAACATTCCAATATCAGTAAATTATATAAGTACATATTGCTCGAAAGCGGCCGCACATATGTCATCTTCGGGATTGGTCATATAAGTAGACAAGAAAACCATAGTCAGAAATGGTAACGCCCTCAAGATCATATAATTAGCCATATATACAATATAACAACTTTAATGTGGGGATTGTGAAAAATCTGTATATAGGTAACGCCTATGTAGTTGATTATATGTGATATTTTTTTCTAATTTCATTTGACATAGTGGTCTGAGTAGCGCATGAAATAGCATGCAGAATAATAATCGGGCAAAAATTTGCGATCTTCGTAACATGGTTCAAGTACGAGCACGTTTCTAATCACATTTAGTATCCAATTACGCAAACACCGAGTTTGTTTTAATCACATTTAGTCCACCATCTCCTGCGACATGGTCAGATATACTTGCCAATATACATCCTAGGAGGGCGTAATGCTGATCTAAGAATGGCCTCAGGCAATGCACTCCTGGTATGACCTCTCATAAGGATTAATTAAAATACATGTATGGTTCCATGAGGGTAAATTAAAATATCCAGAGAGGGTTAATTGAAATATGGTCCGATGAGGGTAAATTAAAATATGGTCACATCACGGTTGAATAAAATATGGTCCCATGAGGGTTAACTAATATATCGTCCAATGAGGGTTATTTAAAATTTGGACCCATGGGGGGTTAATTGAAATATGATCCCATTAAGGTCAATTAAAATATGGTAACGTGACTTAATTAAAGAATAAATATATGGTCCCATTATGATGGTTAATTAAAATTAAAATATGGTGTCATCAGTGTTGATTAAACTACGGTCCCACTGGGGTGAAATACAATATAGTCCCATGAGGGTCAATTAAAATATTGTCCAATGATGACTAATTATAATATGCCCCCTCCCCATGAGGATCAATTAAAACATGGTCACAGGAAGGGGGTAATCTCTGAACATTCTTCAATTCATATAGTATTCTGATATATCCTCGGTACACATAAATAAAAGTGATGTTTAGAATTATGCCACATTGTATGTTAAACAACCAATGTGAAGGGTTAGTGATGGAACTTTTCTTAATAACATCTCTTTGCATAGCTCCGATATATTCCGCATACAAAGAAATGAAAAGTCAATATTTACAAACAGCACGGAGTAACGTAGGAATTGGTTAATAATTACCATCCCAAATCATTTAGAATATAACATGCCGATATTTGTGGCGTATAACTAAATGAAAAAGTTCACTAAACGATATTAAATAACATGTTAAACACCGATATAAACAAACACCTCGTAGGATTCATGTTCGACTTAAATTTCTTATATAATCGTCGAATCCCCTTGCAGTATAATAGTAGATAGCATTCCGATTTATGTCACGTGAAAATAAACGAAAGATTTTCAAATAACAATGCAACAAAGCAGGTTAAAGAACAATATAAACACATAACGCGCTAATGGTTAAGTCGCGAATTCCCGTTAGAATTAATCGCCTTGCACTTCTATTCCCAACTACACCTTTTACGGGACTCGACCTCGGGGTAGCACTACAACGTTTAATGCGTCCCAAAAATCCCAAATTTCTATAAATAAAATTCCCATGCGCCCATAGATTACCAACAGACAGCAGACTATATTACAACCGGAGGGCGAAATGACATGTCGCATCACGAATCGACATGTAGTAGTGAAAAACTTTGTCACTTTCCTTCGGCGCCATTAGCCATATTTCATAGATAGTTCATGTAATGTATAACGTGTTGCTTGCCGACAAAAATCACCTGACTATTTTTCCTTCCGTTACCGGCACATCACTATTTGTTTTTACTCATGTTGTGGTTTCAATATAGTGGGCCAACATCAATTACCACCTACCATTGTTGCACCAAGCAATGCCTGTCAATGACGAAATACAAAGCTGAAGTTTTCGCGATCGCCGCGCTGTTTTCTAGTGTTACGATCGCAACGTCATCAAAACTCAAATAAGATCACGCCATATTGCATTATTATGTTCTATTTCTTCATTATACATCACGGAGGCGTTCCGCCCGCGCACTGCATGGTTCGCAAATTAGGTATGTGTTGAGTAAACATTAAACCAAAAGTTTGACAATTTCTTTACTAAATTCATTGACGAGTATAGTTCCCTTTGGAACTGTTCAGGTAATAACTTCAACCATACGTCGTTTGTTGAACTTATCATCTGAACTTTTCCCACCAATGAATAGGAATCATTCTGCACTTGTATTATCTTTTCGTCTGTTGTCTGCTTAGATTTTCTGAACACCCCTCCGTATAAATAATAGACTATTTAAGTGTATACTTTCTTAACTGAATGGGATAATACACTATTGTAAAGAAAGGGTTAAATGGACCCACTGCCTTCGAACTAGGTTCATGTATTACAATATAACAGTCTGTAAAGCCAGCTATCATCAATAAGTACATGAATGAAAGTGTCAATAATGACACTGTAGCTCAACTGGAAAAAAGGGGGGGGGGGGGTGATTTGTTCATGTGTAAGAGTCAATGGAGCAATTCGGAACTCGGAAAGTTAAATGTCTATAGTATTAAATATACATTAAGTAATATAGATACGGGTTGTGTTTTTACCCTTTCAATGCGGGAGCAGCGCTGGTGGAGCATTAACGAGGGAAAATTTGACCGCTCCCATCCAGAAGTCACCTCAAAGATCCATATGAAGTTTGGTGACAATCGATTGAGGGATGTTGCCTGTAGGGTCTGACAAAGGATTTATTCGTGCATGCAAAGAGTAAAATCCATTTTTCACAATAAGTCCCATTATTCAATAAGGGCCATAAATCTAGAAAAAAATAAATGGATGAAACCCGATATTCGTAAATACTCTTTCCCCCTTGTTGGCTCATCAACATACCGAAGACCATCGAAATCCGACTGCCAATGACCAAGATGTAGAGCTTCAAAGTTGTTAACGACGGACGGACTCACGGACGCAGCGCATTGATATATCCCCCGCCAAACTGCCATTTGCATATTCGCGATAGTCCAATGTTGGGCCAACCTTATAATGCCAACAGTTGAGAGAAATACGTTGGGACAACCAAGGGCCAACAACGTAAACCCAACCAACGTGCTGCAGTTAATTCCATTGGAATGTCGGTACCGGTTGCGTAATGGTATCTCGTGCTAGCGGACCGGGGGTCGTACACACTAAATCTCGAGTAGCTAAATTTGGGTGGTTAGAATATTCCAACGACTTTTATAGCATAATAAGCTACTTAAATATGCTATTTTTGCTACTTGACAAGTAGTTACAAGACGGATCGGGGATAGTTAAGCGATGTCTATTCGTGATTGGTTCTATAACTGCACGTGACAACCTATTCAAATGGCGGCTTCCCAGTCGAGTCGAGAAAAGGCACAATTACTGTTTCTGTCAATCCAGCTAGACTAAAATTTGAAAGGCGTAAAATGTATAACTTCTGTGTGACAAGTCATGGTTATTTATAATCTTAGGTACATGCAGGACATCCGGTAACGAATTTAACCATTATTGATACGACATTTAGACGTCACCAAATTTCCAATTCATTCATTCGCAATTTATTTTTGAAATTTGAATCTGTGACAAGGAGAGGTAATATTTGCGCTCATGTCGCTTTTGTTTCTATATTGACGTATATCTATATGTTCTGTGTTCACATTGTAGCCTACTGGTAACTGTAATCATATAAACATAATTCCACTAGTTCATTAAGTAGTCATGCAGGTCTGGCAAATGTGAGAATACAGCTACAATAGCTGTATTCAGCTAACCTAGCTGTATTCAGCTATATATTATACTCTCAAAGCGGCTGTTTTTCGATAATAAACTAGAAGCGCTAATTTGCGCATCAAAATTAGGCTACCCTATTCTCCGGTCACCCTCAACCAAATCAAAATCGTCGCTTGTGTTCTGACAAAGTGTTGCCTTTTGTCGGCACGACGATGGTGATTATGTGTGAAAACTTACTATGGCGTCGATGTCGGTCATAACGGTTAATAACTCTCTTAAAAGTATGCAATGCGGAATACCTTGAAAAATACAATATTTATCACCGAAGATGGAACATCTTAATCATTCCCGGAAGTATCAATATGTCGATGCTGGTAAAACTCAGTTTGGTTGGTGCGTTAAAACAGGTAAAAAGGGGAACATCTCTAGCCAGAGTTTAACCGAGCGAGTTCCACTCACTGCTTGAGCTGATTCTCTCCAAAAATACGGGAACGCATACATGTATGTCGAATCGCGAAAATACAAATACCAATGTTATGTTTAGTAAGTTTTCACACATTATATATTTTCCCGCCAAAACAGATTGAATAGTTCTGACTCGCTAACGACCAGGACTTCATGTTTGAAATACTTCAGAAATTATATAAGTCGCATTTTCATTTCAGTTGTCCCTATGTTGTGCCATACATTTGCAATATGCCGCACAATATCTGTATATATACCATTATGAATAGTTACCAGTATCGCTCACAAACCGCTAGTGGTATGTAATTCTAAATGCTCGATATAGGTACACCATTCTAACGCCCCCTACCGGTTTAGTATCGGGAAGAAGTAAACGAGTGTTTGGGATGAATTTGATCTTTATTTTATAAGTTAGTTAATGAATGCATTTGCAGAAAATAGTCCCCAGAATATTTACTGACATCGACCACCGTAGTAAGTTTTCACACAAAATCAGAATTGCCGTGTCGACAAAAGGCAACACTTCGTCAGAACACAAGCGACGATTTTGATAGTGTTGAAACGATTAGTGAATTTCAGAGTCGACTAGTCGAGACCCAAAAGTCGCGTTGCGTCGACTAGTCGGTACCCGATATCAAAACTTTCAAACATAACATGGTACAGAAAATTCATCATACATGGCGTACACTGATGACTGATGCAATGACGGTCTATTGCGTAGCGCATTTCCCTGCATAAACACCAATTTATTTGGTAAATAATACTGTAAACATCTTGATATTTATCCAGCACACTGAATGTAATTATATACCGGTAATTAGACATGTGGTGGATAATGATTAGAAACTCGATCATTTATACAGGTTTTAAATTTAATATCTGCGTTCGAGATTTCGTTTAGTCACGTGATCACCAATAAACTGGTGCCGAGCGGTGTCACTATAAAATGTTAATGTTCCGACTAAATACGCCCTATAGAATAGGCTATGTTGAAGAATACGATAGCCAGTTTTAATGTCAGTATCATTTATACACGGTAGCAACAATGACGTCACCTAAAGCGACCTTCAATTGATCAATTGAAATATCCACAGTGTCTAGATCAAAGCGGTCTCGGACAAACGATAAAGCCGCGTCAATCATTGCCATCATGTCGCAGTGATGTCTTTGACCTCAAACGACGAGTGAGACATTGTGTTGTCAATTTCATTCTTTCAAGTAATAGTCGGGTCACAGTGTGTGTCTATACTAGTAACACTGTCAATTCCGGGTGCCACCAAACGTTATACTTACCGTAACTTACGCGCAGTTAACACCGTTTATGTCGGAATCGATCTTGAAAACGTTATACATGGAACTAATACACTATGTTCCGACTAGTCGACGGCAAATTCAGAGTCGAAGTTCTGACATTTCAGCGTCGTCTACGACTAGTCGATTAATCGTTTCAACCCTAGATTTTGATTTGGTTGAGGGTGACCGGAGAATATGGTAGCTTAATTTTGATGCACAGCCGCTTTGAGAGTATAATTTATAGCTGAATACATCTAGGTTAGCTGAATACAGCTATTGTAGCTGTATTCTTACATTTGCCAGACCTGGTAGTTGTATAAAAAATCTGCGACAATAGGTGAAATCAGCTATAGGGCCTACTGATTCCAGTCTGTATAATATTTATGTCCCAATGTTTCCCAAAATCATGCCAAATGGCCTCACCAGGCCAGATAGCATCCCTATGTTGATCCAATGTAAAGACTAAAGTAAACGGTTGTCTCAAATTTTGTTTCAACGTTGAATTTGAAATAATGTTGGCGATTGGTCCAGTTTGCTCGTTGAAGTGAACATAGAAATATTAGAATATACATTTGAGACAACATTGAAAAACTAACTTTGAACATTGGAATAATATTGGGAAGCTAACGTTGAATTTTTTGACATTCGCTAAACGTTAAAATAATATTGGAATAAAAAAAGTATTTTTTTTGTTATGTTTGCTCGATATGATCAACAACATTGAATTGAAAATGGGATAATTTTGGAAAACTAATGTTGAATATTGGGACGATCACTCGATTTTGAAATAGCATTGGAATCCTAATGTTGATTTTGTTTTATGGTCGCTCAGCGTTGAAATAACGCTGGAAGCCTAATGTTTAATTTCTGGACATTAATTTAGCATTGAATCGACATTGGGATTACGTTTGAAAGCTAATGTTCACTTTTGTCAAGTTTTGTGATGTTCGATCAACATTGAAATAATGTTAGAAATCTAACAGTTTAAATTTGGACAATCGTTCAACAATGAATCAATGTTGAAATAAAGTTGGAAACCTAATGTTGAATATCGAGATGTTATCTAATGTTGAATTAAAGGTACTCAATCCGATTCGACGGTCCCCATATCATCAGATTCCAACAACAACACCATTTTTTTAAATGCCATTTCAGTTATCAGAAAAGATTAATTGCCCAAAAACAATGCTTTAGAACCACAGTCAACTATAAAATTGCCCAAAACCTGTTATTTATCAAAGTTTTTTTCAACAAAATTTTATTGGTTGTCAAATATCTGACACAAAAAGCCACTCGATTCAGCCCTCTAAATTCAGATTGTTTGGCTTCGGCAATCCGCTACGGCAACAGTATGCCGTGCCCCAGTTTGCTTCAGCAAATTGCTTCGGCAATGCTGATTGCCGTAGCCAATTATGAAGGCTGCTCGATTTGAGAGTTATAAGTTCTTCTCGCTGACAGTTTACTGGGCCACTTATAATTAAAATACTAGATTTAAAATATCGATATCTGATTACTCCTATTGTACCTTGATGGGTGGGTTCCTCGACTCAAGTTAAATATTTTGTACCTCCGAAGCCAATGATATTGTAATTCGTGAGCGTTAATTCGGATTGATTACCTTTAATGTGGGAAACCTAACACTGAATATTGATACATGCTGTACGTTGAATCTAAGTTGAAATATCAATTATCAAGCCCTGACCGAGACGTTGCATGCAATTTTGTTATATGCACGATTTACTTTGCATTATACACAAAACTATAGTCCATTGTAATTGTTATAAACCACTATCTGGTAGTTTGATGAAACTTTTAATTTCCGATTCGATTCCTTTATTTAGGAACCACCGGCGGTCCATCATACATTCCTACTTTTATATTGTTTGTATATATTTGGCTATTCATAACACTGAAATTAATCGCTATGTTCATTCTAATGAACTCACAAATATTATAACCATAACATTGCTGAGAACTGTGATGCTAATGGTATTCAATACATTGTGCTCATTATACCCCCTGCAACAATGTTGGGGTGGTATAGTGAAATCAGCTCGTCCATCATTCGTGTGTGGACACAAATTTGTCCGGAGTTTTTTTCAGACAGTCGTTTTTTTATCAATTTCCGTGAAACTTGGCAGAGACATCAACCACCATGGGAACCTGAGCACCTGCGATTATGGCGTCTGTCAGACTTTTTTGGTGGAGTTATCTCCCTTTTTCGACTTTAAACATATGGGGTACCCGTTTGTGAGTCGTGTGGTCAAAAATTGCACAACATTCTCAATCTGTCAATTAAGCCATGTTCCGAATTCTGTTGCATGAGATTATCTAAATTGTACCCTCAGACTATCACCCCATGCCATCACTATTATAAGGCACCATCACTATAATTTTTTTTTAGGTAAAATACCACCTATCTATGATTTCAGTTGTTTTTTATTTCTCTGTTGGCCAGAGGCGGACTGGCCGATCGGGAGGCCGGAAAAATTCTGATTCCACGTGATTTTCTATCAAGCGAGAATCCAAGGGTTTTTTTTACGGTTTGGGGGGGGGGGGGGGGGGGGGTATATCATATGTGGTTGGGCCGCCCAACCACAACTTGGGCCGCAAATGAAACCGACGTGGGCCGCCACATGTGTTGTTTAACCAGCCGTGTATCCAATAAGATGGTACTCTTCTCACATGAATTCATGAGGGCAGAGGCGGACTGCATGGCCGATCGGGAGACCGGGAAAATTCCGGACGTGGGCCGCCACATGTGTTGTTTAACCAGCCGAATTGGCTAATCGTAATTTTGACATTAAATGAACTTGTCGGCATCATATAACACCACGTAAAGACCCCATTAATCTCGAGATTTTAACAGTAACTCCCAGCTGTAAATCCCAAAAAAATTCTTACGCACCCCTTCCCCAATTGAAATTTACAAGAAAATAGGAATGCTTCAGTTGATGCCAGTCTAGTTTATCGGATTCGAGATTTTCTTGTATAGTTTTCAAAATGTTCTCACCCCGGGCCGAACAACCATGAACAGCCCGGTGTGTCCTGGTCTCTTGTCCGTAGCCGTGTGCATTTGTCTGGAGTTAGACCGCTAGATGTTAGATTTTATGCAATTTTTCAGGTAAAAATATCTGAATGGTCTCATACCAGGAATATATAGAACCATGGTTTATGAATATATATGATATTAGACCAGAGGTGCAAATGGAATTATGCAAAAACATGTATTTGGTCTGCATCTGATTCAAGGGGGGGATTTAACTCTCAACCACCCACCCTACCTGTATGTATGCTGTTTGATACTGGTATAATAATATATAGATTCCTATTGATTTCTAAGCTGCCTGGGTGGAGGCAATGAGGCTGTAGATTTGATTTTTCAACCAGTAACAGTCCACATTTTCCTACTTCGGGTTAAACTGTTCGACCGAAATCGCCACAAATGTTAACAGGTCTATTTTGCTGATATTTAGTATGAAGGGTTCTTTGGTGTCTGGTATTGAAATTTATTCAGATGTGGTCACCAGGTTAAATAGGGTTGGACCAGGGACATAACTGTATGTCTCTATAGTCATTCTTAAATTGTCTTCTCAAGAGAGGTTGGACTATTTAGCTTACATATAGTATGGATGATCCTTTAGTGACTGATATTCAGATTTGTTAACATCAGGTCAACCTGTTAAGAAATGACGGGGGCTATGGGGAGTTAACAATTTTGTGTTTAAAAAATCATTGAAATACCAAATTCATTAAAACATCTTCCTTGGAACTACCTAACTGATTAATCTGACATACATGTATGGTGTTTTGGGTCCATGGATAAATGGGCTTCAAACATGTCTAAATGGTTTTATAAAAAGGTGCTTGTGAGATTGGAAATTTCCAAAAATTGAGAAAGTTTGAGATGTCGGTTGTGAAATTCCAACCCAAGACTTGGGAGTCTGGTGCCCGGTCGGGGGGGGGACTTGTTGAGCTGGAGGAGGGGGGTGATCAGTAGTGAACAGTGGGCAATTTCATGGTGGATATTCACCTTGAAATTACCCACTGTACACTACTGAAGCCTCTCTATGCTTATGAAAAGTTCTGACTATTGTGGTCTCCAGAGTCCCAGTCTTTGCAGTCTGGTGAGCGACCCCACAGTCTTTGACTGTCTTGTTGGTTAACCCATTGCTTGTTCACACCGGATAAAATTGTTAACCAAATTTTTTATATGCCAGTTGCAGCCCTCTTAATTCAGATTGTTTGGCTTCGGCAATCTGCTACAGCAACAGTATGCCGTGGCCCAGTTTGCTTCAGCAAAATGCTTCGGCAATGCTGATTGCCGTAGCCAATTATGAAGGCTGCAGTTGTATTATGTTATTTGTCTGTCAGTCCATTTGTTCATCCATGCTAACATTTGGCAACTATGGGGTAATTATGGTATTTTGTCCAGCCCGTCATGGTTTTTTTATTTTTAAACTTAGCTCTACTAGGGCCCTGCGAATCTGAGTTTACAGTCAAATCAAATTTTGAATTCAATTGGGGATGAGGTTCGCGAATCAAATCTCAATTCGAATATATACAGCTACATGTATGCGCAAAATAATTGACCCCCTTAACATGGATGTAGGCCGGTAGTTACCGTTCGTACCACCAGTAAACCACAATCAAGTGATGAATAAATTTGCCAATAATATAAAAGTCCATATAACCATTAGTACATCTCATATCAAAGTAATAATACCCTGTATCTCCTACGATATGTGCCCGATTGGGTTAACATTTTGAACATACATGTATGTGGTAAATCCAGTACATGGAGTGAGTAAATTATCCAATTTGATTTTCTAACTTTCTTCTAAATGTCGCTTCATTTGAATTTTTGCCATTATCAAAAACAAGTCTGGAAAATGTTTGTCATTGCTCCCTATGGGAGACTCGCATATATAAGATAATGCATTGGCACAGGGTTTTTTGTAAAATTTCAAGAAGCTCCATTCATGGAAGGGTTGTACAGTAAAGTAATTGAGACAATTTCGTTTTTTGATGATCGGTTGTCCGTATCATTTCTACAACAAAATTATCACCTTATATTTACTTGGCTACACAATTTTAATGTGTGATCGCCACAGAACATTTTTTTTAAGAGTACATATATATATGTCCATATTTTGCTATGGGTGTAGAGTATTCTCGGATAGAATAAATATACCCAAAGCAAAAACTAAGCGAGGGGCACCTAATGGTTGAGTCTGGGATATTTGGCACTTAGAACGTGGCTAGATGGTTTGGTGGGGAGGGTCGACATCTTGGTACTTCCAACTGAAGCCCCCCCCCCCCAACCCCTTGAACGACACAAACTAAGTTTGCGTAATTCAATTTGCAAAACCCCATGGGGCTTGATTTTTCTGAACTTTTCCATCACAGACTACTACAGTAATGCCCTAATTAATGGACTCCATAACCACAGCAGGATTTAGTCGGAAATATGGCTTGTTGTCATTCATTGGAAAGCTCTCGGAGAGCTTTCTGGTGAATGGCAACAAGCCACATTTCCGACTAAATCCTGAAAGTTACCAATAATTCTGCTGTGGTTACGGAGTCGATTAATTGGGGCATTACTGTAAATGGTAGCATATTCTAAATGGATCAGTAGTCTTGTGGCCACTATCCATGCAGGGGATGAAAAGGATGGTTCGGCCCAGTATGCGAATTTATTTAGATCTGAACCTGAAAATTACAACACCTAATTGTCTGTGATATTGATGAATGCCAGGAAAATTCGCACCCCAATTTATTGTGTTTTAAAAAATTAATTAACAGCTTTAACTGGCCACTGAGAACATCACAAGACAAATAGGTCGGACGGCCCGGTGGTTCTGAATATGAAAATTGTTCATTCTTAGCATCTAGACTGGCCTCAAGATGTTCAAATTGGGGGAAATTTCCAACCTGATACCCATCCAAATGTTGGAAAATTGCCAACTAATCAGGGGGGGGGGGGTCGGAAAAACATTTCAGGCACGTATGGCATTTTTTCCCTTTCGATCATTTTTTGTACCCACCCACCCCACCGCCAATTTTTTTTCTGTTTTCGGCAGTTTTTTCCGACCATTTTTTTACACCCCCCCCTTTTAACACTAAAACAGAGATTTGCGGGGGGAAATTCACTGTAAACAGCTGTATATGAATTTCTGTGCATACTATTTATCATGGATGTTAACATGGACATGTAAATAGGAATGAGTCATTTTGAGGTCATTCGGCCAAAAAAACATGGCTGCCAGCGGCCATCTTGGATTTCAAAATTTGCAACAAAATCGTGACAACACGATAACTGCCTGCAGTCAGTTTACAGTTAGAATTACATTATTTCTCTCAACTCATTGCCAAAACACTAAAAAACAAGCAGGAAATTTTATTTTTAGTTGCGGAAAAAATTGCTTGTTGGTGGCTTTGACCACCCACCCACCCCGGCATACGTGCCGGAATTTTTTTTTCCACCCCCCCCCCCCTGAACTAATGGCCATTTGAGTCCAAAGTTTTGCAAATGAAAGGAATATATGCAAATGTTCTAAAATAAACAAATATGTCACTAATAAATTGAACATTGGAAAATCAAACCTAATTTTGGTATAATTTCCAACTAAATGTTGTGTGAGGTTTGGCTATAGGGGGGGGGTAAGACCCCTGCATAACCAGCCCATGTCATCACGCCCCTGTCTGGCACCCCCATGACAAAGGTGTGGTCTTGCATTCACTGATGATGAGAAATCATCAATATTAGATTTTGTTGGAAAACAGGATGGGACCACAACCCCTAGCTTGTCCATGAGGGTTGGCCCCATCCCCATCGGGGAGATCTGCAGTAGTCTGCCCGGTAGATATAATTGGGAGATATCCTGGTGCCACCCATATTGGAAAAGATATATTTTTAAAGTAGAAAAGATACAGAAATCAAGGGGACAATAAGAATGTGCTCTCATAACCACAAAACTACACGAAAGTCATCACAATCAACTCAAATACTATATACATATATAATTTCATTATCTCTATATATTTACACACTAAGTGTTGTCATCACTGAATCCACCATTCTGATTGGTCGGCGCCCACGTGGCTAGTTGCAGTTATTTCTCGGTGAATGCGCAATGCCTAATAACACCAAGCTAATAACACAATCGATACGTCATTAGGTTTGGAAAGACGAACGCGTAATGTGTTGGGCGCATTTGGACTCGCGCATGATTGACTTAATACATCATCGGGTTTCAATATGAAGAGAAATTGTTCCTATTAACTTTTGCCAAGGGTGCTATTGGGTATTTTGGGCTGATTTTGTCACGATACACTTTTCGATTTAAATATATTTACAAAAGTAGCTTTTTCGCTAAATGTATATAAATATAAGGATTAACTATCATGTGGACTATTTTTATGGAGATGTAACGGTGAGGTAAATGGTCATAACTTGTATGTAAAACCCTTCGGGTTTTACACAAGTTATGTCCACTTACCTCACCGTTACATCTCCATAAAAACAGTCCACATGACAGTTAATCCTTATATAATATATATTTTCGGTTTCTAAAAGCCCTTAAAGTGATGTGAAACACTCCGGTAGGGTGGTCAAATAGAAGTGGAGAATAATCTTGTTCAAAGTAGTTATTTTTACAAATCTTATATCTAAATTGACAACAAACACTGTCATTCTTATATACTAATTCAATGCAGTGACTGCCGATGGCGAAATCATTTTCGTTAGTTTACCGCCGATAGATGCGTCCCGATTCTAGTAGTAAATATTTACAATTTAGCCCAGTTCAGACGATGTTTTCAATGGAGTGGTACGGTAGATTTGATTGAGATTTTCGATGTTAGTAGAATGTTACATTCCTCCAGTTGGTGTAGCACCTGCATACTAACTTATCAGTTTCACGCACCCGAACAAGTACATAATATGTCTTTAAACACACTGTACATGCGATGTCCTTGCGCTCCTGTTGTGCAAATTCTAATATAAAAAGTGTTTTCTATTTCAGACAAAGCTCAAACATACCGGTAACATCTGACCAGACAAAACATAGAAACCGCTAAACTAATTACCAGTCAAACAAGATAACCCTTCAAAATATAAGATAACACGGCCAACCACAGCAACATACACCATGGATAAATACACTGTCAAAAGCACAGCATTTTTTTTTAACGGTAAAATCTGGCATATACCCATAGTTATATATAAACAGGCTACGGGCATCTGACCACAGGTCATTTGTATAAAAAAATTATATAATTCTTTCATTCCATCAAGGTACAAGTATCTTCAAAGGATTAAGTTGAAGTTTTGGGGCTGAGTAAGATTCTAAGAGAGAAGGTGGAATATTGACTTGAGAGCATAAAATATAACAAGAAAATGACAATCATAGCCCAAATTGCGAAAAGTTGCCAAAGTGCAAGTATAGCTACATAGGCCTAAAACAATTTTTTTTTGTTTCCGGTAACATATGGTAGAAAAGTAGGGCAGGTGGAATTCAATTGTTTCATTGTTTTTTGGAAACGACCACAATAAGATCATATGTGGATTGTGGAATATATTCATTCTGAAAAATATGCCCATGGCAGCACAAAGTATATAACGGGACACAATTGGGCTGAATGGGCATATCGCACATGTATTGGGAGGAATAAATGAAACCTATTATTTTTAATCAAAAATGATTGCGACATCAACCTCAGATTGAACCAGGCCTATCAGTATGGCACCACTGTAATTAAAACACTGACTGTCAGAGTAAATAATATAGATGATAACTGATCGGCACTAGGGGTGCCACGATTAATCGTATAATCGATGAACCGTTGATAAAGCCGATAATCGATTACCATTTCCATAGTCGATTAATCTACGTTATTTATTTCGGACGTCGGATATTATTGAATACTTTGTTTGTTTTACACAGTTTTATCTACAACTGAAGGGTTAACAACCTTTGATCGCAGATCAAAGAGATTCCGACATGAGTACTACTAACTTAATATGTTGCAAACAGTCGGCAGTTGAATTGATGATGTGACATGGCTACTCTTCGGGTCGTTGTATATTCTACAAAGCTTTGAACTTATGGCGATGTTGTTGTATATCTATATTTGAAAGGCGGCACTATATCTTTGAAATATTCCGACTGGTACCGTGTTGAATGAAATGAACGCCACTAGCCTTGAATCTGATTGGACCAATGGTGAGTTGTTTGACATTCTCTGGAAACCACGGAACCTACAGCATTTTATTCATCGATGTTCTCCGCGATGTCATTTGCGACTATACTTTGTTTGCATTGTTATACTAAGATGATACTAGCACAGGCTATCACGTATCATGCGGTGAATGCTGAATGAAACTCGCTATTATCAAAATGTTTAATTTGTTGTAAGTCCTACAATTTGCAGGTGGGGCACATCTTTGTGATTGTTATCCACGCTCTGGATGTTTGATGAAATAGTTTCCCTTTTTTAGGAACCGCCGGCCATCTGTTGTGAATTCCTACTTTCAATACATTGTGTTCATTGGTCATTAACAGTGGTTTTTGATGCACTTATTAATGTAAACATTTCATCGGCCGATGCCTCAAACAACCAGCGACAGTGCAGTTAACCAGCACCCAGCCAATAGGCCATATTACAGAATACTCCTACCGGTACTGATGTTATTAGGTACGATTAATCGATTATAGTCGATTATTGACGACCGATTATCGATTATCAAAATCAATAATCGTGGCACCTCTAATCGGCACATGTATTAAGTACTTCGATCTGAGATATTTTGCACCAACATCATAAGGATCTCCTGGGCATTATCTCTAGTTGGGAGCGAATGATAGCTTCCGAAATTTGTTAAAGAATATGGTCGCCAGTGGCCAACTTGGATTTTACTCTTTTCATGACTAAATTCATTGGCACACCCAACAAGCCACATCCCTCATCATTCATTAACTACAACACACATAATTATTCTCCTCATAGTCATACTTGAAAGCATTTTAATTCAGCCCTTTCTATACTAAATATTCACTAGCTACTAGTAGTAGTTTCCTCATATTATGTTTCAACAAAATTTCAACAATTTGGAGTTTTTAAAATTACAAAGAAGTAGATGAGTTGGGTGCCAAATGGTACATGCTTACCTCCCCAGTCAAGAATCAAATTATATGGCATGAATTTGTGTCAAGATGGCAAACACATACCCTCATTCAATCAGGTTTGAGTATTTTCAATTTATAGTGAGAAATAGTAGGAAGTGAAAATGAAAAAATAGAGTAGTTTCTATGGTGTTAAATTGAAGGGGGAATTTGAAGAGTGCGAAATGTTTGACCTTTGTTATTTCCAGGAGAAAGGACACATGTGCTATATCCCTAGTTGTTCCAAAATTGAAGCTGCATGTATTTTAAAGAATGTGCAAAGGATTGTAGACTTGTTTTTGAGTTTTCATACAGTAAGTATACATTTATACTTTACCATTGGGACAGGCACACCACCGGTAGCTTTACCTCTTTTTATACTAAATACTCATTGATGAATAGTTCCCTTAGAAAATATACAGATAATAAGGTCAATAAACAACATCTGGTTTGTTGGAACTTATTATCTGAACATTTCCTTCTATTAAATAACTATTTTGGCACTGATATTATCTGTTATTATGTGATGATTATTCATGAACACCCCTCCAGATTAATAACAAGGAATTCCAATGTTATTATGTATACTTTCATAACTGATTAGGGAAAAGACATTAGTATAGAAAGGGTTAATGCTCTGCAAATAATACTGAGTAACAACTAACAACTGACTTTCATGTCAAATCCCAAAATCATCAACAAATTCTTGGTCTACTAGCAATGGAGCAAATATATGCCTGAGAGCTTTCCGATGAATGGCAACAAGCCATATTTCTGACTAAATCCTGAAAAGTTACCCATGATTCTGCTGTGTTTAAGGAGTCGATTAATTAGAGCATTACTGTACCACTGCAGCTCCCGTCATGAAAGGTTTAAGTTCCCTTATATTCAGAGTGTGTGTGTTCACATTGTACTGTCAGAATAGCTATTGAATTTATGTCGACAACAGATATCTGTGTAGCTATCACTTTGTCCGAATAATGATGTTCAACAATATAATTAGTAACTACAAAACATAATTATTGATGTATTATTCTACCCATATTATAAGTTACAGATGCTTAGTGGTCGGATATGTTGTCATGTTTTTGATTCAATGTTTATTATTTTATGCCCTGGAAACTATATACAACTTATTCTCGAAGAATATATCATCATTAAAATTGAAAAACATTTTTGGATATATTGGCAATGATCCAGGTTTCATGTTTGGGCACCATTTAGGTACTGTCCTGATGGCCACAGTCCTATGGCCAGAAATGGTGATGGCTTGTGCTTGGGGGAGGGGGGTGAATCTGTGTATGTTCAAAAGCCTTAAAAGTATATTGTGCTATTATGTTGGTAGATTGTCATATTTTAGATAGCAAATTCTTAACCCAAAACCCAATGCACATATGACCAAAGTTATTCCCTCCAGGCAACATTTAGCCATAATTTCTTGCAGCGTCATTTTGACACACAAAGAAATAACACCATTTGATTTGCAATGTCATTGATGCGCATTGTAAGTCATTGCGTAATTATGATAAGTGGTACTCTCAATTAACAAGACCCAAACAATTCTGTCACAGATTTAAAGTATCTTTTATTATTCTTTTCAGTATGTCATAATATTATACTCAAGTTGTATCATCAAATTGTTCATTTTCCCAAAATTTGATTTATTATCAATGGCTTTCAATATATCAATTAACAATGATACTTACAAAAAATAAAAAAAATAACTTCACAGTTAAGTTGGTAATATTAAGGAGTATATATATAGACTCAAATTTCCGATAAATAATGTCTCTAAATTTCATTTTTATTTGATTAATTTATTTAATTTAATTCACGCTGATGTAAATTGGTTCACACTGGCAGGGCAGAAAATAAAATAATTGCTAATGGCAATGTTTAATGAGTTATTTGCTATGTTTTATGTCAAAAGTTCTTGATCATTTCACATATGTGTGTGGCACATTACTTCTATTATATTAGTATGTGAATGCTCAAACAATTGTGCTTTAAAACCAAACAGATATCAATATAATTATTGATTAATAATTATTCAATTGTTAAAATCTAGCTCCTTTGTTCTACCTCGACTTTGGGCATATTTATCCACTATTTGCAAATATCTTCTCGTGGCTAAGAGATATCTCCTCGTGATTAAGACACGACAAGATGCAATTTAAAAAAAAAAAGATCAGTAAATTCATCGATTCATATCCCACGTCAGTGACTTGTAATAACCCATACTGCCCAGATTGCACATGTTAACGATGGCACTATAACTATTAAATTCTGAATGCAAGCACAGTTCGTTTTAGATTTGTTGATCCCGATTTGCTACTTAGTATATGCGTGACACTTCAAACCTGTATGCACCGTGCAGTGACTCCACCCCCTTCCATCACATTCAACAATATACTGTTTTAGCGTTCTATTTGGATCTCGTCTAACTGGCCTGGCGGGTTTCTTCAAAAATGAGGGTAACCTTGGTTTACATAATCTCTATTTAAGAAACCCGCGGGACCACATGCCACACTCCCTCGGGTCCGTCAAATTAAGAAGAACATACACATACCATATGTCTGCTATATAATAAGTATCACATTTAATCGTTGACATAACCGGAGTTGACACAATACATATTATGATGGGGTCAGCAGGAAGACGGCCACGGACGAGGTTATGCCAACACCAGACTGAGTGCACCCCATTTGGGAGTCAGCATGATGTGGATCGTCATATACCGGTATCCATATCTTGCTGACCCTCAACTGGGCAAGTAACTGATCTTATGCACTTGATGATTCAATCCTATTTATGATTATTTTTCTATATCCTGTATTCTTGTATTTTGAAGACCTCTGTCTGTCTGTATGTATGTCATTTATACAAATCTACGATTCTCGACCGATCGGGACGAAACTTAGTACGTGTGTGTATTTTGACCAGGCGGTCGTCGTTGTCGTATTGGCGAGCCCGTGCGGCGCCCGCTTCGCGCATGCGCAGACGAGATCTCGGAAACGGGTGGAGCTATCGACTTGAAATTTGCTATGTGAATGTATCTTGCCCCGGATACGAATTTTATCGGGTCGCCGAGCCTGTGCGACGCCAGCTTCGCGCAGACCAGATCTTGGAAACGGGTGGAGCTATCGACTTGAAATTTGGTTACCAGATCTCGTAAACGGGTGGAGCTATCGACTTGAAATTTGGTTTTTGAATAGCCTGGGCAACGTCGGGCTCATCGGCTAGTCTATTATATATTTTGGGAAATCTGTCTGTCTGTCTGTGTGTTCGCGATGTACTCGAAAACGACCAAACCGATTTCGATGAAACTTGGTATGTGGGGGTACTTTCGGCCGGGGAGTGGCATGGGCCTATTAATTTGCCCGTGCGAAATGACCTTGACCTTGAAATCGGGTCATTTCAAGGTCAATCGCCCGAGTATCACGGGATTTCGATGAAAATTAGTGTCTGGGGATACTTTAGTATGGGGAGTGTCGTAAGCCTATTCGTTTGCCCGTGCGACATGACCTTGAAATCGGGTCAATTCAAGGTCAAATCGCGAATATTGATGGGATTTCGACGAAATTTTATACATAGGGTTACCTTTGTCCACTGTGTTTTGGACGGGTCAAATTGTGACCCTGACCTTGAGCTTCAAAATGATCAATTCAATGTCAAATCGGGTAAAACCGGATGGATTTCGACGGGTACTTTTGTCCGGCCAGTGTTTTGGATGGGTCAAATCGTGACCCCACCTGACCTTGACCTTCAAAATGGACAATTCAAGGTCAAATCGCGCAATTCGCCAAAAAGCAGAGGGGAAACAGCCCGGACGAAGTCGGGTCCACCTGCTAGTGTTATATATAGCTACAATGGCACTGTTTATTGTTACATCCAATATGCTTTTTTCGCATTTAATTAGATCTTTCAGCGTTTTCCCAAATAAAATTAATGTACAAAAGCATGACAAATTCTGAATATTACGGTTCGGTTATACTTAATTTTGGGAACCCAGGCTCCGGCAACCCAAACTTATTATAACGGGTCGGCATAAGGCCTAGAACCGTGTGTGATACCGGGGGGTATATCATGAATCCGCTTAACAGAGGGTATACTCTTCAATCCATCACTGGAAATTTCCATCTTTCCTCCATCATTCCATGAACTTCTGTGAGAATTATATCTCATGTCCAAGCTGAGCTACATTAGGCCAAAAAAGAGATACTATGTTTCCGTACATCGACCGAACCTAAAAATAACCTGCCGACCCTAAACTTTTTATTGATATTTTGAGAAAAAGTCAAAATTTAATGCTCATAAATATTGATGATCTTTAGTGTGCAAAACACATGTTTTCTAACATATCCCTGTGAAAAGTGACCACGAAGTGACAGCTGTCTCAAAAGCCCCAGGTGTGTGTTGGGTTGTGGATTAATGGGCATACATTTTGCAATTTTAATTTCCTGAGAGTTGATCTCCTGCCTGCTTTAAGTCTTGTTTTGGGACTTCTGGAACACTATCAACAGACATGGTGGGTGTGTATCTGTATATATACATGTATATAGGTTATCACCACATATGTTAGGGGTATAGCTACTGTTTTAACAAACAGGCATGCTCGGTGGGCGTACTGGCTACCCCCAGAAAAAGGGATGTAGTTGTCACAATACAAGTACGGTATAATGGCGGTATTATTGGTAAAATTCTTATAAAAAGTTAGTGACATGAATTTTGTACCAAGTTTATAGCAAAATTTATAAAAAAAATGTGGTATGTGAATAATAAAAAACTTACTTAAGCATGAAGTAAGTTTAATCTTAATGTATATTTCCACTGTTAATCAAGTAATACTTTCCCCACAGCATGGGTTAGCATTTTATGTAACCGGAGTTGACAAAATACATATTATGATGGGGTCAGCAGGAAGACAGCCACGTACGAGGTTATGCCTACACCAGGCTGAGTGCACCCCATTTGGGAGTCAGCATGATGTGGATCGTCATATATCCATATCTTGATGACCCTCAACTGGGCAACATCAGTCGAGGTATTTCTGCAGTTGGATAAAAAATATCGAAATAAAATAAAAATTCCTTACCGACCTACCTACCCTAATTTTTTCGCTGGCCTTAACACTTTTATTAATCTATATCATCTATTTTGGCCCGTTATTTGCAGGTACAGTGCAGGAACATGTTTGGAACTACATTGGAACTACAGAGAATAATTCATAATATGATCCCGATCTGAGCTTCAGGTAGTGTACATGTAGTACGATGTTCGTACTAAGAATTAAAAGTTCAGCATCATACCCACAGGTTGCATCTATGTACATGTACCTGTGTATGTACAGCCGGAAATTCTCTAACGTGGTGACCAGGATGAAATTCATACAATGTTCCGCTTCCAGTAAGAAACCGCATCTTTTATTGATCGGAGAGTCGCGCAGCATATCCCATGTTTACGCCTGGAGCCATCAAAATAACGGAAACATGTTTGGAACTACAGAGAAGAAATTCAGCGCAAACGCCTAATATGATCCTGAGCTTGAGTTTGATGTTCGTACTAAGAATAAAATGTTCAGCATCGTACCCACAGGTTGCATCTACTAGTATGTACCTGTGTATATACTGAAGGAAATTTTCTAATGTGCTGACCAGGATTAAAATCATACAATGTTCTGCTTCCAGTAAGAAACCGCATCTTTGATTGGTCAGACAGTCGTGCAACATATCCCATGTTTACGTCTGGAGCCATTAGCATAACGGAAACCAAGACCGCTTCATCGTCTCTCGATGGCCGTTTCATGTCATATGTTGGAGAGAGGTTTAGGAGATTTTGACATTTTCTGCTGATCATTATGCGGAATAAGTGCCAAATTAATGTGAATGACCAGGACTGTTGGCAGAACAAATACATGTACGCCATTGTGGTGGATTGATGGTAACATGTCATGACATTGACCACTTTTAGCTTGTGTTCAACCTTGTCGCTTTGTGAATCGGTTGAACATAAACCTGAAGTTGTCAATGTCACGCCATGTTACCATCAATACACCACAACTAAACTTATATTAATACAGGAAAGTTTTCAAAATAACATGTAATCACATATTGAATGCATACAATGTGTTCAATTTATCTCAGATTTAGAAACCTGAACAATACGTTGAAAATGTTTGGATCTTTAATCTACAGTTAAAGGTGACAATGCAACCGGTTTGGCTAAATAATGAATTTAATTGGTTGCCACTTCGGTCAGATGCGATATTTTAGAAATGCTTCTATCTAGTGATGTTTGGCGTAACCTTTCAATGTTTTGAGATATGTTTCGCATTTTGAGCGAAAACTTCATGACCTAGCTATCTCCCCATATTTTGTCACATCACCGATTGAGGATAAAGCCTTCGCTGTTGATTTCCTCAACACATAGCATATTTCTGCAAAATGAAAAGTCAAGTGATACATGTATTCATTCTTTTACAAAGTATATCTTATAATTCTAATTGAATACAGAGCCAATGATACGATTTGACCAGAAAAGGAAGAGTTTACGGACTGTCTCAAAATTGTTTTCAAAATCTGATATGATCAAATAGACAATTTTGGGGCTATCCCCTATGGGGCTATGGGCCTATTGTGTGACACGGATATTCCGCATGTGAAATAGTATTCCTTGAACTCATAAAATATGGGTTGGATTCTCATCTAACTGAAAAGTGTGGTAGTTACACAAACACAACCTACACTTTTCCACTTTTTGGGATCAGATGTGGGGGCCCAGATCACTCTAAAACTGTTGCATGTCACCTTGAAGATTTTTTTTCTATTATTTCATATATTAATTTCAGTATCATCGAGATGTGTGAAGCGTGTGTATTACATAAATACAACAGTTCTAACTAAATTACACTCTTGAACAAGCTGTATAAGCATTAAAGATTCATGAAGAAAATATCTGGTATTTCCATTATCCCCAAGAATCTTTACATCAATGTCAGTCAATCACAACATTTAACAGTAAAGTGATGAAGCCAATCAGTATATTGACGATTTTCATCGGCTCCAGAGTTTATCGACACATAGCTAAAATAGCATAATAAGTTTCCTGTCATATCTGGTCACAATACTTATTTCAGTGTTCACAAATTTGTGATTACAACTAATTTAACACTAATGTGTGTCCATTTGAAGAGTCCAGAAATTATCAATAATAGCCATCAAGGAGAATAGAATTAAGTATTTCCAAGAATTTCAACAGTTAGCACCCGTTTTTCTTATTCGCCAAAATTCATGTAACAGGAGATAACATTCTGTCAATCGTAAAACTGCGCTTTGATGTTATACAACAGGAATTGCATGCATAAACTATCTATAGTGGTGGTTATGTGACTTATAGTTACATGTGTATATTCATTAGGACTGTTATGTGTAGCTTATTCCAGCCTGAGAGCCTAATTTTAATGAGAACTGATTATACACATGTGTATCCAGGTGATATACACATGTAAAACTTGATCGTTCTTTTGTATTGACAAGACGCAACAGGTGTATCCTCATGTCATGGCTGATTGTCATCTGTATCAGTTGATAGCACATGCATGTCATGAACATCTGATTAGAATCAGGGACATTTTCATTGACTTTATAAGCTCTTTGTAACTATACCAGAAATAAAAAATTCTGAATGCAAAACATTATGGGCGCAGTGCATGTTCAGCTGAAGTTAGATTGAGATAAAAATAATATTATTCATCCTGACCTGAGGTGTGGGGATGGAAAGATCTCACCCCGAGAGGCAAGATATTTCGGCCGATTGTCCGGACCCAATAGCTGGTCCCGAAGATGAGATTTTTCTATGCCCACATCCCAGGTCATGGATTATTTTTCTCCCAAACCCAAGAGCCACATACTCAATGTTTTGTCTTATACCCAATTTTGGCACATTTCAGTAGTTTCATAACGGTACATCAGGGGAGAAATCTGATGTCACATTTATGATTTTATTTGATGATTTTGGTATATACTGGAAAAGCAAAGCACGATACCCACACAAGCTTGGTTAATTGGTTTGAGTGAAATATACATGGCTAGTGAAAACGACATGGCTATGTCATCATTGTCCCTAGCATGTCATGAATTAAAACACATCTAGTCATATATTTAGACTGCCAGTCATTGTTAAATTTTCGGAATGACGTGTGGTACCATGTCATTGACCAATATGGTACTAAAGGTGTCCTCTACCTGGACCAATTACCTCGTTTGCAGCTGTTGTCCACAATTCTGGGATCTCCAAGAGATCTCGCTCTACTATCAGATGTCAGATCACTGATAACAATTGAGTCGCTTGCTGGTTAGGTCGGCCCCATTTATGTGGAAACAGTTTTCTTTTGATAATGGTGATTGGTGATGATGTTCAATTGCCCTTATACATTTACTTGTTGGCGAATCTGTACCCTGCGTAATTCATCCCAAGAGAATAGCGACACAAGGGGAGAGAGGTACGACTGTTGTCACTCCCGGGCAGCGCATCGGTGAGTTGGTTGAATGGTTAAATATAGAATATCCATACAGTTTTATGAGATACAAGGTTTGTTTTCGCGAGTATGATTCAGCAAATGCCAAATGGGGAACCAAGCTTTAGCAAGGTCCCCATTTGGTGAATTATATATACGAGTGAAAATAAGCCTTGTATCTCGTTAAACTATATGGGTATTATTTTTATCCATTGCCAAATTTTAAATATCATAATGAAATTATGTCAGCCTCTGTGCAATTGTTGGCAAAAAAGTATGTTTTCCTTGTAAACATTAAGGCAATTTGGTAAATAATATTTTGTTCACTGCATATAACAACTAGAGTGGTGTGTTTTACCTCAAGTGGACTACACAAAATTATAAAATGATCTTTTGGCTAATGGCTATGCGAGGTGCGAGGGCTGTTGTGACTCTACTCAACTGAAATGGTATGAAATAGACTATAATACTATTTCGGATGCCACGCACCTGGTGTTTCGATGCTCTTAATGAATGAACAGGGAGAGTGGCTCCGCCCAGTGGTGACAAGGGATACTAATCCATGCCCGCAATGTTCTCTGGGT
Source organism: Siphonodentalium dalli (assembly GCA_032622095.1). NCBI lineage: Eukaryota > Metazoa > Mollusca > Scaphopoda > Gadilida > Siphonodentaliidae > Siphonodentalium > Siphonodentalium dalli. The sequence continues at coordinate 125,569,419 of CP136061.1, read as the reverse complement.
TGAAGACTGATATCATGTCCGAATGGTGCTTACGTCTTTTTTATTGTCGGTTAAAGTTATAAAACAATATTTTGAACATGTACATGTATGTTCTTTGGAATTGTTTATAGAGTCTTGTGTAGTCCACAACCCCATATAAACGACACAACCATTAGTTCATGCACTCCCATTAGTATTGCAAAGCCAACAGAGTGAACTTTTCTGTTTATATATAAATATCTTTGAACAAATACATATCTCTAAAATAGATCAAAATGTCCCAATACGACATTTTTTGGAATAGAATAAAGACCCAGTATCTGGGATAAACAGCAGCTGCAATATAACTCCGGATAAAGTTACATCTATTAAGTGGATAATGAATGCTCTTTATTGCTGATTAGTAGTGCATCTTTAAATATTTGATGCCCACAGCATCAATCACATGATATTAACCATGCATTATTTTACTTTTGTGCAATTTCCCCCACTTCTTCTGAACTGATAAAAAACGCTCTTTATTTGTCACATTATTTTTTTTGCCCACCACCCCCCCCCCACTTCATTTGAGGGACAAAGGCGCTTATACCCGCAATTTTCCGACATATTTTCTAATGTGATAAGGAACGCTCTTTATTGCGTCCTTAAGACGTCAACAGCATCGATGAAATGACACTGCCACAGTGTGATATAGTTGTCAATAATTTGATGCCCACATCACCTATCCCATGACATTAATAATGCATTATTTTACATTTGTGCAATTTTCCACACATATCTTTTGAACTGATAAGCGCTCTTTATTGGTTATATAATTTTTGGAAATCCCCCACCCCTTAGTCATCTGGGGGTGAAAGGCATTGTTACCCGCAATATTTCTACATATTTTCTAATGTGATTAGGAACGCTCTTTATTGCTCATTTTGCTTCTTTAAGAGTGATTTCAACAGAATCTACGAAATGACACTCCATTTCAGTTTATTGCTGTTTTTAAAATTTGACGACCCAGATTGCAACCATTTTGGGTACATTATCAATTATTTAGATAAAATAAGTTTCAGTGTCTGATGTCTGATAAGATTCCCTTGGTCAAATTTTCACGAAATTTACATTGTTTTTTTTGTGTGTAGGCTAATGTACTTATTCCTGGTAAGAGGCCTTGTGTTGCAATTTATTTTAAGCTAAAAGCACAAATGCTCTGAACTATATATATTTGTTTATTTTGAATAAATATTGAAATTATTTTCTCCATTGTCATATTTTGTGGTCCACATGTCATTAATATCTTTAGAGGCAATATTATCCCCTAAAAGTTGATTAAATAGCTACTTTGAGTGATTAGATTGGACCCCTTTGAATACCTATTAAAATAGCTAGAACAACCACTCGAGGTAGAATAATTTCCCACCAATAGTAGTTATCAGATTAACTACCCGCAGGTAGCAAAAATTCCCACTCGCAGGTAGTAAATTTAAATACTGGGTAGTTCATATTCATCCCACTACCTAAAGTAGTTAAAATTTAGCCTACCTTTGGGTAGTTAAAATAGCCACAAGGGGTAGTTATTTCAACCACTGAAGGTAGTTATTTTAACTACCAAAGGTATTTAATTTTTTAGCTACCCGCCAGGTAGTAAAATTAACCACCCAAGGTAGCGGGATGAATACGAACTACCAAAAGTAGTAAAAATTAACTACTTTTGTGGTTAATTTAGCAACTTTTTATTTAGTGTGTAACCTGGTCAGGGTATTCTGACAAAAATCAGATACCAAGTTTGTCAGGCTGAAAAGTCTTATTCGAGATCACTGAATAAAGATCCGAATGCAAAATGCCGACTTTCCACATTTACAACATTTGTCCAGGTACATGTGTATGTTGTCGTGGACACATGCAGTACGCTGTCCGATTGGACATTAGGGGCTGACCAGCGTACACGCCTTTGTGTGTGCACATTGAACAACGCTACTGAAGTCGCCACATGGTTATAAAGTTACTCGGACGTGGTAGCACCTGGGCCAGAGCGTCTATAAGTGTAACCATAATTGGTTCCTGTACTGGAATATCTACATAATTATACAGATTCAGTTCACCTTGTGCGAACGTTATAATTCCGTCAGTTGGGACCGATTAGTTGAGCCAACTAAGGGCAATCGACCTAGACACTATATACAAGCAGCAACAAGTGAATTCATTTTTAGAATAATGCATTGAAATAAAATATATTCATCTAAAAAAAAACAGCATCTGAAGTACACTAACCCTTTGTTGTAGAGTGTGAAAGACGCCTCGTCCCAGTTTATCATCGAAGATGAGCAACGAAAATGGGGGTCTTACTTATACTTCACAAATACATCGTAGTTTTATCCCTGTCCGAAATATTTTGTGAATAACATGTTTATGGTTGTTTGTGAAGAATACATATCAATAATATCAACGATTTGTAGATGAGTATTCCTCTAAAACAAGGATCCAATTTTTTAAATGTCGGCCTGCAGACACCGCGTAGTCGTGGGCCTATCTCGCTATCCCTCTTGGCATATTCAACAAGAAAACCATAGTCAGAAATGGTAACGCCACCAAGATCATATTATTAGCCATAAATAGAAATTATAATAATATGATATAAACTAGCTTTCAAATCCCATGTGGGAAATTTGGATACTTCCATATATCAAGTTTTCCCCCGTTTCTCGTGTTATACATTACATTCTTCAAGCTGTCTTTTTTATTACACTAGCTGGTGGGCCCGACTTCGTCCGGGCTGTTTCCCATCTGATTTCCGGCGAAAGGCGCGATTTGACCTTGAATTGACTATTTTGAAAGTTAAGGTCATGTCGGGGTCATGATTTGACCCGTCCAAAACACTCCCCGGAGAAAAGTACCCCTAGGTATCAAATTTCGTCGAAATCAGTCCGTTTTACCCGATTTGACCTTGAATTGACCATTTCGAAAGTCAAGGTCAGGTCGGGGTCACGATTTGACCCGTCCAAAACACCCCCTGACAAAAGTACCCCTATGTATCAAATTTCGTCGAAATCAATCCGTCTTACCTTATTTGACCTTTGATTGGCCATATTGAAGGTCAAGGTCACGCCGGGGTCACGATTTGACCCGTCCAAACACTCCCCGGATAAAAGTAGCCATATGTATCAAATTTCGTCGAAATCCGTCCGTTTTACCCAATTTGACCTTGTCAATTGTCAAGGTGAGGTCGGGGTCACGATTTGACCCGTCCAAAACACTCCCCGGACACAAGTACCTCTAAGTGTCAAATTTCGTCGAAATCCATCTTTGATTACCACACGATCGCATGCTTTCCAAAGGGTGTGGTAATATCAATATCAGCACATGTGCTAATCTGTGTCGGACTATTTTATTCAGCGGGGTAAGACTACAGCTTTTAAAGCGACCCATTTTTACTTTTACATCGACCTAATTACTAGCCTAGTAACCAGGCCAGAAAGGACAGAATCTCTTGGGATATGCATTGACTGAAGCGCGTGATGAAATTGCAAAGGAAAGTAATGGCGGCGATTCCAAATGTGAAAGTGAAGAGAACCCAACATATGACTCTGCTGTGGGGTATGTAATGACTGAGACGCGTGTTGAAATTGCAAAGAAAAGTAATGTACGTGACTCTATCGGTACGATTGAGTCAGTTACGACACTACCTAATTACCCATAATGCAATCCCCCATTGGACAAGAACTTATTACACCTGTGGCAATTACATATAAAATTATGTAGCTGTCTCAGCCACAAATAATGATAATCCTATTTATTCGATCAACGTATTCGGAAACACACATGAATAGTACAACCACCGGCCCCTGGCACAAATTGGTCATAATACTAAAAGTACATATATATAAGACACAGGGGTCTGGGATTTTTTTATTATATTATTTTAGGGTCACATTCCCTATTTTAAAGAAATAATACCAAGCTTCGTGAAAATGGCTTCAAAATCACTATTTTTTCAAAATATACCAAATGTGTTGACAGGACTGCCCCTTCCTTAAATATTTGAATAGTCTTCAAAACTAACATCCATAAAATAGAATAAAGTAAAACAAGTTTTAAAAATCTATTCCCAAATTAAAAAAAAAATGATAAAGTTTTAAAACATCTGCATGCTTATCTGCATGCCCGTCCGTTTGATCGCCTATATAATTTATAGCAAAAGTTATAAACATTATTAGCGCCCTTAATCCCCGGGTTATGTGCATGCTATGACCCCATGTACACATTTTCAGAGGGGTTCAGTCGTTTTGTCGCCTTTTGCCTGACAGACACACGAATTAAATTTATTTTTATAATAGTAAAAGTTAATGCTAATATGTCACTCTACATTTGCACGCCTGACACCCCCGTCAACAACCCCGCCATCGCCAGTGTACGCCCGTGGCATCGGCACAGAAACTGGCCAACATCCCGCGACTGGACGTCGCCTTGATATGAATCAAGCATAGTTCCCAGTTTTACTATACTATACGAGTAGGCTGCACTTTCAAGAATGGACAGTCCGTAGGTAAAATAAAGTCCATCCTGATTACGATACGGCAAACTAACTTCATTTTTAGTATTCGATTAATACAAGTCGTTACTCTTTTCATCATTACCATCAATAAAACACGAATTATGCATGCACGCAAGAAACAGGTATGTTGTCTTTTGACAAACGCCTGGCCAAATAGCCTACAGGTCTCTTTGAAAAGCCGACGAAATTTCTAACAGATGTACACATCGTTTATGAATTTCGTCTGCTTTTCAAAGCCAAAGGCGAAGCAGTTAACCAAACTCCAGACAGAGGTATCTCATCGTTTCGGAGCGGTAGTGTAGAGGGTGCTTAATGGAGTTTGGCAGTTAACGCATTCTGTGATAAACACAATTAATTATCTTCATCCCGGCACTCTGAACCATGCAATGGAGCATATCGGTACGATTGAGCCAGGGTACAAAACATAATTTTCCCACAGTGATACAGTGATACAGGCGATATGATAAACTGTAAAACAACTTACACCACCTTGTGGCGTAATGAAGAATATCTAAGTGCGACCACAGACGCTGCGATTTTAAGATCGCATGCATGTCGTAGCGATCAAGCAATGTTTTATTTTTAACAGGAAAATTGTGGCGTTTCCTTGGCAACACGCGCAAACAACAAATTCAACCGATTGGACTTCTTCAGAGGAGACACTTTTAATCGAGTTGAGGCATGAAAGGAGTGTCTATACACTGTTTCTGCCCGCTGCTATACCCCGACAGACATGCTGATCAATTTTGATGCTAGAGTTGCCACTTATAGTATGGTCCTTCTCAGTCCCGTTTCAAAGTTCTGCCCATTTCCGTTTAAAAAAACATGACCATGCAGAATCCCCCAAAAAATTGCTCGTCACAATTCCACATGGCATACTTTTTTTTAATTAATTTGCCATGCCTTATAAGGTACCGGGGCAACCAATATAGAATATTTAGTTGCCAGTCGATTAACTAACATGTCTAATAACATGGTGCGTCACACTTTGCTACCTTTTCAGAACAGCAGAGAATTATGTTCCGGATATATGTGACAAAATCTACTTGTTACCCGGTAATTTAGTTGCCATTTTTGAAGCCATTTTGAGTAATTTGGTCACTACACTAAACATCTTTGTGTGACACATTTAAGATATATCAAAACATGCAATAAAACCTTTCAAACCAAAAATAGTTACATTTTACTTGAAAACAACAGGTACGCTGGGCGTGGCAAAATACGCCCGGTGTGCTTTTATGAACTCATTAAACTGTACAGAAACAAACAATGGCAGTGACACTAAATTGTAGTATTGGAATGTTATAATGGACGGGCGCCGAATTTTCTAAGTCAAATTGACATATAAAAAACGAGGTATGTTAATTGGTGTTGTTGTAACTTTATATGAAGTTCATTTATCATTACATGCAGCCCACATCAGCTTGTGGTCTCCTGAAAAACTCACATACCAAATTTGATGCCGATAAAATAAACCAAACTAAAGTTATCATCAGGCTGACCTCAAATATTGAAAATTCTTATTCGAAAAGAGCAATAAGTCAGTAAAAGATATTCGAACCCATATTCGAACTTGACCTCTATTTTGGTCTGGAAAAGTCAGATACCAAATTTGGTTCCGATAAAATAAACCAAACTAATGTTACTAGTACACGTAGTATCATCGGGAAACCTCAAATATTGAAAATTCTAAGTCGAAAAGACCCATAATTCAGTAAAATATATTCGGACCGAACCCATAAACCAACTTGGCCTGTACTTTGGTTTGGAAAAATCAAATTTGGTTTCGATAAAATAACCGAAACTGAAGTTATCAGGCTGAAACCTCAACTATTGAAAACTCTAATCGAAAAGAGCCATAGGCCCTGATAGGTCCATACAAAATAATCGGAACGAACCCAAATTCGAACTGAACTTGACCTACGGGTAGTGTAATTTGGTCTGGATAGCTCATAGTTCCAATAAAATAACCCAAACTAAAGGTATCATCATTCTTGGGTCCGTTTAATAGGCCCACTTAATTTTCGAACCACTAGATCACATTATATACAACATATTCCATATTATATACCATTTGAAAGAGAACGCTCCAAAACATTGTACATGTATTATCAACTAATCCGTCGAATAAACTGAGAACATATTGTTTTTGTCGAGGTACTGAGGTGTGTTCTGTGATTAATTTTGATCCAGACTGTACTATAAAGTCTAATATTCTCAATGGAAGGGGAATAACTCTACCTCTTAGTTTGAACTCTGATGAATTCTGGGTTGACAAGGGGGGAGTCTTGGAATGAATCTGAGAATCTCTATCACATGGTGAACACTCCTATAGGCCACAGCTGTTCCGTATTCCAGGCTGGTGGAATATATATATATTTTTGGTTCCTCTTCCAAATGGTATATAATATGGGATATGTTGTGTATAATGTAATCTGGTGATTCGAAAATTAAGTGGTCCTTTAATATTAATAAGCTCAACCAATATTTTTGACCTCAATATTTTTAGCTTGTTTTCTGGTGACAAGTTCGATAATTGGTCACCTCAAAGTTCAAGCTGGGTTCCCAAAGCATGTGATCAATGTTGAATATATCAAAAAAACACTGCACATGTATCGAAGGCAATCTTTAAAACAACAAGGTATAGTATGAACAATTTGTCAGTGCATGGGAATAAATTACCAGACGGGCGGGTTGACTGGTCCAAAGCAATTTACTGATGTGGCGATCCAGTCCTAGGTGGTCAAAGGCGGTGTGTGTTGTGGGTATGTGGGGGAAATGGACGTTATGATCCCTGTATCGCCGGGGGGGGGGGGGGGGGGGGGGGGGGGGGGTGGGGTGCAAAGGAATTACTCCAATTTTGGTCTGCTGGAAAAAGTTGGACACCCCCTAATAGGGACTCACAAGCCAGTGATAAGTGATAGAGACCATAAAAGTTGCTACATGTGGCCAAATGCATATTAAACTCCAAGACCTGTAACTCTACAAATGGACAAAACCTATATCATGTCCCTTTTATATACCAAAGAGCATACTAGTTTGACCCAGGAATGTACCTACATGTATAGAGGGTCTCTGCTTGGGGGATTTCCATTTATAATTTCCAACTGCAGCACCCTCCCCTTCAACCAGATCCAAATGTCCAAGTCTGGGAAATTCTGCTTGCACCCCCACCCCCTGTGTTGAACTTTTCCAACTGGTATTTCAAGCTTTACAACTGTTGTAAATTTCAAGCAAGGAACCCCCATATGGTTAGATAATTTCCAACTGATAACCATTTCAGTCAAAATATTTTACCTAAAGTACATGTAGGACAATATTCCACTTTAGGTTATAATAACTTCAAATTTCACGGCAAATAGTGAATACTGGTTGGAAAGTCATACTATCAGTCTCAGACCATTTTAAACCTATTTCTGGTCTGAGTTTTCCAACTGATGTTGTGTCGGGCAGAATTTGTCCAACTGTTGAAAATAGTTGGCCTCCCTGAATGGCCCTGATTAGCCCGAGATCTACTGTGACTACATGTAAATTATATGCCATATGTCATTTACAGTATATAAAGCCTAAAGGCCTACTTAATATTCGAATCACCAGTTCACATTATATACAACATATTCCATAATATATACTTAGTAACTTTGGAAAAAGGAAGCTCCAAAACACTGTATTACAAAGGTGATCTCTGTGCCATGAATCTTTAATCTAGCATATTCCACCAGTACAAAACCTAGGAACTACTTGATGCTGTGACAGGGAAGTTTATAACATTGAAAAAAAAGTGCAGATATTTATATATTTCTTAATTAATACCTGTTCCTTAATAATGTATTTCACTATGCGTGAAGATCCCAACTCGAAATTGCATGATTTAAGTAACATTGTTAGTTATTATAATCATGGAATTTCTCCCGGGTATCAGTTCACAATGTCACTAGGATGCAATCTCGAGCTACTGTGAAGTAGATCATTGAGGAACAAGTATTAACAAATAGATATATTCCATGCCTTGTTTGTTCAATGTTATAAAGTTCCCTGTCAGGATAGGTCAGAACTCAGAACATCAAAAAGTTCCCAGGTTTTGTATCGGTGGAATATTAATTCTATGGGTGTAGCTAGAGTAGATAATTATGGCATGATCTACCCTGGTGGGTCATTTTATGAGAAATGGTTAAATAACAGTAAAGATTTGTCAAGGGTATTTCAGCATATATCCCGGCAAGAGAAGACCACTATACAAGGAAGTGGCTTTGGTTTTACATATGCGTAGCTATGAATAATTCCATGAATAGTAATTCAATGACAAACATCTGTGCAGTAGATATGTGAAATGTTTCAGGAACAAAATACATTAATTCATTTGCAGTATGGTGTTCAATACAGTGTGTTTTGGAAGAAGTCATATGTGGTCAAGAAAATGTTTTGATGATGTCTTTTACCAATGCCAACATATTTGAAAATCTTTCCTGTCTGTCGGTGTCAGATGGAATGTATAACGGTACATGTACCAATAACCACTGTATTTATATAATTAGTGGAGGCTATTCTTTGACGCAAACGCCCTCTAAAGGCCAAAAGACGTATAATATACGTCTTTTGTAAGTACGTCACAGTACTGATGCACCAAGCACAAACAATTTAACCAACTCAACATTGGAAAATTCCTGGCCAGTATACAACTCCCAAATACTGGACAATAACCTAGTGGTACACCCGTCCGAAACCCGACAGGACATATACATCAAACACTTGACATTAGCACTCAACAAACAATTTATAAAAAAATAAACCCCCACCAACTATCTTTTTAAACTCTTACAAGAATCCAACACATTAGGGATATATCAAATGCTCACAAAAGCTAGTCAGTAAACACAACTACCACTCATATCGTGTCACATGAATCCCACACTGACTCAGACATCGAGAACAATACTCGACGTTGGCGAAACATAATATAAAACTAGATTTTCCAACTATTAAAGGACCAAATGTACAGAGGGCACGAACAGGTCAGACACCTTAGGGTGAATAATATTAATCTATTCTTTGAGGTGGTCACCTCCGATTGTCTGTACCGTACTTTATTTTACCATTTCTCAGAAAATGACCCTGGTGCTAAAAGGTATAAATACAGTAATGCCATAATTAATCGACTACTTTAACCACAGCAGAATTATGGGTAACTTTTCAGGATTTAGTCTGAAATATGGCTTGTTGCCATTCATCGGAAAGCTCTCGGGGAGAGTTTTCCGATGAATGGCAACAAGCCATATTTCCGACTAAATCCTGAAAAGTTACCCATAATTCTGCTGTGGTTAAAGGAGTCGATTAATTAGGGCATTACTGTAAACACTTTTGAACATTAATTTATCATGCATCTTCTTTGCTCATTAGACTTTTCATCTCATTCAAGGCCCATTTCTTGTTCTCCAATTGTTTAGTTAATGAAGAATATTCTTCAACAATACTCTGAAAGTCACAGCCCACTGATTCATATGAATCCAGTAAATGGGCAAGCCTCTCCTTCTCATTGTCTCTGGACCTCAATTCGTCATTCATATATCCTTTTATTTTGCGAAGTGCTCTGGATGCTTCTTTTGTGTACGTGTCATATAGCACATTCAGTTCTAACAGTTTCATTTTAAAATACACAGCGTCACATGCCTGTAACAGCCATTGCGATTTTATCTGATTGTCATTAGAACTTGTCCCCAGAAGAAATTCTTGGATTAGTTTCTCCAACAAGAATAAGGAATCGAGTAGTGAGTTGTAGTATAACTGGAACTGTTTGTCTCGTTGTATAACATCTTCTCTTAGACTGTCTCTATGCTTGCTAAGCATATCTTTATCTTCTTTGACTTTAGTAGGTAATGAGATTGCTTTATCAAAAGAGACCGGTGATTCCTCATTCGATTGCAAACATGGTTGATATAATTCAAACAAACCTACACACTCGTTTTTCAACCTTTCCTCAATCATTGCTGCCAGATGTTCATACACCATTCTATTGCTTTTACTTGAGATCAGCTGATCTAACCCCAAATCATCTGATTCAATACCCAGCAGCGTTTCTTTTGAAGAGCAATCGGTACTGAAATTGAGGTAACATTCAGCTTCTGCCGAATTAAGCAATGTTCTCAAATACGCATAAAAATGATGTTCCTTCGCTGAAGCAGTTTTTTCAACCTTACTAATGTCATTATCCATAAGAATTTCTTGTAATTCATCATAGATAATTTTGTTCAACAACCAGGAGTGTTTTTGGTGGAGCAGTTCTTCTTCAGATTGTTTCAAATCTTTGAATGATTGTACGCTGCAACCATCTTTAGTGATGTGTTCCGAAAGATTTGTCAATAATGCCGAGAAATTCGGGTTATTCTCTAATTCTTTATGGGATATATTCAATGGAAGTTTGCTGATTATTCTGCTCATATTTACACCAGAAAACGCTTCAAATTTCGCACGACTTTCTTGAAACCCGGAAGTAAAACGTATAAAATATGAAAACCGGAAACGGAACGCCATTTAGTCCTTCCCCCGGATCAACCGGCTTAACTTCAAAGGATGAAAGTAATGAATTGTCGATACCACCTGCCATAGTTTCATAAAACGGGATATATTTTTCGCATATGTACCTCAAACTAAACATTAAAATTGCTCGCCAATGTTCCGATTCGCGTTACTGGAGTAAAGAATGAGTAAATTATTAGTGCCCCTATTGTCCTTAAGTTGATAATAAACGCTCTTTATTGTCAACTATTAGTTTATCTTGAAGTCAGCTGAGGTCAACGGCACCTATCCAATGACACTTCCCGTATTAGGCCTAAATTACCTATGTATGCCAATTTCCCCACATATCTTCTGAGCTGATAATAAACGCTCATCATTGATCATATATGTTAAGATAATTTATTAGTCACCATTTCAGTCTTCTGATGTAAAAGTTGCCTAACACATGATATTCCCCTGGTCAGGAGACCCATCGGTACCAGTTTACTACATATCATCTAAGCTGATAAGTAACGCTCTTTGTTGGTCATATATTGGTCAACGGAACAGGTATATACAATTAAACTCCCCGGGTCAATATACCACTATATACCAATTACAGTGACCAGGGTCCAACCATTTTTGTATGTGATTTAATTAATAGTGCCCTTTAAGTCATGGAGCTCAAAGGCACCTATCCCATGACACTCGGCATGATCGGGTCAATTTAACCTAGCGAATCAATTTTCAACGACCATGTACTCCAACCAATTTGGGAATACAAATTTACAAATTTAAAAGCGATCAGGGTCCAACCGTTTTGATTATATAATGAATTATTGAATAGTCCCCCCAAAAAAATCGGAGGACTTTTATAAGCAGCATGTCCGTCTGTGCGTCCGCCGTCCGTCCGATGATTTTTGACGGAGTTATCAGGGGGAGTCTGCAAAAAAAAATCCGTATATAGGGCCGGGGTGGGTGGGTGGTCCAGAGGCCGAAAAAAATCGTGCTTGTAATTTTTTTCCAAAATGGGTTTTTTTCAAACAATTTACAAGTACTGACCATGCATGTGATGTTGTTTGTAAGCATGTTAGTACCATGCTTGTGGGAAAAGGGCTATATAGGCAGCTATAGTGACTCTTTAGCCTCAGATTTAGCAACATTCTGGATTTCACATGATCCCGGCCCACTTCACAGTGGACCACCGTAATAGCGTTCAGGAAACTTATGATCAACGGAAGAAATATTTAGTAACAAAATTAATATATTACCTGAATAAAAGTAACAAAACAAAAAAACTGTATCACAAATTGGATATACTACATGGTGAATACTCAATGATGACTAGATATCATTAACCTGATCGTTGCATAACATGAAATTGAAAAGGGTATCTCATAAATTTCTATTATCGGGGGTATAATAACCATATATCTATGTGTATACCTAACCAAAAACAATTCCCGTCCCCATCCCACCCGGTGGATAAGACTAAATAGTTCTTTGGTCATTCACAAATAATTGTGGAACCCCTGACATGTTTACCACTATTTACACTGGCCAGTGTTCTCCGTCAGACACAACAACTCGATATATTAAGGCTATAATGGGGTCTAGGGCGATTTGTGACATATAGTGTATACCTACACAATGCTTTATTATTGTTGTTAGATACTGCATGAAAACACCAGGTAACACCTGGAAATACATTTTATTTTTCGTTTTTCTGATCTGTGTTTCCCAATTAAGCATGTTATTGCTTGAGTCTTAGTGGTACACAGCAAGAGTTTGCACCAAAAAGGATAGTGGAATGGGATTGAAAGGCAGTTAACACAGTTATTGAAGAACGGCTAAAAAAAAACTCTGAAATTTTGATAAAAACATGAGAAAGGGGGGTGTGTCCCCAAAATTTTGGAGGAAAACAATATTTTTTTTTGCACAAATGGGGTGGTGGGTCCATCGGGGTCGGAAAAAAATAAATCTTTTTGGGCCCTATATGTGCAATTTTTTTCCAGACTCCCCCTGGAGTTATGTCCTCTTTTCTACTTAGAAATCGCGGTTTTCCGGTTGTCCGGATGGTAACTTGAACAAAATTCAATTAAATTTATTTTTAATTGGTATGTGGTTCAAACAGGCCAAGTTCGAATGTGGTCATGGTCCGATTATTTTTAGGGAGTTATGCCCCTTTTCCGACTTAGAAATTGTTTTCGTGTTGTCCGGATGGTAACTATAAAACAAATTTAAAAATAATTTCTTGATATTTGATATATATGTGGTTCAAACTTGAGAAGACGCAGGCCAAGTTCGAATGTGGTCACCGTCCGATCATTTTTGATGGAGTTAAATAAATGCACCCCTTTTTCGACTTAGAAATCGCTGTTTCGTATTGTCCGTATGGTAACTTAAACTATATTCACCAGAATATCTTGATATTTGGTACGTGGTTTGTATGGGAAGCCAAATTGACATTTAATAAATAATTGAGCTTAAGCGCAATAAGGAAGTGCAATAAGAATATTCCTTATTGCGCTTAAGCGCAATTATAAATTCATTAAGTGCAATAAGATATTCCTTATTGCTCAATTAGATTTTCCCTTGTTGCACTTAATTGCGCTTAAGCACAATTACATCCTTATTGCCCAAGCGTAATTAATATCTCCCTCATCAGATCACCCCTCTGCAAATAGTAGAATCTGAATAGGCCTACATGTGGACAATCACCAATAAACTCCACCCATCGCACCATGGACTACACCATTTGAATTAAGGGGAGTTTATGTAATGTGGAGTACAATAAGGAAGATTTTTAATTGCGCTTTTAAGCACAATTAGAGAATCCCTATTGCACTTAAGCGCAATAAGATATTCCTTATTGCGCTTAAGTGCAATAAGATATTCCTTATTTTCGCTTTTAAAAGCGCAATTATCAATTATCTATTAAATGTCAATTTGGCTTCCCATAGGTTTAAACTTGATATGATGCAGTTTTCGAATGCGGTCATGGTCTGATGATTTTTGATGCAGTAATGCACCATTTTCGATTTAGAAATTTATGTTTTCGTATTGTCCGAATGGAAACATGAACAATGTTCAACAGAATTTCTTGATATTTGGCACGTGGTTCTCATTTGAGCAGACGAAGACTAAGTTCTATTTTATTCCACTTCTAAAAAATAGCATTTGTGTGTCTGAATGATAAATTGAGCATTCTACAAACGAATATCTTGATACTTGGTGTGTGGCTCACCTTTCATTGTCTATAGTTTGAGTAACATTTTTTGCAGAATTTTAATTGTTTGTTCTTTTAAAAAGGCCAACGTTCCACAAAAGCCACCTCGATTCGGGGGGCGTGGGGTCTGCGATATTTTATAAGAATTGTTTATTTTTGCCCATTTATGTCGTCCTACTCAGATGCCATCGGCAATAATAATCCCATGACACTCCTCGGTCCTCGGATCAACTTACCCCTGTGAATCAATTTCGACGACCAGATTCCAACAATTTTTGGTATAGGCTATATAATTAATTATTTTGTTAAATTAATATTAATTATTAGTGGCATCTATCCCATGACACACCCCGGGTAAATTGACTCCTGTGTACAAATGTTCAACTCCGAAGGTCCAGTTGTTTCCAAGGTCGCCCATGCATAGCCAGACAGACAAATTATCAAACAAATTTGAGTTTTATTAGTATAGATATAAAAGATAGGCATGCATGCAACGTTAATTGTGCACGCACAAGACGGCCTTTAGAAGGTATACAAAATATGTGTAGCCTATATACAGCCCTGGGTGTGCAGGCCTGGCGGTCAAGAAAATCCAGGAGGGCTATTAATAGCCCTCCTAGATTTGCCTATGAGGGCTATAGCCCTCCTCAACTTTTACATTTTTGATATTTTACCCGAGTTAATACTCATGCCTGGAAGTTTGATAATTGCAGATAGGAGTGCTGAAAATAGCCCTCTTGGTTTGCATTAGAAGGCTAATAAGCCCACCTAGACTTCCTCTCTTCTCTTGAATTCATGTTATCTGTGCAGTGGATATTTCTAGTGGCATTGAACACAGCCTGGTTCTTTGTTGCTGAGAACATACCAGAAGATGTCAGAGATTAGCAGAAAGATTTTGTTATATGTCCTAATAGGTTACAGTTTCACAAAGTGAATTTCATGTTGGCGAGTTTTTACCAGCTTTGGGGGGGGGGGCTGAAAATAGCCCTCCTGGGGTCAATTTTGCGAGGGCTGTAGGAGGGCTATCAAACAGGATCAAATAGCCCTCCTCAGATTTCCAGGCCTGACGGTGTGCAAGGCGGCATGGTTGGTGTGATCGTGGATATTTCATTAAACACATTTCAGCAGTAGGAAATTATACATGCATACATTTGCATAATATCAGTTGGAAAAGTTTGTGACAAAAGTTAGTTAGTTCCTCCACAGGGGCCTGTAACGCGCTCCGCTGTCCGCCCCCTTTTGCACTGCCCATATACGCCGCTCTATATACGCGCCTTCTTCGCGTTAATGGAACATTATATAGACAAGGGGCTCTGTAGAAATTCAACGTTTCACCATCGCTCGGGAGTCGCACAAATTTAGCCCATTCACCCCAGTAATGATAACGATATATACACGGATGGATCGGCAAAGAATTCATCTTTCAATAAATACCACAAACTCCCATCAGAAACATTCATACACGTTGCATTTGATAAAATTTTAACCACCGAATATTGTCTCCGGAGAGCGTATTTTTTCGATTTGATCCGGCTCAGACAGCAATGGACGCATGTGTATCGAAATTCACCACCCATGCAGTTTACTATCATTAAAAATCGTTCAAACGGACAACTAAATATCTGGAACTTAGTGATTTATTGTCGACTAATAATTTATTTACTCATACAAATCAACACATTGTCAGTAAACAATTCTAATAGAGGAGAAATCTGTCGATAATTCCAACTTTAAAAAAGAAATTTGTCAAGTGACACAGTTCCTAAGTTTAATATTCATTGTGACCTGACCTTTCTATGACTGACAGAGTAGAAACAGCCAATCACCGCTCAGTGTTAGAATCGAGGTCCTCATTTTAATATTCATTATGACCTGACCTCGATTCTAACACTGAGCGGTGATTGGCTGTATCTACTCTGTCAGTCATAGAAAGGTCAGGTCACAATGAATATTAAACTTAGGAACTGTGTCACTGACCTTTCTATGACTGACAGAGTAGAAACAGCCAATCACCGCTCAGTGTTAGAATCGAGGTCCTCATTTTAATATTCATTATGACCTGACCTCGATTCTAACACTGAGCGGTGATTGGCTGTATCTACTCTGTCAGTCATAGAAAGGTCAGGTCACAATGAATATTAAACTTAGGAACTGTGTCACTTGACAAATTTCTTTTTTAAAGTTGGAATTATCGACAGATTTCTCCCCTATTAGAATTGTTTACTGACAATGTGTTGATTTGTATGAGTAAATAAATTATTAGCCGACAATAAATCACTAAGTTCCAGATAGTTAGTTGATCGTTTGACCGATTTTTAATGATAGTAAACTGTATGGGTGGTGAATTTAGAGACGCATGGCGTCCATTGCTGCTGAGCCGGATCAAATCGAAAAAATACGCTCTCCGGAGACAATATTCGGTGGTTAAAATTTAATCAAATGCAACGTGTATGAATGTTTCTGATGGGAGTTTGTGGTATTTATTGAAAGATGAATTCTTTGCCGATCCATCCGTGTATATATCGTTATCATTACTGGGGTGAATGGGCTAAATTTGTGCGACTCCCGAGCGATGGTGAAACGTTGAATTTCTACAGAGCCCCTTGTCTATATAATGTTCCATTAACGCGAAGAAGGCGCGTATATAGGCGGCGTATATGGGCAGTGCAAAAGGGGGGCGGACAGCGGAGCGCGTTATAGGCCCCTGTGGTTCCTCGCATTAGTATTTTTAACTCAGTGGCTTGACGAGGTTTATCACGATTTCGAAACCCGACATGGGAGAAAATCGGGACCGATTTCAAGCTTGATATGAGGGACATCTGAATGTGCCATTCTGATCGTTACGTTGGTCATTCCTATAAGACATGAGAATGTGTTCACTGAAATTCAGATTATCCATCGAGCTGAAAGATGATCGTATTAATACTGGTCATACTGTTCCGGATTACACACACTTAGAACCCGTTTCTATTATTCCGAACTTTGAAACTGTCAATTTCAAGAACGATAACCCTAATTTAGTTCACACAAAACTAGAATATCGATAGGAAGTGATTTTTGACTTCGGGGACCAATTATCGATAAATAAATTGATCGATCAAGAGTGAAAATCAATATCTACAGTATCGTAACAATCATAATCACAATTTGACTATCGATGGTATTGTTTTTGGAATAAAAAAGTAAGAGAAAGACTAAGACTCAGTAAGACTAACTTCACTAAGACTAAGACTAAGAGGTTACAAATTATGGCAATCTCACACGACTTCCCCGTTCAGTTAATTTTGGGCTGAAGTTTGTTTTAATGTGCCGCCAACCTCCCCCAAGCCCACCCACCTTAAAAGTGTTTTTTTCCTATAGTTTTTTTGTAATCGTGTCTCTGTGGTGTCATTCTTTTGGTATGCCCGTTATTTAAGGTGATTTTTTACTAAATAACGCGTATGTTACTGTTAGAGTTATATTTCTTTTAAAAACTCAAAACATTGGGCGACAAATTCTCATGACGGGGAAGTCGTATGATATTGCCCAAATTATAGCACAGGTCAGGCCCAGGGTCACGAGGGTGACCTGTCCACTGACCTAGATCATACGACGACATACCACCATGAATCACTACTCTGGCTAACGCACGTATAGAGATCATATTCCACCAGTACAAAACCTTGGGAACTTTTTGAAGTTGTGATAGGTAACCTGTACTGCACGGCTGTAGTCGAAAATCTACGGTATAGTCAAATTTGGACTAGGTAACCTTATACAATCATGGAGTTTATCCATGGTATTGGTAATTAAACTCAGTATTTTTTGCGATATCGGCTCACCAAAGGGCCAAGGCAAAGTCTCTAAAAAGTGCTCATGCAATTTTGAGCGTGGACCACCCCATACATTGAAGTAAATTATCGAGGAACAAATATAAACAAATAAATATATTCCCTGCCTTGTTTGTTCAATGTTATAAAGGATCCGGGCCCACTCGCCCCAGGGCCAGCTCGCCCCAGGCAGTTTTTGGGGCGAGCTGGCCCACCTTTCCGGGGCGAGTCGGCCCGGGTATTACATTTGTATTAAAGTTGTAAATAAGTTAATTTATATTTATATATTAATTTTTTAAGTTCATATTATGATATATTTCAGAGTTATGTCCATCAATTTCGACATTTATATTACTTTAGGCAAGATAATAGCCAGTAGGCCTATATGATCCTATATCACACTAGTTGGTCTGAACGACGAACCAGCGAATTCTTAAATAACAATGATGATCTGTTTTCACATTCTTGATATTAAAGTTTCTCTTATTCTCTGAGTTCATCTCACTATCTCTGGAGTTTGGGAAACCCTTAGCCGTTATTGTCCCTATTGTATCCTATCAAAACAATAAAAGCAGGTTGTTTACACAGTAACCAGCCGACTAATCACACCTCACACTTCAGAGGGTGAGATGGCATAGCAGAACAAGCTATCAGAGATTGTGTTGCAACAACATCAGCCCATCTAAAGCCACGGACCGACACCACAAAACGAGCGGTCAACAAGTATAGATCAAAAGTTATGCCGCCAGAACCATCCGACCTGAAGTTCACAATCGACTTAGCTTTTCTGCAATGCGACGAGTTTTTGGTTGCCGACCTCCAATTAGATGTGGCCCGACATCTAATCTTTTCCACTCCGTTCCAGCTAGATCTTCTGAATAAATCCAGGCGATGGTTCATAGATGGGACTTTCAAGGTAATTTCATAATTTATATTATAAAATGTATAAAGATTTCGTGGAAAGATTTGTTACAAATTAAAAACAAAATTATTTTAATTCATTAAAAATTTTATTCAAATTTAAAAATAAATATTTTAATTCAAATTTTTTATTTTTATTTATTTATTCTTTGAAACTATTATCATTTCAGATTCTTGGAGCCCCTTTCAGCAAGAACTGACGACAGGTGCATTCCTGAAGAAATGTGCGAGATTATATCTGAAGAGCAAAGCATCAAGAGGAGCGGCGGCGGCCAACTGATTCATCATTCATTCATATGCATTCATTCGTACTTTTTACATATTCATTCACGTTATTATGTATATATGTTCTTATGTTATTATTGTTATCATCCGAATAAATAATTATCACTACTACCCAACTATCCAATCTATCTCCTGACAACCCTTAGAGAGAGACAGAGGGAGAGAGTGAGAGAGAAAGCAAGCAAAAAGACACAAACGAAAACCAACTTAAATAAGACATTATCCCTTGGGGCGAGCTGGCCCGGGGCGAGCTGGCCCGGGGCGAGCTGGCCCAGGTCGACTGGGGCGAGCTGGCCCTGGGGCGAGTGGGCCCGTTTCCGTTATAAAGTTCCCTGTCAGAAGGGGTCTGAACATCTAACAGTTCACGGGTTTTGTACTAGTGGAATATGAATTATACGGGCATTAGCAAGAGTCGAGATTCATGGCATGATCTAAGGGTGAACCACACGGGCCACAGATCGATCTATATAATCAGCCCTCTTAATTCAGATTGTTTGGCTTCCGCAATCCGCTATGGCAACCCTTTGCGCCATGGCCCAGATTGCTTCAGCAAATTGCTTCAGCATTAATTACTGATTGCCGTAGCCAATTATGATGGCTGATATAATAAACACAGTTACTGGACATAATGTCCCAAAAATATGGTTTTAATCAAATATGTAAATCGCTATTATTATGTATTATAATATTAGGATACCGATTTATAAATTCGCTTAAAACCTTATTTTTGGATTTACCTCCAGTAACTGTGATATAAATAACCTGATCATGCTAAATTTGATCGCTTGATATATTATTCCTGACACAGTGCTCATTGTTGTAAGAGTGGGAACTCTAATTTTAAATTTTGTTTGATTGAAGATTTTGTCATGTTTATATTGACTATTCTCAGTAAATAATGATTCCGTGAAATGTAATCAAAAGTGAACCGTCTCAAGTAAAGATATCGGGAAATACTTTTTCACGCAACGTGTAGTATTGCCATTAGAGGTGCCGCTATTATTGATTTTGATAATCGATAATCGGTCGTCAATAATCGTCTATAATCGATTAATCGTACCTAATATTAATAACATTAGTGGAAGTATTCCGTAATATGGCCTATTGGCTGGGTGTTGGTTAACTCAATAACTGCACTGTCGCTGGTTGTATTAACAGGTTGAGGCATCGGCTGATGTATTTTTACGTTAATAAAGTGCTGCATAAACCACTGTTAATGACTAATGAGCGCAATGTATTGAATACCAGCACAGTTCTCAGCGATGTTATGGTTATAATATTTGTGAGTTCATTTGAACGAACGTAGCGATTAATTTCAGTTTTGTGAATAGCCAAGTATACAAACAATATAAAAGTAGGAATGAACGATGGACCGCCGGCAGTTCCTAAAAAAAGGAATCAAATGTTACGGAAACTATAAGTTTCATCAAACTTCCAGAGCGTGGTTAACACCCCCACCCGCAAATTGCAGGACTCGGAACAAGCTACATGTACATAAGTATTTGATAACAGTCAGTTTCATTCAGCATTCACCACACGATATGCGATAGCCTTTACTAGTAACTTCTAATTATACATTTGTACTTATGCAAACAAAGTACACTCGCAATTACATTGAGGAGAACATCGCTGATTAAAATGCCATATATATTGGTTCCCTGGTTTTAGAGAGAATGTCAATCAACTTCCCATTGGTCCAATCATATTCAAGGGCGAGTGCATTCAGTTCATTGATCACAGTGACAGTCGGCATATTTCAAAGACATAGTGCTACCTTTCAAGTATAATATACAACGATGTCGCAATGTGTTCAAATCTGCAGTGCTGCCAATTTGTAGAATATACAACGACCCGACGAGAAACCATGTCGCATCACCATAGAACTGCCGACTGTTTGCAACATATATTAGTAGTACTCATGTTATTGGAATCTCTTTGATACGCGATCAAAGGATGTTAACACATCGGTTGTAGATTAAACTGTGTAAAACAAACACGGTATTCAATAATACCAGGCATTTTCTGACGTTCCGAAATAAATAACACAGATTAATCGACGATGGAAATGGTAATCGATTATCGGCTTTATCAACGGTTCATCGATTATACGATTAATCGTGGCACCCCTAATTGCCATGGAACAGACTTCCTGATATGATAGTTCACATAACATCTTTGGACGATTTCAAAACAATGACTGACTCTATCCTCTACCAAAAGAAGTACAAATATGACTGATCATTAGCACTGTTTGTGACGTATACCATTATGATTATTCACTTACACATGTACATATGTATAATCAATTAATATTGGAACCATAAGTTGCAAGACTTGTACTGCAATAAATGATTAACTTCTGATATCTTCCAGGTTGAATGCTCTCAAGTCTCAATATCACAGTAATGAAGCATGCAGTGAATTGTTGCAAGACAAGAAAAGGTGTGACACTTACCTTATATTGATATTTATTGATCTGTGATTACTCCGTTTTCCCCAGTATGCCAAAAATTGCACCGATCAGTAGGTATCATTGTGATGCCTGATGGATCATAAAAGTGTATCTTGGAAAGGGCAGGGCTTAAACTTAGGCTGGGACGGGGTTTTATGTTAGGAAATGAGCAGTTGTATTGGGACAAATATTGCCTTCAGATGTGTAAATACCAGGGCTTGATATTCCCATAATTCAAGTCGGTAAATACTGTGCCAAAAATACGTTCACAATAAACATCACCATGCAATGATTTTGCATTCTTGGTTCAAAATTTCAATATTTTCTCCCAGCACCTGATATGTCCAGATATGCCCTAATTCTACCAATCTAAAGACTTGGTACCTTACTCAGTCGTACTTAAATTCGGGCGGTACTATTTTTCTCTCAGTTTTGAATTTGTGCACTTTAGATTCGCACACCCTGTTGCAAGAATTCAAAACTGACAAATTGTGTTTGAAAAACAGTTTCAGTTCTTAATCATCCCTGGAGATAGATATGTACTAGTATATTAAAGACCACTGCAAGGAAAGTACTAGTATACATCAAATAGAACATGCATGTCTTGCATCTTAAAGACACGGTTGGCCTTGGCGGTGGGTATCCTGTGAAAATATCTCCACCCGTCAAAAACCGCCACAAACAGAAAGAACATCAAAATGCAGATAGACTTTGTCCGTATACAAATAAGAAAAATCGCATAAACAGTATGTTATGGACATATATTTGACCATTGTTATGTAAACAAAAGCATAAAAAGTAACTTTTCTGGTGTTTGTTTATATTATGATGGTAAACATAAAGAGCATTCTTTGTTGGTGAATACCTGATATGGAACTAATAAAGAGCGTTTATGCCATTTGTGTGTGATTAGCCAGTAGCATTGTGCTGTCTTCTGTAACACAATCAGGCTCTTGCTTAGGTAAAATATAGTAGGTCTTTATGATAACAAGCTGTTTACGCGATGGTCATGGTATATATGAACGGAACTGTATGCGTTTTAATGTTTTTCTGTTTACGGTGTTTGGAACAAATATGAATATTTTCGACAATTAAGGCCGCACGTGCCTTTAATGTTGTTGAAAAGACAGTTGCTTGTATATGGTCCAAATAATCATTCTGATACCAGTAGTGAAATAGTTAGGCCATGACTAATTAAGTTTTTGTTCAGCGTCATCCAGGGTTCTGATAATTATATGGGAAATGCAGTGATTATTTATTATTAATTATTCATGATAGGTTTCTGAAGGTACTTATATAGTACAATTTAATTATTATAAAAATAAATATTAACACCAATCTTGTTTACATTCATTTTATGCGAATGAAGCATTTCTGCCAAAAAAAAAGAAATGCGGCGATTGACACTAAACATAAAATTAATTAACCATGGCCTTATGGATATCATTGAATTGAACTCAAAAGAAGTATAACTACAACCGTGTTAGCTACTGACTTCTGAAAAAATAAACTCTTGACTGCTTGAATTTTAAATAGTTGCTGCATTGACAAATTCAGGCTGCTTGACCATGGTGTGTGTCACTTCATTAATGACGTTGGAGGTAAATATAATAGTCTATTATCTATCTGTCATATAGTCCTCTTGTCTGGTATAAATTATAGAGTGTTACTATTTTACACTCAGTTTTAAATTCGCGCACTGATGGGTGCACAAAAAATAATAGTGTGTGAATTTAAAATTGAGAAAGGTACATTGTAGATACTTTTTCATGAAAATGAATGGAATTTTTTTACTCATATTCATTCTGTTTGAATGGTTTCTGTCTTCTCTTTCTCTTCAGCACCCTGAAACAAAAAGATGTTGGTTCGCAGTATCCATTCTGTACGTCTCCTGTCATCGTGTCCCAATCCTGTGACCTATATAAGCCATGTGGCAGCAAGGGACTCTTGCATCAGGTCAGCAGGGAACAGGTGCAAGGTCCATACAAGTCACTCAAGCAGTAACATCCACTACCACTCAACAAAGGCCACTCAGCCAAAACTAATTGAACTGAAGTCAAGAGGACTGATTGAGGTCAAAGGTCATGATTCTAGGAACCTGCTACAAGGACTCCTCACAAACAACATAGAATGTCTTGGTTGCCAGAAAATGAGCCTATATACAATGTTACTTAATGTACAGGTTGGTACAATGCTATACAAATATATGTGCTCACAATGAACATTGTGCCATGTCCATAAGTATAGTCGAGGGTTCCATATGCCCATCTGTCGGTATGAAAGTTTATGCATTATACCGGTAACTTAGGCAGTGGTTGACGCATTTTGTTGTGGATTGGTATGGTGGTGGAAATGATATCCACATGCCATGGGTTTCGTCCACCACTACCTACCAGACTAAAGTCTTATCTTTGTTCGACCTATAAATTTATCACTGTGAATATTACTACTAAAGTATTGTTCATCAAATCATAATATCCTTTGGTCCAGTATAGTGATTCAGAAGTTCTCAATAAAATATCTTGACTTTGCAGTTTAGAATAGTCTGTCGTGTTGATAGAAACTACTAGTAAGATGTTTTGATGTGTTATTGTTTCCAGATGATTTCTCTATCAAGAATAAAACCAATTGGTGTACATGTACTTATGATTTATGTCATGAATGAATAGTTAGTACCAACTTTGCAAACCTGGATAATTTAGTACCCAACGCAATGGATAACAACCAATTCAGCATTATTACAGTGTCAAGTTCGCTTCCAGGATCTGCCCATTTCAACATGTTAGAATGAAAATTTTCACAGCTGTTTGTCATCATAAATTTGTTAAAACAAACATATTTATCATTATATTTATCGATGTTGACAACATAATGGCAGATAAGTATCATGAACATCAATTATATCACATAATATTGGGCTGGACTTCAGCATTGAAATAATGTTCGCATGTGTTCTCGGTGAAGTGACGGTCTTAAATACTATACTAGAGAAACTTCGAAATAGCTGGATGCTGCAAACTTCCTAACTTAGGGCACATGTGCAGATCTATGTGTTATGGGTGTAACATTTTTATATGCCCGTTTGAAAAAACGGTCGTTTTATGTAAATGGGTTGTCCGTCCGTCCGCTTTTGGTTTCCGGATGATAACTTTAGATTGAATTGAGTGAACTGAACCAAATTTGGTATGTTAGTTTACCACACCAAAATACAGATGAAGTTCGAATATGGGTTTCGTCCGCATGATTTTGACTGAGTTATGTCCTTCTTCGACTTAGATTTTACCTGATTTGTGGTTTCCGGATGATAACTTTAGATTGAATCAAGTGAACTGAACCAAATTTGGTGTATTAGTTTACCACCCCAAAATACAGATCTTTGTTCGAATATGGGTTTCATCAGCATGATTTTGACTGAGTTATGCCCCTTTTTCGACTTATATTTTACCTGATATGCGGATTCCGGATGATAACTTTAGATTGAATCAAGTGAATTGAACCAAATTTGGTATACAGATCAAGTTCAAAGATGGATATTAATTTCAACTTAAAATGTTTATATTTTGAGGTTTCTGATTGATAAAAAAAAATTATGGTATGTGAATTTTTCAGTCAAAAATACCACACTTGAAGTTATTGTGTTTTATTTATGTTATTATTTCGTCTTAAGTCAAAGGTTTCAAAAAATGAATTAAACCTTGCCCCACTCTACTCCAGAAACGGAAGTATTATGCTACGCCCCGACGGCGTGCTGTTGTTTGTAATGTTAAGAGAGCTATTGAGTTATACCTTGTGACAAAGCCCTAAAGGGAACCTTTATGCAGGGTTTCCGCTAGGGGTCGGGGGAATGGGTCCGGTAGCTGCTATGGGGAAAACCCAGTAAATAATTAAATATACTGTATGAAGACCGATTTATCTGTAATTTTGCCATTTACTGTACCGGCCAATGTATAAGTCGCAACTTTCTAACCCAATTTCCCTTATTAAAAACTTCCTGCGACTTATGGATCGGTATGTCATGAGGGGCATTTTTCATCAGGATTTTGAGAAACAAACAGCGATCACATGTAAGCAACAAGACAAAATGCCGGTGCAAACTAAATCTAAAAAGATGATAAATCCGATATTTAAAAAAAAGAAATAAACAAATCTATTCTCACTGTGTCTGTGTGTCTTTATTTTATTCCCTGTCTCACCAGGGTCTCACACATTTATATCAAACTATATGTATTAGTAACTGATAATTCAACTGCAAAAGAGCAGCAAAACATTGGGCGTCCTTGACCTGACTAATAATCGTGGACATGTGCATGATATTCAATGACTGCGGTATAATAGCTTTGATTATCTCTATTATTGTGACACAGTTAACTGCACGTGTCTGCAAACTTCTACTAAATGGCGTCACATCGGAATGATTATCTAAGTCAGCCCGGGAACGAGCATTAGACAAACTCTTACTCTGAATGGGGCATTGACGCGAAGCCGCGAACTTTTGTATGTTGCACAAAGATTCTTTAATGATGATCGCCAATAGCCCGAGCGTTTTCATGCATCAATTCGCGGCAATGAGGCAACCACTAAATTGACGATCCATTGCCCCAAAACAACAGTAAGCCAAGTCACAATTTTATATTACTATAAATGATACAATATAAATTTGTGTGTTTCCTCATGCCTCAAATTATACACATGTTTTATACAAGTTGGAATAATGATGAATAAATTAGTACAAATGCCCCGTCAATATTCATCTCAAGTTAATAAATGAGGCAGTTTTTATGATCCACGTTCCCATACTCTGAAGTAAATTGAACCAATGATATCTCCCTTGATAGGGAATTCCCCACCAATCACGTGGGGGAATCCCGTGGAACTATTTGTGGGGTGTCACTATTTATGGTTTATTCATGCTGTTATTTTTTTTTCTGAAGATGGACTGTGTCGATTCCATTTGGTCATTGTTAATGAAAATATGATTAGATATCATATATAACCTGCTGAGACAGACAAGACTGAACAAGTTTTTAATAACGTCATTTATTTGTGTATGAGCGGGATTTCATGGCAAAGGTCGGCAGGGGGAATGGGTCCGGGCGGCGGACCCGCAGCCGGCCTGGCGGAAACCCTGCTTTATGGGTTATATATGACAATGAGTGACTGACCTGATTAGAAATCTGACTGATATATTGACATAATCCGGCACAATTTAAAAATATACTCAAGCATGAATGAACATGTGGTCACGTCGGAATTGGTTTGATCTTGTATCAGTCACCACTTCATCAAAACAATCATAACATTTCTTTTGCATCGTCAGACGTAGAATTTTGTAGATCAAAGGCACAGCGTTTTGAATATTTGAATGTTTGTATAGTAACTTGATTATGTGACATAGCTGAACACTGACAAGTAGGTTGTCCCAATGAGACATCAAAAGCATCGCTTTTCTGGCGGCTTACAGGTTTCTGTGTCCCCCACATGATGTCTGAATATCTAGATCAGCAACATAATACAGTAACCACGACCAGTTGGCCGTATTTGGGGTCCACGACAATTGTCTGCTTTATTATGCCTTCATACACACAGGCGATCATAAATATAGAAGAATATTGTAATTTGTATGCAGCAATGATAGTTGCCAATGAAACTTTTATCTATACCTTTCTGGGAAATATGGCAATTAGCCGACTAGGAGATTGCTAATGATTATCGCCAAAATTCTAGTTGACATCGACTAATCGTTTCAACACTAAATTTGATTCACAATTGCTTTGATTTTGATTATTAGACATGACTCAAATTCAAATAATGTCATTTCTCCTTCACTAATTTAATAAGATTTATGTTTTATTGCAGGGGCGAGTTCTCTATGACCTCATGTTGTACAATGTTTCGATAAACACTGATGAAAACAAGATTTTCATGGAATGTGAAAAAGGTGCAATTCCTGACATTATGAAGCTACTCAAGATTTATAAGATAAGGAAAAAGGTGAGAACAACCTCATTTCAACCCATGTGCAGGGCCACTCAAACACAGGTTGTCCCTTAGCACTGGTGACTAGTAATATACCTTACCCATATTTAAATTCGCGCAGTACTATTTTCTATCTTGCACTTCAAATTTGCTCAATGTGTTGTGCGAATTCTAAGCAGACAAAAATATTACTGCAAAAACCTTGTATCTGATGACAGTTTCAGTTCTTATTAGTTCATATAGATACATGCATAGATTAAACACCATCACCACAAATATGAACATCAATCAGAATATAACTGTTCATTATCTGGTGTTGACAATTTGTGTTTATAACACTCCCATCTTGGTTTCATATATTTTAAATACTTGACGTGACGTTATAACTAACTATATGGCCACGGCTTCACTCCTGGATGTAGATTTTCAGAATTCCCAACTATCACTATAATTTGGCATTGAGACATACCGGTAGCGTAAAATTGCCACTACTATTATTAATTTCAGCTTAAATCCTCACCCATCACTATTATTTGGCCATCAAAATCATTAGGCACAGTGCCTAATGATTTTCACTTGAGAATAACTCTCTTCTTTTCCCTGTGAATTCGGTAAACTTTGAAGACAAACTATTTTTTGCTCAGTATTAAATATCGCAGCACTGCACAAACTTGAATATGAGTACCGAGTAGGGTAGAGACAAGTCTGACCGAGGGATATAACTTGGGATGCAATGATGACACGTAGTAGTTGGCTAAATATAGGAACCCACATGGCCATCAGAAAAAAGTAGTCATTGATAAATTCGAGAAACGACAAGAAAACTCATACAAAGTGTGCAATGAACACTACATCGCAAATTTATGTATGGTGAACTTAGTGCAGCCAATATCACATTGCTGATCAATTTTCCTATTCTTGTTAAGATAATAAGACAGTAAGAAGGGACATGGCTAGTGGTCTCCATTGGGGGTATCCATGTCCAACTTATTACAGTAAAACCTCTCCAAACCGAACACCCTTCGGACTGGCCCTTCTGTTCGGTTTAGGGAGGTGTTCAGTTTATAGAAAATTGCACTAGGATCGGAATGTATTGACATCGTTACTAAGAGTTGTCGAAGCACAACCAACTCATTATTGATTAAGTTAACTTTATTGAATAAAGTACCAAATAAAATATAAATAACAATATATAAACCAACTCATTATTGATTAAGTTAACTTTATTGAATAAAGTACCAAATAAAATATAAATAACAATATATAAAACATGGTATAATAAGAAGTAAAACCATGGTATATTAAGACATAATACATGTATAGATAAGACAGGACACATGGGAACGATACATTTTACAATGAATTGCGGTTTTTGAAAATGTTGCTGACAGGCATAGTAGTTTCGTACTCTTGTATATGTGTATCGATTTAGTTAGCGGTCTTTTGTTCGGCGATTATAACAGCAGGTGTCTGATTAGATAACTGTATGCCATTTCACACATTGAGTGAACAATGGTGACTTCACTGAGAATATAGCACTGACACTTTGTATTTATATCAATCATTGTGTTGAGTTGGACTCTTATTTTTATGACTAGTTTCCAAACTAAACACTAATTCGCTAAAAGTACACAATGATAGTGTAATGTCACCAATACAGTGTTAATCAACCTCTCACTATGAATGAACCATCACAAAAACGACTGCTCAGGGTTGAATGTAGACAATAAATTTAAACTATTAAAGGATCCCCAGTCTACCCCAAAGCCAACAATTTGGAGCTCTGCATCAAGTATGTCAAATATACCACACGTGCATTCAGTTGGTATCGCTTTCCCCATTCAGATTTCTGAGGTAAAAATGAATGTATTCCTTCAATTATGGACTAGAAAATTCACATCTGATGTTCAGAATAGAGAAATTCCATTTTACAGAGGTAATTTTTAGTGAGAATGCACTTGGGTGTATTCAGGACCAGACAATTTGTTCGGTATGGAGAGGGATTCAGTTTATAGAATGTCCGGTTTGGATAGGTTTTATTATATTTCCACTGCACTCCCCTCCCCCTTGTAGAACCAAATTTTGAACTCTGGGAAAATTCAATTGCACCCCCGTCACCCTGGTTTGTTGCACTGACATGGACACAAAATATTGTTGAACTTCATCGAGATTCATATTACAATATTTGTCGACCTACAATATAGGCCGCACAATTACAGTTCTGTTCTATTTAATTTCATCGCCAAGTACTAATCCTAAGCCCAAACAAGAAAAGCACTCGCATACAGCCTTGATTTTACATATCTTGCCGCAACCTTAATGTATCTTCCAAGCCCTGCACACATATTTGGATAGATACCATCATTCTTGTTTTCAATTGGCCAACCAAAGAAAATGACAAATGATTGATGATTGTTTTGAAGACAAAATATTTGCTCACAAAAACACTTATTGATAAATATTATGAAAATATATTGGGTGATGTAGAAATAAATCTTGTATGGATTAAGTTTATGACATAATTAGCTGGGGTACCCGGTGTTGCTCGGGTAAAGAAGATCAGAAACAAATTAAAGTGCTTTGACATACATTTACACAATTTCAAAGAATTTCTCTGTACACCAAATTGGTGGTCTTCCCTTCTGCTGCATGGATGAATAGGTTGACTGTTGATCTATTCTAATTTCCAGATATGATACATGCATGGATAAAGAGAATTCTGGTCGCTTATGCTATTCAATGCGGTGTGTGACATTGAGTGCGGTCTCTGTGTAGACAAACAATAAATAGCACTCACTATTGATCTATTCCTGATATGTATGAATAAAGAGTGTTCTGCTTGCTTAAGTGCTCAACATGTTAACTATATTCCGTGCAGAGTCTCAGCTGGTCTTTATAAGACATCTGAAGTAAACGGGATCTATCTAATAATGCTCACTGAGTCAAATTTTCAGCTATGATGGTCCTATAAGCGGACAAACAAACGAACAAACAAAATTTAGTTTTATTATGCCCCCCGCAACGAAGTTAGGGGGGTATACTGGAGTCAGCTCGTCCGTCGTCCGTCCGTGGACACAAATTTGTCCGGAGTTTTTCTCAGTCGTTTTTTGATAAATTTCCGTGAAACTTGGCACAGGCATCAACCACCATGGGAACCTGTGCACCTACGATTATGACGTCTGTCTGACATTTTTTGATGGAGTTATTCCCCCTTTTTCGACTTAAACATTTTTTACAACATGCCTAATTTTGTCCGAGCTTTTATTTCTACATTTTTAGGTCAATTTTTTTTAACTTGGCACAGATATTTAGTACCATGAGAACCTGTGCACCTGCGATTATGACGTCTGTCTGACTGTTTTTGTGGAGTTATTCCCCTTTTTCGACTTAGAACATTTTTGCAAAAAGCATAATTTTGTCCAAGCTTTTAATTCTACATTTTTCAGTCAATAGGTTTAAGATTACGGTTAGGTTTGTGCACCTGCTATGGGAACTGTTATTTTATTATTTTAACTAAATGTTAACTGGCATGTGAAACATCTTAGTATTTTAAAAACACGGGGGGGGGGCATCCTTAGTCCCATTGGGACAGTCACACCTCTAGTTAGTATTAATAAGACAAATTCACTATATGAGTGTTATGGAATTTGTCTTCCAAACTGCTCAAACTTCATATAAACCTAAGCCGAAGCAAGAATAATTTCTTTAATAAACACTATGACAATATAATTCATCATCTTCACAACTCATTCCAATTTTTATGCGTCCGTTGTCCATCGTCCGTCTGCTTTTGGTTTCCGGATGATAACTTTAGATTGAATCGAGTGAACTGAACCAAATTGGTATGTTAGTTTACCACACCGAAATACAGATCAAGTTCGAATATGGGTTTCGTCCGCATGATTTTGACTGAGTTATGCCCCTTTTTATACCCCCCGCAATGAGTTGTGGGGGGTATACTGGAATCAGCTTGTCCGTCCGTCTGTCGTCCCGTATGTCTGTCGAGCCGTCGTACCGTCCGTCCGTGGGCACAAATTTGTCCGGAGTTTTTCTCAGTCGTTTTATGATCATTTTCCGTGAAACTTGGCACAGACATCAACCACCATGGGAACCTGTGCACCTGCGATTATGACGTCTGTCGGACATTTTTTGGTGGAGTTATCCCTATTTTTCGACTTAGAAAGTTTTTTTGCAAACATGCATAATTTTGTCCCAGCTTTTATTCCTACATTTTTAGGTCAATGTTTTTTAATCTTGGCACTGATATTTAGTACCATGGGAACCTGTGCACCTGCAATTATGATGTCTGTTCGACTTTTTTTTGTGGAGTTATTCCCCTTTCGACTTAGAACATTTTCGCAACATGCATAATTTTGTCCGAGCTTTTATTTTTGGTGGAGTTAGCCCCCTTTTTCAACTTACACAATCTTCTCAAAATGCATAATTTTGTCTGAGCTTTTATTCCTACATTTTTCAGTCAATAGGTTTTAGGATTAGGATTAAGTGTTAAGAGGTTCAAGATTAGTGTTAGGGCTTAAGGGATTTAGGGTTACCTGTTCACATAATTTCAGTGCCCAATATACAGTAATGGATACTACATTCAAATAACATGTTGAATACGGGGGGTGGGGGTATACATCAGTCCCATCTGGGACAGGCCCATCTCTAGTTCGACTTAGATTTTACCTGATTTGCGGTTTCCGGATGATAACTTTAGAGTGAATCAAGTGAACATAACCAAATTTGGTATATTAGTTTACCACCCCAAAATACAGATCAAGTTCGAATATGGGTTTCGTCCGCATGATTTTGACTGAGTTATGCCCCTTTTTCGACTTAGATTTTACCTGATTTGCGGTTTCCGGATGATAACTTTAGAGTGAATCAAGTGAACATAACCAAATTTGATATATTAGTTTACCACCCCAAAATACAGATCAAGTTCGAATATGGGTTTTGTCCGCATGATTTTGACTGAGTTATGCCCCTTTTTCGACTTAGATTTTACCTGATTTACGGTTTCCGGATGATAACTTTAGATTGAATCAAGTGAACTGAACCAAATTTGGTATATTAGTTTACCAACCCGAAATACAGATCAAG
Source organism: Siphonodentalium dalli (assembly GCA_032622095.1). NCBI lineage: Eukaryota > Metazoa > Mollusca > Scaphopoda > Gadilida > Siphonodentaliidae > Siphonodentalium > Siphonodentalium dalli. The sequence continues at coordinate 125,536,633 of CP136061.1, read as the reverse complement.
TTCGAATATGGGTTTCGTCCGCATGATTTTGACTGAGTTATGTCCTTCTTCGACTTAGATTTTACCTGATTTGCGGTTTCCGGATGATAACTTTAGATTGAATCAAGTGAACTGATTGTTACTGAGTTATGCCCCTTTTTCTACTTAGATTTTATTTTTGTTATTATTTCGTTTTAAGTCAATGGTTTCAAACAAATGAATTAAACCTTGCCCCACTCTACTCCAGAAACGGGCATATTATGCCATGCCCCTACAGTGTGCTCTTGTTAATTAATTATATTTTTATACTTTTCAGGTTGATATAACTGATGTATCCACTGAGTTTAAATGCTATGCTCTTTTGGGTAGAGGGAAACAAACACCAGAGTTTTCTGTCACAGAAGATGGAGCACATATATTTGAAGATCCTCGATTGCCAGATATCGGAGAGAGACTCATAGCACCTCAGAATATTCAAGGTAATGACTTTGTATACTAAATACTCATTGACGAGTAGTTCCTTAGGAAATGTTTAGATAATAAGTTCAACAAACGACCATAGGCCATTTGTTGAACTTGTTATCTGAACATTTCAAACAAATGAATAGGAATCCTTCTGCACTTGTCTGTAGACCTGTTGTAATAATAATAATAATGTATAGCATTTTTAAAGCGCCTTATCCCATGAGGCCCAAAGCGCTCAATGGTACAACAGATGACAGAGCTCCAGCACATTCAAACACATATACGCATGTACACACAAACAATAACTACAATGAAATAAATCAAACAATTCATATACAAATCAGGATGAAGGCTGGGTGTATTGTATAAATCAATGCAGGAAATATGTGCTTAGCTTTGGTCGTCGTCGTTGCCATAGTGAAGTTTAAACAGATACGTTTTGAGTTCTGTTTTGAAAGATTCCAAAGTAGCAAAGGTTTGGACCGTAGCATTCAAAAGATCGACGACCATAATTAACAAGGTCACGTTTGGGGACAGCAAGTAATATTTTATCAGCAGACCTTAAGCCTGGTTTTCCAGGTACATAACATGAAAGAAGAGATTCAATATACACAGGGAGAGGCGAGAGACAGTCAAATTTCTTACAACATAAGACAGCAATTTTATAGTCAATACGGGCTTGAATTGGTAGCCAATGCAGTTCTTTGAACATTGGTGTCAGGTCAGAAAATTTAGGCTTCTTAAGAATCATACGAGCAGCTATGTTCATCATACGTTGAAGTTTATCGGGAGACTCGGAATACTAATAATTTGTCCTGAACGCCACTCCTCCAAATGAATAATAAACCATCCCAATGAAAACTTTTATAACTGGTTGAGAAAATCCATTTAAGATTTAAGATTCGTCCATTCAGTTCTACAAGCGTACTTTGGAATGGTCAATTCGTCATTAGCTCAATTTTACAACGTAAAGTTTGAGCTATTGCCATGGGTTGGTGTCTGTCGTCTGTGCATGCGTGCATCAACAATTTCCTTCAGCACACCCTACAGTCGCATCCCTTATCCGATCATTACCAAACTTAATATGTAGCTGCAGGGTGACCTGTAGATGGGAGCTATTGAATTTTCCTGAATTTAGATGAAAAACATGGCCGCCAGCAGCCATCTTTGATTTAAAATTTAAATCCATCGACACACCCTAGCTACAGCCCGTATTTATTTATAAATTGTGCAGGCATGATTGTGATTAACTGTAGATGGGAGCTATCGAATTTGAACGATTTTCTATTAAAAACATGGCCGCCGGCAGCCATCTTGAATTTTAATCTTTGTATGACTAAATCCTTTGACACTCCCTACAGGCCACATATCTCATCCGATCGTCACCAAACTTAATACGGATCTTCGGACCTCTAGATGGGAGCCTCCTATTGTGACTGAAAATTGGTGTAAAACATGGCCAAACATGGCCGCCAGTGGCCATCTTGGAATTTACTCTTTGTATGAATAAATCCTTCACACCCTACAGGCCACATATCTCATCCGATCGACACCAAACTTCATATGGATCTTCGGGGTGACCTCTAGATGAGAGCCTCCTATTTTGTCTGAATTTTTTTTTAAAACATGGCTGCCAGCAGCCATCTTGGATTTCACATTTGAATCCATCGGCACACACTGGAGCCTGCATTTTTTGGAGAATTGATTTGAAAATTTACAGGCATGTTATAATCACCTCTAGATGGGAGCTATCGAATTTGAACATTTTTCGAAGAAAAACATGGTGCTGGCGGCCATCTTGGAATTTACTGTTTGTATGACTAAATCCTTTGGCGGACTCTACAGACCACATCCCTCATCTGATCATTACCAGACTTCACAGGGATCTTCGGGGTGACCTCTAGATAGGAGCCTCCTATTTTAAAAACATGGCCGCCAGGATTCATCTTGGAATTTACTCTTTGTATGACTAAATCCTTTGGCGCACCCAACAGACCACATCCCTCATCCGATCATCACCAAACTTCATGTGGACTTTTGGGGTGACGTCTAGTTTACTTTCCTTCTTTTCATTCTGTTCATTGCTCAGCAAAATTAACTCCTTCCCAAGTTGAGCTGCAGAGTCATTGACACTTTCATTTACAGGGATGTCCAGCTACTAAAGCAGATGACAGGCATAGAAACATTCCAGCAATTCTTTTGTAAGAATGATCAGTTCAATGACATTGTTTAATTTATTAACTGAACACTCTTACAAATGAAACAATGGAATCATGCAACTTCTTTTCTGGAATGGTACGATTGGTATGGTTGGAATTTTTGGCAGTGTTAGTTGAATACTACATTTTTCAGTAGGCAAAATGCAACTTGATTCACAATCAGCGCAAAATACAGAGAATAATCACTGAATGAACTGGTGACATGAAATAATTCATGTGAGGCAGGAACACTGTTCAAATGAATTATGTCATGTCACTAATTCGACCCCAAGTGATTTTTATTCTCTTTATTATATTCCACTATAAACATCTGATTTACCAGAAATCCGAATAACAGCGCCGCTATACCCATGACGTATAAATATTGATAGTGCATATGAATACATAACACGCTAGTTAAGTGACATAGTACACTAGTGAAATTATCGTTTATAATCACTCGAGAAATCAAGGTAAATCACACATTGGAATGTAATGGATATCTTTAATATCTGGGCACAGATCTAAAAACCATATCACTGTTGATTCAAACAGGATCCCTTTGAATTTACAGGCGATAACATTTTATGGACCAAACGCTTTGCATATGAGTAAATTATATAATTATAACCCCCCCCCCCCCCCCCCCCCCCCCCCCCCCCCGCAATGAAGTTGTGGGGGGGGGGGTATAGTGGATCAGCTTGACCGTCGTCGTCCATCGTACCGTCCGTGGACACAAATTTGTCCAGAGTTTTTCTCAGTCGTTTTTTTATCATTTTCCGTGAAACTTGGCACAAACATCAACCTCCATGGGAACCTGTGCACCTGCGATTATGACATCTGTCCGACTTGTTTTGGTGGAGTTATCCCCCTTTTTTTACTTAGAAATGTTTTTGCAACATGCATAATTTTGTCCGATGTTTTATTCCTACATTTTTAGGTCAATGTTTTTTAATCTTGGCACAGATATTTAGTACCATGGGAATATGTGCACCTGCGATTATGATGTCTGTCCGATTTTTTTGTGTGGAGTTATTCCCCTTTTTCAACTTAGAACATTTTTGCAACATACATAATTTTGTCTGAGCAATTATTCCTACATTTCTCGGTCAATAGGTTTAGGATTAGGGTTAGGGATTAGGGTTGTGCACCTGCAATGGGAATCTGTTATTTTATTATTTTAACTAAATGTTTACTGACATGTGAAACATCTTAGTGTTTCAAAAACGCAGGGGGTATCCTTAGTCCCGTGAAACAACTTAGTGTTTCAAAAACGCAGGGGGTGTCCTTAGTCCCAATGGGACAGTCACACCTCTAGTTTTGCATGAATTCTGACAACATGTGTAACAAAACTGTATGAATGGTTCAAATGAATGATGACTAACATCTTTCTTTGTCTAATTGTAAGTGTGATAATTCCAACAAAAGTTATCAGATTCTAACCAATTTCAAACTCAGTCACTCATGGCTGAGTTTTAAAACCAGTCACATGTTAGTTTTATTCCATCAAATATGGTAAGAAGGATAACTCCAAGAAACATTGTCCAATTTTTATCACATTTGGTTCATGGCTTCAACTCATACCTTGTAGATTGTTTTCAATGGGTTTGTTTCGTTACTCCGATAAATCCAAGAAATTGTATTCAGTTTTGACCATATTTGGCATATTAATTCTACTACCGTATATGAATATCCTGGACCTGGATGAGTTTGAAAACAAGTCTACCTGAAGTTTATTCCAGGTTTGGAATAAGTTAGATTGTTTGCTCTGATAACTTCAACAGTAATTATCTGGTTTTATCCAAATTTATTGATGGCTTCTACTGATGAATACCTTGTATGAGTTTGAAAACCAATTCTGCCTGAAATTCATTTGAGTTATACCTCGTAGCAGTCTTAGATCGTTTACTGGGTGTCCATTTCGTGATGCAAGAGATAACTCTAATAAATGCTATCCACGATTGACCAAATGCTGTTTTATGGCTTCTTCACAATCAACAGATGTGATCTGAATTTGACCAAACTGGGTGTCCTTATACTACCACAACTCAACCACAGCATCAACAATGCATACAATCTTAGATTTATTTAACCCTTTCTTTATGTAATACTCATTGACGAGTAGTTCCCTTTGGAAATGTCTGGATAAGGCCTAAAAAAATTAGTCATATTTCCAGTGACAGAGGGAAAATAATTAGGGGTGGGCAGGCGGAAACTAATTTGATTTAATTTTTAATTTTTTTTTGAAACATCCATATTCATTCTGAATATATGCCCTCTGACACCACAAATGATATGACAGGAATGCAATGTGCAAATTACTGTTGGTACATGTATTGGAAAGCAGCGTTCGCGCTGCCACTTGCCAAATTTGCCAATGGCAAATATTGTTTCACATTTGGCGAAAAATAATTTCACTTGTCAATTTTTGCAAGTCACTTTTAATTCTGCTAGAAAGTTGAAAAATATTGATTAATCAATATACTATTCATTTCAGGAAATGTTTACAATATAATTGTATTAGTGGTGTGTTATATGTTTTGAAAAGGTAATACCTCTACCAATTAGATTCAGTTAATCCGATACGATTAGGATCGACGAGCGGAGGGATTACTAGTATGTATTGTGGTGGTGATTACATAGCTAATCCTGAGTAAACCTCATTGTTTTGATGTGCCCTTCTGATGCAACACCCCTTCTAAATCTTATGGACATCAAAGACTGCACAAACAGCGATTTGCGAAATATATCACTCAATGTTGCAGAACTGATAGCATTTGGCAATTTCAAGAAGAATTTGGCAAAAGATAATTTCATTTGGCAAAAGTATTTTTCAGCCAGGCACGGACCCTGTTAGAAAGTATAATGAAGGCTTGGTAGCATTTTTGATAAAATACAATTGCGACATCAACCTCCTGTTGAATTAGCCCATATACACAAGGGTGCCGCCATCTTAAAACTCGACTTTTGGTGTCAATAATGTAGATCGGTCACTAATCAGCACAGTTTTACTACTATTGCAATCTGAATAATAGTAGGGAATAATAGTAAAATGGGAAATTCTATTAAAAACAAATAAATTGATAATATTACAGGGGGGTATTTTCAAGTATGGGACTAAATTTTGGTTCAAATATATCATCTGCTTGCATACATTCCTGTTTAAGAAGGCGCATTTCATGAATTTTCAAAAAATCTCAATTCTGTAAAAAAAAAAGTGGTTTGAAAAAATAAAAACATAATTTTTTGAGTTATGTCGATAGAGTTTGATAGGTAATATTTTCAAAGACTGTATGCGCTCAGTCAACTATCTGAATTTGGTACTGTCTGCAAGAAAATAAATCAAACATTTTTTCATTGCATATATTAATTTTGGTAGCCATTTTTGCAGAACTATTTTTTTTGGAGAAAATATCAGGTTAAAACAACATAATATCTGAAAAGATGAATCAGTATTGAGTGTTTATGTCTGCCAGATTATTGCAAACGTGGTTGAATAATATTTATGTTGTTTTATGTTCTGTTGGTCCTTCAAACGATTAAAAAATACTGAGCACATAGAACAGTTGGGTTCATAAGCTTGATAATGCAGTATGTATTGTGCAAATATTTTCTGTCAAACTCTCTTATCGACCTACCTCAAAAAAAGTTATTTTTCTATTTTTGTCTCCTAAAATTTTTTTTGGGGGCTATTAAAATAGCCGATGTCCTTCCTTCCGTCCGTCTTGCCAGATGTTCGGAATCTTTCCAGATGAGAATTTTATTTTGGGCTATTGGATCAAAACCAAATTTATTATCTTTTCAGGGACACGGGGTCGGCGACCTTTTATTTAAAACAATATTGCCATGGGTTGCCATCCGTTGTCTGTGTGTGCGTCCATCAACAATTTCCTATGGCTCACCCTTCAGGCCGCATCCCTCATCTGATCATCACAAAACTTCATATGTATCTTCAGGGTGACCACCAGATGGGAGCCATAAATTGTTTTCAAATTGCGTTGGAAAACATGGTCGCCAGCGGCCATCTTTAATTTTACTCTTTGCATAACTAAATCCTTCGGCACACCCTACAGAGGCCACATCCCTCATCCGATCGTCACCAAACTTCCTTCAGAACTTCAGGGCAGGGCTTATATTTCGTAGAGCTGAAACGGTTAGACGGTTAACCGGTTAGCATCCGGTTAGCGACGTAACCGGTTAGAAAAAAATGAACCGGACATAACCGCATCCCGTTGTCAGTTGAATGTGAACGTGAATAATCCTCAAAATATTAGGTTAAATGATGCAAAACTAATACTAAATCCCGTGTCACCGATAGTAGAGTGCAATGCAAGCATTAATTGGTACACGCGGTAGTATCAGATACTTAGTAGCAATTCTCGAACTGCCTGGAAATGTCGGCGACCTTCAATCAATTCCGACCCTTTGAAGTTTTCTTCCGACAAAAGCACGTGTGCAGTCACTGTGTATCAATTCTGAATGCACACAAGGAAGTGACAACGTAAAAGTTATGTTGTGTGGCAATGCGTGCTTTCGTAACTTAATAGTTAATACTGCACGAAGCAACATGGATTCAAATTGGAACCACACCACGACATACTATATATAAAACTGTTTTACAGTGGGGTTTATAAAAACTATGTAAGTCGACAAAGTTTGAAGATTGAGATCAGCTGCACAATGTCTTCACTATTCCCGTTCTTCCTCCGTGTTGTGATTTAATATGATCAATTCAATTAAGTGACTCAAACAGACATCGTAGTTGAAGCAACCCAAAACTTCTTCAATAATCTTCCCTGTTATCAAGGAAATTGATGCTCCATGCTACTCTGTAACTGGTTGTGCCTGTGGGACTAATTAACACTCAATTTGGCAGTAATTGCTATATGTTAAGTGATTGCATACTAAAACCGAAACGTAAACGTAAATTATATAACCTCCCAACACTTGTGTCCGCTATCATGATACCGACGAATAGCTCGAATACTGAATAGGACTGCGAGTCTGACCTAACTGACCTTCCTTTTTATGTGTACCCATACCATGTATGGTACACATAATGCCGACGTCCGGATCAACCATCCGTCGTTCGTCCGTCCGTCTGTCCGTCCGCCCGTCTGTCCGTCTGTCCGTCTGTCCGTCTGTCCGTAGACACTTGCTATCCGATTCAATTACTTGAATATTTTTTATCGGATCGTGTTAAAATTTTATGTGCATGTTTATGATAACACACTCCTCACCTGTATAGTTTTTGGTATCGATCAGTTGATCGGTTTAGAAATTATTAACACTTTGCATCCGCACATAGGCATGAGCCATCCGATGCTATAACCAAATTATTTTTTGTCTGATTGTTTTCATATTTGATATGTAGGTTTATGATGACAAACCCCTCACCTGTATAGTTTTTGGTATCGATTGGTTGATCAGTTTAGAAAATAATTAACCCTTCACACACATGCTCTCCAGTGTGATAAGTTGAACATATTTCTTCTGATCTGCCTCATATTTATTACCTAGGTTTTTCTTAGCACAGTCTTCATCTGTATGGTTTTTGGTATTATTTAATTAACCCTTTTCACTCTTATGTTTACTTAGAACTCACGCAAGCTGCTATGACTCAAAACATTTTTCATCTGATCAACACCAAATTTGGTACATGTGGTCCTCACCCCAAAATACAGATCAAGTTCAAATTTGGGTTTGATCCGATATATTTTAACAGAGTTATGGCCCTTTATAATTCAAGTGACTTATAATGTAGTTCCATGAAATACACTGGTATATGGTCGAATGGTGGACAACTCTATTGGAAATATAATGATAACATTCCCTGGTGTATGCCCATGTAGATTGTAAACAGCTCATGAAATGATTAATTGCTATTTAGCTATGGCCAAGTGGTTAGATGGATACCAAGATAAACAAACAATATTATACTGATGGCTGGTTAATTGTCAAATTTGATAAATGACACCAGGCTCTTGTTTATCTAATTTTGAAATTTCATTACAGGCTGCCTGATAATTGACCCATGACCTACACAATTGTCTTCTATATTCCATTGATATGCTTAGAAAATAATTAACCCTTTCCAAGTTTCCAACAGATTTATGCTATAATGCACATGGGCTCTTCCTCATATGTCTTATCTTGGGTTATCTTCACACTATTAACTTCTATGGATTGTGGAATTGATTAATTGATTTTTGAAAAATATATTAACCCTTCAGACACATTCTTTTGATATTACATTAAAATAATGGCTAATAGCCAATATAATTGTTATATGCAATAGGTTACAAGCAGATAAATCTTCATTATTGTTTGTATTATGCAGAAACATATTAAATGAACCCTCTTTTTGAATCAGGTTCATTAGTTAATGAACGTTCAATAAGACACCAATTGAATATGCTTACAGATTATAGGTGATGCATTATTTTGAAAATCAATATGGCAGATAATATTGCCAGGAACCTTATTTTCCCATCTGTTCATATTGTCATGGTTGACTGAATTTTGGGGACCACAGAGTGCTTAAAAGATTAACAGTGAAGGTTATGTGTTTTAGTCCGCAAGCTACTTGTAAAATATTGTTATGTCTTGAAACCATTTGATTCAGTGTTACATTCCTTTATATTAACTATGGTAATCTTTTCGATTTAGGGATCATTGGGGCCAGCATCCGCACCATATAATGGCTGTATAACATGGCTGTATAACATTATATAGATAACATTTTTGAATTATACTGTATAAACTACATGCATTTTTGACATGATTGATAAACAAATAACAACTGGGAAGAATGGGGGGGGGGGGGGGGGGGGGGGTCATTAAAGTTCAAATTAAATATGAGATGGAATCCCACATGTTGTTCTATGCAGTCTGGCTTGTCAACTAATTATAATTTCTCTTTAGAAGTGAATGAGATTTGAATAGCTGGTAGTTTTGTTTCCAATGAGCTAACTTCAACTTATAAACATATCCTCAGAAATAACTAAACCCTTGGATCTCACATAGATAGGTCCTTGGATAGAGTTATTAGATTTAGAACACCCCCCCCCCCCTTCGCAACCACAAATACTTTAACCCCTTCTTAAGACAAATTATTTGAGCTATTGAATTCAAGATGGTGCTGATATATGGATACCTGTGTTCATATCTTTGATAAATTATCAGTTATAGCTAATCGCTATCGCCCGGGTATGGGTTAAACATCTGCCGATCGTGATCGGCCTCTCGTTGTTCTCTAGTTATTACTTTCTTGTCTTTATATATAATGCATTGGAGGATATACCAATGATGATAATGATATATTACAGATCTTTAATATATAGTTTTGTTACTCGTTTTACCAATACCCATACTATTTTACTCGTTTTACAAATGCCCAAACATATGATGATCACGGCAAATAAGCGATCTCTCCTGCCATTCACAAATTTCACTTGCTCATTCCCCATCACGAGAGCCAGCAAAAGAACAAGGAATGCGTGTTTTTGAATATCGTTAAATGCCGTGAATAAGGTCTTTATTTCAGCTACTACTTCTCACCTAGGTTTGTCCCTGGAGCATGGCATAATGTCGACCTAATTAGTGTGAGAGAAGTCCGCTAGATATTTAGCGGTTAACCGGTTGAAATCCGGTTAACCCCGATGGTTAACCGGTTAGAAGAATGGGTCAACCGTTTCAGCTCTAATATTTCGGCAAGAATCCAAATCTAGATTCTTGTAAATATTCTTACAAATGACCCTCGATTCTCGTGAAAAAGTATGTATGGATTCTTGCAAAATCAGATGAAAAATAAGACCTGCGGGGTGAACTCTAGATGGGAGCCATCGATTATTTCCGAAATTCATTTGAAAAAGATAGCTGCTATCTTGGGTTTCAAAATTGGATCCATTGGAATACCCTGCAGCCCGCATATATTGGAGAAATGTTTTGAAAATTTATAGGCATGAATAGAATCACCTCTAGATGGGAGCTATCAAATTTGAATGTTTTTCGATGAAAAATATGGCCATTGGTGGCCATCTTGTATTTTACTCTTTGGATGACTAAATCATTTGGCACACCCTGCAGACCATGTTTCTTGTCCTATCATTACCAAACTTTAAATTGCTCTTCATGGTGACCTTTAGATGGGAGCCATTGATTTTTTTCAAAATTTGTTGAAAAAACATGGCTAACAGTGGCCATCTTTGATTTTACTCTTTAGATTACTAAATCCTTCGGCACACCCTATACAGGGTTGGCGCTGGACGCAAATTTTCTCTTGCCAAAATTTTTGCCAAATGAAATTATTTTTTGCCAAATTAAAAAAATATTTGCCAATTTTAATTGGCGTATAATTGGGGAAGTTATCGTGTTTTTATCTTTGTTAAAAACTAACCATAGACACAGGTAAAATGAGCTGCATGTACTAGAAAAGCAAGTTAGTATTATTAATAAAGATCAAAGTACCAATAAATATCTAAGCGACACCTGCCTGGAAACTACATTTAATGTTGCTACATTGTATACAGAGTCATCAAACATACATATTATTTTTGCCTTGTATTGCTGCTGAAACCAACGAGCCATAAATTAATCCATTGTCATTCATAATCGGCTGATTAACCTATTGTCTTATACTCACTGGTAATATAAAGCTGACATCATAAATATGTGCTATATACTGTCGCCATTAATATGTATTGTTACAATGACGACATGCGTCCATAATCCAATCGGACAAAGGGAGGATTAACTGTCAAAACAAATTAATAATTACCGTTTGTGGTATCTACTTTGAGATCATGTTACAGTGTACTTACAACAGCCTCAATGAAACATTTACAGAACATCGTTTTTTTCTGACTCACATTGTAACCACGGTCGATTAGCTGTTTGATGAAAGTTTGATTATGACAGAAAGATGGGATTACCATTTTGTGAAAACAAAAGAAGATTACATATAACTATCGACATAACACTGCTGACTGTGCTACATGTAAATTTATAGATTTCTTGTTTTGGTTTCCCATTGTTTTGTCTGTAATTCGGCATACGTAACGAATAACCCACGTTCAATGATGTTTTATGACTAGACAGTTCACATCCCATTATTAAAAACTCACTTGCCAAATTTTTTGCCAAATGAAAATATTTTTTGCCAAATGAAAATATTTTTTGCCATTGGCAAATTTGGCAAGCGGCAGCGCGAACCCTGACCCTATATGCCACATCCCTCATCCGATCATCACCAAACTACATATGTTCTTCAGGGTAACCTCTAGATTGGAGCTGTCTAATTTATCCGAAATTCATTAATAAAACATGGCTGCCAGCAGCCATCTTGATAGTCTGGTGAGCTACTCCAGTCATTGACTGTCTTGTGTAACTGATTGGGAGAATCCATTATGTATAAAATTGTTTAACCCTTCCATGACTGGTGCTTCCTGAAATTTTGCGAAAACCCAGTGCCAATGCATTCTCTTATTTATGCGAGTCTCCCATAGGATTACATTGGGCTAAATATATTTACCTTGATTTTGTAAGCCAGTGCATTCTCTTATATATGCGAGGCTTCCTATGTGAGACTCACATATATAATAGAATGCACTGGCGCAGAATCTTTAATGCTGAACCAGCACAGCTCCCGTCATGAAAAGATTAATCTCCTGTTATGTAGAATGCATTCTCTTTATATTTTGATATTACAGAGGAGTCTCTAATTCCCGAGGTATTAATAAATGAAGAACAAGTATATCATGAAGCAAGATACCGACTGGGGATAGGCGAAGGGACGGATGACTTCCCACCTGGTAGCTCATTACCTCTCGAATCAAATCTAGCCATCCTGAATGGAGGTGAGTAACGATCAGAATGAGTTCCACCATATATGCCATCCAGGAACATCAGTGGAGAAAGATGCTGGTAAAGATGATGTTTTATCCTTGTGATTTTCCTATTGCACACTTGATGCCTAGATGCAAGTTAAAAGATGCACAATCCGAATTAAAGCTCCTAAATGACTATTTCTTTGGCTTCAGGGGTAAAAAATATTTGATTCAAGTCAAGGAACCCACCCATATTTCATGACCTGGAATATTTTGCGGCTTGGCAAATATTCGATGAATGCCGACAGACATACTCTCGATACCAAATTGCCGACAGACATACTCTCGATACCAAATTGCCTTGAATAAAAGTTGATATATAACATTTATGGGCAATTTTATACCATAGTTGACAGTGTTTTGCATTATTTTTTGTCAATTAATGGATTCAGATAACTGAAGCGGCATTTCAAGAAATATTGTTTTTGGAATCTGATGATATGAGGACCATCAACTCATATTGAGTACCTTTAAATGATACCACAAATTATATAATACCAAATACAATGTTCAGTGTTTTGTGTCAAGATTTTCATTATTCAGGAATTGTGTATGTTTGTCTAACAACATGGTCAATCACCTTGGGCGAGGTCCAGACCTAATTTACTGGACAAGTTTTCTAAATTCTGCTATAAACTGGGGACGAGTTGTAGATTCTATTTATTGCATGATCCAAAACCTTGACAAAACATACTTAAATCAACAAATGGGATGCGAAACTAACATCGGCTTACATAAGGCATGCGATGACGTTTCACAAAACTATGCTTTGTTTCCATGCCCACGTAAAGAAATGGTCCCAGATAAATAAATACTCTTTGGTGTATTTAATGGCGTATATTTAGTGACATAACTTTTCAAACTCTTTACTCATTATAGTTTGTTGGAAAAATATTGGAAGCCATAGTATTTTGAGACGTAGCATACAGAATGTAAACAGGCAACAAACCGGAAGTCAAAGGTCACCTGGCACTATTTCCTTTTATTAAACGAACCTTTAATATCACAATTTATAGAATTGGTTTATTGAATGGAATAAGGGTAGGATCATGTAATAAAGAAAAAAAATAGAATGCCTCCATTTCTTGTCTAATATTTATAGCAAAATTGCCTGAGAAAACTGACTTGTTCCATGGCCTTATGACACAAATCCACGCATTTTCTTTTCTTCACAGTTGACTTTAATAAAGGCTGTTACCTCGGCCAGGAACTGACAGCGAGGACACACTACACTGGCGTGATACGAAAAAGACTAATGCCCCTTGAATTTGATTGGTAAGTAGATATGTTGGGTTATAGGCTTCAAATACACCTAGTTTCCTCAATCTTTATGACTGGTAAGTAATTATGTTGGGTTGTTGGTTTCAAATAGACCTAGCTTCCTATATCTATGAGTTTGCTGAAACAAATGACACAGGTGTGATTAAGAAAACTTAGTGCCCCTGTCTTTGACTGGTCATAGTAAATATAGAGGATCTCCAACTCATTATGTTGGGGTACAAGATTTTATGAACGAGTTTGATAAATTTGATTCACAACAAGACGTAGATGAGTTGTTAATCAAATTTATCAAACGAGTTTCATAAAATCTTATACCCCAACATAACGAGTTGAAGACCTTGTATATCACATGAAAAAAAACTAGAGCTATTGCCTTTTTAACAAATCAAAATCTTTAAAAGAAGCTGAAAAATGCATTTAAAATGGATACACTTCACAACTGTATATGACACTATTGTGCATTCTGCCTTGCGACGAAATATATAGTCCCCCAATTTGCCTCTTTGTTTTTGTGCCTATTTTCGTTAGTGCAATGAAGTTGGAAAATAATTGAACTTTAATGAACAAAGCAATCATTTTGCAATGTCTGGTATTGGTGTCAAGCGTGGCTTTTCTGAATAGTATTAATCTGCGCAGTAATTTACTTGGCGCGATGCCATGTATCCCCGGTAAGCATGCAGCTATTATCCCTAGTGAGAGATAAGAAAATATCTAATGGAATTTTCATTGATATTATAGGGGTTTCATGTGATATATATTTGTCCCTCAAATGTATACATATCATGGTAGATGAGTCCATATCAGGGACCTGCAAATTAATATGATTCGGTGTAATTCAAAATTGTTTGTCTGAATCGATAATTTTTATTCGATTCAAAATCGGCTGTCCCAATCGCCTAGTGCCCTCGGTCTATATAGCTTGAACAGATAACAAAGGAGGTAATAACCTATAAGAAGAGATGATCTGTTTGATACCTTGAGGCACAACACATTACAGTCATGCCCTTCTTGAAAATTCCAAGCCTGAAATTTGTAACATGTAAGTTTGCTGACTGAAGATAGACACTGCTCTTTTTTCCAGTGTTCCAGATATCGAACCAGGTGAAAAGATTGTGACTGATTCTGGACAGAGTGTCGGGAAATTCAGAAATTCGATTGGGAAGTTTGGACTTGGACTGTTGAGAGTTTCCCAAGTCAAGGACACAGTGATATTGAATTCCAAAGATGGTATGAGACTGACAGCAAAGACACACCGACCACCTTGGTGGCCATCTGATCTCAAAATGTGATGATAATATGGTGTGTTCTAATCTGTGATAGAGGAGAGATAGACAGTGATAGAGGAGAGATAGAGAGTGCATGTTCGGATGAGTGTAATAATATATCTCCTAAATTTGTGGGTGGGGGGGGGGGGGGGGCGTGTCACCCCTTCAACTTTGGCCAAAATTTTCACAGTTAAAAATTATACGCCTGACACAACTTTATTATAGAAATTAATTGTTATGATAATTTGATTTTCAAACCAGTATTTAGTGTTAAATTCAGTTAAATATGTTATTTTTCAATCGAAATTTTAACATTTTCCTACTTACGGTCAAAGATTTAGACTGATATCGTGTGGCCATCAGCCTCAAGGGAAGTGTCAAGTTTGAAAACTTGAGGTCGTACTTGGAATATTGCAACTTGGGTGGGCAGGTGCAAATGAAGGGAGGGGGCAAATGCAGTTGGATAATCTAAGTTGGATACCCCCCAAACAGAGACCCTCTAGCCATGTCGCTGTTTATGCACTACACTTTTACAGGAATTCTATTGCAGATATATAATGGAGGATATTTTTTCATTAAATGTATTCACAGGGTTTCCACGCTTTTGAAATGTCCTTGAATTGAATATCAGGACAGTGTTAGCCTTCCTCAAAATGTACTTTACTTGATTTTTTTTATTTGCACAGTACTTGATTTGCACCTCTCACCTTTGTAAAGTGCTTGAATTTAGTGAATTTGAAATGTGAAAAAAGTGGCAATATCTGTAAAATTTAAATTTTCAGATTTTGTTTTAATAATATTTTTCTAGCACATATCCACTTCATTATTTTCTTTGAAAGTTAAAATTATGAGATGCTATTACAGGTTGTTATCTCTACAATTTCTGCCCCTCGACGTTCCATTGGAGGAGTATAGTAATGACCCTCGTCCGTCCGTCCGAACATTGTCCGAGCCTGTATTCTTTCATTTTCTGGTGAATTTAAAAAAAACTTAGCAAGTATATTAACCAGCATGGGAACCTGCGCACCTACAATTTTGAGTTCGGTCAGCCTCATTTTGGCAGAGTTATTGCATTTTTCGACATAGAATCATACATCCTGGGGCGCAAGCCTGTATTCCGTCATTTTGTAGTAAATTTTTTTTAAACTTGGCACAGATGTCAACCAGCATGCGAACCTGTGTACCTGCGGTGTTATTGCAATTTTTCTACATAGAAATGTTTTATGTTTTTTATTTTAGAGTTATTGACCCTTTGTCGACACATTGAAGATGTGTAACATATTTAGTGAATATGAACTTTGTATCATATTGGTGGCATCAATTCCTCCTACAGTTTTTGGTATAGGGATCTGAAACATGTTTGTAGTATAGGGATCTGAAACGCATAAATCCTTCAAACCTGCCACCTTCAGTGGGGGACATTTTGGTCAACGACCATTTATTGGATCTAACATGTGGAACCCTGCCATTTATACAGACCTTACTTTTGCTAATAAGAGCACACAACTGAATTTAAATGCCTTTTTCGCCAGAAATAAAATGATGTGTTTATGTGTCTCTCTCTTTTATCTCGACAGGTAAACCTGTTTCTACTTATTCACAGACAGTATTTAATTGGTGCTACATACATGTATGTGTCCAACATTATTTGCATAGGCGCACATATCAGTTCAATATTGATGTTGATGCTACTTCCAATATGAATTAGTTTTACACCTTGATTCAGACAGATATTTTTCAAGTGATTTATTATTTGAAAAGTACCACAAATAAAAATATCTTGATTGAGTGAATTTTCTTCCATCCTTTACATATACACCACAAAGCAATTTATGTCATTCTGTTACCCAGAAAATCTTAATAGTCTTATATTCAATATGCGATTCCAGTGACAATAATGCATTTGCAAGGACCTAATTTCAGATTAGATAAATTGCCAATCTCATATTCATACCAGGGACGATAGAACTTCTCAAGTCATAAGGGCATATATTACTTGCAACATTTAACCATATTCTATATTATGCACAATTCATTTTCTATTCTCGATAAAGTGCCAGAATTTGGGTCTATATTGGTGAAACAGCTGGAATCGTAAGCAGCAATTCCCTTGAAAATCAGCTGACAAACTTGGCCAGTTACACCAATCAGGTTATCTTCTCTTTGCATGGACCACACATCTGTGCTTGCATGATTTGAACCAGCTGGATGGCTTTTTGGCCTAATTAATGCACCTTGACTACTAGTCCAAGTCTTCTTGTACTAAAACCGGCTAAGATATTGGGATGGAGGTGCCGGTCTTTAGTCCGAGTTCCAGGCCCATGCATTCTTATGACACGACTTAAGCGTTTGTGACCCGCTCAAATAAAACCACAATTATATGAAATAAAATATCACAATTGCGACAATAAACGGATATTTTCCGCAGAAGACATGCTATTTGATCTGAAACCCACATCAGTTGTGAATTGAAAGCGGTAATTTAATGCGAAAAGAGACATTTACCGCAATGTTTACAAATTTTTAAAAGTAAGGCGAACTCAGTTGACCTCGCGAACTGTGTTCGGCATTTTCCGTTGAAAATATTCCGTAGATTTTCGACTGACCACGCAAATTACGATGAATTCTCCATTGTAATCGTAATTATGTGTGTCAATAAATAAAAAATAAATAGATTAATTAAACATTGAAGATATAAATGTAATACATTAAATAAATTACGGGGAATTACAACCCTCTCAAAGTTTAAAATAGTGTAAACACAACGACCATTAGAATAAATAATATGGTGCTACATTTCCCACATTTGGTGGACTTCAGCGAAATTAAGATATATACTAAGCGAACAGAGCAATATACTGCTCTTGTTAAGCACACAAAAAATCAAAAAAAATTTGTATAAATTTTTAACCTTAAGTTTGAAAAGTCCCACTAAAACGGAAGAACTATATTTCGAAACTGTGTGATTCGGTTCTCCGATTATTTTATCAACACAAAAGTCAAAATGCACATGGATGAAAATCACACGCATGGCAAGTCAGACACAAGAGTTCTAATTTGCTCCAATTTTGACAAGTTGCTTGCGAAAATTGTCAACAAAACTACCTTTCTGATCCTCCATTATGTCATTAAGTTTTTAGTGCGGGAATTGTTCTCAAAGCACATTGGAAACTGGACTTTGCGGCGATCGGGTTTCGCTATTTTGTTCGGAAAACCCCGCGCTATATATAGAAACGGAAACTAGAATACTCAGAAGAAACACCGGACAATGCCGAAGTTCTTCGGAACCTGAGTTCGGCTTTCAGTTAAGTAAACAAATAGAAAAAACAGCGATGTTGGTGACAATCAACCGGAATATTCTATGCGTAATTTAACATGAAAGTTAGATTATTATACACCATTATGACCATAAGATGTCTCTCTTTCCGATGTATAGCATCATGTATTGATTCATTAGGTAAATCGAGTAAAATACACCACAGATTCCCGCCACAGATCGTGGGCGTAACTCGTGTGATAGGATTGGTATGCAAGCGGGCTTGGACTAAAAACAGCAAATCGCCATCCCAATATCTTAGCTGGTTTTAGTACAAGAAGACTTGGACTACTTGACTACCTACTGAGCCACCGGGGTCCCATTTATTCTGTTATCTTATCCACTTTGCAGACATGTTTAGGATCACCTCCAGATGGGAGCCATCGAATTTGAACAATTTTTTATTAAAAACATGGCCGCTGGCAGCCATCTTGAATTTTACTCTTTGCATGACTAAATCCTTTGGCACACCCTACAGGCCACATACCTCATTCGATCATCACCAAACTTCATATGGATTTTCGGGGTGAACTCTAGGTGGGAGCCAACGATTATTCCCGAAATTCGTTAAATAACATGGCTGCCAGCGGCCATCTGGCATCAAGTATTTTTTGTTGGATCGTGTTCATATTTTGATGTGCAGGTTTATGATGACGCCCCTCTCACCTGTAAAGTTAGCTCAACTTGACAAAGTCAAGTTTGAGCTATTACCATAGGTTGGAATCCGTCATCCGTCTGTCTATCCATCAACAACTTACTTTGGCATATCCTACAGTACACATTCCTCATCACCAAACTTCATATGGATCTTCGGGGTGACCTATAGATGGAAGTGATCAATTTTTTATTCTGTAATTCGTTGAAAAACATGACCGCCAGCAGCCATCGTGCATTTTATTCTTTGCATGTCTTAAATCCTTTGGCAAGCCATACAGACCACATCCCTTGACTGATCATTACCAAACTTCAAATGGATCTTGAGGGTGACCTCTAGATGAGAGCCATCAATTTTTCCATAAATCTGTTTAAAAAGATGGCTGACAACAGCCATCTTGGATTTCAAACTTGAATCCATTGGCACACTCTGCAGCTCACATTCATTGGTGAAATCTTTGAAATGAAAGGACTTTCCTTTTTCTATATCATGCTATTGACTGCTCAGCATAGCTCCCCAAGTTGAGCTACAGTGTCAATGACACTTTCATTTTAGGTATATGTTGGTGAAAAGAAATGTCACTTACCGCACATTTGATAGACACTTGCTGCCTGGTGCTATAACTCAAATATTTTCCATCTGATCATGTTCATATCTAACCTCTGGGTCTATCAAGGCCCCTCTTCACCTCTATGTATTTTGGTATTTATTGATAGATTGGATTTGAAAACATTAACTCTTTCCACACATGAAATAGACCACATGCTAGCAATAATTCAATATATTCCTTCTAAACATTGTGAGTTATTTACATGCCTCAAATATGACTTTATACCCCCCGCAACGAAGTTAGGGGGGGTATACTGGAGTCAGCTTGTGCGTCCGTCCGTCTGTCCGTCCGTGGACACAAATTTGTCCGGAGTTTTTCTCAGTCGTTTTTTGATCAATTTCCGTGAAACTTGGCACAGACATCAACCACCATAGGAACCTGTGCACCTGCGATTATGACGTCTGTCAGACTTTTATTGGTGGAGTTATCCCCTTTTTTTTTCGACTTAAATTTTTTTCGCAACATGTTTACTTTTGTCCGAGCTTTTATTCCTACATTTTTTGGTCAATTTTTTTAAAACGTGGCACATATATTTAGTACCATGGGAACTTGTGCACCTACGATTATGACGTCTGTCCGACATTTTTTGGTGGAGTTATCCCCCTTTTTCGACCTAGAAACTTTTTTTGCAACATGCATAATTTTGTCCGAGCTTTTATTCCTACATTTTTCGGTCAATGTTTTTTAATCTTGGCACTGTTATTTAGTACCATGGGAACCTGTGCACCTGCGATTATGACGTCTGTCCGACATTTTTTGTGTGGAGTTATTCCCCTTTTTCGACTTAGGTTTAAGATTAGGGTTATAGTTGTACACCTGCAATGGGAACTGTTAATTTATTATTTTAACTAAATGTTTACTGACATGTGAAACATCTTTGTATTTTAAAAACAGGGGGGTATCCGTAGTCCCATTGGGACAGTCACACCTCTAGTTTTGTCTGTTCTTGTTTATATAATTTCAATTATAATTCAATTTGTAACATGGGACATGCATCCTATTCAAATTCTTATGGTTTTGTATCTCCTTTGTATCTCCTTTGCTTAGAAAATAACCATTCCCATCTACGTGTATTGATTTTGGTATTGATAAATTAACCCTTTTACTTCTGAACCAGGTTTCTTTAAGGGGTACTGTACACTAAATCCGATCTTTTACGGGACCATCTCATTTTATACCCAACAAAATATATGCAACAAATGAATGAATTTGAGACATGGATTAGTGCAAAATACCCTCATGTGCTCAATAATGAAAATGAATCTATGACTGGAGTCATAAATTCATTTCCATTATAATTACCATGTTGTTTGCATCGTTCATAGAGCGCATGAATGTGATTTGCACTCATCTATGACTCAAATTCATTCATTTGTTGCATATATTCTGTTGAGTATAAAAGGAGATGGTCCTATAAATGGCCGCATTTATGGTAAGGTTCCCCTTTAACGAATACTCTACAAAGCAGATATTTAATACAATAGTTTTGTAACATAAGAAGGTGGTGTCGTGTTTTGAAAATATGAAGGTGTTATCCCATAGTTGCATATGATATAATCATGTCAAGAAATTAATGATGAGCATCCAATATCCACAATGTTCAGAGTACATCCGTTATAATCTTAAAACCACTTTATAAGGCTTCAACAATTGTTTTCGGTATAATTCATTTTATCAAGTTTGAGGTTGGCAAACTAAGTACAAACCAAACTTACAGTTTTTGCATCAAGGCTCATCAAACTTACAGTTTTTGCATCAAGGCTATTGAGCTACATTAGCACATCTAAATCAATACTTGTCATGAACTATTTTGTATTTATTTTTTGGGGGAAATATATTAACTCCATTTCACCGAACATGGGCACATGTTATCTGATTTGATAACAGTTTATATTCACCATGCCACAGATAGTTCATGATGACAGACCCATGACATGTATAATTAGGGTCATTTATTTGATTTCATTTAAATGTTTTGCAAAAGTGGATAGATTCTAGTTATATGCCATGTAACGTCTCTTTCCAATCATCTTCACTTTTCGCGATCAGTTACATCATATTCTGTTCTATATTGATCATTTCGATTGTTGTAATCAGAGACTCGGTGTGGTAAAATATATGGGTTAAACATCCGACGATTGTGAACGGTCTCTCGTTTAACAATGAGAATTTCACATGCTATGCAGGATTAACACTACTAACCGATAAGCTACAGCTGCTACATGCTGTATGATATATAGATACCAACACTTAACTAGTAATCAACATAATACCAACTCGCCTCTTCAAATTTTCTGATTACAAAACGTCGAAGCGGACGTCGAAAGCGGAACCGGGTACTATTTTGCAACGTAAGTATGTCTATACGTTATATTAGTCTGGTCGATAAAAGGTTTGACCTAGAAAAAATTTGGACTAAGTTGGTTTTTATTCCATTTTGAAGAGGAATATTTCCTCTACAACATATCCAAAATCCGCTAAAATCCGCTTTGAGCAAACCTTTTTACAGAGATTTTTTTAAATGCTCATTTTTCGACCTTGCGAAGTTCGTTTTTCTACAATATCCCTCATCGGCGACACCAGAACGCATTAATCCTCCATCCGATATATACCAGTTTGTGTAAAAGAGTATAGGGGGCGAATACGGTGACAAGGACAGAAAACAATGCAATCGCTGTCAAAATGGCCGCAACTACAATCCATGCTACGATGAAAGCAACATATTGGATAACCCCCTATAAGCGAAAAATACACATTTGTAATTTACAAGAATGTTGTTATATATCTTTAAAGGTACACATATAATTAAAACAGATCTATCTGAATGATTTATCGATCACTGCTACGCACGTTAACCCAATGATTTACGTTCGGGTTTTCTTATTAGAATACATCCAACAGTCGGACCAAAAACAGTTATTTTGGGCATGCAACACACGAAGTAATATTTTGTCACACAGTGCGTGGTAGTTTCCTTTTGGAATGATGATTAATTATTGAATGTAAAGCAGAAACTGAAGAGCCCACCCTATCTGTGTAAATACTAGTTATATTTCCAGAATTTTCAACACTCTCCGTGACAATAAACCATACACGTATGTCGTAATGCTGATTATACTGTCAAGAAACACTTATCTCTTCAACAGAATAGTACCATATCTCACTATATCGAAGAGACTGTACGTCGTACATTTTATTTAGTACTAGTTTTCATGGTGCTCCCAAACCTGTTTCTAATTATGTTCAAATTACTTCAATCGGCACTTTACAACATGAATATGTATCCCGCAATACACACTATTAGTTATCAGTATCTTGTTGTTTGAAATTATGTTACCATTGCCACCCACATACTTGCGCTAAATATCAGGTCATCAGCGTTTACAGTTATTAGTTCTGCGTTTACCATTCACTCAATGTTGCTATTTATGGTTTTGTATGCAGCAGATATGTGTAACATTAGGGAGAATGGGTAAACGCGGCGATGCGGTTGCAAAAAAGGTCGTACGTTTCGCGTATATGTGGCCTTAGTGCATTTAAGTGCACATAATTTCCAGGTATAAAGACAGTCTCTGCCATAGAGTATGTAGGCAAATTGGGTTATGTTGAGAATTTATTGAAGATACTCTATTGTAATCCTTTGTATTTTGATAAATTGCGTTCATGGTATACCACCATGTATTTGTGTGATAAAAATGAAATATTCGTGTTTAATCACTTGACCGGAGGCAACTATGACTACTATTTTAAGACACGGACAATAGGATCTACACATTTTACCTAGTACCATATGAATAGCTCTCATACTGTTCTATAGTGTGTTGTAGATTAAAAAATAAATGATTATCGGTCACATTCGTGAGACTGTTTTCATTACATATATTTCTGCTTCTAGAAAAGGTCACACAATGAGTACATCCCTATTAGATCACATTTAACTGTTTTAATACACATATATTACACGATTCAAGATAAACAGTACAGATAAAACTGCGTTATTCTTCTATTTCCTGGTGCCCAAAAATTCCACATTCAATCGTTGTATGAGACCTGGCTTTCGGTTGCTCTCTCGCGAGATACATTAGAGAGAATTCTTATATACAATTATCAATAGCTCCCCTTTACTCTAGTAGCTGAGGGCGTTTTGTATGCACTTTTATGTCCAGAGCAAAACTCTTCACGAATCCACTAATTGAAGGTACACGAACAATATTTGGTTGGTGACACATTTCCCATTGAGGGTGAAATGGGTCAAATGGCCACGCCCCTTTTTGCGCGAAGTACTACCACCCGCCGTGACTATATCTCCAGAACCGTTGGCCAAAGGGGGTCGTGTGACCACTCAAAATGTGCAGAATGGCCACATTATGGGGGGTCAGTAATACATTTTCATATCCAAATGTCAATGGTTTTTAAGATAATTGCCAAAAACCCAAAAAAATAAATTTTTAAGGCCCAATTTTGGGGTTCAGCACTTTTATCTCAAAGCTGAGCCCCCAATTCAAATTTTATTGATCTATATCCATCGGTGCCACATATAGGTATAATTTCTGTACCATTATTGGATGAGATTGACCTCCAAGGAGCTCTTGACCCTGATAATAAGGTTTTTGGATGGAATATATTGGTCGTAGAATGAAAAACAGACATTTTCCCAATAACAAAGATGTTGAGGAAATCATCAATTATACGGTATTTGATCAGTAACCTAAAACTCCTACAAAAAGGTTACCTGGTGATATAATTTGAATGTAGTTCATCTTTTGTTATCTAGATTTCATGGCCTTTGATGTGAGATGGCTGCCAAAATGGTTATAAATGGAATGACATATATCACATTAGCAATATACTTGTAAATGAGTTCAATGTGTTATTTTCTTTAAACTTATGGGAGAACAGGGTGTTTTTATGGTATTCTAATGTTGAATTGAATTATACTCAGCCCACAAGTAGGTTTAGTAAATGTTGAGTTACTACAATTTGATCAATCAGTATGATTCAGTAGTCGAGCAGGTTGTGTCTTTATCAGTCCCACATCAATTTTGATTGGCTGCATCACCATTTTGTATAAATGTTCTACAATTTCCCTAACATGTACATTATTCTAGAACAAATAATGGCTAGCCTGGAGTGAGTTAGAAGAAAAATACAAGAATCAGTTGAGATGCAGATATAAATACATACAAATCTAAATTCTGCATGTAGCCATGCTATGCAATCCTCCCTCATGTTTCAACTTATCAAGGAAAAATGATCACATTACCAATGTCTATGATAGTCAGATGTTTTTGTAGATTTTGTAGATTTGTGGATGTTGTAGATTTTGTAGATTTGTGGATGTTGTAATGCAATATAGATCTCCATTATAGTTGCACAAATTTATTTTTCATTTCGTCCCTTTAAATTGACTTTTATTTTTTATGTATGTATATGTGCCACTCCAAAAATGTCAGTAAAAGTACTGTAAACCGTTTGGTTTGATGTTATAGGCACAGGAGATATATATATACTTTACATGTCAAATATTGTGAACCCTGCAGGTACGTTTATGTGTGTCAGTCGCCTTATGTGTGTGATGTACATGCAGTAACTACATGTATATTCTAGTGAAATTTATGGTCTGCACTCTGCAGTATTTCAAAAACATGCTATGGCCATGCCTACATATACATATGTACACTGATTCAAACACAATGATTGTCAGGTTATAATCTATGTTTGAGGAAAGTTACTATGTATTTTTCATTTGTGTTGCATTTGTGTTGCATTTGTCCAGGTGTTACTAGTGCACAGCCCATTTAATTTTCATGAAACTGGTGGACTTCATGTCTATACTCCTAAATAAACATGACTCTTGAGTCTTATCAGACCAAGACGGTATTGTGTAGGTTTTACTAGAATTATATTTAGAAAAGACTCAACCATTATTTTTCCACTGCCCTTATCACAATATATTCATTTGGCAGTATTCATCCCAAGTTTAGTGGTGATGCTAATACATTTGGTATGATATTCAGGTAGAGCAAAGCTATCTGAACGAATCGAGGATAAGCCACAATGTGTAGAAAACATTAAAAAACATGTATATTGTGAAATATTTTAATAATGGGTGCTGGTTTTTACAAACTGGCCATAATTGAGATGACTATTCCTGTTGTTTACCAAACATCAGCGTACACAATAAAATTTTGAAGTATATATGTTCTTGAATGTTGCATACAGACACTGACTTTTGCACAAATTGCTCGGGTTAGCCAAACAATGCAAAAATAACTAACTTTAGGTAAAATGATGGTACTTGACAGAATTGCTTTGACCTACAAACATATCAATCCAGCAGTACCCATCAGCATAATATAAAATTAGCAGGACCACTTAACCTGAGGTGGTATTGAAAATGAAAATATCTTTAAAATGGTAAGTTATGAGGGCTATTAGCTATTATGAAGAATTATGTTAGTGAAATTATAGACCCTCATCTTCTCCAACCTGCAAGTGATCATGGCCAATCAAAACTAATGTGGGACTGACAAAGGCTCATTCTACTATTGATTGAATAGTGATCATTCCATCATTTCCTAAAACTTTTTGTGAGATGAGGTGTCCTTTTGTAAGAATTGATTACTTCTGAAATATATACTGGTATATATGGTCATCTCCCATCTGATTACAACATGTTTTTACTATGCCCAGGTGCAATACCCATTTTAGGATCGCAACATGTGGCTGCTGCATGAAGCAAACAGCTGGTCATTCCATTTAGTAAAAGTGTTTAGCATGTTTCATATCTTGGTCACTTAAATCAGATCAGCTGTTAAATGTTGATAACAAATTTTGAAAACCTGTTTTGTTCAATCTGTACATTTCTGTTGATTAGAGCACAATTGTTACCTGATTTTTGGTAAAGCACACCAGTTTCCAAGGCATGTTCAGTCATGAAGAGCTCACGTTGTGTGTCGGGATCAACACATCCTCAGCAGCAATTTCCAGCTAATCCCATTGTGTGTGGTCAATTGTGCTCTTAAGTCGATCAGAGAATTCGGATAGTTCTTTAAAAAGTGTCATACATATGCTGTGGCCTTGGTGGTATTGTATACTTGTGGTGCGTAACATGCTGAAATCGGTTTTTGGCAATTATCTTAAAAACCATTGACTTTTGGATATGAAAATGTATTACTGACCCCCCATAATGTGGATTTTCAGGGTCAAGAGCTCTTTGGAGGTCAATCCCATCCGATAATGGTACAGAAATTATACCTATATGTGGCACCGATGGATATAGATCAATAAAATTCGAATTGGGGGCTCAGCTTTGAGATAAAAGTGCTGAACCCCAAAATTGGGCCCTTAAAATGGATTTTGTTTTGTTTTTGGCAATTATCTTAAAAACCATTGACTTTTGGATATGAAAATGTATTACTGACCCCCATAATGTGGCCATTCCGCATATTTTGAGTGGTCACACGACCCCCTTTGGCCAACGGTTCTGGAGATATAGTCACGGCGGGTGGTAGTACTTCGCGCAAAAAGGGGCGTGTTCATTTGACCCATTTCGCCCTCAATGGGAAATGTGTCACCAACCAAATATTGTTCGTGTACCTTCAATTAGTGGATTCGTGAAGAGTTTTGCTCTGGACATAAAAGTGCATACAAAACGCCCTCAGCTACTAGAGTACTTATACTCTGAAATCATTCTTCCTCGTATAATTCGACGGCCTGTTCGTTCTTGTATAACCAGCTATTCAATTTTCCGCAAATTGTAAATTTCATTCGATTTTGTCAATTTTGGCGGCCATTTTGGACAGACATTCTACCGATATGGTTTACGACTAAGGATTGTTTGTGTGGATTTTATTTTATTACGAATTTGGTATTTGTTGGCGCACCTACCACCGAAATTCAGGATTTTTCTATACCAACTGCCATCATGGACGCCATCTTGTATTACAGAAAATGCTCAAAGCGGATTTTAGCGGATTTTGGATATGTTATAGAGGATATATTCCTCTTCAAAATGGAATAGAAACCAACTTAGTCCAAATTTTTTCTAGGTTGACCCTAAAATTTTAGTTTATCGACCAGACTATATAGCAAATAGATCAGTGATCAACATTATAGTTTTATGAATGGTGGCATAAATATCCACCACAACGTAAGGTGACACTCCACAGTTTCTGCAGGGATTGGTGCAAAAATAAGGGGGCACCAATTCAATGAAAAATAACTGAAATGTGATCCCACAACACATATACAATGTATACATACCTGGGTTGAGCACATACTAGGCTTAAAGATTTTGGTACAGAATTGTCATTTTAATGGGGGTAGCAAGAGTTATGCCCCTTGATTGTGTGCCTGAAAAATGAAATTTTGATGCAAAAATGGCCAAAATAAGCGATTTTCAGGCCAATGGGACACAAAAACCAGACAATCTATGGTATAGCCGCCTATGTTGTCTGGAAGCACACTGTTTCCTCACAAAAATATCAAAAAATTTCAAACTTCTCACCACTGTAATTTTAAAAAATATATTTTTCATGCAGATGACAAATTTTAGGTGCTAAAAAGTCACGCTGGTGTCTGGAGCCACTGTTTCGCAGAAATCGCTACTACTTCATACTGGTGGGGTCAAGGTCACCTGAAACAATATTTTTCAAAACTCAAAGACATCCTCTAAAAATCCACAAATTCATAACTAACCTTCTCTCAATAAACATACCACACCCATGGTGACAGAAAACACTGGTACTCTATTCTAAGAAATTTACCCCTACTGATCATTCGAAACTGTGGAGTGTCACCTAAACCTGTACTAAATGTCTGCAATGTCTTTTGTGTGACTGAAAATGACAGGAAACCTTGGTTATGCGTGTAATTAAAGGGACTCGCAGTGGGTAAATATCCAAACAAAGAACAGTATGTAAAAACATCATGCACTAAGAAAAACGTGGATAATTATATCAACTTTATGCATAAAGTTTATCCTATAACAAAATTTCTCGTGCTGAAAACATTGTTATGTCAACATCTGTCACGGTGATTTGTCAACAGACATTGCTAATCGTATAGTAAGTTTAATCTGAATATGATTGCAATGCTTAGACCATAATTAGCAATGTTAACCGTCATATTTTCACTAGAATGTTGTATCTTATTGGACTAGTTGGACTTTTATCCGTATTCCAATGTAACATTAATGTTTACATACCAATGGTTTTGATATCCGAAATCTCATTATCTGAGAGTTATTAATAATGAAAAAAAAAGAGAAAAAGTCAGTCTATTTTCATAGAAGTATAAAACACCAGAAAGTGTTTTATACTTCTATGTTATTTAACATGAACCTCTTTCGAATGCATTGGTTCCCTTTAATTGATAAGAGCCACATGACCAGAATCTACATGGTCATGTGAAGGTTTGCTAATTATCGTAATCGACATACGTTCTGGAATGTGGACACATATTGCTTATTTGTATCCGTACATATACATGTACGAAAATGTCTTCCATGTGGCGTGAATCACATGACCGCATCGTCAGCAAAGAAAGAAACGAGTTTTGAAGTTAGAAATTCTCAATCCGAACTTGCCTATTATCCCGTCGGCGCCCATATGTCAGTTAATAGCTGGCAAGTTGCCGACTTTCATCACCCCGGTTCGTTCTACCGTATTTGCTGGACAAACACTCTGCCGATATATAGAACCCTTCAATAAGTTTTGGAGTTACCGGGTCACGCAAGGGCGGAAACCATAGCACGTATTATCTCCAGCAAAACAAAAACACAGCAGCAGAACAAACAAAAGGACAACATTGGATCGTGCCCATCAAAGGTTCTTAAGCGGTTCCCTGTGTTCCCCATGTTTGTTAGTGGATTTTAAAATCTGGAGGTAATTCTCTGTCGATCTGTAGTTCCGTGTTTGGGTTATTATGGTTCTTTTATTTTCTTGTTGATATTTGTGTCCAAGGACAACACAAAAGTTCTCTTGTTTGCTAACTGGACACCACTGATCGACCAACATTTCCTTTGAAAATCGTCATGTTACAGTGAAAGTCGTAGACTTCATCCGGGATACGCGGCATAGCCGTACGGGCTGGGAGGACTGCAGCAAGCTAAAACATTATGACAGTCCGTCCGTTCGTCCGTCCGTCACACTTTTGAGTACCTTCATGGTGTAATCATCTCCTCCTACAGTTTTGATCCCAGAGATTTGAAACTTCAGAATATTGTTGCCCATATATTGAAGATGTGCAACATGTATCTAGATGACGGAAAAATTAATTTTAACTGAGTTATTAACCCTTTTCGACTTAGAATATTTCAACATTTTTTATAATTTTCTGTATGAGGGTACCTTCATGGTGTAATCAACTCCTCCTACAGTTTTCATCCTAGAGATTTGTAACTTCAGAATATTGTTGCCCATATATTGAAGATGTGCAACATGTATATAGATGACGGAAAAATTATTTTTTGACGGAGTTATTAACCCTTTTTGACTTAGAAAATTTCAACATTTTTTATAATTTTCTGTATGAGGGTACCTTCGTGGTGTAATCAACTCCTCCTACAGTTTTGATCGTAGATATTTGAAACTTCAGAGTATTGTTACCCACATATTGGAGATGTGCAACATGTATATAGATGACGGATTTTTTTTTTTTTTACGCAGGTATTAACCCTTTTCAACTTAGAAAATTTCAACATTTGTTTTTAATTTCTTCAACAAAGGGGCATCGACTTGCCACTTTTTCGGGGGACACGGTGGTCTTCTGACCTTTTATTATAAATTAAATTGAGCGGCATATAATAATTAATACAAGTAGTTGTTTTATGCTCTCTCTTCAAAGATTCCGGACAGACTGTAGTACAAATCTCTTTGTTTTCGTTTTTCATAAGAAATATGAATTAATTTATCATCCTCATTCATATATTAAAAGTCGGGTATTTGAGCTAAAAGTTCAATGAAACATCTTTCGGGCGTTTCACTGTACTTCATTATATTGCATAACACCTAGAATCCTAGATGTGTATACTCTCGAAACTTATGTGAAATTATATCATTCGTTCGGACCATCGGCTGTTTCTTTGTTGATCGTTTGCGAAATACAATTGCTGTTGTTTTCCATATATTAATTGCCAAGTTATTTGATTTCGTATAGCATGCCAGTTTATTTATGTCGTTTGTCGAACTTTTTGACTGAAGATTTCCTAAGGGATAATTACTTATCAATGAACATTTGTATGGAAAGGGTTAATGGGCCGAGGGAAGACCTCGCAAATGTTTAATTTCACCAGGAAAACGCACCAGAACACGTAGAACCACCGACGCCCGGTATGAAATTGATAAACTTGACCAGCTTTCCCTCATTTTGCATTGATCGCAAATCCGCATGTATATATCAGTCGGGAACCGAATGTGAGGGTCATGTATTACTAGTATGCGTGTAAATTACAAGACGGTAAAAAGAAAATCAGTGGTTTAAAAACCGCATAGGCAGCTTCTATCGATACTGTGCGAAGATATTGAATTACTAATAATATTCCCATCTTAGCCCTTTCATAACGGGAGCTGCGCTGATGCAGTAATAAAGATCATAAGCAAGCGCATTCTCTAATATATGCGAGTCTCTGCAATGCAATGACTTACAATGTCAATATTGTTAGGGCAATGTATTCTCTTATATATCCGTGGCTTCCTATGGGAGACTCGCATACATAAGATAATGCATTGGCACAGGGTTTTCGCAAAATTTCAGGAAACTCCAGTCATGGACTGGTTAAGTGAGCACGAGTGACGTGTTGTATTGTTGATTATAATACTCAAATGTTACCGTTTTGTAAATTACAGGTGCAGTTTTATATTATTGGTCCCAGGGTTCGACATCAATGGACTGTTATTGACGGCCTAATGTGCTATGCACCTCACACAATGAGCCACTTTGAAATGCGTAGCAGAGGCATTTTAGAAATGTGGCAATACTGGGTAGGGGTGCATGAAGTTTGTGGAAATTCAGTTGCTGAATTCTTATGTTGGACAACTTGTTCCTGTTTGGTGGCTAAATTGGTAGTCCCCACCAATTGGCGCCTGGAACATGAAACTTTGATAATTGTTGTCATAGGTTACATATGCCTATATTAGAACTCACATATCCGTCATGACCATGCACGCACATGTACCTGACAAATAAAAACACAAGTTCCTAACTTGGGGGTGGATAATTTCCACATGTCCACAGCTACATGACCAGAATGGCATTAATATGCATGGCAGAAAAGAAAATATTGTAGAAACATCGTGTTCCATGAATCATTTCCGTCATTCCGATGTATGGAGCTGCCGTAGAGCTATAGCAACGGTGGAAGTATCATGAGTATCGTCGTCACCACTTTTTAGCTCAGCTCAGACGAAGACTCCTGTTTTCGTTTTTAGCTATAGTCATCACTCCGTCGCACCGTCCGTCAACATATTCATATTAAGATATGTTCAAATGGGTGAACCAGGTCAAATAAGGGCAGAGAGGGGGGCATAACTCACCCATCCATAGTAATTCTTAAAACGGCTTCTTTTCAAGATTCATATTGCCTATCTAGCTTATATCTGGTCTGAATGATCTTTGTGTGACTGGAATTCAGATTTGTTAAAATGGGGTCACCATGTCAAAAATGGGTGAGATCAGGGTAAAATCTTTTCCCCTCGATAGTAATTATGAAAACATGTTCTCTGATAGAACCATGAGGCCTATTTAGCTTATATTGGTATGGAGGGCCCTTCTGTGGTTGGTATTCAGATTTATTAAAATGGGGTGACCAGGTCAAATAGGGGTGAGTTCAGGGACATAACTCGTTCCCTCTATATTAATTCTCAAAACTGTGCAAGAATCATCAAGTCTATTTAGTTTATATTTAATATGGAGGGTCCTTCGGTGACTGGGAATTCATATTTGTTCAAATATGGTCACCAGGTCAAATATGGGCGAGGCTTATAATGTGTTTCCATCAAGAGCCATCAGGCTTATCTAGCTCATATATAATATGGAGGGTGCTTGGGTGACTGGGATACATATTTTTAGCTCATTTTGGGGTCATTCGGCCAAAAAACATGGCCACCAGAAGCCATCTTGGATTTTACTCTTTGTATGACTAAATCATTTAGCACGGGCTACAGGTCGTACTTTTAGTCTGATCATCATACATTTGTTTATGGCTGTTGAAATTGTAATGTAGATGGGAACGAGTCATTTTGGGGTCATTCGGATGAAAAACATGGCCGCCAGTGGCCATCTTTGATTTCAAAATTCAATCCATTAGCACGGGTTACAGGTCGTACCGTTCGTCTGATCATCATGAAATTTGTCATGGATGTTAATATTGACATGTAGATGGGAACGATTAATTTTGGGGTCATTCGGCCAAAAAACATGGCCGCCAGCAGCCATCTTGGATTTTACTCTTTGTATGACTAAATCCTTTAGCACGGACTACAGGTCGTACCTTGAGTCTGATCATCATGAACTTTTTTATGGCTGTTGAAATTGTAATGTAGATGGGAACGAGTCATTTTGGGGTCATTCGGATGAAAAACATGGCCGCTAGTGGCCATCTTTGATTTCAAAATTCAATCCATTAGCACAGGCTACAGGTCGTACCTTTAGTCTGATCATCATGAAATTTGTCATGGATGTTAACAATGACATGTAGATGGGAACGAGTCATTTTGAGGTCATTCGGCCAAAAAACATGGCCGCCAGCAGCCATCTTGGATTTTACTCTTTGTATGACTAGACCCTTTAGCACAGGCTACCGGTCGTACCTTTAGTCTGATCATCATAAAATTTGTCATGGATGTTAACAATGACATGTAGATGGAAACAAGTCATTTTGAGGTCATTCGGCCAAAAAACATGGCCGCCAGCAGCCATCTTGGATTTTACCCTTTGTATGACTAAATCATTTAGCACGGGCTACAGGTCGTACTTTTAGTCTGATCATCATGAAATTTGTCATGAATGTTAACAATGACATGTAGATGGGAACGAGTCATTTTGAGGTGATTCGGCCAAAAAACATGGCCACCAGAAGCCATCTTGGATTTGACTCTTTGTATGACTAAATTCTTTAGCACGGACTACAGGTCGTACCTTGAGTCTGATCGTCATGAAATTTTTCGTGGCTGTTGAAATTGGAATGTAGATGGGAACGAGTCATTTTGGGGTCATTTGGATGAAAAACATGGCCGCCAGTGGCCATCTTTGATTTCAAAATTCAATCTATTAGCACAGGTTCGTCTGATCATCATAAAATTTATCATGGATGTTAATATTGACATGTAAATGGGAACGATTAATTTTGGGGTCATTCGGCCAAAAAACATGACCGCAGCAGCCATCTTGGATTTTACTCTTTGTATGACTAAATCCTTACTTTTTGTATGACTAAATCATTTAGCACGGGCTACAGGTCGTACTTTTAGTCTGATCATCATAAAATTTGTCCTGGATGTTAACAATGATATGTAGATGGGAACGAGTCATTTTGGGGTCATGTGTCCAAAAAACATGGCCGCCAGCAGCCATCTTGGATTTTACTCTTTGTATGACTAAATTCAATCCATTAGCATGGGCTACAGGTCGTACCTTTAATCTGATCGTCATAAAATTTGTCATGGATGTTAACGATGACATGTGGATGGGATATAATCATTTTGGGGTCATTCGGCCGTCAGCAGCCATCTTGGATTTTCTTTTCTCTTCATGTCTATAAACTAGTATTATACATTCAACTTTCTACATTCCTAATCGCTCCATTGACTGTAATACATTAAATTATTCCCTTTCCAAGTGGAGCTACAGTGTCATTGACACTTTCATTGTTAAAATGAGGTCGACCGGTCAAGAACTGGTGTGCCTATGGGAACTGGCCAATTTTCAGTCCAGTGAAATCATTCATATATAAAACTCATTTAAAGACATTATGTACTTGTTCGGGTGCGTGAAACTGATAAGTTAGGCGCTACGAAAACTGGAGGAATGTAATATTCTACTAACATCGCCGAAAATTTGAAGCAAATCGACCGTACCAATCCATAGAAAACATCGTCAGAACTATACGCTCATTTGTCAATAGTTATTACTCGATTCGGGACGCATCTATCGGCGATAAACTAACGAAAACGATTTCGCCATCGAGAGTCACTGCATTTAATTCATATATACGAATGACTTTGCACATGTGTGTTGTTAATTTGGATATACTATTTGTAAAAATTACTCCAAAATTCTCCATTTCTATTTCATCACCACACCGGAGTGTTCCACAATACTTTAAGACTTCTTCTCTGGAACTACTTGACTGATTAATCTGACATTTGGTGTGTAGGGTCCATGGGTAGTTGGGATTCAAATAAATTTAAATGGGGTCGATCGGTAAAAAAAAATAAAGGAGCAAGTCGGGTTGGAAATGTTCAACAGTTGTTATAGCTTGAGCTATCAGTTGTACAATTCTAACCCAATGAGGCTATGGGTGGGGACGGTCAGGGGAATGGCGTTGGAAATTTCAAGGTGTACATCTGTAGAACTAGTTGTTTCAAAGTGATTTGACTGTTGTAGTTCAGAGTCCCAGTCCTCTCAGTCTATAGTCAAGCGAGCGACTACACACACAGTCGCTGGTTGTCGTGTTTCGTCAGTCTCCCGTCGCAGATTGTTGCGGGGAACACAATTCTATTTTCACTGTTCTAACTGCGGCTCTAATGGTTGCGCGATAAATCAAAGCGAAGGAAAATATTCCAGAAATACGATGTGCTCTCGGTAGTTTCTATTTTTCGTAAATTATAGATTGGCATTCTGGTTTGTCGCGTCACTCGTGTGGTCTCTTGTTATTGTCACGTTTCGCGCCAATGCATTCCCTATGGGAGACTCGCATATACAAGAGAATACATTGGCCTATATATTTGCATTGATATTGCAAGCCAGTTCATTCTCTTGTGCGAAGCTCCCTATGTGAAACTCGCATATATCAGATAATGCATTGGCACAGGATATTTAATGCTGCACCAGCGCAGCTCCCGCCAATAAAGGGTATAATGTTTGCGATGTGCATAATACAGAAGACAACAGTTACTATGCTGTAATGGATGGAGTCACCATCCGCTCCCGAACTACAATTTATCTCCCAATTCCGACAGATCGTCATATAAACCAGCTCTGGCAAAGCTAGTTCTAATCTCGACGAGCATGCACCGTGGATTGGCGTTCCAGGTAGGGCATCCGGATATATGTACGTGAATGTGACTGGACATGGTCCATTAAATCTGCGTCTGTCTTCAGGGTCGTTATACATTTAAATATATATAATACGCGGCCATGTTTATTACTGTGCGCTAGATAATGACCCAACCCGCATCAATCAACTACTGGGATTACCGGCATTAATTAGATCCATCAGAGAAATGTAGTACAGGTAACACATTTCCTTCAATTACAGGCTTACGACCAAAGCCGTACCATTCGTACGCCAGTCTTATACGTATGTACGTGGCGGAAGAGGAAGATTTGTTAAGGAATTAAATAGGTAATTTATTTAGTGTCGTTTTCACATTTGAACAAATTATATACATATACGTCACCGTCAACAGTTTTAAACAAATAAATCTTTTAACAATAAATTATATATAACATTGTAAACTCTGATCGAAACACTCGAGATCCTTATCCGAAACTTGATATACAAAGAGTGTATATTTATATAGAAGGATGTAGAAGTGTCCGTGCAGAACTAACTTCTTTATCTCTCATGAGATTGGGAGGGGCACAACTCCATCTGGTAAATGTATAAATCTCTATACTATATGTCCATAACCGTATGTTGTCATTGTCCATTAGTATCCACCCTTGGTCAAATGGTTCTGCTAATTTTCTTTGATGTTGCTGGGTCCTGTCGTACCAATGATGCTGGTAGGGAAAAAGAATGCTGTTAAGAAAAAGTACCATTAGTTTCCATAAATTTTTTGCGGTATTTGGCTAATACGAGCGTGTTCAACAAAATGCTACTGTCTATTTGAAATCTCCAAGAACATAAATAATTTAAAATAGTTTAATAATAGTGACTCTGGTGTGTGAAAAACGACAGGTATAGTCATCTCAATTATGGCCGGTTATACAACAATGTTAAAAACACAGCCATTATTAAACTATTCACAATATACATTATGGCCGGTTATACAACAATGTTAAAAACACAGCCATTATTAAACTATTCACAATATACACGTTTTATATTGTTTTGTACACTTCAGATCAGCCAAACACCGCCAAAAATGACAAATTTAAATCAAATACTGGTACGTTATCTTAACATCATCGCTAATTACCGTAAACCAGCTACAAGTGTCACCGTCAAGCGAAATATGTGACAATGAGTCCCACGTTAATCTCACGCGTAAACACGATGAACCCATGTCAAAAGCTTATTATGTAGAAAGTTAAATCGTTTTATCTTCCATAATATTCTGCCCGTGGTCCTGTATCAAGACTTGAAATAGTTTGTGTGTGAAATTTGCAGAATGAGGTCCCCAGAATGATGGTGAATATCATGACGCGATCCCTCCCACACGGTGGGCCAACGTCACCAATTTCACCCTCTGGGAACGTCATTCAGATTGAAGTTCCCCAGTTGAAATTGGTGATGTTCACCCATTGGCCACCTCGATTATGCATTTTATCTTCTGCAAATTAGGGGATATAGAAACTGAAGAGAATTTAAAAAGTAACTAAAACAATGTAAATTTGAGACTTTAGATACTTCACAGAAGATTAAGCATAAGAAGAGCAGAATGAGGGCCACCAGAGTGGTGAATTTGGTGATGATAGCCCGCTGTGCGGGGTAGCATCACTAAATTCACCTTCTGGGGTACCTCATTCTGCAAATGTCGGGCACACTGTTTCAACGCTTGTCATGTTTTTCCCGATCGCTGTATATTATATAGGCACCATCAATGAATGCATAATAGTAACATTGACAACTGGAAAATGATTGGAGTTGCTGGCTAAGATATTTTTGACAGGGCACGTGTGAATATAGCCACCATTGTAAGTCCAGGCGAACATTATAAAATATCTAAACAAATCGCTTCAGGAAGCACTTTGCAACAGAATATGTCTGTCCAAAACTTCGCACGATGGTCTCCTCCTTTCTGCGTCACAAGAGGGCACAAGTTCCTTCTTTCCGAACATTGCACCTAGCTTTCTAGAAACGTTCATTAGTGAGCTTTTCCGCCTTTTGAAAGCGTTTGTGGGCTTGTTAATGTTCTGAACAATTTTAGCGTCTCTGAGCATCGCCTGGAATGCGGAATATACCCTTGAATAATTTTCAGCAGCTGAAACTTCGTGAAATTGACAACAATGCTCGATTGCAAGCTCTCGGCCGTTGTTCGTCGTCACTTGTCGGTGATGCTCCAGGTCGATCTTGTTGCCTAGCAACAGGATTGGCGTGCATGCCGATGGCCTATATTTTGTCACTTCTTCCAGGAGAGACTTGGCTTCCTCGAATGATTCATTGTCACATATACTATACACAACCACAACTGCTTCGGCGTTGTTGATCTGTGTTTCCAGTGGAATCGGGGGTACCTGGAATATAATCAGAGTTGTACTTATATGCATCGTATCGTGATTATGAGACGTGTCTCAGTGTGCAAAGGCTTGCCTTCCATCCTCTAGATTTACTATAGCCCTTCCCATTTATCCAAGTTCCCAGCTAAATTTTTGTGACACTATTTTTGCTTTTCATTTAGATTCTAGTAAATAATATGAATCGTACGTGACACGTATAGTGGAGCAACCACACATGATGTGCCTCAAATTTGCATTTTTTCGGCGACATAACGCTAAGAATAATTTACGTAACATCATGCAGTGGTCACGACGGAGACGACATGCCAATTAAATTAACAAGACGTGTCGTGGATTGTAAAATATTGTCTGGATTATTGTCATGACTTCTTCATTTTTCGTTTCCATTAAGCTGACCAACGAAATTGGTCTAAATGAAATTAATGGACTTAAATCACAGGTGAATTCTTCGTAAATTGTGAAGTAGTTACTTTCATTTCTATCGCGATGTTTCATTTCCAATTCCGCGTTTTTTGCAATCTCAACACGGTTGCTAACCGCAAGTCACGTGACAATTACTCCAGAATCTATACCCGCGATCTTAAAACATCACTGATGGATACAGGGGGGGGGGGGGGTCGGAAAAAAATTCCAGGCATGTATGATCATTTTAATTTTTTCCGGCCTCGGACCACCCACCCACCCAATTTCTTCCGTTTCCGGCCTTTTTTTTCCAGGCAATTTTGGACACCCACCCTTTTTTCCGTTTCAGGAATTTTTTTCCGGTCAATTTTGGACACCCACCCCCTAAATAGTTTATTGCGCGAGATTTTAATAGACCAGTGCATAATGAAGATAACGATACTATATGAATTTATCATATAAGTGTCATTACTCAAGAAATGTGTCAACATAATCACATTTCTAGGGATAGGCAGAATGCTAAAGTTTTTATTAACATTCATTTTCACATGATATAGTCACATAATCACATTTGAGTATTCTACAGACTACATGGTACAACACATTTAAGATTATTTGATAATTTGATATTTGCTATGTGATATATTGCTTGAACCAAATTGTTTATCAAAACATGTGGAAATACAACTGTTCATCCCAGTTCATCCCATTTTGAAGAATAATGCTAATACCAAACATAACCATGATATACCCGCATGACTCTTCTTGGGGCATCTCAGAAACCAGAACTGAGGTACTGTGATTAACATTACAAGCTGATCCACATTAACTTGGAAAACAATTTGAAATTGTTCAAGCTGGCCCTGCTCAGGCCTGCTGGCCTTCAATTTATATGTTAAGATTTTATGTTTTACGTTGTCAAAAGTCTATATATTTTATTCCATTATTTATTATATCTTTATTTCCATGTCACATATGGTCAAGTGTGCTTTCATTTTATTGCTTATTTTCAGCTGAGTTCTGCATAGTTATTCTTATTTTGTTGTATCAGTAGATGGAATCCTAATTAAATTTTATTTTTCCAATAGCGCAGTTTCTTGTTCTATCAAGTTGAATTTGGTTTATTGTTGGCCATTGTGCAATTGATCCAACTTCTGATAACCTCTATATATAGCATAGCATTGCTATTAACTATATATGACCTGTTTCTGTTCAAAACACATCAAAATAAGACTCAATAGCAGAAACGGAAGAAAAAAAATTGGCACATGGAAAAAACTGCTTTTCGGACCGAGAGACACCCACCCACCCCAAAAATTATATGACGTCATTCACATACCTCCCTTGGTGGTTGCTATAAATGGACACGTTTGATACGCGATACTTAGGCCCATTTGAACTATAGCATCTTGTCGATATGGAATTTCTGGTTGATACGCAGAGGGCTTCCTTTTACGCTACCCCAGCAGTCGATGTAGTTAAGTCGTGAATACCATAAACACAGTATCGCTCGGCTAGACTAGGAGGTCATGGGCTCGAAATCGGGATATATTTATATATTTATTTCTATCCTCCATCATATGAAGAGTTACATGTAACACAAATACATAAAATACATATAGAACAAAGAACAATTCAGTAGAAAAGAACATATTTACACATTTGTCACGCGACCACCAAGATGGCCCCACTTCCCAAGCCTAGACATACAAAACATGCACCATATAGATAAAAGGTCACTTAAACATTGACATGCCTTGATCTACAAGTGTGCAATAGAGATCAGAGTTTGAGGGTCCATGCTGTGAACCCACGCATTGACTCTGGCTGTGCGAGCAGGGACCCAGCCGAATAAAGCCATGCATGTATGTTGTTTAATTTTGTTTGTTGATTTATAAGTTATTGTTAGTGGGCCAACCGTCGGTTTTAATGTTTAAAGGTGTATTCAGGGTTCACGACAATATCCTGTTGCGATATATATCAACAAACACAGTACCATGTATATGGCACAAACTATATATAGGCTTATAAATATATAATAAATGGATATTGAAAGATTAACGACACGCCTGTGATTGTATGTCCGTCTAAATCATCGATACTAAAATATATTAGAATGTATGAGGCACTGACTCAGTATGATTTGTCCATTGTTTCATATGTACGTGTAAACATAGCACGATACCATGGAGTACATGTCACCCGAAACGCCAGATACCATTTTTTTCACACAATCTGTAACTCTAAAATCTATAAAAGAAACCTCTTCAGACATTGTAGTGAAGTGACTCTACGTCTTTAATTATGGCTATATACTCATGACAATACAGGAACCATATTCAAGTGACATGCTATAACGAACCATTTGCCCGACGTAAACGAAAGTCATAATAATAAAAGAGAGGCTGCATGGTGTATATAGGATTATAGTGCTTCCATTTTTCTCAAATTATCTTTATAGTTATGGTAACCGCCCAAATAATTAGCCTTGCTGTTCTTCTGTACCATTAAATATGAAAATCCAATTTATTTGGAGAATAAACTTCAACAATAACAAAGTTGTATCCCAAACGCTGAACAAATGGGCATACTGAGCGAAAATAAAGTAATGGTCTCACGCTATCGTCAATTTATATCCAGTTGTCGAGTAAGAGTGCATTCCCATTAACTTATATCATTATATTGCTGCATGACTAAAGCCCGCAGATATTTTAATCTGATTTGAAATTTTTTTCTCGCAAACTCTGAGCGATCAATGAACTTATTTAACGCACTGCGTGCCCACCTGTAAAGTGAGAGAAGACGGGGGAAGGAAAGAGAGCAGAAGAGATGTCGAGCAAAAGACAGGGAGATAAGAGAAAAAACTAGGAAGTTTATGTGAAGTTTGCCGGGATTTTTGGCATTACCAATTCAGTTTTCGTTTATATATATGGCTGGCATTATTGTCGATCACCACGTCGATCAACAACGAATTGCATGATTACCCATATGATCCATTGTTGGTTGTTGTCAATTTCGGTCATATTTTTGGTCTTTAAATTTTAAAGTTACATATAGATTTAGTCTCGAAATGCCCGGTGCAGCACATAAGAACCATTTTATGAGTCCAAAATGAAAAACTTACAATTCTGGTGCAGGTATCGAGAATTTCAATGTTTTCGATTGTATGGTCATCAAGGTTGACAGTGGATCTGTACACAAGATCTGGAAAATATAATATATTTGACAAGTTATTAGGGTGGTTTATCTGAGCAAATATGGACCATTAGCGCATATAAAGCTATTGAGCAAAAAATAAATAGTAGGTTTATATAACAATTATTCATGCTGATATCAATTGCCATCAATTGAAGTCTGAACTTAAAGTTCGATTCACGAAGCACCAAGCAAAAATCGACAGCCCACCACTTGACCACCGTTTGTACAGGGAGACTATACCTAAATCCAGCCATTGTATAAGCCATCTCCTACTCTATTCAACGGACAATATGCAATAAATGGATGCATTTGAGTCGGGTGAGAGCATAATACACTAATCCACAATATGAACGATATAAAACAACATATGGTAATTATAATGAAAATGAGTGTAAATGGCTTAAAGTGATGTGAAACACTCTGGCAGGATGATCAAATAGAAATTGAGAATAATCCTGCTCAAAGTTGTTATTTGTTATGAATTTGTTATGAATATTAATCAAAATCTGATAGATTAATTAAATGCAAGGATTCTCAATGGCGAAATCAATTGTGTTAGATTATCGCCGATAGTTTCGTCCCGAATCGAGATGTAAATATTTACAGTTGAGCATATAGTTCAGATGATGTTTTCTATGGAGTGGTATGGTCGATTTCTTTGAAATTTCCGGCGATGTTAGTAGAATGCTACATGCCCCATGTTGGCATAGCAGCTGAGTATTAACTGATCAATTTCACGCACCCGAACAACTCCATAATATTTCTTTAACGTCACATGGTTGTATGCGCTCCAAAATACACCTAATTTTCCCGGTATCGAGATAGGTCGTCACAAACTTGAATTGCCTTTCTACGAGCATTGTATGTCACAGAAAGACTTTGGGTCCCAAACAAAAACAGCCATGCACGGCATGGATCAGAAAAGAGCGTTCCATGTTAGTCTATACCTGATATGTGACCCGCCATATCAAATCCAGTCGGAAGGCGGGATTTTTTTACCCTGTGCCAATGCATTCTCTTATATATGCGAGTCGACCATAGGTCGTCTCGCATATATAAGAGAATGCATTGGCCTAACAATTTTTTACAATTTTAATAATTTGTTCTTGTATTCTTTAACAATTTTATAATTTCACCCATACAGAGCCCCATACAAACATGAGCTGGCGACACTCTTCTATATGCTTCTATATATGTGTGGGGCTCCCTGCAGGGTAATGGATGTTTTTTTATTTTATGTCCTAAAAATTGTAAGAAACATTTATTTTAAAAAATGATAAAAAATTGTTAGGCCAATGCATTCTCTTATAGGTCGCCTCGCATATATAAGAGAATGCATTGGCACAGGGTAAAAAAAATCCCGACTTCCGACTGGATTTGATATGGCGGGTCACATATGGTAGAAATACAGAGCTTTGTTTCGCTTAATATGTGCGAAAAATTTAAAACTGCTGGAAAGTGCCTGTGAACATAGAATATTTTAGAGAGCATATATATGAAGCCGGTATATCAATGTTTGGCGTATTTGTCAATCTATCTTATACCACCTTCCAAATTACGCAGACAGAATTTGGAAGCTTGATTATCAGGATGTTATATGTGGTTCTTTGTGTATACGTGAGGTATTTAACTCCCATTCTTGATTCATATTATTTCTTTTATTGGGTATTTTCTGTTAAAGGCACGGGCGGTGTTCGTTGCAGAAATATTCATAATTGTTCAAATCGCCATCAACAGAAGGAATATTAAAATATATATAGTTTTGTTCATATGCCAAACATAATAAGCGCGTAAATAGTATATTGTCGTCAAAATGTACGATGGTGTACGTAAAAAAGAACCTGCTCGTGCTATACAGAAGTTTTGCTTCTGTTCACATAACACAGCGCAATTCAATTGGTTAATCACACACAAATGATATAAACACTCTTTATTATTACTATATCCTGAAATTTTTGTTTCCGGCACGTATCCCGGGGTGGGTGGGTGGTCAAAGCCACCAACAAGCAATTTTTTCCGCAACTAAAAAAAAAAATTCCTGCTTGTTTTTTAGTGTTTTGGCAATGAGTTGGGCTTCAAAACCACTTTGAATGAGAGAAATAATGTAATTCTAACTGGTAAACTGACTGCAGGCAGTTATCGTGTTGTATTTTGTTGCAAATTTTGAAATCCAAGATGGCCGCTGGCAGCCATGTTTTTTTTGGCCGAATGACCTCAAAATGACTCATTCCTATTTCGTGTCCATGTTAACATCCATGATAAATAGTATGCACAGAAATTCATATACAGCTGTTTACAGTGAATTTCCCCCCGCAAATCTCTGTTTTAGTGTTAAAAGGGGGGTGGGTGTCAAAAAATGGTCGGAAAAAACTGCCGAAAACGGAAAAAAAATTGGCGGTGGGGGTGGGTGGGTACAAAAAATGATCGAAAGGGAAAAAATGCCATACGTGCCTGAAATATTTTTCCGACCCCCCCCCCCTGCTATATCAGGAAAACAGTAACAAATAACGCTCTTTATGTTTACCATATCCGGATCTAAACAAAAGCCATGTTCTGTAACGTTTTTTGCTTTTGTTTACATAACAAAGGAAAAACATTTGATAATAACATACTGTTCATGCCATATTTCTGATTGGTATAAGAATAAAGTCTGTATATATTTTACTATTCTTTCTGTTTATGGCGGTTTTTGACGGAGCTGAATATTTTAGCAGCATACCCAACGCCAACACCGCTCGTATCTTTAAGTATTAAAGGAGATGCCTCCCATACATGGCTGGATTTAGGTACAATCTCCCTTTAAATTGCCATGATACTATGATGCTGGTGGGCCTGCTGAATGGCTATTATATGGGAGGCCAAATTCACATTTAATAATTAATTGTGCTTAAGCGCAATCAATTGCGCTTAATTGCCCTTAAGCGATAATATTTACGCTAAATGCAATTAATTGCGCTTAAACACAATCATTTGCGCTTAAGCGCAATTCATGGTTATATGTA
The DNA here is from genome assembly GCA_032622095.1 of Siphonodentalium dalli. Lineage (NCBI taxonomy): Eukaryota > Metazoa > Mollusca > Scaphopoda > Gadilida > Siphonodentaliidae > Siphonodentalium > Siphonodentalium dalli. The sequence continues at coordinate 125,491,748 of CP136061.1, read as the reverse complement.
ACTAAACACCCCTGGTGAATAAATAGGTTTATCCATAACTTAACCTTAACTCCTATTGACATATCACCTCTTGTTTTCATTGGTTTTGATGGGTAGGGAGCTAGCCTGACTTCTTTATCAAAATGGCTGACTCGCAATAGTATTACCTTCTGATTTGGTTGGAGCGACTCGTGATAGCATTATATTATCTTCTGTATATATTAGTTGGGACTACTCGCGATAGCATTTTTGGGACAGGGATTCTGATAATATGAAAATGGGGGTTTTCCCTGATTTAAGTCAACAAGTAAGCCATATGAGGTAAGCAAGTCCCCATGCAGTGATACCACATGCATGCTATAGTATATGACCATAGTGATGGCCCAAATCTGTGCAAAAATACATTAAAAACATCATATAAAAATTACTAGAGTTCCGGGAAGGAGATAGGGATTATCATTGTTAAACACATACATGTAGTCACAGTTGACTGTTGGGTACTCAGGCTAATTAAAACAGGTTAAAATTAGCCCACTGCTCCTCTTGTGTTGCTAGGTGATACACCAAGCCATGCCATTAGTTTATGGGTAGGTTAGATAGTAGTTAAAATTATGCTTAAGCTTAAGAACAATATGTGGTATTTGCGCTCAAGCGCAATTGATCTTAAAGGCACGTGCGGCCTTAATTGTCGAAAATATTCATATTTGTTCCAAACACTGTAAACAGAAAAACATTAAAACGCATACAGTTCCGTTCATATATACCATGACCATCGCGTAAACAGCATGTTATCATAAAGACCTACTATATTTTACCTAAGCAATAGCCTGATTGTGTTGCAGAAGACAGCACAATGCTCCTGGCTAATCACACACAAATGGCATAAACGCTCTTTATTAGTTCCATATCAGGTATTCACCAACAAAGAACGCTCTTTATGTTTACCATCATAATATAAACAAACACCAGAAAAGTTACTTTTTATGCTTTTGTTTACATAACAATGGTCAAACATATGACCATAACATACTGTTTATGCGATTTTACTTATTTGTATATGGACAGAGTCTATCTACATTTTGATGTTCTTTCTGTTTGTGGCGGTTTTTGACGGGTGGAGATATTTTCACAGGATACCCACCGCCAAGGCCAACCGTGTCTTTAAGCGCTATTCATTATTAATTGTGAATTTGGCCTCCCATACTATTATGCATTTATAATTTCCGTTATTGTCCCCCGACGTTTCCGTCGGAGGACTATAGAAATGACCCTCGTCCGTCCGTCCGTGCGTCCGTGCGTCCGTGCGTCCGTGTGTCCGTGCGTCCGAGATTGGGTACCTTCATGGTGTAATCAACTCCTCCTACAGTTTTAAACGTAGAGATTTGAAACTCTGGGATATTGTTCCTAACATGTTGGTGATTTGCAACATCTATAAAGCTAATCAAAAATATAATTTTTTCCATATTTTTGGGGGGGTTTTCGACTTAGAAAATTTGGAACATTTTTGCCTTTTGGATGAGATTGGGTACCTTCATGGTGTAATCAACTCCTCCTACAGTTTTAAATGTAGAGATTTGAAACTCTGGGATATTGTTCCTAACATGTTGGTGATTTGCAACATCTATATAGCTAATCAAAAATATCATTTTTTCCATATTTTTGGGGGGTTTTCGACTTAGAAAATTTTGAACATTTTTGCCTTTTGGATGAGATTGGGTACCTTCATGGTGTAATCAACTCCTCCTACAGTTTTAAATGTAGAGATTTGAAACTCTGGGATATTGTTCCTAACATGTTGGTGATTTGCAACATCTATATAGCTAATACAAAAATATCACTTTTTTCGTGTTTGCATGCATTTGTTCATCGGGTTGTTTTGTCCAAGAAATTTTGCGGTGGTTTGCAACATCTATATACTGTATAACATTGTTGCAAATAGTATCCTACAAACAAATCCAATCATGAAGTTTACCACTCGAGTCGGGGGACATGTGGTCTGCGACCTTTTATTTTTTTCTAAAGTTGTCATGTTCCCGGTGTCTGGCTATATATATTTTAAAATAAACGCACGTTAATAATAGCTACGCTGGTTGTTGCAACATGTCAGAAATAGCCATCTTGACAATGGTCGGTTTGCAACAACCAAGACAGCCATTTAGTAAAATATTTTTCACTATAAATATTGTTGATTTTATGCAGATAATTTCTTTCCCTGATTCGGTATGATTATCCAAGCACCATACAAATGGAAGATGATAACTTTTAGAAAAAATGACGGTAATTTTACTTCATCATTTTGTCCCCATCAACACCACATCAATTCAGAAGGATCCACCAACATCATAACAAATAAGCAGGACCACTTAGCCATGGGTGTTGACACAGAAACATCAGAAAGCCATTGGTGACCTTTCAGATTATGCAATTACTATATATATGAGTAAATTATTCACCCATTTTATGATTCAGTTGGCCATTTTAACCACCATAAACTGATGTCGCAAGGGAGATGACAATTATGTGTGAATCTTTTAAGCAACAAATCCAGCGAAGCACGACACTCGTGGGTCATGGCAATTTAGTCTGATGGTCACGGAGATAAAGGCTACATATAAAATGTTCAGCCGCGGAGTTATTAAAGGTGAAAATTATCTAACTTGGTACTTAACTCGCGTGCTTGCAAACAGAAACAAACCTATACGATTGGGATGGCAGATCGAAGTATCTCATCAACGTAAAACAAACGTGTTTGATCAGCCAAAGTAAATATGTAATTTTGAGCAATTGATAGATGTCAAGAACTGGTGCTTAGTTCGTGTAAACCTGGCCTATATTTACGATGTTCGATTGTCGTATATATAAGATGACACCAACAAATGTAGAACGTGTTCTCACGCTGTACATCCTCGTTTATTCTCAAACACACACTTAGTATATCAGCACAGAAACGTGTACTGGACAGACAACATATCGCGGACAAGCAGGATATAAATCCAAAGATACTGAAGTATCAGCTATTATAGGCCAAAGTAAACGACACGACAAGTGTATGCTATTGTAAAAGTCGATGGACATGATTTTAAAGATGTCCTGCCAGCAATCACACCAACAACAACAACAACAACAACAGAGTGTCTATGAAACTCCTTTTCATAGCACGTTTCAGATATTGTTACCAAAGCACACAAGAGTAACATGTTCCACAGTAGTTCACTTAAAGTGAAGTGAAACACTCCGATACGGTGATCAAATATAAATGGAGAATAATCTTGTTAAAATTAGTTATTTTTACAAATATTATATCTAAATTGACAACACACACCGTCATTCTTATATATTAATTAAATGCAGTGACTGCCGATGGCGAAATTGTTTTCGTATTTTATCGCCGATTCGAGTAGTAAATATATTTACAATTTTGCGTAGTTCAGACAACGTTTTCTATGGAGTGGTACCGTCGATTTGCTTGAAATTTTCGGTGATGTTAGTAGAATGCTACATTCCCCCAGTTGGCATAGTACCTACATACTAACTTATCAGTTTCACGCACCCGAACAAGTCCATGATATGTCTTTAAACGTGCTTTACAAGATAGATTTCCAATCGAAAATGATGTAATGTTCTATAATAGCCACATTTTCTGTCCCAATTCATGGAAAAATAATTGGGGAAAATAACTATTTACTAGACTAGTGATATAACCATCCGTATATAGACCGGTCACTGTGGTTTACTATTATTATTTTCTACCCCCGAAACTATATACAGAAAAATCGTAGAAGAGATACGCCATCTTTTAACTCTCACTCTATAAGTAGATACTTATTGTGTATTTCTCAAGTATATACAACATTTCCACCGATCTTTATATTGTTATGCGCTGCCAGCGTAAACTTTTTAAAATGTTAAGCCCTGGTAACGCTAACACGATCTAATCTTTATAGCTTGAGATCCGATCTCCATCTGCTAACATTGTTAAAGATACGGACGGTCTTGGCGGTGGGTATGCTGTTAAAATATTCACCTCCGTCAAAAACCGCCATAAACAGAATGAATAGTAAAATATAGACAGAGTTTGTTCTTACACCAATCAGAAATATGTCATAACAAGTATGTTAATGTCAATTTTGTTTGCTTTGTTATGTAAACAAAAGCAAAATACGTTACGTTTCTTGGCTTTTGTTTAGATCCGGATATGGTAAACATAAAGAGCGTTATTTGTTACTGTTTTCCTGATATGGAAATAATAAAGAGCGTTTATATCATTTGTGTGTGATTAACCAATAGAATTGCGCTGTGTTATGTAAACAGAAGCACAACTTTTGTAACGAGCAGGTTCTTTTTACGTACACCATCGTACGTCTTGACGACAATATACTATTTACGCGCTGATTATGTTTGGCATATGAACAAAATTATATATATTTTAATATTCCTTCTGTTGATGGCGATTTGAACAAATATGAATATTTCTGCAACGAAAGCCGCCCGTGCCTTTTACATTTTTAAAGAGTAATTTCTTATTGTTTTGAAAAAGCGACCCCAAACCTCAACACAAACCAAAATGTGAATTTGGCTTATGTCTGACCGAAGTTGCTCATTTGCGGTGTTGTAAAATGTATCAGACAAATCCGTTATTCGGTCGAAAGTACGTTATATAGAGTTGTAGTTCTCTTGTTAACAATGTTAATTCAATAAGTTTTTATTAATTTTTTTGTTTTATTTGATATTATCGAATAATAACATGTTATATACAACAGGACCCCACAAAGACTGGGCTTATGAGGGCAGGACCCTTATACAAATATATTACATTAATATTATATTGATATTAAAGTTGCTGTCTATATTTACAGGTGGTGCAATGGTGTGCGACAAATATAAAGATTTGGGGGATGGGTATGGAAGGGGTGTGGGCAGGGGGGAGGGGTGTGGGCATGTCACAGTTCACAGTATATTTTCATGTTGCAATGATATAATTGGTCATGTAATACCAAGTTCCTTCTCATGCTGCGACCTGATGTAGATGCATCATATCACAACCCACATGAGTCAATCCAGGACATCTAAATATTATATTAGAATTTATTTACTTATAATTACTATATACAGATGCAGAGGTTGAGACATGTTTCGATAGATTAGATTTGGTTCATTCTGAGTTATCCATTTGTTAATGTACGGATTTCAGTATGGGATGACACGTTAGATATATAATACATGCAGTTGAAATATTCAGACTGTTCTTTCCCCTCACCATGTAGGGCTAATCAGAGTAGGAGGAATTATACATTAAGAGTATGAAACAATAAGGAGCTTGTCCTAATCTGAATAGCCCTGTGGTGACATAACTCTGTTTTGTACTACTATTAGAGTACATGTCGGTAACCAGGGAGGAGTACTATTCAGTGGGGGAGGTTGTTTTATGTTGCTTGTTAATGAAATATTCTTTCAGATATTTTGAGTAATTGCTATCAATTTCTATTCTGAGTTTGCAGTCAGTTGGTAGTTCATTTCACAGGCATCTGGCTCTGGTTGATATGGCATGTTTTGCTTTTTTCGTTCTTTTAAATACACAGAATAGATTTGAATTAGCTTTGGACCGTGTATTGTAATTATGGATATCATGTAGGCTTTTAAATAGGGAAGTCAGTGATTTAGGGAGTTTCTTGTGGTGGAAATCATGTAAAATTTTAAGCAGTTGCATATTTCCAATGTCTTCAAGCAGCAATAAATTGTGTTTCTTGCATATTTCCTGGGTATTTTTTTTATTTCCATATGACAGTGTTGCAATTGCTTTGTTTTGTATTTTTTCAAGTTTTTGAAGATTTTCACTGTTGTTGCACTCCAAATAGCATTACAATAGGTGATATATGGGATAATAAGTATCGAATAAAGTGATTTCATCGTATCCTTTGGTACAACCTCACTAACCTTACGCATGACTCCTAGGTTTCTCGATAATTTATTGATAATTGTATCCACATGTAAATCCCATGACAAAGTTTCTTCAATATTAATTCCTAGGAATTTAGTGTTACAAAGATCTGTATTTGTGAAAAGCATATAGTTTGTTTTATCAAGATTTAAAGATAATTTGTTAGCTAGAAACCATTTGTTCATTGCCTCCATTTCTTTGATAACAACATCATAAGCATTAATAATGTCTTTATCTGAGTAAAATGCATTTGTATCATCAGCAAATAGTATTACCTTTAATTCTGTGCACACATTTGGAAGATCATTCATGTATATAAGAAAGACAAGAGGGCCAAGTATTGATCCCTGTGGCACGCCACAGGTTATATTTGTTTGGCATGAAAAGTTGCCTTCGTACTGTACAGATTGCTTTCTATTTGACAGGTAGCTGCGGAACCAGTTCAGTGCATGCGGTGTCAGCAGACGGCGAGCGGATCTCGAGCAAGAAAGATCAGATCCTGTTAGCGCTGCCCGGGCCTAACTTTTACAAGAAAACCAATGTCAGAAATGGTAACGCGCTCAAGATCATATAATATATACCCATGATTGTAATTATAGAATACAAAATATATTGGTTTCGCGAATGACCAACTCAGAAATCCGTCAAAATAACAATAACAATCAGCATCTATTTGACGAACCGGCGGCCGACTCGGCCGTCTCCGACGGCACAACCCCCAGTGGTCTGCAGAACGAAAAATGTCTATAAAAGTTGAAATATAAGACTTACAAATGATATTTTTCATTTCTTTTATTTGTAATTGACATAGCTTGTCACAAACCAAAAATCAACATTATTGACATAATAATGTAAAGGATAATAAACGAAATTGAAATTCCCAACTACACCTTTCACCGGACTCGGCCTCCGGTTTGCAGTTCGACTTTTAATCCTTCCAAAAATTCCCATTATCTATAAATAAAAAACCCAGCGAACCATAGCTATCTAGAATATGTAGGACAGTATACGCGCGGCGCGCGTAATAACAGGTTTACCGTGGTAGCGTATAACCACCCCTGATCCAGTGGTCCTGCTAATATTATATGATGCTGTTGGTCCCGTTGAATTGCTATGATGTGGGTAGGGCAAACGGAAGTCGTTATATACGAAAAAGTATTTTTCAACAACTAGTACAACCAGAATTATAAATATTTCGCAATAAATATGTTTTTTAATGTTTGATACGGATAATGGTTTTTCCTGGATATGTTCGGATTCTCGGAACACCGCAAAAATACAAATTAATAAAATGTAACGGTGCTTTCTATTAACAGCATCAGTTTGCCATAACAGCAACCGCATCATAGCACATCAGCAGGACCACTTGACCAGGGGTAATATAACATCGTAAGGATCGGTTAATATTTCAGGTCTCTGCAGCTAGTTATAGCACTAGATATATATTAGTAGTAGTGCTTGTTTGCTTTTGACACCACGCAATTCGTGATCAGGGGACCCAATATATAAACACACAATACAGATAAAGAGACTACATATGCGCCTCGGAAAGATTTAGTGCAGCGCCAAATTGAAGTAACTGTCTTAGAAAGAGAAAAATATAGCATCTAATAACAAAGAGGGTTTATTGTAAGTTATTTTCCTAAATGGTCGAATAAACAGCGTTTATACGGGAAAGTTGAAAACAACTATTAAATTTAAGCCAGTTCAGTACGACAGTTATTGTAGACGAACTGACCATGCCTTATGTGCCCCGAATGGGCCATACATTTCGATCTTCGGCGGAGTAAAACCGGTTTTGCAGCGAAAGCTCATTACAAGATTATGGAAATAATAGCATATTTTCCCGCACCGCGGAAGTTCTCTTCATTCATCGAGATAAATAGGTGGAGATGGCGAATCAGTACGACGCCCAATGATATTACAATCACATGTTAATCCGAAAGAGATAAACCACCCGAAATTATCCACGTAGTTAATGCAAATTATCTTGACGATTTCATTGATAAAGTTGAACCGGGTCATATCCCACGCCCAAAGGGACAAATATTTGCGTTTTATAACGGGATAAAAATAGAGTAATGTTCCTATATATGATTGCCGGTATAAGGACTCGATTCTGCAGGCCCATGTGAAATTTTCATTACATGCACGCACGCTTTGTTAAAAGTCATGTTCGAAATATCATATGATTTTTGGAAAATTCACGTTGAAAATGCCCCACCAAATCTGATGGATATCCTAAACTAATTGTCCGCTCATCGGGCAAAATACAGATACACAATCGGAGTTAACACACCTAAATTACTATTTCTTTGGCTTAGGGTGGGGGTAAACAATATTTGATTCGAGTCGTGGAACCCACCCTCGAAGCTCAAGAGTTATCAGATCTTGATTTTTGAAATCTGTTATATTTCACCACCTGGAATATTTGGCGGCCTAGCAAATATTCGACGAGCCGACCGACATACTCTCGATACCAAATTGCATGCGTTGAACAAAATGTTAGTGCATGGCTAGCATTATTGTTTGGTAAATAATCAATTCTGACAACTAAAGCGTCTTTTGAAGAAATGTTGTTGTTGGAATCTGATGATACGGTGACAATCGAATCGGATTGTGTACCTTTAACATAGTATCTTACTTATACTATACCGACGTCATTCGTAACGCGCGGACACAACGAAGACCACAGTGAAGACAAATTAACACCGGCCATGAGTCTGAGTATAAAACATTTATTTAAAGGGGTACTGTACACCAAATCAGGCCAATATATTGTGGGACCATCTCCTTTTATATTCAACAAATTGTATTCAACAAATGAGTGCAAAATGGATGAGTGCAAAATATACACATTTACTCTCTGAACGATGTGAACAACATGGTAATTATAATGCAAATCAGTTCATAAAGTAAATGAGTGCATTTTGCACCCATCCATGGACCAATTTTTTGTAATTAAAAGTACAAACGCTGTTTATCATTAATAATATCTTGACTGCGAACGTCCCGGCAAAAAGCAAAACAAGCGGTAAACTGCAACTTTTAAAACTGACCAAAACTTGTCCACAAATGAGCTGATAGGTTCGATCTCATTTTCCGGGCATATAAGACGAATATACATTTAGCTATATGGTGTCGCATATGAAGGATATCTTTAAATTGGTAAATGATACCAATATATCCATGGTGAGATTTTGTGCACCAGAACTTGTAAAAAGACGTCCCCACCTCTGTGTGTTAATTATACCCCCGCAACGAAGTTAGGGGGGGGAGTATACTGGAATCAGCTTGTCCGTCCGTCCGTCCGTGGACACAAATTACTCCGGAGTTTTTCTCAGTCGTTTTTTTATCAATTTTCGTGAAACTTGGCACAGGCATCAACCACCATGGGAACCTGTGCACCTGCACGTCTGTCGGACTTTTTTTTGGAGGAGTTATCCCCCATTTTTCGACTTAGAAATATTTTTGCAACATGCATAATTTTGTCCAAGCTTTTATTTCTTATACATTTATAGGTCAATGTTTTTTTAATCTTGGCAGTGATATTTAGTAGCATGAGAACCTGAGCACCTGCGATTATGATGTCTGTCCAACTTTGTTTTGTGGAGTTATTCCCCTTTTTCGACTTAGACATTTTTTACAACATGCCTAATTTTGTCCGAGCTTTTATTTCTACATTTTTAGGTCAATTTTTTTTAACTTGGCACAGATATTTAGTACCATGAGAACCTGTGCACCTGCGATTATGACGTCTGTCTGACTGTTTTTGTGGAGTTATTCCCCTTTTTCGACTTAGAACATTTTCGCAACATGCATCATTTTGTCCGAGCTTTTATTCCCACATGTGTCGGTCAATAGGTTTAAGATTAGGGTTAGTGTTGTGTACCTGCAATGGGAACTGTTATTTTATTATTTTAACTAAATGATTACTGACATGTGAAACATCTTAGTATTTTAAAAACACGGGGGGGGGGGGGTATCCTTAGTCCCATTGGGACAGTCACACCTCTAGTTAACAAACGTCGCTTATGATTTATCGTTTGCATTCTCAGATGTCGTGTTCAAATATATTGTTCTCCTCTTTTACCCGACGAATGCAGCTATGATCGACCAAAGGCCTGTTAAATAAATTTCCATATTTCTTAAACGCACGTTGTTATATTCAAACGTCAATAGCATAGAGTAACTGTTAGATGCGTCTGTCTGAGATGCTGCTAGGGATCGACCTCCCACGGCAACGTGGGTTTCCTAACATCATATATATTAGGTCTGACGCGAATTGAAGTTGGAATAGTTGCAGAGGTTTGTGAGTAGGAACAGACCTTGGAACTAACTAACGTTTGGATTTTATGGACAGTCCTCCCTGGTATCAGACCATGATCTATGATTAGCTGCGCTGTAGGAACCATGAAGTGGGAGGGGTTGATGAGAATTATATGACGACACACAACGGAACTTGCGCAAGCGATTAAGAGCGCCAGGAATTTGCAATAACGCTCACTTTATATTGAGTCACTGGCATACGATGATATGCGCTTCCCTCTTACAGAGATAACGTCAGTAGAAATCGGATGGTTCGATATGATCGACTACAATTTTTTAGAATTAATTAAATGTTTGCAGGTGGCGCAGGGTGGCGGGGGCGAAATTATTGAGATCAGTGTGTCATGGCTGCGGATCTGAGAACTATTCGCCGGTGGTATAACTGCTCGATGTCGACATCGACGTATGTTATATAAATAAATATACGCCGATGGTGTCCATAATTTGGTTCCTTGAGAATTTGACGCCACTCAAGTTAACAACCAAGCTCTCCCAACATTTTTATAATGCGTATACACATGGAGTTTCGACATTCACGACTATATATAACAAAGTTAATTTGCACGTGGGCAAGATTCCGATTTGAAATAACAAAAATAAAGCGGTAACATGATCGAAAATATGAGTCCCCATTTATTGAACGTGTTGGTGGTCTAGTTATTAGACAATTATCATCTCGTAAACATTCCAATTTCCAGATGCCCTCAGTCGTGTGGCAATAAAGAGCGTTTCGTTTTAATTTATCGTAACGCGGTAAAACAAAAATAATTCGTTTTATTGCTGTCGGATTTAATAAATTATAATCAAGCCATTCATTAGCAATATGATATAAGTTCATTTTCATAGTTATGACTCATGTATATATTAGGGCAATAGGGTGTATATATATATTTCAGACAATCGTCCCAAAAAACAATCTTGCCGACTGCCACTGATGAAAATTCGCTGCATCTGCGCATGGTTAGTGGCCTATAAAATTAGCACTCTAGCGATGCGGTCTATTGAATATCCCGGTCATAAAAATGTTATTTTTTAAATCTTGAATTCAATTCACAACTCTAATATACATTATTATATATAAACCTTAGCCCGGCCCAAATTACACCATATACAAGCCTTAAACGGACATGGCTTATTCGAACCCTAAAATTTATGTATACGTAATTCGAGAAAAGGGGTCTCAAAACATGCATATGCAAACTATTCCCGATCTAATTCGTCGATATAGCGCTAAAAAACGCGTTCTGTTAGTTAAATTTTTCTGATCAGCCGATCTTCCGAGTGATGCCGGCAGCGCTCGTGTGTTTTCGGAAATAAGTGCATTCTAGATATCGCCATGTTTGTGACGTAATATTTTTCAAGTTTCCCCAGCGTCACTAGCATTTTATATATATCTTTAATTGTCCTCCATAAATGAAGAGTTATTTAACACAAACAAATACACAAAGGAAACATAGACACAGGAAGGTCAACATATTTACAAGATAGTATACATTACAAGAACAAATTACATCACAAACATGTAATAAGCAAACTGATACTCTGTTCGCTCACACCCCTCTCTCTCTCTCTCTCTCTCTCTCTCTCTCTCTCTCTCTCTCTCTCTCTCTCTCTCTCTCTCTCTCTCTCTCTCTTCTCTCTATCTCTCTCTTCTCTCTCACACACTCTCTCTCTCTCACCGAGCACACCAATCGTACTCTTTATAATATACACATTATGCTATATCATGTGTAAAATAAAACAAACACAAGATATTATTACTCTGTGTTGTCACATAAGTTTTTCGAGTCGAAGATAATCTATTCTAAGCGATGAAACAAGGACCATAGACTAAGTGTAGCTTTCATGAAGAATCTAAAGTCTTGAGTTGAGGTAAGAGAAAATACATTCAGTTCAGAAGGAAAGTGACCCAAAAATGTGGCAAGCTGTATGGCTTGTGGCAATGAATCAAGTATTATGAAGGCCTCAATTCCATATACGTTTATGATATCATACCATATTTCATTCCTGAGAGCTGACAGATAATTGCAATGTATTATTATATGCTCAATTAAACAAGAATATTTGGACGCACAAAGGCGACAGACACCAGCGTCCTCGTAAGCAGTATGTGCAATTATCCTTGCTAACATGAGGTAGACAAATTTCTCCTCGGGATAAAGTTGACATGTTCTCCATAGCTTGGATGGAGCTAGGTTATACTGTATTGAACCATATTTGGATAAGGACAGTTCAGAGTTAATAGTGGAGAGCCATTTAGTTTCATCATACACTCTTACAGATAAACGGACGATATTTCTCCAAGAGTGCTTTGATGGGAATATGCTCTCATCGACAAAATTCTTAAGATGATCTATCATGTTGTATTTAATAAGAATGTCAAATATCTCATAGATGAAAGAATTTGGATTAGGATCTGCATCCAGCATATAACGGTGTAATCTTAGAAGAAAGATTTGTTTGCCAGTTTTGATGTGACTCAATCTACTTAGTGTGGCAAAGAGACTAAGTTTTCGCCTATCAATGTAAGAATTCAGACAGCTGCTTCCAAGTAGACCCTGTGCGATAGCTGTTCTAGTTTGGGTAGGCAAGCCTTGCATATTTTTAAGGCAAAAGCGGTGAGCCTTTTCTAACTGAAGATTAATAGCTTTTGAGGCGCCCCAAAGTAGTTCGCTACCATACAGAGCTCTTGGGAGTACTACTGAATTGTATATTTTATGACAACTCAGAGGCGTTATCCCACCAGCGTACAAGCCGGCATTCGTTAAGGAGAAGTATGTGCCTTTCAGTTTTTGACATATGTCTAGTGAGATTGAAGAATTTAAGTCATATTTATCGAGGCGAATACCTAAATGAGTTGTCGATGTAACCTCATCGATAGGGCAGTTTCCAAGATGCCATGCCCTAGAACTGTTCTCATAATCTCTTTTCGTCTCGTTGAATACGATAATACAAGACTTTGTAGATTTGTAAATGTACCTCCATTTGTGGCTGTAATTTAGACATATATTAACGAGGCTGGACAAGCCGGTCCCGGAAAGGGAAAGTAATATCATGTCGTCCGCCCGTACTGGCCAGGCGCAGTTGATGTTCTCTAAGACCAAGCCTTTGTTGGAGTTTTGGAGGTCCGATATTAATTCATCAATGAAAATCATGTAAAATATTGGTGAGAGAAATTACCTTGTCTCGTTCCTTGGAATATATCGAACCAATTGGAGTATGAGTCATTATGGCGCACACAACATTTTATGCCAGACAGGAGTGCATCTAACGTACACCAGATTTTATTATTGAAACCGCGCTGGTGTAACTTAAAGAGGAGACCATCGATCCAAACGGAATCGAATGCTTTTTGCACGTCAAGTAGACAAGAAAAGAGTCTGCTTTTATTGTCTCTGGTATACGAGATGCATTCATGTAGGAGGTAAGAAGATGACATGCAGCTAACGCCCTTTTGAAACCCGTGTTGTAATGGGTTAACAGTAATTAAGCTCGGTGCATATGACTCGATGCGAAGCTGTATGATCTTCTCAAACATTTTATAGAGAACGGGCATAATTGTTATTGGGCGATAACTGTTGAAATTGTGCTTGGGTTTGGAGCCACCTTTGTGGAGGGAAACCATCATTCCTCTCTTTGCTGCACTAGGAATATATGACATCTTGAGCATGTTAGAAAATAAAGAACATAAGTAAGGAGCAATTGTAGGAGCACTGTATATGATATGCTCGTTTGATATCGAATCATATCCCATTGCCTTCCTTTTGTTCAGACTAGATATAACGTGTGTCAGCTCTGAATTCGTTACCTCTTGCGATAAAACACGGTCTGTATTATCGGTATCACGATTTGCATTTATACTTCTGAGTGAGGACACGAAGTCGGTAATTTGCTCGTAATGATTAGCATCGAAGTCATCATTATGGAGTGGGGTGAATAGCTCTGCATAGTACGAGCCCCAAGCTTCTGTTATTTCGGAGGGACTCCTCAAAAGCTGTCATCGGAACTTGAAAAAGGGAGAGTTTAAAGTATTACGCTCTTTACGTTTAGAGTTAAACAGGCGAAAGAATGCTGCCTGATCCATTTCCGCGGATTTATCTATTTTCGCATCTTGTTCACGCATAAACTTTTCGGCCATTTTACGGTGTTCAGAGCGGAAGACGCGTTTAGCATCCTTATAATTAATGTACGAGCAATTACTTTCACTGCGAGGTCTATCATCAGCGATCCATATACGGCGACAACCTCGCATAATGTAATGCGCTGTTTTCAATGACTCGTTCCAATACGGCTTAATATGAATGCAGTATTTCGTTGTAGGAACGTTTTCGACGGATGCTATGTTAAGTGATTCTGTTATACAGTTGTAGTATTTATCTAATGAATCTGCATTGGTAATATAAATTTAGGACAGTGTTGTTCAACTGACTGCTTGAATGCGCAATGTGAGGTCTGGTCTGAATTCAACGCTGACCACTTATACCTAGCCTGAGCTACTGGATATTGAATTGCCCGATCTAACTCTCCTATTTGTAAAAGGAGTGGGCGGTGATTTGAAACATCTAAGCTATCATCTTGGATTATATGTACATATTTCACAAGATATTCTTGATATTTATGCAAGAGAAAATGATCGATTATTGACCCACAGCCCGGGTTTGTCATTGATTCAAAGGTTCTGATTGAAGTGGTATGGTATTTTTCTTCTATGGGAGAATACACGTTGTGAACACCGAGGGAGTTTTGAGGGACTTACTTCGATCATCGGAACGACAGCAATTGCTATTGATATCTCCCATGACAATAACGGTATACCAAGGGACTTATATTCAAAGAAAATTTGGCTCAGCTTTTCTATATAATCTGAGTATTCTTGCACCGAATGGTTGGACGAAGGTAGATACACTTGAAATATGTATATAAACATACCCTGGCTGATATACAGTTGTAAGCCAATGATTCGGTCATCACCTGTGTCGATCACAGAGACAGAGTTGGCCCATCGGTTATGCCACATCAATGCGACACCACCCTTTGGGCGACCTGGTTGGTTTTGGAGCTTAGAACTTTTATCACAGACGGTATAGGAATAATAATGTGGTGATAAAGTACGCATGAACCATGAGTTAGTATTACCCAACCAGTGTTCGGATACGCCACAAATGTCGATTTCTTGGTTATTTAGTAGGTTAGAATGGTAAGACGATGATGATGTGATACCAGTCACATTCCAGGTGAGAAGAGTCAACATTATTACAATTAGGTGGACCGTCGACATCTTATGACTACAGTATTTGGTAGTCATGAACATTCAGCTTAAACTCTGTCCGAGAAATCCTCGTAACGATCACGATGAAATTTGCCCTGACGCTCTGTATCTGTATCAGGTGCAGGATAACACTCCCAGTCTGTGGGCCAAAAGTACGGGTCGTTGACATATTCAGAGTGCTCGTGTGCAATGTTTATCCTAGCGTAACGTGATTCGCTATTGAAGATGCGAATTACCGAGAAGTCGACGTGTTTGTCATATAGATACCTCTCGATATCAGACGCCGTCGTGTCGTCACTAAAATTGTATACAAGAAATCGATCAGTTTTAATTGGCACTCTACAGCTGTATCTAGATTTTTCAAATTTACGGCTATTGTCTCTCCTGTAAGATCTTGGGTTTGGAGAGGATGACCTTGGATAGCGCTTCTGGTGCTGGTCCCTGTGTGGATTCTCGTTACTCCGATAACGCATATTGGGTTCGTGTGAGTTACGGCTTCTATTAGAATGTGGTGGAGAAACAACTTCCACGGAATTAGGCGCCGAGCTATTCGTGACATTTTTGTTACGGTTCAGGTCTTCTTCAGCCGGAGTACTATCACCGGAATCATATTCCTTATGCATTCTGATTCTGAGTTCATCAAAGAATGCGCCCATAGTGGCCTTAATGAACGATACACATTCGGTTGTGCAAGAATCCGATTGTTTATTCGTAGACTTCTCTGATTTTGATTTTGCAAGGTTTATAATTTTGCCATTAACTGTGCCGATAGAACCAGTATTTGAGTTTATTTTCTGCCATATTTGGTCGAATCTGTCGTTGAGGTCCTGGCGCATAACTGTGAAGTCGGACTTAACTTTTTGCACCCCATTCAACTTTTCATCTTGCAGTTGGGTAATAATTGTCTTGTTGCTGTTAACAGTATTTCTAATATTGGTCATGTCCCTCTCAATCACATAAACACGTGCGTCTAGACCTGTAATATTACCCTGGATTAGTGGGATGCCCACAGATATTGCTTTGTTGATTTTTGCATTCCATTCTTTGAGAGAACTCAACTGTACTTTAATGTCTGTGATGGACTGGAGGATAACATCAGGTTTATTTTGGACCTCATTATCAGAGGACACAGATTTATTGGTCTGAGATGATGACTGACTCCGTGTTGTTACACCAGCACTTATCAAATCTGATATGTGTTCATCACGAAAGTCTGCTTTATACATCAGAAGGGAATATATATCTCTGGCAAGTTTTTCAGCTAGTGACGGCGGTGTAACTTCGGATGAATCATTTGGTTTCTTAGGCTTCAATCTCTTTTTAAGAACAACCGAAGTATCGAGAGTGTGATGGGGAGACTCCTGCAGGTGCGAGAATAAGTTTTGGCGGAGTTTTTCTAGTAGTAACTCCGAGCTACTACAGGTATGAAGTATGGTGCGAATAAACTCGTCTTTCGGCAATGAGTGACAAAAACCAGACACAAAGTTTAGAGCTATTAATATATCGTCTTGATTCGGTGAGGTCACTTTAAGGTATTTTAATAACCCGATCCATTGAGTCATCTAAACTAACACGATCAGTGGCGGCGTCCCAATTTACGGGTACGAGTCTCTCCATGGCACATGAGGTGGCCGACTGTCCAATAAGTGAGTTAACGTCAGTGTCGTTCAAGATGTCATACGAATTGCTGATCAGCGAAGCCATGATTAGCAGAATATGCCGATTGTATATAATACAGTGAATTGTCAACGCAACGTACGACAGCAGTGATAATAAGTTAATTAGCGATGTTCACAACAGAGCAAATTTAGTAATATGCAAATTACGTGGTAGTCTGGGTGTCAGATTGGGCTGACTTATCCGATCCGACTGAGTAGACGCTTCCGAACTGGACGTTGAATTTTTGGGCGAACTTGTGGAACATTCAAAACAAATGACATAGCGCGAGTTTAAACGATTCAAATTTTGACATACCACAATGATTGATTAGTCCAATTTTCCAACAGAAATCCAGTATATGAGAAGAGAACTATTATCTCACGAAACTAAAACATCCGATTATTCCATTTTCAATAGATTTTTAAACAAAACTACAGAGCGAGATGAGAAGCGACCGACGCCATTAATGATCACGTGGTTTCTGTCCATGAAGGAACAAGTAATAAATTAATATATATAGTCACTGAGTTGTTTTTTTCAATGCTATAAAGTTCTCCATCAGAACATTACAACGTTCCCAAAATTTTAACTGGTTGAATATGATCTCTACGGTAGCCAGAGTATAAATTCATGACATGATCTAATACTTGGCGACCCATTCCTATAATCTATAAGAAATATATTCAACATATACTGCACATCATGCATTTTACTACGATAATGATGTTGGATTGAAATTTAAATACAAATGCATCTCAACACAATTACTTATTATACATGTATAATTAATATATTATGTTCCTTTCTGAACCCCCTCCCCCAATCGCCACGTCTCGGATAAATTCAGGATCACCGTCCTATCATTAAATGCTTGTCAACAGAGACCATTTTCGCACAGGGACACATATACGATCAAATTGAAACACCTTTATCGCGTATCGGAAATTATAAGACGCTGGGGAAGCTTATTTACGAATACACCCGGAAATCCTCGGCTGTTGTCGGTGGTTATTGCATCATCCAAAATGGCAGGTTGGACAAAACATGTTCGGGACCCAAACATTTCGATTTTATTGTCTTTATGGGACATATATTGGTCGTAGAAAGGTAGTTTGTGTATTTATCTACCTATTTTGATACCGGGAAAATTTCAAAAGCGAATATTATTTTGTGTATTTTGGAGCGCAAAACGCCATGTGGCTTTAATTTCAATTGTTGACATGCTACCATAAAGTTTTTCGATTCCGTGCTTTTAACATCGCCACTCGCCACCGCGATTACATAATAGTGATGACGTCATATAGGTAGACACAATTAACTCCGACTCCGTGTTTTTAATTAGTCTACTCATTTGATGTCATATGAGGATTTGCGACAAAGATAGCCGACAACCGGTGGGGGTATTATTTATTTATTTATCGGCTTATTTATTACGCGATTGTTATAGGAATTGGATCATTGTGATCATAATAGGGGTGGCTTTCCGATAATGTTTTGTTGTATTCATCAGGATAGCAATTCTTTAAAGAGCATTCCTAAATTGTTTTATATTGCTTATTTTTATCGAATTAAAATGTGGGTGTTCTTGTGTGGTGTTTATGACGTTGTTTGTTATGAATTACAATGAACCTTTGACAGATCAACGGCCAAACATGGACTTTCAAAAGACAGCCAGGAAACTCCTAATACAATCAGAGAGTACCATATAGAGCTGTAAGGCATTAATAATTATTTGAAGTGGGAATATAGAAATTTACAATAAAAATATATGTCAGTTGAAAATTAGTTGTCATGTTTTATTGGCCTGAAAAAAGTAACGCAGGAAATTTTGACTAATTTGGCTTAAAATCCGATGGGCCAGTTTAAATCGGACTACGATAGTTATAGATTTGTCCTATATTTGTCGGGTGCAATACAGCTGGTGTCAGGTTATAATAGATCAAGGTCCGATTGAGTCCATATCCAAATCTAATTAACCCTTCCATGACTGGAGCTTTCAGAAATTTGCGAAAACCCTGTACCAATACATTCTCTTATATATGCGAGTCTCCCATAGAGAGAATACATTGGTCAAACAATATTTGCCTTGACCTTGTAAGCCAGTGCATTCTCTTATCGGTATATATAAGCGAATGCACTGGCACGTGATATTTAATGCTGCACCAGCACAGCTCCCGTCATGAAAGGGTTAACTCACACATGTAATAGCTTTTTTTCACATCAAAGCGGGGGGGGGGGGTCGGAAAAATTTCCAGGCACGTATGATCATTTTAATTTTTTCCGGCCTCGGACCACCCACCCACCCAATTTCTTCCGTTTCCGGCCTTTTTTCCAGGCAAGTTTGGACACCCACCCTTTTTTTTCCGTTTCAGGAATTTGTTCCGGTCAGTTTTGGACACCCACCCCCTAAATAGTTTATTGCGCGAGAATTTAATAGAACAGTGCATAATGAAGATAACGATACTATTTGAATTTATCATATAAGAGTCATTAATCAAGAAATGTGTCAAAATAATCACATTTCTAGGGATAGGCAGAGTGCCAAAGTTTTTATTAACATTCATTTTCATAATATATAATTATCACATGATCTAGTCACATAATCACATTTGAGTATTCTACAGACTACATGGTACAACACATTTCAGATTATTTGACATTTTGATATTTGCTATGTGATATATTGCTTGAACCAAATTGTTTATCAAAACATGTGGAAATACAACTGTTCATCCCAGTTCATCCCAGTTTGAAGAATAATGCTAATACCAAACATAACCATGATATACCCGCATGACTCTTCTTGGGGCATCTCAGAAACCAGAACTGAGGAATCATGTTATAGCGTGTAATGGCAGGCTGGTAGCCACTGCCTGAAGTAATAGGCTTCGTAATAATTGGGAATAACATATGGATGGATAGCCCAATCTCACTTCTTTTTTGCTCACGATATCAGTGACGATAAAATCTTTGTTACTGTGATTAACATTACAAGCTGATCCACATTAACTTAGAAAACAATTTGAAATTGTTCAAGCTGGCCCGGCTGTCAAAAGTCTATTTTATTCCATTATTTATTATATCTTTTATTTCCATGTCGTATGGTCAAGTGTGCTTTCATTTTATTGCTTATTTTCAGCTGAGTTCTGCATAGTTATTCTTATTTTGCTGTATCAGTAGATGGAATGCTGATTAAATTTTATTTTTCCAATAGCGCAGTTTCTTGTTCTATCAAGTTGAAATTGGGTTATTGTTGGCCATTGTGCAACTGATCCAACTTCTGATAACATCTATATATAGTATAGCATTGCTATGCCTATTAGATCCTGTTCCAACTAAATTTCTCAAATGTGAATCCGTGAGAATTCAAGCCGTTACAATTTTTACTAAGGTGATAAACAATTCTTCGATGGATGGTATTGTTCCTGGTATCATGAAAAATGCAGTTGTTACACCGATTCTTAAAAAGGCTTCTTTGGATCGAGATGTTCTTAAAAACTATAGGCCTGTATCCAACTTGTCATTTATATCGAAAGTTTTAGAGAAAGTAGTTAGTCGACAGCTATTAGACCATGTCAATCGTTATTCTCTTTTCGACAAGTTTCAGTCCGCATACCGGAAACATCACTCGTGTGAGACTGCGCTGACGAAAGTGAAAAATGATATTGACCTGTCCTTGGATCGTGGCAACTGTGTGCTTCTTCTGATGCATAATGTACCATCAGACAGTGCCATTTACACGTGTAAACACAAAATCAACGGGTAGACAGGCAGAAATAATCCTGAGCCGAAAATGAAAAATCTCAGCACACGTGGCAAATCCGACCACCTGGCCCAATTCGCCTAACTTATCAAACTAATATATATTCTTGATAACGAAAATTTATTGAAACTTACAACCCATCAATTCATAATCGTGGAGAGTACCACGAAAACATCTAAAAAGTATTTAATGCGATTTTCTGGGATAAAACAGGTACATCGAATTTTAGAAATTTTCACGAATCCACGATTGTGTTCGAATGCCCAGAACGGAGTAACCCAGATGGACCCAACTGAAGCTTAGTAACCCTGTGCAGATAGTACTAAAAACCGAGAGAATACTTTTTAAAAGCTCAATCGAGGGCAGAGTATTTATATCAGCTCTAATAACGACAGAGTAAGATTATTATCGCTGTTGGATAATTATATACGGCATGTATGCATGGTACATATTGCAATAATCCCGCCTGCCCCATGTATATAATGTATATAACTATATGTCATGTAAATATGTTAAATGTCTCAATACCCATGTAATTTTGAGTGACGAGAATAAACAATTGAATTGACTTAAGTGCGGCATTTGACACTTGCGATCATACCATTTTATTAGGACGGCTTCGTAGCGCTATTCGAGTGAGCAACATCGCACTCGAATGGTTTAAATCATACCTTACTAACAGGAAACAACAGGTACTTATTGGCGAGACTCTCTCAGAGGAAGTATGCCTGGATGTTGGTGTCCCTCTGCTGTTTTTGATTTATACTCTGCCTTTGGGACGTATTCTAGAAAAATATGCAGTCAAATATCATCTCTACGCCGACGACACTCAGGTGTATTTAGAATTTTCTAGAAAGGATTTAAATTCGTATCATCAAGCTAAAAAACATCTCGAGGACTGCTATGTCGATATCAAAAACTGGATGTTGGAAAACAAACTCAAACTTAACGACGACAAGTCAGAACTTCTCGTTATTGGGTCAAAATATTCACTGAGTGCCCTTTCGCAATTTGTCAACAACAACGAGTGCCGTTTCGATATACACCTGGGCCAAAGTGTGATAACATCATGCATAGATCTACGCAATCTTGGAGCCCATTTTGACTCAACGATGTCCATGGACAAAATGGTTTCGAACTTGATCCGAGTTTGTTATTACCACCTTCGCTGCCTCCGACGCATTCGAGGATACTTAAGTGATGATGTCATGAAGCATGCAGTTATCTCACTTGTATTGTCTCGGATCGATTGTTTAAACACTGTTTTGACGAACATCACGCAAGAGAATATTCGGCGTATTGATCTTGTGATAAATAGCTGCGCCCGATTGATAAAAAATGTCGCCAAATTCGACCATATCACACAGACGCTAATACAAGAGCACATTATGACATTCGAATTCAGACTTAAGTTCAAATGTGCGGTGACTATATACAAATCATTGAGAAAGACAACGCCTGTGTACATATCTGATATGTTTGTCCTAAAATCCGACAGAGTTACGCGTTCAATGACAAGCGGTTTAGACATTAGGACAATAGCGAAACCCAACGTGAATTACGGTACAAAATGTTTTCAGGAATTGGCTACGCAGGTATGGAACGGTCTGCCACAAACTGTTCGACGATGTTCTACATTGAAGGATTTCAAAACCAATCTCAAAACTCTACTATTTAGACAATGTTTCCCGCAAGTTAATCGTTAAGTTTAAATCTAGTTCTTAGTCATCATCTTAACTTCCTTTACCTTATTACTATGCTTTTTAAATTTTACATTTCAATGTTATTTTTGTCGCGCTTTGTTGTAAAGCGCATTGAAACTTTATTGTATAATGCGTTTTTAAATGTAATAATAATTAACTATATATGACCTGCTTCTGTTCAAAACTTCAAAACACATCAAAATAAGACTCAATAGCAGAAATGGAAGAAAAAAATTGGCACATGGAAAAAACTGCTTTTCGGACCGAGAGACACACACCCACCCCATCATACGTGCCTGGAAATGTTTTCCGACCCCCCCCCAAAGTGAATATATTAATACGTGATTTACTTGTATACGGACGTTATATGCAACGGAACGCCTCAAGACTTTATTTGTTCATCAGCATGAAACAATAAGGGGCGTTGATGGTCTGACTATAACTGATATTGCAGAAATAAAAAGCGTTAATGACTATAACTGATCTGGTAGAAATAAAGAGCGGCAATGATCTGACTATAACTCATCTGGTAGAAATGAAGAGCGTCAATGGTCTGACTGTAACTGATCTGGTAGAAATGAAGAGCGTTAATAGTCTGATTATAACTGATCTGGTAGAAATAAAGAGCGTTATTGGTCTGATTATAACTGGTATGGTAGAAATAAAGAGAGTTATTGTGCTGATTATAACTGATCTGGTAGAAGAAAAAAAAGCGTTAATGGTCTGACTATAATTGATATGTTAGCAATAAAGAGCGATAATGGTCTGACTATAACTGATCTGGTAGAAACAAAGAGCGTTATTGGTCTGACTATAACTTATCTGGTAGAAATAAAGAGCGTTAATGGTCTGATTATAACTGATCTGGTAGAAATAAAGAGCGTTAATGGTCTGACTATAATTGATCTGTTAGAAATAAAGAGCGTTAATGGTCTGACTATAATTGATTTGTTAGAAATAAAGAGCGCTGGTGACGGTTTGTATCACTTATGTGCGGAAAATTTAAAACAGCTGCTAAATGTAACACGTTTCCCAGAGCATATCGCTATTTCGTGTATGTGTCGACGTATATTGTTCCCGATACCGAATTATACCAGCAAATGAATACAAAAAAGATTCATAGCCTTGTTTATTTCTAGAGCATGTTTCTACAGTGGCACCGATCAGCCGTCGACTTTTGTATCAAGGGCAGATGGTCACGAAACCACATGTTGAGTAGATAGAATCAGGAATATTCAAAGGGTTTCAATATAACTTGTTATCACATAACGGTAAGACATCTGTGTTTTGTGAACCATATTGTGGTTGTGTGTTAGCCGATATAATTGGTTGGTCAGAATTAAAAGGCAGTGAGATTAAGGTTTCTCTTGATGAAATACTAATCCTAATAGCAGGCTCATTTTCCTCATTAAACGCATATGTGGCATAAATACTGCATATGAAGTTATGCCCCAGTATATTTTATCGAATACACGAACGCGTATAAATGTAGCTCACTCTACTCATACCGTCGGTGAGTAAACAAAGTTTAACAAAATGAATAACATCGGATACAAGAGAGAGAGAGAGAGAGAGAGAGAGAGAGAGAGAGAGAGAGGGGAGAGAGAGAAAAGAGAGAAGAGATAGAGAGAGAGAGAGAGAGAGAGAGAGAGAGAGAGAGAGAGAGAGGAGAGAGAGAGAGGGAGAGAGGGGAGAGAGAGAAAAGAGAGAAGAGATAGAGAGAGAGAGAGAGAGAGAGAGAGAGAGAGATAGATAGATAGAGAGATGGTAAGAATGATGAGTGTCAGTCAATCTTCTG
Source organism: Siphonodentalium dalli (assembly GCA_032622095.1). Taxonomy (NCBI): domain Eukaryota; kingdom Metazoa; phylum Mollusca; class Scaphopoda; order Gadilida; family Siphonodentaliidae; genus Siphonodentalium; species Siphonodentalium dalli. The sequence goes on along the minus strand of CP136061.1, from coordinate 125,467,310 downwards.
TCCAAAGATATAACACATGTGGAAAATTGCTATTACTATGACTATTTTGTTCAGAGAGGCGGGACCACTCGCCGTAGCGACAACCCGCACCGGGCGAATTTTAGGGCGGGTTGCCCCGATTTTCCGGGGCGGGTTGTCTCATGTTTTGGTTAAGTATCTTTTGTCAAGTTCTAATATTTTTTCTTCACATTTTGTTCGAAATACAATATTCATATTTTAAAGCACGAATAAATTACTTCATTTCTATAAGTTATCGCTAAATATGGACATTTTTTTCAGATTCAGATATGTGATTTTCTGGTTTAATATAGGTCAAAGGGACTTCAAAATGTAGGTTCCGTTCCGTTGTGTAACAACGACAACTATCTAAATAATATTATGTTTCCAATATTAGATTCTTATTTTAATTAAAGTAAAAAAAAAAAACCCCAATTATTTCGCGAAGATGTTTAGAACGAGGGACTATACACATAAATTTATCTATACACATAAAGTGTGTTGTATTTTAAAGTGATGTGAAACACCCCGGTGGGGTGATCAAATAGAAATGGAGAATAATCTTGTTCAAAGTAGTAATTTTTTTAAATATTATATCCAAATAAACAGCACACATGGTTATTCTTAGATATTAATTAAATGCAGTGACTCTCGATGGCGAAATCGCTTTCGTTAGTTTATCGTCGATAGATGTGTCCCGAATCAAGTAGTAAATATTTTCAATTGAGCGTTGTTCAGACGATGTTTTTGGAGTGGTACGGTCGATTTTCTTCAGATTTTCTGCGATGTTAGTAGAATCTTAGATCCCTCCAGTTGGCATAGCGTCCGTATACGATCTTATCAGTTTCACGCAACCGAACAAGTACTTATTATGTCTTTAACTGAGAAAGTTTTAATAGCATATATAATACAGGGATATTTTAAGAGAGAAGGGGCAGAGGGAGAGAGAGCAGATACATACATGTATTGGCGGTTTGTTTGAATGACATTATCACTGAAAAAACATTGAGGGATGCAAATTGTCGGTCCGCTTTTTGCACATGCACTAACGAGTTCGCCTATACTTGAATGAAAGAACTTGAATTTTAAGTTGTATAGCCATCATTGCAGACATAAGGACATTTTTTTCAGGCGAACATATTGGTTGCCAAGATTGATAAATGACCCACTGACTGATGGTAATTAACAAACGTAAACAGCTCGAGCTCAAGTGTCTTTTGGTCAGCCCGACTTTTAGCAGTAGCTAGTTAAAAGCTCGTTTGAATCAAAGTTACCACAAACACGATGAGGGGGGCTTTGTGCGTCGACATCTAGTAAGTACGTTGCACATTCTTCGCCACTCTGTGCCGATTATGTGTGTACAAGAGATTCGTTTTTGTGATGATACAATGCACGTTTTACCCCACCAGAGCACACATGGGCTCACCATTGAATTCCATCGTGCACAGAGACACGGTTGTTCTGAGATGGGCACGAAATTATCAATGGCCAAGTCACGACTTGATGCAAACAAACCTGGTTCCCTACAATTCTTTCCAGATCTCGCCTCAAAGGACTATATACTGAGGTTTTTTTTACAGCAACAAGTAAATGAAAGCTGTCACGTGAGAACGATATATGATTTCAAAGGTGTATGCAATTGTGCATACATCGTTTTATACAAATAAAATTTCTTTTATAAATTTCGAACAGTTCAATCGAAGCCTGCGAAAACCTCCCAAATGAACTATGGGCGACTACTCCGAGGAGTTTGTTCACCCTTGCAAACATCTTCGCTAATCACAGCTGGAAATCCCAATAGTTTGAAGAAACCGATTGGCATTAAACAATCTGTCCATCTTTTTTCTGGACTATAGATCCTGTTGTAATTCAAAAAGTGACAATTCTAAAATTATATTAACTATAAGCTACAACTGCAGTTGAATCCTCATGAAAGTAAAAAACTACTGCAACATAATATTGCCATCTAGGTACACTTATCTATATCTATATTTGCGAATGTCTGTCTGTCTGTCTGTCTGTGTTCTATAGAAATTCACAGTGGACCACCTAGATGGCACAAAAGGGGTCTAACAGAAGTAACCTTTTTACGAGAAAGATAATGGCGAGGGTTAGAATTTTCTAAAGTGACGCCGTTGTTGTCAGGGGCAGAAAGGGGGAGGGGCAGACAAACGTTTGTCGCCGATTGCCACCAAACTTATATATAATCATCCCCATAATATGAGGAATCTATACACGTTCTTCTCAAATGATACAATGAATCAAATATTTGCGAAAATCTGTCTGTGTTCTATATATAACTTTAAGGGTAGAATCGAGATGGCACCAAGGCGGTCTAACAGGGGTAACTTTTTACGAGTAAGATAATGGTGCGGGTTAAAATTTTCTAAGTGACGTTGTTGGTGTCAGGGGAGGGGCTATTTTAGCACATATTTCGACCAAATTGATATATTATTCTTCTCCGTGATACGAGGAATATAAACGTGTGATTTAAAGACGCGAAATTGGTTACGTTTGGGTCAGAGATGGGGGGGGGGGGGGTAATAACTATGATAAGAATTTGTTTAGTTGCTGATTACCACCAAACTTATATATAATCATCTCCATTAATGCATGCATAAGTCTAATAGACGCGGATTAAATATGACAAAAGTGGCGCGGTTCAAATCATGCATGAGGGGAGTTGCACCAAAGTTGATACAAATATATTTAGCACTGATTCCACCAAATTCATGCACGTTCTTCTCTAATGATATGATGAATTAAATCACATTTGGGGTCGTGTGGGTCATGGATGGCGAGATGAGATTCACTAGCATTTATAAGATTGTTCAATTCGCCGATATCCAACAAAGTTATATATAGTCATCTCCCAGGCCATCTCCATGTCGTTCTAAGGAGTTTTTGGCATTCCAATTTCACAATCTCGACAAATGGTGACCGAATTAAGTCACTTGAACAATTATATCTTCTCAAATGTCATATTGATATGGGGATGGAAATCAGGGCATTCATATAATGATCTAGCAACACAGATACATAGAAGAAAGCATTAAAAGTATATTTATATCAATCTATTTAAGAGATACATATATTCATTCAAACTGAGGGACATTAAATCGTCAGAGGATTGCATATTAGAATGGCTCATGTATATATTATAACACGGTTGAGTCTGTCCCATTCAATATAGTTTCCACACAAAAAGTTACAATTGCCAAGAGATATAGAAATGTAGAGCAGGCCTGTTCAAAAATGGTGGTCACGGTGTGCAGTAAAATATGGTTACTTCTGAGATAAAGGAAAACGCATTCCGTAGCACATGACTTTTCAGGATCCTCCAATATTGACATATGACAAGGGTATATCTGCCCGATACAGAGGATTTCTTTCATTTTTTAGAACAGACTCTTCGCCTAACACAAACAACTCAAAATCTTGCTGTGTCGGGGGCACATGTAGCTGCTATACAATATACATGCATAACATCAATTCTTTTAAACTGAAAATGGTTAGCCAGTATATATCACCAGAACAGAGGAGCACCTGGACATATCTTTAAAACATCTATATCTTCATGAAGATATGATAAACTAGATTGATTGATTGATTGATTGATACATCTTTATGTAAAACACAATTGTCGTCTTTTATTTTTTCGAACTAATGTGTTTATGATGTTCATGTTTCGTGCTATAACTTCTGAAGTATACGCAGTTGTAAATAAATAAATACTTCTTTATTGGTGAGCCGGATTAAACGCGATAAACAAAATGATAATCGCTCCGACCTGACAAGGTGAGCCACTACTTATATTCCATGTGTAAGAATCATGTTGTGTGATGCCATTTGGATATAAAATTTATGCGAATACGTGTAACACTTTGGAGCAAGAGTATTCTCTATTCCCACCAAATATACACAGAGGGTTTCACATCACTTTAACCTGGGCAACGCCGGGTAACCCTGCTAGTTTGTTATATAACTATTTTCCTCTTTGTTGACAACCAGGAAGTGTCGATTTTAACCCTTGAAGATTGTGTGCCAGTGCATTCTTTTATATTTGCGAGTCTCCCATAGGGATCCTCGCATATATAAGAGAATGCACTGGCTTATAAGGTCAAGGCAAATATTGTTAGGCCAATGTATTCTCTTATATATCCGAGGCTCCCCATGGGAAGATGCATTGGCACAGGGTTTTCGCAAAATTTCAGGAAGCTCCATGCTGCAGTCATGAAAGGGGTTTACGAAGTTAAATGCCATCAGCGGTATATTTGCCAGACAATAAACCAATGCTTGCACTAATTACGTGATTTAACATTTCAACCAAGCCATTGGTTTGGAGTTATATAACCATTTCTGGACCATTTTGTTATTGAACTGATTCAAAGATGATCTATCTCTTCCGGGGAATTATATACTAGATATGAGTCGAAGACACCTGTCCGGAAACGCTTCTATCAAGCAATATTGATTTTATATTGATATTATTTTCTTATATAATGCGATAATCAAGTGGGTTATATTTTCGTTACTACTTTTAGATAGTTATACCGCTTGCTACGCTCCGAACGAACGCGAGCCGTAAAATGTTTCCAAATTGATTGTATGTATATTATACCAGAACATTCGAACATTAACACATTGCGGAACCTATCGATGTTCATTAATAAGGGCCTTAAGTTAACTGAGCACAACAAGTAGTATTATACAGCTTCGATGAAGACGATGCTACCGATGTTATGATGATGATACTGATGATGATTATTACTATTATATTATAATGCCTATGCTACGGTGATGATGATGTTGTTGTTGTTGTTGTTGTTGTTGTTGGACGATGGAGACAAATATGACGATATGCATATAGAGTACCGATGCTGGTGACTATGATGATGATGATGCTACTGATGATGATTATGATGAAGGTGATGATGATGATGATGATTACGACGACGATGATAATACTGATGATGGTGATCTTGATGATGATGATGATGATTTTATGATGCTTATGACGATGTAGGCAATTATTACAATGACAATAGAGTGCTGATGGTGATGATGCATGTGGTGGTGATGATGATGATGATGATGATGCTGATGATGATGATGATGATGATGATGATGATGATGACGGTGATACTGATGATGGCGATGTTGATGTTGATTATGATAAAGATGATGATGATTATAATGACGTAGACGATGACGACACTGATGTCGATGATACTACCAATAGGGACGACGACGATGGAGATGATGATGGTGATGATGGGTGATGCTTATATTTGTGTTGTTTTCTGTATATTGAGCTAATTTAGCCATGTTATTTATCTAATTCTCATCTCATGTTGCACATATTGTGTCTGAGTAAATAAACTATTACAAAAAATATAATCAATGTTAATTGATAAAAGCGGACAGCGATTTTAGATTCACATTACTTATTTTATACTCAGGAAACTGTAAACAACTTATAATAGTAATTACAGACCATCTATAAGTATTGCTATTCTGAAACGGCGCATCTCTAGCCCACCATAGCGAAGTCTATTCCATTATTGCTTTAATCTGAATCTTCATATATATACTTGGGTATTCAGTGTTAGAATACAGACAGAGAACACTTTGTTTAGAACCATGTTCTCCATTTGCAGGCACCTTGTGCCTAAGAGTTTCTGCAATCCATCATCTGTTACAGGAAACAGTTCTGTTGTATGTGTTACCAAACTTAGCAGTAAAATTTCGTGATCCAGCGACAATCCATCTTTGTTTTAGTTGTTGTATTGAGTTATGTCGAATTACACAAATCTTACCATGAAAATGAGCTCTCAACATACCGGAGAATATACAAACGTAACATGAACACGGCCGCTCAAAACGATTATTGACAGTCGAAAGTTGTTTATCCGCACATCGCTTAGTTTAATGTGACGACTTTCTAACTGTTTTTCCTTTCTGATTAAGCACTTAGTTGAGTGGAATAATGTATATTCCGATGGCTTGTGTAATTAAGAAAAGATCTTGAGCATTGTAGACGCAATTAGACAGACATATGCTCTTAATGGAAGTCGATTTTACATAAGAGAATGAGTTTTCGATATACGCAACCACATTTACTGTCAGATGACTACTGTGGTTATTCAAATCTTGATCTAAAAACACATAGTGTACACACATATTCCCAATATATACTTTAAATGTTGGTTGGAAAATTGGCATATATGAAAAACGATTCAAACATATTGCGGCCTGTATTTTCTTTCCAATAGTTTTGGGTGGTCACGTTGCCCTATCAAAGGTAATTACTTTCCACATTACGGAAACTACTTATGCAGCGCCAATGAAACACAGATTTCGCTATGTCAAAACAACATTCCTGTATTTTGGTACCATCTTTTTGGCCATCTGACATATCGTACATCGTATACCATGGAACTTTTAGGCTTGTCATCTTCCAGGGAAAACGTGTAACACGCCATAGTGGGCATTCATCATTACAAATTCCACAAGATATATTCAATCTCGATTTTCGAACTTTCCCGTCGATCACATAAATAGTTGCGACGATTAACTGAATGTCATTACTGAGAGTCATTTACTTCGAAAGATTAGCTCTATAAAGGTGTCGGCTTATTCTTTAATATGGCATGGTACTATTTATTATTGGTACAATGCTGCGTTTGGCATTTGAACTACAAACGGACTTATCCAAAGGCTTAGACTACAACCGAGCGTAAACAACCAGTTGGTAAATTTGAGGTCAAACATCAAATACTGCTATACAATTCGTGGCCTTGAAACAAAACGAGTCCATGTTGGCAGTTAACCCATTGTTCGAAAAATTACATAAATTCCCCGTTTTAAAGGCACGGGCGGCGTTCGTTGTAGAAATATTCATATGTGTTCAAATCGCCATCAACAGAAGGAATATTAAAATATAAATAGTTTTGCACAAGAGCCTGATCGTGTTACAGAAGTTTTGCTTCTGTTTACATAACACAGTGCAATTCTATTGGTTAATCACACACAAAATGATATAAACGCTCTTTATTATTTCCATATCAGGAAAACAGTAACAAATAACGCTCTTTATGTTTACCATATCCGGATCTAAACAAAAGCCAGGTTCTGTAACGTTTTTTGCTTTTGTTTACATAACAAACGAAAAACATTTGACAATAACATACTGTTTATGCCATATTTCTTATTGTTATGAGAACATAGTCTGTCTATATTTTACTATTATTTCTGTTTATGGCGGTTTTTGACGGAGGTGAATATTTTAACAGCATACCCACCGCCAACACCGCCCGTATCTTTAACGGTTATCTCAAGTTTAGGCGTAGTATGTTCTGAAAATGGAACAGAGAAGATTTTGGCAACACCAGTGGTACATGTACGTGCGGGTGTTTTAACTGCACCAGTTTTAATGCACCGCAGAATGAGGCCTAAAATCAAACCCAGCAATGGTTTGATCGAAACGAGCCGATAAATACATGGCACATTTATATAGGAACTCAGAATAAATTATTGAAGTGGTAGAGACTATCGGTTCAATCAGAGAACAGTTTTTTCCTTAAGGATATATTCTGCATGCATTCGTTAATTGGAAGACCTATACTTGTGAACTAACAAATATGTGTGTGTACCCAACATAAACATTGGCTATACTCACCTAAATTTGAGTTGTACTCTCCAATGAAGCGCTTTGTCAGAAATCTTACTGTCACAGCTACAAACAAAAAGAGAATAATTTAATGTGCATGGAAAACCCAGATATCTTACTGCAATGTGCATGGTGAGGATTGTAATAATGTGGATTTTTTTCGAATTGGAAATTGAAACGGACGTGGTCCATTTAATTTGGAATGTAGGATATACTATAAAAATCCGTGCAAAATCCGTACCAAATATCCAATTGTTCAATATTGCGCACGTAGGTGAGACAAACGCTCTTTGTTATACATGTACAGGTACATATCAACAAACGCTCTTTACTGTCATTTATTAGTTACCGTCATCTATAACGTTTCCGTTTATGCAAACGAGAGCGAATTGGGAATTGAGTGGAACATGATATATCTATATATTTTCAAATTAATGGACAGGTTTAGAATATTCGATATGCCGTGCATGCGACTCAATTTGCATGTTGAATGAGCAGTTGCTCGGTATATAACTAAAACATGTTCAATGATACATTTGCCAATATACCTCCGGGCGCATCTTCGCTATATTTGTGACACATAATACATCACCTATAATCAGCAAAACGCGATGGTATTACTGACCACAGAAGCCACACTTGAATCACTATTTGGGTTTAAAGCGTGTTATATTGGCGCCGCGGGCCGCGGGCTGTACTTCGGCCGATCTTTAATTAATTGTCGTATTTACAAACTACCGATTCAAGATCCATTCATGTCGTTCATGGTTAATTCTTAACGAGTATGGAGTAGGTCCCGGTCAAGTGATGCAGCGGTTTAATTTGCTTCGTTTGATCTTTGTTGACATTTCTTGATGTAGAAGATTATAATTTTCGACTAATGTATTCATTGATGTGGGGTCGGTAGGTTTATAATATACTTGACAAAGTCATGTGAGAGTCTATCGAATCTCGTGCATTGAGGAACTAGAGTTTTAAAAGATTTTACTCGTAATACTGGCCGGGCCACTTCGTGATCTCCCGTATATGTTCGCATGCGTCATGTGCCTCACAATAGTCGCGCGACTTTAGTATCGCGCCGAATTTATACATGTATATCTAATGAAAAAGAAGCATCTCTACACGACAATGAGCGTTTAGGGGTTTCTTGCCTATTGGCGAATATTAATGAGCGCACCTAGAATATATACTTTTCGTGCATGTTGCGTATATTCTCATCGTAATAATTCTGGATTATTTCCTCGATGCATGTATGTCATGCATGAACTTAGGAAGCACGTTGATTTCAATATAATATTCACGTTTTATTCCCATGATAAGCGAAACATTTGGTAATTTTTTTTTTTTTATCAATTATTGTCAAATATGACGGATTATCTTGAAATCCTCTGTAATCAAGCGACCTGTGGATGCCCGCTCTGTCGTTTCGTGACCGATGGGTGTGCACTCAGAGAAAGAAGAATTATGGACCAAATGACCAGTTATATTCCCACAACATAGCACCACATTGGAGAGAGGTATTTAACCCGTCCTATACTAAGTGGGTTATCCCAATCAGTTATATAAATAGAAGTATACATTGGAATGGTCTATGTTCACCTTGGGGTTTTTTTCGGGAAAAAGAAGCAGACGCCAGATAATAAAAGTGCAGATGAGTCGTATTTATTGGAGGGGGTGTTCATTTCCTATGGGGAAACTGTACTTTACCTATGGGATAACTACTCGTCGATGATGATGTAGTATAGAGAGGGTTAAACACAGACCCATATTAAAGTTATTCTATTCTTAAATCAATTCACGGAGGACAAATACGTTAACGCCACAGCAACAGAAGAGGGACCCACATGACATTTTTCTTATGTGAATCCATTTTCCGTCAGCATGTACATGTCAGTTAACAAAGTTAAAATTTCACCGATTTTGAAATAGATTCTGCAGTGCTAATTAAGACAATCGCCAAATTCGACTAATGCTAAGAATTATGTATAATATGACATATTGTTGCTAAATAAATAAAATAAAATAAGAACGGTTCATGATACTATCCTCTGGTAAGTTAAAGCAAAGAACGTTTAAATTCACGGGGGGGGGGGGGGCGGGCGATCGTTGCAGAAATATTTATATTTGTTCAAATAGCCATCAACAGAAGGAACACCAAAATATATACAGTTCCGCTCATATGCCAAACATAATCAGCGTGTAAACAGTATATTGTCGTCAAGACGTACTATGGTATACGTAAACAAGAGCCTGCTCGTGTTACAGAAGTTGTGCTTCTGTCTACATAACACAGTGCAATTATATTGGTTAATCACACAAAAATGATATAAGCGCTCTTTATTATTTCCATATCATGAAAACAGTAAAAAAAACGCTCTTTATGTTTACCATATCCAGATCTAAACAAAAGCCAGGTAACATAACGTTTTTTGCTTTTGTTTACACAACAAAGGGGGGGGGGGTTGACAATAACACACTGTTTATGCCACATTTCTGATTGGCATACGCACAAAGTCTGTCTATATCGTACTATTCTTTCTGTTTATGGCGGTTTTTGACGGAGGTGAATATTTTAACAGCATACCCACCGACAACGCCGCCCGAATCTTTAACTCAAATGGTGAATCCGCCCCGGTGGCTGAACTGTTGTTCTTAAAAAGCAGGCGGATGTAAAGGGTCATGGAACATCAATCTGTTCCAAGAAATAATACATGTTTGGACCACATTAATATTGGCATTTTTGTCAGAATTTGTAGGACAATATATATATTTTTTAATAATTTACTTTGACGAACAACTTTACTCGGCAGGATATATAAATAAAGGATACTCACCTGACTTGCCAACATTTTCTGATCCTAAGATCACTACCCTTATGGTAGTCATAGCTGTCTTCATTTGGAAAATGCCAGGTCCAATTGAATGACACACACAACAGGACGATAAACAAACGGTTCGAAGATCAACAGGAAAGCCGCTAATATGAATAACAGTTTTGCATACAGTGATCGTCAACAATATACACCGTCTCTTGTGAACTTTTTGAAAATCACAATTGAAATCTAAATTTAGACGAAACCAATATCTTCCATTCAGCCCTATTTTCTAATTGTTCCAACAATTTGTAGATGTCACAATCTTTCTGGGCTCACATTATATCTGGTACCGCTCCGCCCGTATCACATACAAAGTTTCGAACAAGCGCCAGTGTGATCGAATAAACACCAGGTGAACTGAAACTAATTAAGCTAAGGTTGTGTTAAATGTACCTTGAGCAGGTGTCATTAAATTCTAATTTAGCACAGGATTTAGCCGCAGTCCGTTAGATACGCTCAGTGTGTAGCCAACCCCAAACGATTGTCTATGTTCGATCAATTCATCCAGATCCGTGATTCAGAGCGCAGGTATAACATTGTGTTGTTTCGCTCTCAGCTCTAAGACGAGTTGTGTTTACTATAGTTCTCGATTCGAGTAGAAGTAGAATCGGGCGATACCACGTTATGACAAAAGTGGATTTACCTGTTGAAACTCAATAATGCGTCGGAACAGTCTATTTGGCCATTGCCCAGGTGTTTGTTATCAGGTAGCACACCCTTATGTTCTTCATCGGCGAGCTTTTAATTTCACCCACACGCACAGTTGATAATCATGATGACTATCCAGGTAAATGTGGCTTCTTATTTTTCCAATTTGAAACTTAATTGATAAACCCATGTGTCTTTCAAGGGCACGTGCTCTGGTGCTTCTAATTGCGTTACTTGCTGTCTTAATAGATAAAAAAAAATAACCACATGCGGGTGGCATTATGAAATGTTATACATTATGTGTCTGCATCAGAACATGTTCCTCATCGAAACAGCGAGAGAACGGCGAAAGGTGAAGACCAATAAAAGAAAGAGAAAATGTGGAGCGACAAGATATATGTCGGCGAGAGAGAAAGAGGGAGAGAGAGAGGGGGAGCAGGTGAGTGGGTGAGATAGAGGGAGGTTCGACGTGAGCTATGAAATAAGGGAGGGAACAAGAGAGAGAGAGAGAGAGAGAGAGAGAGAGAGAGAGAGAGAGAGAGAGAGAGAGAGAGAGAGAGAGAGAGTGAGTATAGACGAGTTCGAAAACAGATCAAGTAGGGGACATATACGACTTACATATATAGTTGGTCGAAAGAGAGAAAAAGAGCGAGAGCGAGAGAAATATATATATATATATATATATATATAGAGGTTGAGAAAGAGGGTGTTGGCAGAAAGAAAGATATAATTTCGGCATGAGATATACAGAGGATCTCCAACGAGTTATGTTGGGATATAAGATTTGTTTTAAACGAGTTTGATAAATTTAAAGTTGATTCACAACGAGTCGTAGTCGAGTTGTAAATCACATTTATCAAACGCGTTGAAGATCTTTTATATCACACGAAAAAATCAAGAACCTTATGCCTTTTTAACAATCAAAATCTTTAACAGAAGCTGAAAAAATGCATGCAAAATGCATACATGCACGGTGTTGGCATAGACGCTTCATTGCCCGCTCTGACTGGCGACGAGAAATATAGTCCCCCAATTTGCTTCTTTGTGCATGTTTGTGCATTTTTTCGTTACTGCAACGAAGTTGGACAAAATATTTAATGAACAAAGTAATAATTTGCAATGTCTGGCGTTGATCTCAGGCGCGGCTTTTCGAAATAGTATTGATCAGCGCGGTAATTCTGTTGGCGCGATGCCAAGTATCTCGCGAAACACACGCATATTCATCACTATACGATATAAGATATGAGAGATAAGGAATATGTACTAGCTTTGTTAATGATATAATAGGGGTTTCGTGTGATATAAGATAATATAATAGGGGGTGAAGACGAGATATAAAACGCGACAGAAAACGAGAAAAGAAATAGTGAGTAACAATTCACTAATAAGCAATTAAAGAACAACCAGTTTGTCTGAACAAAGACGATGCTCCGGTACGAAACAGGACGGGAGAAGGAAATATCAACGCGAGAGAAAGAGGGGTGGCATGGATATAGACTCCGACATAGAATGTATACATGTGTTCGGAGCAGAAATACATTTCAGACAGAGATAAAGAGACATATCGATATCATGTTGACCCCATGCAAATATTATTAACGAGAATTGAAGACCACAAGTCTGCAAAAAATGTCCATATAATTTTGATACTGCACTTAGAACAAATGTGTTAAACTCTACACAATTTTATCTTAATGAAAATTGTGTAAACATGACACATATGACATATATGCGTCGGTGGCATTTTCTTAAAATTGAATATGAGTGAATATGTTTATACCATATATAGTTAGTAGATGAGATATGTTCTATTCGAGACACAAACATCCTAAAAGCTACCATATTAAACACATTTTAAAGCAGCTGCCAAATTTAACGCCTGTTCTGTTTTAACATTTGCGTGGTCTGTGTCTCTGATAGAAAACATCTCATCTAACACCGACACATATGTCAAGTGTCATTTCTACACTACTGATTTAGATCAAATGTAACACATATTGTGTATAATATGTACACATTTGTTATAAGAGTGTGTGAAAAAGTTCGACTCTTAGTCATACAGTTTGGAACTATAAATATTAAACGTTATATGGAAAACTCCGATGGAGTATTCAAAATCAAGCTCAGCAGTTATTTTGCCAGCCTGTTCTCCCGAAAACCCGTACATTATCTGCTTATAATAGAACATATTCTAGGCAGATAATCTGGTTAGAATCGCCTCATTTTGAGTCGATAATGTTCCTAAAATGTAAACATATTAGTCACATTATCGACTTATAATAAGGCGATTAGCAGATTATGTGCGGACAATGACACAAATAAGCCAACTCACGACTTTTCAGGTGTACGCTCTTTAACATGTGTTTTCACTGTGGCCCGCGCCATAAAACGAAATAACGGGTATGAGTCTACTATCTGCTTATTTCAGAATCAAATAATCACAGTATATACCTATTTAACATTATAGGTCGATTATGTGCGTATTTGCGCGAGGATCTGTTGATTTTGCGCGAACGTTGTATGCATATGGGCACTAGCAAACGAACATCACAATTCTTATATACATATGTAATGACTGTTTACATGTATGCATTATAAAAAAAATATATATATTGAATGTCTGCAACATAGCATGTTCCACATCGACACATATATAGCGAGAATAACGAGAGGGGAAGAACAATACAAGAAAGAGAAAGTGCAGAGCGACACAAATATAGATATGTCAGTGAGAGGGAGAGAGTAGGATAGATATAGGGACAGAAAAAGAGGGAGATTCTACGTGAGCTATATAACAATCAGTTCTCAACGGCGGTATACTCCGCCAACAATTACAACCGAAGGGCCGTAACTGGTAATATGTATGGCCGGGCCTGGTTTGCGAAGTCATTTAAGAAATTCCTCGTGTGAACTCACACACCAAAACTCCGTTGATAATTGTTCGAACAACTTTTCGGATCGTCGGTGCTAAACACCAAAATATGACAATCAAAGGACCGTGATTCTTGTGAAAATGTACCACAGTACAGGGCCTAGTTTGCGAACTCGAAAATCATCTTGTGAACTCATATAACAAGCATCTTTCAAATCCGTTGATAATTGTTCGAAATAAACTACGGACAATGTTTCCTGGATGTTAAACGCAAATAAATTACAATCAAAGGGCCGTAACTCTGGTCAAAATGTACGACCGGGCCTAGAAACAAACTCGTTTCAGATACTCCTTTTGTGAACTCACATACCAACAATCATTGAAATCCGTTGATAATAATAACACCCGGACAACTTTTCGTGGGTCGGAGAATAACAGACACGTGTCAAAATGTTCGTTTCGATAGAGCGGATAGCATGCCGATGATATAAGAGGGTGGGGATGTGAACGATATAGAGAAAGCGACAGAGAAAACAAGAAAGAAATAGAGCGAGTAACAATTCACTAATATACGCTATTAAAGAACAAACAGTCGCGTATGACATTATGGAATGGTATATTATATTATGTATCTGGGGAAGACGATGCTCCGCTTCGAAACAGCACAAGAGAAAAAAATGAGATCAGAGATAAAGATGAGTGACATTGATATACTCCAAAATATAATGTATTTGAGCAGCGAGGTATAGAACGCTGGGGTACTAGAGATAAAGAGACATGTCGAGAGATATTTCCAACGAGAATTGAAGATCATCATTTCTGTAGGAAACCACTCAACTTTTGACTAAATTGGCTGCATTGTTTGTTTACTAATTTGACACCAACAAAGATACGTTGGTAATTATTTAGTTGAACTACAGCCGAAATCCGTCTGTGGTGAAAAATATCCATATGGATTTGAAGTCGTGGAAATATGTCGACACAAGGTTATTCATATATATGTCAGAGTTATGGAGGCACGGACTCAGTATGAGTGATCATTGCTTCATATTTGCTTATCTCAGTGAGCGTGAACAAATTCTCATTTCTTATCGAAATGGCCATGTTTCGATCGGAATGGTACATTGAGGTGTCCCTCAAACCAAATCAAGCTTGAAAATCGGTCCTGATTTTCATCCATGCCGGGGTTCGAACCCGCGCCAACCTCGTTAACCCAGACTGTGATGATCTTATCCACGACCTACCCTTAAACGTTATATACATGTAACAATCTGATAAGAGATTTCAGGTGATTGTCAGGTTTTCTAAGCATAGTTATTTTTAACGAGTATTGTGTATACACCAGTAGCAAACGTATACATCACTGCATGTTCTTATATACATTTGTGGTGATTCTTCGTGGAATCATGCCCGCACAAAATATGCCTGTTTTTGGTGTGTTCTACGAAAAGACAAATTTGTGGAGATAATAACTTGTATTACGACTTAATGGCGATCCTGTATTTCGTAACCGATCTAACATACATATAACACCCTACTGTTAAAAGTGAATATCAGTACCGCAAGGGCGAAAGCACAATCAGAACCGTACCGTTACCTAGAAGTATGGTGCCGTTTGTGCTTGGGGAAGCCCAAATTCGGTGACTAAAATTATGGCATAATCTGATGAAGCTTCAAAGGTGTGAGAACTTATCAATGTTGATACGAAACTTCATGAGATTTCTTTAGAAAAGCTTGTATGTATACTGGATGACGGAGAGTGGTAATTCGTGACGATGTACATGTGCATGCAGCTATATATCAAAGTGAATTATTATATAGGCTTAGGGCTGACTCTCTACATAGAGGATAAAGTGGCATTTTTCCTGATGATAAAATAATTCTCAAATGCAACCTGCATCTAAAAAGGCTGCATTGATTGTTTACTAGTTTGACACCACCGAGATCCGTTGGTCATTATTTATGTGAACAAGAGCCGAAATCCGTCTGAGTTAAGAAATATGGATTATTTGTCATGCCTCAAAATCCTATAATGCACAAACCGTTTTACATGTTATGTATACCCGAACTTGCATGCTAGAATCACAACACTTTAGTATAGTATATATTAATACGTACTGTACTACAATTAAAAGCGAGGAATAACTAGAGATGGGCCTGTCCCAGATGGGACTGAGGTATACCCCCCGTATTCAACATATTATTTGAATGTAGTAGCCATTACTGTATATTGGGCACTGAAATTATGTGAACAGGTAACCCTAAATCCCCTAAGCCCTAACACTAATCTTGACCCCTTAATCATAATCCTAAAACTTATTGACTGAAAAATGTAGGAATAAAAGCTCGGACAAAATTATGCATTTTGAGAAGATTTTGTAAGTTGAAAAAGGGGGCTAACTCCACCAAAAATAAAAGCTCGGACAAAATTATGCATGTTGCGAAAATGTTCTAAGTCGAAAAATGGGGATAACTCCACCAAAAAATGTCGGACAGACGTCATAATCGCAGGTGCACAGGTTCCCATGGTACTAAATATCTGTGCTAAGTTTAAAACAAAATTGACCTAAAATGTAGCATGTAGGAATAAAAGCTCGGACAAAATTATACATGTTGCGAAAAATTTCTGTCGAAAAGGGGGGGGGATAACTCCACCAAAAAAGGTCCGACAGACCATGGTGGTTGATGTCTGTGCCAAGTTTCACGGAAAATGATCATAAAACGACTGAGAAAAACTCCGGACAAATTTGTGTCCACGGACGGATGGACGCACTGGCCAGAGTATACTTGTGGGGTGACCGCACATACCTATGAATACTTGTGGGATGCGATCTTTTGTTTGAGTAACTTGTGGGGTGCAACCCACTAATGACGATTTTTTAAAGAGCGTATTTTTAATTCGATCCCATTCTGGGTTTAAATATCAATCTGACAAAAGGTATGTCTCTCAACACGAGTTTCACGCACCGTTCATCACTGTGTTTGTGATAGATTTTCTGCAAGACGCTTTAACCGCAGACTAAATTTGGTTGTATTTACATGTATATCTGTATATATTAAAGGGTATAGGAGCTGTCTATCTGTATGTCTGTTCGCAACTGTTCTCCCATACCCCTGGACCGATTTCAACCAAATTAGGTGTGGTGACTCGGGATGGTATACGGCGTTATAAGATTTAACAATTTTGATTTAAAAATAAGAAAAAATTTAAGTTAAAAAGAAATGAAAAAATCGTGTTGTTAAATTGAATAAGAAGTTGAATCTAACAAGAAACAAAATTTAAATTTATTTTTGTTTGTTTTAAATTTAATTAAATATTTGTTTAATTAAAATGTTCAAATGATCAAAATGTGCGCAAAAGTGTCGCAGGCCCTTATCACACAAAGGGGCCGCAGGCCCCTCTGACTCCGAATAAGGGCTCCATAATCGAGTCAACCCTGGACCAAGAGGTCAGTCAAGTAAAGGCAATTTGTATATGAGTGCACACCAAACTATGCGTATAGCATATCTGGTCTTGCAGTAGTATCGTTTTGGTGTCAAAATTAAAACGTTGAACCCTTCAAATGAATTCGTAGAAAACACCAGTATTTGTGATTGCCACAAGCCAACAACCCCGCCCCCACACAAGATAGTTATAAAAATCACATTGAAGAAACATGTCCATATTTGAGCAAAGCCCGCGTGCGAATGAATCAACTGTGTCATAACACCAGTCGGCAGTCGCCACTTAGACACGCCCTCACTCGAGATTATTTACAGCTCCACCCTTTGACTGATTTGACAATTCTAACCGCGATGAAGAAAAGACGGATTCGTATTTCAAGTTTAGCCTCGGTAAAGCTGGTTTAGCTGGACCGCCGAATTAGATGGTTTAGTTGCCAGTTTAAGCTTATAGAACGCAAAGAAAATATCGAAATTGACAAAAACTTATCCCCACAAGCTTTATAGGTGTGAGTGCTTCTCGCTTATAAATTTCCAATCAATAATACAAGGCGGTCCGCATTAGGAAAGTATGATTAATTATCTCGACGATACGATGCAGATAGACTATACTGCTAAACCACTGGTCTGGCTGGACCAAGTTTAAACCAGATATAACGAATGCGTCACTTATACCTGCGGTCTCGGGTTTAGTCCACGGATTTAGCTGACTCACGCCGGTTTAAACCTAGAGGTTTACGTAGATCAGATTTAAACCTGAGATGGCGTATCCGGCCTATATTTTGTTTGTCATGCCTCGAAATCCTATCACGAAACGTTTTACATGTTGTGTATGCCAGAACTTGCATGCTACACTCACTAAACCCATGTAGTGCAGATTAATACTGCATGTAATACACTTGAAAGCGAGGATTAATGAGATATATAAAGTGGAGATTATATGTACTCTCGGAAGTTCGGGAGCGGTTTACATATCATATATGTGCATGACGACATGGACTGTTCGCGAATATATATCTATATTTCGAGATAAAATGTTGTGTTATTTATTCGGTCAGTCACTCAGAGTGATTCTAACGGTTCTCGGAAGGTGCACGTGGCCATTTTAGCTTAATACGAGGGCCGATAGTTTCTAATAATAATGTACATGTTATTATTGTACAACGTTATCGAGGAAAATGACGTGGAACCAAGCAACATATCCTCGCGCAAATTCGCACATAATCCACCTATGTGAAATAGGTACATATTGTGATTATTTGATTCTGAAATAAGCAGATAAAATGGACTCATACCCGTTATTTAGTTTTACGGAGCGGGCCACAGTGAAAACACGTGTTAAAGAGCGTACACATGAAAAGTCATTAACTGGATAACTTGTGTCATTGTCCGCACATACTATGCTTAGTATCGCCTTAATATGAGTTGATAATGTGACTAATATGCTCTCATTTTAAGCACATTATCGACTCAAAATAATGCAATTCTAAGCAGATTATCTACTTAAACAAGTTATATTCTAAGCTGATGTGTGCGGGTTTTCGAGAGAACAGACTGAATGAACCAAAAACGCTTGCAATGGGGCATTCTACGACTGAACTTGTCTGGTTAAGTACCAAAATACACGATAAGCTATAGAAACCTAGGAATGCAAATCGAAGAAACATCTCGAACCCATCCCAAAACGCGTGCGTTTGGAATCTCGTTTAAACATTGCTGAGGTCGTTCAGTGTGATCATTCGAACGCGATTGTAGAACTTACAATGCATAGTATTTTATCAAAGATCGAACTGGTGTGTTGTATTGGCGCCCATGGATCTGTTCTCTCGTCACGGGAACCCACGCGATAACCTCGCACGATACCACACATGCACCGTCGTTTACACGTCCTAATCTATTAGAAAGAATCAAAACAAACTAGTCTGTACTTCGCGAACTGACGTACATTCGTAGAGTATATTGTATACAAACACAATTCACTTCGTACTCCAAATTATTCTGTAAGATTATCCACCCATACTCCCGTTTGAATACCGCAAGTGAACGCATTGCACCGCCGTATATGTGGTCACGCCATGGGTCGTTCGGCCAAACCCTGTTGCCTTGTTATGTCAGTGATACTTGTCCATTATCAACGCGACTTTCCCCTAACGTTGTTCAACTCAAAAACAATTCTGCAGTTAAATGTATGTTGAACGCTTTGCTCTGCACGTATTCCCATCATTTTATTTATTATCAAACTGTGATTCGGCGCGTATTGCATTGTGGTATCTCGACAGTGTTGTGCATATACTGATATAGCGCCGTACTAATGCAGTTTTGAAATATTAAGTTCTTGGTATATAAAAACATAAGTCTGCACGTGATTTTTCGTACGTTCACCCGTATGTGTATTTAGTCCCAATTATATCACAGCTTAGACAAGGCGCATATCACATTAAACCGCCATTATGCAGCTGTCCAGCAACAGGGAAATGTACGTGCGGTGTATAGTGTTTTCCAAGTGAAATAAAAGGCAGCAGACCCCATGTCCCCCGAAACGAGGTGTGGCAGTCGAATAAGGGGTACAACTCCGTCATAAATAATCGGACCGCGACCACAATCTGTATCTTCTCAAATGTGAACCACGTACCGAATATAAAGACATTCTGTTGAATATTGCTGAATTATCATTAGGGCAGCGCAAACACAGATATTTATATGTAACAGACGGGGCATAACTCAGACAGAATTCATCGGACCATGACCAAAATCGAACTTGGCCTGCGTCTTCTCAAATAGGAACTGGGTGCCAAATATCAAGTAGTTTGATCGAACATTCTCAAGTTATCATCCGGACAACACAAAAACTTCGATTCCAGTCCCGACACGGTGGCTTCATTTGGAGCCTGGGCTTTGTAGAAATTTATTATATGGATAAAATACGTGTGCATTGTCTCATAATTGAGCTGCATAAATTAACCAAATATGAAAAATTCCTAAAGTCGAAATATAACCTCAAATTGGCACAAAATCAACAAAATTCTAAGTTGAAAATGTATAAGTCAACAAGGACCATAACTCCGGTAAAAATAGGCAGACAGAACCCAAATTTGAATTCGACCTGTATTTTGATATGAGTAATCCATATGTCAAATTTTAAAACAATCAGATAACTATAACTAAACCTATCACCCGGAAACCAAACAATCGTCAAATAATCAGTCAACAAAGACCATAATTTTGTATGATAAAATTAGGCGGACCGAATCCGAATTCGAAATTGACCTGTATTTTTATGTGGCTAATCCACACACAAAATTTGAATACAATCAGACAACTAAAACTAATGTTATCACTCGGTAACCAAAATAATCGGCAAAAATGGGCGGACGAACTCGAATTCGAACTTGACATGTATTTCCATGTGGGTAATCCACATATGAAATTTGAAAACAATCAGATTACTAATAATAAAGTTATCATCCGGAACCCCGCTTATTTCTACAGACCCCGAATTTCTTTTCGGGCGACAAAGAGGGGCATAACTCCGCCAAAATTCATCGGACCATGGCCAATGTCGAACTTGGCCTGCGTCTTCTCAAATGAGAACCACATACCAAATATAAAGAAATTATGTTGAATATTGCTAAAGTTATCATCCGGACAACCAAAACATTGTAATTTATAACTACAAAAGGAGCATAACTCCCGTTAAATTCATCAGACCGCGGCCAAAATCGATTTTGACATCAATCATGTGATGGTTATTCTTCATACCAAATTTTGTTTCGATAGGATAATTTGAACTGGAGTTAACGTCTGGACAAGGAATTAGACGGACACACGGAGCTGATTACAACAGTACAGTTCAACGGCATTCGGGCGACAATTAGCCCAACTGACAACGTGTTGATAACCTCTTTCCTTTAGATCATACAGACAACCTAATCTTCGGAGTCATGGGGAAATGACCGGGCCAATTCACCGTCACTGTCATCTGGGACAACATCGGATGACTATCTGAACTTATGTGAAACCACTACACGTCTACATGAAACCGACTTTAAAATAACATCCAGGAACTAGTTTAAGAATATAAATTTATATATTGAGGTACAAACTAGAATGCGAACTGGCAGATTAAAGGCACGGAGGGGGGGGGGGGGGGTTCGTTGCAGAAATATTTATATTTGTTCAAATAGCCATCAACAGAAGGAACACCAAACTATATACAGTTCCGCTCATATGCCAAACATAATCAGCGCGTAAACAGTATATTGTCGCCAAGACGTACTATGATATACGTAAACAAGAGCCTACAGAAGTTGTGCTTCTTCTGTATACATAGCACAGCGTAATTCTATTGGTTAATCACACAATAATGATATAAACGCTCTTTATTATTTCCATATCAGGAAAACAGTAACAAAAAACGCTCTTTATGTTTACCATATCCGGATCTAAATAAAAGCCAGGTAACGTAACGTTTTTTGCTTTTGTTTACATAACAAAGGGGGGAATTGACAATAACACACTGTTTTATGCCATATTTCTGATTGGCATACGAACATAATCTATATCTTACTATTCTTTCTGTTTATGGCGGTTTTTGACGGATGTGAATATTTTAACAACATACCCACCGCCAACGCCGCCCGCATCTTTAAGGGTTTGTAAATACGAGGGTGTCGACCCCCCTTTTCGGACGCCGGATTCGGGGTCTGTTATGGCGTATTCCGGATACCAGACCAGCGTACGCCGGACGCCGTCAGACTCATATTTTGGATGTCGGAAACTACCATTGACATTCTTCTCGGCATTAAACCCCGAAAAACAAACCAAGTTCCGTCCGCTAATTTATATTTCTTTACCGAACATATTAGTCCCCACAATTTATCTTCTTATATACTTCTCGTTGTCATACATATAGTGTTGATTAATAATAGTAGTGTTCAAATAGATCGAAATGATGACCTGTGGTTTGCTATATTCCCCGATCGAGTTGTCTTCCCCTGACATCTGCTTGACAAGTCAAAACGTTGATAATCTAAATTTGTTTGTAATGCCGAGTGCACCACACTAGAATAATGGACTAGTTAAGTTGATTGAATTGAATTTGTTAGAATTTGAATAATTTCGAAAATTGTCAATCTTTTGACGCTGCATGATCATAAATGCGACAACTATCTTACAAAACTCAGAGGATTGATAACTACATAAATTTTGTTTCTGAAGATTCTGCGTTATATTGGAATAAATCCAAATCGAGGCCGGATGGGTTATTCGATCTTTCAGTCAAGCTGTTAAACCAAATAACTAGCCTATATATACTATAGCCAATATGCAGACTAATTTCAATGCATCATGTCAACTTTTGCTTCATTACTCACTCTATTTTCAATAAATTTAGTGAAAAGAGTATTCCGGATATCGACTCTCTGTTACGGAGTATTCCGGAGGCCAGGGTAAGTTTTAAGCCGGATGCCGGATTCCAGGGGCAGGGGGGGGGTCGTCACCCTTAAATATCAGTTTGGTAATAATTGGTCACGGATATGCTGGGAATCATTCTTTCACCATCATATTGAACATTGACATTGTTTCTTTTGCCGCTTATTCATTGAATACATGTATTCTATGTCATGTGCCAGCACAGGCCGACCCGAGCCGTTTTTCTTTAATAAAAACATCAATGATCAATTTCTTATATGTAGTTGTTATTTGTAAATCTTTTAAGTTCGTTTGAGCGAAGGAATTAGAACATAATTGGTAATATATGGAACTATTTCGGAGAAAAACATACATCGTTGGTAGTAAGGTTAGACGAATATAATGTGTAATTTTCAAACAGTGCAATTGTCGGTGGTAACCAACAATTACCGGATATAATGTATTTTTTCGGCATCTGGGAATGAATTAAGTTTCTGTAGTAGTGGGTTTATAAAGTAATATCTATGTATTTTCATAAACACGCCAGCTTGAAATTTGTAGAAACTTTTGAGTTGCAAAATTTGAGTTGCAAAATTACGCTGAGAACATTATCCCGTTATACGCAGCCGATATCCGCCGTACGGTTCTGAAATACCAGGTACCGTGCACACGAACGGAGGTATTCTTGTATTAGCCGTCTAACGAACGTATTTTTGTGGATATCCGTTTCGTTGAAGGCCCGAATAAATCGGCTCGATTTAGATAAGCATTCCTATAATAGTCGATACAATTTTGACATGATGGTGACGAAGGTTGACCAGAAGGTCCGAGTCAAGGTCGACTGTTTCTGAAACGTCGATCGATTGTTAGGAACGGCGTGACACCAAGAAGTCACGTGCAACAGACAACGCGAGCAAACATCGGTATTTGATGTGCAGAACACAAACGGTATGGCAAACTTTGTAGTGATGACATGCACCTCTGTGCTAATACATCTTTAGAGGATAGTGGGTGGTATATCGATACATTGGCCTTGACAAGAGCATCAACGAAATATCGTGGCCTACGTATACCATGTAGTGCAGCGGCCAAATCGAAAAAGAGCTCTAGTTTTCGAGATACCCATACCCACGGTAGAACAAGTTAAAACTAACTTTATTTAAAGGAAAAATATATACTCTTTACGAAAATGATAGTGAAAAGTAACGGAATTGGTGGTGGCTATTCTCAAATTGACGATGAACGATACCCACCAGTGACTTTTCCCAGAAATTAACGATTTTGGTAAAGTGAGCCCTGCGGCTATGTCCTAAGTTATTTGCCCACATTGTTGGTGTTAAAATGACTACAGCATACCATATTTGTACCTGATATGCAAGAAGTGTTGGTTAATTTGGATTTTCGTGCTATTTGGAGCCGAAACATTTATTTTTTATTGAAAAATCACTCTGTTTCAAAACAATTATATTTTTCGAACATTATCATTCAAACGTATATTGCAATAATATTGAAATATTTAGGTCATATGGTGTATTAGTTATCTAACAAGCATATACAGGAAGAAGTTAACAACAATTTTGACCGGTTTGCAAGATATTGGATTTTAGCTACCCCTCCCCCAAACACGTTTTTGGTCGAAAAAAATACATATTTTTGATAATGTCATTACAAACATTTTTGAATTGATCTGAATGGGACCCAATATGAATATTGTACTGAAAGTGTTGTCCAGAGATGCCGTTTAATCGATTACAGATGTGTTCAGGCTTTCAGACCCCCAGTTACAACAACAACAATTATTTTATTGATATCAGTTAATTTTGCATGCATTAACATCGATGTTAAGTACTAAAACCTTTGTTATAAACAACGTGGCCAACTATATAACATATAGTGTATGTTAACAACATGTTGCTCAGTAGTTATCTGGACAACACAAGTAGAAAGAATTTGACAGAAATTGAAAAATAACGGAATAGGTGGTGGCTATTGTCAAATCGATGATGAGCGTTACCCTCCAGTGACTTTTTCCAGAAATTAACGATTTTGGTAAAGCGAGCCCTGTGGCTATGTCCTAGCCTATTTGCCCATATTTTTGGGGTTAAAATTACTACGTCATACCATACTTCTACCTTATATGAAAAAAAGTGTTGGTTAATTTAGATTTTCCTGCCATTTGGAGCCAAAATATTTATTTTTGGCTGAAAAATCGCACTTTTTCACAAAAATATTATTTTTCAAACATTATCATTCAAATGGATATTGTTATAATGCCCAAATATTTAATTCTTATGGTGATGCAGTTATCTGCCAAGCATGCACAGAAAGAAGTTAACACAAATTTAGAACAATTTGCGAAATAATGGATTTTAGCTACACCTCCCCAAACACGTTTTTGGTCGAAAAATTACATATTTTTGTTCAGAACTTTACCAAATTTCCCAATTGATCATACTGGGACCCAACATAATTTTTTTGCTGAAAATTGAGCCCGGGGACATTGATTAAGTGATTAAAGACGTGTTCAGGCTTCCAGACACCAAATTACAACAACAACGCATTTTATTTGCTATTACATACAATAAGTATCGCATATCAATCAACCATGCAATCAATAGTTTATTCTAAAAAAAAAACATCCGATGTATAGATGCACAAGTACTCCATTCCCGTTTAAGATTGAAATGCAGTAGTTTGAACTATGGCCAATTGAGTAATCACATTAAAACGTCCCCTCTCTGTCATTGTGGCAAATCGAAAAAGCATATCATTACTTTTTGGAATACAGTGGTTTTTATGTACAGCAACTCAGTCAGCGCGAAAATATTAAAATAGTTGACAGGGTTCAGACATTTATCTCGAAAACAAAGCGATTTCCATAATGCTGTCATTTGTTAAAACTTAGTGAAAAGCATTGAAACCCTGCTGAGCGCGAAATTTACAACCTCCAGATCGTCTGCAATCTCACGGCGACGCGCGTATCAATGACGAAAACAACATTATCTGTGTAGCATTGCGTCCAATCAGCTCCAACGAAACTATGTATATCATTGTATCCAATCAGTTCCAACTGGATTACATCCTAATTTTCCCCATACAATCTCCCTCCCAGATAAATTGTTTACCTCCGGATAGAACTACCACATACTTATATATCGCATAGTTTCGGCCACAATATATGTTGATATTGAATTCATAATCCCTTCAGTACATGATGTGTTCAAGACCTCCAATGGGGTAGGGGTACATACAACAGTGAACATTTGCCAGCCGCTTGTTGTGGAGTGCCACATGATGCAGACTTTCGGGAACCAACACATATGAATCTTCTGATAAAAACTAACCTTTGGTCAAGCCCTCAATTAATATTGGGGTCATATCATTTCACCATGTGGTGTCTTCCAAGACTTCAAATAAAGTAGAGGTCCTCAAAATGTTGCCTTTCTTATTTTCCAGTCACCTTTCGTTAAGTGCTCATTCTTTCTGAACCCAAATCCATCTATTTACATTGTTTACGTCCTTGTACAATTAACTCGTCATTGTCCATACACGCAGTCAATGATGATATCGTTCCTATCCGTGGTGTGTTCTAGTCTTCAAATTGGGAAGGGGGTAATACAAACATTGAAAAATCGCATTATTTATTTTTCAGTCGCTTTTTGTAAAGTGTCCCTGACTGTCGGGTATTAACCCATCTATAACAATTGTGTATTTATGTATAGAATAGCAATTTGTCCATATCGTCGTTTGACCATGAGGGCACATCCATTCAGTTCGTGGTAGGTTCAATGGTTTACATGGGGTAGGGGTCCCTTAAAATTCGCCTTCATCGTTTGCCATCTGCTTTGTGTAAGGTGCCACGGTGTTCTCGCGAACGACGGGCTCGCGAGACCATTGTCATTCGGCCACAATCTCGGGTAATATGGATAGCTTATGCCTTCAGCTAGTGTTGTGTTCAATACTTCAGATAGGGATGGTGTCCCCTGAGAGTAAAATTTAGCCCTTTCATTTGCTGACCATTTGTTGTAAAGTGCCATAGGCTATCGGGAACCATCTCATCCATGACATAATCGTATTGCCAGATAATAATCCCATTTGTCCACAACTTCAGTTAACATTGAGAGCATGTCATTTTGTTAAGACTTCAAGTGGGATAGTGGGGTCCTCAAGACATAGAAAATTCGCCTTCTTGTTTGCCAGCCGCTTTTTGTAAAGTGTTCCAGGATTTCGAGGGAACCAAATCACCCATATATCAATTAATAATTCCATGACAGCAATACCTTTCGATCACACACTCAGCTAAGTATGAGAGAATATAACTTCAGTTCATGCTCTGATCAAGATATTAAATGGGTTAATGGGGTCCCCCCAAAACAGTGAGTATTCGCCTTTCTCTTTCATCAACAACTTTTTGTAAAGTGACCCAGACATTCAAGACCCTGGTATACTATACTCTTTACATAGCGTCCATTTCTCTACACACGCAGTTAATAATGGGAGCACAGCCTTTCAGTTCATTGTGTGTCCCAAGATTGCAAATGGGGCAGTGTGGCCTAACACATTACATTTCGTATTTGCCAGCCGCCTTTTGTAAAGTGTTCCAGGATTTCGAGAACAAAACCACCCATACAAATTGTAAATAATACATGAGAGCATATAGATTCGGTTCAGTGTGTGCTAAAGAGTTTAGAAGGGTTATGGGTACCCAAAAACAGTGAGATTTCGCCTTCTCTTTGCTAGCCACTTTTTGTAAAGTGCCCAGACATTGGGAAGCCAGCCAACCCACCCATCGTGTAATGAAGAGGTATATTTCCTGAATTACATACCATTTGTCCACACCCCAGTTAATATTGAGATTTTGAGAACATGTCCATCCATTCGTGTGTTTAAGACTTTAAATGATGTAGGGTGCTCAAAGAAAATATTCAGCTTTGGTTTTTGCCAGCCGCCTTTTGTAAAGTACCCTAGGATTTTTGGAACCAAACTACCCATATAACATGTATATTCCCTGATAGCACTACGTTTCGTTCACACTGGTATATCATGAATATTCGGCGCATGGTGTGTTCAAGAGTTTAAATGGGCATATAAAGGGGTCACACAAAACAAAACAATAATCGCCTTTGGAGTTTGCCATCCGATTTTCGTAAAGTGCTAAAGGCTTTCGGGATCCAACAAACCCATCCATCAACACCATGTATGCGCCCCGATATTACTATGTTTGCCCACATCCTCAGTTAATATTTACAGCAATCATTTCAGTTCGTGGTTTGTTCAACTTTAACACTTCAATTGTGTAGGGGGGCCTAAAACAGCAAATTCGTCTTTCTTATTTATCAGCCACTTTGTGTAAAGCGACACATGCACAACCCATACATACAAATTATGTATTCTCTGATAGAACTACATTCCCGTCACACTCTCGATTAATAGAGAATTAGAGATCATATAGCTTAATTTCGTATTGCGTTGAAGCCTTTAAATTGGGTAGAATGTTCTTGAAAATATATAGCAAATTCGCCCTTCATATTTGCCAAGAGAAGGGCGAATTTGCCAAGCAATGTGCCACAATGTTTCGGGAACAAACCCATCCATAAACATTGTTTATTTCCTTATGTAATTGTCCTTTATAATTACATAATTCTTAAAACTGAGATCATATTTCGTTCAGTTCGTGGTGTGTTCATGACGTCTAATAGGGCGGGGGAACAATAATGATTTTGTTCTGTATGATTATGTTAGTCTATATTATGTGTCGTTTAGAACAAATACTCCAGTTGCTCAAAGTCGATATGTGTTAATATAAAATTACATGTCATAAATAAAATATTGTGTTGCTGTTGTTGTTATAACTGGGGGTTTAATTGGAAACCTGAGGTCATCTAAAACCAGGCTCGCTGTGTCTACGGATCAGGTTTTCATCACACGAATAATGATTAGATGCTCATTAGAATAAGTTAGAAAGGTCTGTCTTGTTATCATAAATATGTAGTTTTTCTACCAAATCGCGTCCGGGGGAGCGGTACCTAATTCCAATATCTTGAAAACCGTTGACAATTTCTGTCAAATTCTTTCTACTTGTCATGTCCAGATAACTACTGAGCCATATGAATTATATAGTTGGTCACGTATTGTTTATAACAAAGGTTTTAGTACTTAACATCGATGTTAATGCATGCAAAATTAACTGTTATCAATAAAATAATTGTTGTTGTTGTAACTGGGGGTATGAAAGCCTGAACACATCTGTAATCGATCAAACGGCATCTCTGGACAACACTTTCAGTACAAGACTCATATTTGGTCCCATTCAGATCAATTCGAAAATGTTTGTAATATCATTATCAAAAATATGTATTTTTTTCGACCAAAAACGTGTTTGGGGGAGGGGTAGCTAAAATCCAATATCCCGCAAACCGTTCAAAATTTTTGTTAACTTCTTTCTTCATATGCTTGACAGATAACTACTACACCATATGGACTAAATATTTCAATATTATTGCAATATCCGTTTGAATGATAATGTTCGAAATATTAAAACAAAATTAAAAAGAGCGATTTTTCAACAAAAAATAAATGTTTCGGCTCCAAATGGCACGAAAATCAGAATTAACCAACACTTCTTGCATATCAGGTACAGATATGGTATGCTGTAGTAATTTTAACGCCTACAATGTGGGCTAATAACTTAGGACATAGCCGCAGGGCTCACTTTACCAAAATCGTTCATTTCTGGGAAAAGTCACTGGTGGGTATCGTTCATCGTCGATTTGAGAATAGCCACCACCAATTCCGTTATTTTTTACTATCATTTTCGTCTACAGTATATATTTCTCCTTCAAAAAAAGTTGGTTTTAACTTGTTCTACCGTGGGTAGGGGTACCCGACCACTTTTGGCGTTTGGCCGCTGTACTAATGCGTTTCTTATTCAACGAACAGCTTGAAACGGGCGATTCAAATCGGAACATACAATGCGTTTTTTTATTTAACGAACCAAAAAGAGATATTGGTATCGTAACCATTTCTGCGTGCAAGTGTTACTCAACTGCGTGCAAGTGTTCCTCAACGAAAGAGATATATTTGTGGTGCAATTGAACTGTATATATATTTGCGACAGCAAAACAACATCGCTTATTCCCATCTGAATAACAACATATAGATGGCGAAATTATACCAAGTATATGTTGTTCGACCACTTACAATTTTATAAGCCAATAAATGCAACAAAAATAAGTTGATTACTTATTATTTCGCCCGCCACATTAATTTCAACATATTGGAAACAGTTATCTAAAATATGTCTCTTGTAAAGATCACAATTTGCGTTTGTCGACTATTCCGTTTGAACGATTGGACGAAATTTTATTAGTCTATTTTCCAACGAAGACAATGCGCAAAAACAGAAGTTCAAGGCCGCTCAGACCAAGAACGACTTGAATGTAAACAAAAAGAAACTGACTCACTTTTCGAATTAGAAAATACAAATTAAATTCTATATGATGTAATTCCGCCTAATGCATTGACATTCTGCAATTATATAACGAAAATGAAATTATGACTTCGAAAATTTAATTTGAAGAGATTGCCGATTCGCAGTAGGCTGAATGTTAACCATCTAAATTCTAATTGTTACAGGTGAAGCCAGTTATAACCAAAGCCATGTTGTTTAAAGACATATTATGGACTTGTTCGGGTGAATGAAACTGATAAGTTAGTACTCAGGAGCTGTGCCAACTGGAAGAATGTATAATTCTACCAACATCGCGCAAATCTCAATGAAATCTCAATGAAATCGACTCCATATAAAACATCGCCTGAACAACGCGCAATTGTAAATATTTACATCTCGATTCGGGACGCAATAAACGGCGATAAACCAACGCAAATGATTTCACCATCGATAGTCGTTGAGTTTAATTGATATATAACAATGATGGCGTGTGTTGTAAATTTGGATTTAAATTCGTAAAAAATAACCACTTTGAGCAAGATGTTTCTACATTTCTATTCGATCACCCAACCGGAGTGTTTCACATCACTTTAACAACAATTTGGAGATAAATTATTGTTTGGTATATTTTATCATCAACACATTCGATTTTTACTTTGAAGCGAACAATTTCAATTCACAGAGAAAGTGTCGGTAACCAAGGACACACCATGAAAACTCTAAGTACATTCGCCACGGGGGACAATCGACTCGCGCGAATGTTAACCCTTCCAGAATGCCTACGCCGGTGTTCTGCCATATCTTTATCGATAAATACAAGCAACAAGTAACTAAGACATTGTTAGACTTGTCAAATCATAATCGAGGAAAATGAAAGAAAAAATAGAGTTGGAATTATAAGATATGAATACAAGGACTACATGGTAATACAAAACAAGTAACTGGTCAAGGGATTTATTCATTCTATAATCTACAGGTATGAGCAGGGAGAACGACAATCAGCATGTGTTTTTTAGAGATCGCTCTCCCTGTGTGCGCTGTAAAATGTTCGAACCTTCCATCGTATAAATATAATACATTTGTCAAAGATATGGAGGGACGGACGTAGTATGATTTGCCCATTGCCTCAATGCGCTTGCTTCGGCGAGCGTGGACGAATCTAATTTCTTTTAGAAATGGCCATGTATCGATATCGAATGGACAGGCATTATCAATTTTGTTTTGATGTCTATTGTAGACAAGTTGTTGGTAAGAGTTGACATGCACCTTGTGTGGTAATATATCTTCAGAGGGTACGGACCCTGTGTAGGCCCGGTGTGCAATAGGCATAACGCCCCACTGCGAGGGGAAAGAATTTCCTAATGTTGCATCATGTTTGCCATCGGATGCATCCTGGGAGGTGTGGTGTTTTAGTCCTGGTGGCACTAGGGTGGCCGTATCACGTGAGGCATCGACTTGCCGATACGTCGTACCGCATGGTCCACTTCGGTCTTACATCTCATCAAGGCGAGTCGTTGACTTGAATCGGCTCAATCAATCGGCTAGTCACGCCTGTTATCAGTTGTAATGTTTTTCTAATGTTTTCAGTTTTGTTTTCTATGTATATTTCTGTCGTCTCGTGTTTCTTGAGTTTCGCCTCGATGATTGTTGAATGTTTGACTCTAGTGTTGTTCACCCCTGTTTCATTGTGGGGAGGTACATGGAGACTGCAGTGTAAAGTGGCTAAACGGATCGCCGCTTCAGCTATGTATCAGTCTTAGGCCCGACCATGCTCGAAAGGTAGTCCGAGGCGGCTGCTGTGCTAGTTGTGGATTATTTACTTTGCATATAGCAACTCAAACTGAGAAGCAACGTATTGAACATAGAACTGATGACTTGCTAAGTCCCAATGAAAATGAGGTATATCCTCAGTACTTGTTTCTCTTCGGTTTGATCCCAATTTCAAGAAACCTTCTGCATTCGTCATTGATAACACGCTCCAAAGTACTGCTTGACACAATTCAAATCTGTCAAGCCAATCGTGGTTGGGCCAGTAAATGGCTCTCTACTGATTGAACGTTCAAAGTTCAATCAAGTTAACATTTCTTGCACAGACACCTGTTTGTTACTCATCGCAAGCCATTGAATATCCAGGCAATTCTTCAAGGATTGTCCACTTATAAATGGACAATCGGTACCTAAAATGGTCATTAATAAATTGACAATCCAACCACGCGTGGAAGCGAGCTTGGGATTGTCCACTAAATGAAGACATGTTTTGGTAATCCTGCATGTTAGCTTCATATTTAATATGAAGGGCAATAACTCTATAAATAATATTAATTTGCTAAATAACGGTGATTTGTATGAGAAGAAGTGTTTTTGACGAAATAACGGAGATATTTGAAGAAGAGTTGTTGACGAAATAACGGAAATATTCGTAGAAGTGTTTTTAAAGAGCGTACCCCAAACCTCTCCCAAACACACCCACCCAAGGGAAGAATTTGATTTATATTTCACAAAAGTTGATCTGTTGTGGTGTTGCAAATTTATCACACAAATCTCCGTCATTTAGTAAAGGTACATTCTTTATAGAGTTATTACCTTTCAGATTTAATATGAAGCTAACATGCACGATTATCTATATATGTCGTGATTTAGTGGACAATCCCAAGCTCGCGTGCCACGCGTGGTCGGATTGTCCATTTATTAACGACCATTTTAGGTACCGATTGTCCATTTATAAGTGGACAATCTTATGCGCATTAGGTGGAATAGCAACAGGAATGCACAGATAATCCGTGGAATATCTGGTTCGTCTGAGATACAGGCTGCGCTGGCTTTACAGGAAATCACAAATTAATGTTCATGGAGTGTCCAAAACAATTTATTGTGAGAAGGTGCTTTAAAGGCACGTGCGGCCTTAATTGTCGAAAATATTCACATTTGTTCCAAACACCGTAAACAGAAAAACAGAAAAACGCATACAGTTCCGTTCATATATACCATGACCATCGCATAAACAGCATGTTATCATAAAGACCTGCTATATTTTACCTAAGCAGGAGCCTGGTTGTGTTACAGAAGACAGCACAATGCTACTGGCTAATCACACACAAATGGCATAAACGCTCTTTATTAGTTCCATGTCAGATATTCACCAACAAAGAACGCTTTTTATGTTTACCATCATAATATAAACAAACACCAGAAGAGTAACTTTTTATGCTTTTGTTTACATAACAATGGTCAAACATATGACCATTACATACTGTTTATGCGATTTTACTTATTTGTATACGGACAAAGTATATCTACATTTTGATGTTCTTTCTGTTTGTGGCGGTTTTTGACGGGTGGAGATATTTTCACAGGATACCCACCGCCAAGGCCAACCGTGTCTTTAAACAGCAGTTGAGGGTTGGATACATGAAACTCCAAGCGACTACATTTGTATATACGCAAGATGAAGTTGCTACAGGCCACGGACACACCTACTGAAGTTAAGCCAGTTACTCTAAAACAATCTACTCAAGTTGATTATGTGACTCCAAAATTATCGCAAAACTCTGTCAAGCATTTTGACTCTTATAAACAGAGGTTTATATTTGAGTTTTAAAGTTTAACAAGTTTAAGCTTGAAGAGATTGACTTTGAAAGACACCAAACAGTGTTGAAAGATCAAATGGACACATTGATCAAGGCTCACGCTTGATTTATCAAATATCATGAATATCTGGTCAATGATTGTGTAACCCACCTTCATTGTTATGCTAATTTTAGGAGGTTTATATAATGTTTGGACACTAGCCAGTTCTTTAATTTAGATTCCTGATTCCAAGCGGAAACATTTCCGTTTATACACAGTTGCTTCGCTACGGTAGTTGTTGACTACCTGTTTCTGTTCTTAGTCGTGATATATGTTCTAGCGGATGAAACGACGCGGATATGCTCGCGGGTGTCTGTGGAACGGATAATTCATCACTCGAGACCAAAATATATCATGAAGAAATTTTATATCGCGGAAATGGCCACGAATAAGCCTAGGCTTACTGCCAGATCCCTTTATCTCATATGAATGTTTGTGTATGTTATATATGTATTTATGTGCCTTTTGATAAATAAAATATTGTTTACACTAAACGACGTTACCCCCCCCCCCCCCCACCAAATACATAAATCAGAGGATATGGTAGCTGTACACGATTCTGATGGTTGCATCTTGGGGCACAACTTTCGTATAGCCTGTGCTAAATGTGGCATTACTTATTTCTTGGTTTATTGTACAAATCTGTAAAGTTCACAAAATGGTGATAAATTTGGATATATAACGTGATTGTGGTATTCAGTGCAGGCCAACCCCGTGTATTTGCACTGTTCGGCTAAAGGAAAATAGCCCGTTTCTCTCCACTTAATTGTGTTATCTGCGCAGGTAAGACATTAGTTTAAAATATGTAGGATACTGATAAACATTCTATTAAAAATATTTCTCAGTTCTATCATAAAATAGCTCGATTGGGTTTATTTAGAGGCACATGAGGCCTTAGTTGTCGAAAATATTCATATTTGTTCCAATCATCGTAAACAGAAAAACATTAAAACGCATAAAGTTTCGTTCATATATACCATGACCATCGCGTAAACAGCATGCTATCACAGAGACCTACTATAGTTTACTTAAAGGCAAGTGCGGCCTTCATTGTCGAAAATATTCATATTTGTTCCAAACACCGTAAACAGAAAAACATTAAAACACATACAGTTCCGTTCATATATACCATGACCATCGCATAAACAGCATGTTATCATAAAGACCTACTATATTTTACCTAAGCAAGAGCCTGGTTGTGTTACAGAAGACAGCACAGTGTTACTGGCTAATCACACACAAATGATATAAACGCTCTTTATTAGTTCCATGTCAGGTATTCACCAACAAAGAACGCTCTTTATGTTTACCATCATAATATAAACAAACACCAGAAAAGTAACTTTTTATGCTTTTGTTTACATAACAATGGTCAAACATATGCCCATAACATACTGTTTATGCGATATTTCTTATTTGTATACGGACAAAGTCTATCTACATTTTGATGTTCTTTCTGTTTGTGGCGGTTTTTGACGGGTGGAGATATTTTCACAGGATACCCACCGCCAAGGCCAACCGTGTCTTTAAGCAAGAGCCTGATTGTGTTACAGAAGACAGCACTATGCTATTGGCTAAACACACAGAAATTATATAAACGCTCTTTATTAGTTCCATATAAGGAATGCAGCAACAAAGAACGCTCTTTATGTTTACCATCATAATATAAACAAACACCAGGAAAGTAACTTTTTATTCTTTTGTTTACATAACAATGGTCAAACACGTGACAATAACATACTCTGTTTATGTGATATTTACGTGCGCTAGCGCAACAGTTTGCGATCAGACAGATTCGTAGGTCGGTAGGTACGTGTCACCCTACTCCCGTTTCACGTACTCCATGACGTCACCAAAAACGACGTAAAACCTCGTGGCGTTCTGACATTTTTACTGTGCCGCGTTTTTGCTATGTTTATTTTATGTGTTGTTTTCGATTATTAGTTTGTCGTCGATATCGCCATTTGTCGGGATTCCCTGTTTCTATATTTAAAACTGGCATGCTCGTAGTGAACCTCGATTTCGATTTTTTCTCCCAGGTCAAAATACGTCAGAGTTATGACAAAATAGATCGACATCAGAACTCTACACCAAAGAGTCTATAGACTCCTTCGGGACCTACATAGACTCCTTCATTTGGGTATTTTTACTTATAATTGGGAAGTTTTATCATTTTTGGTTCGTGCGAAGACCTCTTTGTATCGTGTGGGAAAAGAGAGACATTCAAAACGCGATTTCGTAATTCGACGCAATAGGCTGAATAGCCTAACCTTCAGCCGAGTTCCGGGTCAAATACGACGAATAACGTAACACAAAACAAAACGCATTCGTTGACAAACACCATTTGAAGAGTTTATTATTACATAAAATGATCGTTATTGATTAATTATTGATTAATTATTGATATTTATTGTTGCATATTGGCTGCTATCAATATGTACACAAATGGTATTAATTACGTGCGATCGCACAACAGTATGGCGATCAGTCAGATTCGTACGTAGCTTGGTGTCACCCTACTCCGTTCCACTCCATGACGTCACCAAAAACGACGTAAAACCTCGTGGCGTTCTGACATTTTTACTGTGCCGCGTTTTTGCTATGTTTATTTTATGTGTTGTTTTCGATTATTTGTTTGTCGCCGATATCGCCATTTGTCGGGATTCCATGTTCTATATTTAAAACTGGCATGCTCGTAGTGAGCCTCGATTTAGATTTTTTCTCCCAGGTCAAAATACGTCAGAGTTATGACAAAAATAGATCGACCTACATTTTCTCAATCAGAACTCTACATCAAAGAGTCTATAGACTCCTTCGGGACCTACATAGACTCCTTAATTTGGGTATTTTTACTTATAATTGGGAAGTTTTATCATTTTTTGGTTCGTGCGAAGACCTCTTTTTATCGTGCGGGAAAAGAGAGACATTCAAAACGCGATTTCGTAATTCGACGCAATAGGCTGAATAGCCTAACTTGGGACCTTCAGCCGAGTTCCGGGTCAAATACGACGAATGACGTAACACAAAACAAAACGCATTTGTTGACACAAACACCGTTTGAAGAGTTTATTATTACATAAAATGATCGTTATTGATTAATTATTGATTGATTATTGATATTTATTGTTGCTTATTGGCTGTTATCAATATTTACACAAATGGTATTAATTATTTCTTATAATTGCTCCTTTGGTCAACTTTGACTATCGGAAAATGAAACTCAAAATATGCCGCTGAAAAAAATGTAATCGATATTAAAGTCTCATCCTTTCGGCAACATGGAATTGGTTTTAATTACTTAAATGATTAATATAGTAATTTGCCTTTTATCTGTGATGAAATGAGAAATGGTAATTGTCTTTTTTTGCTAACATTAAATTAAATAAATTAAGTAAAATACAGTGAAATTATTTGTTTAATTATTGTTTATTACATTTTTGCGCACGTTGGCATCTCTCTTGAGTGCATTCTAGTTATTTCTTATAATTGCTCCTTTGGTCAACTTTGACTATCGGAAAATAAAAATAAAAATATGCCGCTGAAAAAAATGTGATCGATATTAAAGTCTCATCCTTTCAGCAACATGGAATTGGTTTTAATTACTTAAATGATTAATATAGTAATTTGCCTTTTATCTGTGATGAAATGAGAAATTGTAATTGTCTTTTTTTGCTAACATTAAATTAAATTAAATAAACTAAGTAATATACAGTGAAATTATTTTTTAAATTATTGTTTATTACATTTTTGCGCACGTTGGCATCTCTCTGGGTGCATTCTAGTTCTTATTTGTATACGAACAAAGTCTATCTACATTTTAATATTCTTTCTGTTTGTGGCGGTTTTTGACGGGTGAAAATATTTTCACAGGATACCCACCGCCAAGACATCCCGTACCTTTAATCGCTCTGTCGTGGTCTGCTTTTTTGGTTGAAAATGGTCAAGTTTTAGTAAACGAAACGGGTGCGCACATCAAGGGGCATCACGCGGTGACTAATGGGGCGAACAAACCAATATACTTGTATTTATTTATGCCGACAATGTTTGTATACAATGATTCATGGATACTGAACCAAGGATAATGGCTCAGCCCTTGTGATATCGATACAAAGGCGCCAAGGGCAGCCAAGTAATATCGTAACGTAAAACGGGTTTCTTACTAAACGAACAAATTGGTTGATTAAAATCGCAAGTTATACGGCGTGCAAGTGTTGCCCAACTGCGTGCAAGTGTTACCCAGCGATTGATTTATAGTCGTGGTGCAATTGAACTGGAGTGATATGCTACATGCATCTTATTGATATGACGCTGATGACGGCGATGATGATGGTGATGATACTCCTACTAGTCTGGTCGTTGAAGCATTGAGCCTAGAACAAATTGTTGACAAGCTGTTTGGGTGTATTTTGTCGGGCATACTCTGGGGAACAACATGTCCAAAATCCGCTAAAATCAACTTTTGGGGATTTTGTTTAGAGCTTTTTTGAATAAATGTCATATTTGTGGTTTTTATGTATGATTTCCCGTTTCTTATGAAATATAAACTTGAATGACATTTAAATTTAAGTTATAGAGACGGCAGGAACATGCAACATAAACAAATTATTTCACCCGATCGTTGCTATTTGTAAAAGAATTGGTTTAAATGGCCATTTGTGCCAACAGATACAATTTTAAATCAATGTGTGAGCTATATCACGAGGATTGGGAATTTGGGCCCTTCGGTGACCCTCTAATTCGAAATAGATGTACTAAATTTCGAAGAAAAAAATCAAATAATATTTCAATGCCCAGAATATCTGCAAATCGAACACTGCAGTGTACTGAATCTCAGATATGAACCACTAGTGCCCATTTTAGCAGAAATGAGGCCATCACTTCCCAAAAATAGGGACAAAATGGCTACCGAAAGTAGTGCAATTGGGTATGTTTAGCTAAAATTCACCAGATTGTTTCCATCTAGACAAAACTTATTGCTGTAAATTGCTAGTGCCTAATCTAATGTCTAATAATAATGAGCTATATGCCGAGAATTTGTCCCTACGGTGTCCGAAAATAGCGGTGAAAATTGCGATCGAAAGTCAAATATTTAAATTTTGTCATTGATGTGCAACTAAATCTTCTCATCGAATAATTTGATGAGTGTCCAAAGCAACCAAACTTGACTAGTATCGAACTACATCCTATGAATGTCCAAAAACCACTTAATGGGTGTCCCAAACCATCTAAGGAGCGTAAAACCCCGCAATTGGTGTCTCAACCCCCTTAATAATATACACAATTAATTGGTGAGTGTCTTAGACCGGGCGTCCCAAATCAGCAAACTAGTTTCCCAAACCACATATTATGTAGCACGTGGTGCCCCAAGCCACACAAATGAGTGTCTCAAACGATGAACTGTATACCAGAAACAATCCATTCGGTGTCCAAAACCAACAGATGCCGAAAATCCATAATCATCCAATGAGTGTCCCAAAGCCACACAATGATTGTCTCAAACAACCAAGAGTGTCTAAAAAGTTCCAATTAGCGTCTAAAACCACCCACTAAATGTGCCAGATCTGATGAGTCCCACGCTAGTGTACAAAA
Source organism: Siphonodentalium dalli (assembly GCA_032622095.1). Lineage (NCBI taxonomy): Eukaryota > Metazoa > Mollusca > Scaphopoda > Gadilida > Siphonodentaliidae > Siphonodentalium > Siphonodentalium dalli. Next base: position 125,427,729 of record CP136061.1, on the reverse strand, counting down.
CTATCCACCAAATATACCAAACCATGTTTCTGTAAACTCATTGGATGGTTTGATAAACTCACTTGATCGTCTGAAATCAATGTATGTTTTTGTACACTATTGTAGATGTGTTGGTTTGTAACACCAGTTGAATGGAATGGATGGTTTGTGGTGCTAATTTTATGGTTTGGGTCACCCGCTGTGTGATTTCTGACTTCAGTTGGATGGTTTGGGACACCATTTGGGTGGTTTTGGCACACATTGAGTGGTTTGGGACACTCGCTATAGATTTTAGACACTGGTTATGTGCATTGGAACACTGAGTGGCCGATTCTGGTCACTGGTTGTGTCATTTGGGATACTATAGTTGAATGGAGTGAGACGACAGTTGTATGTTCTATGACATATGACACTCTCCGGATGTCTTTGGATACCATGGGGTACATATTGAATGCCTGCCCCTCGTTTTGTGGTTTCTGACACTCAACGGTTGGGTTTGGTACACCATTGCATTGTCTGGTTTGGGGCACTGATTGAGTTGTTTGACACACCCGATGTTCACTGTGTGGTTTGTTTGATGCAAACATATTTTATTCCAATCCTAATACATGTAACATATATGAACATTTAACAAGTTTGACAATATAGTATAGATAGGTGAATTGGAAAGGGGATTAAACAATTTCGCTCCCCTGGTTTGTTTTTACTCATTTGGTGGTTATGGACACTCATTGAATAGTTTTGGACACCTGTGGTATGGTTTGGGACACACGTTGCACAATCTGGAGCACAACCGATGTGGTTTGGAACATGCGTTGAATGTATTGGGTCCCTAATCAGGTGGATTGAAACACTCATTTGGTGGTTTGGGACTCATTGGGGTGGGTTGGAACACCAGGTGCATGGTTTGGGGGACTACACGTGTGGTTATGACACCAGTTGAGTATCGTTTAGGCACTACATCATTCTTGGTGGTTTGTGAACACCCCTTCGATGGTTTTGGACAATATTTGGATTTGGAGCGCCCGTCGTATGGATTAGGATAATTTAGTTAAACAAAAAAACACTTCAATTGTTCACTCCAGACTGCAATTTTCGCTGTCATTTTGGAAACTTTCTTTTTAGACACCGAATTGTCAAATCCTCGGGATATCACTTATTATAACGGATTAGGATTCGCCATTTTATAGTTTTAGAGTCGAGTTATGCATGCAATGGCACGCATATTCTATGGCAACAAGAATAATGCGTTTTTGATGCAGGTTTCTGTCACATTAATAAATTTAGAGGGCATTGAAGTTATTGGTAGCACACTCCCGGAAATGGCCGCCTGTGGCATCAGTCTGGGTGCGCACATAGGCCGACCTGAGCGACATAGGCCGACTTGAATTAAAATGTTCACCATTTTTTACATATTCTCTTCATGTAGACCCGAAATTAACGACTTTCCCTTCATGAAACGCATGGAAATTTTGGATATGTTATTATTTGGTCACATTTGGCAGTCAGGGAACTCGACTGAGAGTTTATGGTTGGCAGATTTGTTTATTAACACATTCCAATTTTCACAATTGTTTTTACATCCAGTTTTTTTTTACCCCAAAATGACCACTTTCACATCCTGGTATTCATGGGGATTTTGGATATGTTATTATATGAAATTCTGTTCACGGTTGGGCGTCTCTTTCCATCAGTTTGACTGTATTTATAAGGAACTGCAAAATTGACACAAAAAAACCATCAATGGGACCTATTTCAAAGATCTGTAGAAATTGTCCCCAAAGCGGATTTTGGATATATTGTTTGCCAGATTCTGCCCTACAAAATAACACCAAAAACAGCTTGTTACCAATTTAATATAGGTTCCCCTTAAAATCCGAGTCTCAACTAGAAATTTACAATTTACACCAATTTTGTTTTTACATATTCCTGACTTTTGACCCAAAAATGACGACTTTTCTACCCTGGGGTTCGTGGGAATTTTGGTTTTGTTATTATATGGGTATAGTCACATTCAAACACACCAGAAGCATTGCAGAAGCAGAAGCAATTTGTTCACGGCTGTGTTTCTTTCCATCAGATTGACTGGACTAATATGGAACGACCTTATTTCAAAGAGCAGTAGAATTTTTTCCCGAAAGCGCATTTCAGATTAATATTTCCCCAGATTCTGCCCAACAAAATGACACCAAAAACAGCTTGTCCTCTAGCACCGAACAATTAGAATAGAAATATTTTTCGTTTAAGCGATAGAGGGAGAGAGAGAGAGAGAGAGAGAGAGAAAGAAAGTTGGAGTGCCAGTGACCCCACCCTCACCATCTCGTAGTATTATAGCAGTAAATGTTTTCTGTTATGTTTACAATAATATATGTACATAATATATATAAAAAATGAATAAATAATAAAAAACAGCTTGGCAAAAATTTGTTCTAGGTTCACCTCAAAATCGAGTCTCTTGCGACCAGACGGACGGACGGACGGACTTGTATAGTTCCCAAATGTTTTTTTTTTGGGACAATTAGATGTTATAAAACAAATGTGTTGATGTAACTGTGGATCTGGAAGGCCGAGGCCGTCTTTACGCGCCCGGTTTTAATCATATGAGTCATATTTTGGTCACATTGTGATCATTTAGAAATTATTTATTGTCATGATCAAAAATATGTAAGTTTTTGACCAAAAAAACGTGTTTGGGGAGCGGCAGCTAAAATCCAATTTCTCGCAAACCGCTCAATTTCTGTCAAATTATATCTACATATGATTACCAAATAACTACTACACCATATGAATTAAATAGCTTGTCATGAGTTGTTTATATTCCAGTCATACAAATTGGATGGCAATGCATGTTGCAACTTGGGGTCTGTAAGTCTGAACACAAATTTAATCATGTAATCTGTGTCTCCTGGCCCTCTGTTCAGCACACGGGCCATGTTGGATCCAATTAAGATCAATTGCACAATTTCGTACATTCCTTATCAAAGATATGTATTTTTCAACCAACAACGTGTTTGGGGGGGGGGGGGGGGGGTAGCTAAAATCAAATATCTCACAAACCATTCAAAATTCTGTCAACTTCTTTCTGCATACGATTGTCAGATAAATACACCGTGTGGATTAAATAATTTGGCATTATTGCACTGTCTGTTTGAATGACTTGAATATGTCTTTTGCTTTGTTCAAAGTTAAGTGTTCCCTTTCGATTAAGAAAATATAACTTTCGGACACTCTACACCGTGGAATGCTAAAGGTGAAGGTGACTGAAGAATGACCTTCACCTGATACAAGCGACACGTTATTAAAGGATGACATCGCGTTTATTTGATTTGTACATAATATCTAAATAATTTAAACTTGCGAATGAATGGGGGAATGGATTTTTGTGAGCGGGAAATTTATTTAACTAGCTGCTGTAGTTCTGGGTTTTTCCAGATCAAATTTGGCTGTGAGATAGCCCTGTCGTAGACTTGGGGGTTTATTTTAAAAAGTAAACACATGACCTATGATTTTTCTTGCATTTTCGTGATCAACTGGTGTCAATCTAGCTGGGTAAACATAACTGGTTTGGACTGCAGGCTTCAATTCAGTGAATTTGGCCGAAACGTTAACACTGTCGCCTATGGGAAACCATTTAGTTCAGTGATTCCTATAAGAAAAATTTGAATTTTACGAAATTTCACGTCTCGCCATGATAAGTTGTTAATTCCATATTTTCTTATTTTCAAATGCCAATGACGACATTTTGGACACATTTAAAGAAGAAACCCATGATTCGCCTGTAGATAGTAAAGAAAGTGATAAATCTGGGAGTTTTGCATGGACACCAGGTACCATTAGGGGATCAGGGGGTCTAAAGCCCCCCCCCCCCACACTTTTGAGGAGTGTTAGACCCCCCCCCATTGGGAAAAGGTGACAGTTGACCCAATTAAGCTTTTCCAGCACCCAGTAGTCTTATTGGGGACTGTAGCCCCACCCCAAGTCGGGGGGGGGGGGGGTGATGGTATCACCACTAGAGTTACTGTCGTGCAAAATTGTCATGGCAGGTTTGTTAAACAGAGAGTATGCCCTGCCATCTGGTAAAATTTCTTGCCTGAGGCTGTGTCTGATGTTGTATCATTATGTTTCGATATTTAAATTGACTTATGGTTGCTTTATATTGCTATTAAATATATATATATTTTTTTTTCTGTTAATTTTGGTAAATGTTTTCTTATAAATTGCCAAATTCTGCATGAAAAGTGTTTAAAATTGGACAAGATATCCCTCTCAAAATGTATATTAACATTTCCTCTCCAATTTAGTAATATTATGGTATATAAGGGCATACTACAGTTATACGAGATGCATCAGCTAGTAAAATTGAAAAAAAAATCTAAATTTTTTGTCTTTATTTTGAAGATTGACACTAATTTTCAGGATGCCTCATATTGGAAAAATAAACCACTACTGCTCGATATAATCCATTTTTGATTTCAGTAAGGTCTATATTTTGATAAAATACTATAAGAAACGCTGTGTTTCACACATATACTGACATATATAGGAATCAGGGAGCTAAAAGTGTTCTAGAGTCGGGGAGCGAGTACACCCGTCAGAAACATAATCGCCGACTCCACAGAGAGAGGCTGGAAAACCGTCGCGGGGTATACAATGAATCCTTTGGCGGCTGATTCTGATGACGAGAAACGGTTGAGGGCGTCAGTGGCGGTTGTTGCTAGGATGGAGAAGGTCAAGTCAACTGCAAAGGCAAAAAGTGGAAATCTTCCTGCGCTTTGTTGGTCCAAACATGGCACCTTATGTATTGCCGATGTCAGCTGGTCATTTGTCATCTAGCTACACGACAGAAAGAGGGTTATGTTTTTCGTGCAATAAGCCAGAACATTATAGGGCACAGTGTCCGGAAGTGAGGAACTGTCGCGCTGCTAATGGAATCAGGGAGCTAAATGTGTTCCAGAGTCGGGGAGCGAGTACACCGTGGAATGCTAAAGGTGAAGGTAAAGGTCAACGTATGATGAACATTGCTGCTCGTGTGATTCTTAAGAAGCCTAAATTTTCTGACCTGACACCAATGTTCAAAGAACTGCACTGGCTACCAATTCAAGCCCGCATTGACTATAAAATTGCTGTCTTATGTTATAAGAAATTTGACTGTCTCTCGCCCCTCCCTGTATATATCGAATCTCTTCTTTCATGCTATGTACCTGGTAAACCAGGCTTAAGGTCAGCTGATAAAATATTACTTGCTGTCCCCAAACGTGACCTTGTTAATTATGGTCGTCGATCTTTTGAATGCTACGGCCCAAACCTTTGGAATTCACTCCCGCTTACACTTAGGAATTTTGCTACTTTGGACTCTTTCAAAACAGAACTCAAAACGTATCTGTTTAAACTTCACTATGGCAACGACGACGACCAAAGCTGAGCACACATTTCCTGCATTGTTTTATACAATACACACAGCCTTCATCCTGATTTGTATATGAATTGTTTGATTTATTTCATTGTAGTTATTGTTTGTGTGTACATGCGTATATGTGTTTAAATGTGCTGGAGCTCGGTCATCTGTTGTATCATTGAGCGCTTTGGGCCTCATGGGATAAGGCGCTTTAAAAATGCTATACATTATTATTATTATTAACTGAAGAATGACCTTCACCTGATACATGCAACACGTTATTAAAGGATGACATCGCGTTTATTTGATTTGTACATAATATCTAAATAATTTAAACTGGCGAATGAATGGGGGAATGGGTTTTTGTGAGCGGGAAATTTATTTAACTAGCTGCTGTAGTTCTGTGTTTTTCCAGATCAAATTTGGCTGTGAGATAGCCCTGTCGTAGACTTGGGAATTTATTTTAAAAAGTAAACACATGACCTATGATTTTTCTTGCATTTTCGTGATCAACTGGTGTCAATCTAGCTGGGTAAACATCACTGGTATGGCCTGTAGGCTTCAATTCAGTGAATTTGGCCGAAACGTTAACACTGTCGCCTATGGGAAACCATTTAGTTCAGTGATTCCTCAAGGGTTGTCCAAGGCGCTTGATCGAACAAACAAAGTTGTTGGCTGAAGCGAGGTAACTCTACATGTATCACGACCATGCAATTATCGGATCTGTTGCAAATCCCGTTACAAGCGTTACTATTCCAGGGTAGATAACTCTCTTGATTGCATGTCACTCTTAATTCCACCCTATTTAATTTGTATATGATCTATCTCATTTTTGAAACACGGACATTCATGTAAAAATGTGACACCGTTCTTGATAACCAAATAAACAGTTAGAAACCAGACTGCGAAATCCCCTGCAAAGGAAATGAGAGTGAGAGAGAATGAGAGTGAGAGAGCTCTCATAGAACAAGAGTTTACAAAACATGAACAATGATTTACCCAAAAACAAACATGACTGTTTAGTCGAAGATACACAAGACTATATACTGTTTAGGAAACTGTTCACAAATTCCTGAACGTGAGATTGTTTGCTATGGAAGGTTATCGCGGGGGGGGGGGTTGTAAACATAAACTCGCCGCAACCAAACAGGAATACGTTACAATTCATCAACCGCCCAGTTGACTTGGGGCGCACACGCATTGTTTTCCCCGAGGAGTACGGTACAATTAGCATTTGCTTTCTCCGAACATCCTATTTCCTATATCAATATAGCAGTAGACGATGTTTTGAAATCACGACAAAATTCGAATTTAAGCAATGTTCCTGCAACACTACCTTTACGTCTACCGACTACTTAACGTGTGCAAGTTAATCTTAATGACATTGTTTATGAATCATCACAAAAGAAAAAGCCTACAATCTTTCTTGCCTGTCGTCATAGTATTAATATTTGTGATAGTACTAGTAGTATAGAGGCACAGTCACGGACGATACTAATATTTCATAACCAGTGCAAGATGCTTTAACAGGAATGAATACGGTTCAAACAAATTCTACTGACGGTCATTCATCCAAATGAAAGAAAACCAACAGCAATAAAGATAAACTGGAGATTATTAGCGACTCAATTGCAGCTCTGTAACTCAGGTAATCAGTTCAATACAGCCAATTATCACAACTGCTGTGGTAGCTGATGCAAATGAAGCTCATAACTTCCGAGGAAAAAAAGACAAAAACATACCTCAGACGTATGCTTAAGTGCCACCACAGACACTACGATTAAAATCGTAAGTGGGGAAAATCGTAGGTGGAGAAATCGTAGCTTGCCCGCAGACGCTACGGTGCTGCGATGTTTGCAGCTACGATTTTATCAACGTGATCGATCTCATGATAGCAAAATGTTATACCCCATTCTCCGCATTATGCAACTAAATACATATGGCATGTATCTCAGTGTTCTAAACTGACAAGTTGATATTGAAAGTTCAAGTGAAATTGAATATTTTTTTTAATTTTGACATTTGTGTACCTGTCAACTCAACAGGCTCAGCTGCCCCAATTGAATTTCAACAATTGCGGCAGCCCTCTACTCCTTGCCTGATATGTGGTATAGGCCTGCACTCCCTGCCGTGCCACATCGCCACCAATGTGGCCTCGTTTTTGTAAGTGCAAGCAGTTTGTAAACTTTGCGCCATTTTTGAATGTTTTCTTTTCGTGGTATTTACAACATGACCAGTGCGACAGTGGTCACGTGACAGCTACGATCGCGCGCGTTGCCAAGGTCACGCCACGATTTTCCTGGTAAAATCAAACAGTGCTTGATTGCTACGATTTGACTACGATATTGTCGTGGGCATGCGCATTTGATGCTTACTCCTGCGATTTTCCCCACTTACGATTTTAATCGCAGCGTGTGCGGTGGCACTAAGACAGTACAATAACAAAGGTTTCGTCTAGATGATCTTGCACAACACGGGGGAAAGGGCAGTTATTATACGGATATTCGTAATACCAGATCATCCCGATGAAACACGAACACATTGATCGTTGATATAATCAAGGACACTGGTGTTGAGATAACGGGTGTGCGTTTTTCTGTAGAGTCACAGATTACCAGGTAAATCTGGTAAGTCCAAAGCTGATAATCGCAAGTCTGGTCAAAAGAGACCTGAAAACTGAATTAATGAGTAAGTAGAGGTATTCCCGAGAGAAGGAACATCATCATCCACGTGGACTTAACTAGAATGAGAAATAAATTGGTGCGAGAAAAGGTATGTTTATATGCCCAAAGTACTTGATACAAATACTAATACTTTTCAATTTGATGATCTTACAGATACAATACAAGTTCTTTTTGTTGCATTTGATTACAAATACAATACTTTTCTAAAAGTAATCAAATACTTTTTTGATTATATCTGATTACTTTGAGATGAATTAATGAAGATATTTGTATTTAATTTGACACAGTGTGGTTGCTATAAAAAGATACACAAAATAGAGTCAACATAAAAATGAAACTAAAATCAGTTATCTCGAAAATCAACACGTTATCGGTTTATAACAGGATTTGTTTTAGGTTCACATTCGACGTACTCATTTTGAATCCATATCGAATTGAAAACTATAGTGTTTTATTGCCATTATCGACTTATTATAAGTTCATTATGGGCGGACAGTAACACGAATAAATCTACTCACGACTTACAGATGTGCGTTATTTAAAATGTGTTTTTTCAATATGGCCCGCGCTCTAAAACGGAATAACGGATATAGGTCCACTATTTAAGATCCAAATAATCCTATATGAACCTATATGAGTATTATAGGTCGATTGTGAACCTATTTCAGCGAGGATACGTTGAACATACATGTATTCTTGATTTTATCAAAATAAAATGCAAGCCCAATATAATGTCCAATATTAACAAGGTGTAAATCTGTAACATGATTAGGCCATGTAAATAAGTTAATATTTATTCATGGCATATCATCATATAAATTTGTAATACAAATCAAATCAAGTAATAAAAAATAATATGTCATATGGTGGCGGCATGACCATATGGTCGTCTTCCTGCCGCCACCGTTTGGGAACGGAGATATGGAAATACAAATTACACAAATCTGGCATACCGGGTTGGGTTTAAACCTTTTTTTTGCGATTGATATGATATAGTATATGATATGGAGCTTCGTGCGTGTCTACGTTGCTTATAATTAGATTAAGCAAATGTGATATGTCTCTGGAGTGGTTAAGCTCGGAGATTCTTACAGAGTCCAGATATCAAGTTACAACTTCAACATTAACACTATAAAAGCAGCATATCTTCATATGAAGAGCATGTAGACTCAATACAACAAAATATTGTCATTGTTAAGGAATTATTTAATGGTTGAGCACAATTGCCCCCAAAATGAGACAATGTTTCAGGTTGAGTAATTAACCTTTTCAGTGCCAAGTCCGATTTCTGTATCAACTAAGAGCTCTTTCCATCAATGCATCACATTATTATAATCAATAAATTTGAAAAATGATCAAGGAAATATGGGTTGATACAAAAATCGGACTTGGCACTGAAAAGGTTAAAATAAGCCACTTTAAAATTTAGAATATAACAAAATCACACGGCACAATCGTTCTGACGATTCAGCGATCAGTTTCACGATTCAGCAGCTTGACAACCACGGTGCAACCGCAATTTAACGATTCAGCGATCAAACTAATGTGATCAAACAATAACAAATATTAAGAAATGAATACTTTTAGAAATACGGATGGTTATGTACCATATACTATATTTCTATTAGGCACGGCGACCTTCCATTCGATAAGCTGTAAAGATTTCAACACTGGACGGTTAGCACAACAAATCATAATTCTTGACATAAATAGACCGGTTGTTTTTTGTTTTACACTCAGCGCTGTGTGGAATTCGTCTTTATTGTTGAGATAATCTATATATAAATGTCCTATTATATTGAGTGGAAACCAGATATTAACATAGCCATAAGGCTTTGGGTGATTTTTCACAACTATAAACGTTCGCCTCAGTTGTGTGATTGATCGCTTGATAGCCACAATTCCGTGGGATACCGCCACACTCAATTGACAACGCCGAGTATTCGACTGTGACAACGACGATTATGTGACCAGCAATTAAAATTTCTTTCACTTGTGCTCATGAGAAGTCCTTTTCTAATGGAAGTCATGATCGCTAGTCATTCGCGTATGAGTAACACGTTGCCATTTTGTCTAACGTATGCATGGGATTAATATGGCAGTATGAAATTGCACAATCCTTTAACGAATACTTCGCTTCAATATGTAGCAAAAAAACTGCTGATAAGGTAGAAACAATTCACAACACTCAACCCTTGACTACATGACATGCAGAAAAGATCAAAAAACATTTGTTCCTCTCCGAAACATCTACAGCTGAATTTGTTTCAAAATGCACTAAATTTTCCAATAAAAGCTGTGTATATTTTTCAAATATATCTATGAAGTTGATGAAAAGTACTATCAACGAAACTGTTTACGCACTTCCACACAACAAATGTATCATTCTAGCAAGGAATAGAGCCCACGATATTGAACGAAAATGTCCAAAACTACAGACCAATCAGTATTTTGCCAGCTTTTTAAAAAATCATGGAAAACTTATGCATAAACATTTAAATTCTTTCTTAACAAAATTTGATATACTACACAACAAACACAAAACCACTGCGACAACGCATCCCTTACTACATCTGTTAAATCGTGTAGCTGAAAACAACAACAAAAAGACCAGAGACTCTACTGAATCATTTTTTATCGCCCTGTCCAAAGCATTCGACACGATTAGCCGCACGATACTGCTTCAAAAACTTGACCATTACGCCATTAGCGGAAAAACCAAAAACATGGTTCAAAAGCTATTTAGAGATATCAACTGCGGTGTGCCTCAATTATCTATATTAGGACCCATTCTATTTCTTATTTATGTCAATGATATGCCCAAATAGCACACGTTTAAATAATCTCCTTTCTTTTGCAGATGATACGACTCTCCATACTTCCGGCCATGATCTTCAGTAAATTGAGAAACACGTTGATACAGAACTCCTAAAAATTCATCAATGGTGTTGCAGCAACAAATTATCAATTAAAGTATCAAAAATTAAATAAATGTTATTACATCCCACCAATGATTTCGAATGGAATAATCTGAAATAAATTTGAATAACAAGCCTTTAACGCGAGTAGGTAATACTAGACCAGAGCAATCTCTAGAATTTCATGGAATTATCATTGACGAGAATCTCACTTTTAAAGATCACATATCTATGATACGTACAAAAGATATCCATTACAATATATTCCATAAATAATATGAAACCCAAAAACTGCCTGAAAACTTTATACTTCTCTTTGATCCACAGTCATACCATCTATGGTTTGACAATTTGCGGCGTTGTCGATACAGGAGGCACTATCTTTAAACAGAAAGGGGCAATTAGAATTATATCCAACAAATCGTGCAGGAGCCATAGAAAACCAATTTGTCTGAATGAAAACATTCTTAAATTTCACGACCTATATAAGCTACAAGCAGCAACGTTCGTTTTTGACTGGAAAAGAGATAATCTTCCCAAATCATTCAATGAAACATTTGACTATACAACTGCTAATACCCGACAGGCTGGCAGTCTGAAAGCATCAACGCCGATACCTGCATTTAGTTCTACGTTACCGAAGCACACATTCCCTGACATTTGGATTGCATTGGAAAAACAATTACAAGAACATAAAATTTCGAAACTGATTTAAAACGTTACTGACAAAAAATTATCTATCGCAATACTCGTCTAAAATTAAATGCAACAATACCTTTTGTTGAGATTGTGTAGTTACGCCTAAATACACAACATGAGGCCCGGCATTGTTTAAGTTACTTGCTAGTAAAACGAATGGTATGTTCACGTTTCATTATGACTGGATATGTAACCTTGCCCTTTATGAACAGAACTGATGGATATGAACAAAATTAACAGCGATCTTAAAGATACGGGCCGCGTTGGTGGTGGGTATGCTGTTAATATAATTCAGATCCGTCAAAAATATGGCATAAACAGTGTTATTGTCAAATGTTTTTCCTTTGTTATGTAAACAAAGGCAAAAAAACGCTACAGAACCTGGCTTTTGTTTAGATCCGGATATGGTAAACATAAAGATCGTTATTTGTTACTGTTTTCCTGATATAGAAATAATAAAGAGCGTTTATATCATTTGTGAGTGATTAACCAATATAATTGCGCTGTATTATGTAAACAGAAGCAAAACTTCAGTAACACGATCAGGTTCTTGTTTACGTACACCATCGTACGTCTTGACGACAATATGCTATTTACGCGCTGATTATGTTTGGCATATGAGCAAAACTATCTATAATTTAATATTCCTTCTGTTGATGGCGATTTGAACAAATGTGAATATTTCTGCAACGAACGCCACCGTGCCTTCAAAAAGGCTCTTATTTGTCATATAGTCTAAAACTATAATATTTCAGCCATATTCACTGCACTATCCCAGCATACTATGTACACCATGTAATGGTTTGGATACGCCATTCATTCATATTTTTCATAATTTTTTCATGTATTTAGACGTTATTATTCACGTTGTCATTTTACTATATAAGTATCATTTCCATTCACGGGCGACAGGAAGACGGCCTATTTGGCCATGCTCCTACTGCACAATACAATTATGTTTATTTTTGAATATTTCTCTATTAGCATTATGTTTGTAAATATTCTACAAATAAACAATCAATCAGGGCACGTCAATCGCGTGCTTACGAATAAGAGTTTAAGAATCTTTTATTTGGAGCCAGCTGAGGAAAATGAAATATGTGTCGAATCGTATATTGTACATGTGAAATTCCATATCGCGTTTTTAAATAAAAATCCCCAGCATGTACAACCATTTACTGAATTGTGCATGCGCTTTTACTGACTATATACACGGACGTGTCAATGCACCACATATTGCATGATTTAAATTGCCTTTCCGCCTATCCATCTTTCCTTCCGTCTCTCTGTATGCCTAACTGGCTGCCGACACAATGCCTTGGTCTTTTCTTGTCGCCAAAATATGTATTATTATCAGTTGCGTAGTGGTCTCGATGGCAGAGAGATACTGCATATTTTCGGCTATCCATCCCTTTTATTTCTATTTTTTTAAAAGTGTTGCTCTTATTTTCTGTTCAGACACTAACCGCCACCCCTTCTTTCGAAGAATTTTCGCTAATACTTGCATATAAACACCTTTATAAAAGTAAATCAGCGGTCAATCATTTTTCGAGGATATCATTATATGTATAGGGCCCACCCGCTATTCAGAATATGACTAAAATAGGTTATAACTCATGTTATGGCGAGTGGTCACCTTTTCGAATGAACAAGTCACCTTTCCAAAAATGACAAAACCACTGGGTCACAAAGAGGTAAGATGTTCAGGTAAGCTGGGCATTTGGTCATGCTCAAATGTCAGAATGCTCGGCTAGCGACAGGTGTACATCTTCTAATTGACTTGGTCTAGGTCTATGACATCACAGGTGGGAATCAGTCTATACACAGTATTAAATCCCGGATCGGGTCTGTCCATTACAACGAAGGCACGGTACCTAACATTGATCTAGCATTCATGGGCGTACATGCCGAACTGACCGGCAGATCAGAGTCAAATACATCGCATACAAACGAAAATTACAGTTCAACGAGTCGCATAATCGTCGTTGTCATGGTCGAACCCGGGCGTTGCCAAATAGTCGACTGCATTTCTGCGTCGAGTTTAATCGAATATTGCGTCAACAGAGGTAGAAATTGAAAAAATAAATACATTTATGCATATCAAAGCTTACGTTGGATGCTAATTTTCGCACTGTTAATGTCCACTTGTAGCCAAAGAAAGGACCTTTGCGATCGGTTCGCGTTTGATCTGATGGTCCCGATTTGACCAAGTCGATTGTGGCTCATATATATATGTAACTATACATCTATCAGACATTTTTAACGATAATTTTTAAAATTCACTTTACTAAAAGGGAAGATCGTCTTATAGTAACAATTTATTTCCGGACAAAGCTTGTTTTTCACTATTCAAAGAATAATTGTCCATAATAGATTTGGTAAATTTGTTCTTAAAGACTGCCTAAAATCGAATATTCTGTATATTATTGTCAATGGTGTTCCACACTTTTGGAAATACATGGAGGGGTTGTTTTTCAGGGAATTAATGCGAGCTCTTTAGTTTCCTGTATTTTACCCGATGACCTAGTACTCATATTGGGATTTTTATATATTCCAAAACTATTATATGATTTAGGAACGCTTACATAAGTCCAGTCATGCATACATAGACATATCCGATTCATGTACACATCCTGCAACTTCAAAATGTTATTAGTTTTGAATAATGGTTCAGTGTGACTGTTGTAGCTTTTTTTATTTATAGCACGAATTGTATTTTCCGTAGTACAACAACTTGATTTTGATACTCGCATTCCGCCATAATTCAATTCCATAAAGAATATGAGAATGTACTTAGGTAAGGTATAGCATTCTAAGACAATTGAAAGGAAGGATTTTTTTTACTAGATTTATAGCATACAGAGCATTAGACATATTCGCACAAGCAGCTTTCACATGGTATTCAAATGTTATTACCCAAAATTTTTAAAGAGGTTTCTTGACGATCAGATCCTTTTCTTTCAATCGGTTGTCCATTTATATTCAACTTTCGATTTGCAAATAAATTAGGTACATTTTTTGGTCATTCAGGAAAGTTCCTGGCAAATTAAACAACCTCAATATATGCTGCTGCAATGTGACGTGACGTTCAGAAAACTTAGCCAGGTTAATTAAGGTATTGGTCGTGTCTGATTGACTTTAGTCGAATTTTCGATTAAAAACATCATGGATTTTACTCTTTGCATGACTGAATCCCTTGGAACGACCAATATACAGACCACACCCCCACCCCTCGTCGAACTTCACCAAAATTATTATGGATCTTCCGGGTGACCTCTAGATGGGATGGATAGAATGTTTCCGAAATTCGTTGAAAAACATGGCCGCCAACCATCTTCGATTCCTATTAGAATTCGTCGGCACACCTTGCAGCCAAAATTTATTGCAGAATGTTTTGATAATTTACAGGCATGTTTAGGGTCACCTCTAGATGGGGCTATCGAATTTGAACGATTTTGGGTGAAAAACATGGCCACCGGCAGCTATCTTGGATTTTACTCTTTGCATGACTAAATCCTTTGGAACACGATACAGGCTACACCCCTCATCCGATCGTCACCAAACTTCATGTTTCTTCGAGGTGACCTCTAGATATTAGCCATACTTTTCCCCCTAAATTCGTTAAAAAGCATGCCGTCAGCAACCATCTTGTATTTCACATTTGAAGCCATCGGCACACCGTGTAACCCACATTAATTGGAGATATGTTTGAAATGAAAACAATTTCATCTACGCAATATAATCCCTTCTCCATCATTCTGTATACTACTCGGCATAAAATTAGGCTCCCCAGGTTGAGGTGCAGTGTCATTGACACTTTACTGATTAGAGATTCGTCTGAAGGTGTGACTGGTTAGCGAAGACCGGTTGTCTCACATTGCGAAATAATTATCAACAATAAAGCCACTCACTACAAAGTCTAATAGCATGCTCATCAAAAAACAACATCCGCAATCTGTATATCCTCATCGATTACCTACTCGTTGCGGAGTAATAGCTTTCAGCACGCAAAAAACTGACCCAGAGTGGCGTGTTTTCGTGGCCTGTAAATATCAATCGGGCAGACCATATGTAAATAATTTACTTTGATGAAGTTCTTGATCTGGCTATAATTATGACGATGCGAACACGTCATGGTATAAGTTGTTTCCGGATTGGAACAATGCGCCATGCAGTAGGTGTGGTTTATCAACATTACACTATATGTAGGAGCGACGGGGTCCCGGTTGCTCGGTTGGTAAGGTGCATGGTATATAATTAAGCGATGTCGAAGCTTATGATAATCCCGATACGCGCGGGTTGTGATCAACACACGCGAAGGTAACTTTATTAGTGTATCTGGAAAAGTTTGTCAGTTTCCAGGGGTCTGTGGTTTCTACGTGTAGTTGAGTGTGTTTTCCCGGTGAAATTAACCCTCTGCGTGGCTTTCCTCCATCAGTAAACAGCCTGATTCGGTGTGTCTTTTTCGACAAAACGCATTTGGCATGAATGTTCACACCATCCAGGTTTGTGTTATAAACTGAGTGGTTTATTTCATAAAGGTATAATGCCACGTCATCTGCGGTCATTGCTGGTTGTGATGTAGAGATATAACGGCCACGTCATCTGTGGTCCTTGTTGGTTGTGATATAGATCATAGGTATAGCGGCCACGTCATATGCGGTCATTGCTGGTTTTGATGTAGAGGTATAACGGCCACGTCATATGTGGTCCTTGCTGGTTGTGATTATATGTTATTAATTGGTTATTTCCATATTGGCCGAGTTATGAGGCCGAGGTCTGTCGTATTGGCCTGAGACCGCAGGGCAAATGCTAATACGACAGACCGAGGCCTCATAATTCGGCCAATGTGGAAACAACCAATTAATAAGTATTTTATTAATTAGCAACAATGTAATAATTGTTTCACAGGATGAAAATATTAACATAGTTATACCATTGTGTGTTTTATTAAATTAACAATTATTCCAGCAATTTTTATTCTTGTGAACTTTATGAAGAACTTGCAGCGATTTCACAATACTGTCAGTTTCCACTGGGAATGATATTGACACGGATACATTTAATTCATCCACGTACATGTATATTTACTTCCAAAAAAGTGACTGTCCGTAATTCATCCGAAATCAACTGCAATATATCTTCCGTCGACACAATATTCTTTGCCGATCGAGCTAATTACGTATGACGTCATTTACGTCACCTTGACTTACTGGCCGCGTTTTCCACTTATTGGCCGACTTTTTGTTACTTATTGGCCGCGTTTTCTACTTATTGGCCGACTTTTTGTTACTTATGACGCGGGCAGCGTTCTACTTATTGCGGCCGATAACCTATAGCTAATTAATAAATAGAGATATAACGGCCACGTCATATGCGGTCCTTGCTGGTTGTGATATAGATATATAACGGCCACGTCATCTGTGGTCCTTGGAGGTTGTGATATAGAGATATAACGGCCACGTCATCTGCGGTCCTTGCTGGTTGTGATATAGAGGTATAACGGCCACGTCATATGTGGTCCTTGTTGGTTGTTATATAGAGGTATAACGGCCACGTCATATGCGGTCCTTGCTGGTTGTGATGTAGAGGTATCACGGCCACTTCATATGCGGTCCTTGTTGGTTGTGATATAGAGGTATAACGGCCACGTCATATGCGGTCCTTGTTGGTTGTGATATAGAGGTATAACGGCCACGTCATATGTGGTCGTTGTTGGTTGTGATATAGATCATAGGTATAACGGCCACGTCATATGCGGTCCTTGCTGGTTGTGATATAGATATATAACGGCCACGTCATATGTGGTCCTTGGAGGTTGTGATATAGAGATATAACGGCCACGTCATATGCGGTCCTTGCTGGTTGTGATTTAGAGGTATAACGGCCACGTCATATGCGGTCCTTGCTGGTTGTGATGTAGAGGTATAACGGCCACGTCATATGCGGTCATTGCTGGTTGTGATGTAGAGGTGTAACGGCCACGTCATATGCGGTCCTTGCTGGTTGTGATGTAGAGGTATAACGGCCACGTCATATGCGGTCCTTGCTGGTTGTGATATAGAGATATAACGGCCACGTCATCTCTGGTCCTTGCAGGTTGTGATGTAGAGATATAACGACCACGTCATCTGTGGTCCTTGTTGGTTGTGATATTTCAACATCCACGATCGCCGGTATATATATGATCAAATCCCTTGAACGGATAAACTGACCTCTTCTTAAAGGGGTACAGGACGCGAAAACCGGCCATTTATGGGACCATCTCCTTTTATACTCAACAGAATATATTAGACAAATGAATGAATCTAAGCCATGGATGAGTGGAAAATAAAATCTATGAACAAACAACATGGTAATTATGATGAAAATGAGTTTATCAACTCATTTTCATTATAATTACCATGATTGCATCGTTCACAAACCACACGAGTGTATGTTGCACTAATCCATGGCTCAAATTCATTCATTAGGTGCATATATTCTGTTGAGTATAAAAGGAGATGGTCCCATAAATGGCCGGATTTTGTGTACAGTACCCATTTAATGCTAGCAACGACATTGTCCGGTATAATAAACCGCCTGGACAAAATATAAACTCGACTGGTGAATATGGCTAATTGTGTGTAATTAGATAAACTGCTCTGTGACAGCAGTATCTCGATATGGGGACGTGACACAAATTAAGTTCAATAAAGATATATATTTTGAAACACAATTACAATGATATATATTTCTTTTGTTCCGAGTCAAATATTTCCGAAGTTATGACCATTTTTGTGTCGGAAATTATCCCGTTTTTTAGCCGGACCGGCGATATACTATCATTGTCAGGAATTTTAGATACAAGATATGACTTAATAATGTCTTACTAAAAATAAAAGAGGAATCTACAATCGGTTTGCAAATATAATTGAAGCTGTAAGGAACTGTCAGATGTGGTAAAAACAATTATTTGAATTATTAATTAATTCACTAATAACTAATTAAATTAGTTACATACCGATAGTATTCGCTTAAGTCGGGCATGTACTAGCCACATAGTTCACTATCATGATTGAATTTGTTTTATGTTACGGAACCTGATAATATAATTTCTTACAATAAATTGTAAATTTCAGTAATAAATAATATTATGTAGTTATTGTGATTTAGTGTTTCAATAGTGACTGAATTGTTAGCTATTGCCTCACTGAGATTAGATTATAACATTTTCCAGTTCGGGAATGTAAATTTTTCATTAAAAATATGATATCCAAAATATTTGGAAAATCTACTTGTAATCGCAAGTTTTCGCACGCAACTTATTAATTTAATTTCGAGTTCAAGATGAAATTGACATTTTATGATGTTTGGACGTCAACCGAGAATACCACATCAGAGCTGAATCATAAAAACATACTGAGCAAGTCGTTACTGGATTGGTTGGTAAACAGTCGTACTAAGATACAATCACGAATTAATTGACAAAACCAATTAGTTTGTGCATCGGCATATATAACTAGTGATATGTGCATGTAAGTAGAGAGTAAAGCACAGTTTGAACATTTTATGAAATTTCGGTACACTTCCAGTGATTAGATCCACCAGAGAGGCCAGAGATATCTTGATTAATGTAGTAATTACAGTATCTTTTCAAGATCACTGTTACTAATAGAACAACCTGTTCTCCAAAAAAATCAGCACATTATATGCTTATAATAGAACTTCGTTTTATGTAGATGGAAACGCATCATTTTGAGTCGATAATGTGCTGAAAATGATTGCATTTTAGATCATTATCGACTCATATTGAGACGATTCTAAGCAGATTATGTGCGGACAATGACACAAATAAGCCAACTCACGACTTCCAGGTGTACGCTCTTTAACACATGTGTTTTCACTGTGGCTCGCACCATAAACTGAAAGAGCCTGTTCTCCTGGTAATCAGCACATTATCTGCTTGTAATAGAACTTATTTTAAGTAGATAATCTGCTAAGAATTGCCTTATTTTGAGTTTTTAATGTGTTGAAAATGGGAATATTTTAGTCACATTATCGTCTCCCAAATGAGGCGATTCTAAGCATGTTATGTGCGCACACTGTAACAAATAAACCAACTCACCACTTTTCACGTCTACGCTCTTTAGCAGGTGTTTGCAATATGGCCCGCTCTATAAAACGAAATAACGGGTTAGCAGTCCATTATTTGCTTATTTCAGAATAAAATAATCGCATTTCACATTATTGGTCGATTATATGCATATTTCTGCGAGAATATGTTGAACGAAATAACGGATATGAGTCCATTATCTGCTTATTTCAGAATCAAATAATCGAATTATGTACCTATGTCACATTATAGGTCGATTGTGTGCGCATTTGCGCTATACTATGTTGAATAGAGAAGAGAACGTATATGGAAGAGAACATTCTGATAACATGCGAGAACAAGTGTAAGACATTCATCTTACACATAACTTGGAATTAATGTAGTCACGCATTTAACTGTTGGTATAGCAAACACTGCATGTGCAAATGGATCAGCAACATTGTCATCATCTGTTTCAACAAAACAAATCTAGAGGAAGTAATAATTTATGCATGTTAATGCTAACACAACATCATCAAATGATGTTAAACAAATCCATACACACGTTGAACACATGGCATGTGCTGACCATCAAGAGGATTGACTTATGCCAAGACAAAATCACCACAGATGAAATCTGCAGCTAGGTCGATGGTCGGATTCGTCATTTCAGGTTTAAACCTGGACTACATAAACCTCTAGGTTTAAACTGAGTCAGCTAAATCGTGGGTTTAAACCTGAGACCGCAGGTCTAAGTGTCACATTCGTCATCTCTGGTTTAAACCTGGTCCAGCCAGACCACTTGTTTAGCAGTAGTGTCTCTGTGTCGTCGAGATAATTAATATATTTCTTATTGCGGACCGTCTCGTTTTACTGATTGCGAAAATCAATAATTACGACAGCGAGCATATTTTTATTGGAAATTTATAAGCGAGAAGCGCTCACACTCATAAAGCGTGTGGGGATAAGTTTTTGTCAATTTCGATATTTTTATAAGCTTAAACTGGCAACTGAGCAATGTAATTCGGCGGTCCAGCTAAACCAGCTTTACCAAGGCTAAACATGAGATATATGATTTTTCGCGTTACGATGTATAGAGGAAAATTTATGTCATTGCAGCAAATGAAGGTTAATGGAAAGCTTGTTCGACAGGCATGTCGAGTAATCCGGCTGATTATCCGGACATTTCTGAGCGATTACTCGTTAAAAAATTGAGTTGTTTGGTCCGTGCTGTGCAGGACCGAATGTTTTCAGGTCATTCTAGTGAACGCGCTCTTAAGGGTCGGTCGCCTGCTAAAATGTCGGAACCACAGACTGTTCGCATCCAAGCTTTTATAAAATCTCAGATCGAGGAAACTTGCAAAGCCAGTCAAGCTGGTTTGTTTGACGATTTACGGTCTCTTCTTACGTAGGCAATAGGAAATTTCAAGGCATCGATGCAGGAGTCAGAAGGAAATTTATCCAAGATAGAAAGTTTAAGGACAGAGTCGCACGATTTCAAGCGGGATAGAAACAAGGACCAATATTCACATGGAACAAAAGTGCTGGAAAAGTTTCACGAAGTCGATCGCGAGCTTGGCTATATATAGGCTCAAGAAAGCTCCGTATATTGCTGTATATGTAAGGGATTCATTTTACATCAAAAGACGTAAGTGACCTCGAAATCCCTGACAGAGAGCGTATGGCTAGAGGTATCGACCTCCACACAGAGTTTTTTGCTTGGCACGTTTTATAGACCACCCAATTCACCAATAAGTTCATGGGAACAAATATACACAAATATTGACATGGCATTGGGCGATCGTTCTAATATCCCACATATAATACTTACTGGGGATTTTAATTCAAACCAAATACCATTAGAAACTAAACCAATTGAATATATTAAACAGCGCTTTGGCTTAACGTCAATAATTAAACAAGCTACATAGTTTATATAAAGTTCTTCTCTTATAGACTTATAGTTCGCAAACAACCCTGACATTGTTGAATTGAATGAAGTCTTAGATCCATTCTTTTCAGATTTAACTCGGTTTCATTGTCCAATATTACTACGTATGAATTTTAAAGTTAAGAAGCCGAGTGGAATCAAAAAATGAAGGATATGGGATTATAATCGAGCCGATTACTCCGCAATGAATAATGCCTTTAATGCGTGGGACTTTAAAGGTACGGTTGGCCTTGGCGGTGGGTATCCTGTGAAAATATTTACACCCGTCAAAAACCGCCACAAACAGAAAGAACATCAAAATGTAGACAGACTTTGTCCGTATACAAATAAGAAATATCGCATAAACAGTATGTTATTGTCATCTGTTTGACCATTGTTATGTAAACAACAGCATAAAAAGTTACTTTTCTGGTGTTTGTTTATATTATGATGGTAAACGTAAAGAGCGTTCTTTGTTGGTAAATTCCTGATATGGAACTAATAAAGAGCGTTTATGCCATTTGTGTGTGATTAGCCAGTAGCATTGTGCTGTCTTCTGTAACACAATCAGGCTCTTCTTTAGGTAAAATATAGTAGGTCTTTGTGATAACATGCTGTTTACGCGATGGTCATGGTATATATGAACGAAACTGTATGCGTTTTAATGTTTTTCTGTTTACAGTGATTGGAACAAATATGAATATTTTCGACAACTAAGGCCTCACGTGCCTTTAAGAGTGATCTCTCAGCAATTTGATCTGAAGAAATAGCAGAAGCTCTAACGAAAAAAATAACAGACATCGCGAACCTATATATACCAAGCAAGTATCAATTCGACAAAATGAGCCTGAATGGTTAACATGTGAACTACGTAAACTTATGAGACAAAGGAAACGTTTGTACAATTTGGCAAAATAAAGGTACCGTCGAAGCGTGGAATAATTATAAAAAGAAAAGAAATGAAATTATAAAAAAAATTAGACGTTCCAAGCAAAAGTCTCTGGAGAAAACGCAGTCAATACTAGGTAGTTGTTTCAGGTTACACTGGTGTAAATAAGGTTCCGAGTGACATCTAGCGGATGCGGGAGAGAATAAAATAGACACTGGGCCCTGATTGGTCAATAGCCTTGTGTGCTTTTCACATAAAAAAATCATCACACCTCTTCCCTATGATTTCCCATAGGTAAAATAACCATTGGCACAGGAATTAACCCTTTGTAGTGAAGTTTGAATTTTTTGGTGTGGTCTAAAATATGACTGTATTTTTTTATGCGGTTCTGACACTAGTTACGAAAACATAAGATTTAAAGGCGAATTCCCTGCTAGACAGACATGATTTTTTTGTGTAAAAAGTTTCCCAAAATGTAAATTTTTCAGATTTAAAGAAAATTTTGGACCCAACATTTATATTGCCAACACTATACGCTAAAACGTTAGCACTGAGGCCTATGGAAAACATTTACACCAGTGTAACCTAAAGGGAAAAAATAGCTTTTTATCATTTTTGATTCCTGGGAGTCACTTTAAAGCATTTTAATGCATTTTACAGAGCCTGGTCTTTCAGTCCAATGAATATCTCATGCTTGGTGTGGCTATTCTTGCTGCTGATGTCTTCTTTCACTTACATCAGCCAAAATAATAGTAAGATTTTTCATAAAAAATGCCAATTTTTCAAGGTATTTTCAAATTTTTCAAGGTGGTAATAGTCACATGATAATGCAAATGACCCATAACATGAGCATGTCAACGACACATATATCAATTGTTATAAGAACCTAATCTAACAAGTATTTTGGATTTTATAGCCAGTGATATACAGATATATATCATAAAAGTGTGTCATTTCCACTGGTGGGTATGGTCATTTGAAGGTTAATAGCACTAAAACTTGGACACATTTAAGAAAATGCTTCAGCAATTCAAAGAGAGCATATCTTTATTCAACTAATTCAATATACACCCACATCCAGTTATCTTGGATCACCCTTGCAGACCTGAAAATGTCATATTTTATTCTTCAATGTGCTGATAAAGTCATGCGCTTGATGCTCAGCTGATCAGATCTGGACTCAATGACCTCACATCACCAGAAGTTCTCTCATGGAAAGAATATTGTACAGTCTTCCATAGCTGATCCAAGTTTGCAACACCAGACCCCTAAAACTGAGTGAAAATGGGGCCTGAACATGACTGGTGGTGGAAAATTGTGCTTTTTTGATGAATAATTTGTTAAAGGGGGTGGGGTTGAATTGTGTGTGATAAATAAAGAACCACAGAAGTGATATTGTTTTTGAACACATTTTTTCCATTGATGGGCAATTCTGAAGAAATGTAGGGAGTTACAATTATTCCGCGAAAAAGCGGGCTATCGCTTTATGTTACACTGGTGTAAATAAGGTTCCGAGTGACATCTAGCGGATGCGGGAGGAATATATAGGAGAGAATAAAATAGACACTGGGCCCTGATTGGTCAATAGCCTTGTGTGCTTTTCACATAAAAAAATCATCACACCTCTTCCCTATGATTTCCCATAGGTAAAATAACCATTGGCACAGGAATTAACCCTTTGTAGTGAAGTTTGAATTTTTTGGTGTGGTCTAAAATATGACTGTATTTTTTTATGCGGTTCTGACACTAGTTACGAAAACATAAGATTTAAAGGCGAATTCCCTGCTAGACAGACATGATTTTTTTGTGTAAAAAGTTTCCCAAAATGTCAATTTTTCAGATTTAAAGAAAATTTTGGACCCAACATTTATATTGCCAACACTATACGCTAAAACGTTAGCACTGAGGCCTATGGAAAACATTTACACCAGTGTAACCTAAAGGGAAAAAATAGCTTTTTATCATTTTTGATTCCTGGGAGTCACTTTAAAGCATTTTAATGCATTTTACAGAGCCTGGTCTTTCAGTCCAATGAATATCTCATGCTTGGTGTGGCTATTCTTGCTGCTGATGTCTTCTTTCACTTACATCAGCCAAAATAATAGTAAGATTTTTCATAAAAAATGCCAATTTTTCAAGGTATTTTCAAATTTTTCAAGGTGGTAATAGTCACATGATAATGCAAATGACCCATAACATGAGCATGTCAACGACACATATATCAATTGTTATAAGAACCTAATCTAACAAGTATTTTGGATTTTATAGCCAGTGATATACAGATATATATCATAAAAGTGTGTCATTTCCACTGGTGGGTATGGTCATTTGAAGGTTAATAGCACTAAAACTTGGACACATTTAAGAAAATGCTTCAGCAATTCAAAGAGAGCATATCTTTATTCAACTAATTCAATATACACCCACATCCAGTTATCTTGGATCACCCTTGCAGACCTGAAAATGTCATATTTTATTCTTCAATGTGCTGATAAAGTCATGCGCTTGATGCTCAGCTGATCAGATCTGGACTCAATGACCTCACATCACCAGAAGTTCTCTCATGGAAAGAATATTGTACAGTCTTCCATAGCTGATCCAAGTTTGCAACACCAGACCCCTAAAACTGAGTGAAAATGGGGCCTGAACATGACTGGTGGTGGAAAATTGTGCTTTTTTGATGAATAATTTGTTAAAGGGGGTGGGGTTGAATTGTGTGTGATAAATAAAGAACCACAGAAGTGATATTGTTTTTGAACACATTTTTTCCATTGATGGGCAATTCTGAAGAAATGTAGGGAGTTACAATTATTCCGCGAAAAAGCGGGCTATCGCTTTAGGTTACACTGGTGTAAATAAGGTTCCGAGTGACATCTAGCGGATGCGGGAGGAATATATAGGAGAGAATAAAATAGACACTGGGCCCTGATTGGTCAATAGCCTTGTGTGCTTTTCACATAAAGAAATCATCACACCTCTTCCCTATGATTTCCCATAGGTAAAATAACCATTGGCACAGGAATTAACCCTTTGTAGTGAAGTTTGAATTTTTTGGTGTGGTCTAAAATATGACTGTATTTTTTTATGCGGTTCTGACACTAGTTACGAAAACATAAGATTTAAAGGCGAATTCCCTGCTAGACAGACATGATTTTTTTGTGTAAAAAGTTTCCCAAAATGTCAATTTTTCAGATTTAAAGAAAATTTTGGACCCAACATTTATATTGCCAACACTATACGCTAAAACGTTAGCACTGAGGCCTATGGAAAACATTTACACCAGTGTAACCTTCAGTGATTCCTCACTCTGGTGGAAAACATTAAACCACCTCATTAAACCGGAATCTAAGCCAATACTAGCTCTGAAAACAAACCAGATTGTAATAACCGGACAAGATGAAAAGGCAGATTTATTAAATAATTACTTTTGTAAAATCTCCTCCATACCCGATGAAGATAAGATAGAGTTAACCATCTTTGATTAGTTGACGAATGAACGCCTAGACGAAATTGAAATAACTTATGAACGTGTACTAGAAAGTTTAAACTCAATCAAAACATCTAAAACGGCCGGTTACGACGGTATTAGTCCCAACAAAAATTGTTCTATATCGCTAGCCAAACCACTAGCATTTGCTTTCAACATTTTCATTGAAAAATCGTACTTTCCATCAGAATGGAAAAAAGCAAACGTATGCCCAATTTAAAAAAAGGGAGATCCCAGCAATCCATCCAATTATCGACCAGTATCTTTGCTTATAGTCTTTCTAAGGTTTTTGAAAAATGCCTGTTCTATCATATATCGAAATACCTTCGAACGAATAAGCTTTTAAGCGACCTACAGTCAGGATTTGCACCGAATGATAGCACCGTATTCCAATTGATTGATATTTGTCATTATATTATCTCAGCCCTTGATGACGGGAGAGAAATAAGGGGTGTATTCTGCGATATAAGCAAGGCGTTTGACAAAGTTTGGCACCGGTATCTCATTTTCAAGCTTAAAAGAATGGGTATAACAGGGATGATTTTAAAACTCTTGGAAAATTATCTCGAAAATAGACACCAAAGAGTAACAATTTCTAATTAATTCTCCATGGAAAGAAGTTAAAACAGGAGTGCCTTAAAGATCCATACTCGGCCCTCTTCTCTTTCTCGTGTATATAAACGACATAGTCGACGGATACATGTAACATACGTTTATTTGCGGATGATACATCACGTTATATTGCTATAGAATATCCCATAATTGATGCAGAGGTGATAAATTCAGACCTACACAAAATATTCAACTGGTCGAAGACCTGGGCAGTTCAATTCAACCCATTGGAAACAGAATCCTTGCTTGTATTATGGAAACAAATACCATACACCAACCAGTGTTAAACATGGTCAACGAGAGCATACATGAGGTGGAAACACATAAACATTTGGGTCTGACATTCAACCGGCAGGGAAAATGGAAAGACCATATAGAAGATATTGAAAATCGAGCGACCAAAAGAATGTACATACTGAGGAAATATAAATTTATCCTTGACAGAAGAACTTTAGAAAGAATCTATTTGTCCTATATTCGACCTGTCTTGGAATATGCTTCCTCAGTATGGGACAACTGTACAGGCGAAGAAGCCGATTCTTTAGAAGATATTTAATATGAAGCAGCTAGACTAGTAACCGGTTGGACTAGAAGTTGTAATAAAAACATAGTTCTCAAAGAAGTTGGGTGGGACACATTATCAAAACGGAGAGAACATTCTAAACTTGTACTATATTTTAAAATGACGAAAAAACTCACTCCCCCTTACTTACACAATGCTGTTCCGAATAAAGTATCGCGTACAATTGGATATGACACGATATCAGATGACCTTAGAGTACCCTTCTGCAACTCAGTTACTTATCAGAAATCCTTCCTTCCACGATCAATCAATCTTTGGAACAAATTAAAACCAGAAGCGAGGAACTGTGAAACACTCTCAGACTTTAAAGTTTTTCTGAATAGCGGTATCAAAGAACGTCCTCGATATCTGGAATTCGCATATACCAGAGCAAGCCATATATACAATGGTCGACTAAGACTGGAATGCAGTAATTCAAATCATGATCTTCACAGTAATCATTTAAGAGATAGCCCTTTATGCATATGTGGTGCCGAAGAAACGGCAGAACATTTTCTTTTTTATTGTCGCAGATTCTCTGTTGAAAGAAATAGGTGCTTTGCAGGATTAATAACCCGACCAGGCATAGCAACCCTGTTACATGGAAACAGCGAACTATCACTGAAAGAGACTATCGATATATTTCTGAGGGTTCAAAAATTTATATTGTTGTCTAAACGATTCTCAAATTGAACTTTACCTAAGTCGCTCTCTGTATTAATAAGTTTGAATACGTATAAATAAATACAGATACATAAATGATAATTCTGCTTATAAATGAATCAAGACGAGTGCACAAAATCACATTGTCACGTCGAGGTGACTAGATATACAGAACAATTCAGAAAATTAGAAAATATCTCATATATCCTATTCGGTTTTCGGGCATGATCATCTGGAATTGCTCGTAATAAGTATATACATACGATACATCACTCTTGTCGTATCGATCTTGAAACGTTAATTATGCTATGATTATTGGAAACTGCTCGAGTGGAGTCAATGGTCAGGTCACAAACAAATGGTAGTAACAATTCAGTTCATCTGATGCGTGGACTGCCCAACAGTGACCATTATTATAGGTTACTGTTGGACAGTCTATGCCCCAGATGACTGACACTTATAATAAGATAGAAAAATTTAAATAAAAACAAAATCTAACTGGGAAAAGAACATTATGAAAAAGCAATAAAGACACCACCACATGTGTATGACAAAGATGGGGAAATGGCTAATATAAGCATCACACTTTATATATATTATACAACTCTGTTAATTAATGTGCATGATTTAGATAAATAAATATGTTTACACCGAGAAAGCTCCGTGGCTCTAGGGCGTTAAAACGAGCTGGTTGCTGACGGTATTCTATAAGTTAAAACCCGTCAGAAACATAATCGCCGACTCCACAGAGAGAGGCTGGAAAACCGTCGCGGGGGGGGTATACAATGAATCCTTTGACGGCTGATTCTGATGACGAGAAACGGTTGAGGGCGTCAGTGGCGGTTGTTGCTAGGATGGAGAAGGTCAAGTCAACTGCAAAGGCAAAAAGTGGAAATCTTCCTGCGCTTTGTTGGTCCAAACATGGCACCTTATGTATTGCCGATGTCAGCTGGTCATTTGTCATATAGCTACACGACAGAAAGAGGGTTATGTTTTTCGTGCAATAAGCCAGGACATTATAGGGCACAGTGTCCGGAAGTGAGGAACTGCCGCGCTGCTAATGGAATCAGGGAGCTAAATGTGTTCCAGAGTCGGGGAGCGAGTACACCGTGGAATGCTAAAGGTGAAGGTAACTGAAGAATGACATTCACCTGATACATGCGACACGTTATTAAAGGATGACATCGCGTTTATTTGATTTGTACACAATATCTAAATAATTTAAACTGAATGGGGGAATGGATTTTTGTGAGCGGGAAATTTATTTAACTGGCTGCTGTAGTTCTGGGTTTTTCCAGATCAAATTTGGCTGTGAGATAGCCCTGTCGTAGACTTGGGGATTTATTTTAAAAAGGTAAACACATCACCTATGATTTTCTTGCATTTTCGTGATAAACTGGTGTCAATCTAGCTGGGTAAACATCACTGGTATGGCCTGCAGGCTTCAATTCAGTGAATTTGGCCGAAACGTTAACACTGTCGCCTATGGGAAACCATTTCGTTCAGTGATTCCTAATCAGATAAGTAGTTTCAATACTTATAATGTTTCATTTGAATTGAGCAGGGACGATCTTAAAGGCACTTGCGGCCTTAATTGTCGAAAATATTCATATTTGTTCCAAACACCGTAAACAGAAAAAACATTAAAACGCATACAGTTCCGTTCATATATACCATGACCATCGCGCACACAGCATGTTATCATAAAGACCTACTATATTTTACCTAAGCAAGAGACTGAGTGTGTTACAGACAGCACAATTATACCGGCTAATCACACACAAATGTCATAAACGCTCTTTATTAGTTCCATATCAGGTATTCTCCAACAAAGAACGCTCTTTATGTTTACCATCATAATATAAACAAACACCAGAAAAGTTACTTTTTATGCTTTTGTTTACATAACAATGGTCAAACATATGACCATAACATACTGTTTATGCGATATTTCTTATTTGTATACGGACAAAGTCTATCTACATTTTGATGTTCTTTCTGTTTGTGGCGGTTTTTGACGGGTGGAGATATTTTCACAGGATACCCACCGCCAAGGCCAACCGTGTCTTTAATCGTTCTAAACCAGAGCAAATCGTTCTCCACTAAACATTGAGGAGGCACAGGTAATTGCCCCAGTGGGTGGGGGGGGGGGGGGGGGCTGTTTAAACCGCGCCAAAGAATATTGGCGGGAAATCGGGGCAAGTTCATAAATTATGTCAATAGATTCGGGTTATGTCATTCCTTTTGTGTCCAAGCCCAGTGGAACAATTTTGACAAAAAACAAATCGGCGAGGGAAGATCATGATTTTGTTGGAGAGGAAATTCAAAAGCTTTTAAGCAAAGGCTGTATCACAGAAGTTGAAGCCCCACCATATGTGGTTAATCCTTTAACAGTCGCAATAAATCGGAAAGGGAAAAGGCGTTTGGTTTTAGATTGTAGACACAGTAATCTCTGTGTTTACAAACAGCACTTCCGTTATGAAGATCCATACGTAGCATGTATTCTATTCAAGATAGGCGATTGTTTAATATCGTTTGACATTCGTAATGCTTATCACCATCTGTCTATAGTTGACAGTCAGAGAGATAATCTCGGATTCAGTTGGTTTTTTGAAGACAACAAAAAAGGGCGAAAAACGGATCAAATATTACGCTTTTAACGTTTTGCCATTCGCTCTATGTTTGGCCGGATTCGTTTGTACTAAGCAACGCGGGAATTGGCTAGATACCGGAGATCGTTTAATCATGTTTTTGGACGATAGAATCGCAGGTAGATCCAGTTTTGACGAAGCTGAAAAACTGAGTTTGACACTGAAATGAGATTTGCGGAAATTCGGTTTCATTATTGCGGAAGACAAATGCAATTGAGTGTCAAGCCATACCTCTACTTGACTTAGTATATATTTGGACATGATAATTGGTCAAATTAGTGTTTCAGAAGAAAGGGTTCATCGTTTATTACAAGGTTTGAATGTTTTAACACATGAAATATGTCTCGGAAAAACCGCGATCAAAGTGCGGCATTTGAGTATCTTGATTGGCCAAATTGTATCTTTAAAAATTGTAGTAGCAACTGTGTTTGTCTTCATACCAGATTTATGCATGATATCATTAACGAGAGACAAGCCTGTGAATGTTTTGTTAACATTAACAGCGAAGGTTCGACTGGATTGTTTTATTGGAAAGACAACTTGAGAAAATTAAAATTTATCTAATTTTGACACATCTTTTCATTATATAATACACAGTATTGCTTCTGGGACAGGTTACGGGGCGCGCGCGTCAGTAAATTCGACAATGCGCGGTCTAATTTCGGACAATTATATGCTCATTCAGTGCATGCTCATTCAGAGCACCGTGAGCATGGTGGTGTGCAAAATTGTATCGTTCCATTTCGGTTTGTTAACACCGAGAAGCCAGTTTATGGCGACATTGGAAAGTTATTTCCAGTAACCAGTCGTTGAGTCACAGGTCGGACACTCTTTTTAAGTTTCCATGTGGGTTTTTCCCCATTGGAAAGCCAGCTTATGGCGACATAGGAAATTTTAATTCCGACGAAGGCGCGTGCGGTGTATCTGATGAGAATGGATATGTTCGAACCGCAGACAGCGATTACCGATTGTAAATTCGAGTTCGAATGCGGATTTTGCATACATGTATTTCCGGTAATGGAAACAAGTTAATTGGTCGATGGAAACCATTCGAATCAAACAAGAGTTCGACATGGAGAGAAGCCGAGGCGTTGGGTCACGCGTTTAGAGTATTTCGGACCACATTTAGAGGGATGTCGTGTTAATTTCAAAACAGACAATAGAAATTAAATTTTCATAATCCCGTCTGGTAGCAGAGTTTTGGATCTCCATAAAATCGCTTTGGAATTTGTGCAAAATTCAGCATCGCTCAAAGTAGAGTGGATACCGTGAAGCGAAAATAAAAAAAGCAGATGCTTTGAGTAAATTTAAAGACAGTTGGTGTATCAGTCAAGATATATTTGAGTATCTTGACGGTCAGTGGGGAGAACACACGGTGGACCGTTTTGCTGATTCACAAAGCGCCAAATGCGAAATAATCAATTGTATTGTCACAATACGAACGGTATAGACGCATTCATGTAAAGTTGGACTGGAGTGAGAAATTGGATGGTCCCTCCTCCGCGTCTGGTTCCCAGAGTGGATATTAAAATAGAAGAGGAGCAGGCATTTGGAACTTTGGTTATACCACAATGGCCTTCGACGGTTTTTTGGCTGTTAATTGTCAATCGTGACAGGGGGGGGGGGGTCGGAATTTTTTTCCAGGCACGTATGATGGGGTGGGTGGGTGTCTCTTGGGTCCAAAAAGCAGTTTTTTCCATATGCCAAAAAAAAATTCCATTCCTGCTATTCAGTCTTATTTTGATGTGTTTTGAACAGAAACGGGTCATATATAGTTAATAGTAATGCTATACTACATATAGAGGTTATCAGAAGTTGGATCAGTTGCACAATGGCCAACAATAACCCAAATTCAACTTGACAGAACTAGAAACTGCGTTATTGGAAAAATAAAATTTAATCAGGATTCCATCTACTGATACAACAAAATAAGAATAACTATGCAGAACTCAGCTGCAAATAAGTAATAGAATGAAAGCACACTTGACTATGAAGTGAAATTGGGCTATCCATCCATATTATTCCCAATTATTACGAAGCCTATTTCTTCAGGCAGTGGCTACCAGCCTGCCATTACACGCTATAACATGTTTCCTCAGTTCTGGTTTCTGAGATGCCCCAAGAAGAGTAGCGCGGGTATATCATGGTTATGTTTGGTATTAGCATTATTCTTCAAACTGGGATGAACTGGGATGAACAGTTGTATTTCCACATGTTTTGATAAACAATTTGATTCCAGCAATACAGTAATGCCCTAATTAAACGACTCCATAACCACAGCAGAATAATGGGTAATTTTTCAGGATTTAGTCAGAAATATGGCTTGTTGTCATTCATCGGAAAGCTCTCCCCTATTTCCGACTAAATCCTGAAAAATTACCTATTATTCTGCTGTGGTTATGGAGTTGATTAATTAGGGCATTACTGTTTTTCACATAGCAAATATCAAAATATCAAATAATCTGAAATTTGTTGTACCGGTACCATGTATTATGTAGAATACTCAAGTGTGATTATGTGACTAGATCATGTGACTATATATTATGAAAATGAATGTTAATAAAAACTTTGGCACTCTGCCTATATATCCCTTGAATGTGATTATGTTGACACATTTCTTGATTAATGACACTTATATGATAAATTCAAATAGTATCGTTATCTCATTATGCACTGTTCTATTCAAATATTGTTCAATAAATTATGATAATGCAGGATAATCAGCTATTTGGTTGCTCAATTGATAATTTTCGCAAATTTAGGGGGGTGGGTGTCCAAAACTGACCGGAAAAAAACTTCCTGAAACGGAAAAAAAAGGGTGGGTGTCCAAAATTGCCTGGAAAAAAAGGCCGGAAACGGAAGAAATTGGGTGGGTGGGTCCCCCGAGGCCGGAAAAAATAAAAATCATCATACGTGCCTGGAAATTTTTTCCGACCCCCCCCCCCCCCCCCCCCCCTGATGGTGACGGAAAATTCAAAGATTTTGTTAAGCAAGCAATATTTTTGCACGATGTTTTAGCAGAAGTGCCAGTTTCGGGTTTATTTCACATGCGACCCGATACTATTTTCGTCGCTTTGGACATTGATTTTCGTATGTGATTATCGTGTTGAAGATGTTCTCTTTGCAGATGACGACATGCAAAAGGAAGAACTGTTCCAGCGAATTTTTCAGTTTGGCTGGGAAAACGAAGGATGTTTTCAAGAAGTCAAAATACTGTGAAAAAAACAAACTATTATGCATTCAATCGTTGGAAGGCTTTCGTGGCGACGCATGTTGGACGTGCGTTACCAGCTTCACTAGTACATGTAGCCCTATACCTCACATCTTTTGGACATATGTATGACTTACAGTTCAGTTGAATCGGCAGTATGTGGAACAAAATGGATACATGGTTTATGTAATAAGCCTCATCCTACTTCTAATTCATGTTACAAATATAGTAGCTTCAGCAAAAAAGACACAATAAGCCAGCGGTGGTAAGAAATGTTCCTGTTTCGTCTGAAATGTCACTTTGGCTTTGTGATCTGTTCAAGTTTAGTGCCAATTTGCTTGTAGTTATGGATTTAACAATGTGTGTTTTGGCTTTTGCTGGATTTCTGAGGTTTGACTAACTCATTCATCTAAATATGTCACATATTGAGTTTGATTAAGATTCATCAGACTTCGTATTGAAAAAAATAAAACTGATCAGTTTAGAAATGGAGATGAAGTTCTGATTGCTAAAGGCAACACTAGCGCGTGTCCATACAATATTATGTTGTTGATATATGTTAAATTAGCTGGTGTGTGTTCGCGATGTGAATATATTTTCAGCTTGTTTTTCAAAATATGCCTTTGAGTTACACAAGAGTTCGTGAATCTATCAAAAGTCGTATCAAAAGCGCAGATGCAAGCGTCAATATTGGCGTTCATTCACTTAGAGCAGGTGGTGCCACAGAACTAAGATTTTAGGCAATATTTGAAACCAGTCTGTTAAAAAGGAAGTGGCCGGAAGGTGAAATTTGACATGTATGTTTTGTGATTTTCACAGGTATGCATGCTCAGTGTTCTGATAACTAAAGGTCGTGGCCAAATTTAGTGTGTTTCTATTCTCCCAACCGGCATGGCATTCTAGACTGCCGACAAGAAAGTTTCCCGATTACGTTCCAATATTGCTGTACATGTACGTACCGCGATCGTTGAAATACGTTGAAAGAGTAGCGCCTATATATGTGCGGATAGTGAGAAAGTCGTCAACTGTCTCTTTATTGAGCGACATCTACTCTCAGTTAGGATTCTTCGACGTGTGCTGAAACCACGCTCTGCTGTGGCAGGGGACAATGGAATATCAAAACAACTCAACGGGGAGTTTTCTACGCCTTATTTTATGTCAGTATCCTAATTGACTTGTATGTTCATTTGCATCAAGAAATATAAAATCAAAAGAACGCAAAATTATGGATCGCATTACCCCTCGATTGTAGAAAACCAACGAAAATGAAAATAACGCTTGGTTCCTTCTTGTATTATGCTCTTCATTGGTAACTCACCCACAAGTCTTGTCTCAACATGAAATCCTGGGATGCCCAAGAGATGCTCCCCAAAAGATAATCCAAGTCGAGAAATTTGGTTCAAAGCTGCCAGC
Source organism: Siphonodentalium dalli (assembly GCA_032622095.1). NCBI lineage: Eukaryota > Metazoa > Mollusca > Scaphopoda > Gadilida > Siphonodentaliidae > Siphonodentalium > Siphonodentalium dalli. The sequence goes on along the minus strand of CP136061.1, from coordinate 125,392,562 downwards.
GCATCCAATGCACTCTTTCGGAGGATTGCTTGGGGATGAAACTGCATCAAATGAAGTCGGCGCCTAGGTGACGTCTGATCTCTATATAAATTCAAAATTATCACCATTCATTTCGATGATGTGATTGTTGTGATCTCAGTTAACTCTGGTATCCACTGATGCAGTCCATCATGCAGATTAAGTGTTACCATTTTCGCTTGTTTTTGTCCATCGAAAAATTTCGGAGGACTATTATAGTCAGCACGTCCGTCTGTGCGTGCATGAGTTCGTCCATCCATCCTTGTCCGCATGATAACTTGAGCAATATTCAACCTAATTTCGTTCACATTTGACGCAGGCCAAGTTCGAATATGGTCACGGTCCGATGATTTTTTAGAGTTGCCCCCTTTTTCGACTTAGTAATCGTTGTTTGAGGGTTGTCCGAATGGTAACTTGAACAGCGTTCAACAGCATTTCTTGATAGTAGGTATGTGGTTCAAACTTGAGAAGACTCGGGCCAAGTTCGAATGTGGTCACGGTCCGATGATTTATGACGGAGTTCTGCAAATTTTTCGACTTTTTCCGAAAGCGCTGTTCTCGAATTGTCCGCATAAATATATATGTATATATGTGTGTATGTGTGTATATACTTTATAGAATCGAAAACGCCTGCACCGATTGAGACCAAACTTCCTATCTAAGGGTAACATCCCACGGGAATGGTCGACGTCGCATTTTGGACAAGCTCTAATAACTCATTCTCCACTCCCAATCAACAAAATCACCGCAAACGGCACTGCGGGGGTTAATAGCGTTGATAGTTAAAGAGCGTTCCTATCCGCAGTGTAGTTGATAAAGAGCGTATGTGCGTAATGTGATTCTTACGTCTGGGTTTTCGCTATCGATTCACGACCGATCCGGCGTAACTCTACATTTTTTATATCCGTATGACGGGATCTACTTTTTTTTATTATGTTCTACATTTTTTACACACAATGCTTTCGGGTGGCCCACAAGCCGTGAATGCCAACAACAACGACATATGCTATTTTCTCTTTACGGCAATGTGGGAATATTCCGGTGGCCCCCAAACGTGAATGCCAACAACAACGACATTGTTGGCATTGATTAAAAAGACACAATTAACTCATTGAAAAGCAAAACAATGTCATGTTTCAGACAAACGCCGCCTGTGGCGGGCTAACCTGCTAGTCTATTATATATTTTGGAAGATCTGTGTGTCTGTCTGTGTGTTCGCGATGGACTAGAAAACGACCGAACCCATTTCGATGAAACTTGGTATGTGGGGGTAATTTCGGCCGTGGAGTGGCATGGGCCTGTTAATTTGCCCGTGCGACGTGACCTTAAAAAGGGTCATTTCAAGGTCTAACGCCCGAGTATCACGGGATTTCGATGAAAATTAGTGTCTGGGGATACTTTCGTATGGGGAGTGTCGTAAGCCTATTCGTTTGCCCGTGCGACATGACCTTGACCTTGAAATCGGGTCAATTCAAGGTCAAATCGCGAGTTTTGATGGGATTTCGACGAAATTTGATACGTGGGGTTACTTTTGTCCACTGGATGTTTTGGACGGGTCGAGTCGTGATCCCGACCTGACCTTGACCTTCAAAATGATCAATTCGAGGTCAAATCGGGTAAAACCGGATGGATTTCGATGGGTACTTTTGTCGGGTACTTGTGTCCGGGCAGTGTTTTGGACGGGTCAAATCGTGACCCCATCTGACCTTGACCTTCAAAATGGACAATTCAAGGTCAAATCGGGTCAACCTGCTAGTTTAATATATATTTTGGGACTTCTGTTTGTTTGTTGTTTGTTTGTTGTTTGTCTGTTAGCTATGGCCGGGAAAACTGCCAGACGGATTTTGACGAAATTTGATACCTATGGTTACTTTTGTTCAGGGAGTGTTTTGGACGGGTCAAATCGTGATCCCAACCTGACCTTGACCTTCAAAATTGTCAATTCAAGGTCAAATCGCGAATTTTGACGGGATTTCGACAACATTTGATACATTGGGTTACTTTTGTCCGAGCAGTTTTTTGGATTGGTCAAATCGTGACCCCAACCTGACCTTGACCTTCAAAATGGTCAATTCAAGGTCAAATCGGGTAAAACCTGACGGATTTCGACGGGTACTTTTGTCCGGGGAGTGTTTTGGACGGGTCAAATTGTGACCTAGACCTGACCTTGACCTTCAAAATAAACATATCACCAGTTCATTGCTTAGGACAAAGATTGTGTCTAGCTTCCTGGATAATACTTTCATCAACATGATTGTTTCTTTTTAGTCGGGTGGACCAAATAAGTAGAGATAAGCAATTACACAAAGAGAGAACAAGACACAATAGATAGACTGGTAGATTTGTTAGTTTAGCGCACGATTGAGAAATGTTGGCGCATTTATTATATACTAATAGTCAGATGGTTTAATTTAGTGGAGGCTACCGTCGCCTCAGCAATTTCATGTCATGACTTTAACCATAGCTTTACTCATAGACGAGTAGTTTGCTTAGGATATGCTGATATCATAAGTTCGACAGATGTAGGCTGTTTGATGAATTTATTATCTGAACAGTTCCCTCGAAGAATATGAATTGTATCTGTTCGTCTGTCTTGTATCTGCTTATATTTCATAAACATCCCTCCATATGAATACTGGACTATTCCAATTCATGCTTTTATAACGGAATATGAGACAGCATTCAGCAAACAAATTAAGGGTTACTTAATGAACGGCCGCACTGAGGGATAATTTCATTATATACTAGAAACCACTGACCCGACAAGCAACTTACAGACGTGACAGGATATGACATGACAATGGTAGGTAAAATATACTCATCCAAAGAGTTCACTATAATTACATGCACTTCGTTTTCTATTGTATTTTCTCCATTGGATTCCAAAACGTTAGTGCATTTGATATATTACAGTAGGGCGGAATTGGACGCTGAGTGTGGTAATTTCGTCACGACAATACGTGACGTCGATGTTAAATCACTATAAAGTTCCTAATATATAACGATATTTCGAATTATAAATGCACTTTCAGTGTTGATATTATTCACTGATATATAATTATAAGTAATAATCTCGGTTTCCTGGTATAATTGCACAGTTTAAAGAATCGTCATCATGTACGGACTTTGTAAGTCATACGATTTGTTGTCCGTTTATACAAATGTATTTGAATACATCAAGCATATATGTACTGGTACTCTATATCTGTACTGGCTTCGCTGCTCATAGTCCTGTTTTATGTTATAACGTTACGGTTGGATGAGACTGCCGGTCCAATGGTCATTCATATATCTCCCGATGATTCACGAACTCATTTACCCCTGATTGTTCGAGCACGTTCTCTTCAACCCGCTGCCAAGGGTAACGGGTGACATGGCGATTTGAATATGGTGTTGTAGCCAATCAGATTGTTAGTTAAAGCAAGATGTTTGTTATTCGGACCCCCACACAAGGGATGTGAAGATAGTTAGAACTCGGATTAAAAAGCATAATTTATTAAAAGTTTGTACAATTATAGCGAAAACAATTATCTATATATACAGAGACAGCATAACATCGGTCCACATCAGACCAAAATTAATTAGAAATAATCGGTGGAATTCAATTAGTATATTGGGAATTATCCACTAAGTAGTCTAAAATTAGCTACAAGAGGTCAACATTGCAAATACAATACTCTGTTATCAAAATAGAAAAGCTATATATTGAAACATGTCCGTACTCATTATAGAATGGCACGAATATTCTTCAAACATATCAAGGAAAACATTCAAATGAATATGAAGGATTGACATACGAAGATTGAACAATCATCTAAAATTAAAATCCAGATAGAAAATAGGAATGTATGCAAATCTGACAAGCTCTGCCGTCAACGACTGGGGGAAACAGTTTGTTTCCAGAGTCCTGTGTTATAACACTATTATGTAATATCGGCGCTCTGTTCGCCTGCTATTTTGCTTAGCGGAGTTATGGTACTGGTCCACAGAGATGGCAATGTGCGTGACAATTTCTTCACAGAAGCATCATGGTCATATATATGTCACACACATTTGAGTAATTCATGTCATCGGCGTATTGCGTGATTGATTCATGGCCGATAGCTGAATGTCAATTTCGGGCAGATGTCAATTGTTAAAAAGATGGTTTATCTCTGTCTAAATACGTTTAATATAGTTTCCGGGTTGTAAAATAATCAATATGAGTCAAAGACCCCTGTGCGGAAACGATTATATCAATTACTATTGATTTTATATCGATATTTTGTTATATAAAGCGATAATAAATTAGGATATTTTTGTGTTGCTATTTTAGAACATACCGTCAGGAAATTATCAGGAAATATCAGATAGAGATATACACGTAGATTCCTCCCGCTTGCTATGCTCCGAGCGTTTCAAAGAGCCTTGACATGCCCCAAATTGATTGTACGTATTATGCCAGAAGATTCAAAATAAAATTAATATTAGTTGATAGAAGCGTTTCCGAACAGGGGCCTTCAGTTCATATTTGTTATGTTATACCCAGGAATCTATATAGTATATAACACTTGTTATGGGAAGAGATAGACGATCATTAGTGGAATTTCACATATATCTCACTGTTCATGTGATAAATGGTGGTTATTATGCACATTGTTGGTAGTTTATCGTTCATATCCTAACTCACTGTAACCCTCTGCGCGGAGATGTCTGAAAAATGACCAGCTACATGTACCAGCGTGTGAACGTAACCTTAAATTAGTGTATTCACAGTGGTTAGTGTGAAGATGTCCCAACATTGGACAAGATCACAGACTGTTCTGAAATTAAGCTAACATTGAACTTTTATTTCAAAAACACAAATAAGCCCATATTGGCATTAGTTTAATCCGAATTACGCTCTATAGGTGAATAATTCGACTTCCCAGATGTATATTCCATAACACGGAATAACGGGTATAAGTCCACTATCGATTTATGTTAGAATCAAATGAGTCCAATATGAATATATGTGAATATTTAGGTCCAATAGGAACATATTTTCACGAGGATATGTTGAAGATCAACATCAGGCGACAGCGTTATAGGAGGGTGTCACCCACCTTATGGTACGCGGGATTCTGGTGATATGGAAGTGGTACCCAGGATCCACACCCCCCCTGTTAACTGGTATTCGGGATTCTTATGCCTATTTTAACCGGTATTCAGGATTAAAAAATAAGGCTGGTACTCAGCTTGTATAGCATCAAATTGTTCAATTATTTCTAAGCCAAACCCGCATATATATGTAATATATATGTGTTGAAGTTATGGGCATTACCTCAGAAAATATGTGAAAATTATCATATTAGTGTGAAATAACCATGACTTTATATATTTTATTAACTGGTTCGAAAGATTCACCCCTCTCTGTTTACTGGTATTCAGGATTCAAGGGTGTAGGGTGACACACAATAGAAGAATCGCGAAGTAAATCGTGCATAGCAAAGCTCACGTTGATGACCGCGGGGTCTGCACACTCTTTTGCAGATTGTCAGGTTGGCGAATACTGTATATTAGCAAGTAGACGCACGGACCTTGATTTCAACTCTCGCGTAATTATGGGTATCATACTTTTTTTCCATTAATGCAATTACTCGATCTGTCTAACCCTTTTCCACATTGTCTCATACATGAGTTTAAATAATACTTCATATAATATAGTTTTCGATCCGAATATTCGCTGGAATGTTTTCTTCCGAATATTCGAATATTCCGCGTAACATTCGAATATGCGGCAAAGAACTATTGCTTTGGATTTTGGTCGTAATTGTACATCGGGTTCGGCCTGATAATACACGACTCTGACATGTATTCGACCACGCATATTTATTTTCGTCGCTTGAGCCATGTCTGTGGTTAGAGTATTCTGGCCGTTTCGCCCTAACATAAGAGTTGCACAACGTATCAATGTATATGTTCGGCTTAAAGGTACGGTTGGCCTTGACGATGGGTATCCTGTAAAAATATTTCAACCCGTCAAAAACCGCCACAAACAGAAAGAACATCAAAATGTAGACAGACTTTGTCCGTATACAAATAAGAAATATCGCATAAACAGTATGTTATTGTCATTTGTTTGACCATTGTTATGTAAACAAAAGCATAAAAAGTAACTTTTCTGGTGTTTGTTTATATTATGATGGTAAACATAAAGAGCGTTCTTTGTTTGTGAATTCCTGATATGGAACAAATAAAGAGCGTTTATGCCATTTGTGTGTGATTAGCCAGTAGCATTGTGCTGGCTTCTGTAACACAATCAGGCTCTTGCTTAGGTGAAATATAGTAGGTCTTTATGATAACATGCTGTTTACGCGATAGTCATGGTATATATGAACGAAACTGTATGCATTTTAATGTTTTTCTGTTTACGGTGATTAGAACAAATATGAATATTTTCGACAACTAAGGCCTCACGTGCCTTTAAGCCGATAAACGTGTAGTCAAATATATAGAGCTGCATGTAGTGAAGGGGGTAAATAATATCGAAACTGAAACAAAATCCGGGTATTACACGTTGTTTCACATTGGCTTGCTGTTGCATATCGGTCGGTGGGATAAACGGTCATATATACGGTCTCTTAGAAGTTCATATATTAAAAGATGGCTTCAGTTCATAAGAAATCGGACATTTGGGATTATTTTACTCTCGACAGACAGAACAAGAAAGTCAAATCCGATGCCAATCCCGACCATGTTCGGAAATATTGGGACATGTTTTCGCATTTTTACATTGTCCCAAACATTCGCATATTATGAGTTGGCCGAATACATAAATTGACCGAATACCAAACACTAATATATATATATATATATCACCCTTCATTCACCTTAATTGCAGGGCACATACTATTATTCATGTGATCGTCCATACAGGAAAAAACTAGATATTCCCCACGGTGTTACAAACGTTCTTTAGCAGTATATATACGGGATTTTACAGTTATATTTTAGGAATGTATAAACAATTATTACCGACTACGGTGCTCCCACACCATACCGTATAGCGGAATTTGTTGCTGGGGGTGGGGGGGAGGGCAATCCCCGGTATTGTCGGAAGGACCGAGCGGTCCTCCTCTTAGTGTCTAACGTCATATTACCCACGTCATTTTACCCACACTATATTAATAGATATCACAAATAATATGTGATAACTCTGTTCTTTGCCATATCATTTTCCATGGTACAATCTTGGCACACCGAATGACTGGAAATATTGGAGGGTTGATCACGTTTCACTTTAAATAAAATTGATATTATCTTATATTATCTTAGCATGACAACCTGATATATTTCACGTATCCATGTCTGTACTGCAGTGAAGTGAATATAATTAACAGAGAGGGCACATTTCTTCATCGTGGAAACGAGAAATTCTCTTGAACTTGTTATTATGCGGCATGGAATAGTAAATGTGAGCGAATAATAGCTGGAACGGCACCTGTTACTGAAATCTCTCTCCTATTATAGACACACATTGTACTGGAATGGAAATATTGAGATAATATTCATCCAGCTAATTATGGGCTGGAACAATGCACCGTTAAAGAACTCGCTCTCTTGTTTTAGGACACACTTTGGACTGGATGGAAACTTTGAGATACTATTCATCCAGCTAATTGTGTGTTTGAACTGGAACGGCACACTATCAGAGAATACTCTCCCCTATTAGAGGCCCATTTTGAGCTGGGATGGCACAACCAACAGTTTTGTTGCTTCGTAAACTGCTATTATGTTTTTGGGTTTTTGTGAACGAGTTCGTTGAACTCAGGGGTTCTTTTTTCGTAACTCCATCAGCGTCCTTCTCACCAAGCAGCCAATATGTTGTGACCAAACCTTTTCCCTGAAATAAAAGGGATTACATATTGATGTAAATTGTGCCGACTAACCTGACACACATCCATATCCAATTGAGGATGTCACACCACTTCATATCTGACACCAAATTAGTTCGAAATGACAGACCAACATATGATGGTTTTGAACCAATATTGTGGGAAATGTGTTGATTTTAAGACAAAAAGCTAGTTTTTTCATACATTCGGTCAACATTTGGACTGAAATGGCCATCAGTTTGAACATTCCCAAACATAGGGGTGCCAGGCTGGAAATTTCCAAAAGTTGGAAACTTGAAGAGTACCAGTTGGAAAATTACAACCCATGGATGAAGTTGGAAATTCCAAGATGAACAAGCCCCACCCATAAAATAGCCACATCCCCAGGCATCCCTGTCCATATGTTGCTTTCACCCACACAATAGATGCAATATCGGTGACATCGCCATGGGTGACCAACTTTTCATAAAATGTAAATTTTGTAAATATCGTCATTTTTTGTTATGCTCATAAAACAGCTTTTTTTTAAAACAGGGTTTAAGTTTATTAACTTTCAAACTGAAAAGAAATGTTCTGTGTCTGTTTCAAATTTTGGCGAAGATTTTGTGTCTGTGCTTATTTCCAAATGAATAATAGACATTTCCAATATATAATTTTATAACTAATGGGATAGTCAATTTATTAAAGAAATTGTTAACATACCTTCATCTCCACTTCACCGCGAAGCTCCAGATCGAAGTTACCAACTTTATCTAATACTGATTTTGTGTCGGGACTAACATGAATCTTCTGTGCTACAAATGAAATAAAAACTGATTTTGCATCCTATAGTTTTGGAAGTGCAAACCTCTATAACGTCCAGCAGTCATAATATCCATCATTTGAAAAGATGCGGATTCAGTGGAAACGCAATTGTGACTGCAACTAATGAAACCTCAATAAAATGCATGATAAAACTGATTTTGAATCCTATATTTTTGGAAGTGCATACCTCTATAACATTCTACAGTCCTATATATAATATCTATCATTTGAGGCGGATTCAGTGGGAACGCAATTATGACTGCAACTAATGAAACCTCAATAAACTGCATGATTTTATCGTTTGAAAAACGTCTGGTTGACATTGAAATGTTTTATGCACGTAGTATACAAAATGACTCTGCGCACATATATACACAGAACGACACGATGTGTAAATGGGTTTGTCGATACGGCACGAGTGCTGTCGCGGAAGGATAGAGCGAGAGGCGCTTGCGCCTCGAGTTCTATCCTTCAGCGACAGCACGAGTACCGTATTGACAAACCCATTTACATGCACATCGTGTCGTTCTGTGTTTATTACAAGCTTCGCGTCCTAGAATCCGTGCATTAAAAATACAGGATTAGAAGGTTTATTTAGGCTCATACAGGGCGTGTTTGTCATGTGTGATGATTCTTTTATTTAAATAGTTCCAGTTTCATGGTTGAGGCGAACGTCATGTACGTCATTTTACGTCAACGAGATGCGTATGGAACGTACGTTCCATACGGATTTGTAAATATGGAACAGCAATAACACTGTAGTTCTAGGAACAAGCGAAATATATCAGCCTGTAATGAAAACAGAAGCGAAAGTCCCAAATTGAATATCAAAGATTATCTATTATCATATGCTCTTTTGGAGGCAATATATAGAGAATACCTACATGTTTTGTATTGCATACCGATATATCTGATGAGTGTCAGGAAAGAAATATCGAATTTTCACGAGCGGCTGCATGCAAGCCGCGAGTGAAAATTAGATAATTCTTTCCAGACACGAATGAGATGTTACATGTATTCAAACAAAAACACTGGAGGTATTCTTTGTATTTTATATGCGGCTTATTTAGGCTCAAAGTTGATAAGTTAAGTCTTAATTAATTTAAATAATTAACTGCACTGAATTAAAGAGCGCGCGTGTCAGTGTTTACAAATTAGGAAAGGGCCTAGGCTTAAGTTTAATTTGACATGCTGTGACTCAAAATTATAATTGTTGATTGAACAGGCGCCGTCAAAAAGTCGTATTTGGTTGTATTTGGCTAGTCGACAGTGTGCATGCAATGATCACTCGATCGACCTTGGTAGCTTGTGCTAGTTTCAAGCCATGCAGTGAAACAACGACATCGTATTTCACTGTGGCTTCTAAGAGATAAATGAAACGATCTACGTTTAGGTAATTTCCAGCTCTTTTATAGGCAACCATATAATAAAGAGATTTTTGTAAAACTCACGGATGGAGTTACGACTAAGTTTAGGGTACTACGTCATCAAAGTTTACGCACATCCTAACTAGCCGTGATTCCTAACAGTTACAACAGATGGTTTAAACATATTTATTCGCCATATATGCATATAAATACATACCGTACATTCGACAACAGATAGGTTATCAATTTTATTGGGTTGTATCAAACACTTGTTTTAAAGAGACAGATATTCAGTTAATTAGGGTTTCTGTATCACTGCATGTCGAGTAATTGGGTAATTGAATAGAAGATTGATTTACGCATTGTGCTAGATCGTGCAAATCGAAAATATCTCAACAAGCATGATTGTCGATGCATTCCTTGTGTATTCAGTAAACTTAATCGTCGTCGTTAGTTTTGCCAAACGGATTTTGGCCCCACGTGAAATTTACGACCACGTAATGTATAACATGTATACTCACGGAGACCATTTGACTCCATTCTTGATGCAGTATTTACGGTGTCACCGAACAGGCAATATCTGGGCATTTTGAGACCAACTACACCAGCAACACAGGAACCTATAACATATTAAAGTGATGTGAAACAGGATAATGAAATACAAATGGAGAATAATCTTGCTCAAAGTAGTTATTTTTTACAAATACTATATCCCAATTGACAACACACACCGTCATTCTCAAGGCTTATATATTAATGAAATGCATTGACTGTCGTCAGCGTAATCGTTTTGTTATAGATCTCAGATAGTTTCGTCCCGATTCGAGAAGTAAATATTTACAATTGCGCGCAGTTCAGACGGTGAAATATTGGGTTGAATTTGTAAAATTGAACACCCTTTGGGTTTTATTTTCTACATTGTTCCATAAATATGTGAATACTTAGACATGGCCGTTATTTCGGAAATGTGATATTTAACAAAATAACGGGCATCTTAGGGTTATCTCTCATTTTTTTAAACAAACACATTGGGTTAAGATATGGCTAATATCACAATATGACAAGCACGTGACAGTTGCATACACCATTGGACGACTATGTTCAATCAATATCGAAAAGAGATCACTATATGCTTCGTGATGCATGATATGTAGTTACTCTATATAACCGCCACATGAGTAACTTCTCTAGTTTTGCCGGACAAACATTTTACGGCGACTAGCTAGCTGTAATTGTAACTACTAACTGGGACTCTGCGAAACGGCTATAGCGTCTATTCGTACCTGAGTGGAGCCCTATTCGAAGCTTGAGTGCATCGGTGGGTCGGTGTGGTATTTTGAATATGAGGACGGCATTGAGAAGAGCGATGGACATTCTGGAAATCTCCCGCGCATGTATGCTCCCGTTCCGGACAGGTAAACCAGAGACAACCATGTATGCGTCGCCAATAGTTTCAACCTGGAAATTGTAAGTGAATGAGTGATTTGACACAATCATTGATTGCTCCGTCTACTCCGCCCATTGCGCGCACCGCTCCACGGCTACGTTCCGGTACACGGGTGGTGTGAATCATGGGTCTCTAAAACTATAGTCCAACAGAGAATATAATATCAGCAAGTGTTTATTGTAAAACTAATTATATTTACTGTCCTATTTAACGAAATATTGCCGTTATATAATAAATAGTAATCTGTGTAGATATTTAATTATGGTTACCAAGATAGTGTCTGTCTCACATTCTATAAACTTACGCTGGGACAATAGAATGATACAGCAAACATTAACTAGCACACATATATATTGTATGGATATATCCACAGGTCAAATTTCACAGATTGGTACAGGAACAAGTAGTATGATTCCGACTTGAAATTGCATCCCCATGCGGCTTTGCTTAATGTTGTCCGAATGTCAATGGCTGGGAAGGATAGAGTATATATATGTTACGGGTGGTTAGACATTTTGAATTAGAATTCCTGTGAGTGGGAATGTGTATGGTAGACGGACATTCGGCTGATTTGACATTTTGTTTTCAAACTCACCTTATATACATCAAAGTGTTCTATGATTGAGTCGAATGTTGTATACAACGCGTTCAACAAACTCACAACCTGCAAGGCAAATTGAGAAACATATATGTATTGGTTTCACTTTAAAACAAATACTGTATACATGTCACTGCATGGACACGATAAAGATAAAAGTTGTTGACCATGTCTGGTATGGTGTTTCAACATTTCTCCATGAATATGGCTATTTCCCGTTTGAAGGACTTTCCACATCTTACTATCGATTCAGAACCAATAGTGTTATAATAGTCAAAGTCGCTTTCTGGTACATTCGATGTGATGTGATGTACCCTATTCATGGCTGACTGTGCACTATTTTATCGTTTAATGGTGGTGGTGATGATGCTACATGAAAATTAACACATGGTGAAACAAGAAGTTTCACCTTGGACGCTAGCATACCCTAATGTGCCAAATTGAAATATGGGCAAGGCGGAAATCAAATTTAAAATAAACAAAGGTATGGAGTATGGAAAATGCAAACAGCGTCATTGTGCATTCTTTTCAAAGCAGTCGCGATGGCGAACCCTCAATACCATATACCATTCAGATCCGATAACCCGTGGATGAGATATCTGCTGGGATGGGGAAAATACTATTTCCAGATCAACAAAGAAGGATAACTATAAATAATGGAAAATGCGAACAACTTCATTTACCCTTATTTTGAAGACAGTCATGCTGGCACACCTACAGTAATGCTCTAATTAATCGGATGAGTTATGACCGGACGGACACAAACACTATTTTCGTTTAAACAAAGAAGGCTAACTCCAGAAAGGAAAACAGGAACACCGTCATTTGCTATGCTTCAATTGTCCCTTATTCCAAAGCAGTCATTATGGTGAATCTCCATACAAAAGAAAATATCCAGATGCGATAAACCATGGATGAGAACGAACAGACAGACTAAGACAGATAGACCGACATTTAGCTGGAGTATAACTATAAGAACCATCACCTATTCAGACGAGGCTGAAATGCGAGAGAGTACGATTGTAAGTAACTTTGTCGGAATGATTTAGAGTTATCTCTCAATGATTGGTTAAAGAGTTTGCTTCATTCTGACTCCAGCTATAAACCCTTGAATCCGACGCAAGTTTTCACATTTATCTGATGGACGACCACCCCCCTGTTTAAGTGGTCCTGCCAATATTCATTGATGGTGGTGGTTCCTGCTAGTTCAACTGTGATGTTGGGGTTGGTTTCTTTGCATTGTTTGGATTAAAAAAAAATAGTCTAAGACCTCTACAATGACAATCTATGAAAAATAACGGTACTTTTTCTCAACCACCATCATGACAAAGTAGGAGGACGACATAACCAGTGGTGGGGCAGTGCCAAAGGAAAGACCACTCATCGGGTAATTATACCGTTTAAGGTTATTCAATTAAAACCACATGTGCACGTGAGGAAATATAATTGCACTCTCTTCCCTTCACTTAGCATAAATAATCAAAGTCCAAACTACATGTAAGTTTGGAACACTGGCCAGCTGATTGACTTGATCCCATTATTCTGAACGAAAGGAGTTGCTGCTCACATTAGAAATGATTTTCATAATTAAATATGGTCGATAACTAACGAATCTATTTCGCCGGATAAGATCAAATTACCTTTGTATGAAAAAGAACAACTTTATAAATGTATCTTGATCAATTGTCAAGCTTCAGAATGCCGCTGTCGCCACAACACTAAAAAATTCAGCATGTTCTCCCGAAAACCGCATATTATCTGCTTATATAAAAACTTGATTTAGGTAGATAATCTGCTTAGAATCGCCTTAATTTGAGTCTATACTGTGCTGAAAATAAGACCATTTAGTCACATTATCGACTCATAATGACGATTCTAAGTGGATTATGTGTGGAGAATGACACAAATAAGCCAACCCATAACTTTTGAGGTGTACGCCCTTTAACATGTGTTTTCACTAACGGTCCGCGCCATAAAACGAAATAACGGACAATACTCCATTACCTGCTTATTTCAGAATCAAATAATCACATTATGTACCTATTTCACATTTTAGGTCGATTATATGTGCGTATTTGCGCGAGGATATGTTGAAAAATTATCACATGTCCGCATGGTCCGGCAAGACAAATGTTTTTCCCTTTTAGTACGAAATGCGAAAAACTATTATTAAAGTGATATTATGTACTTACTGGCCTTCATAATACGAAACACGCGCTATTAACAGGGCATATAACAGATAAAATAAATACTATATATCCAAAATTTTAGCCACTAAGAAGTTAAGAACAACGCAATTAAGAATATTAAAACGTAAACATAATATAGATAACATGTCATCCGTTCGTCGGGGAACAAACATCACATAATTGATAACATCAATAAAGTTGGCACGCATCGACCCACTCATAAATCTACTTTGTGACAAATGTGCTATATCGATCTATAATCCTTCCATGACTGGAGCTTTCTGAATTTTTGCGAAAACCATGTGCCAATGTATTAGCTTTACATATATAAGACAATGCATTGGCCCAACAATATTTACCACGAACTTGTATGCCAGTGCATTCTCTTATATATGCGAGGCTCCCATTGCACTGACACATACTTTTTAACACTCGCGCATCTCCCGTCATGAGCGGGTTCAGACCTGGGGAATGTGAGTGTTAATCACGTTAATATTAAACTCACCTGCATTGGTGTGCTAGCTGCAGACAGAGCAGTAAAACCACAAATATCACTGAAGTATATGGTCACATTCTCAAATGTTTCGGCACTTACGGAGTCTCCACGGATGAGCGCTGTCGCTACCATTCTGTAAACATTAAAATTACAGTCGGATGATGATGCTACCGAAGCATGGAGCCACCACATTCAAAAATAAATTCCACGCCTAGATCGGCGTATATACGCCGACCATCGATGATCGGCGTATATACGGCGTATATACATGCGCCGATCATCGGCGTAACTACGCCGATGGTCGGAGTATATACGCCGATGATAGGCGTAACTATGCCGATGGTAACATACAGTGTGAATAAAGGCAAGGAGACCAAGTTTCCTCTGCATTAACCCACACCTGCCCTACCTAAACATATGCATTTCTGAGAATGGAGTTTCCCTTGGCCAATAAATTATTGTGGACAAACTTATTTTTCAATATGACGATATACACAGAATTAAATCAAAACAGGGGTATGGAAATTCTTATCGGGGGGGGGGGCAAAAACATGATTTTTAAAATAGATTTATGTAGTTAATCTTTAAATATTCCTTTAGAACCACATCTCAGACAGTTCTTTAGAAGTTCTGACTTCTGAGGCACACATAGGGACTAAAAGGCAAGCGACCAAGTTTCCCCGCCTTACCCAACACCTTCCCTATACCTCAAAACATGCATTTCTGATAATTAATATCGGAGGATCGTCCCTACCTTGGTCAATTGTGGCTAAACCTATTTATAATGAGATATAATGAATAAAACATGGGTTTGTAGACTGATACATTCTTATCAGGGGCTGAAACGTGAATTTTCATAAATTTTGGAGCCAAGAACTTCCCAACCTTTACATTAAGGGCTATGAGAATAACATATATTTCATTTATGAACTCAGTCATTTGATATTCGTTTAAAACCCCCATTTCAGACAGTTATTTAAAAGTTTGAGCCACATACATAGTGCCCAAAAGGCATGGATACCGAGTTTCCCCTGCCTTACATGGTAACATTAACTCATAAATGATTGTATATTATTCCCACATAGCCCTTAATGTAAAAGGTAGGACAGGTCTCGACTCCCAAATCTATAACAATTCATGTTTTACCCCCCACCCCCGATAAAAATTTGTCAGTCTCCAAACCCCTGTTTTGATTATATTCATTGTATATCATCATATTCATAAATAAGTTTGTCTACAATTGACCAAGAGAAACACCATTCTCAGAAACTAATGACCAGAAATGCATATGTTTATGTAGGGCAGGTGTGGAAACTTGTTCTCCTTGCTTTTATCCACCCTGTATGTGACCATCGGCGTAGTTACGCCCCTATGGAGCGGATGATCTAGAGATTGTTTGCAGGAGTTGTATTGTACAGACATTTGTAATATAGAATTTGTTTTATCAAAGGTGCAGCTTATATATACCCATCACATAATAGTAGGCGAAGATCATAGAGGAAACTTAATTTGTTCTTGATATTTAATTTAGAAAGACAGCTCAACATTTCTATAATGGTCCATGCCACGCATGTTGATAAATGACAATTGGGATTAGATGAGTTCTAGGTCATATGCACATATCAAAATCACTGGTAACTCAACAGTTGCCAAAATATAATGATAGCTGCCCCTCAGAAATACCGCTATTACATGATATAAACGGATAGAAAAGTCAATGTCATTCAATGGAATATTCATTGGGCATTTCTTTTTCTTTTTTATACATTATAGAGTATTAGTGAACAATAAATAGGATTCATAAAAATATGGCCTGATGCCCTGAATATATATTGCAATGATTGCAGTGATTGCAATGGCTGATGAACTCGTCGACCATGTGAGGAAAAACCACCGCCCATCGGCGAGAAACTGGCAACTCCACCAGATAACAATTTCTAGTTACAAATCCAAGGTGGAAACATGTGGATTTGAACCCTCATCGCCAGCGCTGGACGGCGAGACGGCTTGGAGTTGTACCCCTAACCGCCTGAGCCAAGGCCCCCGATATTTCAGTAATTCAAATTGATAAGTATGTGCAAAGGTACTATACATGCTTACCCCACCGCGGGGGGGGGGGGGTGTCATATTCAACTAATATCGTCCAAAATTCCAGTCACTTCATACCATTCAAATATAAGAAAGACTTTGTGTGTTGTCAAATTGGATGTGAAAGTTTTGGAAATAACCCCTCCATGACTGGAGCTTCCTGAAATGCTGCGAAAACCCTGTGCCAATGCAGTTTCTTATATGCGGGTCTCCCATATATAAGATAATATACTGGCACATAATATTTAATGCTACACCAGCACGGTTCTCGTCATGAAAGGGATAAACTACCGTTGCTTTGAGTGAGATTGATCTCTATACCTAGTTAATAATCCAAGCGGAGTCCTTTTAAAAGAAACCTGCGAACACTGCTGTATGAACCTTGTTTATATAGGTGTTCGAATTGAGGGTTTCCACCAAGTCACGTCTACATGTAAATGCATGACCATACCACCAACATGTACAGTGAAGAACAAAACTGTGACTTTCGAAGTAACCATTACTGGGATACAGGATAGAGCAAAAGGCTAGTAAACAGCTGGTATAACATCAACTTGTTAAATTTTGATTATAGTTCTCAGCTTACAATATACATGCTGATGTATGTCGATCTGATGGCTCTTGATCTGTCAAAGTTATTGCCATTATTCCAGGAAATGTGTAAAAAGTTAAGTATTATTGTGAAATTACTAGATATTGTATTCCATATTTTCGTAATAGGTACCCAGTATTTCTTCTCTCTTAACTGGTATTCGCGATTCAGGTGGTATACATGGTTCTTTTGGCCATAAATAATCTAATTCATTGGTTCGGGTATACATGTATAGGGACAATTGTAGAACCAGATAAAGCTTAGTTGGTTCCCGATAGTTTTACAATGCATAGAGATCAACACTGTGGTTCGATACTAATAATGCGCTCTATATAAATATAATATGTGTAACCCCAAACTCATGAGACCGTCCAAGCGAAAGTTCGATAATTGAACTATGTTTACCGAATGGGGGCCAAGTAATTTGCTGATGTCAGAGAGATCAAATCTAATAAAGCCGATATTGGAGACGCCATGATCCACCGAAGGTCACCATCGGAGAATTGGAATGTCCGAGAAAGCACAAACAGATCGTTTGCTGGTCAATATTGATGTAGAGTTTATTGATGGGAAGTAGCCCGAGGTTAAAGAATGAAATGACTCAATGAATTACTTGTCAAAAATCCCGAAGATAAACAGAAATATCCGATGGAATTATGACCTATGTGACCAAAACGGCATGAAATCGTTTTATTGGATGAAGGTAATCCTATATTGGATCTTGAGAAGCTGGTTATTGGGCAGTCCTGGTTTGATCCAATTCGAGTATATCTTCTCTGATCTCAGACAAATATTCTGATTGCCAAGTCTTTTTTGGAGGCATGTTTGCATAATAATTCACAGACTTGAGCCATCGCGGAAGGATAGAACTCATGCCATATTAACAAATTTATTTGTTGACTGATCTATTTTCGACATCTTCAGTGAATAGGACCAACGTTTTGAAATGTGTTTTACTAAGTTTTCGTTCGACCTTGACCTTTGAATGAAATAAGACACTTACTCAGGTAGCATGCTATAGAGCAAATCTTCAGCCTTTTTCTTCTGCTCGAGGTAATCGCTGGTTCTCTCGGCAACAAGAGATTCCAGATTGTTGGCATACATTTCCATACGCGACAGCAGGTTGTCCAATATGTTCCCTTTGTCGCCCTCTCTGTGGATAAAAATAAGCATGTTAACACAGAGCACTGATCAGAGAATTATCTACATTTACAACTCTACTTTCAGTTCTGGGAATGGGTGTGATGACTACCATAATAAGCCGCCATTCGATGTTTAGCGATGGTGAAGCTGTTTGTATTCGCGATTGAGTGGATCCGTTTAGGGTTACCTGAATTGTGTATCTGGAGAAGTTTGTGAATTGCTTACCTGGGAGCGGTGTTTTCTACGCGCTGCGAAATTCATTACAATTAAGCTGCGCGGTACCCCCCCCCCCCCGCTAACCAAACTGACAACGTCGTGTTATTGTATTACTACTGGAGAAACGATAATGCACAAAAACAAACCACCCTTCCGTGTGAGAAATATTAATTATGTGCATGTGACATCCGATGTTGCGAATATGGCATATCAATTGGTATATACCACGTGGACTATTACATGCACTTAACGGCAGATCCCTGCGAATAAAACACGCACAGATGCTTTACAGTTGGATTGGAAATACACGGAATCCTGATTGAGAATTAGATCACATGTGTATATACAAAGTATAAAAAATACTAACAAACAAATATTATAATGTAAATGTAAGAAACTCCATCTTAATCAAATTCTTATCAATATCTTTTTTGATCCAATATCTTTGGGCGGGTGAAATTGAAAAGTTAGTACTCAGGCGCTATGCCAACTTAGAGAATATAGCATTTTACTAACATCACTGAAAATTTCAAAGAAATCGACCATACCACGCCATAAAAAAACATCGTATGAACTACGACCAATTGTAAATATTTACATCTTGATTCGGGACGCATCTCATCGATAATTTAACACAAATGATTTCGCCATCGAGAGTCATTGCATTTAATTAATATATAAGAATGACGATGTATATCGTCAATTTGGATTAATATTCGTAACAAAAAACTACTTTGAGAAAGATTATTCTCAATTTCTATGTGATCACCCTGTCGGAGTGTTTCACATCACTTTAATGATACCCAACAAAGGCCAACATGTTGGGATGCTACTCACACAAACAGGAGGGACTTCCACAAAAACTGAACTGAACTGATTGGTCGTATTTATGTTAAACAGATATATCTCGTTTACTAAACCGTAATATATAGTCATGCACAAGGGAATGTAACCAGAAGGGCCCGGTGTGCATTGTGTTGCTCCATCTGAATGTGATGACTTGTAGCCGTTAATAGAAGTGCAGGTTGAGTTGAGATAAATTAAAATGCATACCCAGAAAATTAGACTGCCGGCACCTGCAAGCCGCAAGCCGGTTATAATTTTGATCAATGGAAGATATTCCGATTATCGCCGACCTTGATTCAAAAGTACGTCTCTAAATTCAATATAAAGAACACGAGTTTGTTGGAGACCATGTCGCGGCTTCTATGTTGTTGTGTGGCTTCATGTCAGCCGCAATCTTGGTTATCGGCAATTACAACCACAAAAGAGGTTACCAAAGACGGCAAGATTAAATGCCAGAGGGAAGTGAAAACTGGAGTATAGAACACGATAACACAGATAGCGATATAGCAACAATAACGGGCTATGAAATATCAATATATATCACATGAAACCCCTATAATTTCATTAAAATGCCATGAGACATTTTTCTTATAGTGAATAATAGTGAATAATAAGTGTGGGCTTCCCGCCAACTTGGCAGCGAGCCAACAAATGACTTTACATTGAAACAGGCGTGTTTATACTATTTCGTAAAACCGCACATGGCAACAACACCAGAAATGCAAAATGATTGCTTTATTCGTTAAAGTTAAATTATTGTCCAACTTCGTTGCACTAACCAAACTAGACACAAAAACAAATAGGGAAATTGGGGGACGATCTGTTCCGTCCGAAGCTCGAGCTCGCAATACTGTCGAATACGGTTGTGAAGCGTCTCAGCCAACAATGGAAATGTGTGCATTTTTAAGCTTCTGTTAAGGATTTTGATTTGTTAAAAAGGCAGAAAGTTCTAGTTTTTTTCATGCGATATACAAGATCTTCAACTCGTTATGTTGGGATATAAGATTTTATGAAACTCGTTTGATAAATTTGATTCAGAAATCGTCTACGACTCGTTGTGAATCAAATTTATCAAACGAGTTTCATAAAATCTTATATCCCAACATAACTCGTTGGAGATCCTCTATATATATCAATATTTGGAATACCAATTGTTTACATGATAGCATCGTATAGCACGATAACATACAGGTATTGTAGTGTACTCGATTTAGAGCACAACACTGTACCACATATGACACAGCTCTCAACCAATCAGAAGGTTCCATTTGTGGGTGAGGTTAATATTAAACTATAGTGTGTATACCGTGGGGTGATTTGGCAGAATGCGCTGGGAATATTAAACTGAACTCACTTGTTGAGTTTTTTTACGATAGTTCGGAGGGTTGAGAAGTCGGGTCGTTCCGTCGGATCTTCGGCCCAACATCTTCGTATCACAGAAGCTAGCTCATCACAAGGGCAATCATCCTCTTCTAGCGTCGGTCGGAAAAACGGCCGAGTACCCTTTTTAACCTTTTGACATATTTCTATGAATGAGAAAGTGGGTAACAACACATGTACATGCGACGAGATTGGAGGAATTTAAAATGAAAAAACGGTATGCAAGAAAGGATCACCACGTAGCAATTTATAGTTTACGTGTAGGGGAGTAAGGTAAACATATATGAACACAAAGACGACATGGAGTGCAAACAGGAGCAGATGGGCGAGTGATACCGATGGTGATAAGTCTCTTTGAAAGCCGACGAAAGTCTTATCAGATTTCCGTCTAGGACGATGCGGCTTTCACAGATGACGAAATAAATCGTTTCACAATCTGGAGTGCATGCCCGGCGTAGTAAACGTTCATGAGAATCGTAGTATTTGTGGTTATAAAAACAAAAAGATGCGAACACATAATCAGCAACAAATATCATTGACTGATACAAACTGATAGAAAATCGAAGATGATGTCTACTTGATTGCGGTGAGTATAATGAATTATGAATATGTCGCCTGTATTTTTTATCATAAAATTTGATGTGTTTCGCTATGCGTGGGATAATTGTCAACATTGACCTCCGATCTCGCAATTTAAATATAACCAACCATGATGCAGTGTTTGCAATTGTTATCAGCTTTCTATAGATTGGATGCCGCCTTGAAATGGTCTGTTATACGTCACAGACCAATGCCATCGGGCATGTTCCGAGTCATATATAACCAACGGAATGGCGGGAATCCCATCAAAACAAAAATTAAATCTGAACGAGAGATCTAGAGACGTAAATATAGTAAATTTTCGTTGGCTTTTCAAAAAAAATGGATGGTGATGTAGAGTGTGCGGATGAGTGAGATATAGCACTACACGTATACAGAGCCAGACAGGCCGACTAGTGACATGTGGGAAAAACATATTTGTCTAGAACGCTCCCCTGTATAGTTTATCATGTCAATTACGAGATATACATGCGTTTCATTAATTTGAAGTTAAATCCATGGTGGTGCTCTCGCGCCTATATAAGCATTGCTCTCTCATTAATCAAATATACTTGACGGCACGGAATGCCTTAAAGCAAAGGGACACGGGCGGTTCATCATCACGCGGCAGGGATATTTATGAAATCATACAATAATCCCTGTTCCCGTGTTTCATCATAGTCAAGTCTAGCAATAGGCATCGTTTGATTTATGAGAGTGTACGTCTAATAAAAGGAACGGAACCGTTGTGGGTCGTAACAGTTTGACACATCGTAAGCAATCCGACGTGATTTCCGTCCATAATCCAAAGCAGGCCGCGGTAGACTACTCTTCGGAAATATACACTTACGCATGATTGATGGTAGCATTATTCAGTTCAAAGAAATCGATTCGACGCAATAAAAAGTAGAAAATTAAAATTAAAAGCCCTGGATTAAAATGTTTCCATTGGCGATAATGGATAATTCTACGGCAGAATCAGAATCAAAACACGATGTGCCTATAATACTCAATTCCAGGGCAAATGAAGAATAGAACTGCATGAACGATTTCTCGTCGTGCTATAATTCTCTGGATACCCCCGGGGCACTTTTAAGGAAAGAATAACAGCATATGAATTTACGTAACAAAATCGTTACATCCTGACTGCATAACAGTGTTAAAAGGTTTGTGAACTGAAGGCTGTCGACTTTTGATCAAATTACTAGCATATTGCCACATTCGGCAGATGCCGGTCGTTGCTTTTCTGACAAATTCTATATTTACAATCTATCTGTCTAATTTTTGAACGCTCTGTCAAAATCAACCATACATGTATATTGTAAATACATAACCAATGCTATTTGCTGGTAGACTTCGAATCTTCACTGATAACCCATCTATTTCTATACTAGTAACTTCCTATAAAATATGTAGGGTTACACAAATGCCGTTTATATGTGTTTAGAGGTGCACATTTTGCGGTCTTTAACAATATTTAATTTCACTACTAATATCAAACAGCATTGTATAGTCTACACATTAGTATACTAAATGGTCGAGCACTATGTGTGTGATTTATTGAAAATATCGTTTAAGGGCTTCAAGAATCTTTAGATAAATTAGTGTTTGAATGACTAGCTCAAGAGATCAGCTTGCGCATATATCAACATTGGTCTGTGTTCAAAGCAAGTTGCGCTCACCTTCCGGACTTAGATCCAAGTCCATAGTATAAAAAACTCCTTTCCTGTACACAATTTCTTGGCATATCACAGCAAAGCTATATACATCTCCTTTGGGAGTGCCTTCCGGTGGACCGCACTGCATGCGTAACAGCTCGGGTGAAGTCCATTGTTTTTCTGCAAAGTGATTTCGGAAGAGGTTGGGATTATGGCGATTAAGGGATCTGAAAAATTGCCCGATCGCTTGAGTACAATGTTTTATCAGCAATCACAGTGTGTAATACAAAAGTGGTTTTACAAGAAGCGTTTATCCAATTCTACCTTCCAAAGATAGAGAAGAATCAACAGCACGATCTCTCGCAATATTCCATATATAGTGCTCACGACAAAGACAAATTAAAAACACACACTCTCTAATATTCCGCAATTTGTCATTTAAAACATGATCAATATATATATATATATATGTCCACTTGTGACGAATTTTGCGGAAATGTGTCAATCAATTTTGGCGTCGTGACAATGCATCATATAATGCCCATATCTGAGCTGTTTCGGAAACCCAAAATTACAATTAGCGGTTACAAACATTTGTTTCCTTTGGCCCCATCGTTGACGAGACGTCAACAACTGGCTCAGACCACTAGTTGGGTGGTCCTCCTACTTTGCTATGATGTTGATGGGTCCTGCTGAATTGTTATGATGCTGGTAGGACAACAGGTGATGCTTAGAAAACATAGCATTAAGTTTTTAAGTTGTCATATTTAAGTTTTTGGCCCATACAAGCGATTTGAGAAAAAGCTAGTGCCTGGTTTAAACATTCGTGAACATATATATATTTTAAAACTATTATGGCTGCTCAGATGTTTGCAAAACTACATGAATAGCCAATAAATTATGGCCAGTTTGCGACAACAAAAAGTGTCATCATTTAAGTTATACTACAATATATATGTTCTTTAATGTTTTATACATGGACATAATAGAATTTCCTCCACTCTTTCAGATTAGCTATGCAAACGCTAATTTTTTTTAACAGTATCAGTTTGTCCTACCAACATCATAACAACTCAGCTGAACTACCAGGAGTTGTCCAATCAATATGAAGACCTGCCACTATCAAACCTGAACACACAAAAGGCAATATTGGTCAGTTTCAAATTGTATGTATACAGAGTTGCCTGCCTTCTTGGTTATTGGACACGTTTTGATTGTGAATGGTGGGACACCTGCGGTAAGTCCTATTTGTTTAATGATACATAATCCGAATTAATGCTCCTAAATCACTAAATTACTATTGCTTTGGCTTCGGGGGTAAAAACTCTCTGATTCGAGTCGAGGAACCCAACCACAAAAGCTCAGAGTTATCAGATATCGATTTTTGAAATCTATTATTTTTCACAACCTGGAATATTTGGCGGTCTAGCAAATATTCGACGAGCCGACCGACATACCAGATGGATACCAAATTGCGTTGAACAAAATGTTTATATATAACACGTTTTGGAAAATATTATACTATAACGTTGACATTGGTTAAAGTCACGGGCGGCGTTCGTTGCAGACATATTCATATTTGTTCAAATCGACATCAACAGAAGGAATATTAAAATATATATAGTTTTGTTCATATGCCAAACATAATCAGCGCGTAAATAGTATATTGTCGTCAAGACGTACGGTGGTGTACGTAAACATGA
Source organism: Siphonodentalium dalli (assembly GCA_032622095.1). Classification (NCBI taxonomy): domain Eukaryota; kingdom Metazoa; phylum Mollusca; class Scaphopoda; order Gadilida; family Siphonodentaliidae; genus Siphonodentalium; species Siphonodentalium dalli. Next base: position 125,367,582 of record CP136061.1, on the reverse strand, counting down.
GCCTGCTCGTGTTACAGAAGTTTTGCTTCTATTTACATAACACAGCGCAATTCTATTGGTTAAGCACACACATATGTTATAAACGGTATTTATTATTTCCATATCAGGAAAACAGTAACAAGTAATGCTCTTTATATTTACCATATCCGGATCTAAACAAAAGCCAGGTTTTGTAACGTTTTTTGCTTTTGTTTACAAAACAAAGGAAAAACATTTGACAATAACATACTGTTTATGCCATATTTCTGATTGGTATAAGATCAAGGTCTGTCTATAATTTACTATTGTTTCTGTTTATGGCTGTTTTTGACGGAGGTGAATATTTTAACAGCATACCCACCACCAACGCCGCCCGTATCTTTAACTCTAGTATACACTGATGGGTCCATCATGTAGATTAAGTGTTACCATTTTCCCTTGTTTTTGTCCCCCGAAAAACGTCGCCCGTATCTTTAAGCATTATGCTTTGGTAATTAATCGATTCTGACAACTAAGGGTACGTGCATACACTGGCAAGTGTGCACAGTATGGTTTGCAGGCATTACGTCGTAGAAAACGATATGGTGCCAGAATATGAATGGAAACAAGCATGTAAAATGCATCTGTACCACACCTAACTACATGCGAAGTAAAATCCCCGTAGTTCCACCTGTAGCCATGATGCCGGAATTTGCCTGTAAATAGTGTGCAATTATTTCGCAAGAATCAATCTTACAGGTATTTGAAGGCAAGTGCCAGTAACGCCGTTACAAGTGGAACTACATAACTTTTACTTCTCATGTCGTTCGCTTTGGTAAAGATGCATACTATATGCACGTTTACTTTCAAAGTGTGGTTTTCTATGATGAAATGTCTTGCAGAAGATACCGTGCAAACTTGCCAGCGTATGAACGTACCCTAAAGCGTCATTGTTGTTGTTGTTGTTGTTGTTGTTGTTGTTGTTGTTGTTGGTGGTGGTGGTGGTGGTGGTATGGTGGTGTTGGAATCTGATGATACGGGGACCTTCGAATCGGATTATGTATCTTTAACTAATTGTATACTGCTAACTGTAATCGTGGGCTTGCGCAACATATATATTATTTGAATATACTTACTGTATGCATACGAGTACGATGCACCGTCTTCATCTTTATCCTGCGTACCTCGTATATTGTGTAGACCGAAATCTGTTATTTTTAAAACGAACCTACTGTCCACAACACAGTTGGTGCTCTTCATATTCCCGTGTGATCTCACGTCTGAACTCTGGAGAGCGTTCATACCCTGCAAAACAGCATAGAAGTACAGTAATGCCCGAAATAATCGACTCCTTAACCACAGCATAATTATGGGTAATTTTTCAGGATTTAGTCGGAAATATGGCTTGTTGCCATTCATCACAAAGCTCTCAGTGAGACACAAAGCTCTCAGTGAGAACTTTCCGATGAATGGCAACAATCCATATTTCCGACTAAATCCTGAAAAATTACCCATAATTATGCTGTGGTCAAGGAGTCAGTTATTTAGGGCATTACTATAGGTATATATTGGGAGTATTAAATCAAAGAGAGAGTTCTTCTTGTGTAACACGTGTATATGTATAGCTCTACAGCCTGTTCTCGTGATAATAAGCACAATGTGGTCTTATTTTATAATTGCGCGAAATAAGCTCATATATCAGCATATATTGGCATTATTTGAAAACTCAAATACGCTCTATGTGGGCCTAAATTATTAAAACAGTCCTATATGGTACTATTTCAATATAGAACAAGCACGTATTGTGCTTTTCTCACGAGAATAGGCTGGAAAATAACACGAATAAACAAACTCTTACTGCTCTGTATAATGTATTTTCACTGTGGCCCGCACCATCCAACGGAATAGCGGGAGTGAATTCCAAAGATTTGGGCCGTATATATAGCATTAAAAAGATCTACGACCACAACAAACAAGGTCACGTTTGGTGACACCAAGTAATATTTCATCAGCAGACCTTAAACCTGGTTTACCAGGTATATAGCATGAAAGAAGAGATTCAATATATACAGTGACGGACGAGAGACAGTAAACTTTCTTACAACATAAGACAACAGTTTTATAGTCAATACGGGCTTGAAGTGGTAGCCAGTGCAGTTCTTTGAACATTGATTTCATGTCAGCGGATTTATGCTTCTTAAGAATCATCCGAGCAGCAGTGTTCATCATACGTTGAAGTTTATCAGTTTCTGACTTTGGTAAGCCGGCCAGAAGTGGATTACATAGTCAATCTTAGAAACAACAAATGACGAGACAAGAGTTTTGGCAGCATCTGTGATTATGAATGGCCCGATCAATCTCTACCAGAGCGCACCAGTCATGCGTCCTTTCTGATTCTGTAACCGGCTGGGTACTAGTCCGTGTTTCTATTTTTAGCATGGGATTTTCCAGCAAAAAATGGCGAAACCCGATAGCTCCAATGTAAAATTTTCTATGTGCTTTGAGAACAATTCCCACACTAAAACAATGACAGAATGGAAAATCAGAGCGGTAGTTTTGTTGACTATTTTCGCAAGCTACTCGTCAACATTGCAGCAAATTAAAACTCTTGTGTTGACTTGCCGTTCGAGTTGTGACAATGTCGTACACGTGCGTTTATACTATTGTGATGATAAAATAATCGGGTAAACCGAATCACACCGTTTCGAAATATAGTTCTTCGGTTTTGGTGGGACTTTTCAAACATAAGGTCCAAAATTTATAAAAAATTTATTCGATATTTTGCGTGCTTAACAGGGGCAGCACGTTGCTCTGTTCGCTTAGTATATATTTTAATATCGCGGAAGTCCACCAAATGTGGGTAAAATGTCGCCAGTAGCATAGGTCTTACCGAGTCAACTAGCTATAGGGAGGTAACCCCTGCATAGAGTTTGTGGTCCGATGTGAGTAATTGTGTCAGAAAACCAAGTCGCCAATCACGTAGTACGTTCAAATATTTTAGTCTAAATATAACTTTTTTCTTAAGAATATATTGCAATGCCTTGACCTTTTCCAATGTTTACCGCCAAGTTTGATTACACTTTGATGTTTAACTTGTACAGTGATCGGTACTGCCGCTGTAACAGTAATGTTTAAACAACACTGGTTTCGATTTGCGTGATCTCATTATTGGAGAGTTATTAATAATGAGAACATCGTGGATCTATTTTTGACATGTAATTTTAATGACAGTTGTTATACAAACATTAATAAAACTTATTTTATTGTGCATGGACCCACAGAGGGCAGGAATATTTTATTATGGATAATTATATAATTATTGGGATTGTCGGATTTTGTTTTTATCAAATTTCGTCTTTCTGAAATTCTGTTTGTGACAACTTAAGTCTTTCGATGAATATTTTTGGAATTGATCTGGATTTGATGACGAATATTGCTGGGATTATATGTCCGATCGGGACGGGTTTGTTTCGACGCGCAGAATAGCCTCTTGATGAGTGATGGATGATGACAAATAGTAAATAATATTATCATTTTTTTAAAGGCACTTTTTATCTTGAAGTTACAATGTCCCTCTCCAAGAATTATATAATTATCCATAATAAAATATTCCTGCCCCTGTGCATGGACCCCCTTCTAATATCATGAGTTCCATTAAGTTAAACCCATATGTACATGCATACCTTTTCTTGGTGCACGGGGTTCGTGTGGGTGCAAAAATAAGACACAAGTCGATGACCGGGTAATGATACCAAGGATTTGGTCATACTATGAAAACGTAATGCCATGCATGTGATGGCACGCTGAATACAGCTTGGTTAGCCTCACCAACAGAGATTGCGGAGCTGCTAATAAAGAATTCAGCAATCTAATCTTATGTGGAAATTGCGTCCGTTGAGGAGATTACACCATCCACATGATTCGATAATGGACCAGACGGGGGTATGGATCTGCTGTATTAGCGTCCTTTCTGTCATAATAGTAAACCATACTTCCACGAACAAAACGAAGCTACGTCCATACTCTGAAAACGATGGCTGGACAAATCTCTCAAGGGGTTATGTGGTGTTCGACCATGATGACAAACTGCTTATACAGTGCACTGCAAATCGCGTTGAATAAAGTCACTATTCAACAAGTTGAGTGATATTCTGATGAGCGAATTGTATTCAGCAGTTGAGTAACGAGTACTCACGCAACCATGCCAAATCAGGATATTTTTTTTTCGATTTAATCAATGCCACCGTTATAGAACTCGGCTCATATATACACATAACCCATAAATTAACCATTGTTAACCATTTGTAAATAAGTTGTTATACATTGTGCTATGTTGTTAATATACCAATAACTTGATTTTGGAGGGCGTTATGGTTTATTAACGGCCCTCCAGAAATGATTAACAGCCCGAGGGGTTCATTAAAGCCTTTAATGGCCCGAGTGCTGTTAATCATTTCTGGAGGGCCGTTAATAAACATAACACCCGAAAAAATCAAGTTATTACTATTATTACCACTCTTTGAACTGAAACTCAAACTAGAACATAAATGAGTGAGTAAGCAGCGATATGTCAACTGAAATAATAACTATTTTAATAATTGGCAAAAGAGAGGCCAGTTCATCAGGAGAAATTTGGAAGAAATCACATTGCTTATTCCTGTTTGCAAGCTATTCTGAGAATTTTTCTCACTCCCCACTGGGTTGATTTTGTTGTCGATGCTGGTTTTGAACTGTTTTCAAGAGAATTTAAGGACTCCTCATCTAGTTCACTTGATTGAGAATGTTTTTCGAACGATCACACAAAATGTAAACAATTCAAACCATGTGTCGTCTGTTTGTTGTTAAACCGGAAGCGGGCCATTAATACCGTTAACGCATAACTCCAGGTTTGATGCCGGGCGTTGAAACCGGAAGCGGGCCATTAATATCGTTAACGCATAACTTCCGGTTTGATGCCGGGCGTTATGGCTTTTTTACCGTGCGGGTAAATTACTGTTAAACTACTAGAGAACGCCCTCTAAAGTGGTAATAATCTTGGATAATACTATAAATTAGGACTCTTTGGAACTTTGATTAATTTCTCAATGTTTCCAATTGGGTCACTGATGCTTGATTTGTTGATAAGTTGTCACCTCGTCAGATTCAGATGTATAAGATAGTTATATTCCAAGTCAAAACATTTCATTTGAACATGATGTTAATAGCAACTTCAATTGATAAAATATGTTTTACTCAATGTTTGAAGACTATGGCTCACGGGAAATCGGTCAGCATTTTGCTGTGTGTTGCACACGCGACGTTTGAAAATGTTGTTTATACAGTGATATTTTGCAACCAAAGGTGGTTATTTGTGACTTAAGTGCTGTTTTTATGATAAAATACTATATTCGTAGGACATACCGAGTTATATACTCTATCGTCATTCGCTATAAAACGTCTCATCAGCTGATGCTGAACATGCTGTTCAACTCTATTGTATCGCGCTATAAAACAGTCTTCATTATTGTCTGCATATATTAAACAGTATACCAGTGCGCACGCATTGGCATATCTGTACATGCTGGTGATCGCGAGCATATAATACAAGGAGCTTATGTATACTACACCAGTATACCCCCACGTGGGTTATCATATATAGCGCTACCAATAATTTGTATATCTTACCCTAATTATATCCTGAATGAGCGAGTACCGGAACATCCAATCCAAATCGATTTGATCGTTTTCCAGAACATCCTGTAAATAATTGAATTAACAAAATTGGTCCTGATGTCCACGACCTCTTACTATGACACATATGTTAAACGTTAAACGACCACAAAATTGCGTACTTATTTCGGTGCTGATGAACCGTACTTATTTCTGTGCTGATGAACTCATTGGAATTTATAGTATCTTCCCAAACAACAAGGCAGCGTTCCAATCCTTCGCTACGCTGGTCTGATCACTGCCATCACGTATAGATAATGTAATATATCCAGCATTTGTTTATGTAAAGACATATTATGGACTTGTTCGGCCGTGTGGAACTGATAAGTTAGTATTCATGCGATATTCCAATACGAATAGTTTTTTTGGTCAATAAACACACCCTTTCAGGCAGAACAATCACTCTTAAGAATTTAACATAAAGGAAATAAAGAGATAATTATGATTACGTTCATTATACCGGAGGAATGTAGCATTCTAATAACATCACCGAAAATAAGAATGTCGCATTCTAATAACATCACCGAAAATAAGAATGTCGGTGTGTGTTGTCAATTTGGATATAATATTTGTAAAAAAAAATAAAAAAAAAAAAAAAATATATATATATATATATCTACATTGAACAAAATCATTCTCCATTTTATTTGGTCACCCTACCGGAGTACGTGTTTCACATCACTTAATGTGCCGGTTAAAATTCATTCTGAATTGATATGGCCAATTTGCAAATGAATAACGACAGTTAAGTTTCTCAGCATAATTCAGAGTGAATTGTAACCGACAAAATTCTTAAATAAACCAGAATAAACCATTAAAAATGTAAGGTTTCCTTACATTCTGTATACATGACGGTTGTGTTCAGACCAGTGTAGCGGTGGGACTGAACTCTGCAATATGCCATGCAATCTGGCCTTCTGAAAACTGCAGGACAGCCACAATAGCTCTCCTTAATCCTTTCTTTACAATAAGTGGATTCTACCATTCAGTTACAAAACTATACATTTGGATGGTCTAATATTCACCTGGAGGGATTATCAGGAAAAATAAGCAGACGACAGATAATACAAGTACAGAATGAGTCATAGTTAATGGAAGGAAATGCTCAGATAATATAATCTAAGTTTTTCTGGTTTGTTTAACTTATTATCTGAACAATTCATCAGTGAACTAACTACTCGTCAATGGTTATTTTGTATAGAAATGATTGTATCAACGCATGTGAGCCACCTCTCCGAGAGTAATTTAAAACCATTCTAGAACATTAAATTGATGAGAATTTAACTCAATTACTGTACAAACAATATGATATTATATAGGGGAAGAACCATACGTGGACCAATTTTCTTTCAATTGAAGGGAATTGGACACATTTTAAAAGTAATCAAGCGACCCCCGGTCGAATCGCAATCCCGAAAATAAAAGAAAATGCTAAATTATCCACTCCGTCCAAAGCTGGATTATTATGGAAATTTATTATTAAAAGGGGTTGCAATATGCGTGCATGTTCCTCGTGTAATCCCACCAGTGATGCCGTACATGGTTATGTCTGCACTAGAAACATGGCATAAGTCCATTTTTCGAAGCCCTAGATATCGTTTCAAGAAACGATTACCTTCATCTTCATGTTATATCCCCTGCGGTTCGACAGACCTAAACGACATTACTCTCAGTGTTTGCCAACACGAATAAGACTTCTCTGTAATCACGGGTTCTATTCAGACTCCGCAAGCGTTCTGTTGTCGTCGTGTCTGGAGATCACGGACAACTAAAGGGACATTGTTCTGCGAGAAGACATTCAATACACGCTCAAGCAGATATTAGGGACTTGCCATGTTTAACCAACCGCCCTCTGCTAACAACTGTAATTGTTCTCATTTGCTTCAACCATGGGCTCTAGTAAAAAAAAAGCATATTGCGGCATTGAATCGTAATGTGCACGCCTCAAACATGCATGGAGTATTTACACGCCTTTGTCATTAATTATTCTGATAGTTAAAACATATCTGTAAAAATACAATTTTAATTATGTATTTTTACTTTTTGAAAGCAGAAATTAATTAGCATGCAGCCGTCAACTTCCCGTATATACACATGCACGGTCTTTAGTATTTATTATTATACGCGATGCAGGGACTCTGTTCTCTGAGGCCATAATACTTACCTGTATTAATAGTCACTACAACTTTATATTTTTGTATTGGAAATTGGAATACACATATATCAGTGAAGGAATGTTAATACAAAACAGAGATACATATTATTAGAAATCAATTGACATTCTTCCAAATCGCTCACTTGTTTCCCACATATTCACTGCCAGCGACAATACTTAAGATTTTAAATTCTTTAACATTTTTCCTATGTACGGCGTATCGGTACGACATCTATAACCTTACAACTACAATTATTATGCCCCCCCCCCCCGATACATATTTATGATGGTAGCGACCCCATTCCACTAGAACCAGGCATCCAGCTTAAAACAGACCGTGCATGGCATCCTCAACACTCCGTAACAGAGAGGCGGCATACGGGATTATGTTGGCTAAGGCTTTTTGAAAATAACATGACTAACAAATCCATATAGGGCATTATAAAATGAAACTAGACACCATTGGTCAGTAATACTTTTGGCGGTATTAGTATCGACGAATACTTATATTCGTTTTTTATTAGGTCAATATTACATAATTTAAGACATAGAGGAAATAAATAAATAGAGGAATGTTTCAGATATTTAGAAGTTACAGTATAGTGTTAAAACGGACAATATAGGTAATAAATGTTATGACATATGTCATCCGAAATCCGAAGTAATCTCCCAACGAAATCTAGCGCACGCAGGTCCGGAAAAAAACATTGTATGCAGCTGTTAATTTAAACCAATATATGGGATATTTTGCTTTCTAATATTTAGTGTACCTCACAGTGAGCGCCATTCAACAATGGCTGGGATAATATAAGCCCAAATTGGTTACTGTATGTATCAGGGTATATGGGGTATATCGGAACTAATTACGTTACTTAAGTGACCTTTATAGTTAGCTTATTAATATCCAAGTATTTATTAGATTTTGAAAAGCACAAGATTACTGGTGAAGCTAGAGTAGAGATACATGGAATGATCTACCATTCTGTATTCTGCTTTGTCTCGCTAATAAACGTCGGTGTTGGAACACCATATCTTACTCATCTATTTCCTGGGCTGTTCAGCGTTTTGTTGGAGTTGGTTAAAGACATATTAAGTGGTTATTTCACGACTTCTAACTGACATTTTACAACTCCAACACTAAAACCATTTGCTATTGCACCAGTAAACTATTATTATCAACAGTGTTAAACAACATTGCCTGTGCGCTTTTGTAGAACACGGCGCTTGCACTATGCGCAACAATGTAATCAGATAGTCCTTCGTCGGAACAAATCACCGATAAATAAATGACAAGGATTTCATCATCGAGAGTTACTTGATATATTACAGAATGGCTGTGTGTTCTGACAATTATGAAACACAATTTAGTGAAATATCTGCGTTGAGCCAGGTATTCAAATCTTACGTAGAACCAAGTCTGATCGGGGGCAATTGCAGCTGTCGAATATGATGGTCCCGCGAGGAAATACAGTATGATATTCGGGCCCCGCGCATTGTTTCAGCTAATATCATAGTGATATACATATATACATGTTCCCTGAATCAAGTGGCAATGTGGTGGGTTGAAATAGATTTATATCTAATATACATGCTACACATATCTTACCTGCAAGCTGCCCTTTGGACAGTATTCAGTCAGAATACACTGATTGGGACCATCTACGCATGCTCCGATAAAACGAACAAAATGGTCATTCGTCATATCTTTTATCTGAAACAATATGAAACGGTGAGCCGTTAACTGGCATGTGCACCCATCAGAGGGTATACTCGTCAGACACAGTGCAACGATCTCGAGAAAAACCAGGATAATGATTTCTGAATTCTGCTCGACACGAGCCCGTTAGCATCTGCCAAAGAAAAGGCCCAAAGCACCAAGCTCTTCAGAAATACAATTATTGGATAATTTCAATGCAATTAGAATCTCTGAAATGTGTTTAAATTAGAAATCACGTAGAATTCTCATTATACCAAAAGGCGGCCTGAAGCCATGAGACTGTTTGAAAATACTACACAATTGGATATGCAAACAGACAAACATTTTCCTAAGTTAGATGTATTCACGATCGTTACGGTTTGCTTCCGTATACAGGGATTGCTCTAATTGGTTGAAATTATACACGACATACAGAAAATCGAAGTTACTTCCCGTATTGATTAATGTTGTATGCAGGGTATCAGACCTCCAGTTACAACAACATAAACAATCTAATTTAACACCGTATATGCTTTGTTATACGGTAAAATGTTGAAAATCAAATATCACATATAAACTAGTCACATAATTACCAAATAATATTTTAACACAATATTTTTGGGTGTTCCTCTGGACTATCAAAACGATATAAAATAAAATCATTGAACATTCAATATCAAAGAAGCAATGGTCCTGCGTGAAGAACTTCTTGTTCCAAACATGCTATTTATATACTAGAATCAAATAAAAGTAGATTTCGTAAAAATTAACATGGAACAAGTAAAACATATTTGAACCGGATTGATAAGTAGATTACTTCACCTCATAACATGTATTTTAAGAATTCATACAAATACGGTCGCATTAATTTTAATATTTTGATTCAAACTGTAGAAAGATGTACATACATATATGTATGTGTGATTATGTGCTATAATACAGTGATTTGAGATTGAAATTTGTCGTCGCATGTCGTACATGTAGAGTGCTTGTATATATACTTCTTTGTAAACAGAAACAACGAAAATTTAATTAAGATACAGTAAATACAATCGTAACTAGCTTCAAATCAGTTGAGTCGTTTACGGTGTCAATGTCCAAACATTTTGATAGTTCCATTTCCAAACTGTTGTGTCATTGATTCAGACCGTATCATACTGAATTGTCGAACATAATTTGTTTCCACAAAGGCCGCATCACAATGTCATATGGTGGAGCGGAGTACCAAATCTGTCAGCACTACAACATATTTCCCACGCCATTACCATATTAATATGATCATACGCAAGCGTAATTAACGAACCAAAGCTAAAACAATCACATAGGGGTTCTGCGTGTAGCGTTTAAAACAATTCTTGTCAAAATCGCTTTATATATTCCCACTAAATAAGATTCACATCCATAAGGCTTATGTTTGGTGGGGTAATTATAAATAGTTATTTATGTTGTCGAGAGTGCGTGACCGAATTCGCGTGGAACTGATTGTATCTTCTGCTTTGCTCATAAGTATGTGCTTTCATTCTATTCAAGAAAATAGGATATATATGGATTATCAGATGCATGTAAGTATGCAGACTTATCATAACAATCAAATACATATTAAATATTATCTTATTTCCTTTCGCACGGTATAGTCTCTACAGAACCATGCAGTATTGATCAACTGCTGTGCATCAGTTGGAAAATAAAGATTTGAGATACACGTAGATCAAACAAAAAAATGATTTTCTGACGTTTATATAAATAGGAGAATGTTGCACGTCGACTGATTTGGGTTGGCCTCTTGACAGCCGATTACGACATTAATGCTTTAAGCCCACCGATCTACTGTACGACATTCGCGCTCCCGAAATTCAAAACAACAGCGTCGTATTAGATAATAATTGGTGACGTCACAAAATCAGATATAGTCTATATACGACCCAAAGCGTCCGGCTTTGGTTCGTTAATATACCTTCCAGTAAAAAAACACCCATGTTCAAGTGGTCCTGCTAATGTGCTGCTGGTCGGTTCTGCTGAATTGCTATATGGTGTGTAGGGCAAGCTGTTATTGTTTCTAAAGTTGTCACTTTAGTGGTGTTTGGTTAATTCGAGCGATTTGGGAAAGAGCTATTATCTGCAGAAAACATTCAAGCGTTTTTTTTAAATATAATACAGCTGCGTTGGTGTTTGTAAAACAAGGTGAATAGCTACCATTCTTATAGTTGATTTGCAACAATTAATACAACCAGCTTAAAATATTTCGCAATATAAATGTTTTTGAATGTTTGATATACATAATGGCTTTTTATAGGTATTCTAGAAGGTATTTGTTCAGATTATCCGATCACCGCGAAAATGAAAACTTCATAAACAAATAACGGTACTTTTTCTTAACAGCATCAGTTTGCACTAACAGAATCATATCAATTCAACAGGACCCAAACGCGTCATAGTACATTAGCAGGACCACTTGACCAGTGGGATAATATGTTCGATGAAATTTAAAATATTTGTTATCACCACCTTATTTGTTTTGAGATCGGCGTTCAAGGCTCGATGCGTTCTCTGTTTGGCTTTCCCAGGTAGCACGATCTTTTATAAAACGAATCTCTGGAACCCGCACGATAGTGCATGGTGATAACCTGTACGTATTGCCAGTGACACGACAAATTAATATGTCCAGGTGTTTGATGCTTTTTAAATGGCTGATGTTATTGTTATACTTATGTAAATGCACCCAAACCTTGTGATTATATTCCACAAGGGTATATAAACATATATGAACTGTACTGCCAACGTCTTCGTGGTTGCACACTTCTTGGTCTATCATCGACCTTCTCAGGCGGTTCATGTTTTGTGTGATGCTTTATTGATAACTCAATCGTTCTATTATGCACACAACGTAGAGCGTCGAATATATGTCAACGAAAACACAAATAATAGTTATGCTGTATGTAACAAGTATGAATCTGTGGGTTCTAATATAAATATGTTTCGTAACCATGCAGTGTGGTAACGGGAACATTTTCTACGAAGTCAAATTCACGAAAACGACATGTGTACACGTACTTACCCGTTTGATCTCCAATAATAATGGTTTTGTGATGGTTATGTTATCTTTTTCTATTTTCTTTATAGCAACAATTTGCCCCTGGAATGATCAAAACTACATAAAAACATCGTTTGTTCACGAAACGCAAATATATCATATGTGATATGCAAATATCACGGATTGCTAATGGGAAACACGTAATGGAACTGCCCAATTCATATAATGTCTCAGTTGTTCAATTGCAGACAACGACCTATTGCGTTGCGTGAGATTGTGAAATTAAATCGTTAACATGCAGAGTATAATTTGTCGGCATGAGTCATACACTAAAAAAGGAAATTACTCCTGTCGATTTCAATATAGATGTAAAATTAATGTGTCTGCCAAATAAACACGTCCTCGTACAAATAGGTTCATATTGGACCTAAATATTCACATAGGTTCATATTGGACTTATTTCAGTCTGAAATAAGCCCAAACTGGTAGTGGACTTTTACCCGTTATTCCATTTTATGGCGCGGTCCACAGAGGAAACACATTATAAAGAGCGTACATCTGCTAAGTCGATTTAGATTCAACTAATTGCCGATAATTGCTTATTTGTGTTGTTAAAATTAGTTCAATAATAGCTTATTCAGGCGAACAGGCTGACCAAATATACGTTGTGTCAGCCAGTTCAGGCAGTCGCCAGCCGGCATGGTTGGTGTGATCCTAAGTTATCGAGTAGGCATCTACTTTGCCATTCTGGCATAAATAATAAAACACTTAAAACTCGGACATGACTCCTGTCGCTTTAGGTCTAGATGTAAAATGGATGTGTCTGCCAATTATACGAACTTCCTTATACACAGACAACGGAGCGGCGGAGTATTGAATTACATGCTAATTCTCGTCAGCTTTTTCCCAAATCATAGACTGTATATGGTATAAACGCCAGGGACAAAGTTATGATATTTAGGATAGTAACCACATGCACATTAATTAATTATGCAATGTTATTGGTAAAGGCTATAACTAACTAAATATATTGCTAGCATATTTTCTATTACTAATGTCAAGTTATACTTATGTCAAGCTATGCCAGCAACAAAGTTAGCGTTGACACTGTGCATGTCCTCATCTTATGGATAAGTTATGGTTATGAGGTTACATATATTCAAGTTGCATAGTTCGTCCCAATGCTATCTTCAAAACTATCACCCCTTTTACTGAATAGTGCGCATAACTGAATTACACTGTGGAAAAATACCGCATTCCTAGCATACATTGTGCTATAATTTTTATGAAAGACTCTATATCATATATCTTTACATTAAATTGTCGTAATTTTACATCAAGGTGTAATCAATCTGCCAGAGATTCGCGCTTTGGGATACTTTTACTATTCAAATTTGTTGGCAGCAAATTTGCCGTAAAATTACGATAATTGTAACAGTTTAGCGATAAAGGACCCAAATGGAACATGCCCACAACAATTGACTCACCTTATAGTAACCGGTTTTGGTGAATAGTTGTCTATTACCGACGTCGCTAAGATGGACCGCTATGGTATCCCCTGATATTGAAGATGTGTTGGAATAACGCTGCAAAAAAGATAATTGTTTGTTAAAGGCCCACTTAATTTTAAATTCTAGGCTGCGATTATTTCTTTGCTGAGACATCGATATCAGTTTTCCATGAAATGTATCCAAAACTAGGAGGAAAATAATATATTCCACAAAACTAGGAACCATCTCCGTCCTAGATTAAGAAGCGTCGATCAAATGACAAAAAAATAGATCACTTCGGCTTTACATATCATCATTTTAACTTAGAATTATGTGAGCATTTTCAATACAAAACAATGCTTGTCATTCATTTCCTTATATGGTAAAAACGAGGAGAACTGATCTCACTGCTGTCATTGTACACTCTTAAAACATTACGTACACCAGAGCACCTACGTAGGTACTGAACTTGTCCCGTGGGGAGTACCAAATTGTTGGTAATCTGCGGTACCAAATATTGCTGGTACTCTGGAGTACCAAATATGGTTCTCTAGAGTACCACATATTGTTGATACTCTAGAGTACCAAATATCTAGGTACTCTGGATTACCTGTCCATGTACCATGGAGTACCAAATATCAAGACAGGTACTCTAGAATACACGCTTGGGTAATCTGGATTACCAAATATATAGGTACTATGTGGATAACCTGCCCAGGTACCAGCACTCGAAATTACGAAACATGTCTGACGGCAAATTCAACAATGTGGCATGTTATATTCCAAATGGTGTCATGGCGTTTATACATCGAATTAATTCAAAACCTCGATCGAGGTTCTTCGAGATCATGTTATCAGTTACATGAACTCCCTTGCATAGTGCAAAATGAAATAAACCGAATTATATTACTTTTATAAGTATAGATCCTTGATCGTATTTTTGTACTTAATTTAAGGTTTAATACCTAGGTTTCAGGATTTCCATTACCTGTTACCTGTACGTGGAGTAACATTTGTCTGAATATCTAAAATAATAGGCCAAATTTCTTAATTTGTGTGTAATAATATTAAATTAAACATTATAAATAAAACATCTTAAAGGTACGGTTGGCCTTGGCGGTGGGTATCCTGTGAAAATATTTCCACCCGTCAAAAACCGCCACAAACAGAAAGAACATCAAAATGTAGACAGACTTTGTCCGTATACAAATAAGAAATATCGCATAAACAGTATGTTATTGTCAAATGTTTGACCATTGTTATGTAAACAAAAGCATAAAAAGTTACTTTTCTGGTGTTTGTTTATATTATGATGGTAAAAATAAAGAGCGTTCTTTGTTGGTGAATTCCTGATATGGAACTAATAAAGAGCGTTTATGCCATTTATGTGTGATTAGCCAGTAGCAATGTGCTGTCTTCTGTAACAGCTATCAGGCTCTTGCTTAGGTAAAATATAGTAGGTCTTTATGATAGCATGCTGTTTACGTGATGGTCATGGTATATATGAACGAAACTGTATGCGTTTTAATGTTTTTTCTGTTTACGGTGATTAGAACAAATATGAATATTTTCGACAACTAAGGCCTCACGTGCCTTTAAACAGGTCTCGGTGAAACACTAATCGATCTACAATAGCCCGATAAATGAAAAGCTGCTATGGGATAAATTGCAAACCTTTGCGAATCGCAAACTACTTTTAGATAAATATATGCGATTTGGTGCAAAGGTTTTCGATTATTCGCAATGGTTTGTGATTTAATGCAGAAATTATGATAATGCAGGATAATCAGCTATTTGGTTGCTCAAATGATAATTTTCTCAAATTTAGGGGGGGGGGGGGGGTGGGTGTCCAAAACTGACCGGAAAAAACTTCCTGAAACGGAAAAAAAAGGGTGGGTGTCCAAAATTGCCTGGAAAAAAAGTCCGGAAACAGAAGAAATTGGGTGGGTGGGTCCCCCGAGGCCGGAAAAAATTAAAATGATCATACGTGCCTGGAAATATTTTCCGACCCCCCCCCCCCCTGCCCACCCCCCCTAAATTTGATAAAATTATCAATTGAGCAACCAAATAGCTGATTATCCTGCATTATCATAATTTATTGCGCGATATTTGAATAGAACATTGCATAATGAGATAACGATACTATTTGAATTTATCATATAAGTGTCATTAATCAAGAAATGTGTCAACATAATCACATTTCAAGGGATATATAGGCAGATTGCCAAAGTTTTTAACATTAACATTCATTTTCATAGTATATAGTCACATGATCTAGTCACATAATCACATTTGAGTATTCTACATAATACAAGGTACCAGTACAACAAATTTCAGAGTATTTGATATTTGCTATGTGATATACAGTAATGCCCTAATTAATCGACTCCATAACCACAGCAGAATAGTAGGTAATTTTTCAGGATTTAGTCGGAAATATGGCTTGTTGTCATTCATCGGAAAGCTCTCGGGGAGAGCTTTCCGATGAATGACAACAAGCCATATTTCCGACTAAATCCTGAAAAATTAATCATTATTCTGCTGTGGTTATGGAGTCGTTTAATTAGGGCATTACTGTATTGCTGGAATCAAATTGTTTATCAAAACATGTGGAAATACAACTGTTCATCCCAGTTCATCCCAGTTTGAAGAATAATGCTAATACCAAACATAACCATGATATACCCGCGCTACTCTTCTTGGGGCATCTCAGAAACCAGAACTGAGGAAATATGTTATAGCGTGCAGGAACTAAATGGTTTCCCATAGGCGACAGTGTTAACGTTTCGGCCAAATTCGCTGAATTGAAGCCTGCAGGCCATACCAGTGATGTTTCACCAGCTAGATTGACACCAGTTGATCACGAAAATGCAAGAAAAATCATAGGTCATGTGTTTACTTTTTAAAATAAATCCCCAAATGTACGACAGGGCTATCTCACAGCCAAATTTGATCTGGAAAAACCCAGATCTACAACAGCTAGTTAAATACATTTCCCGCTCACAAAAATCCGTTCCCCCATTCATTCACCAGTTTAAATTATTTAGATATTATGTACAAATCAAATAAACGCGATGTCATCCTTTAATAACGTGTCGCATGTATCAGGTGAAGGTCATTCTTCAGTTACCTTCACCTTTAGCATTCCACGGTGTACTCGCTCCCCGACTCCAGAACACATTTAGCTCCCTGATTCCTGCAATGGCAGACTGGTAGCCACTGCCTGAAGTAATAGGCTTCGTAATAATTGGGAATAATATGGATGGATAGCCCAATTTCACTTCTTTTTTGCTCACGATATCAGTGACGATAAAATCTTCGTTACTGTGATTAACATTACAAGCTGATCCACATTAACATGGAAAACAATGTGAAATTGTTCAAGCTGGCCCGACTGGCCTTCAATTTATTTGTTAAGATTTTATGTTTTACGTTGTCAAAAGTCTATTTTATTCCATTATTTATTATATCTTTATTTCCATGTCACATATGGTCAAGTGTGCTTTCATTTTATTACTTATTTTCAGCTGAGTTCTGCATAGTTATTCTTATTTTGTTGTATCAGTAGATGGAATCCTGATTAAATTTTATTTTTCCAATAGCGCAGTTTCTAGTTTTATCAAGTTGAATTTGGGTTATTGTTGGCCATTGTGCAACTGATCCAACTTCTGATAACCTCTATATGTAGTATAGCATTACTATTAACTATATATGACCCGTTTCTGTTCAAAACACATCAAAATAAGACTCAATAGCAGGAATGGAAAAAAAATTGTCATATGGAAAAAACTGCTTTTTGGACCCAAGAGACACCCACCCACCCCATCATACGTGCCTGGAAATTTTTTCCGACCCCCCCCCCTGGTATCACTCCAATTATGTAAAAGTAATTTTAATTGGCATACTTGTTTTGGTCTGAAATTGTCCAGGCACAGGTGTGAAATTATCCAGTCACTCACATGTGACATGTGCACTTCATTTATTGATGCATACTAGTGGGTGCACATCACATTCGTGTATGACAACGATATACTCAGTAACAGTCACAGATAGTTCGATTGAAACATTCAAGACAGTTATTTACTACATGATCCTATCCTTATTCCATTCAATGAACACATTCTATAAATTGTGATATTAAACGTTCATTTAATAACAGGAAATTTACTGAACTCGTTTTGTAAATTCCGCTATGAACTGGGACTCCTTGTGGATCCTCTATATAGCAAACCCCGTAACAACATAATCCGTCGGTTTATGTATACCGCTGTTAATTAATCGACCCCTTAATGAGTATGAAATTGATAATGCAATCGCGAATGTCGGTCAGTGAACAACTTGTTGTATAAACAGTAAACAATTTATTAATTGAAATACCGGTATTGTTATGTGTGTAGTTAACTCAGCCCTCGAAATAAGCTACGGCAAAAGGTGATGCCGTAGAAAAAGCCATAGAAGCCAATAAAGAATTTACGGTCACTGCGATACTATTCGGGCCACTCCCTAATGGCGCTTCTGGTGCATATATCGAAAGCGATAAAACATGCGATATTAGTTGTTCACCAAAAGTGATATAATATCGCAAGTTTAGGCGAGCACCTTTGATGTTAAATTTTGGCGTGCAACTAATGTCGCCCATGTTGTCGCTTTCGGCGAGCGACCGAAGTGCCATTAGGATGAGACATAATAATATCATGCATTTATAAAGCAATGCCGTATAACTATAAGAAAATTGTCAAGCGCGGTGATACCATTCGACCGTGGTTGAATGGCGGTACAACCGCGTTCATTAACGGCCTACAACCTTACAACCAGTCCATGCATACATCACAACACTATAAATCAGAAGGCATATCAGTTCGTCGCAGACTCCGTAGAAACATTCAAAACAATGTTCAGCAGATTCCGTAACTGGACGATGATTTTGGGACACGGTTCTCGACTCAACTCGTAGACATGGTCACACATATGTTTCGATGAAAATAGATGATTATGATGTGTCATGGGTGACTGATCTGTGTCCATATCGACACACCAATTCCGACTAAACTTTCTCGGTTTCTACGTTGTTGTTGATATTGTCCTGTACAAATCGATAGTTGTTGACATCAATGCTTTGGGAAGTTATTCTCGTGTCAGTACCAAGTGTAACAGCATTGGCTTGGAATGTTGTGAACAGTGACAGTCGAACTAACAACTCGAAAATATCAACATCGACCGTTTTTTTGTAGCTTAGCAGCTTCTCCGGTCCACATTCAGACCCAAACCAAGCAGTGTTGACATTATTCCAGAACATTTACAATACAAAAAGTAACTATTTGATCAAATTTCGCCAAAATTTCGCCAAAATAAAAACTATTTATCATTTCAATTTTCACAGAAAAATACGCAATCAACGCTGTTTCAGAATGCAAAGTTTCGTATATACATGTATGGTGCTACATTCTAGAACTAACTTTATGTTTCATTATATATATGAAGTCAATTATATATGGTTTATATTCGAGAAACTCGATGCATAAGTTGGAACCACCATACAAACTCACCCCGTATATGACATACCCAAGGATATTAATCACCCCAATCAATCATTATAATGTAAAGTCAGATACATGTATGTATTCATGGCGTGAATAAGATAATAGTAAAGGTGGCAAATATAGTAATGCCCTAATTAATCGACTGCTTAACCACAGCAGAATTATGGGTAACTTTTCAGGATTTAGTCGGAAATATGGCTTGTTGCCATTCATCGAAAAGCTCTCGGAAATATGGCTTGTTGCCATTCATCGGAAAGCTCTCCCCGAGAGCTTTCCGATGAATGGCAACAAGCCATATTTCCGACTAAATCCTTAAAAGTTACCCATAATTCTGCTGTGGTTAAGCAGTCGATTAATTAGGGCATTACTGTAGCTAGTATGATATTTTAGTATTTAATTATCATCGGAAATCAAATGTTCTGTATTGCTCGCCTCACGTCCATTTAGGGGAGCTATTCGCAACTCTCATAGGGTCCCTTTCGTTGGAGCTCATATGCACTCCCATGCAATTATGTTATGAAGAGGCCTGTGAATTATCATACAGCTGGAATTTCGTTATTTGCACAATAAAATAATATATAATTACACAAAGACTCAATAGTTTCATCAGTACCCAACGTGCAGTACAACAATACACCTGATCACATACATGCATTGTTTCTTTTATATATTGTGTTACTCGGTGTGTTTACGGTGTTATTGATTTGTACAACATCTGTATATCTGGCTCTTCGTTGATATGGTGGAATAGAGACATCTCCCTCTGTCCAAATATCGTATGGCAAATGAAACTAAATGTCCATTATGGCACACTGTTTGTATGATGTATTGTCATTACTGGTCATGTGCTTTTCTGAGAATATCTATCATTGTAATACTAATAATATCTGTGATGGGTTTACTATTGTAGTTAGTTACTCCCATAAATCAGATATGAGCTCCTGAATAAATCCCGATTTCGAAAGCAATCAAATGAAGTATTATATAGCCTGGAGTTGTTCGTTCTAGTGCAGCTACACTAACATGCATTGATGGGGATACTATTATTATCTTTTGATTAATTCCCCGTGCGTGTTATTAAATAAGGTAAATAGAGATAGTCACTTCCTCAAATCCATCTGAACACAATACGCTGAAATAATTGAATGGGTGTGTCTAACTTATTGCCTGGTATCCGCCGTCCACTCTGATTATTTCAAAAACTACATTATATAGGGCCGTCGCGACCTCACAATGTTATTCCGATTTAGTTTTTCTAACTTGCCCATCAAACGCAATAGTATATAAGATATATACTCTTAAGTTCACAATTTATACCATTTTCAATTAAAATTATCAATATAGTTAAATTATTTAACATTTAACACCAACCAGCAAACCTGAAACTACATATGCCATCATATTTTCTTATTGTATTATTGATTGAGGGGCAGCAGGAAGACGGCCAGTAGGTCATGCTGCTCCTGTACGATACCATTAATTCATATATCAATGCTTTGTTATCTATTCTTATCTATTGTACAAATAAACATCTACATCTACATCTACATCTAGCAGCAATAACATGTTGTATTATATTTTCTATGCATATATCCAACATGGGTCCTGCGATATAACCCCATTGGGTCACTGCATTAACCGCCTGCGATAGCTTTTAGGAAGATGCTGTCATTGTAGTGGGTGAATTAATTTGATTGAAGAACATGATCAACATAACATAGAAATGCATGCATATAGCATATGTATAGAGTCTGGAATGCTTAGTATGGTGGTCCAAACAGTCGTATGGAAAATGAAATTATGTGTCCATTATGGCACGCGGTATATAAGACGTAGTGCCATTACTGGGCATGTGCTTCGCTGAGGATATCTATCAATTTAATACTAATACTATCTGTGATGGGTTTACTCTTGTGGATAATTACTCCTATAAATCAGAAGTGAGCTCCAGAATAAATTACGATTTCGAAAGCAATCAAATTAAGTATTATAGCGCCCGGAGATTTTCGTTCTAGTGCAGCTACACTAACATGCATTGACGAGGATAATATTATTATCTTTTGATTAATTCCCCGTGCGTGTTATTAAATAAGGCGAACAGAGATAGTCATTTCCTCAAATCCACATGAACACAATACGATGAAATAATTGAATAGGTGTGACTGGCTGCAACAACATGTTGTATTATATTTTTTATGCAGAAATCCAACTTGGGTCATGAGATATAACCCCATTGGGTCACTGCATTAAACGCCTGCGATAGCTTTTGGGAAGTTGCTGCCATTGCAGTGAGTGAATTAATTTAAGAACACGACCAACATAATATAGAAATGCATGCATATAGCATATTTAAACGGAGTCTGGAATGCTCAGTATACATGATTGTCCTAACAGTCGTATGGAAAATGAAATTACGTGTCCATTAAGGCATACGGTATATAATATGTAGTGCCATTACTGGGTATGTGCTTCACTGAGGATATCTATCAATTTAATACTAATAAAGTAATAATATATTTTATGGGTTTACACATTGTAGTTTACTCCCATAAATCAGAAGTGAGCTCCAGAATAAATCCCGATTTCGAAAGCAATCAAATAAAGTATTATAGCACCCGGAGTCTTTGGTTGTAGTAAACATACACTAACGTTGACGAGGATAATATTGTTATCTTTTGATTAATTCCCCGTTCGTGTTATTAGATAAGGCAAATAAGAGATAGGCACTTCCGCAAATCCATCTAAACACAATACCAGACAGGGTAAACATAGAATTTGCAAGTAAATTCATAATTAACGTCATTTTATTTGATTTGCGGCATTGGCATTTCATCACAGCTTACATCCGGTACGCTATAGAGCCGCTCTATATTTAATTTAGCACCATCAGCGGTTGAAATGAACCTCATCTATCCACATTCAAATCTGCAATTAAGCTATGTTCTGAATTAACACACAAGATTTATATCATCTTAGTTGTTCAAACACGATTAAACCTATGACAAACACTATATAACGGGGAAATCATATAATCGAGTTTAGGTAATGGGGACCGCGACCGACTGGTGCCTTTGTAAGGCTGTATGCAACACGAATCGGAAACATGTATAGACATTGCATATGCAGTAGTCCTCCCACATTTTTATAACGATACAATTGAACGCCAACGGCCGGACACCGTTGCAATGCATGACGTGCCTGTTGAAATAAACAGTATCATAGAAACAGTATCATAGAAACAGTATCATAGAAACAATATTTAACGCCCGGATTGAGAACTCCATATATCCATCGCAAATTGTTCATTCATTAGGTATATAATAATAATAATTAACCGTTTAATATATACTTTTATTATATGCTTCTCCGTTAAATAGTGGGAAATCAACATATCCTCGCGCAAATACGCATATAATCGACTTATAATGTGAAATAGGTTTATAAATGTGAATATTTGATTTTGAAATACGCAGATAATGAAGTCATATCCGTTATTTCTTTTTATGGCGCGGGCCACAATGAAAACACATGTTAAAGATCGTACACATGCAAAGTCATGAGTTGGCTTATTCGTGTCATTGTCCGCACACAATATGCTTAGAATCGCCACATTAAGAGTCGATAGTGTGACTAAAACGCTCTCTAATTCAGCACATTATCGACTCAAAATGAGGCGATTCTAATCTGATTATCTACCTAAATCACTATTATTGTTGTAACAATGGCCAGGTCGAGTCTATAAATAAATGCAGTGCGGGATTCCGGAAGTGACGGAGGAACCGGCACATAAATAGGCTGATCGAAGTCCCGCAGCTCAGACCGAAACAACAAGACTTATTGACAACACCTGTTAATTTCATTGCTGATTATTGATGATTTATGATCCATTGCCGTCGACGTTTATTCCACATGTATGATTTGTGAGTATTATATTTCTATTATATTATATTGTAAGCTATTAACATGTAGCGCCTAAGATTTACAATACTGACGTTTGTCGTTAATAATTGACGATATTTTGCGGGAAAATTGAAATATGTAAATTACCCCAATTTCCACGTGTCTCGCCGTGGTTCCTCTATTGCCTTGTAACTAAGTGTTTTTTCACTTTCATTACTAATACCATGCCTCTTTCAATGGCTTCTCATGGCTTTGTTCGCTTGGCATGCTACTAGTTTTTTCGTTTTTGTTGGGAAAGAGTGTTGGAAAAAGTTAGGAATTTTCGAAATGAAAATTTTTGCGTAAAAGTTAGTATTTTCCACGAGCCTTCAAGAGTGGAGAATGTTGCTTTGTAATTTTCGTAACCTTTAATCACACCATTGTACAACCAGGTGTCCTGCTTAGTATAATATTCCCAATATTCGAAATGTTATTGAAGTGAAATTTCTTCTCGCCTAACTTGCCACACGCATTGTTATCGCTGGAAAATCATACGTTGAGTTCTAACAGGTTTTCCAGTGGGTGTAATTTCTTAATCATTGATACTCGAAATTTATGTGACAGAAGAAGACGGAAGATGGAAACTATTTCGCTCTTGTTGTAGTTTTACTGTTATTGTTTCGCGTATTGTGTATTTTGAATTAAATATTCTTCATTAATTAAGTATGAAAGTTATGAAATTTGGAATGTTCTCTACTGGGAATTGTTGGTAGAATTGCTTAGCAAAATCCTAGTGAACATTTTCCGGTGTTAAAACCAATTAGTAAAATCGGGACAGAATTTGTATACATTCGGCAGGTAATGCTGATTTACAGACTCTTCCACGTGTCAGCCCTCCTATAGCGGCTGATATTCTTCACAATCGTCGGGATGTGTCATACTTGTCAAAAAACGACTTGGCACAAATCCCACGTTCATAGAAGTGAAGAGCATTGGGATCTCGTTGATCTTAGATGACCAGCCTCTGGGTTTGAGGTTAATAATCGGTTCCAATGAGATTCGAATGGGAAACATTATTATAATTTGACAAGGGGAAAGCAAATGATTATACCTGTACATGTAGTAACCCTACCGGTAAAAATCAGTCATTTGTTAATAAAAACTGTAACGACCCCCACTACCTACAATTGGTGAGCCATGATCTACGTGAACGCGTAATGGGTTTAAGGTTGACGTCAATACTGCTGATCTCATCGAATTAACTATGGTCCCAGATGTTGATTTTCAGAATGGAATATAAAGTCAACATTTTATATGTAATATTAAACAGGGAAACTAGCTGACAAAATGGTACCCTTTGAATGATCGCCTTAACACAGGGCTCCAATTGGAAAGGGTAAACTGAGAGCAGAGTGGCTACCCCTGTTGAAACTAAGTTTGTGAATTGGCAAAGATACCCCCCCCCACAATATTTGGGCCTCAAGCAACTTGTTTATTCCCGTCGCTCAATGCAATTGAATAAATCAAGCCATTTAATTGGCCTCAAGTAAATATGGGGCCTCAAGCAACTTTCCAGTTCTCGTGGCTCAAAGTATTCCCCGAGTTCCTGCCATTGGGCCTCAAGCAAATATTGGGCCTTAAGCAACTCTCCAGTTGTTTTTGTGGCTTAATGTATTTCAGGGAAATTGTCTGTTTGATTTGTGCTTCAAGCAACTTTGGTTGTTCGCGTGGCCGAAGTTCAAAGCATTCAAAGATTTCCAGCCTCAAGCAGTTTCGGTTGTTTCTGGGGCATAATGCACTCCAGATTCTCCTGGTTGCCATGCATATACCTAGCACTGTCTTATTGGAGAAATCAGTGTTTTCTAATTAGAGGTGTTCCTAAAACATGCATTTTTTTTAGAGAATCTTGGAGAACTTTTCAAAAGTTAAAATTTAAATTTTAGTATGTTCTGCTTGGAATTGTTCATAAAATATTTAGCGTTCTCATAAACATATTGAATATATTTTATGGGAAATGGTTGATATTTTGGTTACCGTTTTTGTAGAGTAAAACATGCTAGCCTTTCTTGTTGATAACAATGGGGAAAGTGTTATAAATTTAGATAAAATAGATGTTGATAAGATATTGAGCAGTCTCCATTTAGTCTAAACTATGGGAAATTGTTGACAATAGTATTTTATTTAGCATTTTCGTAGGGAAAACTTACTTAGCTCTTTCTTATTGAAAACATGGGAATGGGTTGGTAAAAATGCTTATCAATTTTCTATTAGATAAATTTTGGTAAAAATAGTGTTTTCTATTGGGAGATGTTGATAAAATAGAGAGCAGTTTATATTAGCATAAATTCTAGGGAACCTGTTGATAACTATTTTATTTAGCGCTTTCATAGTCCAAAATGGTTGGAGGAATTTCCAGAATAATTTATAGCTTAATAATTATGGGTCAATATGAGGGTTTTCATAGTGAAAACATATACCCCATGTTGGTCCCCGCCTAGCCGCTGAGATAATTCAGCTATGATGGCAAATAACCTTGGATATTTAAGCAATCCAAAGACCAGTTAGCATTGATCGACATCAATCGCCCCGCTGAGGGTTCCTTAGCTGAAAACTGGTTTATGGGTATTGGCCTATCTCAAATATGGCTCCAACGATGGAAATGACTACTCGGTATGTGGCACCAGCAAATTTGGTTGTTTCAGTGGCACAAGGCGAGCTAGGGTTCCATTCAAGTGGGACACAAGCAGCTTCGGCTGTTTCCGTGGCCCAAGCTATTATTAGCCTGACCCCATTGCACCATCTGACCGGCTGTTACTTTTGGCGGACCTTTTAAATGGTTTCAGCCAAGGGTTACGGCATCGGCACCATATACCTTTAATGGCCAAGCGCCTGCTGCAATTACTGTTAATTCGAAAGTTGTAGCACCGGTACCCCAGGCCACATATATGCCAATGAGTGACGTTGGATCTTAGCAGGACACATGCACCCGAGTGGCGAATACCTCCCGTGCAAATTGTTCCTGTTTCCACCCAGGCTACCATTTTTGGTAACTAGTACTATGGTAACCTGATACAACAGGTCCATAAACCTTTTTGGCCAAGCGCCAGCTACTGTCAATGTCAGTTCGACAGTCGTGGCTCCAGCACCTGTACCACCAAATACATTTGCACCCACCAATAGTTACATGTATACTACACCCTAGCAGGACACATGCACCCGAGTGGCAAATGCCTCCCTTGCAAAAATATTCCTGTTTATACCCAGGCTACCACTTCTGGTAACTAGGGTAACCTGTTACAGCAGGTCCACATCTATCATTCTCATATCATATACCATCACAACTCAGTATACCAGCACCACCATATCGTACATATCATACAGGTTATACTATCATAAAGCTGGTTCTCAGAACAAATGTTGCCATAACAGCAAAGTAGCCAGCCATCATATCCATATTTAATAGGCGACGGAATACGCCAACCCATGTTGTCAGGAATATGATGCGGTTCAAACTGATGTTGGTCAAACTGATGTTGGTCAATTCATGCTGCCACTCAAGCTGGTTAACTGGGCCCTTCCACCCATGGTGTCACGGATATGGTGCGGCACAAACTGGTGTTGGTTGGTTTCAACAACACCAACCCCAACCAAATATATCTGGTGGGGGTACCTATCTACCGCCACCAGGCCATCCGTGGATGCCAGACCCCGGTGTTAATCACATATCACCAGCCTGTGAGTTTACACACGGGTACCCCCATATTCCGCCAGTCACCCCCTTGGGAGACATGGTGATAATAGATTGCCACTCGCATCAGAATGATTTTCCTCTGATGGTAGTGATTCATGGCAATCATTTAGACTTAAATAAACATTACTATTGGGAAACTCAAGTGTAGCGAAAAAATATATGGCCTCCATTGGAGATTCCATGCTTCTTCGGATGGAGTTTCTCACTATAAATGATGCAAATATTGGGGCTAATAAGGGTTCTATCTTTCTGGGAAAAAAACACAAAAGTGTCAAAATTTCTAGAATTATAGTCGCTCAACAAATTATTATACCCCGAGTCGGTTGTGTTGCTACAGTGCGAAGCTGTCCATTATTAGCTGATTTTACTATTTAACTAAATGCACATAATAGTGAGTATATTCTGCCAATTTTGCACTTGGGGTATGACGACCCAAAAGTATGTTTTATACAATGTGTTGGTAAAGCCATCAAAGTTGAAGGGATTGAACACCCATCCTGTCATCCTTGCCCAAGCCGGAAATTATTCCGGTTGGATTAGCACTTCAAGGAGCCTCTCCAAATTGGGTCTCTGGGAATGGCGTGGAGGGGAAGTCGACCCCCTCCGGGGTATTTGCAGAACTATATGTGAGTGTTCCTCAAGATTAATTTCAGGGTTTGATATAGCACATATGTATGGTTGTTCTTAACAATGGACGAGTTGACTTAACATAATCTTCATGCTCGTTAAATTAATCAGCCTGAACGGTTGTTTATCTATCCCTGTTTTGGGTATATAATATTATAAACTTAATTATTTAAAATAATGGCTATTTCTCAATTTATAAATACATAATCTAAATTTGATAATGTGGTATAAATAAATATATAAATGAATGTTATTAACTTGATCTAATGTACAATGTAATTGTACTTATTTATCATGCAATTTTTTTTTTATATATAGATGTTTATAAAATTAATAATTCTGTATACTTGTTCAAATGTGTATCATTCTTGTTCTTCAATATAGCTATTCAACTATATTACAATTTTATAATGTTAATATGATTATATAATGATTATAATGATCAAATAATTCCGCCATGGCTAATTATGTAAAGGTTTATATCGCTTCCATGACATGGGAGAAAGCACACTTGAATTATTTTCGATAAAATTAATCGCTCAATTTTAAAAATAAAATGGGGTGGAAAATGTAGTGTGTTTTATTATAACATATCAAAATTGTTCCACGGTGAATGCAGAACAAGTTATGTGTGTTGATTGATAGTAATATCTGAGATGCGGTCCGCTCATACTACTTTTCTTATCTTTCAGTAAGAGTGAAGTATGAGTGATATTGATATCATGGTGGCATCAGAGGATGACACCTCCAGAGATTCAGTCAATCCAGGACTGCCAGTCCAACCATCAGACAGTTCGTCTGCAGCTGAGAAGCTTGAAACGTCACATGAGGACACCTCCACACCTCCCGTTGGTCTACCTGTAGGACCGCCAATATTTACAGACAGTTCGTCTGCAGCGGGATGCGTGGACGATACACCAAACCTGTCAGGTATGAATTTATTGCCTGATAATGATGGGTCAGACCATAATCAAATGTCAGTTACTGATGTTCAGCACTCAATAGAAGAGCTGCTTGGTTTAACCGTTCCTAATGCCATTTCTGACAAAGCGGTTGATAATTCTGAGATCATTGATCTCTTCTATCCGAGTTTCTTGGACAATATTGCTACTCCTTTGCCTGATGTTTCAGTTGTGGAGCCAGTAAGGACTCCATCGGTTGAGAGCATGCAGGTAGATGTAGTTGATTTGTCAGATAGTCAACCAAGTTTGACTAAGGATCTACCTGATAGTCCTCTTGGGGAAACCAGTTGCACCCAAGGGATAGATATGCAGGTGGATCCCAACTTAAACTTGGATAATATCCCAGTAAATAGTCATCCCTTAGGCCTATTAATTGATGAGGCTTTTAATCCTCCCACTCGCATTGTTGAAAAACAATGTGTCAGATCTAATTTCACTAATGACACTGAGAGTAATCCAGTTGGCCTCCCAAATATTAACGTGCAGAAAGTTAGGTCCTCAGTGTCGCCAATTTCACCAGCCTCAATTAATAACTCAATGTCAGACATATATGGTCAAAGTCCCCCGCAACCTCAAGATCGGTGTGTGTTCAGGGATTGTGAGCAGCCGATTAAAGGTCAGCAAAGGCACCATTTTTACAGCCAACATGTAGAACCTTGTTGGTGGCAGTTTGACACGTACCCTGGGCCTATCCCTCCGTTTTCCGAGTACAAGTCCGAGAAGACTTAAATAACTTTGCTCGGATTCTAATTCCATCTGCTCGGGAGCTGGGTGAGCAGGAATTGCTTAACCAGTTGCGGAAATTACTCAATGATCAGTGGGACTACCAGGCGATTCCAGTGCCGTGTATTCTGGGGACAATAGCACTTCGGAATATTTCCATGTTTGGCACTGACCTGGGGGTTACCCCTCCGAAAAGCGGGAACAGCATATCGCCCTACATTACGTCCAATGCATGTCTCACTCATTGGCGTGTTTTAGCTGCCATACTCAATAGACTGCCAGCCAAAGATATTAACTTATTTCAACAGTCTAATTCACATCTTTGGTTAATTGATATAATGCGGGAACGCATCCAAAAGGGTCGAATTGGGGAATTGGCATTAAAGGAGGCTCGAAATAAAGCGTCGGGGTTAACAAAACCTGAGCATGCCCCTGATGCATTGTCGGCAGCTTGTATGATTAATGACTTCTACCTCACAGAGCACCAAGTTGTAATCACTCAGGCCATGTCTGTCAAATCCTCTTCCATTTCAGGGGTTAAACCGGTAGAAGGTCCAACACCAAGGCCCAGCCGGAAAGAGAGGCGAAGGGCGCGATATAAAACAATATGTATCGCACGACAGCAGAAGCTTTCTGAGCGGAAACTGTACCATTCAGTTCCCGTTGCTCCACCGGAGCCTAAGAAACTCAAACTTTCTACCTCATCCTCCACCGCAGTGCCTGTCACCTCCTCTCGGGACACTGTGCTAACCTCATCCTTCTCCGCAGTGTCTTACAACCACCATCAGGGCACTGTGCACAAATCACCCTCCCCCGCAGGGCCAGTCACATCAACTCGGGGCCCTGTGTCTACCCCATCATCCACCGCCGTCTCTTCCACGGTGTCCTCCCTTCCAATACCACCACTCATCCAGTCGCCTCCCATCCTACCCAGACCCACTTACAAGGCAGTGTTAACTTCCATGAAAAAGGTTCTTGCACGTCAACCCGTCATCACCAAACCAAAACTAACCGGGATTGATTCTCATTTTCATTTAGACCGCATGTGCTCGAGTCATAAATTGAACCCCAAAACCACTGCTTCGGAGGCGATTAGTCTGACTAATGTCCACGTTTCCTCTGCCGTCACTGTCATCGCTGGCGTGCAAGTATTTTGTGATCCGGATACTTATCCAGATATTCAAGCTTTACACTGTAATCCACAGTGGAAAGTTGCGGTAGGGTGTCACCCCAAAAAGTTTCGCAAGTTACTTGTGCCGTCGATGATGGAGAAGTTTAAGGAGCTTATAAATCATCCTGCCGTAGCTGCCGTCGGGGAGTCTGGGCTTGATCGCTCCATTAAGCTCTCCGATCGAGATCTCCTGATGCAGGATGCCATTTTTCGGCAAATTTTACATCTGGCCCGTCCCACCAACAAACCTATAATTTTGCATCTAAGAGGGCCCTCTGACCAACATATGAGTTCGGATGTGAGTTTCACTGCTTTAGATGCAGTACGCATCGTAACCCACAAGGATCAAGTTATCCACTTCCACTGCTTTTGTGGATCTAAACCAATGGTGGATTCTTGGTCTTATCACCAGCCCAACACTTCGTTCGGGTTTACAACAATTTGTGCTGGATTTAATGACGTCCAGCGGGAAGCAGTTCGAGCCATTCATCCTTCCAAAATTCTTCTGGAGTCGGATGCGCCCCATTTCGGGTCTGTGGGCCGAGCTTTCACTTCCCCCGCCGTCATCGGTGAAGTGGCTGTGTCATTAGCACGAATCCAGGGTACAACCACAGAGGAAGTGTTAGCGCGCTCTACACAGAACGCCCAACGAATGTATGGCATTCAGCCAATCCGCCAGTAAAATTACCACATCAATACAACCTACACTTAATTTAGCGGATCGGGCATTCCAAATTATTTTTCCGGCTTTTTGGTCAGTAGAAAACATTCTCACTTTCCAAATTTAGAGAATGTTTAATCTTTTTGCACAACCCTCCCTGTTAAATGCAAATCCAGTCAGTTCGGTTAGTTTCACGCTGATTTCAAATCTAGTCAGTTCAGTTATTGGGACCATGCTGATTTCAAATGTTAAATGTAAATCCAGTCAGTTCGGTTAGTTTCACGCTGATTTCAAATCTAGTCAGTTCAGTTATTGGGACCATGCTGATTTCAATTCCAGTCAGTTCGGTTAGCCTTTCATGCTGATTTCAAATCTAGTCAGTTTGGTTATTGGGACCCAGCTGATTTCAAATCCAGTCAGTTGGGTATTAAAATTGGGACCGCGCTGATTTCACAATTTAGGGCTTAACTGGTAAATGATTTAAACTGCCCTAACATGACCTTTTTATTTCTCGCTGTACGCCAGTAGGTACAGTGTAACGATCTTTTAATTTAAAAAGAGGGAATAGTGTTGTAATAATGGCCAGGTCGAGTCTATAAATAAATGCAGTGCGGGATTCCGGAAGTGACGGAGGAACCGGCACATAAATAGGCCGATCGAAGTCCCGCAGCTCAGACCGAAACAACAAGACTTCATAACAATACCTGTTAATTTCAATGCTGTTTATTGATGATTTATGATCCATTGCCATCGACGTTTATTCCACATGTATGATTTGTGAGTATTATATTTCTATTATATTATATTGTAAGCTATTAATATGTAGCGCCTAATTTTTACAATATTATTAGCAGATAATGTGCGATTTTCGGGAGAACAGGCTGGGGAAATTGCCGTTGCGTAGAACGTTATATTTGTCGCCTGGACCGAGGCGATGGATAATAGTGACAAAGACGATGGATAACACAATAATAGTATTGCCGTCTCGGAGATTAATTCCGGTTTATAGCGGCAAATCACCGTAAGTATTAACACGCATCAATAACAAACGGACTATTTTAGAATTTGCATTTTTAGGGTAGCGAAATAGTTCCCCCCGCATTGTTCTTCTGTGTTAAATAATAGTAAGTAATAGTAAATTAAAGGGTCAGACGCTCGTTTTGCTAAAATTTCCTGGTATTTCAAAATGGATATTCTCTAAAAAAAATTCCGAATATCTTTGTGAAATTTAGTACAAGCAATTATTAAGTAAGAACCATCGACAACCGCATTTAGTTTACTTTTATGGCATGAAAAATATCAAAAATTTCACGGTTTTCAGGTATCAAGGACTTGTGTAAAATATATTTTTTCAAAAGTGCAGTTCATATATCCATGATATCATATCTCAAGATCATGAGAGGAAACTTTATTATTCTTTATTTGTGGAATTGAATGATTAATTTTAATAAGAAAGGCAACTACCCATAAGCAGTTTTCTATATTTCATGATTTTCATATCATAGCTGTTGATCAATGAACAATTGGGCTGAGGTGAGTTGTGGGTCATGGGTTCATAACCAAGTTAAAGCTCTTAATAATGTGGCCTAATTCCTCTTGATTGCTCCCTGATTGAGTGGACCACACTGCATATCAACATTTGTTTCCAATGGGCTGGGATACTTGCAACTTCTTTATTCTTCATTGTAATATATGTTGGTATGATGCTTTATCATGCAATTAAAAATTTATCTCAACATTATGATACAAATGAAGCCTCTACACAGAGGGCCAAGACAATAAGCTATTTGGTTATTTGAGTTTTGTGTGAAAAACAAAATTATTCTATCAGTTCTTGGTACTGAAAGGGGAAAAAAATTAACAAAATTTTCAACCTCTCAAATGTATTAGAATCCATTGTTTTTGTCGTCTCTTAATAATTGCTCAGATCCTAAATACAATGAAGATGATATGTAAAATTCAAGATTTTTTGCCAGATAGATCCAGAGAAATTCTTAGTTGAAAATCTCTTGCCATTTTGGGCTGGATTTATGCAAAACGTGTGTCTCCCTTTAACGTTGAAGGTACTTTATGTATTAAAAGAAACAATCTCCGTGCGCTTCATAACAAACAGAAAATGTTCACCAATTTACGAAGATATGGACTCTAAATTCTATCATGTGGAATTTATCAAGAAGTAACTTGGGATAAAGTTTTAGCAAATTTGCAACAATGGAATAGTGGACTTGAAGTCCAAGATCCTACAGCTAACTTAGTTATCCATCCTACATTGACATTTTGCAGTGACATTCGAACTCCAAGCTACTGCTACTGGCAGTGCTCCAGTCAGCGCTGTCATTGCCAGTGCTACAGTTAGCACCAAAACTACTACCGAACCCTCTGTTAGTAGGAACTGTTATGATCACTGTGGTCGATTTAATGTAGAGAAGTGTAATAAAATCACCAAGGGGAAGACTGACTACGACATGAGACTTTTCTGCGAGTTTCTCTTAAGCATGAACGAACAGCGTCAGCCAGAGTTCATACCCCCTGACAAACTGCAGATATATCTCCAATTTTCTGCTGTCCGTGAGAAAGAAAGATGGTTAGAATATGAACCAACATCGCCGCGAGCGTTTATATCATCACTGGACAGGTATTCTCGCTCGCATTCATATCCGATTTCATTAATCGATGACCACTAGTTTGCTAAATACAGCAAAACACTCAAAAGTAAACAAAAACAGCTGAAGGCGATGACCAAATGTAACAAAGGTGAATGCAGCTGACCCTATTTCTACATACGATCTGGATAGTCTGTATGAAGCTCAAGTTCCCGGTCCGTTTACACCCAAATCACTAATTAATTCAATGTGGATGCTATGTTCTTTGCATTTTGGAATGAGTACTTACATGGCAACGCACTCTCGCAGATGAGGTTATGTCGAACATCGCGATGATGGCAATGGTGATGAATATATTGTTTAATCTCAAGAAAGGCAAACAAAAACTAGGTGAGAATCCACGTGACATCAGAAAAACAAAGCCAGGGGCCTACTCTATCGTTGACCCAATGAAGGACCATGCCATGCTTTATAAGTTGTTTGCTTAAAGGCACGTGCGGCCTTAATTGTCGAAAATATTCATATTTGTTCCAAACACCGTAAACAGAAAAATATTAAAAACGCATACAGTTCCGTTCATATATACCATGACCATCGCGTACACAGCATGTTATCATAAAGACCTACTATATTTTACCCAAGCAAGAGCCTGTACAGACAGCACAATTATACTGGCTAATCACACACAAATGTCATAAACGCTCTTTATTAGTTCCATATCAGGTATTCTCCAACAAAGAACGCTCTTTATGTTTACCATCATAATATAAACAAACACCAGAAAAGTAACTTTTTATGCTTTTGTTTACATAACAATGGTCAAACATATGACCATAACATACTGTTTATGCGATATTTCTTATTTGTATACGGACAAAGTCTATCTACATTTTGATGTTCTTTCTGTTTGTGGCGGTTTTTGACGGGTGGAGATATTTTCACAGGATACCCACCGCCAAGGCCAACCGTGTCTTTAAACCGGAGGAAACCAAAGATCCTGACAGGTTTTTTTTCTTGGCTCTGAATCACCAAGGGTTGAGTAAGGAGAAACCTTGGTACAAACGAAATGTGTTGGGCCTAAACTACATATATGGAGTCATGAAGAACATGCTCGACGATGCACATCTGGCAACTGATAAACGTTTGACACCAACACAAACACATTGTTCAGTCGCTGAACGACAAAGGTGTTCCAGCTCGTCAAATCATTCAGATTGCCGGACACCGTAACGTCAACAATTTGCTGAACTACTCGAAAATAAATCATGTACAAAGTAAACATACATCGTCACTATTGTTGCATACAGCTTACACATCATCACGGAAATGAATGAAACTGGGTATGTAGATAGGTCTATGGTGATA
The DNA here is from genome assembly GCA_032622095.1 of Siphonodentalium dalli. Taxonomy (NCBI): domain Eukaryota; kingdom Metazoa; phylum Mollusca; class Scaphopoda; order Gadilida; family Siphonodentaliidae; genus Siphonodentalium; species Siphonodentalium dalli. Next base: position 125,332,261 of record CP136061.1, on the reverse strand, counting down.
GATATTCTAGGCCAAAATTCTCCCCCAGTGAATGCGCCTAATGATAATGAGTCCTACAATCACTTGATATTTCTACGTCAGTGTCAGTGAATGCGCCCAATCGGAGTCCTATCAACAGTTGTTCATCTGGTATGTTGTAATCAGTTTTCACTGGGAACAATTCCCATGCACCCATCAATGTGTACCCACTGAGTTCACAGAACCAGAAAGTCACAATGAATGAAATGAATGTAAACACAAGTCCTGTTTCGCGAAGGTAGTATAAGCGAATTAGAAGGATTTACGACGACTGAATTAATTTGTTTTCTAATGTTGTATTTTATTGATAACAAATAATTCCATACACAAAGCTACTCGCGAGAAATTTTCTCCTTAATAATTTGATAGAATCATGGAAGATAAACGATTTGAAAACTTAAACGTTAGATAACTTTAATTTCAATAATGCTGGCTTATCGTTCGCCATTTCCGCATTGTATTATAACAGTCAATGAACCTATATATATATACTTATTTGTTATGATTTATCACAAGTTTTGTCAAAAACCAACATGATATATATAACACAAAAAAGTTTAATTCTTAAAAGTTACGATAAAAACACTTTGTTCGATCTATAGCTTGTGAGTCATGTGCTTTCTGGGAAGATAAAAACTTAAAATGTTTATAAACTGTTATTTAATTCTAATACTATTAACTCATGTGTATTGATATATTGTTATCATTAAATTATGTATACATTTATTTTCTCGCATCTTTTCAGAATAAAACAATGGAGACTATTTCTTATGGGGGGTGTGCTCGATATTTGTTATTCAGTGGTGAGCAAATCAATCGATGGATTGTAAACAAAATGCAAATGTCTAAGCTTTCTAACAATTTGAAGTGAACAGTAGGACAAAACTAGCAGATTTGGGGGATTTTATAACTTAGCTCATATAATAAAAAGAAAGATACGGGTTTTGGTTGAATAACCGGATTACATCATTCATGGCTACAAGGAGATACATAAATTCCGTGCAGCCATTAATGAGATAATCCGGGTATTCAACCAAACCCGTAGGTATTCTCTATATATTTAATGAATGTGTGTGACGGACGTAAAGGTATCACATACCGAATTTAATATGAGCGTACATTCGCCGGTGTTTTCTTTGCGAACGGCTTATACATATATATGTCAGAGTTTTAAGCCTTTCTCCCCAAACCAATCTAATCCATTTGACTGTTAAGGTCACTCCCAGCTCCTATTCGGTGGCATTCAGTTATAGGGATTTTCAATGAAACCCTTGCCCCATGTTGAAGCTCGCCACTCCTTTATCTACCTCTTCCATGCAATACAAAGGTGATCATCAACACACCGAGGGTGATGAAAAAATCATTCGATGTTTTCACGCACTTTATATCACCATATACATTCGCTTGTGTAATTCATATACGAAATGACCGGAAGATGGATAGGAGTCATTGGATTTTGACCGGCAGTGTAATTAAAGCAAAGTGAGTGAATCCCGAAGGAATACACACGAACTTAGTTTAATAACTCTGCTGGTCAAACCAATGACCACATCGATCTTCCAGTCATTCTATATAATCACATACTAGCCATTTTAATAGAACATTAATAATATGAACAATTTCGAAACTACCAAAACAACTGTAAGTAACATAATGTTCAAATTTCAACAGTTTCCCAATATCAAAACGCAGCGAGTGCGTGTACTTGATCGGATTGAAGTGAAGCATGTGGTTCGTCGCTTGTCATGCAATAGAGGCTGTAGTTATTGTCTGATAAACATCGGAAACGTTCGTGTGAACACGTATGGTGATTTGTACTGATTCTTATGGACGCTAATTATGTGAGTGAAAAGTGTGTGTTATTATATATGTCCAACTCCAAGTGTCGAGAACATTTGCAACAGGTTAAAACTTTTAGAAACGGTACCTTCAACCTTCACAATCGTTGTCAGATTCCAGTGAGGATTATCATATGGATGGAGGACTTACATGTACACTATATCGCTTGGAATTTTTATAAATGTTTATGACATGTATGACATGTACAACTGGCCCGGTGAGAAGTGTTAACCAACATTGGGATTATAACTCCCGCATCCGTTTGTCACCACGTAGCTGACTGTGGTTTTTATCTTCGAGAATCCCATAGAGGTATCGGCTGCATGTAACGCATATGTGGGCCGCATATTCTAGATATGTTGGTGAACGAGTTATCGTGCTTATACATGTATGGTACCCACCGTGAGGCTGACTAAACTGTTCTGGCGATCGCTGTTGGCGTGTCGAGCTCCGGAACCAATCAATATGTCTTCCCACCGGACCCTCCACGTCATGGCAGCTAGTTCAGCTTCCAGACTGTAGTGTCTGAAAAATGAGAAATTAATTTATTACATGATCCTACCCTTATTCCATCCAATAAACCTATTCAATAAATTGTGATATGCAACGTTCGTTGCATAACAGGAAATAGTGCCAGGTGATATTTGACTTCTGGTTTGTCGTCTGTTTACATTCCGTACGCTACGTCTCAAAATACTATGGCTTGCAATAGTTTTCCAACAAACTCTAATGCAGAGTTTGAACAGTTATTTCATTAATAATTCGCCTTTAAATACGCATAAGAGTCTTTATTTGTCTGCGACTATTTCTTAACGCGGGCAAACAACACATGGTTACGTGCAATGCCATCGCAGGCCTTATATAAGCCGATATTAGTTTCACGTCCCATTTGCTGATTTACTGGACTCGTTTTGTAAATTCCTATTTAACCCTTTACCCAACAGAACGGCCCTGTGCCAATGCATTCTCTTATATATGCGAGTCGACCATAGGTCGCCTCGCATATATAAGAGAATGCATTGGCTTAACACATATTAAAGAAAAAATGGTAAAAAGTGTTAAAAAAAAGTTTTTTTTAGGCCAATGCATTCTCTTATATATGCGAGGCGACCTATGGTCGACTCGCATATATAAGAGAATGCATTGGCACAGGGCATAACTGTAACTATCACAATGTGCTCAATGAGCCGGTTCCAATGATACCCATATTTCCATGGTTTTATTGAGACAGACCGAAGATAATTTAGGCTGTTAGGGCGTTTCTGGGCGTTCTGTTGGGTAAAGGGTTAAACCGAGACCAGTTGTAGATCCTCTTCATATCAGTTGAGTTATCGGAAGATAGGACAGGGTAATGCTAATTGCACTATACACACCAATACAATTTAATAGTCATGTATATTTGCTAGGGGAGTTATCAATGTCATAACTGAGCATAAATGGAGTGTATTTGCCCTGGCTGTAATAAACAAAGCTTGTTTCTTGAGAATGAAACTCATTGTTAAACTATCTTGATAGAACCGCAAACGTCCACCTGTGTCGGGTATATCTGGGTAGTGCCCCAGATATGTTGAGGTAGGTTTATGGGTATTGTGGTCTACACACACAAAATGCATATGTTCGAAGTAACCTTTAATTGATAAAATTTCATTTCCTATTTTTTTTTATAATTTAACTGTTATTTTAAGCGCACTCATGATACTGTACATAAAATAAGAATATTACAACACGATATGGGTACAAGTTTGCCAACTCACATACCGTCCCCTCTCCCTTGAAATTTAGACAATTGATGTATACCAGATGCGAACAAAACTTATATAGAACTGATACAACACCAGGTATATCTAGGGCGAAACTAAACATCCAGTTATGGAAATGAATAACTAAAATGAATTAGCAGAATAACCAATTTGCTGTAGATATTGTATTATTCTTTATCAGTAATCAATATTGTTTCTAAATATGTTTACACAATATATACATGATATGCTATATCCACGCGCACACACTGCTCTAACTGCTCTATTCTTATGATATATTTTTTTATCCAATTCTTTTTAATATACCAATAATTATTTTGTTTTCTCTGTTCTTTCAGTTTATCACTCTCTTTTATTTTGCATATATATAATTGGCTCATATTTTAACATAAACTGACTTTGAATAATCAATTGTATTCTGCAAAAATTGTATGGAATATCATAATTGATGTGATAATTATGGGTCATTAACATATTTATAAAGCAAAAAAAGAGTATAGGATTTGCAGAGTGTATTGTGATGTATGTTACAATTATAGAACTTTAAGTGGATCTTTAATATCTTACTGTGCATTTTGAACGTTTATTGAAACTCAGACCACCGATGAACGAGGAGTGGTTTGTTGGGACCACGGTTTTGTAGTATATATTATACCGTCGTACGTTAATTAGTATTTTGTGTGAGGTTGTCCTATGTATATCATTATTTGATACATTCGATTCAGTCTATTTTGAATGGCCGATAACCTTTAGTTACAGCGGAACTCATATACATTACTGGGGAATACTATCATTGAGAGATTCAATCAACAGCTGAAGCAGTACCAGCTATACAGTATCTCGATGTTTCTTTGACAGTTGATTATGTAAAACTGATAACATGTACGTCAGACAATAAGATCTTTCAAGTTATACTTTGTATTCCAGTTGCGCCAATTGTTGCTTTGAAATTGAGACACGGTTCTTCAATTAATCGGCTTTTATCTTCAAACATATCCAGGCTCCATGGAGAATTGGCCGCGTCATCTTCGGGAAAATACAAGACAGCTTCCATTCTTAATTGACACTTTGAATGATTCAGTCTGACCCAATCAGGTCGATTGTCTCCCCAATACCATGCGAGTAATCAGTCCTAATATTCAGTAATATATCCACAGCACCATATGTGATCACGACCATCAGCTGTCCCTACTAAAACGAGATGTTGGTTATTTAACCTTTCTATGCTAAATACTAACTGAAAAGTAGTTCCCTTTGGAAATGTTCACATAATAAGTTACACATAAGACGGAAGTTACAATCTGAACATTTCCCACCAATGAATATGAATTATTTTGCTCAAGTTATTTATCAGTTATTTTTTGTCGTCTGCTTTTACTACCTGAACACACAACTGAATGCATACTAGACCATTCCAATATATACTTTTATAACTGAATTTCCATTCAGTATAGAAAGGGTTAACACAAATATTAAAATTTACACGAACATCCGATCCCCACAAGCAGGATGTGTATTACAGCTTATTGTCAAATGATAAAAATAATACAAACAATTTGATGGTACGTGGATGAATGGATATAATGAATTCTAAACATGGCATGATGTTCATGGATACGAGTCATATATCGTAGATCATGAGGGATTTTTTTCAGATGAAGGTGTGGGTGCTTGTAATTCAGGCTTACTCAAATTGTAAATTTGGCGAGAGGTTAACAAAATTGCAAATTAACTTCAGGTATAGGGGTTTTGATGCTGAGTAAGCTCATATGGATATAGCTGGGTTATCAGACAGCAAGTTTCCAACATCACATATTTTATGAAATATAATTTATATGATTTGATTCTCATATAACATTAGACGCTTGTAGTATTTGTATAGTATGTTTTATACAGTCCTTCCTGTATTGTAAAATTCGTGCTGCATGCACATCACGACTGTATGTAAATTAACTTTTTAAAAGATGGTGTATCTTTCTCGGCATATTTATATAGCTTCTGGATTATAAAATAATAAATATGAATCGAGAACACCTATCCGGCAATGCTTCTATCAACTACTATATATTTTATTTATACTTTTTTTATCACATTAGCGGGACAGCTATGAGCTATTTATAGAACTGACTTCCGCACGAAAATGTTCGTACCGTACACGGAGGGAGAACTCTATCTTGTTAGCATCCTCAAGCAATGCATATTGCATTTCGTCTATATATTTCAATGCAAATTACGATAGATATAAGCCGATGTATTACGCGTTTATAGCTAGATAACTTATCAAATCCTCAGCTTTGTCTGTATTTTATTCACAAAATAACTATTTGTAGTTTTGAAATGGGAATTTAGTTAAAATATATTGTTGTTGTAATTGTGGCCCGGAAGAGATACACCGTCTTTAAACAGATTATATGTCCAACAAGATAGTATGTTTAATGTGGAACATCAATACACAATCATTCCAGACTGAATCCATGCAGATCAATGGAAATGCATATTTCGATGTACCAGTATCGGTCTCAATTGTCATGTCCGCAATCTCTGCCACTTATTTGAAATATATCATTATCTTTCTCATGACCATTCTCTAAAATTATAACGATTCAGAGAAAAGACAGGGTGAGTATGGGACGTTCAAGAACATAGCCATTCAAACACAGTTGAGGGAGTTGTCGTTGTTATTGATTGGTGTCCGTTGTTGCAGTGTGACCAGTGGGTAGAGTTGGGTGAATCCCTCAGGTCCTATAAGACTTCACAATGTTGCCGTTCCTTGCGGAGGTGAATTTGCGATATGGCCATCATCTTATAGTCCATGGTATGGACTAGAAGACGAACTGTATGACAAAGAGCCAAACGGACATTAAACCCAAGTGTACAAGAACCATTAATCTTGCTTGATTCAGCTCACGGTTTTAGAGATTACAGGAAATGGCCGTCTATCGTGAACAATTACTGTATCTATGTTTGCGCTCAATTATCAATCGTATAGCATATTGTGTATTTATCCGCGTTTCAATACTAATGGATCTGTTAGGGATCAACACGGTTTCAGTCTTTGTGTTTCCCTTCGCCGCCCGACGGAGTCCAATCAGAATGCAATGATCCCCTAACAGAAGCCAGCTCCTGTCAAATCAATTATGAAATATGTTCCAAAAACTAAATTCATCGCAAGGGGCAGTTTGACATTTGGTTTGTATAATTGCGGATAAAATAGGATATTTTATTTCCAATACACATATATTACATAATAATGATGAAAATTATAGATAATTATGTCGTATATTGTGGGAGGATGGCATAACATGACAAGACCGTCTTCCTGCCATCCCCAGTGTGGTAAATATAGAAAGTAATAACTTATAGTAACATGGCCTCGAGTGAGCCGTGCATGCACATGTTGTGTATATGTAATTTATGAGTTTAGGGCTTAGTTCAAGAGTGTGCTCAAGAGTGTGAAAATGGATACTACCCGAGGGCTGTTCAATATCATATATATGATTCAAATTCGGATGATCGGGTAGTATTTTTGGCGGATGAGGTTACATGGACTACTGATTCGAATAGGTTGAACTCGTTATGTGTACACTTAACGGGGTATGTTTTGGGGGAAGTGTGATGTGTTTTTGAATACGTGTTTCAGTCATAGTGTTGTTTAAATTGTCAATGGGATTGGGAATGCATGCAATGATAGCTGTTCAGAAAAGGAGGTTCTCGGAGTTGTGAAGATAATGGGCGCTGTTGTCCGGCATCAGGTCGGGCAATACGTTTAGTGAACATTTGAGAAAAACATTCACGTAGGCGGCTGTAATACAAATCATGCGTGAGTAGAATCGTGTGGACTTTGTGAAGGTCGTATACCTTCAAGATATTCTCTTTTTAAAACAAAGTTTCGTTATGGCTCCTGTACGTTTTATTACACACAATTCGTATTGCTCTTTTTTTGGTAATAGAAAGATTATTGTTACCTAGGAAAAATGGCCCATTACTTGGATTCAGTATACAAAATTACTTTGGATTAGGATTAAGGCATAATATAACGTTTTAAGGGTGCTGTCTGGGGAAAAAGTGTTTGACTTTATTTATATGATATATGGCGTGCGCTAATTTGGAGCAGACTGGCGATATGTGTTTCTTAAATGATTTTCATCTATGTGAATGCCTAAACATTTGGTTGAGGTTTCGTGCTCACGATTTCCGATACGTTTCAATTCTGTGCTATTTAAGAGAAATTTAATAGTGTTCCATTTGGTGTCGTTCTTTTCCTGGTGCATTAGGTGATTCCTTAGCCAGAGACACATTGGCATCGATCAACAAAAACAGCAGATCGTCGAGATGTGTGTTCATAGCTGCAGTGGGTCTGTCTAACTCTAACTCTGGAAGGGACACCGCGAACCAATCTGCCATACACAAGTCAACCAACACTGACAAAGCTGTTACTAGTAATAGAGAGATTCAGCGTTGGGTTTCTACTTTTGTATCCTCGGTACTTGTGTGCTACTTAGGTATTCCTTTTATCATGCAAGTGAGTTAAACGTCGTTAATGTTATCTATTATACATGATTGTGTCACGAAACACAAGTTCCAATTTAATAGAGTGAATGCAATACAAATGTTTAATTATTGGCATAAAACCGTTGTGTTTGCCTCCATAACTGCTGATTACACGCAAACGCGACACTACTTTAATCCAGAACGTGAGTTACCAGGTTTTGTTATCAGATATGACTGTAAGGAAGTGTTTTAGCTACAATTATATCAGATACTTTGTCAGCTGGTTCAAGACATATCCCGGCTATTTCAACCTTTACAAATGCTTATGTCTCGAACCAGTAACAGCTGTTTTTAATAGAGTCTTTGTTCAACATAATATTAGCAATTGTTATTTGAAATAGCATTACACCTCATGTCAACTGGTATACAAACAGTCGCACTCGCACTCTCACACCCCCAACTTTGGTCAAAATTTTCAACAGTTGTAAATTTCACACCTGACACAACATTAGTTGAACATTTCACACCAAAAATAGGTTGAAAATGTTCTTGCAGTTTGATTTTCAAACAATATATTGGGGAATTTATTGTTTTTGAGCCAATATTTGCATATTTTCCTACTTTTGGACTGAAATGGTCATCAGCTGGAAATTTTCCAACCTTGGGGGGGGGGGTGTCAGGTTGGAAATTTACAACATTTGGAAAGCTTGTGTCCCGGTCCCTCCCACATGGCCAGTCACAATCTGCTAGTTAATTTAAGAGAACAATATTGCCCTACATTTGGTCAACATTGTCATTGGAATTGTCATCAGTTGGAAATTTTCCAACCTAAGTTGGGGCGTCAGGTTTGAAATTTCCAATTCTAGGAAGGCTTGAGGCTAGTTTAGATGCTAGGATTTTGTGATATTCTTGTTTAGTTTTCAAAATGTTCTCACAACGGGCAGAACAACCATGACCCGGTGTGTCCTGGTCCCCTGTCCGTAGCATCGTACATTGGTCTGGAGTTAGACCACTAGATGTTAGGATTTATACAATTGTCAGGTTCAAATATCTGAATGTTCTCATACCGGGTATATTGAACCATGGTTTATGAATATATAGGCTATTAGGCCTGAGACCGAGGAGCAAGGGGTGAAAATGGAAGTATGCACAACTTGTATTTGGCCTGATTCAAGGGCGGAGTGCAGTTGGAATTTTCCAATGTGGACACCCCCAACGGAGACCATCTAGCCACGTCCCTGTATACAGTAGCTAGAAGTGGAATATCTCTTATAATTCCAATGATCTGGGTTATATGTAATACTGCATTATTTACGTGTTTCTCTCCACATAATCAGGCGGGTCGCTCTCGGGTTTATACTATACTGGGTTCTATGAACTCAAAAATGATTATAAAATGCATTCGTAACGCAGCTAACTACGTGATAAGTAAAGAGACTGTGGTTCCACCTGTGGCAGTGCTACCGAAATTTGACTTTAATTAAGCAACTGTCTCGCAATAATCAACCATATGTGTATTTAAAGGTAAATGTTAGTAGGACCGTTACATGTGGAACTGCAGCAATTTCACTGCACATTGTTGGTATTGGTAAAATGCATTTTATACGCACGTTGTCGTACATATTCTGGAACCAAATGGTCTTCTGTGACGGAATGTCTGTAACAAATACCAGACATTTATTCAGTGCAACGGGGATAAAGCTCCAATGTAGAATCCTCACAAGAAAGTGGTTTGTGTATAGAGACCGCGCCAGAATTGTCACGATCTCTTGGTCACGTGAAAAGACGTTCACTTGGCTCACCCGATGATCTGAGATCAATTCCCGAGTGGAACGACCTCCGCCGATTTACACTGACTCTGGTAAATTCGATGAGGTTGAACATTGAAACGATAATATTCGCGATGTCAAACCAACTGAGCAAGGCCCTAATTATCGTTCAGTCTGTCTGAGCTAAGGTGCTTACTGGATGACAATGGAATATCATGCACGCCACATTGCTATCGATTGCGGGTTCTGAGAGTTTAATCATGGGCGAAGCCGTTGCACATAACACCGGATATTACTTACCAGCTTATCCGCGGGCGAGATGGACTTAATCCAATAAATCGTTAAGTAATACGCCTGGTGCAATTATCATAGTGCCCCAAGTTAAAATCTGAGACCGAATGTTAATATCAAGTAGTCCGAGAAACGTGATGACACCGAAGGGCCGGGGTAATCACCGTAAAGGTCGTATTCTCGACTGTCACTAGCGCCTTCTTGGGCATGAAGCCGAAAGGCAAGATAAGCTGGCATTATGCACCGCACGAATTAGGAGTTAGTGGATATGAGCGTCGGTCGAGTGGCATCTTGAGTGCTTATCTGGGAAATAGCCATATGATTTTCGGACGTTTGGGTACATAGCGCCATGGCGTTAATACTACACTAGAAAGTGTAAATGAATATATGTTTTGGTTAATGAACGAGCGACTGGAACTAGAATATTAAAGACACCTATTGTTATTTCGCGCCCCGCGTGTATTATTACGCCACACCGTGGTGTTGCTTGGTACGCAGATTTTCATATTCTGTGGTCGATCGATAATCCACTGGGCGACTGTATTATTATGGTTATTTCGTACTGATTATAAATCGCACCGATAGAGTCACGATAGTACAACAAAGATTAGCACATGTGTTTACGTCACCGGTGTACTTGTGGGGGCAGGTTTCAATTATGAAGGTTCGCTATCCCGAAGGTCCGCTATTCCGAAGGTTCTCTATTCCGAAGGTTTTTGTTATTTTTAGGTTAATTCTATATTCTAAAGTATTGAGACTAATTTGAGAGGGTTCATTATCACAAAGATTCTTTTTACGGAGTGTGCGCTCACATCCGAACTGATCATGCGCGCATACCGATACAGATACAGGAGGAAATAACTTAACTTAGAACATTAAATGTGATTTTGTTTTGTTTTCGCGGGTTTTCTTGAGATTTAATGTCATTACGTGGGCCCATACATTTGAATTCTTGGCATATAATATGAATGTTGTGGTATATTGTGGACCCTCCCACATTGGGACATGACACAGGTACAGTTGACTTAAGTGATGTGGGCTCCAATTTGGAGTTCAATATTTTAAGGGCCAAATTTAGGATTGTATGGGCCCATACCTTTGAACTCTGGGCATATAATATGAATATTGGGGGCATGTCTCTATTCCGAAGGTTCACTATCTAGCATGTCCACTATTCCGAAATGTCTCTGAATGTTCGCTATTCCGAAGGTTCACCAATCAGAAGGTTCGTTATTCCGAAGGTTCTGTATTCCGAAGGTTTTTGTTATTTTAAGGTTAATTCTATATTCTAAAGTATTGGGAGGGTTCATTATCACGAAGATTCTTTTTATGAAGGAAATAACTTAAAACATTAAATGTGATTTTGTTTTGTTTTCGCGGGTTTTCTTGAGTTTAATGTCATTACGTATGACTTTATTTCTCATTAAATATTCACGCCAAGCAGCCCACACAATTGCTATGTTTCCATGCGATTTAATGTCATTACGTATGACCTAATATCTCAATAATCTGAGGCAAGAGTACGCCTGCTAAAGGCGAATTATAACAGTTGGGGCTATAACGCTCAATGAATACTGGGAACTATAACAAACCGCGCAGCAGAATATCGCTGATTAAACGAGTATGAGATGAGCCTAACTGCAATTGTGACTTTGTTTAAAGGCCCACTTAATTTTCGAGTCATTCGTTTTTGTTATAGTATATACGGTTTTAATAACAATTTATGCCATAAAATTTGAATAAATTACTATAATTCATCACCATTTGAAACGCAGAATCCTTTTATCTCCTAGTTTGAAACACCTTTAAAATACCGCGACAAGTCGTGCGTCGTATATCTAGCAATTAGCAACTAACATGTCCTCTTCGGCTTTCCATAGATTTCAACGTAATTTGATACTTATGGGTATTTGTGTCCGGGAAGTGATTTGGACGGGTCAAATCGTGAGCCCGACCTGACCGTGACCTTTAAAACTGTCAATGCAAGGTCAATTTGGGTAAATCGGACAAATTTCGGCGAAATTTGATACCTACCTAGGGATACTTTTGTCCGGGGAGTGTTTTGAACGGGTCAAATCGTGACATCGGCGTGACCTTGACCTTCAATGTGGTCAATAAAAGGTCAAATCGGGTAAAACGGATGGATTTCGACGAAATTTGATACCTATGGGTACTTTTGTCGGGGGAGTGTTTTGGTCGGGTCAAATCATGACTCCGACCTTACCTTGACCTTCAAAATTGTTAATTAAAGGTCAAGTGGGGTAAAACGAACGGATTTCGACGAAATTTGATACCTAGTGGTACTTTTCTCCGGGTGGGGGTTTTGGACGGGTCAAATCATGACCCTGACCTGACCTTGACTTTCGAAATAGTCAATTGAAGGTCAAATCGCGCCTTTCGCCGGAAATCAGATGGGAAACATCCCGGACGAAGTCGGGCCCATCAGCTTGTGTAATAAAGAAGACAGTTTGAAGAAAGTAATGTATAACACGAGAAACGGGAAAACTTGAAATATAGAAGTATGCAAATTTCCCACATAAAATTTGAAAGCTAGTTTATAGAATAATTGTATTATAATTTATATTTATGGCTAATAATATGATCTTGGTGGCGTTACCATTTCTGACTATGGTTTTCTTGTAAGCTGCTGTCTCTTGGAAATGCTTGATTGACCCATGGTTTGTTACTGCATGCCCAGAAGGGGAGCATCGCACTTTGCCGACGGCTATTGTTTCCGGGGGTACCTGCACGGGGTGGCAATAATCCCTTACTTCTATCATTTGCCGCTTATAGTCTATTCCTCTTTTCTGTTGATGTTTTAATGGTTTGTCCTCTCTTTTTGTAGGTTTTTAATGATTTGTCAGTTTGGGAACGAGGGTTTTGGAACCTTTGGTTCTGATTCAATGTTGATGTCAGGAAATAATCTATGTCATGTTTTATTTATTTATTGATGCAAAATAATTAATAAAATACATACAAGAAGATAACAAACATATAACAAATACACGACAATACTTTAACAAAAAGCTCAATGGCGAACTAATTTAGCGATGGAATCTAAGTATTCTACAACGTGGATAGGATAGGATAGGATATTTTATTTCAATATACACATATTAATGCATGATAAATTTGACAAATATTACATTGTAAATTCGAGGGGTGGCATAGTCAGGCTAGACTGTCTTACTGCCGCCCCTTAAAGACGAAAAGATGTTACGATAGGCGGTCAAGATGCATTGTACAATGCACGGCTAAATAATTATGTATCTTACACTGGTTGCATTTAACTGGACTATATGCATGGAGGGTATACGTCTAGATAAATCGCTTATTGATTACTCGATGGTTTGTCTCTTTCTTGTCAGTGGGATGTTCCTTGAAAGTCGAGTAGGAATGTGCTGAGTGAGGTTGTGGATTGCGATATAGGGGAAGTCACTTATTGACGAGCTACCACACAGTCTGATCATCTTTGATTTTTGCGTTTAATTGTTACAGCATATTTTTTAATGCAAGCGGCATGTAAACGCCGTTTGAATGTGTGCCTGGTTTGGTATGATGTAAATTCGTTATCTAGGTTGTTCCATATAGTTGGATAAGAATGAACTCGTATCGCGCGTTTTTGAAGCATGATTGTTTTTTTCGCTGGGACGTGTTCCCATATTTGAACACCGTAGACAAGATGGCTTTGTATTAGAGCATAATATAATGTTTTAAGTGCGCTACCAGGATCTCGTTTTCCTGAATATTCTCTTGAAATGTCTAAGAGACGCGTTGGCCGCCCGATAACTATCTCGTTCTTTGTGTTGATGGTGGCACCACAGCCATTCTTACAACACACCCAGTCGACATTCTCGGATCGACGTGATTTGATGCGGAATTTGAAGTCATTGAAGACCAGGTGTTGCCTCCTCGATCGTTGGCGATGCAGAATACATTTACTTGAGAACTTGCCATGATGAAGATAGAACATTGAATATGATCAACTTTGGAGAGACATGGGGTTTTTATAGCTCAATACGATCGCTCAATACGAATAACAGTTTACTACTATTTCACTGAGTGAACAAGAAAATCGCTCATCTGATGACGACTCATGTGAAATTCGTTTAGCGGCATCTTTCGTTTATTTTCTCGTAACATATATCGGAATGCTATCTACTATTATACTGCACGGGAAATTTAATTGGAACATGAATCGTACGAGGTGTTTGTTTATATCGATGTTCAACATGTTATTTAATATCGTTTAGTGAATGTTTTCATTTAGTTAAACGCGACGAATATCGGCATGTTATATTCTAAATGAATTGGGATGGTCACTATTAACCAATTCCCACGTTGCTCCTTCGTGCTGTTTGTAAATAGAAATGTAATAAGACATGTTCCAACACAAACCTTCACATTGGTTGTGGCCTAATTCTAAACATCATTTGTATTTATGTGTACCGAGGATATATCAGAATGCTATATGAATTGAAGATTGTTCAGACATTACCCACCCCTTCCAGTTACCATGTTTTAATTGATCCTCATGTGGGAGGGGGCATATTATAATTAGTCCTCATTTGACCATATTTTAATTGACCCTCATGGGACTGTGTTGTATTTCACCCCACTGGGACTGTAGTTTAATCAACACTGATGACACCATATTTTAATTAACCCTCATAATGGGACCATATATTTATTCTTTAATTAAGTCACGTTACCATATTTGAATTGACCTTAATGTGACCATATTTCAATTAACCCCTATGGGTCCATATTTTTATTAACCCTCATGGGACGATATTTTAATAAAAAATCAAGGTACAATTTTAATTAACCATCATAGGACCATATTTATATTATCCCTCATTGGACGATATATTAATTAACCTGATGGGACCATATTTTATTTAACCGTGATGTGACCATATTTTAATTTACCCTCATCGGACCATATTTCAATTAACCCTCTCTGGGTGTGACCATATTTTAATTCACCCTCGTGGAACCATACATGTATTTTAATTAATCCTTATGAGAGGTCATATCAGGAGTGCATTACCTGAGACCATTCTTAGATCAGCACTACGCCCTCCTAGGGTGTATATTGGAAAGTATTTCTGATCATGTCGCAGGAGGTGGTGCACTAAATGTGATTAAAACATACTCCATATTTGCGTAATTGGATACTAAATGTGACTAGAAACGTGCTCGTACTTGAACCATGCACGTTACGAAGATCGCAAATGTTTGCCCGATTATTTTTCTGCATGCTATTTCTTGCGCTACTCTGACCACTATTTCAAATGAAATCTTGAGGGCGCTACCATTTCTGACTATGGGTTTATTGTAGTACATTGAGAACGCTTTGGCGAAGGAGTATGTAGCATATATGTGAAATATAGCGTCATCCGGTGTTTTTTAGTGTGTGTTTTTTATTTGAGTGTCAAGTGAGAGTACCTAGATGTGTATCAATCTTCAACCATGATACATTGACACGATATGATATGACGTGGTATAATAAATACAAGTTCATGGGGAATCAGATTCTCGTCATTGATCTTATACCTAAAGAATGTAACATTATCTTGAAAGAAGTACGGAGGTGAGGATAGCTGTTTACCATTTTGTGTAATAAGTATATTGCTTATAAAATGTCTCAGATTGTTTAAGGGAAATTACGGCTGCCATTATCTCATTCATATAGACCCGATAAGACATGAAAGGATATATATTTGTTGAAAAGGCAATAATTTATAATTTATAAAAGAACAGATAATTGGAAAATAAATTAGGGTCGGCGGTACTTTTGGGTAGGCGTGGAGACGACAAACACAGACTTTATTATTTTTATTTTAAATGCACGGGCGGCGGTCGTTGCAGAAATATTCATATTTGTTCAAATCGCCATCAGCAGAAGGAATATTAAAATATATATAGTTTTGCTCATATGCCAAACATAATCAGCGCGCAAATAGTATATTGTCGTCAAGACGTACGATGTTGTACGTAAACAAGAACCTGCTCGTGTTACAGAAGTTTTGCTTCTGTTTACATAGCACAGCGCAATTATATTGTTTAATCACACACAAATGATATAAACGCTCTTTATTATTTCCATATCAGGGAAACAGTAACACATATCGCTGTTTATGTTTGCCATATCCGGATTTAAACAAAAGCCAGATTATGTAACGTTTTTTGCTTTTGTTTACATAACAAAGGAAAAGATTTGACAATAACATAATGTTATGCCATATTTCTGATTGGTATAAGAACAAGGTCGGTCTATAGTTTACTATTATATCTGTTTATGGCGGTTTTTAACGGATGTGAATATCTTAACAGCATACCCACCGCTAACACCGCCCGTATCTTTAAACCTAACACACTGCGGTAATCTATTCATTTTGAAAGAATGCATGGTAATGACAATGCATTAGCTCTTATTTTCAGAGTAATAGTAGTGGTTAAAAATGGGAAGTAATGGTAATGCATTACTTTAGAAAGTAATGGATCCATCCCTGCTTCATCTCTCATATCTCTCTCGTTCCGCGCTTTAATTGTTGCAATAGGAACCACATGTCCCTCCTACACACACCTCGGCAGAGAACGGTAAAGTGACAATTTTATGCGATTTGACAAATTTTTGTCGATTTATCCTACATGATTTTCATTAATTATTTATCACAACTGACACGTAGATTATATATATGTATTTTAAATATATTATATAGTAAATATAGTAAAGTATATTATATACTCCCCATTAGTTTACACGATTCCCACTACACCTTTCCTTCTATTCAGATATTTAAGTCGGGAAACCACGTCAATCGTGTTTCATACGATACTCTAATGTTGAGGACACTGCACATATTCTATTCAGTTATAAAATGATGTATTGGAATTATCTATTCTGAATGTGGGGGGGGGGGCATAGTGAATACAGGTATAAGCACGGACAGGTAGGGACATGTCATGTGGATTGTCATGCAATCGTAGGAGTTTGACAACCAGCTGTATTGGTATGGAAGGCAGCATGTATGAAGCTATTGAATGGTTAAGCTGAATGTAGATTGATATGGCTATTGTGCATATGGCAAGGAATGTGGTTATTTTGTGTTCCTATGCATATGGCAAGGAATGTGGTTATTTTGTGTTCCTATTTTTAAACATAATAATCGACCTATAACGTGAAATAAGGACATAATGTGATTATTTGACTCTGAAATAAGCAGATAATGGAGTCATATCCGCTATTTCGTTTTATTGCGCGGGCCACAGTGAAAACACCCATTAAAGAGCGTACACCTGAAATGTCGTGAGCTGTCTTATTTGTGTCATTGTCCGCTTAGATAATCTGCTTAGAATCGCCTTATCATGAGTCGATAATGTGAATAAAACGCTATCATTTTCAGCACAATAGCTCGAGATAAGGCTATTCTAAGCAGATTATCTACCTAAAACAATTTCTATCATAAACGGAATATGAGCGGGTTTTCAGGAGAACAGGCTGTATATTTAGATGATACTTCTACGTAGACCATGAAGTGAAATATATACACGAATCAAGAAAACAAGAAAATGTTATGTTAAAGGTACGGTTGGCCTTGGCGGTGGGTATCCTGTGAAAATATTTCCACCCGTCAAAAACCGCCACAAACAGAAAGAACATCAAAATGTAGACAGACTTTGTCCGTATACAAATAAGAAATATCGCATAAACAGTATGTTATTGTCAAATGTTTGACCATTGTTATGTAAACAAAAGCATAAAAAGTTACTTTTCTGGTGTTTGTTTATATTATGATGGTAAAAATAAAGAGCGTTCTTTGTTGGTGAATTCCTGATATGGAACTAATAAAAAGCGTTTATGCCATTTATGTGTGATTAGCCAGTATCATTGTGCTGTCTTCGGTAACAGCTATCAGGCTCTTGCTTAGGTAAAATATAGTAGGTCTTTATGATAACATGCTGTTTACGTGATGGTCATGGTATATATGAACGAAACTGTATGCGTTTTAATGTTTTTTCTGTTTACGGTGATTAGAACAAATATGAATATTTTCGACAAATAAGGCCTCACGTGCCTTTAATGCTGAAGCAGGTAAGAACAGATAATTTAACATTACGCATTGAAATTAACATAACAAATCCTTGGCGAAATGTTTTCCGTTTTAATATGTAACTCTTTCATGACGGGAGCTGTTCTGGTGCAGCATTAAATATTATCTTCGTCCATAGGGAGCCTCGCATGTATAAAAACAATGCACCGACAAGTTGAAGGTAAATATTGTTAGGTTAACGGGAGACTCGCATATATAAGAGAATAGATTGGCACAGGGTTTTCCCTTAATTGCAGGAAGCTCCAGTCAAGAAAGGGTTAAAATGTTGTTGAAAGACGTAAATCAGTTCATATATTGACCATACAAACTCCCATGCGTATATGCACACATTAGAACACGTATATGTGTGGGTTCGTGCTCCAAAGTTCATTCATGGTTGACATCTGGAGTGATTATTTGTCCAGCAAACTGGAACAGGTCAGGTCAGCCCCATGTATACTTACTGTGCCTGCAACCAGTTTTTGTGCACTGGCCAACACAATGGAAACGAATGATAATTGGATACCAAATTATTAATTGCTACCTTCAACCAGACGGTAAATATTGGTATTCATCATCGACGGCAACTAATTCCAACGCTATTTATTATTCAAGAAGCACCGAACATAATCGGATTCAATCAACGTGAGCTGGGCTACCCTTAGCCGATGGACACTTAATAATGTTTTATTTAACGAGGGGTTTTAACCGAATCGAATTGCATCCGGTACCCACGGACCCCACAACTTTGTACAGCGAACATTTGGATAAGATTCGTCACCTCTAATAAGCGACATTAGTACAGCTTTATTCATTAACTTTTAATGCAATTTGGACAATCTTATGTGTGTGACGCCTAAAAGTACCCGTGTTCCACTTCAGGTTCGCACGTGAAGGCCATGAGTAGAATATGCCTACCACCCCACTGGGAGGGGTAAGACTCCCCAAATGTGACACCACGACCTGATCGTAAGAATGATGTCCTACTTACTTCCAATGATGCTGGGGTATTCCCGTAGTATTTGGTTCCATCCCACTATTAAAAGACCTGCTGTATTTGTTATTGATAAGACATTTCAAAGTATTGCTGGACAGCCGTTACTTGACGTGAAAAACAGCCTGTTCTCCCGAAAATCAGCAGATTATCTGCTGATAAGAAACTTATTTTAGGTACATAATCTGCTTAGAATCCCTCATTTTCAGTCAATAATGTGCTGAAATGAGAACATTTTAGTAACATATTCGACTCACAATGAGGCGACTGTAAGCAGATTATGTGCGCGCAATGGCATAAATAAGCCATCTCATGACCTTTCGTGTGTTAGCTCTTTAACAGTTGTTTTCACTGAATCGCGTGCCATAAAACGAAATAACGAATAAGAGTCCATTATATGCTTATTTCAGAATCAAATCATCACATTATGTACACATTTAACATTTTAAGTCGATTATGTGCGTATTTTCGGGGGGATTGTGATATAACACTGTCCCAGAACCTGTATATCACAGGCTATGGAAAATTGTACTAAAGAGAACCCGCTACTCACATGCAATCCACTCAAGCGGAGCCAGTTAGTGCATACAGTCTATAGGTGTTGATGTTATTGCCCCACAACACAGATCGACAGTTGCTTCGAAACACAAATAGCCGAAGTATCTCCAACATTTATATTCTCGTAAAGAGAAGTTTTTATGTGAACAATCAAACAGATGCTTTATGAGAGAAATGTTTACCACTAAAAGGCACTAAAACGTATGTGTAGATTGAGGCTATCGGTTGGGTGACATTCTTCTATTTCAGCCACCCGACTGTCAGCTTTGATAAAGGTTCATGCGCGATTCATCAAATATTATAAATACCTTATCAATGCAAAACCTGATGCTAAAAAGTACTTTACATATTTCGATGTGCAGCCTTGGCAATTTCGTGTAATTTATTTGATATTTATTATGTATTCTTGTATTACTTTACCACATTTTATAGTATATTTGCACAGTAGACAGTACTTTAATTTACATTCCTCTTGTGTTATTCTGTTTGTACACAGGTCATTGTTTTAATCTAATCCACTGTATGTTATCTGCACAGTTGCTTCGCTACGATCTTGTTTGATACCCAATTCTGTTCTTGGTCGTGATATGGCCTAACGGCTAAAACTATTTTGAGCCCTCAATCAGTCAATCAATTATTCCACTTGATTTGAACATACCCCCTTTTAACCCTTTCTATCCGAAATGAATTCTCCCATTCATTGTAATCATGTTATTCATTTAGGGGTGTTCGGGAAAAATGAGCAGGAGACCGACCGTTTTCACTAATCTTTAGATGAGATCTGTATATCAGTTAGTGATGGTACTCAATCAAATCGTTTGGTTCTATCTATATGAACCTTTGAAGTGACATAACAATGACTGTATTTTCACTTTACGTAAGTTAACCGATCCATTAAGCAAAGTGTTAACATTTAATGTAATATTAGGACTCACAAAACAGTAATCTCTCTCTTTTTTGTAATGCGGACAATGAAGTAAAAAATGTTCGGCGGTCTCCAGTTCCCCAGAATCTGAGAATGGATTATTATTTAAGTGATTGCAAAACAGGTCATATTTCAAGTTACTGCAGTAGGTTCTCAGACGACAGTGGTAGATTTGACTTGGTCTTGTAAACGTTGTATAACGATATGACGGTTTAGTATTGCGATCTTTGGAGATATATCTCTTGAAATCTGAAACTAAGTCACAACTTTTCGCTTCTGGTGGAAGGTTATTCCATAGTTTTACGGTAGCTGGTAGGAATGAAATTTCATATCTTGTCGCAAGACAACGGGGGCACCTGGGGCCCTTTTGAAAAATTTAATAAGTTTTGCGTTTTCTCTTCTGCTCGAAAGTGTGTCCCAGCCGGTTTCTCGTAATAAAGATTCATTACTACAGCTTCTAGTTGCCCATGTGACCAATCGCGTGGTTTCTTATTGGATGTCTTCGAGATAGCTTGAATCCTCATCTGCAACTATCCCATACCGAGGAAGAATATTCCATTACCGGACGAATGTATGATAAGTATATGCGTTCCATGGTTCTGTCCAGAATGAATTTATACTT
Organism: Siphonodentalium dalli; assembly: GCA_032622095.1. NCBI lineage: Eukaryota > Metazoa > Mollusca > Scaphopoda > Gadilida > Siphonodentaliidae > Siphonodentalium > Siphonodentalium dalli. The sequence goes on along the minus strand of CP136061.1, from coordinate 125,310,895 downwards.
TCTCAGTATATAAAGTCGACTTGCAGCTCGATTTTCAATATCAGTTATATGATCATGCCCCATTAAAAGTTAGACCAAGGTGCTTGTGTGTTTCAATTTCTTCAATATTCTGCCCAGACATCTGAAGTGGTGGGTGGTCGATAGCGTCGGTTTTCCATGATATCAGAAGTGACTGTTTTGATGGGATTGAATTTAACTTACCATTTTTGTGACCACTCGAATATCAACATGATGTCGTTGTTAATAACTTCTGCGGCCAATATGGGGTCTTCAATCGAAAGATATAAAGACGTATCGTCAGCAAAAAGCCTTATATTGCTCGTAACATTTTCCACAATGTCGTTAATGTAGACAAAACAGCAGAGGGCCGAGTATGGATCCCTGGGGCAAACCAGCTGAGACACACTTCCAGCTTGAATTGGAATTTGAAACATTTACTCGCTGCTGTCGACTATCTAAATACTTTTCCAGAAGATCGTATATCACGCCGACAATTTAAACATATATATAAGACCTTTGACGTCAGACATGCCAGTTTCACGAATTTGAATGGCGTTTGTCCAATTGAAAGGGACAAGGACACCGCGAGAAATCCCATATCAGGCTATATGTGACAGACGGGCAAGATCGTTAAACAAATAACCAAAGGCAGTTCCCTTGTGAAATTCACTCAATTGCCTTCGCCGATGCATGTCATCTGAGAGGTTACAGTATTCCCAACGAAGCTCGTAAACTACGCTCAATTACAGAACGTCTAAATCTTATTGGGCGATTGAATCTCCAGTATTCCCTTGATAGATCTGGGATGCTGTGCCCGGTGTAATCCCCAGTTGTGTGGTGATAGGAGTGAAATTTATACCACCGGGCAAATGGCTTCCGCTACAATAGGGGAAACTGAGAAGGAAATCCCACTGTAACGAGAATATTGCTTCTGGGGGGGGGGGGGGTGGGAAAAAAATTGCAACATATAGGGCCTAGGGAGGTGGGTCCCCCGCGGCCGGACCATTTAAAAAAATCCACTTTTTGTCATTTTTTTCACCGATACAAGAAATTTGAGTTTTGCTATGTCTTCAGTGGCCACTTTAGAACATAATAGGTAAAGTTATTGGTTTTATTTGCTTTGAAACTCATTATTTCTGTTTTCATTTTAGTGGGCGTGGCACCTAAAAATGGAAAAAAAATTGCAAAAATAAATTGCAAATTTTTTTTTCTCCATTGTTTTTGGTTCTTTGTGTAGTCCAAGGGTAACTAAGGCCATTTTCAGCGTGATATGTTTTTACTTTTGACCGACGCCCCCACCCCCTGTCTGAGTGGTGAGGAATCATCACTGAACATACTAATGCCCATGCACTGATGATGAGACAGTTCATTCCAAAATATAAGCGGTTATTTAATTATTTAAATTTAGGAGAAAACCATTAGAAGTTTAATATGTGTGCATGTTGACTTCGCGATCGTTTCATAGGAAATTGGCCACTGGTGGTTTTGTCGGTAACTCACATGTAATAGCACATTCGACCGAACGACAGCGCTTGTTCTATTCATGACAAACTCGGATTTTCGAACCATGCACGAAAAGGGGCGGTGTATATATACGACCGAGTTTGCTAGTTTCTTATACCTGATATGGATAGTATTTACCGGCAGCCGAGTAATAACGCGAAAGTGTTGTCTTCGTAGGTTTTGCAGAATTATCTATCCTGGCAACGGGCCAACAAGATAGCCATCTGCGCCGTAGTAGGTCATTATTCGAAATGTGTCAATTACCACTATCGAGAAACGGGCTCGTTGGATTTTAAAGATCGGCAACGTTTTCCACACGACTGTGCTTAACTTACCTATACAGCAGAGTTGCGACTATCAGGACGACTATCAGCAGTGAACCCAGCACTATGATCACAATACCATATGCAGGGAAAGGTTCTGAAAAAAATAAAATCAATGTACATTAACAGGACATCAGGGCTCGTATTCACCAACAGGTTTTATATATAAACCCAGGTTGTTTATACTGGGCGAGGCTAACCGCAAATCAATCTGTGGTCGTCGATCTGATAGATGTCGCCGCTGTCTAAGACTATCCAAGCAAGGAAGTCTGACTATTGTTGCATGATCGTCGGATATATGACATGCGCATAGCTGCTGCCATAGCAGTACATCTTTTGTTCATTTCAATAATGAGCAACCACTAGACAGGTCGTGGAGCAATATAAGGTCAATCCACACCGGACGCGAGCGCGCGATTATAATGGCCGTTTTCTGTCGTCGTAGCATTTCAAAGCGTGCGATATTTATATTCACACCGCAAGCGACTGAACCTCTGGCCACGAGGCAATTACAGCAGTGATTTTATGCTTCGTCGATTTCTCGCTTTGTGGCAAACCAGCGGGATAATTATGTCGCTGTCAAATAGGATATTTATACGTGCGTTTTCCTCCTATTTGAAGGCGACACATTCATTCGTTGTCGCGACAACAAAGGTGGTGGAGAACTTTAGCGACATGCTGATAACTGAAGTGCAAGGATAAATGAGAAGAGAATATGCATGGGAAGACCTCGACATGATAACAGGATCGTCTGGTTGATTTTTGGTCCCAATCCATTCCAACAAGCTTGTGAAGTCACTTTGCCCACAAATTTGACCCCCCCGATAAAAAACGCACAAACTGGAATTACAGAATGAAATTCAATTAAACACAATTGCTGTGAGAATTGCTGTGACATACTATATTTGACAATTAAATGAGTTTGAAAAACACTCACATGACTGTATATGTTTAGCAACTTCTGATTAAAATTTCCATATACATTGTATCTGTGACCTGCCTGTAAATGATGCTCTCAAACGACTATCAACCAAAACCATCGCGCGCGACGAAGTGATCCTTTCGATGCGAATATAAAAATCGCGCGCTTTGAATCACTACGACGACAAAACGGCCGTAAAAATCGCTCGCTCGCGCCCGATGTGGATTGACCCTTAGTCGGGAATACAAAACATGCGCTTGCGTGTATAGGCAAAATTAAACCATTTAGGGATCTCGTTCAGGTTAGAATTCAATGACTTTGAGAATGTTACTATCGAATTCATGGCAATCCTGCTTGTGTCAATGTTGTTCCACACCATGGTTGTCGAGGGAAAGAATTATCTTCTATGATAATCGTTATCGAAAACTGGGACCATGCATAAAACAATTACATTGTCGTGTCCTGTGACACGCCCCGATATCTGACTGAGTTGGAGGTACCACAGTTCTTAGATATATTGGTGCCAAACCATACACCATATTGTAGACTATCTTCAGTTTGTATTTTTTCACGTCGCGATTTCAAAGTTTCCCAGCCAGTTTCTGCCAAACGTGTCGACTTACTGACATACCAAGTGGCATCCGTTACAATACGACCTGCTTCATACTGTATATCTTCAAGAATATCATAATCATGTTGCACACAACCATATCAGATAACACAAGTGTCGAAGAACAATACATCAATTCGTCGAAGTTAACAAATGTCGTCAGACAGTGACTGTTGAAACATAAGACTCAATATTGCAGAAACCGATAACATTCGGTAACCCAGGGGGGGGGGCCGATTTTTTTACGAGACATGAGGTGGGGGGGGGGGGGTGGGTGGGTACCCGAGGCCGGAAACAGTTTTTGACCACCTTTTTTGCATTTTTTTTTCATTGACATATTTTCAACTGTTTTAAACATATTTGTTTATATGTTGTGGCTTGTTGCAATATGAGAAGCACTAATACATTCAATATTGTTATAATTACCCCCATAAGTTGATATAAAATGGAAAAATAGTGAATATTGTGGGGGTGGGGCCCAAAATTTTCATTGAATTTTTTGCGAGCATTTTTTTTTTATTGTGTCTGTTTCAGCTTGCTTGGCAGTTTTTATATTGAAAATTGTCTAGTTCACGGTGTAGATCAATAAAAAAAATACTTCAGATAGCTCTAGGGTAGGGTGAACTTAATGCAGTCTGACAATATCAGCTAACAACTCATGACAGAATATTACAATAATTCTTATACTTCATGACAGTCTCTTTACTCATACAGTTAGTTGATGCATGAGTGTAATGTATGAACTAAATATTTGTATCAGTGTTTGTATACTAAATTGATTTTTAAATATACTTTTGTCAAATCATTATTTGAATTGTAAAATTATTTGTTTCAGTGTTGTTGACAACCATCAATAAGTAAATAAGTAGACATGAAATAAAGTTTTAATAACATTTAGTGAAAGAAACAAAAATATAACCTTCCTTGGATAGTCTTCTGAAAAGTATAAAAATATTATTTAAATAGATGTGAAGAGGGGCCAGGACACATTACAGTTTTGTTCACATTGTAATTATTATATCCCATAATTACCTGCATATACTAGTATGTAAATGACACTTAATGTCTAATTCAGGCTAATTTGAAAATTACCAAAGAAGAAAAATTAATTTACTTAAAATTATTGTATATGTATAAGATGATGTGCATGCAAGGTGGTCTAGCTTGAATGCACACATAAAGGTCATGTACAGAATGTGTGTGAATTTCTTATTGCAAATGAACTCCATCCAGTACATAACCGAAGTTCAGCTCTGGTTGTCCAAATTAATCTCAGTAATATACATCCGTGTATATGGATTTGGCACTAAATTGACCATCAACGTTCAAACTCAGAGGTCCGAATCGGCATCTCTGGTTTAGACTAGGTTTTATTCTAGACCAGGTTTAACTCCAGTTTAAACTAGGTTTAAGTAGGGTTTACACTTGGTTTTACAGTAGTTAAACCAGGTTTATGGGAGTAAAACTGGGTTTTAGCGTACTTAAACCAAGTTTTGTGATAAACTCAGTTTAAGTTGAAACTAGGTTTTATTAACGTGATAAAGTTATGGTAATATTACTAATTGTTTGGGGTGAATTGGCTATATAATCATCAGTATAAGCTTAGGTATATATGATTTATACGTACCATACGTCTCGCCTCGAACATACACCTTTAAATATACTTTGAAAAAAATTCAAAGTTAAACCACCCTACCCCAGGTTTGACTAAAACCTAGTTTTTTGGGTTTTAATTATTCGGCCGATATTTTTCGCCCAATATTGATGTTGTTTCTTCGTGAATATGGGAGTGTTTATGTTGAATTGGGGGAGGCGTTTATGCGCGGGCGTTTGTCACTCAATGTAGATGCAGGAGAGTCTTAGTGGAATTCGGGGAGGCGATGTTGGTACTTATGAGATAAATTCTAACAAAATATGTGCCAGTGTGATTCTTGCTATATTATGTCTGTTTGCAATTAGCTCGTTCTGATGTCGATTTGGCGGCTGAGAGCATGGCGGGATCGGACTGATCAGACTGACACGTTAGACACGAACATGACTTTTGAAACTGATTCCTTATTCACAAAAAGGTCTCTTTCGGTCAATTTGACGCATGGGTTGGTGGCCCTCCCAAATACCCATCAGAGACACCCCAGCCTTCACCCGGGGGAGGGTAACGGCCACCCTGAGGGGGTGGAGTATGGACTATTTTGGAGACCTGTAAGGATTTCGGCCAATTTGATGGTATGGGTGGGTGGCCCGCCCCAAATAACCCATAGAAACACCCCACCCCTCACATCCGGGGGGGGGGGGGTTACCACCGAGGGGGTGAACGTGGGTTATGGACCATTTTCGAGACTGGTAAGGATTTCGGTTAATTGACGGCATGGATGGATGGCCCGCTCAAATGTCCCATAGAAACAGCCCACCCTGAACGCTGGGAGAACCACCCCAGGAGGTGAAAATGGGGTATGGACCATTTTCGAGAACGGTAAGGATTTCGGTCAATTTGACGTCAGCAGTGTGGGTAGCCCGCTCCAACTATCCCCTAGAAACACCCTCACCCGGGGGTACCACCCGAGGGGGTGATATGGGGTATGGACGGTGGGTGGCACATCCCAAATGCCCCCCATAGAAACACCCCAACCCCCACCCGGACCCCATTTTCACCCGCTCGGGTAGAACCACCCGCGATGAGGGTGGGGTGTTTCTATGGACTAAATTTGAGGGCGGGCCGCCCACCAATGACGTCATATTAGCCGAAATCCTTACCGTTCTCGATAACGGTCCATACCCCATTCCGACATCCGGGTGAGGGGTGGGTGTGTTTCTATGGGGTATTTGGGGCGGGCCACCTACACATGCCGTAATATTGACCAACAGAGGCATGTTTTTGCGAATAATGAATAAAATGCTCCATACCCCATTTTCACCCCAGCAGGGTGGTACCCTCCAGGGATGAGGGTGGGTGTCTATATGGATATTTGGAGCGGGCCACACACCCCTGTAGTCAAATTGGCCGAAATCCTTACCGTTCTCGAACATGGTTCATATACCATCTTCACCCCTCGGGTGGTAACACACCCCACCCCCGCCCGGATGTGAGGGGTGGGGTGTTTATATGGGTTATTTGATGTACCCTTAAATCCCCGGGGGTGAGGTTGGGGTGTTTCTATTCGGTATTTGGGCGTACCCACTTTCCACCTCCTCGGGTGGCACCCCCCGTGGGGGTGGTTCTATGGTGTATTTTGATCGTGCCACCCACTCCTCCTGCTGCCAAATTAATTAGCCTAAATCCTTACCGTTCTCGAAAATTGTCCATACCCCTGTTATCCCGGTGTGAGGGGTGATGTTTCTATCGGGTATTTTGGGCGAGCCACCCATTCATGCCGTCAAATTCGCCGAAATCCTTCCCGTTCCATACCCCATTTTCACCCGTGCGGATGGTACCCCCCGGGGTGGTGGTGTTTCTATGGGGTATTTGTGGCGGGCCCCCACCCATGCCCTCAAGAGATATTTTTGAGTTCCAAAAGTAATGCTCGTCCATGATATTAGATCATATCTAACCGCTATACAATAGACCGTGCATTCGTCGTGATTTCTCAAAGCGCACGGGCTATTCCCCTGATTAGGAGATTATATAGCGACAACAGGTCGCGTGACCGGACAATGCATTGACAAGTAGAGATAATAAACAGACAGACCACGCCTCCTATCCTTGCAATTAAACAAGTGTGGCCCACGGGTAACGCAATCGACCAAATCTATGTCGTCCCAGCGGTGGAGAAAAACTTGGTTTTACTACTAAACCCAGTTTAAACTGGTAGTTTAAACTAGGTCTAAACTGGAGATGCCGATTCGGACCAAAGGGTTAAAGGCACGTGCGGCCTTAGTTGTCGAAAATATTCATATTTGTTCCAATCACCGTAAACAGAAAAACATTAAAACGCATACAGTTTCGTTCATATATACCATGACCATCGCGTAAACAGAATGTTATCATAAAGATTTACTATATGTTACCTAAGCAAGAGCCTGATTGTGTTACAGAAGACAGCACAATGCTGCTGGCTAATCACACACAGATGGCATAAACGCTCTTTATTCGTTCCATATCGGGAATTCACCAACAAAGAACGCTCTTTATGTTTACCATCATAATATAAACAAACACAAGAAAAGTAACTTTTGATGCTTTTGTTTACATAACAATGGTCAAATATATGACAATAACATACTGTTTATGCGATATTTCTTATTTGTATACGGACAAAGTCTGTCTACATTTTGTTGTTATTTCTGTTTGTGGCGGTTTTTGACGAGTGGAAATATTTTCACAGGATACCCACCGCCAAGGCCAACCGTACATTTAAGCATTATTTTAGGCCTAGTTCTAAGTCGTAATGCGAGGTCGGGTCGGTGGTCATGCAGGCATACATAAAAGCTAATTCGTACACTGGTTCATATGCACATTTTCCTTTTTGGTATTACTATAGGCTCTAGGCCTACTAGTTGATGCTGGTTGATATTCTACTATAGGCCCTAACACTGACCCTAGTTATTTTTTGTTGTCATTCCAGGGGATTCAACATATTTTTCACCTACTCACACCAACTGTACTCACACAGATGAATAGGCTGGGTTATAAATTTACCAATATAATCACATAATATTCTACCTTTGTTGATTGCTTAGAGTTCAATTTTGCACATGTTTGTTAACAGGAAGTAACATTTAATTTGTTATTTCAAAGAAGGGACCAATACAGAGCGGTTGGTCATTTTTACAGAGGGGACCAACATAAAGCTTTGTTGTTTTGGGGTGGGTGTCTAAAACTTTATGAAAAAAAAATGCAAGAAAGGGTGGGTGGGTGTAAAAAAAAATGGAAATGTAAAAAAAAGACCCCCACGTCTCGCAAGTTTTTTTTACGCCCCCCCCCCCCCCCTGAGCAACCTCTAAAAAAGTTGGCAAACAATATTTTTATTTGGAAAACAATTTGGGAAAAACATGAAATGTCGAGAGAGCGCGGACCCTAATTGGTACACATCTCGTGAAAACGAGATTGGTTGATTGATTTGGGGTTTAATGTCGCTTTCAGCAAATAAAGCCATATTATGAAATTGACAGTTTTATATAGGGACGGAGATAATAACAGTTATTTCAATGGCTGATAAACTCGTCGACTATGTGCGGCAAACCACGGTCCATCGGCGAGTAACTGTCAACACCAACAGATGACATTGTCGAGTTTATAAAGTTCATGATATTGATATATTGAACCCTCATCGCCAGCGCAGACAAATTTCCCTAATATAAACGATGTCAACATGTTCAAGGTTACTTGCATTCATTCCTCTCAACTTTGACACATGTTATTAGTTTAAGACTTGTTATATCTTACATCATGGAGTAGCAAACAGGACCACGGTCGCCACTACCCGAAGTAGCCGTCTTCGGTCGAGCTATATTGAATTATAGAAGAGCTCACGTGGAGATGATAGATAGTCTAGACAGTGGTTAACAGTCGGCCTGTGCAACATTAATGACAATCAGATAGGACCACGGTCGTCACTGCCTGAAATATCAGTCTTCTAGAAGTTGGGGCAATACACAAATGATGTAGCCTGGATTTAGGTCTCATCTTAGGTCACGATATTACTATAGCAGTTGAAAGTGACCTTTATCCCAAAGTAACTAACTGCAAACAACTTACTCCGATGAATATTCGAATGGCTACCTATGTTCTATCCCGACTTGGGACAGTCCTATTAAAGGCACGTGAGGCCTTAGTTATCGAAAATATTCATATTTGTTCTAATCACCGTAAACAGAAAAAACATTAAAACGCATACAGTTTCGTTCATATATACCATGACCATCACGTAAACAGCATGCTATCATAAAGACCTACTATATTTTACCTAAGCAAGAGCCTGATAGCTGTTACAGAAGACAGCACAATGCTACTGGCTAATCACACATAAATGGCATAAACGCTCTTTATTAGTTCCATATCAGGAATTCACCAACAAAGAACGCTCTTTATTTTTACCATCATAATATAAACAAACACCAGAAAAGTAACTTTTTATGCTTTTGTTTACATAACAATGGTCAAACATTTGACAATAACATACTGTTTATGCGATATTTCTTATTTGTATACGGACAAAGTCTGTCTACATTTTGATGTTCTTTCTGTTTGTGGCGGTTTTTGACGGGTGGAAATATTTTCACAGGATACCCACCGCCAAGGCCAACCGTACCTTTAAATGCAACCAAACGTCCACATACACGTATGAGACTGATACGTCGTGAAGGATATTATATGTGATAACATATAATATTTCAGAATGTTAACCTTTCTGTTATTAACAAACGAGTCGGGCTATGCTTCGGCATGCGGCTACTCATTTCCACTAAATGTCAATTGCTCAGCAGAGATTACAAGTATTTTTGTCTTGTCAGGATTCAATCCATGTCCATAGATCTTCAGACCAGAGCTGGTTGACGTTGATACAACACATGTAACTCGTGCCAACATAGACATTTATTTTGTCATCAAGTCCCAGTGCGAATAAGCTACTTAGAAATGAATTGGACTACATGGTGCTCCACAGCTCCAGGGACGTATCGACATGGGCGTTCAATAAGTTCAACAGTTGGAAATTTCATGGCTTACGCAACATTATTTGTGAATGTTTACACCACAGGTTGAAATTGTTCTGATTGTTTGATTTTCCAACCAGCAACTAGTGGCCAATTTGATGGTTTTAGACCAACAGTAGCATAATTTCTACTATTTGTCAAAATTTTCGTCTGAAAAGGCCATTAGTTGGAAATTGTCCTAGCTTAGGGGGAGACGGGAGTTACCGTGTAAGATTTGTTGGAAAGTTTTAACTCAAGGGGCGGGGTGCAAATGGCATTCTGCATACTTGGGGTGTAGTCTGGTTCAAGAGGTGAGGTGCAGTTGGATACTTAAAGGTGGAAACCCTCAGCATGGACCCTCTATCTACGTCCTTGCGTACAGTACTAGAGAGGACAGACATACGGAGATGGTAGATAATATAGTCTATTTAACAGTCGTGTGCAACGTGTAACAACAATATATAAGGAACTGTGCGATTTAACGTATATATGATATCGTAGTGTTGTAGATGTGGTGGGGTGAGCAATACTGCGATTTAGACGTAGCTATGATATCGCAAATGTGTAGATGTGGTGGGGTAATCCTTCATTCGGCATGATCCAAAACATTCAGCAGCTCACCAACTTGGCGAACGTTCACCCTTGCTGGGGTCAAATCCTTGGGCATCATAATTCGACGGAAACGAATAGTAATTTGATTATATAACATGGTACGCCCACACACTGGCTACTCTCCGCGGTATTTTTTGCATGCATTTCATTGTACAAAACCATATGGTACCAGCATATAAAGCGAAGCATGCACATAATGTTCTTCTGTACGACAGCTAACTACGCGCTAAGTAAAATCTCCGTAGTTCTACCTGTATAGCGATGCTACCGAAATTTGCCATACAGGTATTGAAGGCAAATTTCAGCAGCACCGTTACATGAGTAACTACATACATTTTCTTCTCAAGTCGTTAGCTTTGGTAAAGATGCATGTGGTTTTCTACGAAATGCACTGCAAAACATGCCGTGAAAACGTACCCTAGGAGATTGAGGAGATCTGATTAATTGACAAAGTATATATTACAAAAATCACGAATTTAAATCAAGTGAAATTACATTGTACAAGGTCAGCTTTCTTGCCATGTAATGGTCAATGATATAAGATTACTGCACGCACACACTTACACCTAACTTGGTAGCCTATCGATTTGACTATAAATGATGTTTAAATATTCAGTTGGTGTGCTCGTCGCTCCTCAAAATACCCAGAGGTAAAAAAAAACACAATAATGAATATCACTTCACACGGCAAAATAAACCTGAAATCAGTTACTACATACAAAATTCGAAACAGAATCGGTGAATGTAAAAACTGCCAGCTCACAAGCACATGGTTTGTAAAGTTCTACCCAACTACTGTTACTAAACGACTTTGACATACAACCCCCGCATTGATTTGGTACCTTTGTTAAAGTGGCGAAACCCAACACAAGTTGCAATTAAAATGTTAATTCCAGATATACTTAAGAGCTCGGTGTGTTTCCGGTGTGCACATTATCTCGATAATAGCGAGCCATCAAGTTAAAATGTCCAAACAAGAGCATAGAAACATAAAACCCGCCTCTGTATGCAGTCGTTAAAAGCGGGGATTTATAAACGGATATCAGTTGTATCATATCGTTTGAACCCTTAAAGGCACGTGCGGCCTTAATTGTCGAAAATATTCATATTTGTTCCAAACACCGTAAACAGAAAAACATTAAAACGCATACAGTTCCGTTCATATATACCATGATCATCGCGTAAACAGCATGTTATCATAACGACCAACTATATTTTACCTAAGCAAGAGCCTGATTGTGTTACAGAAGACAGCACAATGCTACTGGCTAATCACACACAAATGGCATAAACGCTCTTTATTAGTTCCATATCAGGTATTCACCAACAAATAACGCTCTTTATGTTTACCATCATAATATAAACAAACAGCAGAAAAGTTACTTTTTATGCTTTTGTTTACATAACAATGGTCAAACATATGACCATAACATACTGTTTATGCGATATTTCTTATTTGTATACGGACAAAGTCTATCTACATTTTGATGTTCTTTCTGTTTGTGGCGGTTTTTGACGGGTGGAGATATTTTCACAGGATACCCACCGCCAAGGCCAACCGTGTCTTTAATGGCAAGACTATCCTGCCTTACAACTACATCATGTGGGTATCACATTTTACATTCACAAATGCTACAGCTTAGCCGATGACTTTGTCTACCGATTTTGGTACAATTGTTCAATGTTAATTGAGCAGACCATGTGGTGTGGATAGCTCTTTTGCCGCGTTCGGAACGCCACATAGTAGTGGGACAAACGTTTCAACTTTCTGGTACACCGCCATATGTTGGATTATCGTCACTGACAGTAAGCTCCTTTTATCTGTGGAAATGTCAAAGACAATACGCCTCAAAGTAGTCGATTTTTTCTAACTTGGTACTATAGATGTATGTGGTTCTTAAATATGATAAAACGGAGGGTACTTATAGATGTCATATCTGGCATTAGCACTACTACGTTTATTAATAATGAAACTAAGAACAGCATCGATACTTGTTGATGTTTTGGATTTGGTCATACACACAATATTCGCCGGAAAACTCAACTATCAAAATAATCCCATTTTGCATTTTATTATTGAAAATTAATTTGTTTTATTTAAACATATTTTAATTATAAATATGTATAAATAATACATTACATATAAGAGATTGATGGACAAGTTCTGTAAAACTTACATGGACATCCGCTCCCTACAGATGATGAACAAACACATGAATATAACAATTTATTTTTGATTCATATAAGGTTTTGGTATATAGGGCGGGAACAATATGTGGAGAGTACGTGAATACAACGGTTATTGCTTGAGGGGTGTTATCGAAAGTATATTCTAAATCTGGGGTGGGAGGGAGGGGAAGACTAATGAGTAAGTTGCACTGAACCTCGATAAGAGCGGATTTGTGATACATGCTGATTCCTGTATCTGGGGAAGTTTGCATCCCGGGTCGTGTGAGTAATAAAAAATCGTATTGAGGGCAACATATAGGTTTATGGCAAAGAGTTCCGATTTTGTGTTTACATGAGTTCATTAGTTGAACGTCGCAAATCGTCCAAAAGATTTTATGAATTTTAAAGCTGTTTCTGTCAGAATGCAATTCTAGTTGATGGTTAAAGTTAGATCTCCTTTTAAAAGAGCTTCGAAAGACACGACTCGACAGGAGCGCATAACATCTGTCAGTTTTGTGCGTTGTTGTGAATAAATATTTCAATACATGAAAAAGTGTTCTGCATCTTCCATACGTCTTATACAGGTACACGTGGGGTTATCACCAATGTTGTATTCAACTTAGTAATGATTTAGATTACTACTCTTATTTCTAATTCGACAGTATGATATTTGTTTGTCGGTCACCAATATATACATGTGATGACATTTTTCTCTTGAGGAGAATTATTTATTTGAAAGCCTCATACGTTTTGATTTTGATGCAATTTGCCATGCAGTTCCAAACTTCGATTGTTTTCGGATAGAAAGATTTCTTGAATTGAGAACGAAATGATTAACTTTCGATGTAACAATCGTTAGAGTTGTACTTGTATCTTCGGTGTGTGCATTTTAATCGGAAGTAAATTATGAGAAACTGGGGTATCCACCTCATGACAACATCATATTAATAAATATACAAGTTACTTACTATCTGGTGGGCATTTTGAACCGTCAAAGCCGCACAGTGGGGTATCAGGGGGAGGGGATGTCCTATCCCCCGCCCAATGAATATGCATTCCTGCCACTGGTTCGTACTTCTTCTTGTTGCCAAAATAGTTAGCTACAACCTGGAAACAATCAAGGGTCATTCTGAAAGGACCACGATTACAGATTGTGCATACGATATTGTATCCTAATGTGTGCTTCAACCTTCGCCCTTCGGGCATGTATACCATGTAACCGAACTTGAATGAAACTTCTGTCAATTGATTAAAATAGCTATCCTGAAGTAAGTGACATATCGACTGCATTGTGAGTGAGAACCATTGTTCGATATGGACTTTATAAATTAATAAAATTCCATAATCACAGGAAAAAACTCTCTCCATAAAAACAAACAATTTAAAATAACTTTTATGTGAAGAAAGTTACAATGCCGTGTTTCGTTGTCTTGACGATGTCGAATGTTGCCATGTTCTTACGCGACCTAATTTCACATCAGATGTGAATATCCTGTCACCAAAATTATCTGTGACACATAACGATCTTAATAAAACTCCCAAAAGTTATTCAAGGCGGATATCCCATGCCAACATATCACTGTGCAGATAGGTTAATATTGGACTTATTTGGTTCTGAAATAAGCCACAGGGGACTTATATCCGTTATTCCGTTTTATGACGCGGGTCGCAATGAAAACACATAAGAGCGTAAATATGATGTCTATCTGGGTTCATGTAGATCGTACAAAAAATGCCGGTTTATTTGTGTTTCTGTAATACGTTCAAAATGAGCTTATTTTCAAGACAACAAGCTGACCATGCATGTGAGCGTTTCTTTAACTCCACGAAAGTCAAGTTATATTCATGTTCACACATGACCGTTTCTGTTGATCCAATTAAAGGGAAACAGAGAAAGGGTGACGAGAACGACCAAATGCATTGCGATTTATATCCCTGGGATTTGAGAAGTATCAACGCCGCAGCACCTTTTACGAGCCAATGATTGGAAAGCGATCGTAAAGCAAGCGCGTTTTACGATCGGCTGAGGTGGTGAGTGTCTTTCTGAGTATCAATCACGGGGAGATTGCTATGGGTCTGTATACAAAAACTATGATTTATCTTCAGAGTCGAGGCGCCCTTATCGACCCGTCGACTTATTGTTATCAAGAGGTTCGCAACCGAAAATTACACGCCACTCGCTGTTTGATTATTATTTCTCCGAAAGATAGATGATACGTATAGACGGCGGCGATAAAGCGAACATGTATTGATGATCCACAGAGCAAGAGCGGCATTGCATCCGATTATATAATGCTGACTAGTCTCAATGTGGAATGGTCGGTGATATTTTGAATATTCTATGATCCATTAGTCCAATCTCCGTTTATGGGGTTTGCCACTTTGCTGCTCATTGTGTGATACACGTATATTAGCTACATCGGATCACAGGTCCCCAGAAAAAAAATTGGCCGCACCCCCAATAATACTTAATCTACAGTATTAAGTATTATTGGGGGTGGGGTCAATTTTTGTTATGGGGACCTGTGCATCGGATGGGATCGGGACATTTTTAAATATGTCTATGGTAGATTCACACTCCATACGTGTTCAGTTCCCTAGCGTATACGCTGGTCTGACCACTGCCACCACGTGTAGAGAATGTAGGGAATAATCTTACTTTTTTATTTTGACTTTTGCCGCCGGTTACATTCTGCAGTATTCTGAGAAACTGAACAGTACATATACATTTGGAAATTATCCGGATCAAATAAAAACGAATTGTTACCGACAAACGTCTTGAATAAAAAAGAATATCACCACAGTCTGTATATACGTGATGGCAGTGGTCAGATCACTGTTACTAGGGGACTGAACTCTGTCTTGAAGTTATGCTAGATAATGGGAATGGAATAATAGTCACCGGCGACTGAAGCTTCGTTAATGATGATTTTCCTGGCAAAGTGTCAGGCAATACGCCGCAAAATGCAACCCGTTGCACATGTTAAGCGATCCACATTGTTCCCAAGTATACATGTATGGGCATTATTTAAGAAATGAATGTACGATCAAACCTGTCATATGTTTGATGGCTAACGTGTGGCAAACAGTGTTGTTGTTACATTCATGCTGACAATACTCATATTGCAGTTAACAGTGGTGTACACACATTTTATAGTTTATCTCTCACAATGTTGCACACTTTAGACTAAATTCAATGAATTTGCTTATAAAGTAGTAATAAATGGTATTCTAAAGATTTCGTTATATACCCACTCACAAAACACCACAGAATGCACATTATTTGGCTACTGTAGGGAATGCGATACTTTACACCATAAAATGCATGCAAAGAGGTTCCCACCCGGATAGTAAATATCTCATACATATTTTGAAGACCTCTGTTTGTCTGTCTGTCTGTATGTCTGTCTGTATGTCATTTATACAAATCTACGATTCTCGACCGATCGGGACGAAACTTGGTACGTGTGTGTAGTTTGACCAGGCGGTCGTCGTTGTCGTATTGGCGAGCCCGTGCGGCGCCCGATTCGCGCATGCGCAGACGAGATCTCGGAAACGGGTGGAGCTATCGACTTGAAATTTGGTATGTGAATGTATCTTGCCCCGGATACGAATTTTATCCGGTCGCCGAGCCCGTGCGACGCCAGCTTCGCGCATGCGCAGACGAGATATCGGAAACGGGTGGAGCTATCGACTTGACATTTGGTATGTGAATGTATCTCGCCCCGGATACGAATTTTATCGGGTCGCCGAGCCCGTGCGACGCCTGCTTCGCGCATGCGCAGACGAGATCTCGGAAACGGGTGGAGCTATCGACTTGAAATTTGCTATGTGAATGTATCTTGCCCCGGACACGATTTTTATCGGGTCGCCGAGCCCGTGCGACGCCAGCTTCGCGCATGCGCAGACCAGATCTCGGAAACGGGTAGAGCTATCGACTTGAAATTTGGTTTTTGAATAGCCCGGACAACGTCGGGCTGGGTAGAGCTATCGACTTGAAATTTGGTTTTTGAATAGCCCGGACAACGTCGGGCTCATCGGCTAGTCTATTATATATTTTGGAAGATCTGTCTGTCTGTGTGTGTGTTCGCGATGAACTCGAAAACGACCGAGCCGATTTCGATGAAACTTGGTATGTGGTGGTATTTTCGACCGGGAACGGGCATAGGCCTATTAATTTTCAGATCCGAGGTCAACTTTTCACGTGCCGAGGTCAAATCTGTTTCTATGCTGTGTTACGGGACTTTCATTCGAGTTCGGTGCTTACAAATCGATTCGAAACAGCGCGAATAATAAAATGCCAGTCATAATAATGACACTGTGGGAATCTTTCGTGTTTCCTCTTTCCAACGATATATAATGCGTATGTATCCGTTTTAGTTATATGACTCAATTATCAAGAAGAAGTGGTACTATCTTCCATCAGGATAAAAACAATGCGTAACTTCTATGACGTCGTTAGATGTCATAACGTTAGATCACGTTAACGCTTAACCTCTTCGCTGCTAAATGACGTTATGACGTCGTGTGCTGGGCTGTTGACGTTATTGCCATTTTCCAATGGGAAACTATAACGGGAATACCACAAGAACTATAAAACTGACTCGGTTGAAAGGCTATTATCGTTCACAATCGTAGAACATCATACACTGTTAGAAACTTGGAGATACAGTTATTCCGATGCACCAATCTCTGAGTTCCAGTTAAGTATAATGGCCTACTTCTAGTGTGCTGAAGTAGGTCCGTAGTACCTACGGACCATATAGCACACGGCGTGCACTTTTACGTCCGTAATAGTTACGGACGTCATAGCAGCGAAGAGGTTAACCGGCCGATGCATTTGACTATTTCAGACGCCTTGGCGATATCTCGGGCACCGATGGTAATTTATCTTGAAACTTGATAATTAATGAGCGTGTGTATATGAGGCGCGTTTATATACTTGAGTGGAAATCAAATCGGGTTAAACTGGCGGATTTTTACGGACGAAATTTGATGCATAGGGTATCTCGGTATCCGCTGGGCCGATTTCCCGGTATCCGCTGGGCCGATGTCCACCATTTTTGGGGTGTTGGTGTTTGACCCCACCTGACCTTGACCTTCAAAATGGTCAATTCAAGGTCAAAGCCCGGACGAAGTCGGGTCACATTCTAGTCTATCTTCTATACTATATATTTTGAGACTTCGTATATATGTATGTATGTACTTCATAGAATCCAAAACGCGTGTACAGATTGAGCTCAAACTTCCTAAGTAAGTGTCAAATCCCCCGACACGACCGTGGTCGTGGTTTAGAGAAGCTCAGAGCACCCGTTCTCCAATCTCAAATTACCGCAAAGGCACGGCGTGGGTTAATCAAGTGATTATTTAATGAGCGTTTGTTTTTGACGCATCTCTATAAAGAGCGTCTGTTTCCCATTCAACGTTATTTGCATCTGCAGAGAGATATACGGAACATACATTAAATTTAAAAAACATTTGTTTCTGACCAACCCTGCGAGCACGGATGGCGCGCTTTGTTTTTACAGTATATTATTATATACCGAAATCATCACAGATAATCACGAATATAGCATCAGATTTCTCCCCAGATATACCGTTATAAAGCTACTGGAATCTGCCAATCTACGGGAAATTCCAGGGAATGCCGATTGAGCTCAAACTTGCTACCCACGGGAAGTGTCATATATATGAGTGTGTCCTTTATAGACTCGAACCGATTGAGCTCAAACTTGCTAAATAAGAAAATAGCCCCCAAGCCGTAAATATCAACAACAACGATATTGCTACCTACGGGGAGCAACGTTATTAGCATCTGCAGAATTATGCAGAGAGAAAGTGCTTTCCTATTTTTAGAACGCGACACATGTTTACGTCGCGTTGGTGATTGAGGTTCACAACGGGGTTAATTGACTGTCCGCTCTTTGCGACGATGAGGTTCACGGCGGGGACTATTGACCAACACTCACAATTTCGTCTTTTGCATCAGATACCAACACCTCGACCGATCGGGACGAAACTTGGTACGTGAGTGTAGTTTGACCAGGTGGTCGTCGCTGTCGTATTGGCGAGCCCGTGCGACGCCCGTGCAGTGCATGCGCAGACGAGATATCGGAAACGGGTGGAGCTATCGACTTGAAATTTGCTATGTGAATGTATCTTGCGCCGGGTACAAATTTTATCGGGTCGCCGAGCCCGTGCGACGCCCGTGCAGCGCATGCGCACACGAGATCTAGGAAACGGGTGGAGCTATCGACTTGAAATTTGCTATGTGAATGTATCTTGCGCCGTGTACAAATTTTATCGGGTCGCCGAGCCCGTGCGACGCCAGCTTCGCGCATGCGCAGACCAGATCTCGGAAACAGGTGGAGCTACCGGGTACAAATTTTTCTTATTGAAACGCGTGGAGCTAAAAATTAAAAACAAAAATATAAAAAAATGTCATGTTTCGGACAAGCCGCCGGTGGCGGGCTAACCTGCTAGTACTATATATTTTGAGACTTCGTATATATGTGTGTATATATGTACTTCATAGAATCCAAAACGCGTGTAAAGATTGAGCTCAAACGGGTTATTTTGTCCGGGGAGTGTTTTGGACGGGTCAAATAGTGACTCAGACCTGACATTGACCTTCCAAATTGTCAATTCAAGGTCAAAGCCCGGACGAAGTCGGGTCACCTGCTAGTCTAATATATATTTTGGGACTTCTGTCTGTTGTTTGTCTGTTAGCTATGGCCGGGAAAACTGCTGGACGGATTTCGACGAAATTTGATACCTACGGGTGATTTTGTCAGGGGAGTGTTTTGGACGGGTAAAATAGTGACTCAGACCTGACATTGACCTTCAAAATTGTCAATTCAAGGTCAAAGCCCGGACGAAGTCGGGTCACCTGCTAGTCTAATATATATTTTTGGGACATCTGTTTGTTTGTCTGTTTGTCTGTTAGCTATGGCCGGGAAAACTGCCGGGCGGATTTAACCAAACTTGCTATCTAAGGGTAAAATACCACGGGAATGGTAATCGGGCCGCTTTTGAGAACGTCAGACCACTCCTTCTCCATGTCATCGTCCTTGGTAGGGAGTGGTTAACACAATAACGCTCCTTAATTGTCCATATTTGGTATTGTTAACCGAATAATGCTCTTTATTTTTCGCCTACGGCTGTTTGCAAGCTATTTTCCATATTTGGTTTTGTTCACCGAATAACGCTCTTTATTCTGTCCATATTTGGTTTTGTTTATTCTGTCCACTCGCTCGGGTTCTGGCGTTCTCCGCAGTCTGATTTCACAGACGCTGCAGCAGAGTTCTGTCCACTCGCTCTGGTTCTGGCGTAAATATCGGAGCGCTCACTCAGTTGTATTTCCGCGCACTCCGCATTTAGCATTCAGTCGAATCACTTCTGTCCACTCGCTCTGGTTCTGGCGTTCTCCGCAGTCTAACTATCACAGACGTTGCAGTCTGTCACTTTTCTCTGCAGTGCATTCTGAAAATCAGACGGTTCGATATGTCTCATTTGATTAATTTAACGAGGTTTTCTTGATAATATACCCATTTTACCATATTCTGATTCCGTTTCCACAGGCCTTTGGCATTTGCCACTAATTTATGTCGTTGTAAACGCTCTTTATCCATCGGCGACTGACGGAAACGCTCTTTATTGAAGCAATGCAACTGCGACAGCCCGAGCTAATGAAAGCTTGGATCAGACGCAAGCCCGTTTAGACTATGCCCGCAATGCAACTGCGGCAGTCCGAGCTAATGGAAGCTTGGAGCAGACACAAGCCCGTTTAGACTATGACTGCAATGCAACTGCGACAGTCCGAGCTAATGAAAGCTTGGAGCAGACGCAAGCCAGTTTACACTATGCCCGCAATGCAACTGCGACAGTCCGAGCTAATGAAAGCTTGGAGCAGACGCAAGCCCGGTTAGAAACTGACCGCAATAGACACACGCAGCAAACTATAACCCACAAGCAGACTATTCCCCCCATACCGTCCTCCAATTGGACTAATGTCCCTGGTATGTAATCACTGCTCGGCATTGAAGTGGATTGGTGAACCTCCTGGAATGTGCTGTTCCAATGGAAAGGTTATTGTACCGATGCATCCAGGCACTACGCAGCCCCTCAAAGATCGTATCAGTGGGGCTTCTCCGGATTCGACTCATTTCCTCCAGAACATCCGAAGATATAACTCCGCATTCCAAATGACATCATTAGGAGGAAAAATTATCACTGAGGGCGGATTTATGCCAACATTTAAAGTTCAGGGCCAGGTCTACTATATAATTGGGTCGCTTCTGCCTTCCGTCGACCAGGAACCAAGGTTCCTGCAATTGTATTTCGTTGGAAGCTAATCTTCGCTCCTCAATCATTGATGGTCTCAGGCCTGAGCTCACACTATCGCTGCAAGATATCGCTCCACGCCACTAATTCCTACATCTTGAGTTTCAGGCATGCCCTCGAGTCAGACATTGGTCCAAATCTTCGCATCGTCATCAATGCCGATAAGAGGCCAAACCGAGAACATCGTAGTCGGTTCAATGAACCAATTTGCAACGAAGTTGCAGTTGTAATGGCTGGGCAGGAACATGGTCCGCGAGATATCATTATCAAATCTCGGGACAACACAATCAGGAGGATATGTGAGACGCACATATCGTATGATCCTTTACAATACCCACTTCTTTGCGTACTTGGTGAAGATGGTTATCACCTTGGTATACGCCATACTATTGGCAATAAGACTGTTTCCTGTAAAAAAATATTATGCGTTTCATTTCATGGTTCGGAGGAATTATTTTAACCATCTTCATCGGAGCCGAAACCTCAGTTCGCTGTTGATATGTGTGCCAAAATCGAGTCTGAGCGATTGTTTTATATAAGCACTCATCAGAGAGAGCTCCGGGCTGATTCCTACATCCACCTCTGCGACAGCATAAATAACGACACAACAGAAGGGCTTGGCCAGCTTTGCATACTTCCGTCGACTTTCACAGGGAGCCATCGGTACATGCAAGAGAAGACTCAAGACGCCATGACTTTTGTCAGAAACTTTGGTCAACCAGACCTCTTCATTACTTTCACATGCAATCAAGCATGGGACGAGTTGAAAAACGAACTCTTCGAGGGTCAGAGTCCCAAAGACAGGCACGACCTCACAGCTCGAGTATTTCGCTTGAAGCTCGCCAAGCTCTTGAACCTCATTAAGAAGTCCCACATTTTTGGGCGACCTGTCTGCGTCATGCCCATATTCTGCTCTGGTTGGAAAATAAGATTCATGCCAACCAAATTGATGACTTAATTTCCGCTGAGCTACCAAATCCCGAGGAAGATCCGCAATTATTCCAGATTGTGAAGTCCCAGATGGTCCACGGACCATGTGGTCGACTTAACGACATTTCCCCTTGCATGAAAGACGGAAAATGCACCAAGCGATATCCCCGACAGTTCTTAGTGGAAACGCAGACATCAAACGATGGCTATCCTCTTTACAGGAGGAGAAGGCCTGCATGGTGATGGAGGGTTTGCGGCTAATATAAAATTGAGAAATGGTCGCGAAGTCGAAGTATAGACAACATGTGGATCGTCCCATACTGTCCTTTGCTGTCGAATATATGTGATGCCCATATCAATGTTGAGTTTTGTAGCTCAGTTAAAGCCATTAAATACGTTTGCAAATATATCAACAAGGGCTCCGACGCAGCTATGTTTGCTCTCCAGGGCTCGAATGACGAAGTGAGCCAGTATCAGCTGGGTAGATATATTAGCAGCAATGAAGCCTTTTGGCGAACATTTGACTTCCCAATTCACGAGCGCCACCCTGCTATACTCCGGCTCTCTGTTCATCTCGAAAATTGACAGCGAGTTTATTTCACAGAGCATACCGCTCACCATGTAGCTATCACTCCGAAACAAACAACTCTGACATCATTCTTCACAATATGCCAGGAGGACGACGTTGCTCGCACTCTGTTATATGCTCAGATGCCTTCATACTACACCTGGCAGAATAACAAATGGGCCCGTCGGAAACGTGGCAAACCAGTCGAAGGCTGTGTCGGTGTGTACAAGGATGATGCTCTAGGCAGGGTGTACACGGTGCACCCTACCCAACAGGAATGTTTCTTTTTTAGATTACTTCTGCATGAAGTCAGAGGACCACACTCATTTGAAGATCTGAGGACTGTTGATGGCCATCTATTTTCAACGTTTCGAGAGTCAGCTTTAAAGAGAGGCCTTCTCGAACATGACCAACAGTGTGAACATATATTGTCGGAGGCTTCTCTGTCAAGATCCCCCAAATGTCTTCGTATCCTTTTTGCTACATTGCTTCACATCTGCGGCGTCGCAAGCTCGAATGATCTCTGGACCAGTTTCCGAGAGGACCTTTCTGACGATTTTCGCCTACGGCAGCAGGCACTCAATCCAGACATTAAGGTAGTATTCACTTATCAAATTTCCAATGATGCTCTCATTGCTATTGAGGACAAAATTCTCGCACATGGCGGTCCAGAAATTCACACGTTCGGTCTTCCTGAAACTAGGCGATTGGACACCCCTGACCAGTCCCGTGAAATCATCAGAGAGACGAGTTATAACATCGACAATCTTGCCGATGTTTTTACAGTTAATGAGCCGAAGTTACTCATTGACCAACTGAGGGCTTACGACATTATCCTCAAATCTGTCACTGACAATGCTGGTGGCATCTTTTTTTCTCGATGCTCCTGTGGGCACGGGAAAGACCTTTCTCACCAATTTGATACTGGCCAAAATACGACAGCAGAGAAAGATTGCCATTTCTGTAGCTTCATCTGGCATTGCAGCAACACTGCTTCCTGGAGACAGAACTGCTCACTCTGCATTCAAGCTTCCTCTCAACTTGATTGGGAATGATCTGGCTACGTGTAACATCACTAAGGGGACGGGA
Source organism: Siphonodentalium dalli (assembly GCA_032622095.1). Taxonomy (NCBI): domain Eukaryota; kingdom Metazoa; phylum Mollusca; class Scaphopoda; order Gadilida; family Siphonodentaliidae; genus Siphonodentalium; species Siphonodentalium dalli. The sequence goes on along the minus strand of CP136061.1, from coordinate 125,287,199 downwards.
TTATCACGTCTTATTAGAAACTGTCTGTTGATTGTTTGGGACGAGTGCACGATGTCGCACAAACATGCCTTTGAAGCTCCGGACAGGACATTACAAGATATTCGGGATTGCAACAGGATTATGGGTGGTGTCACCTTGGTTCTGTCTGGAGATTTCAGAGACAATCCCTTCCGGTAATACCGAGGGGAACTGACGCTGACAAAATCCGAGCTTCTCTGAAATCTTCCTATCTTTGGAGAAGTGTTCGCCTTCTCATCTTGACCACTAATATGAGAGCCTATTTGTACGGTGACGCGATGGCAACTAATTTTGCTACACAGCTTCTTCGCATTGGCGATGGAATTTTCCCATATGTTCCTCCTGATCAGGTCAACCTGCACGATTTATGCACAGTAGTAACATCTGTCGATGAATTGATTGTGTCTGTTTTCCCAAGTCTGCCACAGAGAATGAACGACTATGATTGGTTATGTGAGAAAGCAATGTTGGCGCCTAAAAATGATGTCAACTCCATCAATTATCGGCTGATCGAGCTGGTTCCAGGCCAGTTGCAAATGTGCAAGTCGGTTGATACCATCCCAGATCCATTAGAGGTAGTCAACTACCCCACCGAGTTTCTCAATTCCCTAGATACGCCTGGGATGCCACCGCATATTCTACATCTCAAAGTAGGTGTGCCTATCATGATGCTCAGGAATCTGGAGCCTCCTAAGCTTTGTAATGGCACCAGACTCTTCGTGACAAAACTTTCACCTCACTTAATTGAGGCCAAGATTATAACAGGCTGCGGTAAAGGTGAAGTCGTCTTCATTCCTAGAAGTCCGCTCATACCAACTGACTCGCCAATCGAGTTCAGACGACTCCAGTTCCCGGTAAAACTAAGTTTTACTATGTCAATAAATAAATCACAAGGACAAACCCTCCAAGTTGCAGAACTAGAACTACAAGATCCATGTTTTCCCCATGGGCAGCTTTATGTTGCACTCACGTGTTGGGTCTCCACACAATCTATTTGTTAATGCACCGAATGGTTCGACGAAAAATATCGTATATCATGAAGCATTGCAATAGTCTATGCACGATATTCAGGGCAAAAATAAAACTTATAAACAAAAATATTTCAAAATATAATTATTTTTTTTTAAATTGTAAAAAATTAATGCTGCCAGACAACTCATGACTGCCGGTCCCAAGCCCGGATGAAAGCAGAGGGGCAACAGCCCGGACGAAGTCGGGTCACCCAGCTAGTCCAATATATTAAGCTACATTTCAAATAGAAGCGAACTAAGGGACGCACATATTAGTTATAGCAACATCTAGTTTGTACTTCACGAAGTCTTCAGAAATACCCACACCAACAACACACCAAGGTACTCTGTATAGTGTATATCACTGTATGGGATATGACAACCTATCCTCGCGCAAATACGCAGATAATCTACCTATAATGTGAAATAGGTTCATAATGTGATATTTTAATTCTGAAATATGCAGATAATGGAGTCATATCAGTTATTCCGTTTTATGGCGCGGGCCACAGTGAAAACACATGTTAAAGAGCGGACACCTGACAAGTCGTGAGTTGGCTAATTTGTGTCACTGTCCGCACTAAAACGCTCTCATTTTCAGCACATTATCGATTCAAAACGAGTCGATTCTAAGCAGATTATCTAAATAAAACAAGCTATATTTTGAGCCTATAATGTGAGGGTCTTCGGGAGAACAGGCTGGATATGAACTAACCTCGAATTTGTTCGTTTTGGGGTTGAGATCTAGCAGTGAGTAGTCAGCATTCCGGTCACCATTGTCGTCAATGCTCACGATTCCAGTGATACCTGTAATAACGTGATGTATCAAGTATGATTGATATGTGTGTGTTTATAGCACAATGATCGCCTAGATCGTACGTGTACCCAATTACATTCTTTATGAAAAATTGTATACCACTTGATGAACAATAGTTGATACCTGCAATAACGCGATGCAGGAAAAGCACGGTTGGACGGTAGGATTTCTAACGTAATTGTCAAAGAGATGATACATGTACATGCATGATGTATACAGGTTTATGTAAGCTAGTTATTTATTTCCACACCCTTCCACTTATATGTATTTTCACCCAAACGCCACCACTCGTAATTCAATCAGCCTTAATATATACTGGCTTCCTAATAGTTTAAGTGAAATCACATGTTGATCCTCACTGGAACTGGAAGTCGAACCACGTACTCCGACTGTCGCAATGTAATAAGGCAATCGAATATCAAGCTCAGATGGCAGTCGACCACAGAAGTGAGTGACACCACATCCATCAGCCGAATAACCCTTTTACTTCAATTAAATGGAATCAGGGTCCTCGAAGTGGATCCATGCAAGGTAACATTGAAGACTGTAAAATAGCTATCATCAGCAAGTACATGTACAGGAAACAATATATTGACTTTGCTCTTTTTCTCATTATTAATAACTATCTAATACTGATATTTCGATTGTCAAAACCATTGTCATGGTGTACATTTTACTGTGTTTACAGTGGAATTACTAACAAATGTCCAATTAATCCAATAAGATCCCAAAGGTTAATCAAAACTGACTGTGAACATTGGAAAAGATCAAAGCATTTAAAGGGGGACTGTACACTAAATCCAGCCATTGATGGTACCATCCCCTTTTATACTCAACCGAACATGTGCAACAAATGAATGAATTTCAGCCATGGATTAGTGCAAAAATACACTCGAGTGCTCTATGCACGATGTAAACAACATGGTAATTATAATGAAAATGAATAAATGGCTGGAGTCATTTTCATTATAATTACCATGTTGTTTGTATCATACATAGAGCACATGGGTGTATTTTGCACTAATCCATTGCTCAAGTTCATTCATTTGTTGGATACATTATGTTGAGTATAAAAGGAGATGGGCCCATATATGACATAATTTAGTGTACATATCCCCTTTAACAATATATAAAGAATGGGTTAATTTATGTCGGCGCAATCACCATTAACCCTACCAGCTCACCGCCCGTGCCAACAGGACTACTTATTCACATACGGTGTCCTCTTATTATAATAAGAGAAAGGTGAAAAATTATGCAACAGAGTTTCACAGAGACGACAGTCAGAACGCAATTGATCACATCCTGCAAATTGCCAGTCTCGGCGGCTGATTGATCTATTCAGATACATTTCGAAGCAACGGTAAAGGAAACGGCGCAGCACTGGCGCCATGGAATGAGGGAATTGGCAGGATATATATCACAGGGGACAGTCTATTTTACAGTCGAGTGATTGGAAATGCTGCAGCTATTTCCTGGATAGTTATTGATGACGTAATCTGTCAACACCGCAACTCAGAAGAAATGACATCAATCATAAACAAACATATATATCATCCACGAGAAACCATTCATCTCCAGACTTTTTCATCCAGAGTGTTACGCTGTGCAAACATTTGGAATGTTTCAAGTTGCTCTCCGAATAACATATCTGATTTTGCACAATTGATGATCGCAGAGTAGATACACAAACAAACATGGAGGAATTTTCATATATATTGCTAGAGCAAGCGAGATAGAGAGAGAGATAGAGCGAGAGAGAAAGGGTGAGAGAGAGGGAAAGATATTAATGCACATTCAATTTTGAAAGGATTTTACAATGTAGGTATGTGACAAACCCGAATGCTCCATTTATTTGAAACAACTTTAAGTATTGCCTGGAATCATTCTAACGGGATAGGCTGGTCACAAGTCAATCTGAAACTGTTCAAAAAAGCTTAAATGTTGTTGTGGAATCAGTCTCATATGATCTGTGTTTATACTTATTTTGCAATATGTAAAATTGAATAATATGGAATATTTACTATTTACACCAAATGTCGAAATGCATACCTTGCCAAGATGTGGTTCGTCCAAACGTTTTTGAAAATGTTACTGCAACACACATAGCAATCTGTCATTTTACTTTAGATAATATTCTAGGACTTGCTGATTGCGAAATTATCCCTTTCTAAAATCTCATTGACGAGTAGTTCCCTAAAGAAATGCTCAGAGACATAGGTCGTTTTTTAATTTATTATCTGAACATTTCGCACCAATGGCTATGAATAATTCTTCACTTGTCTTATCTTTTGTGTACGTATGTTGTCCGCTTTTATTACAGGGACATCCCTCTAAACGAATAATACGATCTCCCAATGCATATTTTTATAACTGAGTGGGAAATCAATTTAGTAAACAAAGGCTTCGGACATCTTAACCACAAATGCACTTCCTGCTCCAGGCAGCTTTTCTCTGATTGGTTAACTTGGTATTTGAAATGTGCCAATGTCATATGGTAAAGAATTTTTCGTTACCAAGAACTCCATATATACTCGCAGTGTGGGCCAGTTTGATATAGGTGTCTCAAAATAAAGTAGATTCATATGGAATGATTTGAGTCATGTGGGAGTTGTTTGGGAGAGTACGGCGGAGTATGCATTCATAAGACACCGTAATAGTGCTATTAGTATTACAGACCATTGTAAAGTTAGGCTTGACGTTGGGTCTGCGAAATGGTCTGTCATGACACGAAGAGCTCCGTAAAACGTAGACTATTAACATACATGCATTTTTGCGAATGGCGCGTGGTCTTTGGCGGTAACTCGTGTTTCTACAGAAAAGCTGCTTTCGCAGATCTGCGACTGACGCATGTGACCAGTGCATGGGCTATCGGGTTATAGACGCAACGTTTAAACCATCCATATACCACTAGGGTTGCGGCTGATGCAGTTAGACGCGTTTAACTGCGTCAGCCGCAACCCCAGTGATAAAAGTATGGTCTGCAATGTTGCGCATAACCCGATAGCCCTATGCACTGGTCACGTGCGTTGGCCGCATGTGTCAGTATATATAGCAGGTCTTTGAAAGAAGCTTTAGATTATAATTCCTATGGAATGAGATTTTTAGTTCGTGATGGGTGCGCATAACTATAACCCAGTCATTGTGCTGATAACAAACATGCAGTGTAAATCATACCAAACACTATGTAAGGCTGACATATGTGAATCTGGCGTATGCCACGGATTGACCGTTGAGTCATCGGACAATGTACACATTAATGGAAAGAGGACAGTTAACAGATAAATAACACAAATGGGCAATTTTATTGCAATTGCTCTTTCTGTGGAATTGAAATACTGCAGTATTCTTAATCGAATGCGTTACAATTCACACAAATAAAGCTATTATTTGGAGCGGAATCGATATAACGGTGTCAGAATCGCGATCCGCGATTGTTGATGTAATAATGCCCTATCACGCGGAATCGCAATATATATCCCCTATTCAAATTAAATGATGTTTGGAACGCACGCTGAAGTCGTTTGTCGAGGTACGGGGAAGTCAACGGGAGTGGGTTGGATATGTCCGTGGTGTCTGCTGATGGTACTACGATGAACGTCGGCAGTAAAACGACTAGATTCATTACAACAATGGTACTGATGATGGTAAGAGCGAAGTGATCAGCAAGCGATGACAATGCTGATGGTGATGATAATGACGACGACTGTTATGATGTGGTTTGGACCCGATATGTATTAAGTGCTACTGATGCCGGGAATTTAAGAGCGAAGAGATCAGCATGTGGTAACGATGAATTATGACAACGATGGATTGTGATGATGGTGATGATGCTTTGACCCGCTATATATTGAGTGCTACTGTTGCCGAGAAGAGCGAAGTTATCAATGTGTGATAACGATGAATGATGATGATTAAGATGATAATGATGGCGACGATGATTCGACGCATAGTCAGTGCTACTGATACCGGGGAGAGCGAAGTGATCAACAGGTGATGACGACGATGATGATGATGATGATATACAAAACCAACTTGATTTATATAATAGAATTGGACGGGTGCACGAATAAGTCCTGCGCTGAAAATGTTGATGACAGGATGATATATAACTTTGACAAGAGAAACCATTCTTCTCGGAAACTGTATTGACGCGCATCCAATATCGAGCAAGTAAAATCTGATAACTCACACATCGAGCCTTGGGATATGTAATTACATGGTATCTCAACGTCGAGTTACTGTACAATCTGATACTCCACGTGTAATCACTGCCCCTGATCACAAGCTCAGCTCGTACTGTCATAAGATTTTCGGTTGATATGGCGTAAATTGAAAGACGATATAACCCTAACGAACCACCAACTTCCTTTTGGTCCTCCGGGACCCCTTGTTGTGTTGTCATCTATCCGATATTGCGGCCTCATTGGTCAATCAGATATTTGCAAATGGCGGAAGCGAACGCCAATTTGTCTCGCAGATATCAATGATTTAATCACTAGGATCGTTGATGAGACCAACGTGACCAACTCAGGGGATATAATCCCGCCACTAACTCAAGTCGCCGCACGGGATTCGGTATATCAACGGTCACGATTTCCTGGCGGGCTGTCCTTCATCTAATTGGGTTGCGTGGCGTGACGTGGCGTTCACTGTTCGTGTGACCCATCACTCGCAGGAATGGCGTTGAGTCAACTACAATGTCACATTTCCCCAGACGAAATTGACATCACTCGCAGATCTCTCCAACTTATAAATATAAAACTATTGATATAATTCTTCCCATAACAATACTATTCCAAAAGCGCCAGGTCTATTACTGCTTTTTATTCGCCAAACAGCCAGGTTGAACAGAGAGGCGTGTGTGGTACATATAGGGGACTCCATTTGCAATGAGAGGTCGCGAATCTGTTGGGCAGTGTGCTAATGGGTCACATCTGTCAATCAAATTATTATTAGTAGATACTATTCTACCAATCAGCGACTGAGTCGGTCGTCTGCTGCATTAAAAATTGTGATGTCATCTTTGTTCACCCTAATTTATATATCAGTGCATACATTCAGTTAGGTGAGCTATTTTCAAGCAATGTTTTTGTTGTCATATCATATAGTGGACTGAACTTGCAATGTATGCCCTGATTTCGGAAACGTGTCGACGTCTAACACAGTCTTATAATTTGGGTGACACTTTTCAATTTCTTCACATTTGAACACAAGAACAGAGTGTGTGTGCCTAATGCTTTTTACAATATAGAGGAACATGAGTTCCGACACAATGTATTTACATGAATTTCTAATACAGTTGTAAGTTTCGAGATCAGTATAATACACAATACTGCCCAACAGAACGTATCCACGTGCAAATTAGCATATGAGACCCAACCTGGCATATACCAAGATTAAAATAGCTTAAATGTGAGCTTATTTTAATATGATCAGAATTATCATGTTCATAAAACCTCGATACCTCGATTATCAAATATAAATGTATGTATTATGTATGTCACTGTGACAATGCCGCATTGGACGTTTAATGTATAAAAAGGTGTGTATAATATACATCTAAACCGAAGCCAGAATTTCGTCTGGAATATGACCTATACGGCCTACGCTGCGTGCCGTCTATCAGCTGTTGAATTATGTCCAAATTGAGCTGAGATCAAAATTGTATTCAATGATAGCTTGTCTTCACACAAAGGATAGCGGCATTTTAATAAACGCCGATATTTGGACATCAGTCAGTTAAATATTTTTGTATGTATTCAGAAAATAATAGTCCGGCCGCCAAGGCACCGGTTCGTATTTTGGCGTATACAGTTTTCCGCCGGTGGTTTCCGGTATTCTTCTGAAGACTCCACCGACTGTCACGTCGGAAGACTTGATGAATGTTAGAAATTCGGTTAAAGAAAGATGGTGACTCTCATTTAATGGTATATGATGCAACATTGGATTTGGTTTATAAACAAATTTACTAAATTAGTTCTTCATACCAACATAAATAGAGGCATATATCGTCAGAGAATATCTACGATTCATTCATATGTATTTATATTTTGGGCACGCATGCATGTCCCCGTTTCCAAGAAATAACACATTATGAACTGGTTCAAATGTATACGAAAGCAAATATATCAACATTCCGTAAACTGCAGTGTAGCACCATAACTCTTGAGAAAATTTGACTTCTATCAAACACCCCGAGTGTCACCCAATTTGATATCTAACAGCCATATTGATATATTAATATATTGATCGTATCGTAGAAACCATTGTATAACATAATATTTCCTCGAACTTCTTCGTGTGTCGTCAAGCAAGAAATATTGCCCCATTCACATTTCCAGTTGTGACAAACAATCTTTCCATGATCGATATTCAATATATCGTTGGGTGTAGCTATAGCTCCGCCGCACTGAGTTGTTTATGACAATTCCAAGTTTCCAATCGATCGACGGCATTCCTCGCCTTCAACTCGTCGTTTTGTCACTGGAGAGTGTGAATTTGTGAATTTGGTGAATTTCCTAATTCGTGAGATATCATGCGCTGTTACTAAGTAAGGAGACAGACACTGAATTTTGAGTTCAGTGCTTTACGTATGACACTGTAATTATAACGCCCATAGCCATTAACGCCCCTTTGTAAGCAGATTAATCAAAATTTGCGTTCTATACCCCGTACAGACAATCCCACGTTGGTCGTCGTGGCATCGATATAACCGACAACAGTCAGCATGCCCGACTAAGCTATGGGTCATGGCGGAGAATCTGTCGGAATCGTCTGTCTCAGAGTCTGCATTAAAAATGTTGATCGCGGTTGTGTCCCACCAAATGATCATGTTTCGACATGGAAATTGTATTGTTTTCGGAGCAGCCGGTGCCATGTTTATGGAAATTCTACTACTTTTGTTGTCAGCCTTGGATACTGAACGTTTTCGTGATAGGATATCCAAGTATAGTTAATCTACACATATTTGAGATCGAGAAGTCAGTTTCCTTGCCACATGATTCGCGTTATTTATGGCATTCATACCAGTTGCGCTGTGTACGATTTCGCTGGTAAAGTTACGATTTCACTGATGAAGTTAGCAGGACTTTCCGGCTGTTTTGTATCGTAAACTTAGTCGTATCCCAACTGTACGTAGCCTGGGTCATGGTTCAATCTCGGTATCTTTGGTGTGATTATCCCTGGTGCATTGCCAACGTGAGTCTTGCTAGAAAATCGATGCTCAGTTTCCCTTCTTGAGAGGACATATTGACATCGAAGTTAGCAGCTATAAATCGAACGATAAGCATAAATATCGCAGCATAACTTAGATATAGTACTGTAATAATCGACATATCTAATAGAGAAATGTATCATGACCATTGCAAAAAAAAAAACAACGGTTGAGGGAGATTGCATGACTATTACATTGTACCACGTTCAGGAGACAAGCGACAGGAAGAAGGATTGGTGGGATACTGCGAAGTAGCTTCGCTGTCCAGCTTACATTCATAAGAGTTTCTAGCCATGTATATTTGAATAACAAACAATAATACTTAGAAATTATCTTCTTTCATAGTGTCGTGGCAGCTATACATATATTTATAGCGCCACCTATACAAATCACACGGACAATAAACGTAAAGATGTGGATGAGGAAATACCATACAATGGTTCTGCGACATGTATCTGCATAGCCGTGGAGACAACATTCGCAATGAAAAGGATATATAATTGGGTGACACTCGGTTGTTTAATAGGAACCATATGAACAAAACACGCTCGACCACAGCCAAAATAATGACCTCACAGCGATAAAAAAGAAAGGCAACTTTCAGTAGCTTCGACTTAAGCAATTTTAATCAGAAGCCTATATAATTTTACTGCATCATCTTTCGGTGGTTGAATTATTCTATCGGGGTAATATTTTATGCCTCTGTTTATGTTCGGGATGAAGAATTATTTTTTTAGGCCGCCATCTTGGTCGCCATCTTTGAAATCATTTTCAAACTTTGAGCTGATAGATACATAATATTGACCAGAGAACGTAGCCACCTCAGCAATTCTGTGTTTTACATCTATGTACCACCTCATTAGGAGAGAAACCATTTTCTTTTGAAAAGTTCGGCAATTGACCACCATCTTAGTTTTAAACAGACTTGTTATTGTGTGTTTTAACAACTTCCACCGGCTATCTCATCGGCAGTCTTACTGCATTAAACTTTCTAGTTGTAGACCATTATAGGCATATTTTTTACACTGGCCAAAAACACCCTCCGTTGCCATGGAAACACAAATTTTGCACACTAATCTACACTGCCACAGTGCGCCCCAGCCCTCAGATAAACTTCAGCATATAAGCTTTGAGAAAAATGTTGATAGAATTTGCCCGCCAAAATGGTACCATTCTCGGTCCTGGCTCATGGACTAATAGACTCGTTAAGTGATATTGAACTTTGTGCATTTCTACTCGGCACCGACGTCATGCAGTCGCCGGTGGAAATAGCACAACGCATGGATCAAATAGTTATCGACACTGCTTCATTTCTGTTCGTCTTGTGTCAACTGATTCGAGGACAATAAGTGCATTATTAACCCATGACATTGGAATGTCGACCTCGGCGCTCACATCCAAATGGACATATTTGAGCCATATGGGACATATGAGACAGTAAACATATTACGGCGGAGCCACTCCGCAAACGCAGTGTATATTATTGTTCCATTTATATGAACTATACATATTCTTCTCCATATTGGAGGTCCACAATAAATATATATCCAGCATCCCTGTCACACAATAATGTCAACTCGGACTAGGCTCTTTCTCGATAACCTCTCAATGCGTACATACAGATTGCACAAGGCCACATTTTTTTGTTCCGGGCTGTAGAAAATTGTCGATAACCAGTCTAAATGAGCGGGAACTTAACTTACTACTTAAGTAGGACTTAATCTTGTTTTGTGAAACGCGTTCTTGAAACGGAAAAGTTACATCATAAGATCCACCTTAGATCTTAGATTAAGTCAATCTTAAGATAATCTTATGACATTGCTTCATGAAACAGGGCCCTGCACAATAGTCGTGTGACAAATGGTTTAACTTGTAAGTGGATTCAGCATTTATAAATGAGGCAAAAACACATAAGGCTTATATTGAAAAGAATATGTTTGGTATGATGCCGATGAGATAGCCGGTGGAAGTTGTTAAAACACACAATAACATACAATCCAGGTTTGGCGGCCGAACTACAATATGAAGTAACGCTTTTGTAGCTACATAATCATATAATGCGTACAACCAGAGACATGTCATGTCTTCATTTTAGAGGCGATATCTATCCCTCTATAATATCATCCAAACTGCTCGAGACATCCACAGACCGAAACACGTATTTATGGCAGAAAACCAAATATATTCATCGTGTTGACTGGTAAAATAACCCACTCACTGTGTGAGCGGTGCTGGTGTAGCATTAAAGACCGTGTGCATGTGCATTCTCTTATATATGCGAGTCTCCCATAGGGAGCCTCGCATATATAATGAGAATACATACCCTTGTCAATAGATAACTTGTATGGTAATGCCAGTAAGTCGGCATATACATGTAGTTGAATGAATTTCTTGAAACCGGGATGTTCTTCAGTTAATATATAATAATATATAGTGCTCATATAGACATTTAAATACTCTTTTCTCAGGAATCGATGAGAGGCATGACAGTAAAGAAATAGGTCTATAGCAATATTCTAGTTGTTACTGTCCTTCTTGAAGATTGGCGTAACATTTTCAATGGGGGCAGTAAACTTGTTACTTCTTCGGTTATTGTAGAAACATCTGCTTATTTAGGAAGTGGCGTGCCATATGGCGGAGAGTGGGTGGTAGTTTGGGAGAAGAGTTATCAATTGACCATTTTGATTCAACATACTAATTTAATAAGGTCGATAGCTATATTTGAGTTGTTACTGTCCTTCTTGAAGATTGGCGTAACATTTTCCAGTTCCCATGAGGCAGGAAATAGTCCAGATAGAAAAGATTTGTTTAAGATACTAGAACATACTAGTAGTGAATGATGGTTCCCATGAGTAAATAGTCAAGATAGAAAAGACTTCTTTAAGATACTAGAACATACTAGTAATGAATGATGTTTCCCATGAGGCAGTATATAGTCAAGATAGAAAAGACTTCTTTCAGATATTAGAACATACTAGTAGTGAATGATGGTTCCCATGAGTCAGTAAATAGTCAAGATAGAAAAGACTTGTTTAAGATACTAGAACATACTAGTGAACGATGGTGCTATCGGGTTAAAGATAATCCTGAAGAGAATGTTACTTATCCGGCCTGGTCCCAATGAGGATGTAAACGTGTTACTTCTTCGGCCATTGTAGTAACCTCTGTTTATTTAGGAAGATATGTCATATGGACGGAGAGTGGGTGGTAGTATGACTGAAGAGTCATCAATTGTCGCTTGTGATTCAACATAATTCAATACTTCGGATTTCTTGTTATCGTCCTTAAAAGTAAAATCATTTTCTATGTGGGTTGGGTGGATGACCAAGAAGGGATTTTGTTATTTCCCAAGTACCGTTTCGGGTCCAATTTGGGGGTTTTGCAGTTTGTCAACATTGGTATTATTCCATCTTGATTTGGGCATTCCTGTGGATCGATTAAATTCACGACGAGCGACAATGAAAATTAGTGATCACCGTTCTTCCACTAACTTCAGATCACAGGATTTCCATATCCGCAAATAACTGCGCTCGCGTGTGCCAAACAATATTCGTCACTTCTAAAGACATGGGTCATATTTGGAATACTGGCCCGTGTCATTGATTGAATAATGCTCACCTTCAAAGGTTCTGTTCCACATTCGTCTAGTGATCTCTGTGCCATTTGAGATGGAAGCATTAGCTCTTAGTGTCTCATTAAGCGCCAGTGCATACAGAATTACGGCATCGTGAAAAGCTCCAACGAAGCTATTGACCTGAAATAATTCCATAAAACACTCTCAATCTCCGGCCAACTAGAAACTAAAGCAAGTTGATTATGCGAGAGCAAGGGCATTGTCATGTCTTCATTAACTCTAAGTATCATCGACTACCACCTAAATTACATTACTGTTGCGGCAGTATATAGTTAAATTCTAAAGTATGACAGTGAGCGCCCTGCAACAATATATCGCCCGAATCAAAAGTCCATGTCCACTATCCAGCATACCGAACAAAATTCATCTATACGAGAATTTGGTAGCCAGACGGACCTTCATAATCAAAATCGTTTACATGGACGTGGCTAGAGGGTTTCCGGGGCGGGTGTCCATCTTAGAATTTCCAAATGCACCACCCCCTGGAGCCACCGAAATGTCCAAGTCCGAGCAATACTATTTGTACCCTTCCTTTTGGGTAAGAATATTTCGACTTGCACCTTAAACTTTTCAACTGTTGGAAATTTACAATCTAACGCCCCCTGTGTTGGAAATTTCCAACATATTGTCATTTCAGTCGACACATTTTGACAGAAAGTAGTCAGGTGTTAAACTGTCTAAAACCAACACATGTCACACCAATATTGGTGGGAATACCAAACTATCGGAACAAACTATCAGCCTGCTTTTGAACTTTCCAACTATTATTGCGTCATGCATCACATTCCCAACTGTTTGCCATACAACGTTCCACACCTGGTTGTTTATATCGTTCCCACCACAGGGAGCGCTTGATTGGAATTTCCGACAGTTGGTAAGTTTGAGTTACCACGGTTAGTAGTAAAATTCCAACTCTATCCTATAGGGTACAAGTTCAGTCTCCCAGAGTTTTTAAGAGAGCGGTAGAGTTGGGAATTCGACACCACCGACTAAAAAATAAAAACATATATGCACATCCAGATCCCCATTTGTATACATGTATTTAGATGGCTCATTTTAAATTCAGTGACAATTTGTGATTAGTGGGGCGATTATCTAACATAATCCACTCGGCAGGTCAACTGATCGTGTGTGGTTACAATCAATAGAATAGTTTTAGTCATATTTCTTCCAAATTAGAGGTAAATTCACCAGCAGCTTTGTACTATCTCGGATATAAACTTTCTCTGGTCAAAAATCTAACTTGAGCAACAAACATCGTTATCGTCGTTTGTGTTCGTTTGCCACTTGTAACACACCTGTGACATGACATAATTTAACATGCTAAGCTTAATGACACCATGTTTGACAAGGCACATAATTTAATTTATCAAATATTACTGCAAGTAATCATTGACTTTAGACTTTAGAATCCCGAAACTTGGCAAATGCAATCGGCTAATATGTTTAATGGCAATCGAAGTTTATTCGTCGACGTATGCATCTGAACATGCTTCCTGTTGCATGCGTTATTTAATAAGTGTAGACATGTGGTAAAAGGGTCACAAAGTGTACATAATAATGTTGTTGCGCCAATCATTTGGCACAGACCCCATCACTTTCGTCAAGAAATTGGACAACGGATGTGCGATTGAAATTGGTACTTATATATGTTTCTTTTGTGTCAAACTGTATGTATTGCAATCAGCTTATTAGCTTTCGGAAATTTATCAATAATATAAAAAATTACATGAGTGTCCGGTCGGTATCTATTGGCGTCAAAACCTATCAGCCATATCATTCTCAAAATGCCCAGACGACGAGACCTAAGACATAAACATATCAACGTAAAGCCGGAAACGTGCCAAATTATTGCTCTCACTGGGAAGTCTAAACTACGGAAGCGGTGTGATTCCGGCATACTATCCGATCCCGTTCCCACTTTTCATTATAAAAATAAGACTCCTTAATAAATGCTATCAATCATAGCTGTCAGCATTCCTGTGCGGAAATGATAAGGCCGGGATAGGAGGAAATCAATCGGCTCGAATGTGGCCCACCACCACTTACATATGGCGTCCACAATTCCCGTGCCTATTGATCAAGATCAAATCGACTCGAAGTGAAAAGCCGCATTGGATACACTCATACCGTTAAACCTATTTATTGGGCACAATAGGCTCCTGTTAGTCCTATGCCAAATACTTCTTATCCCACCACCACATGTTGGGAACATATGATAGTTCGATAAGCTAACACTGGTGGCGTATTTATTCACCCGATTCACCCACATATTATAAGCTTCAAGCATAAATTTGTTAGGCCGACATACTGTACAACCTTGTATCGATAACAAAGGAATCCGATATACCCATATGGGCAGATCATATACAGCTAATAGCTCTAACAATTACTCAATCTGAAGTTTCTCAGAAATATTAATTTTCAATATTGATCAATAAATTGTTTTTCCGCGTTTTCCATGTACAGGCATACACGTTATTCCATAACTTTAAGTTTCTCAAAGAAACTTAGCTCGGTTTCTGTTCAATAGTATTCCAGTGACCTTTAACGAAATACGGGCACAGCTAGATTGATTGTTCGTAATAGTAATTTTTAGCACGATATTACTTGCATATGTACACTCATAGATATAGCAATCCGCTTAGGTACTCTATGATACATATACATGTCTCGATACCAAAGCGTTTGGTATTACGATCATTCGGTATTACATAAGATCGTAAAACCAAAGCGCTTTTGGTACTATATCAGAACCAAATGGGTGACCCAAGCCGATTGGATGTGGCAATCACGGGATGTACGATACATTTCCACAATGAAAGGGGGAAACAATGGCGGCATCCGAATCAGGCGATTGTGTTTTTGCAATGTATAACAACGGAGAAAACACAACTAATAGCTGGCTTACACATTTTATGTTGGATCCGTACTCGGCCTCGGCTTACACTTTATAGCGTGTCCCTAATTAGGTACGTTGACCGGGTGGCATCTCAGAATACGGAAGTGTTACAATTTCTCAACATATTTTGTGTGTGAAATTGGACCTAACTTGCTTGGAATAACCTGGAATATTGTTAGCGCTATTTTGATTACGTTTGTATGTGAACCAGACAAGATGTTATGATATCCGAAAATCGGCCGATGGCTAATCAACAGAAGCAATAATCTGCTGTGACCTGACCAACTGCAAGAGTCTACACTTGACACGTTGTGAATTTCAAAACACAGATTCAAAATTATAAACCACCAGCATAATTCACAAGAGTCAACCACTAGTGACTACGACAACGAGACAAATACAACAATGTAGAAATTAGGCGAAATTAATTAACTGACGTCAAAGATTGGTCATGACTCATGATGAGTCATTCACAAGTTTGTTGACTACAACTCACAAGTACATGTACAAATATTAAAAAGTAAGGATGCATAATATTCATAAATTTTCATCGAAAGGTGAGTTGAGAAGCATGTCGCCATAACATATCGCCCAGTTACGGAGTCTGCTATTGTTTTAATCGAACCGTCGGCGACGCTGTGATATTGTTGTGATATATGTATGGAATGGCGCGGGATACACTCGGAGACACAGATCCAATTCTGGATCACCCAATATCATTGAATCAGTCACAAGCTATTATCAGAAGTTTTGTTCACAACAACGTACCAAAGCTATGCGCTAATTAATCACCCCTTTAACAAGGTTGTATGGTGTTAATGACAGCGGTCGTACCGCCATTCAACCACGGTCAAGTGGTTGACATGCGGCATCCGCGGGTATTAAATCTTACTGTGGTACTAGTAATCTGCATTAATTTTTCACATGACCGGCTTACACCCAGTTCAGTTTTTCGTGAACGCAATGTACCGTGTTAACTATACACAAAACAATATTTCAGTTAATATTTGTTTACGGTTTATTCAACATTTTAAATTGGTCACTGACCGACATTGGCAATTGCATCACCAATTCAGTGTCGCATGATGCCAGAAATATACACTCTCTGTGTCGGTTATAATGCTGACTTTAAAAACAACATAAAATTCATATAAACATTGTATGAAAAATGCGGTCTAACCGCGAACGCAATGTGATACCAAGGTCGGCCACGGTAGGACTGAGCACGGTTAATCGCATCAACACGGCGAGTAACACAGTAATATCGGTAGTCAACGTCGTTACGGTCGAATAATCTGAGCATAGGAAATAAACTTCACTAATTAGAAACCATATTCGTACAATGCTACAATAAATGGCTCTGGTGATCAGGCAATGCCACTGACTCTCTGATGCATAGATGCGAATGGAGAATAATTTATTCACTATGGTTGTACCAAACTTGATCCTACATTAAATACATTAACCTCTCTTTGTGTGAGCTCAGCGTTTGTTTATATACCGGTACAGCACGTACATAGTGTACGATAAGCAAGACACTCAACACCGTGGCGATTTTTTGGGGGGGAGACTGATTCACGGTGACCCATTCAACACCGAGATCTTGTGGCGATGATTAGTGAGCCCTATAACGGTATGTTGCAAACAACATACCGTCAGTTTTAATTAACCAAAGTTCATAAGTGGGGTCTTCCAATTGTTGAGTATTTTGCTTATCGCACAGAATTTACGTACCGTATAACAGGTTCTGTAACATAATTTGGCTTTGTTTACATAACTCAGCGTACAAACTGGAAAATTACATACTATTTATGTGATATTTATGATGGGTACAAAGAAAGGTCTGAGTGAACCACAACCTGATCTATAATAGTCCAAGTCTTCTCGTACTAAACCAGCTAAGATATTGGTATGGCGAGATGCTGGATTTAGTCCAAGCCCGCCTACATAGGCTTCTTATAACACGACATACGCCCAGGAACTGTGGC
Organism: Siphonodentalium dalli; assembly: GCA_032622095.1. NCBI lineage: Eukaryota > Metazoa > Mollusca > Scaphopoda > Gadilida > Siphonodentaliidae > Siphonodentalium > Siphonodentalium dalli. Next base: position 125,269,614 of record CP136061.1, on the reverse strand, counting down.
GGGAATTTGTTGAGTATTTTACTCGATTAACCTAGCAAATCAATACGTGATGCTATATACATCGGAAAGGGTGACATCTTAATTATGGTCATAATGGTGTATAATAATCTAACTTTAATGTTAAATTACACATATAATATTCCGGTTGATTGCCACAAACATCGCTTTGTTTCTCTGTTTGTTTACGTTTTAACTGAAAGCCGAAGTGGTCCGAATAACTGCGGCATAATCCGCTGGGTATTCTAGTTTCCGTTTCTATATATAGCGCGGGGTTTTCCGAACAAAATGGCGAAAACCGATCGCCCCAAAGTCCAGTTTCCTATGTGCTTTGAGAACAATTCCCGCACTAAAAACTTAATGACATAATGGAGGATCAGAACGGTAGTTTTGTTGACAATTTTCGCAAGCAACTTGTCAAAATTGGAGCAAATTAGAACTCTTATGTCTGACTTGCCATGCGCGTGATGTGCATTTTGACTTTTGTGTTGATAAAATAATCGGAGAACCGAATCACACAGTTTCGAAATATAGTTCTTCCGTTTTAGTGGGACTTTTCAAACTTAAGGTTCAAAATTTATACAAATTTTGTTTGATTTTTTGTGTGCTTAACAAGAGCAGTATATTGCCCTGTTCGCTTAGTATATATCTTAATTTCGCGGAAGTCCACCAAATCTGGCACCATATAAGGCATATTATTTATTCTAATGATGATGATTTATTCTCGAATTCATATGAATATATAGAGAATTACAAAGAGTTATTTACAGAAGATAATATAAATATTATGATAGGGTATATACATATTATATACATGTCTCCGGTGCCATGGGGAAATATTTCACCCGTCATGGGTTAATCGTTTTATCTTGGTGTACAAAGATGTCAGGTACGTTTTTTCTTCTTTTTTATCTAACCTAATGAAAACAGAAGCACGTGTAAGCGGAATGTCGCTGATTGTGTGGAAAGTAAACAGGTAATCTAATAACAAAGATTGTCGATGTTTGTAACGGAAAATATATATTACTATCAGTATCACTGACCTGAACTGTGGACTGCTGAAGTTTGATTTACACTGGGAATGTTCGGAAAATGATCTCAACAAACATCCTATATGTTCGCTTATTGAGTTCATCACCTGAACATGCCGCCACAAATTACTGAGTTGGTATATAACATGCAACTTGTATCAGAATGACCTTCAATTTCAGCGGTGTAATGGTAAATTTTAAATTATTGATTATATCGCCGGATAATTCTATATATACTAATTAACGGTTACTTATTAAATCTAGTGTGGTGGGTGGGTGCTGGTTTTGTCTGACCAATTTGCGGGCTTGTTCTGCGCAGAGTTGAGTTATATCATCTCCTGCTAATTGACACAGTTTGAATGAGCACCATCAACAGCATACATATATATAAGCTTATATAATTGTATAATATAATCAATATAATTTATATCGCTATACATGTGTAGCCGACAGAACATGAGAACATTGTCATGTCTGCGGCGTGCAATAAGTTTTATATTATGCATAGTCAAATGGAAGTGCTACATCGTACATCACACTGAGTGAATTAGTATAACTACCATCTGTATGATGCAGAATGTCGCAGCTTACAGTTGGCCATGCAAAATGTCGACACGCTGTACAAACTAATAATGAAAATAATAACATAGTGAAGAATAGGAATATATAATTCATCAGGGTATGCGTACATGTACATTTGAGAGTTCAATGTGGACTTTCCTAAAAAGTATGCATACTTGGTTAAGGATTGCGCGGTCATGTGAATTCAAAATTTCGTCCATGATTATAATGTTCGCTTTTCCGCGGTATTCTTCTGGAATAAATTTCTCCCTTATATTTTGGAATTCTTTGCATTCGAGTAAATAGTGGAACTCATCAGCGATCATGCTAGTGTTACATAAGGGGCATTTTCTGTCTTTGTGACTTGTCCCATTCCACCTCCCTGTCTCGATTGGGAGGTTGTGGTTAGCTGTTCGGAGCCTACATAATTCTATTCGATTTTTCCTTTCTAAGATCTCCGGCCAACTAGAAACTAAAGCAAGTTGATTATGCGAGAGCAAGGGCATTGTCATGTCTTCATTAACTCTAAGTATCATCGACTACCACCTAAATTACATTACTGTTGCGGCAGTATATAGTTAAATTCTAAAGTATGACAGTGAGCGCCCTGCAACAATATATCGCCCGAATCAAAAGTCCATGTCCACTATCCAGCATACCGAAAAAAATTCATCTATACGAGAATTTGGTAGCCAGACGGACCTTCATAATCAAAATCGTTTACATGGACGTGGCTAGAGGGTTTCCGGGGCGGGTGTCCACCTTAGAATTTCCAAATGCACCACCCCCTGGAGCCACCGAAATGTCCAAGTCCGAGCAATACTATTTGTACCCTTCCTTTTGGGTAAGAATATTTCGACTTGCACCTTAAACTTTTCAACTGTTGGAAATTTACAATCTAACGCCCCCTGGGTTGGAAATTTCCAACATATTGTCATTTCAGTCGACACATTTTGACAGAAAGTAGTCAGGTGTTAAACTGTCTAAAACCAACACATGTCACACCAATATTGGTGGGAATACCAAACTATCGGAACAAACTATCAGCCTGCTTTTGAACTTTCCAACTATTATTGCGTCATGCATCACATTCCCAACTGTTTGCCATACAACGTTCCACACCTGGTTGTTTATATCGTTCCCACCACAGGGAGCGCTTGATTGGAATTTCCGACAGTTGGTAAGTTTGAGTTACCACGGTTAGTAGTAAAATTCCAACTCTATCCTATAGGGTACAAGTTCAGTCTCCCAGAGTTTTTAAGAGAGCGGTAGAGTTGGGAATTCGACACCACCGACTAAAAAATAAAAACATATATGCACATCCAGATCCCCATTTGTGTACATGTATTTAGATGGCTCATTTTAAATTCAGTGACAATTTGTGATTAGTGGGGCGATTATCTAACATAATCCACTCGGCAGGTCAACTGATCGTGTGTGGTTACAATCAATAGAATAGTTTTAGTCATATTTCTTCCAAATTAGAGGTAAATTCACCAGCAGCTTTGTACTATCTCGGGTATAAACTTTCTCTGGTCAAAAATCTAACTTGAGCAACAAACATCGTTATCGTCGTTTGTGTTCGTTTGCCACTTGTAACACACCTGTGACATGACATAATTTAACATGCTAAGCTTAATGACACCATGTTTGACAAGGCACATAATTTAATTTATCAAATATTACTGCAAGTAATCATTGACTTTAGACTTTAGAATCCCGAAACTTGGCAAATGCAATCGGCTAATATGTTTAATGGCAATCGAAGTTTATTCGTCGACGTATGCATCTGAACATGCTTCCTGTTGCATGCGTTATTTAATAAGTGTAGACATGTGGTAAAAGGGTCACAAAGTGTACATAATAATGTTGTTGCGCCAATCATTTGGCACAGACCCCATCACTTTCGTCAAGAAATTGGACAACGGATGTGCGATTGAAATTGGTACTTATATATGTTTCTTTTGTGTCAAACTGTATGTATTGCAATCAGCTTATTAGCTTTCGGAAATTTATCAATAATATAAAAAATTACATGAGTGTCCGGTCGGTATCTATTGGCGTCAAAACCTATCAGCCATATCATTCTCAAAATGCCCAGACGACGAGACCTAAGACATAAACATATCAACGTAAAGCCGGAAACGTGCCAAATTATTGCTCTCACTGGGAAGTCTAAACTACGGAAGCGGTGTGATTCCGGCATACTATCCGATCCCGTTCCCACTTTTCATTATAAAAATAAGACTCCTTAATAAATGCTATCAATCATAGCTGTCAGCATTCCTGTGCGGAAATGATAAGGCCGGGATAGGAGGAAATCAATCGGCTCGAATGTGGCCCACCACCACTTACATATGGCGTCCACAATTCCCGTGCCTATTGATCAAGATCAAATCGACTCGAAGTGAAAAGCCGCATTGGATACACTCATACCGTTAAACCTATTTATTGGGCACAATAGGCTCCTGTTAGTCCTATGCCAAATACTTCTTATCCCACCACCACATGTTGGGAACATATGATAGTTCGATAAGCTAACACTGGTGGCGTATTTATTCACCCGATTCACCCACATATTATAAGCTTCAAGCATAAATTTGTTAGGCCGACATACTGTACAACCTTGTATCGATAACAAAGGAATCCGATATACCCATATGGGCAGATCATATACAGCTAATAGCTCTAACAATTACTCAATCTGAAGTTTCTCAGAAATATTAATTTTCAATATTGATCAATAAATTGTTTTTCCGCGTTTTCCATGTACAGGCATACACGTTATTCCATAACTTTAAGTTTCTCAAAGAAACTTAGCTCGGTTTCTGTTCAATAGTATTCCAGTGACCTTTAACGAAATACGGGCACAGCTAGATTGATTGTTCGTAATAGTAATTTTTAGCACGATATTACTTGCATATGTACACTCATAGATATAGCAATCCGCTTAGGTACTCTATGATACATATACATGTCTCGATACCAAAGCGTTTGGTATTACGATCATTAGGTATTACATAAGATCGTAAAACCAAAGCGCTTTTGGTACTATATCAGAACCAAATGGGTGACCCAAGCCGATTGGATGTGGCAATCACGGGATGTACGATACATTTCCACAATGAAAGGGGGAAACAATGGCGGCATCCGAATCAGGCGATTGTGTTTTTGCAATGTATAACAACGGAGAAAACACAACTAATAGCTGGCTTACACATTTTATGTTGGATCCGTACTCGGCCTCGGCTTACACTTTATAGCGTGTCCCTAATTAGGTACGTTGACCGGGTGGCATCTCAGAATACGGAAGTGTTACAATTTCTCAACATATTTTGTGTGTGAAATTGGACCTAACTTGCTTGGAATAACCTGGAATATTGTTAGCGCTATTTTGATTACGTTTGTATGTGAACCAGACAAGATGTTATGATATCCGAAAATCGGCCGATGGCTAATCAACAGAAGCAATAATCTGCTGTGACCTGACCAACTGCAAGAGTCTACACTTGACACGTTGTGAATTTCAAAACACAGATTCAAAATTATAAACCACCAGCATAATTCACAAGAGTCAACCACTAGTGACTACGACAACGAGACAAATACAACAATGTAGAAATTAGGCGAAATTAATTAACTGACGTCAAAGATTGGTCATGACTCATGATGAGTCATTCACAAGTTTGTTGACTACAACTCACAAGTACATGTACAAATATTAAAAAGTAAGGATGCATAATATTCATAAATTTTCATCGAAAGGTGAGTTGAGAAGCATGTCGCCATAACATATCGCCCAGTTACGGAGTCTGCTATTGTTTTAATCGAACCGTCGGCGACGCTGTGATATTGTTGTGATATATGTATGGAATGGCGCGGGATACACTCGGAGACACAGATCCAATTCTGGATCACCCAATATCATTGAATCAGTCACAAGCTATTATCAGAAGTTTTGTTCACAACAACGTACCAAAGCTATGCGCTAATTAATCACCCCTTTAACAAGGTTGTATGGTGTTAATGACAGCGGTCGTACCGCCATTCAACCACGGTCAAGTGGTTGACATGCGGCATCCGCGGGTATTAAATCTTACTGTGGTACTAGTAATCTGCATTAATTTTTCACATGACCGGCTTACACCCAGTTCAGTTTTTCGTGAACGCAATGTACCGTGTTAACTATACACAAAACAATATTTCAGTTAATATTTGTTTACGGTTTATTCAACATTTTAAGTTGGTCACTGACTGACATTGGCAATTGCATCACCAATTCAGTGTCGCATGATGCCAGAAATATACACTCTCTGTGTCGGTTATAATGCTGACTTTAAAAACAACATAAAATTCATATAAACATTGTATGAAAAATGCGGTCTAACCGCGAACGCAATGTGATACCAAGGTCGGCCACGGTAGGACTGAGCACGGTTAATCGCATCAACACGGCGAGTAACACAGTAATATCGGTAGTCAACGTCGTTACGGTCGAATAATCTGAGCATAGGAAATAAACTTCACTAATTAGAAACCATATTCGTACAATGCTACAATAAATGGCTCTGGTGATCAGGCAATGCCACTGACTCTCTGATGCATAGATGCGAATGGAGAATAATTTATTCACTATGGTTGTACCAAACTTGATCCTACATTAAATACATTAACCTCTCTTTGTGTGAGCTCAGCGTTTGTTTATATACCGGTACAGCACGTACATAGTGTACGATAAGCAAGACACTCAACACCGTGGCGATTTTTTGGGGGGGAGACTGATTCACGGTGACCCATTCAACACCGAGATCTTGTGGCGATGATTAGTGAGCCCTATAACGGTATGTTGCAAACAACATACCGTCAGTTTTAATTAACCAAAGTTCATAAGTGGGGTCTTCCAATTGTTGAGTATTTTGCTTATCGCACAGAATTTACGTACCGTATAACAGGTTCTGTAACATAATTTGGCTTTGTTTACATAACTCAGCGTACAAACTGGAAAATTACATACTATTTATGTGATATTTATGATGGGTACAAAGAAAGGTCTGAGTGAACCACAACCTGATCTATAATAGTCCAAGTCTTCTCGTACTAAACCAGCTAAGATATTGGTATGGCGAGATGCTGGATTTAGTCCAAGCCCGCCTACATAGGCTTCTTATAACACGACATACGCCCAGGAACTGTGGCGGGAATTTGTTGAGTATTTTACTCGATTAACCTAGCAAATCAATACGTGATGCTATATACATCGGAAAGGGTGACATCTTAATTATGGTCATAATGGTGTATAATAATCTAACTTTAATGTTAAATTACACATATAATATTCCGGTTGATTGCCACAAACATCGCTTTGTTTCTCTGTTTGTTTACGTTTTAACTGAAAGCCGAAGTGGTCCGAATAACTGCGGCATAATCCGCTGGGTATTCTAGTTTCCGTTTCTATATATAGCGCGGGGTTTTCCGAACAAAATGGCGAAAACCGATCGCCCCAAAGTCCAGTTTCCTATGTGCTTTGAGAACAATTCCCGCACTAAAAACTTAATGACATAATGGAGGATCAGAACGGTAGTTTTGTTGACAATTTTCGCAAGCAACTTGTCAAAATTGGAGCAAATTAGAACTCTTATGTCTGACTTGCCATGCGCGTGATGTGCATTTTGACTTTTGTGTTGATAAAATAATCGGAGAACCGAATCACACAGTTTCGAAATATAGTTCTTCCGTTTTAGTGGGACTTTTCAAACTTAAGGTTCAAAATTTATACAAATTTTGTTTGATTTTTTGTGTGCTTAACAAGAGCAGTATATTGCCCTGTTCGCTTAGTATATATCTTAATTTCGCGGAAGTCCACCAAATCTGGCACCATATAAGGCATATTATTTATTCTAATGATGATGATTTATTCTCGAATTCATATGAATATATAGAGAATTACAAAGAGTTATTTACAGAAGATAATATAAATATTATGATAGGGTATATACATATTATATACATGTCTCCGGTGCCATGGGGAAATATTTCACCCGTCATGGGTTAATCGTTTTATCTTGGTGTACAAAGATGTCAGGTACGTTTTTTCTTCTTTTTTATCTAACCTAATGAAAACAGAAGCACGTGTAAGCGGAATGTCGCTGATTGTGTGGAAAGTAAACAGGTAATCTAATAACAAAGATTGTCGATGTTTGTAACGGAAAATATATATTACTATCAGTATCACTGACCTGAACTGTGGACTGCTGAAGTTTGATTTACACTGGGAATGTTCGGAAAATGATCTCAACAAACATCCTATATGTTCGCTTATTGAGTTCATCACCTGAACATGCCGCCACAAATTACTGAGTTGGTATATAACATGCAACTTGTATCAGAATGACCTTCAATTTCAGCGGTGTAATGGTAAATTTTAAATTATTGATTATATCGCCGGATAATTCTATATATACTAATTAACGGTTACTTATTAAATCTAGTGTGGTGGGTGGGTGCTGGTTTTGTCTGACCAATTTGCGGGCTTGTTCTGCGCAGAGTTGAGTTATATCATCTCCTGCTAATTGACACAGTTTGAATGAGCACCATCAACAGCATACATATATATATAAGCTTATATAATTGTATAATATAATCAATATAATTTATATCGCTATACATGTGTAGCCGACAGAACATGAGAACATTGTCATGTCTGCGGCGTGCAATAAGTTTTATATTATGCATAGTCAAATGGAAGTGCTACATCGTACATCACACTGAGTGAATTAGTATAACTACCATCTGTATGATGCAGAATGTCGCAGCTTACAGTTGGCCATGCAAAATGTCGACACGCTGTACAAACTAATAATGAAAATAATAACATAGTGAAGAATAGGAATATATAATTCATCAGGGTATGCGTACATGTACATTTGAGAGTTCAATGTGGACTTTCCTAAAAAGTATGCATACTTGGTTAAGGATTGCGCGGTCATGTGAATTCAAAATTTCGTCCATGATTATAATGTTCGCTTTTCCGCGGTATTCTTCTGGAATAAATTTCTCCCTTATATTTTGGAATTCTTTGCATTCGAGTAAATAGTGGAACTCATCAGCGATCATGCTAGTGTTACATAAGGGGCATTTTCTGTCTTTGTGACTTGTCCCATTCCACCTCCCTGTCTCGATTGGGAGGTTGTGGTTAGCTGTTCGGAGCCTACATAATTCTATTCGATTTTTCCTTTCTAAGATTTCCAGATATTTTTCAAAAGTTATATCGTGTTTAAATATGCGATAAATCTTGCCTCTACTTGATTTGTCTCTTTCGGACTCCCACTTTGTCTTGAAATCCCTGATAAGACTACATTTAACACAATCGATAAATTGGCTCACACATAATATTTTTCCAGAGGTCATTAATTGTGATTGCCCACAGTCAAATAAAATTTCTTTAATGTGTCTTATCCATTTAAAACGACATGCATCTGCTTCACTCAGAAGTCTTAGTGACAACTCATATAGTATTTTTCCATAACGTTCTTCAGTCATATTTTTAATTTTCGTCCAATATTTCAGTATTCGCAGTTTTATTGTGATTTCTAGTGGATATCTTCCAGATTCACCATATATCATAAAATTGGGGGTTGATGGTTTCAAATTCATGACATGCTTTAGAAATTTGCGGTGGACATTTTCGAGCACCTGGTTGTCACCATAACCCCACACCTCGCAGCCATACAATAAAATCGGTAGCACCTGGGAATCAAATAAATCTAGTTGGTTAGCTAATGAAAGACAATTTGTTCTTGATCGTTTTATAACAGAGTACATGGCATGTGTAGCTTTTGTGGCAAGGGTTTGTTTTGCTTCAGAATATGAACCCGATTTTGTGTGAATAATGCCCAAGTAGTTGAACTTTTTCACTACTTCAAGCTTAATGCCGTCAAAGTTTAATTCTGTTTTCCGAGGTAAACTACGTTTCGAAATTAACAAAAATTTTGATTTATCTTTATTCACTGTCAATTTCCATGTCTTACAGTACTTGCTGAATGCATTAAGTTCTGTCTTTAATTTTTTTGGGGTCTCAGCCATGAGTACTGTATCATCTGCATATAGTACAAGCAGTATTTTTATGTAGGTTTTCAATTCTATTTCAATCTGGTTTGATATTTTTGAGAGGCCAACGATGCCTTCCTTGATCATGAAGTTGTCTAGATCGTTCAAATATAGAGAAAATAGTATGGGGGATAGATTTTCACCCTGTCGAACTCCTGACAAACATGGGAAGGGGGCAGAATATTCAGTCCCTAGTTTGACAGAAGACTTAATATTCTGATACATATTTGTAATAACTCGGAAAAACTTTCCATTAATATCATATGTCCGTAACTTTTGCCAGAGCCCGGGTCTCCACACCCTATCAAACGCTTTCTCGAAATCAATAAAAGCACAGTAGAGGTTAGAGTTCAAATTTCTGGTTAGTTCAGTTAACATGTGTATAGTGAAAATATTATCAACAGTTGAGTATCCCTTTCGGAAGCCGGCTTGGTTTTCTTGGAGAATGTCATTAGTTTCTATAAATTCGTACATTCTATTTGAGAGTATTTTTGTGAATAGTTTTCCAAAGCAACTAAGGATTGTGATAGGTCTGTAGTTTTTGGGGTTTTTTGGGTCTCCTTTATTCTTAAAGATAGGGACTATGGCCCCTATGCCCCATGTTTCCGGTATACATCCGGAATCAAGTACATAGTTAAATACTCTACAATAGATATTTAACATTTTTTCAGATGATGCTTCTAAATATTCATTCAGTATCATGTCCTGTCCACATGCTTTATTGTTTTTCAGGCTGTGTAGTGCCGTTTTAATTTCATCAGTACAAATCGGACGATTTAGGAATTCATTGCTCTCGGAGTTTTCGTGTGCAGTATTTGTAACATAGCTATCCTGCACTGTGGTATTTATTTCACGATAATAGTTTTCGAGAGTGTCGATGTCAATAGGTGGCACACTACTCTTAGTACGGTTATTTAAAGCAGCCCAAAATTTCTTTGGGTTTTTATATTTCATGCATGCGATTTCCCGAGAGGCTTTATCCCTATGTTCGCCAATGGCAGCGTTCATTTTTCTTTTATACTCCCGTGCTTTTTCGCGCATATTTTGTTTTGAATCTATATTAAGGGATTTTTTGTATTGTCTAATTGCCTTCCTATACTCTTTTCTGGCTGTACAACATACGTTTGTGAACCATGGTTTATTATAACGCCGTTTTTTCGAATTCGTTTTCTTGGTTTTCATACTAAAGGAAGTATCTGCTGCAGTTAACAGTACCTGTGATATCATATTCACAATTTGATTAATATCTGAGGGGGTTACCTCCTCATTTTCCATCTTGTCGAGAAACAAGTTGACATTATTAATTCCATTGGGATCGATATTCCACGTGAACTCACTTGCCTTTCCCTCTTCCCACTTTCTGATTGGGTTTTCGTTGGTTTTACTTTTTTGTGGTTCTACTGTGGTTTTAGGTTCAACAGAGGGGAGGGTAATTTTCGTCATTATGGGGCAATGTTCATCGGAAAATAAATCACAGAAAATTCCGACAGATAAATGTGTCAATAGCTTAAGGGCATGGGCAGAACAAATCATATAGTCGACTGCCGACGCATCGCGGCAGGTAAGTTTTCCAATGCCAGAGTCACTTCCGACTCGTCCATTTGCAATAAAAAACTCGTTACATTTACAAAATTGTAGAAGTTTTTGTCCCTGTGAATTCTTCGTTCTATCTTGGTTTGACCTTACTTTTGGTAGACCAGCTATATCGAGATGCATAGAGGTATCCACAGCAGTTGTTCTATTTCAGGTATAACGAAGTTCCTTTCATCCGTTGTTATATAGTCAGTGTTAATGCTCGTTGTGTTTACACTGTTTTAAACTTTGAGAGGGTTGTAATTCCCGTAATTTATTTAATGTATTACATTTATATCTCCAATGTTTAATTAATCTATATATTTTTTATTTATTGACACACATAATTACGATTACAACGGAGAATTCATCGTAATTTGCGTTGTTAGTCCAAAATCTACGGAATATTTTCAACGGAAAATGCCGAACACAGTTCGCGAGGTCAACTGAGCTCGCATACTTTAAAAAAATTGTAAACATTGCGGTAAATGTCTCTTTTCGCATTAAATTACCGCTTTCAATTCACAACTGATGTGGGTTTCAGATCAAATAGCATGTCTTCTGCGGAAAATATCCGTTTATTGTCGCAATTGTGATATTTTATTTCATATAATTGTGGTTTTATTTGAGAGGGTCACTAACGCTTAAGTCGTGTCATAAGAGAGCATACCGGACGATCTCGGACTAAATACCAGCATCTCCATCCCAATATCTTAGCTGGTTTTAGTACGGGAAGACTTGGACTAGATCTATAATAGCCTGATCGATCTAAAAGCCTAAATAGACCGATCAGTCTTCATGGCACAGTGCTCAATGTGGTAAGAGAGGGAACTTTAAATTTCTTGACTATTGCTATTCTGTTTATTATGTTTATATTGCATATTCTCAGTTTTCGATTTATTGTAAAGATGTTTGAGATTTATCGGAAGGGTTGGCGTCTTATCGCAAAGAAGTGCGTGATTAATCCCAAAGTTGTTTTGGGATTTATCGCAAAGGTTTGCTCCCCTTATCCCATATGCATGCTGGCTGTGAACGACTGATGGTTCTATTTTAGCCAGACCGGGCTATTATAGATCGATAGGTGGTTCACCCAGACCTGTTTAAGATGTCTGATTTATAATGTCTACTTTAATTACACACAAAATAAGAAATTTGGCTGATTATGTCAGACATTCAGACAAATTTTACTCCACGTGCAGGGATCAGGTCAGGTAAATACTGACCCAGACCTGTTAAAGATGTCTGATTTATAATGTCTGCACGAAAACCCATTAGTGCGAATGCATAAAAATATATCTGCGTTAAATCACAAACCTTTGTGATAAATCTCAAACTTGTTTGCGATAAATGGCAAAGAATAATCACCAAGTAGTTTAAGAGTTATCGTAAAGATGTTTGAGATTTACCGCAAAGGTTTGCGAGTTATCACAAAGGTGTTTGTGATTTATCACAAAGTTGTTTAGATTTATCGCAAAGGTTTGCTACCCTTATCCCACATATATGATGGCTGTGAAAGACCGATCGGTCTATTTTAGCCCGACCGTGCTAATATAGATCGATTGGTGGTTCATACAGACTTGAGTAAGATGTCTGATTTATAATGACTATACGATTCAAACCCGTTAGTGCCAATGCATAAAAATATATATGTGAAAGATTTGAGATTTATCGCAAAATAGTTTGCAATTAATCGGGCTACTATAGATCGATTGGTGGTTCACCCGGACCTCTTTAAGATGTTTGATTTATAAAGTTTACTTTTAAGAAATTTGGCCGATTCTTTCAGACATTCAGACAAATGTTACTCAACGTGCAGGGAACAGGTAAGGTCAATCCTGAGACCGAGCTATTAAAGGCACGTGCGGCCTTAATTGTCGAAAATATTCATATTTGTTCCAAACACCGTAAACAGAAAAACAGTAAAACGCATACATATAGTTCCGTTCATATATACCATGACCATCGCGTAAACAGCATGTTATCATAAAGACCTACTATATTTTACCTAAGCAAGAGCCTGATTGTGTTACAGAAGACAGCACAGTGATACTGGCTAATCACACACAAATGGCATAAACGCTCTTTATTAGTTCCATATCAGGTATTCACCAACAAAGAACGCTCTTTATGTTTACCATCATAATATAAACAAACACCAGAAAAGTTACTTTTTACGCTTTTGTTTACATAACAATGGTCAAACATATGACCATAACATACTGTTTATGCGATATTTCTTATTTGTATACGGACAAAGTCTATCTACATTTTGATGTTCTTTCTGTTTGTGGCGGTTTTTGACGGGTGGAGATATTTTCACAGGATACCCACCGCCAAGGCCAACCGTGTCTTTAAACCTAGAATTAAGTACAAAAATAATAATAAAAAGTAATATAAGTAATATAATGCGGATTGTTTCATTTTGCACTATGCGAAGGAGTCCATGTAACTGATCAAATAATCTCGAAGAACCTCGTTCGGGGTTTTGTGCTTAATTCGATGTTTGAACGCCGTGGCATCATTCCAGAGTACCTAAATGTGTAGTTAGGTACCCAGAGTATATAAATTTTAGGTACTCCAGAGTACCAATATTTTGGTACTCCCCACGGGACAAGTATAGTACATACATAGGTACCCCAGAGTACCTATTGTTTTAAGGTGTATATATGGTCTTCCCGTGCGCACATAACTGGTACCTTTGTTATCGCTATATGTAAGGCTGCTTGTTTTTATTGATTGATTTGTATTCGTACAATAACCATAATACAATGGACACGACTAAAATGTGAATAAAATAATATATTGTACAGGAACAGCATGACCATGGTTTGTCGTCTTCCTGCTGCACCTTAGTATAAATCATTATAATTATATAGATGGCGGAATGAACATATCTGCTCGAATTCAGTATGCAATGTGTTCCAGACTTGATCAAACGACAGCAGTTAAGGAAACATATAACTAGAGTTTGTTTTACAGTTTAGGGAAATGCTATCTATCTATCTATCTATTTATCTATCGTTACTGGAGACCCCCTTATCGGGTTTTATATCCAGTGCGCGTCTGTGCAGAATAGAGGTAGCTTTTTGTTCAGAAAGGAGATGACAGTGAGATAGGAGAATAAGGTTTATAGGTTTTATGTCACAGAAGAGAGATAAAAACAGTTAAAAACACTAGTTAAAAGAATGATAATTTGAGCCAATTATTTGATATGCTGGTACACCCCCTTTCTGAACATGTCAGGGTCTGGGAGTGTGACCAGGTCAGGGTTTAGATTATTCCAGAGAATTGCAGTGGCAGGGAAGAAGGAACAACTGAAGTAATTTGGGCCTGTATGAATGCGTCTGAATGTTTCCTGATGGTGGAATCGAGTTTTTCTTGTGGGCTTTTCAAGATATGTTGGAATTTGAATTTCCACATGGTTTTGGATGTTTTTTTTTGGAAGAGACACAGCCGTGATATAGTTCTTCTGGCCTTCAGTGATTTTAAATTTAGATCAGAAGTCATAGCCGAAACACTTGCATATCTTGAATATTGATTTTTTATCCGCCGTACAGCACTGTTCTGAACTTTTTCAATTTCTATAATATTTGTGGCTGTGTAAGGTGACCATGCGCTTGCTGCATATTCTAATTTAGGCCGTACCACAGCTTGATATGCTATTTTACGAATAACTTCATTTTTGGTTTTTATATTTCTTTTCAGGAATCCAAGAGTTTGGTTTGCACTTGATGTTATTTTATTTATATGTTCGTTGAATGACATGTTTGTGGTTAGGTCAACCTCGAGATAGCGGGCTGTGCTGTTATGTTGTAAGATTTGCCCATGCAAGATGTATTGATGGTAAACTGGGTTTTTCTTGCGAGCCACCGTTAATACTTGGCATTTCCCCGGACTGAACGACATGCCCCATTTTCTTTCCAATTCCTCCAATTTAATTAGATCGGTTTGTAGAGTGTTGTGATCTGATGGGCTTTTGATGGTTATATATATATGACTGTGTCATCTGCAAAAAAGTCTGGTTTGTGATATTAATTCGCCAGGGAGGTCATTAATATACAGTAGGGGGCCAGGACAGAGCCCTGGGACACCCTGAGGTGACAGGGACTGGAGCTGAGGTTTCCCCTTCCAGGACAACTACTTGTCTGCGGCCATATAGGAAGGATCTAATCCAGTTATGATTGGGCCTCTGATGCCGTGTTCATTTAATTTGTAGAGTAGCTTTATGTGATTGACTTTATCGAAAGCTTTGCTAAAATCTAACAGTATTAAGTCAGTTTGGTGTTCTGCAAAAAGGTTTCCAACAAGGTTGTCAATAAGTTGTACTAGTTGTGTTTCGCAGGACCGGCGTTCACGAAAGCCATGTTGTAAGTCATACAGGATGTTATGGGGTTTGAAGTGTATACTTATATGAGATGCAATTATATGCTCTGCAATCTTACACATGATACATGTTACGGTGATTGGCCTGTAGTTTGAGGGGTCGGTTTTATCTCCCTTTTTAAATATTGGAACTACATTGCCTTTTGTCCAGTCATTTGGTAATGTCCCAGTGTCAAGGGTTTTCTGGATGAGTATTGTGAGGGCTGGAGCTATTTCGTAACGCATTTGTGTCAGGATGGCATGGTATGTATCTATTTTTGTTGCCCTATCATATGTACAAGAAAATAAATACAAAGCAAGTCCAATGCGACAAAAATATCGAGACATCCGGGGAGAATAATCCAGCCAATAATACAGATTCAGCTTGTTCTCCCTAAAACCGCACAGTATCTGCTTATAATATGACTTATTTGGGGTATATATTATGCTTAGAATCGCCTCATTTTAAGTCGGTAAAATTCTGAAAATGAGATCGTTTTAGTCACAATATCGACTCATAATGAGAAGATTCTAAACACATTATGTGCAGACATGCAATGACACAAATAAGCCAATTCACGACGTCTCAGGTGCACGCTCTAACAAGTTTATGATTGAAGCTACAACAGACTGGATGATGTTATGGTATGTTATGTAAACTTTGTATTTTAATAATCCATGGATAAGAGGAATACATGACTCCCTTAATATGATTGGTATTAGTATTGTTTGACTCAACCAGAAGGTATCGAATACAAGACCGATTTAACCGAACCGATGAACAAAGATTACGGGACTGTGTCCTCCAAAGCTTGTGGTCAACAATATGCACATCGAGTGCATTATTATGCATTTTATCGAATTATTAATCTTTAGAGCACATTTCGAACGTGAAGATTTTCTCGCTATATGTGCTGACATAACTGTCAATAATATCATTCGATTTCGGACAAGAAATCCCTAATTACCATTGAATAAGGTTCTTGGCTTAACACCGACTATTCGACCAATATGTACGAAATAACTAGACGACGATTATCACGTTATCCTGAAGTGTACATAATTAAAGGAACTCAGCTCGATCAATGTGAAACCCTATTCATATATATATCTGAATTGAATATTACGATGTCATATATATCGTGTACACACATTGAATTGAATGAATTTGGGTGATTTTTTCTGCCCAGACCCAGAGGTGGTCCGAGTATGATTGTAGATGTAGTTGATGGCTCCATCTGTCCATATGGACATTTTGCCTTATAACTCGGATATGGATAACGCAATTGGTGTGGTGATAGCCAAGCTTGGGAAATGGATACACATGCATGTTTATCGGAGTTATTAGTGCAAACAGTATTTAGTCCATATAATTCATAACATAATAACCATATCATAAACAGTTATGGTATGGAAGGGATTCGACAACAATTTAATCACTTATATGTGTAGTCTCTGGTTTTGACATGACAACGTGAGTGTGGTTGATTTCTAAGTTCGATGTGTTTCAGAGGTTCATAGTTCATCGGAGTTATTGCCCAATATTGGTCATGTAGCAATTTGTTGATCCACAGTCTATACAAACAGTTTGCACTATACTACAGCAGTAATTGTCTGATTTGAGAGCTATTTGGAATGACCATAGACCAGCAGTGTGTGAGGATACCGGCACATATCGGGATATGTCCATGGATATGTTATTGCCCCTGTGTTATTTTACATCTGACACATATTTAGCATTGTTTTCCAGTAACAATGGATAGTTATATTGTATTATCTCTTGGTATAGTTACAGACCAATATGGGGGGGAATGATAACACCCCCATTGATTTGTTATATATATATATATATATCTTTATCGCCTCCAGTATTGAAGATTTAAAGGCACGGGCGGCGTTCGTTGCAGAAATATTAATATTTGTTCTAATCGCCATCAACAGAAGGAATATTAAAATAAATAGTTTTATTCATATGCCAAACATAATCAGCGCGTAAATAGTAGATTGTCGTCAAGACGTACGGTGGTGTACGTACACCAGAGCCTGCTCGTGTTACAGAAGTTTTGCTTGTGTTTGCATAACACAGCGCAATTCTATTGGTTAATCACACACAAATGATATAAACGCTCTTTATTATTTCCATATCAGGAAAACAGTAACAAGTAACGCTCTTTATGTTTACCATATCCGGATCTAAACAAAAGCCAGGTTTTGTAACGTTTTTTTGCTTTTGTTTACATAACAAAGGAAAAACATTTGACAATAACATACTGTTTATGCCATATTTCTGATTGGTATAAGAACAAAGTCTGTCTATATTTTACTGTTATTTCTGTTTATGGCGGTTTTTGACGGAGGTGAATATTTTAACAGCATACCCACCGCCAACGCCGCCCGTATCTTTAACAAAATACATAGGGTACATGAATGTAAAATATATACAATTAGCAGTCAAGAAGACGTAATGGAAAGAAAGGCAAGAGAGCAATCGTGAACTCAAATAGAAAAATAGCAAAACAAATTCCAACGGAACACACATTCAGCATTGCCCGTTCTCTCGTGTAAGTTTCCGCAACTTGTGCCCAAATCCGTTTGTAATTTGATATATTCGCAATAAAATATGTTTAAAGTATTTCCCTCTTTCTAAACTGAGCGTCGGAAAATATGCCTCACTTGGTTCGGCACATTGAAGTATTTTTTAAATTATTCACTGTTGCTGCAGCTGATTTGGCTGCACTCTTTTTTCTGTTTGGGGGGAAAGTGAGAGAGTGAGTGCCCACTCGTAGCACGGGCCACAGTCAACTGTTCGCCGCAAAAGTTACCATTCCTGCCAGACTGTCTCTGGCAACTAACGAACTGCCGTAACCCCAGGCTACATACTGAATGTCAACCAGCCATCTCGAATATGGTGTCTCCATCTGATCAAATGAAAATGTAATTGCGATCGAAATCCAGCATTTGATTTCTTCTAACTCAATTCCGCTATCTTCTAGGAAATCATTCATTGCTTGATGCCATCTTTTTAATGTTTGATGTGGCATCTATGAAAGCGCATCAGGGCCATCCGAAACACCACCGCACCCTCAAATTTACAAGTACACAACTCGTTATAACGACTTCCAACAACTCGTTATAACGACTTCCAACAACTCGTTTTAACGACTTACAACCAGTTATAACGACTTGTAGAAATAACAAAAAAGTCGTTATAACGACTTGTAGAAACATTTACAAGTCGTTATAAATGATTTGTTTTTATGTCTGCAATGACTTCCGACAACTCGTATAACGACTTGCAGGTTGTGTATTTGTATATTTGGGGGTGCGGTGGTGTTTCGGGTTGCCCTAATGCGCTTCCGTAGGCATCACTGCTATGGCCTGTGTAGTTTCAATTTACGAGACTCATAACATGATAACTTGTTCCCCAATTTAGTCCGATTTTTGAGACACCATTAAATTAGTTTTCATCTTCTACATCGAGTGTGTCAAATGTTAGTCGCAAACATGTGTGCCAAATAATGCCTGGTACATTGCATGTAATCCAACATCGTTCGTTTCTATAGTAAGGAAAGTATCATAAGGTGTACCGATACTCTTTAAAGAGTTGGTGTCCTTTCGGGTCTCAAAATGCGTTTCAGATGGACCACAGATGCGCGGCACACATTATCAAATGTATCACTTCACCGAAAATAAAAAATATGGTTTCGAGGATAGAAATATGTCGATAAATAGGATAAATACTCTTATATACACTAACTTTATAAACCGTCGAATTATTCAACTCATATGATTTTGAATACCGTTTTCCTCAGCATGAAACAACAAAGGACTTTCTATTCCTTATGGGATAAAAATAAAGAGCGTCTGTGTCACTTATGTGCGAAAAATCGAAAAAAGCTGGTAATTTGCTGCGTCTGGAAAGTGTTTTTGAGACTATAAATAATATAGATCTGTACTTCAAGAACCCCACTTTACTACAAATGTATATACTGACGTATAAATGTGAGCGAAATATGCATGGACTGCGGTTGGTGTAGTCATTTGGTCCGGCCGCACTGGGTTTGTAGCTTAAAGTCCCCGAAAAAATACATGTATAGGTATATTAAAATAAAACAGATGTAGGCGAGTGATAGTTGCCAGTCGTAGCTAAGCTGACTGGAATTCAAATGTATAGAGGGAATCACCTAATATCGATTACGAATTATTCGCCGTTCAATCACGCTAAAATTTCAATCATCTTGAATTCGACACAGATAGGCATTATCATGGGAATTACATCCACGGATTCAAATGACTTTGATCACGTTCTTGCGTTTAGAGACATTACGTTTTCTAATTGCCCGTCTTCGAATGTTTTGTACAAATTTAATTTTCTTGTTTCAGATTGTTTGAAACCATGGACTGTGGCACTTTGGTCTCAGAGGTGCTATAGGGCGGATTGAAGGCAAATTAGGAATGCTTGTACCTGCATGGAAAGGATTCCCGTGGGTGTCGCCGCACGCACTATTCCACAGAAACGACAGATTTGCGAAAACGAAACAATCTAACGCATCATTGCAAGATCATGTGGAATGTGAAATATATTCCTTGCACAATGTTGCTCTATCGAAGTTATTCACGGCACCAAATCCAGAACATTACCCTCACTGATTTCTGTCAGCTGACTTTAGAGCCGAACGTTATTTAAATTGCACGTCTATGAAGGACGTCAGAACTATGGCTAGGTTCAGAATTTCAGATGCAGAAGCCACCACTTACTCATTGAGACTAGTACATGGAATGAATCCAGAAACACTCAATTCTGTACTTGTGCAGCGGAGATAGAGTTGGAGACGAATACCATTACATTATGAATTGTGACGCTATATGTTCATTGAGAAAACGATTTATACATTTGTCGTTACAGTTCCCCTAACTTGATACAGTTTAAGATCATGGGAACACACGACGCTGTTTTAATACACAAATTGTGTGATTTTATCAGAAATATAGAACAATATACAGTTATATAGTTGACGACCGTCGTCATATATTGTATATGTTATATTAGTTGTGACCTCTTCGACTTGTCAATTATTTTTATATATTGAGATTGAATAAAGGAGTGAATAAAGAATCGAATTGTCAATACATTATATCAGGAAAGGAGATCTCAATGCCTTCGACGTATAGGTTCATGCGAAATAACATATAACGTAACTAAAACAACTATCACAACAAGTACAAATGCATGTAAACATAGGTCGACTTTATTCTTACTTTGATTACTAATAAATCTCCAATAACGACATACCGCATAGGCTACTGACACCATTGTTGCGCAAACGTTACTTTTACAGTGGCATTAGCTATCCAAATAGTTCAATAAGATACAAAGCTTAAAGATACGGGCGTCGTTGGCGGTGGGTATGCTGTTAAAATATTCACCTCCGTCAAAAACCGCCATTAACAGAAATAATAGTAAAATATAGACATACCTTGTTCTTATACCAATCAGAAATATGGCATAAACAGTATGTTATTGTCAAATGTTTTTCCTTTGTTATGTAAACAAAAGCAAAACACGTTACATTTCCTGGCTTGTGTTTAGACCCGGATATGGTAAACACAAAGAGCGTTATTTGTTACTGTTTTCCTGATATGGAAAAAATAAAGAGCGTTTATATCATTTGTGTGTGATTAACCAATATAACTGCGCTGGGTTATGTACAGAGAAGCAAAGCTTCTGTAACACGAGCAGGCTGTTGTTTACGCACACCATCGTACGTCTTGACGACAATATACTATTTACGCGCTGATTATGTTTGGCATGTGAACAAAACCTTATATATATTAATATTCCTTCTGTTGATGACGATTTGAACAAATATGAATATTTCTGCAACGAACGCCGCCCGTGCCTTTAATTGAAACACGATAGTTAACATTGGATAAGGTCAAAGCATTGAAAAACATTCCGAGAATCGTATTGAGACTAAAATAGTTTAACTTACTGCGTGATTAGCAATGTTTGTTGACAAATCACAGTGATAGTGTTGTTTACACAACAATGGTTTCAACTCGCGATAGCGGTGTTTTTTTGTTTTTTTTTACAGATTTCTTATTATTTGGTTGGCCTTGACGATGGGTATCCTGTAAAAATATTTCAACCAGTCAAAAACCGCCACAAACAGAAAGAACATCAAAATGTAGACAGACTTTGTCCGTATACAAATAAGAAATATCGCATAAACAGTATGTTATTGTCATTTGTTTGACCATTGTTATGTAAACAAAAGCATAAAAAGTTATTTTCTGTGGTTTGTTTATATTATGATGGTAAACATAAAGAGCGTTCTTTGTTTGTGAATTCCTGATATGGAACAAATAAAGAGCGTTTATGCCATTTGTGTGTGATTAGCCAGTAGCATTGTGCTGGCTTCTGTAACACAATCAGGCTCTTGCTTAGGTGAAATATAGTAGGTCTTTATGATAACATGCTGTTTACGCGATAGTCATGGTATATATGAACGAAACTGTATGCATTTTAATGTTTTTCTGTTTACGGTGATTAGAACAAATATGAATATTTTCGACAACTAAGGCCTCACGTGCCTTTAAAAATTTGCAAGACAAGTTTCAATATGATTGCCCAAATATAAAAAAAAAATGACCAGATCATGACAGAATAACACTAATAATAAGATGAATTTGTGTCCACGGACGGACATATTCAGTGCACAAGCTGAATCCATGTGAGGAGAAAATATTCGTGTTGAACAAGGTTTGTAATTAAGAAATAAATACACTGCGCATCGGCGTGTATAGTATAATTTGACCACAAAGAAACTGATTGTAGGACGACGCGGCGCCCGTGCCTTTCATTTAAATTGTACAGGAAACACGATTGCCTCTCGGCCCTTTCGACAATCCCGAGGCCAGCCACACCAAACCACTCACTTATTTATATTATATATTGCGGTCATTTCTGTGTTGAACGTTGTTGGGACAACATGAATATGATCATCGACTATGGACCATTTTCCTTACACAAAGGGATCTAAATGATCTCGTTTACTAAACTAATCTTCTGGTTCTGGTTCTGGTGAACAAACGCTTTCAGTTTCAACTTGATTCCAAAATATCGAATATGATCGAGATTCGAATCGACGAATGCAATTTTACCGATTTATTTTGTCATTTAATATACTTATTAAGTAACTTTCTTTGGTCGTAACATATATCAATATACCATAACATCATCTGGACCATATTCATTGGCAACCAAACTGCTTTCAAGCGACAAATCGCTAGAAAATTCGCAAGATTGTCAAGATGTAGGGTTACGGGTGCGGGTGAACTCCGTTGATGCCCCGTTTGCGCGGAGTTAGAAAAGACGGGAAAAATCGCGTGCGGCGATCTGAATAAACCGATTTTTTTTCGTAGTACAATTGGAAAAAGTAGAATTGTACCAAAAAACTGGAACGAGATAGCCATGGTAACTCGGGCCACTGGCCAATCAGGACATGGCTTTTAAGCATAGTTAGGCAGGGTCGTATAACAATTACCAATAAACTTCAGAGTAGTATTATTCGTTATTCGATGTCGCATTTCAATTACAGTTGTCAGAAGCATTAATTCAGAACCTACGGCTTTTTTTTAAACATGTCAGATCTAAGGCGTAGTGAAATCAAACAGTCATGCTGATTATTAGTGGTATCGAAAGGATATGTTATCGGGTGATCTGGTATTTTAAATGTCTCGTGCTGCGATCGTTCCCAGAAGCAGCACAAATCAACATTACCGTGATCATTTTGACATGAGCTAATTGTTCGATAAAAGTTCATGGACAGAAAAAAAACGAGAATGCTGCGATCCCCTGCTAGTTGTTAGTTAGAACTATAGTCAGCAGCACAATGTTCTCTTCCACCCGATCCGCATAGCATCGTCATATATAAACACGTTTTGATGGTCATTTTTTGCCATCTTTTGATACTTAATTGTTTACCGTATAAGTCCATCGAGCCCAGCACTACGTTATATCAAATTTACATAATACTGAACGGACGGGCACACCATGATGATTATAACAATTAAAGAGCGTGTGTTTTTCTTCGAAGAAGTGATTCTAAAGAATGACCCTAAATCTCACCAAGCCCATCCACCCAAAAGATGAATTTGACTTATATACGACCAAAGTTGATAATCGGTGGTGTTGTAAATTGTTTCGGGGTCTACGTCATTTCGTTGAAAATACATTCTATATGGCATTATTGGGTTATCACCCTTCCGATACAGACAGAGTGGATTACCGCATTGTGCAGGGTTAGCGCTGGACAAAAATGTTCTCTTGCCAAAATTTACAGAACATCTCTTTTTTTTCTTTTCCGACTCAAATCTTAACCACTGTCGATTAGCTGTCTGATGAAAGTTTGATTATGACAGAAAGATTGGATGGATTACCGTTTTGTGAAAACTAAAGAAGATTACATATAACTGTCGACATAATACTGCTGACTGCGCTACATGTAAATTGATAGATTTCTGGTTTTGGTTTCCTATTGTAGTGTCTGTAATTCGTCACACGTAACGAATAACCCACGTTCGATGATGTTTGATGACTAGATAGTTCACATCCCATAATTAAAAACTCACTTGGCAAATTTGGCAAGCGGCAGCGCAAACCCTGTGGTCCGAATCGTCATATCTGGTTTAGACTTGGTTTTATTCTAGACCAGGTTTAACTCCAGTTTAAACTAGGTTTAAGTAGGATTTAAACTTGATTTTATTGTAGTTAAACTAGGTTTTATGGGAATAAAACTTGGTTTTAGTGTAGTTAAACCCAGTTTTGTGATAAACTCCGTTTAAGTTTGTGGAATTCGATCTCAATTGAAACTAGGTTTTATTGACGTGATAAAGTTATGGTAATATTACTAATTGTTTGTGGTGAATTGGCTATATAATCATCAGTATAAGCTTCTGTATATATGATTTATACGTACCATACTTCTCGTCTCGAAAATATACCATTAAATATACTTTGAAAAAACATAAAAGTTAAACCACCCTACCCCAGGTTTTACTAAAATCTAGTTTTGTGGGTTTAATTATTCGGTCGATTTTTTTTCGCCCAGTATTGATGTTGTTTCTTCGCGTATATGGGAGTGTTTAATTTGAATTGGGGGATGCGTTTATGCTTGGGCGTTTGTCACTCAATGTACATGCAGGAGAGTCTTAGTGGAATTCGGGGAGTCGATGTCGGTACTTATGAGATAAATTCTAACAAAATATGTGCCAGTGTGATGGATGATTTCTTGCTATATATGTTTGTTTGCAATTCGCTCGTTCGGATGTCGCTTTGGCGACTGAGAGCATGGGTGGCTCGGACTGATCAGTTTGACACGTTAGACACGAACAATAACTTTTGAAACCGATTCCTTATTCACAAAAAGGTCTCTTTCGGTCAATTTGACGCATGGGTTGGTGGCCAGCCTAAATACCCACCAGAGACACCCCAGCCCTCACCCGGGGGAGGGTAACGACCACCCTGAGGGGGAATGGAGTATGTATCATTTTGGAGAACTGTAAGGGTTTCGGCCAATTTGATGGTATGGGTGGGTGGCCCGCCCCATATAACCCATAGAAACACCACACCCCTCACATCCGGTGGGTGGACATGGGCTATGGGCCATTTTCGAGACCGGTAGGGATTTATGGCCGATTTGACGGCATGGATGGATGGCCCGCTCAAATGTCCCATAGAAAACAGCCCACCCTCAACCCCGCGGGAACCACCCCAGGAGGTGAAAGACTGACTTTCCGCAAAATTAACAACATCAAAATTGAGAAATTCGACAGTGACATCAAAGAATCAGATCTGCATAAACAACAATGGACTGATTTAAATGGACTTGTGTCTTGTAACAACACGTTATCCCAGCTGCTAGACCAACATGCACCAACTAAGACCAAAACAATAGTCGTGCGTCCAACGCTACCCTGGTTCAACGACAACCTGAAAGTACTCAAAGCCGATCGGAGAAAAAAGGAGAGGATCCGAGGCACGTCTGCAGAACATGAAAGCTCGTACTGTGATGCCCGAAACAAGTTCTCCAATCAACTAAAGGAAGCCCGGAAGTCACACTACACCGACTCGATCAACAAGTGCGAAGGTGACACCAGGCAACTTTTCAAAGTTGTGAAAAAGATGTGTGAGGAGAAACCGAATGAGACACTACCACCGCATGATGACGCAGGGCAATTGGCGGAGCAGTTTGGTGAATTCTTTTCTGAAAAGATAGAACTTATCCAAAAGAAGATTGACAACATCACCGTGAAAGCGCCTTGTGTCGACAAAGAGGAAGCCACGGAAACGTTCACAACATTCGACGATCTCGACCTTGACGACGTCGTTAAAATCACCAAACGCTCTTCAAATGCATCTTGTGAACTCGATCCTATACCAACAACGCTACTCAAGAAATGTGACTCCCTGATACCTATCATCACCCAGTTGATAAACCTATCATTAAGCCAATACATGTTCCCAGTAGCTGGAAAACAGCCATAGTTCACCCTCTTCTCACGAAATCCGGTGCTGACCTTGTTTACAAGAACTTCCGACCCGTCAGCAACATATCCTTCATTTCTAAATTGTGTGAAAAGGCAGTGATAGACCAACTCATTCGGCACAGCGAACAACACGCACCTCTTCCAATAAACACTTCTGCTTTCCGTCAACACCATTCAACTGAAACCGCGCTGCTTAAAGTCCAAAATGATATTCTCTGCAGCATGGAAACAAGAAAGGTCACTCTGCTTGTGCTACTAGATTTGAGCGCTGCTTTCGACACCGTCCGCCATGATATTCTTCTAGATACTCTACAATCTGACTTTGGTGTTCGCGGCACTGCAGATATCTGGTTGAAATCTTACCGCACGAACCGATCACAGCAAATATCCATTAATGGTTCAAAGTCTACAAATTTCCCCATCGAGTGCGGAGTTCCACAAGTAAGTTGTCTTGGACCCGTGCTGTTCTTATTCTACATTTCGAAATTATTCTCAGTTGTTGAAAGTCACCTCCCCGATGTTCACGGCTATGCAGATGATACCCAAATCTACTTTTCATTTCGACCGACAGAGAGAGGCGAAACTAAAGCACGTCAAATTGTGGAGAACTGTATTGTGGACATTAGAGCGTGGATGATTACCAACCGACTCATGATAAATGACGATAAGACTGAATTCATAATAATTGGTTCTCGACAACAACTTCAGAAAGTCAACATCAGTTCAATTCATGTGGGAGACGCCG
This sequence comes from Siphonodentalium dalli, assembly GCA_032622095.1. Classification (NCBI taxonomy): domain Eukaryota; kingdom Metazoa; phylum Mollusca; class Scaphopoda; order Gadilida; family Siphonodentaliidae; genus Siphonodentalium; species Siphonodentalium dalli. Next base: position 125,242,689 of record CP136061.1, on the reverse strand, counting down.
ACATACCAACAAAAGACACTGTTCGCAACCTGGGATCGTATTTTGACACAAACATGACAATGGATAACCATATCTCTAATATGTGTAAGAAGGCGTTCAGAGGTTTATACAAAATCCGACAAATTAGACAATACCTCGATGTAGACTCAACTAAGACATTGGTCCATGCTTTTGTCACGTCACACTTATATTACTGTAATTCTTTACTGTATGGACTACCGGATTACCAGTGTGATCGCCTGCAAAAAGTGCTAAATTCTGCGGCGCGAGTTGTATCATACACTCCTCGGCATGAACATATAACTCCAGTTCTCAAGCAATTACACTGGCTGCCAGTGGAGTATCGAATCATGTTCAAAATTATTTTGCTTGTATTCAAATCTCGTAATAACATGTCACCATTGTATATACAGGATATGATCAAAGACATAAATGTGTGTACATATGGATTACGATATGATAGCAGTATGCTTTTGTACATTCCTTTCAACAAACAGAAAGCGATAGGGCATTTTCATTTGCAGGTCCACATCTATGGAATAGCATTCCACCTCACTTGAAAATATTCACTGATTTAAATAAGTTTAAGACCGGCCTCAAAACATATCTCTTTGATGTAGCATTTATTTCCTAGATATATGTGCATATACATGTATATATTATGCTGATTAGGCAATGAGCTCGATGTAATGCAAAGCGCCGTTGAATATGTACTCATAATATTGAGCGCTATACAAATTAATTATTGTATTGTATTGTATTGTATGGTATGGACCATTTTCGAGAACGGTAAGGATTTCGGTCAATTTGACGCCATGAGTGTGTATCCCGCTCCAACTACCCCTAGAAGCACCCTCACTCGGGGGTACCACCCCGATGGGTGAAATGGGGTATCGACCATTTTCGAGAACGGTGGGTGTCACACCCCAAATGTCCCCCCCCCTAGAAACACCCCAACCCGCACCCCGGGTCCATAACCGATTTTCACCCGCTCGGGTAGAACCACCCGCGGTGAGGGTTGGGTGTGTTTCTAAGGACTATATTTGAGGGCGGGTCGCCCACAAATGCCGTCATATTGGCCGAAATCCTTACCGGTCTCGATAACGGTCCATACCGCTTTCCGACACCCGGGTGAGGGTGGGATGTTTCTATGGGGTATTTGGGGCGGACCACCTACACATGCCGTAATATTGACCAACAGATGCATGTTTTTTGCGAATAAGGAATAAAATGCTCCATACCCCATTTTCACCCATCAGGGTGGTACCCTCCAGGGATGAGGGTAGGCTGTTTCTGGGGGATATTTGGAGCGGGCCACACACCCCTGTCGTCAAATTGGCCGAAATCCTTATCGTTCTCGAACATAGTCCGGATGTGAGGGTGGGTTTACGGGGTACCATTTGAGGTACCCTTCCCCGGGGGTGAGGGCTGGGCTGTTTCTATTCGGTATTTGGGCGTACCCAATTTCCACTTCCTCTGTGGCACCCCCTCCCCCGGGTGAGGGGTGGGTGGTGGGGGTTCTATGGTGTATTTTGATCGGGCCACCCACTCCTGCTGCCAAATTAATTAGCCTAAATCCTTACCGTTCTCGAAAATGGTCCATACCCAGTTCTCCCGGGGTGAGGGGTGATGTTTCTATCGGGTATTTTGGGCGGGCCACCGATTCATGCCGTCAAATTCGCCGAAAAAGGTTAATAAACAGACAGACCACGCCTCCCATCCTTGCAATTGGACTCGTGTGGCCCACATGTGACGCAATCGACCAAATCTATGTCGTCCCAGCGGTGGAGAAAAACTTGGTTTTACTACTAAACCCCAGTTTAAACTGGTAATTTAAACTAGGTCTAAACTGGAGATGCCGATTCGGACCTCTGTGTCCGTATTGTGTCCATTATTAAGTTGTATATACCATAACATTATAGGCTCGATGGGCGTTTACGGTGGACAATTAAGTATCTATAATATATTAATTAAGTGTAATAATATAAAAAAAATGACCGTCATTACGTATATATATCTGATAATGCTATGCAGATCGGGTGTCTCTTGAGGTAGTATGATTGGTTGAAGCGTCTCATAATTCTGGGATCCCAGTATCATCCCACTCATGATTACTATCCAAATTAAGCAACTACTATACGGTAATTAAACAACTATTTAATCGCTTTTCAAGGACCGCAGCCACAACAGGAATTGGATGTTCTGCGCATCCTAAAATGGCACGAACACATAGTTTCCATGTGAAAATGGACGTGTTAAAGAACACAATGAAGTGTGCATGACCTATAGGAAAATGTTACCAAACAACAACAAATCCAGTTTATACTCATTACAACCGCTAACAGACATGCCTGTTAAAAATTTCTTTTGAATAAATTCAAACACTTATCAAGAGTGAGAGATGAAAATAAAGTATCAACCAGGGAAGCAAAGGTTTTCAAGAACCCACAGGCTGTTATAAATCATACTGACTCTACATATGTATACTATATAGTACATGTACCAACCTCCTCTTCCCCGTATGTGAAATTGTTCTTGATTTTAGCTCGCCTTTTAACTTCGTCTGAGAATTTTTCATACTCCGGACTGGTGGGTTTGCGCAGAGTAACGGTCATCAAAGCCTCGTATGCTTTCCTTGCCTTTTTGTTTCTCTCCAAGGTGTCATTTTTTCGGTACCACGGCATTTCGTTCTGTACTTTGCTGGAAAAGATGGGGTAGCATGAAGAGAAAATGGTCTTAAATCAAATCGATCGGATTACTTTTTGATTCATAATGCATCCCGCTTTGAGACAAAACATGAAGAAATCTAAATTTGTTTTTAAATAACTGTGTTATGTATATGAATATTCCTTGGAAGGGCGGATGGCAGACGGGATGTGTCGTCTCGGTATGGTACTATGTGCACTGTATAGGTATCAAGTTTTATTTTGATTGATTGATCGTATACATAACATGGTGTGGCATTGACGGATTGGAATTTATGTTCAACCGAGTCGCGAAGTTTTAGGATGCGCCAGTGTCGCACCATGTTACCGTGCCAATCCACCACAGTAACGAATATATTCCACCGACAGTCTTGGCAATTTATAGCGATTTGACATTTATTCCGAAGAATGATCAGCAGAAAATGTCAAATTCTCTTATCGCGAGCAGTACAATAGGCGACTTGCAATGTTATTGAATATAAGAACAAAGTTGATATAGTTCTCCATATTCTGCTTAGCGGTGATGTTTTTACAGACGTTTTAGTGTTATTTGACCTCAAATTAATCAAAATTTCCTAGCCAAGTTCCAATACGATTGCCCAAATATTTAAGGACTAAGAGCTCAGACAAAAGCATGCCAATTGCAAAAAGACATTCTAAGTCGAAAATGGCGGCAAATCCGCTGCAGTATCCAGCAGTATCTCCGGATTATCTTGGCTTGATGGCGTTATACTTCATGGGCTATCCGCATTTCATAACAGTATTCGTTAAATCCATCATAATAACATTCCATTTTGCCCTAGGCAATGCGGTTAAGAACCTATAATGAACAAACGTGGAATATGGATGGAACTTCGTGTCGTTTGTGGGATCGAGTGTGTGTATCCGACGGCGGCTATACTTCACGAGACAATAACCTCCTCCATTATCGACTCTTTTTATCAAGATTTTGAATTACCAACTCGGTGTTAGGGGAATTCAATTCTGAATGCAATACCACTTTATGGATCGACACCTCAGAAAACCTTCATTTGTTTTAGCGTGCCTGTTCAATTGTGTTGTTTGGTTTGACAATAATTGAAGTCCCATCTCCGCGCACACATTGAAGTCTAATAGCGGGTTTAAATCTGGAATTATGTTCATTTTGTTACAACCCGGTCCGATTCCAGGGATAAAAATCGACAAATACATTATATACTTCTACATGGACCGTATACGTTATGCCACCGAAAGATTAATTCAGGTCACATAATTTAGAAAGTCTACAGGATTATGCCCGCGAACACCACAATGCAAAAAGAACATATATACTCGTCATGTTTGACGTGCTACTCCCTTATAGTTGAATAACAATGAGCGCTCCGTGGTGGTATATGCCTGATATTGTACGAATATATATGAGTTTGACTCACTTTTGTGAGAAAAATTGAAAACAATTGGTAAATTTATATAACTAGACATAATTTGGGGGTTGAAATGAGCCATATTCTTTTATTTAAAAAAAATATCATTATACCACTCCTGTGTTCTTTCAGAGAGTATCTATCGCCGATAACGAAAACGCTCTTGTACTCTGCTTATGGGAATTTTCGGAGGGAGTCAGTGATAAAATTAAATCGATTTTGAGAACCAGCTAATAAATAATGGATATCAATTACAAATGGATTCCCACACGAATTAATGGCACGTCGAATTTACTATGCCAGTAAATGATTTATATATATACTTTGAAATTGACAACGATTTAGATAAATTACTTTCGGCTTAATATTAATGTGGCGAAATCGACGTTAAGTCATCTCAGAATCATATATCGATAAATAAATGTACGGATATCATTTAATTTGTCACTGGATATCCATATATACGAGATACAAATGACAATATCAATAAATCGGGACTGAAATTTGATGGATCTGTATAGCCATTTGCTTTCGGACTTTTATTATTAAGGGCACATAAATACGGGAGCACAGTATACTTTAAATTAAATTACAGGATTTAGATAAATGACTTTCGGCATAATATCGATTTCGCCATATCGATATTATGCCGAAAGTCATTTATCTAAATCCGCAAGGTATCTCAATATCATTCTCTCATATCAATGCTTATCATTAAAATTGTAAAACTGGATATAAGTAGGTCTATTCTGTGACAGATACCTCACAAATGGACAAATCTCCCATTCAGATATATTATTCTGTGTTGTCTTCCAGAGCACAAATCAGACCAAGATCTAGTACATGTGTATCATTATATTTTTCCACTAATTCACACATACTATCATGTACATTGGCAGTCGTCAATCATACAGTATCATTCTATATAATTATGTCCATACATTCCAAATACCATGTCTAGACTTCTTTAATCCCACCAATGTTACTTGACAATATACTACTACCCACAATCTACCATTCAGCCTTATGACAGACAACGGATTCATTAGAGTTAATCCCCATTACCGTGTTATTGCATATGGTGATCCATTGTTTGATAATGACTGACGTTCGTGCTTTTGTAATACATTAATCACATAATCAACTAGCAGATTATCATACTGTTAATTTTATTCTCATGTCGCTCCCGTTACAAAATCAGTGTGGGTTTTTGAATTATATTTCTAATTTTGGGATAAAAAAAACAATTTGGCCAAAATGGAAAATATTGTTGGCTATTTTCGACAGCTTAGAAAATAGCATAGAAATAGCATAGAAATAACCTCCCGACAGGTAAAATCTGGAAGCAAATAGAAATTACACATGTCAAAACCTACCACCATGTAAATACGTCCGTACGTCATCTTCATATCCATAATGCGTGTTCCAGGTTGTTTTTGTATCGGGAGGGGCTTCATAGGTTGCAAACAATTGTGCCACAATGCCCTTTGTATATTATGCAGACAAAATATGTTTCAAGACAACCGTGAAAATAAATATGTCAGTACCAATAAATAGGAAATAAATACGATTGATCTGCATATGCTATATGTGTTAGCTTTCGGTCGGACAGTACGAGATACTGGTGTGATGCTTCAAATCGTACGTTGCCTTTTATTTGACGCTAAATGGATTCTCACAATCAGTTAAAAAGTGCACAATAGAATGATATATTATTCATTTGGAGGGATGTTTATGTGATAAAAGCAGATGACAGATAAATGCAAATGCAGACGTAGCCCTATTTCTTAGGGAAATGTTTAGATCGTAAGTTCAACAAACGTTTGTTGAACATATTATCTGAACATTTCCTATGGGATAACTCAGCAATGATAGTTTAGTATAGAAAAGGTCAAATGGCCAGTGTTAACATATGGTCCTTACCTACTAAATAAATCGATGTTAAAGAAGACATATTCTCCGTTGTCAAACTTGAGATCATGTGCCTTGATCATGATGTCTCTGACAGCATCTCTGGAAGCGCACAGCACCACGACTGAAACAGAGAAAAGAAGTTTGAAATACTTACACCTGAACATATTATTGGGGGTAAGTTAGTTTTGGCTTGTATCACTTGACAATATCAATGTGTCTATGTGTTCACTATACACGGGTTCATTTTACACAGTCATAATCGTTTGTACCTCTACCTAAATTCGGTGCATGTAGTGGCAACTAGATGTAGTAAATTAAGACTTTGTACTTCGTTAATTCTATTCTCTGCTCCAAGTATTTGAGCTGAAATTTGCTAAAAAACAATATTCATACCTGAGTTTTGACAAAGTTTCTTGTCACCTATTGTCAACACATCCAATATATCTTAACCTCTTCGCTGCTATGACGTCCGTAACTATTAAAGGCACGGGCGGAGTTCGTTGCAGAAATATTCATATGTGTTCAAATCGCCATCAACAGAAGGAATATTAAAATACATATAGTTTTGTTCATATGCCAAACATAATCAGCGCGTAACTAGTATAGAGTTATATTGGAGTGACAGTTTTATTGGGGAAGAACATTTTCGTTCTGAAACTTTGTTTCCCAATAATACACATGCTTTCTTAAAGAGTCAACAATAGTACTCAGTCCTGTATCACACCCAGTTAGTAACTAAGTACATGTTTATCTAGGTGTGTTATGGGACATGTACGTGGATTACAGAAGCAGCATACGCCATATACGTCGAATACATGTACATGTAGATACACGCGGGCTATGCGTACAATATTCTTTTTCATGGGCTAGCGATTCAAATGGACAGAGACCACAGGCTCTTAACAAATGTTTATATTTCGACCCTTAAAGGCACGCACGGCGTTCGTTGTAGAAATATTCATATTTGTTCAAATCGCCATCAACAGAAAGAATATTAAAATATATACAGTTTTTTTCATATGTCAAATATAATCAGTGCGTAGATAGTATATTGTCGTCAAGCCGTACGATGGTGTACGTAAACAAGAACCTGCTCGTGTTACAGAAGTTTTGCTGCTGTTTACATAACACAGTGCAATTCTATTGGTTAACCACACACAAATGATATAAACGCTCTTTATTATTTCCATATCAGGAAAACAGTAACAAATAACGCTCTTTATGTTTACCATATCCGGGTCTAAACAAAAGCCAGGTTCTGTAACGTTTTTTGCTTTTGTTTACATAACAAAGGAAAAAACATTTGACAATAACATACTGTTTATGCGATATTTTTGATTGGTATAAGAACAAAGTCTGTCTATATTTTACTATTCTTTCTGTTTATGGCTGTTTTTGACGGAGCTGAATATTTTAACAGCATACCCACCGCTAACGACGCCCTTATCCTTAAAACACAATGTTTTTACATTTAAAGTGTTTCGGTGAAAAACAAAATGATGTTTGGTGGCACACATTTTCGAACTTCGTATTTACCTCAGTTTGTAGTATATACTAATAGATAGAATAATCTCGAGATTGCGACCTTTTCGGACCTATCGTCTCTCTCTGCACTATGATTGATTGATTGATTGATTGGGGTTTGTTGTCGCTTTAGCCACTAAGGCCATATCACGACATTGCCAGTTTTAGTGGTGGAGGAAATCCGCACACTTGCGACTAATCTAACAGTGATTTCAATGGCTGATAAACTCGTCAACCATGTGCGGCAAACCACCGGCCCTCGGCGAGTAACTGGTAACTCCACCAGATAACGATTTCGAGTTACAAAGTCAACGATGGAAACATGTGGATTTGAACCCTTATCGCCAGCGCTGGAGGGCGAAACGGCTTGGAGTTGTACCCCTAACCGATTGAGCCACCGAGGCCCCCCCCTCTGCACTATGGAATGAGATTATGTTTGCATGCTGTGAGATACGATTAAACGAACACAAACCAATATCAGAGAAACACGCTCATATCGTTCACCTTATTTGTGCCAGGGCGCCTACCTTTCCAAACCGTGCGGGATAATCGAACTATGCAGACACCAGTTATAAGTGCAAACATTCCTAATCGAACCGCACTGTATTGAGGGACAGTTTGTTTTGCCAATGTTCCGGATCTATCTCCTCTGCATAGAGGCAATGATTACTTTCGATTATTGCTAATCTAACCCTACATTATAAATGTGTCCTGATTGCCTTCTGGATGATATATACCAGAATACACACCGTAGACTTGGGTCTTTTCCAACGACAAATCATAACTGGCACGCATTAACAATCACTCCGTTGCGCGTAGAAACCACCTACGCCGGGAAAATAACGGAAATATTGCCCAGATACACGAGTCAGATTAATTTCTATTTGCGTGGATAAACATCCGCGCTTATCAGAATTCGATATAGCTTCGCCATAGCTGGGCCGCTTGTATTGGCATTCACCTTAGCTTACGTTTTAGTTAAATAATAAACGACGCAAGTACCTTATTACAACACCATTTAACAAGACGATACGGATAACCAGCACACATACAGTGCCATGTCCTCAGACATTTTATGGATCCTTTTCATAGCACTTCTCATATAAATCTAATCCGCTTCTTGGAATTCTGAAATGTGATATTTGATATGTTCACATAACATTCTTTTATAAATCTGACAGCTAACAATCACCAACGGCATGCGATACATTGTAGTCTCCAGACACAGAGTCTAATGGATATTCAATTTAAACACACTTTTAGGTACTGATAAGTCGACAACATTTACTCCACGCATGGTACTCATTGCACTGTGATCATATGCATTGAGGTACGGATAAGTCGACAGCCTTTCTCCCATGAGTACTCTTTGTATTCTGAGACTATGACTTGACGTACCGAGAAGTTGACAAACATTCTTCCATGGGAACTCGTTGCACTGTGATAATATGCCTTGATGTACCGAGAAGTCGACAGCCTTTCTCCCATGCGTACGAATTGCACTGTGCACGATACAGACAGTCCATAGGTATCTTTGGTGCAATCAAGAGTTGCGCATGTAGACCAAAACCTATTCGCAGCTGTCCAAAAGTATATTATAAACTCATTGCGATTTGGCGATGAACAGATGCATTACAGTTAGTGAACAGCACCAGCCGTATACTAACTTGAATCGAGAACATTATGGAATTTGTTTGTTTATTCAGAATTTGTCTGTGTTGAACATTTAGCAGCAGGAGCTCCACCTAAGTTGCTATGACTTGTGCTCCAATCCCCATTCGCTCACCCTACAATAGTCTTTTACAAGAAAAGAAGATGCATGCATCAGATCCCCCATGAACTATTTTACAAGATTTAATCACGTATATTTAGAAAGTATTATACATTTAACATATATATTTATAACACAATTAGACCCTAAATTCTGCCTTATGATTTGGCAAGACACACGTGTATTACCGGCACGCACAATGACGTAAGAGCTTAGAGCAATTATATCATTGGCAACACCAGAACTTTAGTATTATGTTAAAAGTCCAGTGCATGTGTGGTTTCCCTTCAAACTATTTGCAACAAAACTTTCTCATTGGGAATAAGTACATTAGCCCATCACAAGCAACATGCTAAAAATAAAAAAGAATCAAGAAAGGCGAAATTGATGAATTTGTGAATTTTGTTAAATAAATTTGTCAAAATTTGGTAAAAACATAGTCGTATGAGAGCGACGTATTTTATCCCAAACATGTTTGGTAGCGAGATCTTTCACTGGTATCGATCACTACACCATACCGCATGACAGATAAGTCAGCTATACACTGATGTTGCGAAGTACTTAGACGAAAATAAAACATAATTATAAAGTACAAGTATTTTGGCAGTAATGCTATTTAGTTAGCGAATGGGAATAATTTGCAGAGCAGAATCGTGGGAACTATGTTTTTGCCGGAAAGAATGCGCGAAGTGACTGTGTTAACTTTCTTTCCAATAAATTTGTCGCCGAAGACGGTCGCTTAGTTTGACAAGCCTCCCGGTTTCCCCGTTTTTTGTTTTTTTTGTTTTTGTTTTGGGAATTACGTATTAGATTAATGTCTGCCCCCCTTTTGGCCTGCATCTATATAGGCGGTTATTGTGCCTCATAAAATTGTCACCCACATGTTTGTATTGGTTAGTACTACATTTATTGTGTCGGCTTCATGTAAATAATTATGTTTTTTCTAAAGAGGTAACTATAAACGCATTCCAGTTGTTGTCTTTCACTCTAACCCTGTGGGATAAATACTCAATTTATGGCTTTTCAACAATGTTAATAAAAAATAATATTTCACAAGGCCTTTCATTTGTATATCCATTTTGTAAAGTGCGTAGACAATCCTGAATACAGAACAGAAAACTTTTCCCAGATACGTTCAGTATTTTTCGTGTTATTTGCCACCAAAATTGGGAGTTTATCTAATTTCAGATCCTTTTTTTATGGTCTTGTATTTTGAAAACTAAAGAAAATGAAGGGATCTCTTGTTGTTTTATTAATGTCTTCTCTAGATTGTGCACAAACAAAATGATTTCCTTTTGCATCTACGATTGAGAAGACAAAAATAAAAATAAATATTCTTAAACAAATTGTGTCTTCCATTACATGGACAGCCAAATTTGCCTGTGATCGAGAACCGTCGTGATGAAATAGCATATTTCAGGTCATACAACTCAATAAATATATATCCATGTTCCCTGCATATCTCATAATAACTTAAGTATACATGGTTAAACACACTGTGAGGGAATTTCGAAAAACATTGTGTAGAAAATCAACTTATGGCCCAATGAATCCTCAGAGTTAACTTTTTTTTTTTAATGCGATTTCGGGGCGTTTTTGTCCATTTTTAAAGGTTTTTGTGTATAAATAGTAAAAGCAATGTTCGTTTACCCTAAAACTCTTAGTGTTGAAATAATAGCGTTACATTGGATAGATATGTCATTGAATGTCACTGGATTTCACTCATGTTTCTGGAAACTGACTCCAAATTTGAATATCGGAAAATGGGGTAGGGGAAACCATATTGACAAAATCTCAAAAAACATGGATCTTGATACATAAAACAGTACTACAAACATTCTTTAATTTAGAGTTTACTGCTTCCTGATCTGATGTTCACATTCAGAGCTACGATCCTTCGTGTTGCCACTCGATGGCGAATTATTATTTCGGGATTATTCTATATGCCATGCCCATTAAGTTCTAAATATACCTCCACTCAAGTACTAATGAAACAATCTACACAAACTAGAATAAAACAACTTTTGTCTGCAATGACTAGAATATGGGGTGACAAGATTATAGCCTTTTGTGATTACACATACCGCATTATCAACGTTCAAATTTGGAGTCAGTTTCTTGAAAAATACTGTGAAATCCAGTAACTGTTGATTGGCTTAATCAATGTAATCCTATTTTCCCAACATAAGTGTTTTAGGGGGAACGTTCAAATGATTATACACATTAAACACTAATTGTGTTCATTGCTGTTTACTATTGTGCACAAAAATACCTTTTAAAATGGACAAAAACAGTCCAACATGGCATTTTTTTGAAAATATTCAATACCAAGGATTCATAATTTGTTTTTTGGCACAACTGTGTTTAGCAATTCCAACACAGTGTATTTAACCTAGTATCAAGAGGTTTTTAGATATACAGGGCATATGATTATCAATTTATCGAGTTGTATGACTTCAAATATGGTATTTCATCATACCAGTTCAGTGTCACAAGGCAAATTTGGCTATACAATGGAACACTCATTTTGTTTAAGACCATTTTTGTCTTCTCAATCATAGATGCATAAAGTAATAATTTTTGTGCACAATCTAGATAGGAAATTAATACAAGCAAGATAGCAAGATATCCTTTTTTTAAATACTGGACCATAAAATATGGATTTTAGCTAATTCTTAGAAATTGAGTCTCCACAATTAGATAATCTCCCAATTTTGGAGGCACATAACTCGAAAAACACTCAACGTATTGGAACATGTTTGCTGCTCTGTAATCAGAATTTTGTACTCTACAAAATGGATATACAAATGGAATGACTTGTGAAATTGAGGTTGTTATAAACATTCTTGAAAAGGCATAAATTGAGTATTTTACCAAATTTTGGCAAATTTCACAAAATTGATCAATTTCGCCTTTCTTGATCCTTTTTTATTTTTAGTATGAGGTTTATAATGGGTTAACCGTTAATAGACTTATTCTTGCTAAGAAACATTGTGTTGCAATTAGTTTGAGGTTTGGCACTTTTTTCTCATAACAATTCAAACTTGCTGCATATATTGGAAGTTATTAACCCGAGGAGAGGGGTGATAATGATACATTTCGGTCTGGTTCAAGGGGCATGCAGTTAAGAGACCAGCCATGAGAACATACACACGAGCTGTTAAAATATACCCAACAGTGTCCCATGCAATATAAGTACCCTGGGCACACCAACCCAATATGAAAGGTCCATGTGACCTACCTTGGAACATACATGCACATGACTTTATAAAATATACCTGAATCATGAATGTGTCCCGTGCAATATAAGTACGTACACCCAACCCCATGTCGCCACGTCCCTACGTATAACTAATTTTTAAATAGACCAGGCAGTGTCCCAAATAATATGAGTATGCGTGCACATCAACCCTCTGTCGCCGCGTACCAGTCTTGATAACGTACACATGAAATGTCCATATAGACCGACATTGTGCCATGCAATATGTACGTACATCCAAACTATCTGTCGCCGCGTCCCTACATGTGATAAGTCTTGATAACATGCACATATATCGTTCACCGCGTCCCTGAATGCATGTAACCAGTCGTGAAAACACGCACGACAGTGTCCCCGTGCACTATACGTACGCACACCCAACCCCCTATATCGGCATGCCCCTACAAGGCTGAGTGTACATTAAAATTAACTTGCGCACAAGGAATGGCGTGCATGGGTTTCGTGAAATGCAAGCACTATGCTGCATGGCCACTAAAATGATCCTAATTAGACGTCACGCGGGCGGTTCGGGTTGTTCGTTTCATTGGCGGCGAACATATCATCGGCGATGATGACATATCGAGGGGTAATTGCCAGGATATGCTGGGCAATATTCCTTATTACTTCGCGAATCTATAGTCGACGTTAGTTCCGCTATACCGACATATGTGGAGTTCTTCGTGGTACGATTGTGACAATATTGGAATTCTGGAAAGTTAGGGGTTAATACTTATGCGCGGCCGCAGCCCCCATCCGTGCGTGTGTGGGTTTTCATGTGAACCCATCCCAATGTTTTGGTCACTAAAATCACCCCAGACGGCCCTTTGGGCGGTCCTGGCTTGTTTGCTTCATAGCGACAAACCCCGCGATGTCGCCATTTCGAGTGCTAATTGCATGCCACGTCTTTGGTGGGCGACTCTCACTTGTTTCTATACGAATATAGTCGATGGTAGTTCCGCTACATATATGTGTGGAGTTATTAGTGGTACGGTGGCAACATGGGGGTCTGGACAGTCTGCCATGTAATGTCAATTTTGTATGCAGATACCATATTGAAATTATGGAAAGTAGGGGTTAATATCGCCACACTTCTGCGTGGCCGCGGCCCCAAACAATGCGTATAGGGGTTTCATGAAATCCCGCACTGTTCTGGTCTCTAAAATCCCGCCTAAATACCATGCGGTCGGTCTGGGCTGATTCGGATCCTAGCAGCTTCGGGCGGTTTTTAGTCACGACACACTGCCAATATATTTGGGCTGGTATTCTGCGATTCGGGGCTGGATTAATACGATTCCATATGATAACAAAGAACAGTAATATTAATTTCGGGCTAACGTTTACTCCTTGATGCCCATGCGAAATTTCTTGACACATGGTAAACGAAGTTTCGCGTTTTATATATCCCCCTTGGGGGGAAATAAACAAATTTGTTTGTAATGTAAACACAGGATGCTCAATAAAATATGAAACGCTGCTAATACGAGAAATCGACAACCTTTCTTCGATGGATAATACTTGCACTGGAAGTCGACGACCTTTATTCCATGGGTACTCATTGCACTGTGATAATATGCCCTGAGGGACTCATAGAGACGTCTTTTTATTTGCAAATAATTCGACTAACTTCAACGGCATCCGTCCGCCAAGCAAGCCTTGGGACACATAATTACAAACGCATCTCGGTTTTGTAATCGGTTTTGCTAAAGAATTATAAGAGCAACTCAAATTATAGATGTCATCGTGTATTTTATCGTATGGTGTTTAAGACGGAATTATATGACTGCGAGTTTTAGGACACAGGGTCCGAGCTAGCTCAGTCAATTTTAACATACGAAGAGCAATAACCATCTGTTCAGCTTGGGCTACATGCGTACAAATATATCGAATACATATATATGGTTGATATCTGCGACTATCGATTTGATAGAAAACAATTCTTGTTGCTACCTTCATTGCTGGAAGTTCGGGTGTCATGCCAAAGGGTTACTTCGTGAATTTCTCAGGACCACATGCATAGCACCATGCATGCGCTGACTTACTGTAAGTTATTTGAGACAAGACCACAGCAAATGCCGTATTAAAAACATGTGCATTGTTGGCCCATTCGTGTATTACCGTGCAGCAACTTTTGGTCAGAGGTATCTTGTGAAACAATTATCACGATTACAGGTTTATGTGGACAGTATAGTGGTGAATTATTACTAATTATATACAACTGTAGTAAAGTACTGAGTTCTCGCATGTGTTCCGTGCCAGTATTTGATTTGCACGACCGTTCACAATGACATGTGGGACAAGTTTGAAAGTATAGTCAAAGTAAGTGAAAAGTCGGTCTTTTTCGGCTGCTACATGAGCAATTTATATGCAGTTTGAAATACTCTTATGTTTGATAATACAGGCGATTGAGGATGGCCTCATAAAATGAACAATGTCGACAGCTGCAGACTGCAAAAGCTAAATTCACCACCAGATATACAACGCTGCAACAAATGAGTTTCGTTTCCCATTAGACAACCAATTTATACCCTGACAGGTATTATCTGTGGCAGCTAAAGAAGTATATTATTTGCTATATCAGGTTCAAGTAAACACGTAGATTACCAAAATAATCAACATACTTATGATTATACCGTGCCACTGACTGAACTGATCAACACGCCAAACAACCAATCACACGAAGAAAATTTTGTCTGAAACATATGGTTCAGCAAATAGTGGTTTAGGAAGGATCGAAATATGGATGAATCATCACGCACGTGAGACCAAATGAAGTGTAAAATTGTACTGAACTGTGGGGTTAGATCCCTAATTTCAAAATCAGGTTTGTTCTCTCGCAATATATGGGCGTATATATAACCGAAGTGCCGAACAGGCCCCAAAATATGATGCAGGACATTTGCAAAATGAGGTCCCAAGATGGTGGATTTTGTGACGCACAAGGGGCTAGCGTCTACAAATTCATCATCTGGAGAACTCATTCCGCATGCCCTCATCTGTTATCGTTATCGATGGTGATTGGGCACTTCAATTGTGCATTGTATCGTCTGCAAGTTGGAGATATAGAGAAACTAAACTAACAAAAAAGAAACATTCTAACAAGTTTGAATTTTTTTTTATTTCTTAATAAAGATATATTCAGAGAAGATGAGGGCTAATAGGACTGAGGTCCCCAGAGGGTGAATTTAGTCTGTTAACCCGCTGTGCGGGGTATCGTCACCAAATTCACGCTCTGTGGACCTCATTTTGAAAACGACCGACACCATATTTTTAGGCCTGTTCTTGCCGATATAATATTCGCACCTTCTATTCGTGCATGTGTTCATGATCCCCTGAAAACGTAACGAACGTACGTCGCGAAAGACGTCAGCTTGTGGGGCGACGCAATCAGCTGTGTGCCAGTCAACCAATCGATGTACGAATCAGTCAGGTAGCCATTTCGCCAGATATCATGTCTTCCATCCAACCGTGAATGGATTGGTTCCACAATCTGTTCTGTCACCGGCTAATAGGACTGACCCAACCAGAAATTCAGTCTATCATTCAGTTAGTCCTTCATTCGATCGACCAATTGGTCAGTCTCTATGGTAGTCCAACCAACAAGTGAATATATACACTGACAACATATCGTGTTAGTGGGTGGTGCAATGTGGCATAGAAGAACACAACTATCGACGCGGTGATAACTAGGAAACAGAGCCGTATATTTATGACAGACCACCAACACACCGACAAATGTTCCTTGTGCCATTCTTTGTCACGCTTTCTTTTGTAGAATTAGTCTGAGAGAAGAAATCTTTTGAACCCTATATCGTGATATCAGATTGACAATCACGGCAAAGATATATCAATCTGCTTTGGTACGATGTGAATTGGATGTGCGTGACAAAAACATAGAGCCCGGACAGACAGAAAAAGACTCCTCGGATATAAAGACAGCGGGCTTTTCCCTTTGGTGTCATTAATTCATTTTCTTTGCCAACAGCGCTGTTTTAGCGGAGTAATTTGTCGCATACGCGTGCCTAATTACCCCATCTCAATACGCGAGTTAAATGAGCTCTGCATCATTTACCGCTTTGGATACATCCTACGTGCCTATGTATTCGATTGAACTCGTCCAACATCCGTAATTAAACTTGTATATCCCCGGTGTGATGTAGTTAACCATTTTAACCCTCCCTCGTCAAGTCAGACCGTATTAACCCCCAGCTTTGTGGAGATCCCAAACCGTATCAGAAAGATTCTGCTACAATGGTGGATAAGTTTTTGTTCGACCTCAACCAGCTTGTGAAATCGGTTTGGATAATGGTGTTTTACGCCGAAGTCCCGTGTATATGTGTATATGTTGTTCTGTACCTGGGTTTACCGTTGTTGACCCCCTCATATAAAATTCCCAATTAATATTGTAATAAAATGTCAGAATCGTGAAAGTAAACCGGTTTATTCCATAGAAAGTATTATATTTTGTCTAAACTTCAGAGTTGTCAGCTTAAAGTGGTAATGTAATGTGAGAAATATATTTTATCACAATATTTACATAAATACGAACTCATTTGACCTCGCGAAGTGACAGTCCTTGGTTAAATGTCAACATACCGAGGTTACTCGTGATATCCTATGCGCAATTCCACATGGAAGTTAGGTTATAATACATCATTATTGTAATATGTCACTCTGTCCTACGTATATATATAGCATCGTGAATTGATGTGGGGGTAAAATCGCTTAAAATGGACAAACAGTTCCGCCACTCGATGTGGGAGTAAAGTTTGTTATATGAAAATATATACACGGGACGTCGACGTAAACGGCATACTTCCAACCCATTCCACAAGCTGATTTACGTCAAACCAAGCTTGGACTAGGTATAACCTAACGATGTTAGTGTGTTGTTGCAACAAATACTTGTATTTTTGGGGAGTGTGAAGCATGCTATTAGCATGGCAGTTATAAAGCACGAATTCCACACCAAATGTGATAACACTGTACTTACCCTGGTCCTGCTATAAAATTATAATGTTCGCCTTTGCTGTCGATTTAGCTAGGTGTTGATGGCTAGTGCTTATTTCGCTATGAGGTTGGTTGGTCCTGCTGATTTAAATGTAGCTATGTTGTTGGTAGATCGTGCTGATTTAGCTTTGGTGGAAGGTGGGTCCTGTTTATTTTGTTGTGAGATCGGCGGGTCCTGCTGATTCAACTGAAGGATATTGGTGGGTCCTGTTTATTTCGCTATGCTATTGGTATAAGTTTATTTCGCTATATTTGTAGTTTCTGCTGATTTATACACGATGTTGGTGGGTCCTGCCTATTTACACATTATGATATTGCTTGATCTTGCTGATTCACGTATGGTAGGGCAACGCGATGCTGATAAGAAAATGTAACGTCAACGCGCATGACCGGTTCAATATTTCGTATTACCAACGTAAAGTGGCTCAATCTGCATATATGTCCGGCGACCAAATAAATGTTGGACGATATTACACGAAATGCTGTTACTCCGCAAATACATACCGAAGTCACAAACTGTATCAGTCGTCTTCATCATTGTCCCTCATATAAGGGCTATACATGTAAACGGTCTTTAATTTTCCCAAATTAAGAAGTTATTAACATGGAATGTTCTTTAATCATTCATTTAATAAATTGATTATCACACTCATGCATATATACATAATAGTTAACTGTTCTGAGTAGCGTACGGTTTTGCTCCTCGAGTGAGATGCGAAGATTACTTTTACGAGGCGCCTGCCGAGTGAAAATAAACCTCGCATCTCACGAGAGCAGAAAACACATACGCTACTCAGAATAGTTGACGGTTGTGTTTATTATATTTTCTATACCAGTTTTGTATGACCCATACCACAATGAAACACACAGTTAGACCTAATACATTCTTAAAGCTACAAAATCACCAGCCATTTCTGTTAAAATAACGCGCAAGGATACCGAATTACATAAAATTGACGTCATGACGCAGTGCTGAGAGTAGGATAACATCTTGAGAGTAGGACTATTATCTTTCTTCTTCAGGGAGTGGGGATATGATTTTATATTTTGACGTAAAAAGTTGATGAAAATATAACAAAAATGTATACATGGGAAATGCCTATTATTCGTTTGAAAGGACATTCAGAAGCAGACGACAGACTGGGAACAGATTCTATAAGTATACTCGATGATTCAAACTCATTAATAAGAAATGTTTAGGTAATAAAGTTATGGTCGCTTGTTTATCTTACTATCTAAACATTTCATAAGGCAACCACTCGTCAGTGAGTATTTCGCGAAGCAATTGCAGAGACACTCATAGTAAATAAATAGTTCATGTATTTGTCGCACTGTTTAATCACCGGGACGTGTCACAAGCAATACATTACTAAGTATAGCTTAATTAGTGAAGAAAACAAGTCGCTTTAATTGGGACAAAATATAAAGATGCCTTACATTGGGAGAAATCCCATGGGGCAAACATATATTAAAATAAATAGGGGATACAGGTATACAAACTCATTTACAAAGTAGGTTGATTACCGCCAGATGATATTCACAATAAAAGACCATATTACATACTATGTGTAGTTGTTATAAACAATGAGTTATGGTGAAAACGTGGATTTCACAGCAAGCGTTGGTGGCCGACATGGAGCCGTCTCCTATGGAACAATCAAGTCGAGAAGCTGTCTCGAAGACTATCAGGTCGCTAACAACGCCAAATCAGAACGACATCTATTTAATCAATCCGAATTCCACCAAATAACAATATGTAGCATTGACACGGCGTCGTCCGTCCTTTCATCAAATTAGGGCATAGTTTCGGCAGAATCAATGCGATTTTCTACTACTTTTGTTTGGGTCGTTATAATGTAACTTTCGATCGGAGTTAGCAAGGACTATTGACACGCGAAATAATAGATGAGGAAATTTGGATCGTCTGCTCTCTGTTTGCAATTATAAGCTCACTAGGCTAACGTTATCGCTTGACTTGACTTGAAACATATTTTATTGGTATAATCAGGGGGGGGGGGTCAGGAAAAAATTTCCGGACACTAGGCGCAAAATATTTCCCCCCACTCTCTGTGTACCCACCACCCCCTAATTTTTATCTTTTCCGATTCTGGGATAGGGACCTACCCCTCGAAACTGCTTCAAATGACTATTTTACTCAGTTTTCCTGATCTTATCCGATCAATGTTCCGTATCATGATTATAGAAGGATTCCTACTTTTTATTTACCATCAAGACTGTAAAGTTTCAAAACAATTCTCCAATAAATGTGGGCTGTAGGGTGTGCTGATGGATTGACATTTGAAATCCAAGATGGCTGCTGGTGGCCATGTTTGTTTTAAACAAATTTTGGGGAAAAATGGAGGCTCCCATCTAGAGGTCACCTCGAAGATCCATATGAAATTTGGTGACGATTGGATGAGAAAAGTGACCTGTAAGGTGTGCTAAAGGATTTGGTCATACAAAGAGTAAAATCCAAGATGTCCACTGGCAGCCATGTTTTTTTTTTTTACAAAATTCGGTAAAAAATGGTAGGCACCAATCGAGAGGTCACATTTCAGATCCATATGAAGATTGGTGATCGGATGAGGGATAAGGTCTGCAGAGTGTGTTAAAGGATTTAGTGATGCAAAGATTAAAATCCAAGATGGTTGCCAGCGGCCATATTTTTCATAAAAAATCATTCAAATTTGACAACTCTTATCTGGAGGTGATCCTAGACCCATATACCGAATATCGTTGAAATCGGTCAAATTTTGTTTTAAAACCTTTGTTTTATCTTATTATGGTATTTTGAATATTTTTATTTGAAGAGTTCTGTCAAGAATTGACATTTATTTGAAGAATTTGTTATTGTGTTATGTTTTCATTTATATCAGGTTGAATAAATGATTTTTAATAGAACTGTTTAAATCTGAGCCTTTCCATGTCAATGTGCATTGATAGATCCTTGATGAAAACATTTAGCAAGCTGATCTTTTTATTACCCATTGGTGTCATCCCTCATTATTAACTGATGGTGAACTCAACCCCTTACCAAGAGTTAAGTGCACACTTATTACATAATAGAAGCATTCTTAAAGCCTTTTGTCCCATTATTTTGAATAAAATTACTCTAGGAAAAAAATTACAGGGCCAGGAAAAACGTGTAAGCCGGGCTGCTGAACCACCCACCCACCCACCCCCGCCTAGTGTTCGGAAAAAAACATTGCAGACACCGCCCCCCCCCCCGGTATAATAATACAAAAATGGATTGGGGCACACACTTTGTCAACTTATATATGAAGGCACTCTCCCAATGCAATCAAATTAGGCACTAACATGTTAACAATTGTGTTAACATTATCACGGTTCAATCGGAAAGCCTACACTGATATGTCGGAAGTATATAGGAATTATGCCCTTAACCCTTCCATTGCTAGATGTTCCTGAAAATTTACTAAATCCCTGTGCCAGTGCATTCTCTTATATATGCGAGTCTCTATATGCGAGGCTCCATATGTGAGACTCACATATATAAGAGAATGCACTGGCACAGGAACTTTAATGCTGTACCAGCGCAGCTCCCGTCATGAAAGGGTTAAAGAGTACAGTTTGAACCAATCATTATTTGTGTAGAAAGGCAATCGTGGTTGTGTCTCAGCCATGCTCACGACCAACAGATTCGCAACATCTCACCCATGTACCATAAATTCGCAATATCTCACCCACGTATACCAACTATTCTCAGCATATCACCCATGTATACCACATATTCGCAGCATCTCATCCATGTACCACATATTCGCAGCATATCACCCATGTATAACACATATTCACAACATCTCATCCATGTATAACACAGATTCGCAGGATCTCACCCATGTATACCACAGATTCACAACATATCATCCATGCATAACACATATTCACAACATCTCATCCATGTATAACACAGATTCGCAGGATCTCACCCATGTATACCACAGATTCACAACATATTATCAATGTATAACACAGATTCGCAGGATCTCACCCATGTATACCACAGATTCACAACATATCATCCATGTATAACACATATTCACAACATCTCATCCATGTATAACACAGATTCGCAGGATCTCACCCATGTATACCACAGATTCACAACATATTATCAATGTATAACACCGATGAGAGTGGTGACACTCTCATGAGTCAATGTGAAATTAGCATGTGTGAGCTGCAACTTAACCATGTATGTAGTAAGACCGCTCATTTGAGACCAAGGACCTACATGTACGTCACCCATCAAGTCTCTAGCCCAAAGCCGTTTTTATTTTAAATTTAACATAAAACATATATCAACATTTGTCTGACGGGTTAAACTAGTACATGAGCTGTGAAAATGCGCATTCAATTCAATTCTTTATTCTCATCACATTATAAATAAAGGTATGGAGAAAACAAATTTACAATATGTACATTATTTACAATAAGAAATTCGAAAATCGAAAATAGCTATAGATTGTGTCCCGATTTTTAACATCATTAGCCTCGGCCATTTATTAGATGTTCGTAGAATGCACATATGTGTAATCCCTTCCATTTGTAAGTACAACTCATGCAACACATATTTAGCTCAACTGAGTTCCAGATACATGTAGCAGCTATCCGCTCTGCTCAATCGACGGTTAATAGATCACACTAGTGACGTAGGTTCCTGAGCCTATAATTGATTCTAAATAGGATACAAATAATAGTCATTTCCCTACGGTCACAGGGCGAATTAATTAGGTCAAGATTCATTCACACTTTAGCTTCTAATACAAGCAGCGACGACCGGATACTCACGGCTGTCAGTGTGGCAGAAAGAAAAAGCGACCCTATCAATTTCGACATTGAACTCGGGATGACGAATCGGGCCAATGTCTCCCATGAATTGATTTTTCGCGAATGATATAAATTCGGGTAATAACGTAGACGTAAAAATATTATTCTGACAAATTGGACGGGGGAATCTTAGCAAATTGAGGCTTGTGATAAGACGAACGTGTTTTGTAACATTACTGAGAATTGCCCTCACATTAGCCATCATATTTCACGACTAGGTGTACAATAATGTCATTATTATATACCTAAAGTTCGCATATAGGATCATATGGTATGTTGCAAACATATAGTAGTTTTGATCATTGCGGACTATCACCCGGGTTATATGTAGCCCTCGAGTTATTACCTGCCTGCCGACGCGGCGGTTGTCGCGAGGCGAGAATTTTAACAAGCGAACTATCGCCCGGGCTGCATTCTTCGAACTATTAGCCTGCTGAAAACACGGTTGGTGCAATTCGAGAATTGTGCCATATATAATAAAACACCAATTGACTGCATTGGGGAGAAATAGCGGGAGCTAATTTCCCTCGATGGTGTCTTCTGAACAACAAGCAATGCAGCAAATGTGTGTGTACTGTACCGACATTGGCTTGTAATTTTATGAATCAGACACAATCCTATCGAAACGAACCGAGTACAATATGGTCACGGTATCTCCTGAGCCAACATGAATTAAGTAATTGAATGTATGGTTCGATATCCCAATAATTCAATAAGTCAACTATTGTAGATGGTTTGGCGCTATTTGTAACTTCTCGGTTCCTTAAGAGAGCGCTTGTGTTACACCAGACGCACCTAAACCGACAACAATGATGCATGCATATCAGAGTTCCGCGGCAGGCGACTGGACCGGAGATCGACCCGCTTCATCTCAGATATATGCGTCACCATAACCGATTTATCGAAGTCACATGCCGAATTCGTTCGACCTGCTCTTCTGCGCTATAGGCGCGAATATGCTGAAAACGATCGAACATTTACATGTATGTATACAAATAGGTTCGAAGGCAGTCTCAGGGAATCCAAATTATTGAACAGAGAGAGAGAGAGAGAGGGAGAGAGAGAGAGAGAGAGGGAGAGAGAGAGAGAGAGAGAGAGAGAGAGAGAGAGAGAGAGAGAGAGAGAGAGAGAGAGAGAGAGAGAGAGAGAGATAATCATTTATTAACGTGACATGTGCAATACATAAATCATTAATATATATATATATATATATTTCAATTACAATTAGCACCCGGCCCATAGGGCCTATATGTCACGCTTAATAGTATAAGTATGTATATGGTTTGGTCCAACACATGTGGACTATCCTCAGTGATGATATAAAGAGAATATAAAGTAGAGAATTTCATTTTAATCAGTCTTACACAATTTGGAGATATTCGGGTTTCTATATTTTGTATACTTATATGTTTGGTGTATAATTTACCAGTATATGAATCGTTTCTTCGCATAAAAGCATCAAAAAGAAATTTTGCTAGTTGTCGGGGAAATAACATTAGCTCACTAAAAGAGTCGTCAATGTGGTCTGTTTTAACCCTTTGAACCCTGGCGCCCCACAGTGATCGACACCCTGACCCGGGGCTCCCAGTGGTATGTCCGCTTAAATTTGACAGTGTCTAGTAGCATGGTGTTGATTATGTTCAAATTGCGACACCGGTCTGAAACTTTACAGGTTTGTCCCCGATGGATCAGCGATCATTATAAGATCGCGAGACTTTGCCTCGCGGCAACTCCTTGGTAACGGTTGCTAGGCAACTACCCGGAATTGACTGGAAAATGTAAATATAGCTTATAGCGTCGTAATTCAACCTCAGTGATTGCGTTTTTTGATGCAGGTACTACCCTAACATGAAATTTGATATATACCCGACCAGAATAGTGAACCAAATATCCCATTTAAGGGTAGCAACGGTTGCTAAGCAAATACCACAAGTGATCGAATGACATAATTGCACTAACCATTCAGTGGTATGTTTTGACTTAATTTAGACAGTGTCTAGTCGCATGGTGTTGGTTATGTTGAAAGGGGACAGCTACCTGAAACTGTGCAGGCATGATATATGCATGCACGGACCACTGATCATTGTAAGATCGGGAGACTTGGCCACCCGATCTCGCCTTAGAAACGGTTACTAGGCAACTACCCGAAATTTGCAGGACAAACGAATTCTAGCTTATAACGTTGTAATTATACATCAGCGAATTGCGTTTCGATGCAACCAATATCCTAATGTGAAATTAATATATACCTGACCATGCGCGAGTAAGTCAACTTGATATGCGATAGACTTTTTGCTGCATGTGGCACAACAGAGACTGATATTACAGAGACCAGAAACAACGTAATTTCCCGTAACATATCGTGGCCCCATTGTTCAAGTAAGCTGTCTAGATTGTATCTACTGTACTAACATGTGAAACATGCAACAAAATGTCATATATAGCGCCACATTTCACTTAAACGCATTTTTTAAAATGAATTATAGCCTGCGCCCATGCGCATATTTTCCTGGCCGTTTCTAGCGGGCAGCCAATCCATATAGACACCTCTGCAATGCTGACTTCAATAGGCCAATTTAAATATATATATTAGTGGGTATGTCGTGTATAAGTACGTTATAAACCATTTATTTGTCATTGCGCTAGTCTGCGCATGCGCGAATAAATCAACTTCATATGCGATAGACCCTTCCCCATATGTAGCAGAACACTGGTTAATATACGCGAGGGTAATTTTAACTGAAATTGTGTGTCTAAATTATGTCTGTTCTGTACACACACGGGGAACACGAAATTATATGCCGTAAATATAGCGGCACAGTTCGCTTAAAATATCGTATGTTTTTGTAGATTATATGCTATGCGCATGCGCATATATTTCTACCCGATACTAGCGGTCAACCATTCCATACGCACCATGGGCGCCGCTGACATATGTGGGGGCAATTTAAATATAAATCAGTGGGTCTAACGCTCGTTATACTATATATAAATTTGCTACCAAATCATGTCGTCGCTGCACCGAAATATCGGTGTTACGGGATATAGTCACGGTTCGTTTGCACCTAAATATCGGTGTTACGGGTTCAAAGGGTTAAACATGTCGTTAATATATCTTGGGACGGAATTTAAAAGAGACATCCGGATGTCATTGTAAAAGGGACAATAAAAAAGAAAATGTTTTTCGTCTTCAACTTTGTCAGAGCTGCACATAATGCAGATTCTTTGTTCGATTTTCTCGTTTCTAAAACGACCGGTTTCTATCCGCAGAGGTAAAATCGCATTTGCCAGTCTGAAACATTCAGACATCCTTTATATTGCCATCGATATGTATATATAGCTTCCGTGGCAGTTTGATGCCGCCACCAATGATTCGCTTTATAAATTCCACGCGACTGTCTTATTTCGTCCGGTCGCGTCCTGTCACGATTTGTCGTTGACTGACACTGGATCAACTCTTTTGAAAGTAATGATATTCCTGCTATATGTTTCTGGCTATAGGACGAGTAGTTGTTGAATAAGCTGGATTCATTCAGACTGGTTCGCAGGGCCACGAGTAACACACCAGGGATCGTATTCCCCAACTCGGTTTATTTTATAAACCGGGTAGTTTATTAACAAGCGGCTGAACGCACATTCTACCTTCGCTATAGCATTCACGACATACACTACCGTCGATATATGATTGAACCAATATATCATATTTGCCATTTATCAATCGACACCGCCTCACGATTAAATCGCGAACACTCACCGGATAAAATCCGCAAATAGACTCGGACTGAATCTCTCTACAACATGAGTTTTTATGATATAATCGGGCTGGTGGATACTTCTGGTCTCTTTACGTTCAAGAATGTGGATGTTAGTATGCAAAAACGCTGCCCTTAATTGAAATTAACCAATCATGCATGTATACTGCTACATGCGAAGGCGACCAACACGTGTGGCCAATATGTAACCGTCAAATCCCCTTAATTGGATACGCATATACCGCCGCGATGTCAGTCCGATCGACGACCACATATAGCTGCATGGGCTATGATAAATCCAGCTGGTGAATACGAGCCCAAAGAGACAGTTTTAGGGACATAATGGCGCACACGTATGTTGCGCAGAGGATAAATGTTAGAGGCGCGATTATATTATGAGTAAGTTCTTACAGACCCATGAAATCAGAAACAGAGTATAGTTTCCATTAACTTCGGTTAACTACAATATTGCTCGACCTAAAACACGTAGCAAACGAAGATAGAGCAGCGGACTGGCGTAAAAGCACACATTTGGCTATATTCTCAGCGATGTTTGAACAAGAGAAATAAGAGTGACAAACTCAACTTTGCTCGAGATTGCCATGTAATCGATATCAAAATTACCGCCAAAATATATTTGGTGCATGGCTGGATTTTCGTAGCTAATGCCTGTTTTTCCAAGTATATTTCAATGGAATGAAAAAAGTATTTGCAATTACAAGTATGTGACAGTCGTGGCTAAACTCTATAGAAAAACATCCTGAATGGAGGTCTCAAAACATATCCATTAGTGGGAGGAGCTTATGGTTTCTATGAGACAAGGCAGCTGCGGAAATGGTTTAAGTAACTTGAAAGGGCATGCTATGCACCCGATAATATATCATTTTTAATTGTGAAAATTATTATGAGTGTCACACAAGATGAAAACACTCAAATTATGCGCGGATATAAAAAACAAACATTCTCAAGAATTATCAATGCAGAAAGCGACCAGCTCAATCGCTAATTCATGGAAAATATCTAATAATTATTGAATTGACAGCTGATGAAATGTCAATTATACGACGAAGTTAATATTATAAGCTCATGGTTGAAAGCCCTCTACAATCTACCGTTGTTTGACAAACAAAGAAACATATATACGCTGTTATAGGTTCAGATATAACATTTTGAATGAATGACTGTGCGTCAAGTATTATTTATCGTAACCATAATCGTAGTTATAGGTGTTGGGGTATGGACATCTACAATTTACGCATCGTCATGATACACAGTTGCATGCAAACGGTTGGTTAGAGCTTTAGAAATGTGAACAATTGCGTGTCATCCGCAGCCTTTCGTCAGAATACCCGCGGAGATTTTCGATGAACGGATGCCAAAGTAATTGACTTCTGAGCACCTTCGCGGAAGCGGACGTGAAATATGAGGTAAACCGGACCACACTTCCGTGATCAGTGTGTACCGAATACGACAACCCATTAATAATCCCAATAATCAAAAGATTGCGTGAGACACCACATCGATGTGCCACATAAATATATTTGTTGTCATTAAAGGCCCAGTTAATGCACGAGCCCCCCGACTAGTTCCTTTCTAAGTCGTCGATATACAACATCTTTCCAGAATGAGGTTTTCACACCTATTAATTATTGGGGGGTATTAAGGTTGCTAGGAGATAATGCGCCTGCAGAAATAGTTTAATTATTTTACAGTGCCTGCTTATATACTATAATAAACCCTAGAACACACAATCTTTAATCACTTCATCTTTAATCGTGGAGAATATGACGAGTGTCACGCAAAATTAAAAACAGTGTTATAGTAATGGATGAATTTCCAACATCATGTTACACAGTTGTTGAAAATATGCAATTTAACACTGGAAGTATGGGCGGATATCAAAACTAGGGTGAACAAAGAATTTTGAAATCAGCAAGCGACCGGCTCAGTAGCTGATTGGTAGAACATATTAAATATAATTTATATCTCACTAAGATGTGCATGTCACCGGAACCTTTCGCATAATGAACTACCATTGATAAGAATTAGGAATAGCATACTACGTCACTAGAATTTGTGTTCTTTCTATCAGTTGTCGTTTTGCCTTATCCGTAGTTACGATTAGTTTCGAGGAACCAGACATGGACACGACAGCTGTGCGAGCAATTTTCGAGCCAACCGCTGACTATGACCTGATAACAACACGACTAAGTGTAAAACAATCACGACAATCAGAACCACGCCGCTTTACTGCGAGTGGCAAGAAGTTAGAACGACACATTTGTTTTCACAAACAGATTCGTAGTTATCAATTCTGCGAATAGATATTTAGAATGTCCGAAAATATTAGCTATTCGTAATCCTTATTGGAAGTAGCTCGTTATGCGACTACTATTAGCTATTCGTGATCAGTATTAGTAGTAGTTCATTATGAGAAAGGTACCCTGCACTGTCCATGTATTATGTAATTCGCCTCTATTTATGACGCAATGAACCTTTCCACAGCTGTCAATCAAATAAGTCTTAACAATTTTTTTAAGACTTATTTGATTGACAGCTGTGGAAAGGTTCATTGCGTCATAAATAGAGGCGAATTACATATCCCGACACGATATGATACATATGTGGCCTGGAAGCATTTCAGCCTTCAACGTAACCGCTCTTTCTTAACCCAGCATAAGTTGCGCCAGGTGCAATGAAAAACGTTACCTGTCAGTCTTTTGTGACACGGTAACAATAACTGACGTTTTCCTAAACAGATGGTAAATTTCTCTGTTCACAACAAGTATGTTCATTGCATACACAGTCCGTGTATTAAACGTAGTACATTGTATACTGAGGATATTTTCAATCAGATTTTGTTTAATATCGGAACACAAAATGACTAGGTTTATATATATCATGATTCTTGAAAACTAACTATATATATGTTGGCTTCTAAATGTGCAGAGACATATCATGTATCTTATGCATTATATCCAGGCGAGGTGGTCGTGGACAAAGGTTATAGGATTGACTCGTGATGTCTGGAGCGGGAAAATTGTAGTGGCGTGTATGTGGCAAAGGGCCAGAATAGAGTATTGGTTATTAAGATTAAGGTCCCGAAGAAAATATATCCTATCGGCCATATATCCGAATCGCAATTAATGAAATCCGCCAGAACCACAATGAAAGGGGATATCCAGAAGTGAGATCGGTAGGGACGCGTCTATACATGACCAAATCACGAAGGTGAGAACATGTATGCCACAGCATGGATGTAGTTCCCAAAATTGCAGTATATGAACGGTCAGCTTGTACATGTATCTGTTCACGTATATGCACATGTATACGTCAATCTCAACTTGTGCATACGAAGTGACGAGATGTCGACGGATACTAGTTTATCGACATACAAGGGTACAGTAGGATACTCGAAATGTATATATAGTGCTCGCGCGTGCATGTACATGCACATTTAAATAACAATTGCCCAAACACGATATACGCTAATGCATTATTTATCAAACCACGAAATTTTAAGATTTATATCTCACTAAGCTAAGATGTCCATGTCACTGGCACCTTGCGCATAATGAACTACCACTGATAAGAATTACGAATAGCATACTACGTCACTATAATTTGTGTTCTTTCTATCAGTTGTCGTTTTGCCTTATCCGTAGTTACGATTAGTTTCGAGGAACCAGACATGGACACGACAGCTGTGCGAGCAATTTTCGAGCCTACCACTGACTATGACCGGATAACAACATAACTAAGTGTAAAATAATCACGACAATCAGAACCACGCCGCTTTACTGCGAATAGCAAGAAGTTAGAACGGCACATTTTTCACAAACAGATTCGTAGTTGTCAATTCTGCGAACAAATGTTTGGACTGTTCGATAATATTGCGACTACTATTAGCTATTCGTAATCCTTATTGGTAGTAGCTCGTTGTGCGACTACTATTAGCTAATCGTATTCATTATTAGAAGTAGTTCTTTATGAGAAAGGGGCCCATGCATTGAATCAAACTGAATATATATAAAAGTAACCTGATTATTCAGGTTTATACATGTACCATCTTTTCTACATGTTGGCGCCGAATATGAGAACATGGGCACAAATTGAAACTTGCATTACGAGTCTAACATTACAAGCCAATGTGATAGGAGAAGCCATTGTAAGAATATATATGACGATGGTGGTGACGAGGTTGATGTTGTTGTCAGTTATGATGCACTCTCGATCGCGGTATGTTTCATATATATCAGCTTCCGCCCAGTTTCGTAAACACATAACCATGTATGATAATGCATTTAAATGCAGGTTAAATACTATAGATCAGCCAGTCAAAGCGACACACCCTTCTGGTGTTTCTTGTGTCACATATGTGTGTAGCTTGCAACAAAAGTCATCGGCTAGCGGAAATGAAACCATGATTGTATCCAGGTCAATCAATGAACCTGATTGCAGATGCCAATTCCAGCCACTTAATTCCGTAGTCAAATGAACACACATCCCCAACAACACATGTTATTTAAAAGGAACAAAATAAAAAAGCAGATTGTTTGACGCTCTGGATTAGAGCTGATCAATATCTCAAAATTATTGCTGCTTCAAAAATGTCAAACCACACAATAAAAGAAAGTACAGGAATCTCCAAGCGGAATTTGAGAAAACGATACGGTTAAGTGTCAGGGAATCACGTCAGCTGACCAGAACCACATGTTTGCCATGATAATATGCAACTTGAAACTATTTACTGCAAAATATATTAATTTTTAGAAGCAAAACTAATTTGTTGGGATTCACTTAAAGGTACGGTTGGCCTTGGCGGTGGGTATCCTGTGAAAATATTTCCACCCGTCAAAAACCACCACAAACAGAAAGAACATCAAAATGTAGACAGACTTTGTCCGTATACAAATAAGAAATATCGCATAAATAGTATGTTATTGTCAAATGTTTGACCATTGTTATGTAAACAAAAGCATAAAAAGTTACTTTTCTGGTGTTTGTTTATATTATGATGGTAAACATAAAGAGCGTTCTTTGTTGATGAATTTCTGATATGGAACTAATAAAGAGCGTTTATGCCATTTATGTGTGATTAGCCAGTAGCATTGTGCTGTCTTCTGTAACACATATCAGGCTCTTGCTTAGGTAAAATATAGTATGTCTTTATGATAACATGCTGTTTACGTGATGGTCATGGTATATATGAACGAAACTGTATGCATTTTAATGTTTTTCTGTTTACGGTGATTAGAACAAATATGAATATTTTCGACAACTAAGGCCTCACGTGCCTTTAATAGTACCATATCACCACCAGATTTGCTGAATGTGTAATACATTTAGTGAAAGAATAGAATTTTTTTTGGTTTTGTTATATATTTGACACCTATAATTTGTTTCCTGCATGTTTTACAGTGTTAGCCCAACTTGTGTGCTGCTATGTGTAAATGTTTGATAGACAATAATAAGTGTGTATCAGTTGAGGTCCCCTGACCCTTAGCTCGTGTCGCAGTAACATTTAAAGTCGTGTGGCGGTGTGATGCCTCACATTTTGCTCGTTTTTCACATGTTCATATATGACACGATGTACTCTGTAGGAAGTTGTTCAGTTGGTGTTGTAGCAAGGCTTGTGTAACACGGAGATAACCAAATTGTAATGCCGGATTCGTCACCTCTGGTTTAAACCTGGTCAGACCCATTGTTTTTGCAGTACAGTATGTGTCGTCGATTTAAACAATCGTACGTGCCTAATGCAGACCGTCGCGGTCTATCGACAGCGATAATTACGATGAACATAGTTTGATTGAAAATTTATAAGCGAGAAGCATCACACAATTGCAATCATTTGTTTGCGTTTTATAATATTAAACCGGCAACTAAACAATATCAATTGACGGCCCATCTAAACCAGGTTTAGGTAGGCTAGACCTGATATGACGAATCCGTCTTTTCCAGACGGCGGTTTAGTCTTGTTACACAATAAGGTCAACGGAGGAGTTGTAAACTGCAAATCACGTCACAATTGATTAATACTCACACGATAGTTGTTATAAGCGTGCAGTTGTTCGCGTGAATTGAGGGCGTGCCAATGACCATTCTACCGGCCTACATGCATGGTAACTTGGAAGTTTGATAGGTGCTCATCTCACCAAAATCAGCTATCCACAGATCGACCACAAACGCGCCCTTAGAGCTTAGACCCGTTTTTGGGTGACTGCCAATGTAGGTCTAAATCAGGTATAAACTCGGAAGTTTAAACTGTAGATGACGAACCGGGCCTAAACGTATTGACCTTATATGTGTGGGCACCATAACCAAGGTATTGTTGTAGCCAACATATACATGCCTATCTGATCTCAGTAAAAGGTGCTAACGGTCTGGATCTCACTGGTAATAAACTATTGATTGGCCTTTATAGACACAAAACATGCTATGTTGGTTTTGTTCCTGTGCTGGTGACCAGTACATAAACGACAGTCTCGTACGACTGGTTCGATTTAACGGTTTTGTTTGTTTTGTAACAAATGACATCATGCTGTGTCCGTCGTAGTTATGGGCATTGTTGTGCGGTGAAAAATAATACCGCATAATAATGAGGTGTTAACCAAGGTTACTAACCACTGCGAATATATGAATGGGAACAAACATATTTGTGTTCATATGCTTGTCTTATCCTACAATCGAAGAAAAGCCCATTCCTTTGTATACTTTTTAGAACTGAAATTGTTACACCCCTGTCAAAACCCAATCAGAAATACTGAAATGTTTAATAGAGTTGCAGAAGGAAAGAAAACTTACTCCTGTGTAGACTTGGGAATAAATGCATCGATTTGAATGGAGACATATTTCGAAGTCATATTATAATAAGCAGCACCGAACGTAGTTTGTGGCTACCTAAAATGTCCTCAATGTGGATACTGATCTTTATTTATTTTGTTTATGCATATCAATACGATAAAATATGACAATAAACCATAGACTTAGTTAATTATGGGGTTTAAAAAAAATATTTTTTATCAAAATTAAAACTGTTCTTCTTTAGGCTAATAGAAAATACATGTTAGAATATAAGAAATGATTGACAACTATTTATAGATATAATAGGTAAATTTACATGGATGTTTTGGTGAATTTAAATATTTTCGGATTTCGGCAAATGTTTGATAAAAACATTGTAAATAGGCCGTCGTATCTCTATGACCAGCATATCGCTACATGTTTACCATCACTTTTATAAAGCCCCAATATAATACCTATCAGCCTATCAGGAAATCTAATGATATCATCAATCAAATTATGGTTTCTCTCGCTCAAATTCGCACGGGGCCGTCCGTCTTCGTAGGTGCCTGTCTTTGTATAGGACGGCCGTCTTCGCATGTGGCCGACTTATCCCGATACCGTCAAAAAATAGGTCATATCCAATTTGCCATTTGGTGATGAACAGATCAACTACAATTAGCTATCCCAGCCAATCATATAAATATAAATCGAGATACATACATGCACATGATGAAAACCGTCGTTCCCTTTCATAAACCAATCCTGAGCATTCCTCATTGGTTCGATTGTGTTTGAAATTATAATCGCATGTACATGTACATTTTTGTAAAGGAGTTTTAACAAAGTTGATTTTTCCAATTCCCATTTATTCATCTCCCATGTGTCACTTTAAATGTTTGAAATTTATATCTGGGATGTTCAATAACATCTGGAACCACAACAAGAACAGTAAGGATGAATATATGGACGGTGTAAACTGAAGTCACATGGCGGTTTGGATCACCACAATTAATATTACCTATGTATATAGTATCCACATTCCGGCCTGTTTCCAATAGGTCGATAAATCGCAACAGTAAAGAACCACCATCGTGTTTTCTATCATTGCTATTGTGTGCATAAAGAGCGTTTCTCTGACTTCAAAATGAAAATAGCTGGAAAATTTGCAACGCCAAGTTCTTAAAAGGACATGGCTCATTCGAGCTTCCAAATTGTGTATGCTTAATTTGGAAGGAGGTAAAATATAAGTTGATAAATACATGAAATATTGATATATCGGCTTCATATGCTCTGAAAAATACTTGCCACGGTCACAGCCATTTTCTAAGTTTCGCACATAAGTGAAACTAGCGCTCTTTATATCCTCCATATCATAATAGACCAACACGGAACGCTCTTTTCTGTTCCATGCCGTACACATGGCTGCTGTTTGTTTTGGGACCCAAAACACCGTGTTCAAAATTGTATGATTTATTACTTTGATGGGTCTTTCTTGGATATACAATGCTCGTAGAAAAGTAGTTCAAGTAATTATTGACCAATTTCAATACCAGGAAAAATTAAAAAAAACGAATATTATTAGGTTTGTATTTTGTAACTCAAACCGCCATGTTGCTTTAATATCTCTATGTGGATATTTCGTGTACATGTAGTTATCGACCTATATTACGCTTACTATATACCTCATTATTAGGTATGCCTAATGTTTAGGTTCAAATATCCGCTTATTCATTAAATAGACATGCATTTGATTGACAAATGGTGCGCATTGCATGTGGTGCAATGCAATAATAAAGCCTTGCTCTAGAGTTCCGCAGCTTCTTTCCCTCATATTCCAGTACTCGTTCCCATGGGAATGATTCATGCGCATTTAAACTTTGTGATCTCATTCTACAGTGTAATTTGACTGATTGTGTTAGCTTTATAGAACGGAATGAAATTAGGACATTGTGTTATTTAAATTGGACAGTGACAAATGGAGTATTCCACACAACAAGACACAGAATTGAAATAAACACTGCCTGAGAGAAACCTTGAATCGGTCGCTCCAAATCAAAAGACATACTTTCATTTTCTATTCTGATTGGAGGCGCATAAAAGATTTGTCTGGGGGCGGGCGTGCATGGTAGTTTCCACATCTAAGGCAGTTAGCGGCATTACCTGCCTTATTGCTAAACGAAAGAACTACTTTCACTGGAAAATCACCTAACTGCACCTACCAGAGAGACCGCCGAACTCCGGAAAACAGCAAAACATATTGTCCAGATACACGAATAAGGTTATGTATGATCAAACGTGCCTATATACACATGGCGGTTTGCGCTCCAAAATACACCCATTGGTGTTTGAATGTTGTTGGTATCGATATTGGTCCGTAAATACATGTACTGGAACTACCTACCGTTCTACCAGCATTATATGTCACAGAAATTGCATTTTGAATTCATACAAAATACATCTTTGAACACGGTGTTTGTGTCCCCCCCCCCTAAACAAACAGCTATATGCACGGTATGGTGGAGAAGACCAGAGCGTTCCGTGCTGGTCTATTTCTGATATGGTCGAAATAAAGAGCGTTTATTTCACTATTGTGCGAAACATTTAAAACAGTTGTAAAATGACTGACCATGGTAGTATATATGAAGCCGGTATATCATTATTACGTGTATTTGTCAGCCTAACTTATACCTCCTTCCATGCAAATTACATAGACAGAATTTGGAAGCTCGAAGGAGACATGTCCGTTTAATGGTATATAAAAATCCGCCAATATCCGTAAGATGCATATGGCTATTGTATTGCCACCACTAACAGTGAGTACATGCACGATGTGTAAATACCTATATCACAATTCTTAATACAAAAGGACGAAGGAAAACCATTGCTGTTGGTTGCACATATTTCTACACGACTCAATTCGTATGGCATCACGAGCACACGCGAGAGAAAACTCCGTTTCAGCCTGAAGACTATTCTACCTCGTCGTGTGCGACCTTGATGCAAAATCTGCTTGAACTGCAGATGATATAGTCAATAAATTATCCGCGTTATAACGGTTTATGTCAAACAACAGTAAATCTTAGATCTTACGATTGATGCCCGCGCGCACATCGCTCGGTCTCAGTGGAATCAGGCATGAACGTAGATTAGTAGTAATACAGGATAGACCACCAGCTCACATTATATACACATCTTTATTGTAAAGACACTCATCTCAGTTGATCTTTCGATGTGATTAATATTGCATCCAGCATAATTCAGATCAATAAAAAGTGTCATTGGGTGATTGACGTGGACTTTCGGATATTGAAATATGAAATTACGGATGATTAAATTCGGATCTCTCCGAGTAGTCCTTAATTAAGGGAACGATCCATGAATGTCTCTGTGCACGAGTTATATGGTTAGTAATCTTCAAAGCACAGGATTTTGTGATATAGCCGTGTCTAACAAGTATACACACGAATGAACTCATTTGCATATCATAACCGCAGATTTGGTCAGATCGCTGCGTTCATCAGCGGATACACATAGACATCAAGGGAATGTTAAGTCGTGTGTGCTCAAAATATTATTATTATGTAGGCGTTTCGTCGGGGAAATGACAATCACGTCTGTACCACTCTAGGACAATTTAACAAACATGTATAACGCAGTCAGAATTCCGGTATTCTGAATTTGAATGTTCTTTCTTATCACATTTGAATGGCATTTTTTTCATTATTTGCCTTACATCATCCGCAATTTGAATTCTAGTAGATAACAGGCAGCGTGTAAATGCTACTCCGATATTACAGACTGGAGATCGAGGATACCCCATTAACAATCAATATGTACATGCATATGCATGTTGTAAATTAATCAAATAAAATTGTAAAGCACAACAAATTCGGAATGGTTGCCACAATTGGCCAAGCCAGAACAAACATGTTACAACATACCGATGGTACACACATAGCTATACAAATAGTCTGATGTTAACTTAGATTTTATCGAAGGTCTTCGATAAATTCGCCTAAATAGATTATAACAAAAAAATGTTGTTATCGGAAGAATACCATAGTATCTTCCGGCCAATACCTTGGAAGTTAGCTACGATGAATGTGATACTTCCGCCTTCCATGGTCATAAACTATTCATTTTCATTATAAAGGACTATAAATCCCCATCCTATTCGAAAAGGTGCTGAAATAATAGAAGAAATTATTCCTATCGCGTACAAGACACAAAACCAACGTATTTTAATTGGGACTTGTGGAAAGATAGATGTGAGGTGATATTTGATAGCATCGTGTTTCTTGGTGATATGCAGTGAACATGTCTCACCTTTAAGCGGAGGAAAGCTTCTACGGCAATTGACGTTTAATCAATAACTCACCTTGAGTAATCTTTCTCACTGTCGCGGAATTGCGCCTTTAACTAGCGAAAACGAGCCTTGAATTATCGACTCACATGATAGGATGTCGATTTAGTAGACACATTTCATTCTTTTGATGTTGGCACCGCGTCATTGAATGAATGAATGTCATTGTGCATTGCCCAGCAGATTTGTCTCCGACGTGCAACCAGATGAACGTCTCATTGTATATTAACTGCATGGCATGCATTGAGTGATCTGATTTCGCAACAGAAGGAACCACAAAAGAACACGACATATACCAATGTGACAGCTCTTTGGTGAGATAAAATTAGCTACAATCAGTGCATGCACACCAAATTACACACGAACGGCAAGACTCGGCATCCTTTATGCAAGTTTTTGTGTTGTCATGGCGATGTTTATACTCATGATGATATACTGCTGGTAATGATGGTGGTGATAACGTTGAATATGCTGATGATGTTGTGATAATGGTGTTGGTGATAATGATGAAGTTAGAATTAACACAGCGCCAGATTATATAACGCTAATCCAGTGT
The DNA here is from genome assembly GCA_032622095.1 of Siphonodentalium dalli. NCBI lineage: Eukaryota > Metazoa > Mollusca > Scaphopoda > Gadilida > Siphonodentaliidae > Siphonodentalium > Siphonodentalium dalli. The sequence goes on along the minus strand of CP136061.1, from coordinate 125,204,798 downwards.
TGTTCTCTGGCTTGAATAACTAAAGACCGCCGAACAATTAAATTTATTAGTAGTAACTCTGATCACCGCAGATATGATAAAGACAACACAGTATGGTTCAATCGAACACGGTAGAATGTCTATTGTTATCAAGCTATATGTAACATGATAACATATAAGTTGGTTGACTGTACTTTAAATGCCTCAAATGCGCCTTCAATATGTTTCAAGAAGAGAAATGGGTATAAACATATTTGACGTAAACAGCTATTATAATAATACGAATATCAGAAGAATTCATGTAGCCTCTGATCCATGCGGTGCCAGTCGGGTATGGACGGCTGTTAGTCTGCTACAAATGCAACCCGACTGTTTTATTGCGACCTTGAACCCTGTCTGGGGTTAAAACTGGACATAACGAATCGGCGCGTATATGATTAGATAACACTACAGCCACATATATGTACATGCAGACATTCATAACACACTTGACACGTCGGCAACGGAGAAAAAATGTTTGGCTTATACATGTATGTCAGCATACAACAGCATAGTTTTATGGTGGCAAACAACTGTTGTTGAAGACACATTTAAGGGTTATCAACGACTAATCTTCTATGATGGACATTTCAATTGAAAAGTCGAACATTTGAAATTCCATACATGTAATATTAAAGCCGTCATTACACAATCGCCCGCATATTATTCTCTTTAGCCAATTTCGCGGAATATCAAATCCATTTCCCTTCATGACGCCGTTCATTCCACTGCTATGTCGGTATCTAATACGCAAGTGGTGGCATTCCTACCAGATAACAATACGATAAATCACCCATTAACTAGGCGTCATTTTGGGAATGCATCCCGAATGCATAGTATTATAATAATTGATTTGTGGGTGATCATCCAGGGATTCGATGGATTTTGTAGCTGTGCACTTAGAGGCATCCATGCAGACATTCACCACGAGTGCATACAAACACCAGAAATTGGCAACATTTGTTCGATCGTCTTTCGATATAGCATTGATAACCGAACACGAGCTATGGCACTCAAGTTAAGTGTATGTATTATATAGGGTGGCACTCGGGTAACGACCGTCATGATCTTACATAAGTACAGATACATTGTACAACAGAACCTCGCAGAATTGCTTCAGCTGAATTGTGTCCAAAGTCAACTGAAATATTTTATAAACTACAAGCGAATCTAGTCATATCGAACGTTGTATATATACGCACATACTGAATCCATGTGGGAATTTTAACTGGCATGATTAACGCCACGTCATGTTCCTAGTTCGATGAATATATAAGTACGTTATCAGTGATCACACAGTGGTGAAAATTGAAGTCACTATATTTTATTGTATCATTAATGTACAATTGGGATTGGGGCACAAGTTATACAACTTAGTTAGCCCCTCTCCCCATACAATTACACACGTTATTATAACAAGATGGTATATATATGTTTAAATTGTTTTTTTTTGTGTTACCAGATCCAGGTTCGACGTGGGAGTTCATTTGGTTTGATTACTGATTGTTGACATAGGAAAGATGTGTTAGTTAGTTAAGTAGTAGCTTTGGGGTACTAAAATGATAGCGTTGAACCCAGAGGTGGTGAATGTGTTAATTAATAAAGCGGTTTGTAGCGACTATATATTTTTGAACTTCTGCAAATATTAATTTGTTTTGTTATTACTAATGTTTTGTATACCTTTTAGGAGGTCGGTGATCTTGTATACAGTGATACCTTTTCTTCTACATGTCGAGTTATCTGTGACTAAAATATACTCCCAGCACTAATGCAGGGCGCCTGGGTGTGAACCGCACTGGCTTTATACCATACGGTGACTCCAGCATACAACCAGTAATTAATTAGCTCTCCATATTCCTTTCATATCTCAGCCTGTGGGAGCATGGGCAGGGCACCCTGGCAAATTAATCTATGTTTATTATTCGATGTATAAAATGTTAAATTGTATTGTTATTTTTAATGGAAAAACAGAATTGCAATTAGCCAATAAAACGATAAAAACAATTATGACGCAGCAAAACAAAGTTATCAAACGAATTATATTTTTTAGAAAATCAGCAAAATATAATTGAATTAGTTTCCAAAACGACAATTTAACGCTTTAGTTCGTTCAATGCAAACGGAACCCAAAACCATGTATTTCCTATAAACAATGCGACAACGATCGTGCATGAACATGTTTTTATCGCTAATTATATGAATTCAGTTCTTTCTAATTTCGGGTGTAGATTATATTTTTATTTATGAAAGCACATGGGTAATTTCCGTATTTTTCAACGGATTCGAGCCATTGAAGTCTCAAACCACAACCGCGGATTCCAATTATACACTTGGTACATTTCGTTTTTGTCAAAAGCTGAAGTTTAATGTAATAAAAAAATGCAATATATAGTATCAGCTTATTTTTCGATGTGTCAATTGATTACGTAACTTACCCACATGCCAGACAGCAGACTGCGGCGACATAACCTTTGATCTACCGCCGACGGACTGGGCCTGGTAACGCTATTTGTAACATGGCGTAAGGTAATTAGCCTGTCACACGGACTTCTTTTTTAATGGAGCGAGAACGAAATGCTGGGTGTTGGTGCGGACAGACTTATTATACCAAAGGCTCGCGCGGCTGCCCAGAATGCTTCACTCCGAAACCGATATATCGTGAAATATGTAGTCAACCTAATATGAATATCTTTATTGGAAATTATAGAGCTATATTCTCCCGACATATAGCCGTTTTCCAATCGAAAATATATCCACGGGAACTTTGATTTATTTTCAATTTACCAGACCTGGGTGTGGGTGCGGTTCGGATATTCACAGTCATCGGCAAACTACTTAATACTTCTTATACACAAGGCTCGCGTGGCTGCCAGAACGTTTCACTTTGAAACCGTTATATCTTGAAATATTAAGTTACAGCATATGATTCTATTTATTGGATATTATAGAGCTATATTCTCCCGACATATAGCCGTTTTCCAATCGAAAATATATCCACGGGAACTTTGATTTATTTTCAATTTACCAGACCTGGGTGTGGGTGCGGTTCGGATATTCACAGTCATCGGCAAACATTTAATACTTATACACAAGGCTCGCGTGGCTGTCAGAACGTTTCACTTTGAAACCGTTATATCTTGAAATATTAAATCACAGCATATGATTCTATTTATTGGATATTATAGAGCTATATTCTCCCGACATATAGCCGTTTTCCAATCGAAAATATATGCACGGGAACTTTGATTTATTTTCAATTTACCAGACCTGGGTGTGGGTGCGGTTCGGATATTCACAGTCATCGGCAAACTATTTAATACTTCTTATACTGGCACGGTATATTTGTTTGGTTCCTATTTTGTCGGTTCATAGATGCCGACCAAAATATTATAGCTGATGTATAGGAGGTATGGCACAGCAGCAATCTTATATATTGTATGCCTCCGAAACATGGCGAGCATTGCTCTTAGAACATGCTTGGGACTAGCTGAGTTTAGGCGGAGAAAACTCTCGGAAGATTAGTTTGCTACCAGTTACCATACCTAAAAAGAGTGTCTTGCTACCTGTCTCCTTTTTAAATGTAAGTTAGGTTTTAAAACTTTTAATTTCGTTTATTTATCATTTCAGATTCAGGTTTTTTTTTAAATCATAAAAATTAAATTATATTTTTTTTAAAGTTAAACTTTGAATTTAAAATTTAAAATTATAAACTTGCAATGAAAAAGACAGTTTTATGGTGTATATTAGGCTGGACTGAGGATCTAAAAATGTAAAAAAAAAAAAAATTTAATAAAATTTTAAAATTAAAAAAATGAAATTTGAAACGTGATATACATTGCTTATGAAGACATATCTAAGCAGCTGACTGCAAATTAATTAGTATAACAAGCCTTAAAGGGTAAACATACGAGGTGTGTTGTCACTGTGATTACCGGCACCGGCCGTCAGCGTTAGTTAATTAGACAGCGCTGTCTAATTAACTAACGCTAGCGGCCGGTATGCAATAACCCAGTGCGGTTCAGATGGCTCTGGATTTAGTCAGAGTTAACTCGACATGTAAGCCTGTTAAAAAGCCGTACGCGTTGTGTCTGGTATAAGGGGCTTAAGAAACAGTAATGGTGGGCGTCTTCGATTTCGTTTCCACAATCACAGAATGGGCTAAGAGCTATGTGGTTTTCGAATTTGTCATGATTTAAGTCGCTGCATTTGTTTCTCAGTTTGGTATGTATTATATTGTTTTTTTTCTGGAACCGGTATAGTGGTTTGGGTATGTAGTATATAATTTTGAGGAATATCTTGAATTCATGTAGGCTTTCAGCTTTGATTACCATTTCGGGGAGTTTGTTCCAAGTTAGGCACATTTTTGGCATGAACGATTTTATGAAATGTTCAGTTTCGCAATAATATGCGTAGAAGTCGCCAGGTCTTCTGAAGGAATAGCCCGAAGCCTCGCCGGCTCGTGGTGGTAAGAGTATGGTTAGATAACTAGGTGCGTCAGCATGTATTATTTTGTGAAATTCGCGTCTTATTTGTAGTGTAGGCCAGCCAACTTCAAGCATTAAGTCATTAACGGAGGCAGAGCGCGTTAATCCACTGACAATTATTGCTGCATCTTTATGAAGGCGATCGAATCTTTCAGTATGTTGTTGTGGCGCACTGTCACAGACAATATCAACGTAATCCATTAGGGGCAGTATTAAGTTAGATAAATACATTCAAGTGTCTTTCGGTCAAGCTTATATATTATCTTTCTGAGTTGGGATAATCTTGCAGAAACCTTTTTCGCTACATTATCCAGATAATTGTTCCATTTGAGATTATTTTGGAGTTCCAGACCAAGATGCGTGTGCGAATCTACAAAGGAGACGTCGTTTCCCTGGAATTGCACGTTGAGATGGGGATTTCCGGATACTAGGGAGTAAGATAGCGCTACTGTTTTTAGTGGATTAAAGGACACCAGCCATTTTTGGGCCCATTCGTCAATTTTATTCAAGTCGTTATTTAAATCACTTGTAAGAATATCCATATCGTAATGAGAGTCAGCCAAGCATGTATCGTCTGCGAACATTCGCGTATTGGATTGGGTGACGTCGGGTAGGTCGTTTATATAGACCAGAAATAGGAAGGGGCCCAATATTTATCCTTGGGGCACCCCTGCTGGGATACGTTTCAAGTCAGAATATGTATAATTTACAAGGACTCTTTGCTTTCTGTTATGTAGGTAATCCTCCAGCCAAGTTAGAAGTATTCCCCTAATTCCATAGTGACTCAACTTATACACCAGCCCCCGGTGCCAGACTCTCTCAAATGCCTTTGAAATATCACAAAATACAGAACAAGTATATAAGCCTTTGTCGAGAGTCTGGCACAGGTTGTGGTATAAATCGATGAGTTGGTGTGAGGTACTGCGTCCTGGTAGAAAACCAGATTGGTGGTGGTATACGAGTTTGTTATCAAAAAAGAAAGTGTTAAGATCGTTTAAAACTAAATTTTCAAATATTTTAGCCAGTCAAGGTAGTAGGAATATAGGTCTATAATTTTTACTATCACAGGGGTCGTCTTTTTTATAGATTGGTGTTACGTTGGCAATTTTCCAATCAGTTGGGAATTTCGATTGTCTAAGTGAAAGCTCAAATAAGATCCGTATAGGCGATGCAATGGTTTCGGCAGTGTTTAATAGCATTCGCGCACTTATTCCATCATGGCCATGGGCTTTGTTCAATTTGAGGGTTTTTATACTTGTTATGATGTTTACTCTTGATACTTCAATTTCCGTTATGGTGTTTGAGCAGCGAAGTTTAAATACCGGGGGGTTGCTGTCTTCACTCGCTAATGTTGAATTTGATATGAAACTCTCGTTTAGAATGTTCGCTTTCTCGAAATCATCAAATGCATAAGTATTGGTATCGGCATGGGTACTATTTCTTACAGGTTGATTGTATATTGGCGGGATGGTCGCTGTTTTTTTCTTATTAAATAGATAATTCATAAGATGCCAAAAGTCTCTAGGAGTTGGTGATTCTCTAACTTTCTCTTCGATTTTTTCATCAAAATTTGCTTTAGCATATTTTTTCATATTATTTACGCGATTTTGTGTCTTTTTATATCTTTCCCAGTGGTGTAGGGTATTGTTTTTTAGGGCCTTGGATCTCAGCCTATCTCGTTTCCGTATTTCTCTACGTATTTCTGAAGTGAACCACAATTTGTCTTTAGGTCTGATTACAACTGTAGATTTCGGAATTGAATCGTTCATTATTTCTAGAAATTTGTCATTGAATGATCTAACTGCTTGGTCGATATTTGTCGCTGCAGTTGCCTGGAGGATATGTTCCCAGTCTATGCTATTTAATATATTATTGGCCCTGTCAAAGTCAGCCAGTTTATAACTCCAAATAGTACGACGGAATGAGATTGCAGGGGAATAGTCTGGTGATATAGTGGCATAAATTGCAAGATGGTCTGAAACTCCAAGATTTAATGTATCGGCATCCATGCAGTACCCTCAAAGAATCACTAACTATCACTAGATCGAGAAGAGTTTGGGATGTTCTTGTTATTCGTGTAGGATTTCCAATCACATCACGCAGTCCGTAGTAATCGATTATGCCCTTTAGTTTTGACGATGGGTTCAGGAGATTTGTGTTGAAATCGCCAGTAATGATTAGTTTATGGTTTGCATCAAGCACGTCATTTATCAAAGTATCTAAGTTGTCCCAGTAGTTTTGATTTCTCTCGCGCTCGGACCTGTAGGAAACAATCAAAAGGAATTTGGTGAGTTTTGATGTAATTTCAAAGCAGAGTACTGATGTGTCAAATTCAAATTCGGGTCGCCGGCTAAATATAATATGATTTGCAAACATTACGCATATCCCTTCACCATGAGAGCCGCGATCACTCCGCACGGGTTCAGAGAAGTCAAATAGTTTTAGTTTGTTAGAGCTATAAGATGCATCAAGATGAGTCTCGCTGAAACATAACATATCGTAGTCAGAAATCAAGTGAGCAATGCTTTCTAATTTGTTTCTAATACTTCTAATATTGTAGTGTAAAATGTTGAGTGTAGCTATAGTATCATCGTGGGGGCCGGGATGAACCTCAATATCGCCACCAATTACAAGGAGCAAGGCCATGAAATATATTATAATGTTGATTTTCATTCCCCAAAATGCATATTCGGGCCCACGTTTTATAATTAGTTTTATATTCAGTAATCTTTTATTTAGATCGAAGATACCAATTGCAGCTCTGTGTTGAATCAAAGAGTTAGACATGGGATTTTATTCTGGTTTTCCAATTGTATATTGAGCTGCATGTTGGTATCCACATCGTGAGAATCGATTTGACTGGTAGTGAACAAGGATCTGGTAACACGTTTCTTAACAATGGATGACTGTGGAGGTTGGGATGGAATGAATGAAACCTGTTATATGTACAAAACATGAAAAAACAGAGTGCAACATAATACATACATATACATACACAGAGATACATAATGTTATGATTATGATGGGGTGGTTTCGTACATACATGGGGTTGCGATCTGCTCCCTACGGTCCTCAATCTGATATAACTTTTTGTTTTTGAATCGACCTTGTAGTTTATTCAATTTTGTTTTCCAGTGCTTGTATATAGGGCCTATGTGTTTCGGTAATTTCTTGCATTTTGACTGTGGAGGACTCCGTCATCATTACATCAATGGTGCGTCGGGTACCCAGCCCCATGACCAGGCGTGACCGGAGGCCCAACTCTAAGTTTTTGGTCCAAACATAGGGGAATGTGTTTTGATCGTAAAGAAATTCACAAATTTCTTCGTGTTTTTCGCCTGTAGGCCAACAAGTAAATTATTGAGAAGCAGGGATAACATGTGTCATGTTGTTGGATACAGAATTTTTATTATCAAATGAATCCTTAAATGTCAGAAAGGTCAAAGCGGTAACAAATACCCCCCCCCCCCGCAAACCCTGGCACCCAACGCGCCAAAGTGAGGCGGCACTGGGCCCTTCCGTTGTTTTTTATTGAGCTCGATTCCGATTTTAGGATATAATTGTTGATGACGTTGTCTAACGTAGATTGTATTATTTACAGCAAGGTGTGATCACGTGGTTTCGTAACGCTTGTGGGTCAAAGATATTCCTCAAATCGGCAACCATTGCGTATTTTGGTAAGGTTTGCCTCGTGGATTTTGATCATAATGTGTAAAACTCTACATCTTCGCGCCTGGCTATCTATTAGTTATGCATTTTTGCGAACAGACTTTTCGGGGACAGGCAGGTGATTTCAGTCGTATATTCTTCTATTTATTCCATTGTTTATTCTGGAATTGTTTCCTGTTTTTCACCAGGATCAGGGCTTTTGTCTGAAAATCACAGTTTCCTGTCAAAAGTACCGAAAAACAAGGCCACAAACGCATTTTGATAACAGTCCACCAGCTGTGCTGAGATGGAGATGGAAAAATTCCAAAATGAAAACATCATAATCATTGACAACGTGACTGGTCAGTGCAGGTGCAATTTATTTTGTTCACTGAATGTAGAATGGGTTATTTGATTGAGTGTCAGACTCGTGTCAGTGGAGCAAACCACAGTATTCAGGTATTATCATTATTTGGGTGCAGTGATGATGACATGATAACAATATATGGCATGTTCAGGGGGGTGGGTGGCATCACATCATTTGGCATCGAACACTTTGTCCGGTTCTTTGATCCAGTGATCTCGAGTGATTGTAATTTCACTCTTTCCCTAGTCAATGTCTCGATGCCAAATAAATTAAATAGTGATCAATAGGAATTTTCTCCAAAATTAATAATCGTGCAGACATTATTTTTGGCACCATAAAGTAAGGAGTGTAATTTTCTCAAAATTTAGTCAGTTGGTTCAAATTGTTGTGAGTCATGTTTTTTGTTTTTGTTTTTCCCTCTCTACTGAACTCAAATCAGTACAAACAACAGGATAAAGAGAGACTTCCGGAAATAGTGTTTTGTCAATACCAATTGACATTGTGGTGGAGGGTGGGTGTGGTAAACATCTTGACTTCTTTCCGGTACCTAGGATGCATTAATATAAGATTTTTTGGGTATTTTAATTTACCCTATTTTATGTAATATTCATTCAATGCTTGATAATATTGGTAAAACTATATTCTAACTCTTCCCGAAAACACTCCGAGCAATATCCACCCGCACTATTCTTTGTAAATTCTCTTTGGATACCGAGATTTTTATTTTTTAGATATGTATATGGGAAGTGTTGATGTATTGCTATGTAATTTCGGATTTATATACTTAAATGTATTTAACACATGTAGTAAGTATGGTATGTTTGTAATGCAAAAGCTTTTGTTCTAAATATAGTAACAATTTCTGTCCCATTTTTTAAATTTTTATTATTAATTCATGTTACTAGTACACATGGTCACTTAAACTCAACATTTTTATAGTTATGTGAGTCGTGACAGCTCATATGATCGTTGATGTACAGTGCTCGGGAAGAGGTACAATTTTTGAAATTTACCGATTCTTAAACTTCAGTTTCGGATGGTAGTGGGTTTTTATATTCCTCTTGAAAGATTAATTTTTAATTGGTAAGTTTGGGATGGGGACATTTTTATACTTACATGTATTTTGATAAAACGAGAATACATGTATGCGTAAAAATATTAACCATAGATGGTTAGGCCTCAAATGAGATAAATAGTGAGGAACAATATGTTTGAACCATTTCTCCCTTTCATTTGTGCATACACTGCTACATGTACACATGTCCAAATTAATTTTCAATTGGAAAGTTTGGTACGGGGACATGTTTTGTATACACATTGTGATAAATCAAAGGGAATACATGTATATGTAAAATGAAGTCCGTGGTGGTTTGTTGCATCTAATGAAATGGTCAGTGATGCAAGATAGGTATCTCCACAGTGACGTATGCTGTGGTCCTTGACTAATTCATTTTAATATTGGATAATTATATATGTGTATATTCTGCTGCAAATACTTATGACATAGCTAACCTATTGGTTTATAAATAACCTATTGGTTTTTGGGGTATATTACTCGAGAAAAATAAAACAATTGTTATCATATTTCGATTGTTTGGGTTGAAGTAAAATCCAATATATAGTAGAGACTATGGTAGAGTTACCTGCATTGGTCATCTTGTGATGAGTAAAAAGAATGTTCTTATTTCTAAGTTTATCACTTCAATGAATCAGATTTTTTTCCCCTGCAGACTTTTGAGGAAATGGGGCAGGGGGCTAACAGGCTGCTCTTGAAATGATGAGAAGAATCCAGGGGTAGGCTATCCCCTAGAATTTCCCGTTCCCGAAAAGTTGGACGGAAGGAGCAGAAGAGGATGCATAGCCCTGGAGATACATCCTGTCAGCCCTGCTTATTATAAATGTTTCTTATTTGATTTGTCTGAATAGGTGGTATAATTTTGAACTAATTGTTTCCTTTGATGACAGGTGGTGGGAGTATTGGATTGGTATGATTTGAAGTGATTTATATTATACGATTGAACTGTGGAGACTCGAGGAGAGGCACTGCTGGGGTGGGTATCGAGTCACAACTTAGTTTACCACTGAGGCCAAAGATAATAATATATATTTAACTTATTCAAGTCTTAGGATGTTTTCTGTTAGCATTTTGAGTATTTCTATTTGTGAAGAAAATATGAATTTAGTATTTCGAGATTAGTTATCGCATAGGAACAGATGAGAAACAAAATATCTTTGGCATAATAATTTAAGGTATTGTTTAGATCTAATGGCAGGTTTGTGACAAGAGTTTTCTCATAGAAATCAAAAACACTTGTCAACATCTAGACTTAACATAATTATGTGCCTCAGTGTTCTCACAATTTGATGGGGGAGGATGTCTGAACATGATCTTATACCTTTGAGTATGAATATGTGTATAGATGGTGGAAGTGGGGTGGGACTGTAGTACAATCCAGTCTGGGAATTTTGCCCAGACAGGGGGGTAGGCCTTCCCCTATGGCTCACCTCTTCCCGAAAGGTTGAGATGGAAGAGAGAATAAAAGGAGGCGTACAGTCAATCACCCTTTTCCTAGATAAATGCCTTTGGGTTGAATTCCTACATAGAGATTATTTACAATTTTTGTGCTAGATTAGCGTCCACCTCTAACACATTTAACTGCTGGTACGAAGATATTTAATTTTTCCTTTCCTATGTGCTCTTCTGCTTTCAAGAGTATAGGGTGCAACAGATAAAATAGCTGTACTGGCATTTCATATAGGCCCGATAATTTTAGTATGGAACATGCAGATATATACACACATATAATTATACATTGTTGTCCAACCTTTTCTAAGCCTAATGCTCATTGATGAGTAGATATCCGTAGGAATTTTCTGATATGAAGAAGTTCTGTAGATAACTTCTAAATTAATAATAGACCATTAGGATATTTATTTTTCACATGGTGGAAAAATCCATTTAATATAGAAAGGGTTGGACGATGCTTGTCAATATAGATTTACGCATTTTCATATTTACTCATTTCTTCATATATAATAATATCTTTACATACACATACATTATAATATCTACACGTTACAAGTAATACATCTACCCTTCCATGGTTGGGTCTCTCCGGAAGTCTGCATAAACCATGCGCCAATGCACCCCCACACATGCGAGCATCCCACAGGGAGTCCCGCATATATGAGGGGATGCATCGGCACAGGACTATTAATGCTGGACCGGCGCAACTCCAGTGATGGATGTCACTAATATTTAACCAATGTATGGAGATATATGAAAAATATATATTTAAATTCATGGTTTGAATCTTGGGCAGAAACCCTGCTATGTGGCGAATCATGCTCGTCTGCGGACTATGTATGCAATGGGCGCATGGTTATGAGTGGTTTGTATTTTTGGAGAGGTAAAATTTGCCCGTAACCTCCATAGCAGGGCACATCACTCCAGGCTCTGTTCTTAGAAGTTTTTAATGGAAATAGTTAGAGGGGAGGGCTTCTAGTTTAGTAATCTTCAGTCTGGACTCGATTTACAGTGGTTGCAAGTTTAATGTGTCGTGCTGAAGCTTTATTAATTTATCCCGGGTTGAACATAATAAAAATTGAATTTGTTCCATTTATTTTGCGTAAATCGATAGATATCAGCTGCTATTTTTGAATTTGGAGTTAAGAGTCTTTACTGGTTACTGGAGGGTGAAAGTTATAGGTTCAAATAATACATGTTTTGCCCAAAATACATTATGTGAAGTAAGTGAGGCTTCTTAATTTGGCGCAACAAAAGGGTAGGTAGGTAGGTATGGTATTAAAAAAAACATTTACATATCCTTAAAGGCATATCATTAAAGGCACTCATAGCGTTTGATCTTTAGCCGTCACACGGTAATTGTTTTGGAGACTCGGTGGTAAGTGAGAATAAATATATCAACGGTTTGTAACAGTGATTTCCTGTCATTGAAGGCACTCGTAGTGTTTGCACTTTAATTGATCGATACAGGGGATATATTTGGAGACTATTAAAGAATACAAGATACGGATTGTTTGTAACAGTCTTTCATGTATATGTCTATTAAGCCGTGAACAACACAATTTATAGGCTCTATGGGGACGATAATCTTTTACTTTGTTGTTGTTCATTTGACCTTTTTACTGGTATAATTTTTAATTTAATTGTAGATTTCTTATCTATGCTGGTAAACAGTAAATGTTAGTTAGCAAATGTGTTTACCTTCAACTTTTGGTCTGATAGAAGTAAATTTTATGCTATTTTGGGGTTTTTGTTAGTCTTTAACGGTTATATTTTTATTTTATTCTTCGGAATTTGATTTTGTGCAGATGCTATGGGTGGCTTTTATAAGATTCATCAAATAAGCTATCAGGTAGTGCAAATATGCAATACAAATATTTCATAAAGACAGATTTTGGTTCGTAGTGCGGTCGGTCAAGTTAGCTGACCAATCATATGTCCATATGTGAAATCTCACTTCAACGATTGAGCTTCATGGAGAGTTTTCACTACTGACTTATTGCTATTTCGGTCTTCTTAATGAAGATTTTGCCATCAGACGTCCAGTACGAGTTGATTTTTGAGACTTTCTTCAGGTCTGATAGGACTTTAACGATAGCTTGTCTTTTCTGAGTCAAATCCTCAGTGATTATAATTTTGGATTTTCCTTTCAGCATCTTTTTTTGGGAAAAGATGTCATATTTGGTGATCCAAGTAGTGAAACGGACTAGGATATGGCAGCTTTTCTTGGTTTCAGTTTGTTTGTTTGCGGGACTTGTTTTAATGCCACCAATGGGGTGAGCTCGGTGAATCTCGTTCGGTTCGAGATCTATGGATAGATACTGCGAGCAAATATGTTTAATGAGACGAACACTATCAATTTTATAGGGATCTGTTATGAGTGGTGGAATAGGTACATTATGAAACCTAAGCGAGTTTCTTCGTCCATATTGCTCGTAATTTTCAAACTTCTTGTGAAAGTTCTCCTGAAGATTTGTAATGTTTATGTCAATATACTCTCTAATTGACTTTTCATCCAAGGCATCTGGAGTAATAGCTTGTTTCTCTTTTATCTCATATATCGATTCCCTTAATTTGCTATTTTCATCCTTTGCACTCTGCAATTCTCCCTTCAATGTCTGCATTTCATATTTTAGGTCAAAGACTTCATTTTGTACGGTGGATACTGCTTGCTTTGTTTCGGTGAATTGGTTTATGGCAGCTTTTTCGACAGTAGAATTTAGGTTTGCGAATAGGTTTGTCAGTGTAATCATTTGGTTACTTATTCCTTCGAATTATTCTTTTATGCATTTGCTGATCTGGTCTTTGATGCTTTTATTCAGACTTTCTTCTTGGGGCTCTTCATTGTCTAAATATGATTTTCGTCTTGTAGCTCTAGATGGGGATGACTCTTCATTTTTCCTTTTGGATTTGCGGTCAAGTGTTTGTCGAGTTAACGGTGAGAAACTAGTACCGGTAAATCTGGATGGGGATCCCTGTGGTGAGGATAAAGGTGTCCCAGTTGGTGTGAATGATGGAAGTGGTTTTGGAATAGTGCAATTGAAATCAGCTACTTGGTTTATTACCTCTACAACTGAGTCTTATGCAGAACGTTCATTCTTTGAATGTGTTGAGTTTTCAATTTCAATTATCGTTGACCTTTGAATGCATGTTGGTGAAACAGCGGGTGTTCTTCATATGTCATAGTATCTGCGTTTTGAAAATTTGATGTGTTTGTTGTCGGATGTTTTTCCAGTGAGTCTGTAGTATCGTTAGAGCAGGAAGTTGTGTCATTTTGGTCTTGGGTGTTTGCTTCGGAGTCCGCCATTTTGGAGGTATATGTTGCTATTTTTAGTCACTCGTTTTTTGGGGCAGTTCACCCAAGTTTGTGTCGAAATAACACCTGTACTGATTCACAAAAGTTTTAAATGTTCGCTTTACTGGTATACTTAGTTGATTATAAGCTGGTTATGTTATTGAGTTGGTCATTTCAACGCTCAATTTGTCTTCAGTTTGAGAAAAAAATCGGGAGCAAAATTCGCGTGAAGTGGTTACGTCGCCATCTTGTTTAGATATTTAAAAATGTTTGCATGTTGTTCTATGTTTAATGCAAACATTTTTATTGATCGTATTGATTTCTTCTGTATTTTGCTCTCTTTCGCAAAAACTAAACGAATGGGTGTGCAATAGAACTATATATATCGGAATGGTTTATAATTCATTTGTAGGGGTTTTCAGAAGTGCATAAAGATTTCTATGAATTGGAGGAAAATGTTCAGTTAATAAGTCTTTTTGTGGACAAGTGTATTGTATAACCTGATGTCAATGGTAAAGTGCTCAATACAAAACTAAAGGTTTTTTGTAATAAATTATATCAATGAATTTATAGTGTAAGAGATTTACCAAGGTTAGGGTATCATATCCAAATCGTATGTTGTGAATACATTACTATTCCTGTATCACCCCCTGTGAATCGGGGTAACAGTGGTTGTGGTACTATGTAAAATCGTTAGCACGTCGGTATAATAGCAGATATAAGATATCAAGGATTGTCATCAGCGAGCACATATAAGGATATAAGACATAACGGGCGAGTTATTTCTATAGGGAATTTCATATAATTAGCACAGATGACCAACTATATTTTTTTTACAAACAGATAAGTCGTATTGGCTGACAAAATAAGACTTTTATCAACAGTTTCACTATTGGATGAATAAACCGAAAAATTTAAATTCACCGTCCATTGATTATCCACAATTTGTATTCCTCAATATATACTGAATTGAATTTATTAATCTTTGATGGCCAACGACCCCCTGGATCACAAAATCGAGGGTGATAGATTGGCAACGGTAGCGTTCGCGGGGGACCAGCGCTTCTAAATGATACTGCCTGCATGTGGTAAGGGTACTGTCTGACGGCGGTCTGCTATCAATGTAATGGGCTTTATTTAAGTAATAGCGATCACTTTTACTAATCATGTCACGTGAGGTTTATTTTTTAGCGTATTAAACATTTCGCATTGTTTCACAACCGACAGACGAACGATACGATATTTGAAAACAATTATGAAACACACAAATAGGCGACAAAATGAGACAAATTAAAGACGTATTTGCATTGCAAAATATCATATTAGTGTAGTGTTGATATTTCATGGAAATAATCTGATAGTTTCGATTTATTTTTTCCCCAATTTTCTAGCTTATTCTTGTCAAAGTACATGCTTGTAGATCTGTTTATCGTCTTTTTTATATAGATAATGCATCTCAAGAATACCTGCCTTTGGAACGACCGATAGTTCTAAGAGGTCACCCAAGATAACTTAACATCAACTCCCACCAAAATCCCGCGCTTCCAAAATTTCAATGATACTGTCTGCAGGTGGTAAGGGTACTGTCTGACGGTGATCTGCTATCAATTTAATGGGCTTTACTCAAGAAAACAGTTGTTTAAATATTATTGGGAAAGGGGCTGCATGAAGTTGTTATAACTTGCGTCCCAATCCCTTGTAACTTTTGTTGCAATATTATGTTTAAACCAATACTATAGTCATAACGGTATGCGGCTTATACGGACCCTGGCTCTTACGGACCCTGGCTTTTACGGACCACCGGCTGATACGGACCCTGGCTTATACGGACCCCGGCCTATACGGACCTCAATTAAAATATGCAATTTTCAAACTTATATTTATGAATTTAATATATAATTATGATTGTCTTTTTACACATATATCTGTATTAATTGAGAATTTCGGTGATTGTTTTGGTGATTTTGGCATATACGGACCCCGGCTCATACGGACCTCAATTAAAATATGCAAATTTCAAACTTATATTTATGAATTTAATATATAATTATGATTGTCTTTTTGTACATATATCTGTATTAATTGAGAATTTCGGTGATTTTTTTGGTGATTTTCAAACTTATATTTATGAATATAACTGATTTTTTCATTGATTTTCAAACTTATATTTACGAATTTAATATATAATTATAATTGTCATTTTACACATATATCTGTATTAATTGCGATTTTTTTGGTGATTTTCAAACTTATATTTATGAATTTAACCGATTTTTTCGGTTTTTTCCAAACTTATATTTATATAATTATGATTGTATTTTCACACATATACCTGTATTAATTGAGAAGTTCGGTGATGTTCTGGCTTGAAAAAGCATTTATTGAATCGCGTTAATTAATCTCTTCATCGTTGTATAAACAGACACGCGATGATGAATGGTCAGTGAATGGTGATCATTATGAATCCACTGAGTTTGATTTGTTACGAAAACATGTTAGTAAAAACACAAATTGTTTCAACTGATTTATTCAGTATTTTCTTGTTAAAAATGGGATATGAATAGATACATTTTGTATTGTCACCGTAACACAAAAGCAGTATATCCTGCATATGTTCACTCTGCCGCTAACATGTGCTAAGATCTCGATAGTTTGTCCTCGCCGCGTGTTTCTTCCATATGTGTGTGGCATTTGCTTACATTTTGCTACCCAAACTGTTCCCTGCGACCACTGCTACATCGCTGTACAGGGCCGGTTCACAGGGGGTGTGTATATGAGCACAGAAACCCGTGTACAAAACACGTGGCTTATATGCTGTTCAACATATATGTGTATACGTGTCATACTATTCAATAGCGCATTATGTTCAAGTGACAATGACAAGCCATGTTGACTAAACGCATATATGACATTGAAGATAATTGTCTTTAAATCATCTGAATTTAGTACTGTCTATAACAATTAAATCCCAGTAATTTTTACTGGATTCATA
Organism: Siphonodentalium dalli; assembly: GCA_032622095.1. Taxonomy (NCBI): domain Eukaryota; kingdom Metazoa; phylum Mollusca; class Scaphopoda; order Gadilida; family Siphonodentaliidae; genus Siphonodentalium; species Siphonodentalium dalli. The sequence continues at coordinate 125,187,467 of CP136061.1, read as the reverse complement.
TTTTGGAAGACATTTCGTCGCCCGACCGAGAATTATACTATCCTAACTCCTGAATAGTGTAGTGGGAGAACACGTTATTTAACGTTTTGAACTATCATTTCGTACTATCTGAGCAACTAAACTGTTGGAACCGTCGCTGTATGTGAATATTTTGGGGTCACTCTACATGGAAATAACCATAAGTTTAAAAAAAAAAAATTGACGATGTTGTTTCGAAGCAATGTATTCGACCGCTTTCAGCTTTTGGACATAGCACACTTTAACACTGAGATCAACAGTGCATTATTTAGGAATGCTTGGTTCATCCGAACTCCATGCAGGGTTTAACCCCCTTGATGATTCGGTAAGACCGCTGCTACCGGCGACATTTTACCCACATTTGGTGGACTTCCGCGATATTAAGTTATATACTAAGGGAGCAGAGCATTTTGCTGCCCTTGTTACGCACACAACATATCGAACAAAATTTGTGTGATTTCGTACCTTAAGTTTGGAAAGTACCACTAGAACAAATGAACTATATTGCAAAAGGGTGTGATTTGGATCTCTGATTATTTTATCAACACAAAAGTCTGAACGACAATGTCCCGACATCACGCATGGCAAGTCAAACACAAGAGTTCTAATTTGCAGCAATTTTGAAAAGTTACTTGCGAAAATCGTGAGGAAAAAAACAAAAAAACTACCGCTCCTCTCATCCTCCATTCTGCCATTATGTTTTTAGTGCGGGATTTGTTCTCAAAGCACATAGGAAATTTGACTTTGGGGAGATCGGTTTTCACCATTTATTTCTCAATCCTCTGATAAAGGTGTTTACTGTTTAATTTTTTTTAAACCATTTATTTTGCGGGTAAATATGAGGGAATTATTGGAAAGTTCACGTACATGTAAGATTGAACGTCCTATAATTCAATATAGCTTTCTTTTACCGTTTGGGTGTTAGTTTCACATGGTATAAGAACTAAACATGAACATTTTCCTCAATTAATTATACAGTTTAATTTGGCAAGTCCTTTTGGAATTTGGGAAAAAAAATAATTTGGCAAAAGTTTTGGCGAGACAACATGTTGGTCCAGCGCCAACTCCCCCTCTCTGTGTACAACTGCTATTCTAATACAGAACATTCTGCGTTTTGTAAGCGTTCATTCATGTAGCTCAATACATGTAATAGTCGTAATAGCATACATTATAATCACGCGAGGGAACAACTGACATATTCATCCTTGTGTCCAGTATGGATGCACGGAAGACTGTCTCTTTTTTATTGAAGCAGAAAAACGCTTCAGTAAGATAAAATCCATTGACCTACTGATGTGCACAATTCTTTGCTTCTTTAAGCTCAGTTGTAATACGACGAACGGTTGGCTGATGAATAATACATGACCAGATAACTATCTCTTAATCCGGGCGACTAAGTTTGTCAATAAGTCGATCAATGTACGGACACTAGGATCTACAATGACAGGCTAACATGTTTGGTGTATCGCCTAACGTCACGATCGCTGAATTCCGAACATACTGCGATATCACGATTTGTTAAGAGCGATTGATAACATCCGATTTGGCCAACATAAGACCAATACCAGCATCGACTTTTCACAAAGGGAAGGCAGTTGTACCAGTCAGCTTCCAAACACCATGTTGATTTATTTTGTGTCTCAGTGCAAGGGGACACATTTCTTATTTGACAAATAGGTCACATTAAAATCCGAAAACCATGACACATATTGTGTACATGTATATAGGTCAGGATATAACGAAATACTTCATCGAGAATCTGTCAAAATACTAATCTAGGCTATCTAGCATATGAGTGATGGGTTGCTCATCGCATGCGTGCCTGTGTTTCCCTTAATAACAAAATAGCTACTATCAATATAATTAGAACGACAAAATCAAACGTGACTAAAGCTAAAGGGTCCATTGTCACAAGGCATTCTTCACATTCGTCAGCATGTTCTCCAAAAAATCCGCACATTATCTGCTTATTAATAAGTTTTATTAGGTGGATAATCTACTTTAAATTGAATCATTTTGAGTCGATAGTGTGCTATGAATGAAAACAGTTTAGTCACATTATCAACTCATAATGCGGCGATTATGTGCGGACAATGAGACAAGTATAAGCCACCACATGACTTTTCAGGTGTACGCTCTTTAACATGTGCTTTCACGGTGGCCCGCGCCATACAACGAAATAACGGCTGTGACTCAATTATCTGCTTATTTCAGAATCAAATAATCACATTTTGTACCTAGTTCACATATGTCGACTATGTGCGTATTTGTATATGTGCGTATTAAAATGTCACACAAGTGTAGCCAGCTTTTCGCCGACGATGACATTGGTAGCTTGCTTCTCATATTATTAGACTAGTTATTCACATTTCGAGAAAAAGAAATAAAATATTTAAAGATTTCCAAATTCCACCGTTTAGGCGTTCAGTCAATGCCCCGGAATGGAAAATGATTTATCCTGACCAATGTGTACATGTATACAGCATATGATCATAAGCATTCTAAGCTTCAACTTATGTTCGACATTGCTTCACCTCAAAGTTAGCCATTTGGGACAGCACTGGACGCCATTTTGTCGCAAACTTAAATAGACTGCATATCACGTATATGTGCATGAAAACGAGATTGTACAAGCTAGCAAGGAATGTGATCGTCGGCGAAAAGCTGCATGGAGACTCTTGTGACCGTTTTCAAAGGCTGACTATTAGAATGTGATCGATGCACCGTGACAATGACCACATCAGCCTTACTTCAACGCAGTACAGTACACAGGTGATAGATAATCTGTATTATTATTTTTGACAAATCATCGACACGAAACGTCTTTATAATATGATCTATAGCTTTGGAGACATTCCACCAAAATATTGTATAAAAATAATCGGTTGGCCACATCATAAGATAGAAGTTGTTAAAAGAACTTGTGTTTGATTCCATAAACCAATACTGTCAATGTTTTCTGTCCGTTATATGTTAGTATGTGGGAGATACACATAAAGTATGTTAAAATAAAACAAAATATACTTTCTATGGCAGGTGGTGAACCACCCTGATTCACCGAACGCGCCTACCCACGTGGATTCTGAACATACCGCTGTTCGATGGAGTACATATAGCTGCATTCAGTTGTAACTTTGAGTGTGTGTTCTTGTCATGGACATATGTCCTTCACATGGACGCTATAATTCTTTGATGCTGCTAGGCACTGTACAGAACAAAATCAACGGCATTGATTGACAAGTCTGTTTACTTGAAGCAAAGGTGTTTGCAAATATCCGGTCTAGAATATTGACCGCGTGCGAACCCGGGGCTATCGGAATTTCTGTAATCAACTTTTCTGTATAGATACGAGATTTGTGACTGAAACGGTCACACACGCACAGGATAACAGGTTAAGTAAAGCCAGCGGCGATAATGCAAATTCACGTATATTCGTTCAAGACTGACAAGACGTTCCTACATGTATACGTGGTATCTAAAACAAATAGGAAAAACGGTTAATAAGTAACTAAGCGCTGCAATTCTCTGTAATAATCCCCAATGGGATTCATTTCTGGAGAATATAGTAGATGTTTCATCTGCTTCACAATTTACTAACTTGGCCCAATGCAGAGCGATCTATTTCACAAATTTAAGCAAAGATTGAGACTCTGGTTCATTTTACCATTGTATGAGTGAACATATAACACACCCAGTTACGACTTTGAGATCAGGTAAGAGAGCCACATGCTACATGTAAATTTTTATATCAACTCCATATTGCACAGGATTACAAAGGTTGGCGGTTAACACTTTAACATTAAACATATCTTATTCGTATATAAATATGCACGTGGCCTGTGTCACGTGGCCTGGATCTGCATATAAACTACACACTTATGATGATTATGCCGGACACAGTGTGACTTACATGTATGCGGCTACTGAATCTGTATTTGGGCGAATCTGCAGACATGTCAGACCTGTCATATCAAGGTCTTCCATTCATTGCGTTGGATAATTTCCGACATCGAGATGGTGGTCGGCCGAACGTTATAGCACCTAATTGTGGGCAATGGATCAATAATATATTTGGTCGGAAGGGTTGTTTTATATGATAACGGATCGCAACTAATCACAGGCCTATCCATCTCATCAATGGAGAAATTAATCGCATTTTTGTCTCGGGTCCGCGTGAATCATATGAGCTGACAGAACCATTGATTGCCCTCGAGAACAAAAGAGGCGAGCAAAGATCCTTAATTTCCTTCGAATCTATACGTACCATCAAGATTGATGGACTCGGGAGCTTAGGTCAGTTACGTGGTCAGCATAGATAACGCCTGTCCGCAGCATCGAACGCATATGTCGGGGGCAGGGTTGATTATTTGTCAGAAACCCGGCGGTGTAATGTGCATCACATATATGGTAGAAGATCTGTAATAAGTCTGTCGGTTATATATGATGAAGACATGCATGGTAGAACGACAGGAGACCGACCCGAATAGCAATACGATGTAGAATGTTCGCAGATGGAAATAACAAGCATATTGTGCACTGTGTGTCGGGGAATATAGTTTTTATATATAGGGTTTCACTGAATATTTAATGAGGGAGTTTGCTAATATATACACTTCAGGATTGGTCATGCAGTTATGACCATACGTGGGAAGCTTCATTGTGTAATAGGTACTGGTCGTGATCGGTTCATGTGAGAGATAGAGAATACCTATATTTTTTGTTTGAATACCGAAATATCTAATGAGTGTCTGGAAAGAAATATCGGATTTTGACGAGCGGCTGCGGGTATTCAAACAAAAAAAGTAGGTATTCTGTTTACTATATTCGCCTTATTAGTGCTCAAAGTTGCTAAATTAACTCTTACTTAATAAAAGTATTAACTCTACTTAATTAAAGAGCGCGTGTAAGTGTATTGGAGTCGGTATGTATAATGGCCCTATTGATTCGCGCTCGCGTAAACGCCAGCAAGCTACAGTGAAATAATGAAAGCTACAGTGAACTAAAGAAATAGTATTTCACAGTGGCTTCAAAGTGAAACGTACGACGATCTACTTTTCGGTAGTTTTCTGCTATTTTATAGGCAAGCATATAATAAAACCGATTCTATGATATTCGGATCTGCGCCTGGTGAACTATAAATCATATAAGTATTGATATTATATTTGTATATGGTCTTCGACTCAAGTGGTGATGGCCATGTGATGTTATGATTACGCAGGGGCAAGGAAGCGGAAGCTAGAACACCATTCACTACCATTTTCATGCAAATGGGGCTGTGGAAGCGAATAGGCAGACACAGTGTGTAAAGAATGTGCGATAAGCAAAACACTTAGGACATGGAGACCGCACTAAGCCCACTGCCGATTACCAGGATTCATGGTGGGTTTTTTTTGCGCGGTTATCCACGGTGTACTTGCGTGGAACCGATTATCATGAATCGACAGCTATAATGGATAATGATCAGGGCTTACATCTACCATAGATAACATTTATTCGGTAACAATTTTGCTATTTGGAGACCTTGACCAAGAGCATAATGAAAACGAGTTCATTTTCAAAGCTGTTCAAGACTTTTTAAGAGACACCACTCTTTAAGAGATACAAACATTAAACATACCTGATATTGGAAAGAGATATGTCTGAATGATTTAGACTCTTCCAAAACCTGCATGTCAATAATTGAAACAAGCTCGGAGAGAGAGAGAGAGAGAGAGGGGGAGAGAGAGAGTGTGTGTGTGAGAGAGAGAACGAGATTTATATGGGAAAATAAAAACTGATAACATGGACTTGGATTAAAGAGGGGACTGTCGTTGTATACATTCTTATATATGTATATATATATGCACTGTTACCATGTTGCTATTGTAGCGTTGTATTTAGTGTTGTTGTCTTCGGGAGAGGAGGTCCATCTAAATGGCTAGCACTTGTCCCAAAGATCACCGCGAGCCTCAGAGGTTCACCACAAAACATCGACTACACATGCACAAAGGTGTCTTGCATGACTTGTTCACACTTTTAATCTGTGAAAATGGTAGACCTATTTAATGGGAATTCCGTTGCATATATAGAAGGTTCGCGGCGAGTACAGCTACTCCATGGTGTGTCGCCATGATTTATTGGTCGTATGTATTGAGGTGTCGATAAACCGGCCATCACCATGTTGATTGCATCAATACATAGCAGCTCGCTATAATCCTCACCACTCAAACTTTCGGGTTTGAGTGCTTTGCTTATCGCACACCCTTTACAAGCTGTACGTTTAGTACAATATCCAGCTAAACGGAAAAAGGAGTATAAGATGTTGGAGTATGCCAATTTCAATAGAGCATTTAGAATCATGTTTTTATGGCTACACCGAAGAACCATTATACATGTACATACATTATACAAATCGACTGTTGGTGTACCAGGTTGATAGAATCCATATGTAATGGGCCCATATTATACGAAACTCTCGATACATGTATAACACATTTGAAGAGTATATTTTGTTGTGTTTCTAATGAATTCCCAGTTTAAGGTTAAATTCGCAATTACATGTCCGTGTGCATATAAGGTAGTCTCAACATACCATGTATCTACTCACACGGAACCTATCGATAATGGAAAATCACCACCGGCGCCAAAAAGGCGTGTGTGTGGTTTTGGCTTGGACCACACCCACTGTGTTGTATTAATGTGTAACACGCCATAATTTATATGTAATTAATAAAAAAGTATATATATAAAGTATACACACACGTGGGTTCATGTCGCTCAGGGCTAATAACGTTATAATTGTGAGCCACAACCCTACAATGTTGAAATAACTTGTGCCCCGATCCCTTTTGGATATTTCTTTACGAATAAAATATGTTTAAAGTAAAACAAATAGTAACTCTACAATGAGACGTCAGTTTGTTACCCCAGATGACACTCTACCTATTGCGATCGAACCAGAGACATAACAATTGTACATATCTGCTTGCAGTATAGTTTGTGAGCATAATTATAATCCCCACGAGACATGATATTTGTACAGTTACGCGATGCCTCGTCGGCCAATTCTTTATAACAAAAGAAAGAGTTCACAACACGTTGCGTTATATGATTAGCGCGGTGCAATAGTGCAAGGTAAACATTTGCCAAAATCGGCAATTTCCCTGGAGCATCGTACATAATTATATATTCACCTAAATGTCATAAATCGACTTATTCATACATTGCCACCAGGTATTTACACGACAGCTTCATGTTGGTTAATAGCTAGTCAATATCGTGTTGTAAAACTGCTATTCAAATTGTGGCTCTATACAACTTGACATGCATTATATCTTGCATATAGTGCTACAGTAATGGTTTATTTGCCATAATGGTCATGTGAAACAGGACACTCATTAGACACAGGATTACGTTAAAATCAGCTGATGGTGCAAATTGGTGGACCCGGAACAAATGTGGCTTAAACAATATTTATTTCGTCCCAAATAAAATATATAATTAATGAGCATGACACATGTATATATGTAGAGAGACTTGGAATGAGAAGAGGATTTGACAAGCATTAGATACTTATATAGAGTCATCTCCTAGAACAAATGTCTATCTGGTAATGGAAATGTCAACCACATTTATATGCACATGAGTTTCAGCTACAAGCCAGCACTACGCCGACCCAATCAGGCGTTTGGTTATGTTGGCTCGTACAAATACATTTACAAAGTTGTATATAAAGTGTTTCGAGTCTGAGAGGATAGAAAACAGCATTACATATACACTATAACGACATATGCGACAAAGTAGGATCATGGTGCAATACGCTAGACCCGGAACATAAAATTATGTCTTCTATCTTGAAATTGAAATGTCAGCTACATGCAGACGCGTGATGTTCTTCTATTAGCATGCCCTATAGGTCTAGGTCATCTATCATTATACTATGCTAACTTTAGACAATTCGCGGCCTGGGATAGGATCGAAAGGGGCGCTAACGAGCCATAGCCCGGAAACCGCGTCTGCGGGATTTGATCACCATTTCCGGATTGCAATATCGTAGAGCAAACGGTCGGATTCTGAAGCATCGCTGCTTTGTCCCGCGCGTTGTTGAAAAACATTCAATCGATGCCGTTAGGTGACGGAATCAGTTAGCTATCATTAGACGAAGCCCATCTCGTTTCGTAACGACATAGAAACCAAGCCACGGTTAATACAGCGTGATGGAGCCGAAGTCTTTCCTTTCGTCGATAGCACGGAAACGCATTTGCGCAACTCGGTGTCATAAAAGCGCTTTTCATATGCTCATCAAAAGAGCCATGAGGTGCGCTGATGCGAACATGATTGGCATTTAGTGCGACTCTAAAGTCGCTCTCGTCGGATTCAATCCGATTTTGTCGCTATCCCAGGCAACAAATACGGTGGTCATAAACGATATGTTGTCCATCACAGATCCATATTCGGGTTCAGTAATACAAGAAATGATGAACGTCGGTGAGTTTGTTGACTTTTACGGTACAATTAAGATGGGTCTTGGGCGATAAACTTGTCGGTTTCCGCAGTCTGGTCGGGGGAGTATGCGTGGTTGCACTACAGTACATCGGTTGGGTATACCATTGTGTTAAGAGTTATGTATAGTTCGTATATTATGTATAAATAGATGCTAAATTTCATGTTCGGATATATTTGCATTACTTTCAAAACAATAATATGCCATAACATCGGGCAGACTTTAAAGGTTTGGCAACATAGATGACCATCGCTGTTTAACTGTTTCGACTGAACACGCTATATAATTATAAGTTATACGACACTGTACCTTGGTGTATTGCTTACTGGCATAACAAGGAAGAGTTGGGTATTGCGACTATAATTCAATTGTAAGATCTCAATATATATGTCAATGCACATGTATATAACTGAGTCATTTGTATTGCCAATATAAAACGTGGTATCAACAATCGAACATGTAAATAAAGCTATCTGAAGGCATGCGAAACATGTTTCTGCCAAGATAGATTTTGGTCCTGTCGCATTCTCATTCAAGTACTAGCTCACTGCTGTTGCACTATAGACGTTTACTGAAATACACGTACAGAGCTTCAGCATTGGAACCTTAATATATGTGTATCATTTAGTCGTGATTACATCACACCCGTATGAACGCACCCATACACCGGTTCGTTTGTATATATATCGGCAACATATACGATGGATAAAGATCCCAGAGCTATAATAATCTATTTGTGGTCTGCATTAATTCTTCCTAATTCTATTTCCGAATCATATCAACGTGGGAGGTCGCGTATGATATGCATATGCTAGATGTGACAGAGATAACATACAATGTACTACAGTAGAGTGAACATTCGTCGATACGTCTTCTAACGAGCAAATAACCAGTATGCATATAACCAATGTATTAAAACGATTATGCGCCCGCTATGCAGGGTACCATTCTCTGGCTAAATATGCATGCATGAAGTAATTGGCACGCATGCCAGCTCCGGTGATATCGCCGCATCATCAATATTAGATCTGTTTCGCAAAATTACAATTAATATTTAGAACTGTGATAGCTTTCCGAGGCGTAACATCTATGAAACATCCAAATATATTCCTGATATATTGTGGTCTCGGTCATCTTCGAGGTACCTACATGAATTACTTCATACGAAATGCACACGATACGTTCCTTTCTTAACATACTACATGTACCACCGAAATTACAATATGCCTCTCCGTGATGGCCCTATAATCATCCGATTTATGCCAAATCCATCTTCTCATTGAAATATATATATGTAAATATTAGCCAGAGTATACTCGTGAGAACCCATGTCTAACCGTTAACTGAAATTGTAGTTTTGCAAAAAAACATTCTATTATCATATTGTATGATGTGTGCCTATACGAATTAATTGTAGTCAAATTCCCACAATGTCAAAATTTGATTGACCTTGTTAATCATTTCGGCGAATGGGTTGTGGTGCATGTGGTAGACTTCCAATGGGGAACTGCTGACAAAGTCCATGTGCACCATGCAGCCTTTGTCACGTGAGCAGGAACAAATATGTTATTCCGTATGTGATTCGACAATTGACAATTGTCCGAATGCAACTTTCATATACATGTATTTATGTACACGAATCTACCATTATGTCACTCCTGTCATGGAATATGCCTGGTTGGGCACACTCTCGTATAGGCATCCATCTCCAACGATCACCCGAACAAAATGCCAGTGTGTGAACACAGCCTCAGCCTATGAATAGTACAATGGGGTCAGCGACTACCATGATCAGATGATACATTATATATACTCATGTCGGTTTTCAACATCGCGTTGATATGCAGTTCTAATGTGAGCTCTATACCCCACAACATCGCTATTGTATGGGTCTAAATGTGGTTTAAGTGGGCATACATGTACACTCTCCAAGCCTAATTTTTCTTTTAAATTAAACCTGGATATTGAACGCTGTTGTTGTCCCTTGTGATAACAATAGGTGGATATAACTATTTTATAGACAACAGTTTATATGCGGATTCATATCCTGGAATGCGGCTTCTTGAGGTATCAAAATTGTCACCTGAAACATAAAAGTGGGATTCTTTCCTTGCACATATTGGGCTCACTGCTACAGCGCATGTGGTGGTAAATACATTTCTATCAATTTCTTCAATCTTCTTAGAGTAGATGACTCGTTGGTGTCTGTATATAGTTCGACCTAGGAACTAAAGCAAAACGGTATAGTAATATACATTATAAGAATGCGCGATCCTTTAAACTGCAGTCATTAATATAACTGCGATAGCGACACATTTAATAAAAAGACAGGACTGGTGACGGAGAGACAGTATCCCAAATAGGATCCATTTTTACTAGCAAACAATCATGAAAGTATTTGTCTCATCGACATAGCCGTTGAAAGTTAACTACTCCCCAAATGTCATCGTCTGATCTTTTGTATGTAATTTCCATTGATTTATATTTCTGAATGTCCATTTATGTATCTTGGATCAGAGAATACAGCTTATCATGCTGACCTACAAGATTGCCCAATGAGAATGGAAACCTACTAACAGGATATACGGGGTATATTAGGTTCTCCTTGAATGACACCGACCATATAAATAGCCCGGGGGTACATGTATATGGATTCATATTTGGTCGATAGACGCCATCTTGTTTGTGTTTGCCTGGAACGCTGCCATGGATATTTACGGTGCATTTTTGGCGTCAAGAAAATGGACATGCATCTGATATTTCTTGAGTATTTTAAATAAACTATAAAACTCAATTTGTTATCATACGTTTAGTGATGAGCCATTGGCGGAGTCCGTTGACGTTCCACGTCCATGGAGCGTGACTGTAACGTTACATATGTCAATAGCGATATAGACATTACATTTAGCTTAATATAATGTAATGAACTCCATACCGGTAATTCAAATTCTCACACGGAAAGCATGGTAAAAGCATTACATGACGCTTAGTTTCAGGCTACGGTATCATGTGAGGCTCAGCGAAATTTATATTAATCTCACTTCGCCTCACATGACAACGTATCAGGCAACGAATCATCTTATAACTTATAATAATGTAACCACAAAAGAACATGACTGAATAAGACCCTAGACTGATTCCAGATAGGACGAATTGGGATTCATGTAATATGTGCGTTATTTCTATATCAGCGTGTTATGGTGGTCTATTGTAAATGTTCGTTCATCTTCGACGGAACGAGAAAGCTATCACGGTCGCTTTTTGTCCTCTCCCGAGATAATTTCGAAAACATCGCGAGTCCAACGGAACGTGAAATGAGATCGATCAACGCTCTATAGACGAGAAACTTCGCCACAAAACTTAATCGAACACACACACCACAATCCTTATCCATGCCGCCTATTGTGATGAGTTTGGTTGACCAAGCGACCCTTTTTTATGGCGTCGTAAATTTGAAACAATTAACGCCGTAGCTTTTTGATTATATTTCATCGTACTATATCAATTTCGAACTTCTGTTTTTTTGTATGGGTTATTGTGGCCCGTGAAAGCCGTTGGTATTCTGATTTTATTGTACACAGTTACAAATCATCCTGTCATATGAAGTGTGTTTTTGACACAATGCAGTTTTGGATTGGTTGGAATCGATCCCCGGTCAGTTACGGATAGCGCTCCCGCAGTCCCGGTGTCGCCAACACCACACAACAACCGAAGCATATTGTAAAGTCCAGACATGTATACATAACAAAACAATACGCGGCATGTATCGGAGACAATTACATATAACATGCAGCTGTGCCAAAAAATACCATATTCCTGTCATAAAGTTTGTTTAAAGTTCAAACGTGTTGCGATTTGAAAAACGTCACGTCACGTCAGATGACACGACAGAAACAAATCGAAAGTGGTTCAAACGCAAAACAGATCGGAATGAGGGAACTATTGGTTGGGGCTAGGGTCAATGGCTATCTCAGGGAATGAGACTGAGGGAAAATACAGTTATATTATTGCAATGCCATTTGAATCTAAAGATGAGCGACTCACATGGGCGAGATAGATGTAAGACTGACCATTAGTTGATTGGATATATATTTATGAATTTCTTAATACATGTAGAAAATAACACGTATCGATTCTGTATATTGACTGCCTATGTTTTTGCATGAGTATAATATCGCCCATAGTTTATGTTTGCATCATACCATCATCATTACAGTAACCAAGTTTTGCAAGCGGGATCTTTTTGGCAAGCATGGTTCAAATTGGCAATTGGTACCCAGAGAGAGCGAGAGAGAGAGAGAAAGAGAGAGAGAGAGAGAGAGTGAGTGAGTGAGATGGAGATATCATGACGACAGTTGAAGTGTGATACACACTTTAGTTTAAGAAATTATATTTATTAAATACCGTCCGTCCAATTGCAACCAAATTAACCAAAAATGCATAAGCTAATTTCCCACAGACCGGTGAAAATTGTATATCCAATCTGCATCATTCATAGCACAAAGCAATTAGATTGATGCAACGAAATAAACTTATAACATTCAATTAAAATTGCTATTTCATATGTACCTCTAACTGAAGGAGAGTGAGAGATAGCATGACGACAGTTCAGGCGTGAATTGTACACGTAAGACACCAACGCTTGTTATTAGAGTTGATCGCTTGACTATAAGTTACAGAATGTACACATGCTAAGTGCTACTACATATAATGTTATCATATTATATGCAACGTCATATAGCATGACCTGTCTTTGACAACAACGCCTTCTAGGGTACGCATCACCTGAAAGCAATTGAGGCGTACGTGCCATTTCCAAATTTAGAGATTCGTCATCAAGTTCTTATTAAGGCAAAGAACAATCGGGCGAGATATATGATTGCTCAGCGGAGAACGATGTTTTAACAGTCCACAGCTTTCACTGCTGAAACCTTAATTGTGTGGATTTAAAGAGAAATGAGAGTGATCCACACGGAGCTTTAGCGACCCATCACGCGAAGATGCAAATGCAGCTGATCGATATCATCAGATGCGATGCTGCACAAGTGTATATTGTGTATAACTGCACTGGACCTTCATGTACGTACTACCATACATGCATAATGTTCACCTTAGAATTGCACAGAGGTTGACTGACTTAAAGAAAGAACTGCAAGTAACAAAGTTACATTAAGGGATCGGGCATGGCATATTCCAATTAACATAATTATGTCAGTGTGTACATAAATGTATGAACATATACGCCATCCCTCCTCGGTCCCCATATGCTTTTGCAGCACATTTCAAGCCTTTGATACCGGAATATTTTCTGGTAATTTGATGTTTAACCCTTTCTTTATATACCATTGACGAGTAGTTCCCTTAATAAATGTTTAGATTGTTGAAATTAATTAACTAAAATCAATCCTGCACTTGTATTATATGTTTCGTCTGTGTCTGTCGTCTGCTTACATTTCTAGAACACCCATCCATAATTATGAATAATAAACTATTACAACGTATCATGTCATATATATACGTGAAAGTAAGAATCCATTTAGAAAAGAAATGATTAAACGCCCGATTTACCCCCGCCATTACAGATGCTCATCAGATTGGGCACATTACCAGATAAGCTACCTCTTCTCAAGCTCCATTGCTGAGCTGGTCAATCTAATATAGGAATGAGACAAACCAAATAATGTTATGGTATAAAGTTGGATGGACATCTTGGAAACCTGACACAACTGCTTCTTTTGAATAACAATATGGAACCATACTAAGTATTTCATTAATTTTTCTCAAGGTTTGTGGAAACTGATTTGGCGGTTTCGAACATATGACATGTACACTTCAGTTTAATGCAACAACATGAAATACAATAGATGTATATGAGAGAACTTAACTCAGTCTCGTCACATGTGTCTGAGGATACCATGCACATCCGATTTGACGTCATAATACTACTATTGCGTGCGCGTGCTTTATATACCTGAGACTAATGAGATGTAACACACTGGATATTTTGCAACGTATATCCTAGTGCTAATATGTTCATATTGCCCTAATATTCTCACAGGTTCACATTGTACTCACCTGGTTCTGAAATAAACCCATTCCGTTGGATGGCGTGGGCTACAGTGAAATAAACAAGGGCGGATCCAATGGGGGGCACCCGGCACGCGCATCCTATTTTGGCCAGCGCAAGGATTTTTTGGGACGTGTTCTGACATCATTTGTCTCTGGGCGCCCGAGGATTCTGCACTGAATATTGCTAACATGCATGTAAATACAGCAGTTTACATGTTTTACATTTATAATACTCAGACGTATACATGTTTAACTGTGTGTAGAAATTACTTCAATTTGGTATTCCATGTAATATGTATAGCCATGCATGCAATGGCGGATCCAACATCCCGATACGTGGGCGCCCCGGCCTATTTTTTGGCCATGCAGAGCAAACAATTTCTGCGACATTTTGTGTCGGAGTGTCGGAAAATATCTCGTTTTGGGCGCCCGAAGTTTCAACACAGAACATTTCTATAACAAATAAATATAGCAATTCTAACTGTGATGTAAACATTTAGACAATTCCATCTATATGTATAGAGCAAATGATGATAAACATGAGTCGACTAACTCTGAGTTATACAACGTAGTCCAGTAATTCGAAAGTAGGGAGGTTTGTCTCAGACTATATATCGAACAATCAGATCATAGAACGCACTGGTGGCAGTATCATCGTAACAACATTTATATACAGGCATATACGCCGTATACTACTATGGTATACATGTATACATAGTATATTTTCAAATTAGTATAGAAATACAATGCTTGTTCGTTTCAAATGGTATAAATATGCATGACATTTAGAATTATAGTTGTGTTGTTTCACCCTAACTGGAACAAATATGTGATAGTAAGACATTTCTAGGTACCGACAAATACGAATTTGTCATTGCTTAATGAAAAAAAACATCATGAGTCCTTCATAACTCTTGTTTTCATGTGTCTGTATCGTCATTATTCAGTTGATTGATAAAACATATTTATTCATAACCGAAACATTTACAAAACAGATATTAATTAATTTACATACAATATTTTTAATTAACATTATGTAGATGTAGAGGGAATTGGAATACTAGTTAATCAGTCCGGTTTCAGATATTTGTGGTGTAAAACGTTATACTAATAAAACGAATACATGGTCGCAGTATTTGACTTGTTTTGATGACCTATTTTGCTGGTGCAGCTTGAAGCTGGTGGCTTTCAAGAGTAAAGCTAAAAATCAGCTTGAGCAATGGAGGAAATTACGTGGTTGTACAGATGCATTGTATTGCCAGCACAAACACCACTATACTAGTACTAGAAGCCAGGATTTTGCGACTATTCACTCTGAATTAAAACAATATTCTCCCTTGCACCGGCCCAAGCCATAGGCGACCCGATGGTTGCATAGGCATGCCCGGCGAGCCAAAATCATCATGTCGCCCAGATAATTCACTATCAGTTGAAGCTTTGTTCTTCCCTCCATAGTACACCGTAATTATAATGCCCACACCTGTGATATACCCCGCCCTCTCCTCGGCAACTCTGGTGATAACAGCTGTACATGGATCCGCCTGAATGTAATTGTCACTCGCTACATAAACTGGGCCCAGAACACAGGAAAAGGCGTAGTTTTGAATATAGTATACACACAATTTTCACGAGGGAGGTCTACGAGAAGAGGTACTCCCTTTCGCGCCGCACCCACTCACCACGAAGCGGCTTGGATGATGCTATGCATCATATATACATTTCCACATAGCGCCCCCCCCCCCACTTTCAAAATTTCAGATCCGCCACTGATAAAGAGCGTACAAAAGTCGTGAATATGTTTATGCGTGTTATTTTCCAGCCTGATCGAGTGAAAATAAACACAATGCGGTCTTATTTCATATTCAAAGTTGAAATCGACCCATATATGGCTATTTTAATAACAAATGTTTAGGCCCATAGCCAAATAATGCCAATATCACCTTATTTCGCGCATGTAAAAATATGCCTATATTGGGCTTATCTTCACGAGAACAAG
Organism: Siphonodentalium dalli; assembly: GCA_032622095.1. NCBI lineage: Eukaryota > Metazoa > Mollusca > Scaphopoda > Gadilida > Siphonodentaliidae > Siphonodentalium > Siphonodentalium dalli. The sequence goes on along the minus strand of CP136061.1, from coordinate 125,170,902 downwards.
TTATATTTTGATGATCATATATATCAACTTTTAAGTTTTACACAGATTTGATATTTTGTTGTCCCCAAAAACGTTAAGTGATCACAAATGACACAACAATCATTTATGATTCGAATGCCCAAATAGAAGTATAGATATTTAAAAAGGTTCTCAAACTGAAGTTTATCTACTTATTCTCATTGTCTACTGTGTATATAGTGAGGTGTCTTTCCGGCGCCTGTGTTTTATATAACGTTTATTGCAAGTTATATTCATCGCGATATCTGCCGGGTGAATGGACACTGACTTAGGCCATTTTGTTTATATACAAGTGGAGTTTAGTAAATCAGTAAAATACACTGAGATGAGTTTACAAAGTACGAGCATACTCGCGTTGAATGATCTTACATGTACATGTACTTATATTCATTTACTACTTTTTTATGATAATCCCATTCCATTAACATATGTTTTTAACATTTTTAAAAAGTGTAGTAACTCCTGGCGCTGTATATATATACTTGTTATCAGTAAGTAGAATTTTAATTTACAGGTCAAATCAGACGGACTCTATAATTATATCATGTCATCGTCAAACTACCGTTGTGATGAGCGTTTATAGTTTTTTAATAGTGGTTAATACATATTGTTCTTATGTCTGTTCTTCTTGTAATTAACTGTACCATGAACCGCGTTCGATGAGCGTTTTAATGGAGGTACCATTCAAATTAATGATTAATAGTGCATAGCTAATATGTGAAGGTTTTGGGGAAAATACATACAAGTCTAACAAGGTTGTTAAAAGGCCAATTTTCCAGATGTAAATACATTTCAAATAATCTGTTTCTCATGTTGCGCTTCATGGAAGTTAGCTGTGTCATTGCCAAATTATCATACAATTATAAAGGTGTGTGTGGAGGTATAATGAAAATTGTATGAAACTTTCATAAAAGGCCATTGAAAACATGCACATGTGCAGTTTTCAACATTTGTTGTAAATAAAGTGGTGGGTATACAATCTGATTTGGAATGTCGAATCAAGTCTTACCTCTTACGTGTTTTGATGCCTCTAACAATAATTCCTCTTTATTATATTTGGTCGTCTGGTCGAAGTTTTTAAAATATGGTTTCCTCCCAAAAGTCTTTTTGTGAGCCATGAAAATAGCCTCCATCGTGAAATAACAGTTCGATTTTCCAACATTGGTGTTAATGATATTTTCATGGTACACCAAACCTATGGCTTTAAAATTGAACTTTTTACACGCGGTGACGAAAAATTCTCCAGCTTTAGCGTATGATCCACCAATTCGTGTCAGTAGACCGTATTGTCTCCTGTCTTCGAACGCGTTCACTAGGGCAGCGGCGCTTATGACAGGGATGCCCCAATAGGAACTAAACCTTGCCACGGGTGCCACAGCGTAATCACAAGCGGGACCAACAAACACGTTCGCAGTTTTATTCACGTACATGTCCATAGCTTGCAGCGGTCCCATCGTTTCCGAGCACTGAGAATCTTGACTGTTTAGAACTAGCCTATGCCCGGGAAGAATTGTTTTGTTCTTATGAATGTTTTCGAGAGCATATTCGATTGCTGGTAATACTTTCGACGTTGACCACGGATATTTTGTGTCAAAGGGAAGAAGAACGCCAACTTTGATTTCCACACCATAGCACAATCGCGCGAACTGAAGCAAAATCCAGACAAATACATTCCTCATTTTGAAATAACGAAACAGGGACACACCATGGTTATTCCACGATAACACAACAAAATTATTAAAGTGGTGATTCCTATAAAGCGAAATTCATCTGTCGCTTTAAGATTAATTAATTGCCGAAACTATTAAAATAAATTCAAGAAACAGTTGACTTTAAAGTTATGCTCATGATATGGTGTTGAATTATGTAAGCATCCCAATAGGGAAATCCTAGTGTCAACTCAAGAATTAAACTGGCTTAACGGTGATCAGCCGATCGGTTATGTATCTTTCACGCGCGAGTTCCACATCCGCATCACAAGATAATCAATCAGCGCTAACGAAGACTATCACCTCCTTCCAACCGACACGTAAGAACCTAATCACACGAGAAAAGAGAACGCAGGTGGATCACTCAGAGGCGCAACGTCGATACTCACAGAATAAAAGGCGACCACCGTCGTATTCTCTAAACAAAATGTTGAGTTTGTTTCCAATGATGTGACAAGGGGTCTTGCAAATTGGAATATTGGCGAAGCGAAAAGCTTTTCGTCACAGTGTGGTCTACGTGCCTGTTTGCTGGTATTGAATATAGGGATCCAATCGGACCAATACATTTTGGTTCCGCGCTCTGTGATTCGATATCCAATATTGGACAACCAATTGTGTCCGCGGTACTTATATCGCGCATGCGAGCTTAATGACGCGAATACCCTGTCTATCTGTTTGTCAATAAGCATTCTACACGTGGAACATTTCCGGATTATTATATATTTTTTTTAGCTAAGAGTGAGATAGAGTGTTTAGTAGGAATGTCCTAAACAAACTTTCAGTTTATGATGTGAATAGAACATAAAACAATTACAACCAACGTCGTTCAAAAAACAAAGACATGCCAAGACACATACATGCATCGCCATTAAAATATCCTACGGTGAACATAATCTTCAAACATATTTTCAGATTAGCCACTGAGGGATAAGAAAACCATAAACCCTCTTCATTAGCCGTCTTTTGAATTTCTGTGCGCCTTATAAAAACTTGAAACAGGATAAATGCCGCATCTATTCATATCGGACCAACATCGGACCAACAAAACCTGAATGGATTCATTGGTTCCGTCTTATTTACTGTACGTACAATAAATAGTTTCAGTGTGTCAAATCGATGGCAGTTCTTTAACTCAAAAAGAAAACTCGACAACCACGTTTTTACTCAAATTGTTTCATGGCGACGGATATTGAAGGATATTGACCATGTTTCTTTGAGTCAGTCGTGGAAGGAACCATAGCTAACAGTATATACAACCGGGCTGGAGTTTTAGTTTTAGTGTGATCACGTGTTTGAATTTCAAACTGTACCCACCCATTAAATAATAATATTCTTAACACTGGAAGACTCATTGAGTTGGGAATTTTACAATCTCATCGCCGTTTCCGTCTAAAGTTCGCCTCAAAACAGGAGAGAATTCGAAGTTTGGTCTAAAACGGGAAATATGGACAATATAAATTGTTTGAAAGATTCAACTCTCAGAACAATATCAATATATATCGTCGGTCTGAAACTTCCAACTGTTACTTCAGACACGCACTTTTCAGATTGAGTAAAGTTCAACCAACATTGGAAGACTGCGGCACACCAAAACCCCATGTAGCCACGTCCCTGTGGTGAATAACTAATTATCAGACCACCCGCAGATGCTTGATTGCAGTAGTTTATCGACAGTGATTGCGCGCCCAATATCATCAAAAATGAAGTTGACGCGTTGAATAGCTAACAAGTGACGATGCAACAAAACGTTTTTCCGTCAAACAAATTTGAAAGCAATCAAGTTCCTGTTCTGTATACATCTATCGACAGTCAATTCAGATGGAAAGTCTTGACACGGTGACTGTGTTGAACCGTATTGTAGATTGCATTGTTGGAATTTGAATCGATTCTGGGGTGATAAATATCCAGTGTCATTGTTAAACAATAGCGGTGTTGATATGAAGGAAAATACACGCGCCCATAGATATACAACAGATATCGAGCACACCATTAGAGATGGAAGCATGACCATGCGTGTTCGTAAACCATTTGAACGTTACCTGCATGTTTAGAGAATTGTTGTATTGCTTCAAAGCGGACTGGTTGTGGTACTGTTAAGATTTTCTACTCCGACATATCCCTAAGTAAATACGCACATAATCGACCTATTATGTGAAATAGGTACATAATGTGATTATTTGATTCTGAAATAAGCAGATATTGGACTCGTACCGCTATTCCGTTTTATGACACGGGCCACCATGAAAACACACGATAAAGAGCGTACACCTTAAAGTCGTGAGTTGGCATATTTGTGTAATTATCCGCACATAATCTGCTTAGAATCGCCTCATTGTGAGTCGATAATGTATCAAAAACGTTCTCATTTTCAGCACATTTATCGACACAAAATGAGGCGATTCTAAGCAGATTATCTACCTAATACAAATTAAATTATAAATAGATAATGTGCGTATTTTTCGGGACAACAGGCTGTATATTATCTTTTTGTCTGACTGTCATTTGCTAATTTAACCCAAACACCCCTCCAAAATGAACAGTAGACCCTTCCACTGTATACTGTTATAACCGAGTAGGCAATATACATGTAAGTGTTGAAGAATTCATATTTGTTGGTGGGAAATGTTCAGATAATCAGTTCAACAAACGACCTATGGTCATTTGTTGAACTTATGATCTGTACATTGTATATATCCTAAGGGAACTACTCACCAATGAGTATATAGTATACAAAGGGTTAAAGTCCGTCAAATTATGTCCGTCAACAGATAGTTCGTATACTAGTGTATGGCGAAATTAATGTAGCTAATTTCGATATGTGGTTTGTACAGTAATGCCCTAATTAAACGACTCCATAACCACAGCAGAATTATGGGTAATGTTTCAGGATTTAGTCGGAAATATGGCTTGTTGCCATTCATTGGAAAGCTATCATTGAGAGCTTTTCGATGAATGGCAACAAGCCATATTTCCAACTAAATCCTGAAAAATTACCCATAATTTAGCTGTGGTTATGGAGTCCATTAATTAGGGCATTGCTGTATATGGGAGTTATTACAACAGCACACCCATTCTATTTTAGCGTTACTTTTCGCCCTTTTCTTATTCGTCATGTTCTTAAGAGGCTGTATGTGAAGGCACACGTTAAGATAACACCATGTATTAAAATATGATGAATATAATGCACCGTTAATATTTCCTACGAAGAATATTCACACCATTCGTACTTCTTTCAAAACTCCACCATGCCCCGTGTATATAGCAAACTCTAATATATATGTAATAATTCTGCTGAAATTAACCATATCCTCTGTCATGTCTTACTGTAGCTGACGAGCAGGCCTGATTAAGTTTGAGTTTAATTTAACTGATGTATCGATGTTAGGTGTTCATTGCATGATCCTTAAAACGTATAGCGTCGTACAAACACCCGGCCTCACTACCTATCCGGCGATCAAAAGGGGTTGCATGATATTGTAATATAAGGACTTTAGAAAATTTAGAGAGACATACTAAAGTTCTGACAATTTGACGAGTAGAAGTGATAGATACTCTCTTTATGTCCACCATATTATGAAACCATGTAACAGTAACGGCACTGTAACGCTCTTTGTTATTCAGAGTTTCAATGTTATCCGCGAAATACGTATAATGTATACAAACTTATTGCATTTGACAAGAAACTTATTCGAGGCCAAGATAGTATGCGCGGATTTAATACAAATCTAATGGATTCCCACGCAACGAACATCTATCAAACTTAATATACATGTATGCTTTCCTGGTGATATGTTACCAGTTCAAATGGTTTATCCAAATCCTCCATTAACCTAACTACCTTCATATGTTCTAATTAACCGCATAGCAAATTATTGAATTCCCCATAATATATATGATATTCGATCAGTGTCTCCCAGGACCGGTGTAATTAAACGATGGCGAAAAATTATCCGCAGGAATTTGATTACGAGTTGAGTACACGCTCATGGACGTCTACTGCGAATATATTTCGTAAACTAGATGACACAAGGGTTGACTGTTCCAATCAATATGATTACGCACACTGGGAATATCGCATTTATAACACGTACACATGGTGCTATGTACATACATGTAGCAGTAGTCAATTACTAGTCATATGATAAAGTACAACCAGGACGTCGCCACTGCCACGTTGTCTATGATTTCATTGTATGCATTATCTCTCATCGACGTATGTCTGCGGTGGCAACGCAATCAATGTTAATAACATATTCCAGAACAACAATAGCTACATCCCTACCGGATATGTAGCTAATTATTTCACATGTTTCGACCGCCTCGGGTTGTTGTATAATATCTAACCTACGCTGACAAATTTGCATGCCGATCAGCGTGACGGCATGCCACGAGGCTTTAGTGTATCGAAAATGATAGCTAGATTTGGGGATGTAAAGTATTAATTGTGAGTCAGAGAGCAGGAAACATGACCTTCTCTCACTAGAAATTTTTATTCTCCAATTATGTTATGTGAACCGGGACAGGAAATGTAGCTAATTTCAGAACATCACAGCATTTCGTATTAGAAATCTCACAGCATTTCGTATTAGAAATCTCACATCATTTCGTATTAGAAATATCACAGCATTTCGTATCATAAATCTCACAGCATTTCGCATTAGAAATCTAACAGCATTTCGAATTAGAAATCTATCGTTTGAAACGGACTTGGCTCATTCGAGCTTCCAAAATTTGTCTACATAATTTGGAAGGAGGTATAAGATAGCTTTACAAATACTCGATATATTAATATACCGGCTCCCTGTACTCTGCAAGTTACTTGCCATGGTCACAGCCACTTTACAGTTACAGTTTCAACGTTTCGCACAGAAGTGACACAACCGCTCTATATATTTATACCACATCTGGCATAGAATAATACGAACACTCTTTTCTGTTCCATGCCATGCAAATGGCCATTTTTTATTTGGGACCCAAACATCGTGTTCAATGTTGTATTTTGTATGACGTCAATGCGTCTTACTGTGATATAATGCTCGTAGCAAGGTAGTTCAAGTATTTATATACCTATATTTCGATACCGGGAAAATTTCAAAAGCGAATATTATCAGGTCGATTTTGGAGCACAAACCGCCATGGGCTTGAAATATTAGCAACATCAGACAATTCTCTTGTTTTTTGGTAATAACAGTTTACAAGTGCCTTAAAAGGAGTTCCTAATAAATGTGTTATTGTTGAAAATGCTGTCCGAAGAGATATATAATCTTTATAATAAGATAATTCATACATAATAAGCAATTTGGCCCAACCCAAGGGTAAAATTAGAAAAGAATATACAGCCACGAAAAACTTGCGGATAATCACCCAATCCGCTTCCGTGTACACGCTTGGAAGAGCATGGCTACGGTTGCCTAATTTGGATGAAGGGTTTATAAATTTAGATACAATTTAGATAACTCAGTGAAATTTAACAGCTCTTTCGTTTTACCATGTCAGGACTAGACTGACAATGACAGATTTTCAATAAAATATATTATTTCTTACTAATTTTATTCGCAGGTGATTTATTCTATGACTTGAAGAAGCCGTTCCATGCCATATAAACGTCCCTGACAATTATTTCACGTGTTTGTTTACTTATTATGATCATTAATTGGAACCGATTACGTAATGCGACACAATCTCTTTATGTTATTTGAGCATGTTGTATTGCTTTCTTAGCAACATATGCGGGAAACATATTACCCCTCTCCCAACACAACAGAAACACAAAAATGGTGAGAAACATCAGTGACATGAGCAAACAAAGTATTGCATTGAATTTACACAAACGATAAGGAAACAATTCTAGATTATGCTTTGAACCAAGACTCCAAACTAGAGGAGTGTAGGTTTAGAGAGCAAGTGAAATGTCGTGTTGGTTGACAAATACACTGTCTAGCTTATTGTCATTATGAGACAACCGCATCTTCATCAGAAACATTGTATTTCCTGCGCAACAATTAAGCTATATATGAGCATGGAAAAATGATAAATGAATTCAATATACTAGAGTTTCTAGCTGACATATATAGCCCTGTATCTGGTATATCGTGTATGTTCATGTATGTGCTGGCCCTTTCTCCACACGGTAAGTTCGAATCATCAAGAAAAGTAACGCGTATATTAAGAAAACATTGTTTTGTCCAGTGCTTTGCATTGCACGTTAAGTGGTCCGAGGCTCATAATATGCAAGACACATCATCACCATCATAGCAATTACATACTATCATGCGATGCTCAGACATCACATCCCATATCTGGAACATGATTTATCGAAGTGACAATAACACACTGATCTAAACTTGTGTATAGACACCCCCATCGGCAATGGGTGCCCTTCTCGGAAATTCCATACACAAACCAATCAAAAGAACAAACGGCGTCTTATTTCGGCCAATTTGGCCGGTTACTTCATGTGACTTTTTCATCTGACGTGTGTGTCGGATAATTGATCTGGAGGATTTATGTAAATGTTAGCCCAAACTACATTTCCAAGTAACGATGGTTTTGTTGTTTATTTTGAGGAATAATACCGCGTCAGATGAATTCAGCCCAAATATGTTAACAGTTGTCGTGTCAAACATTCGGCAGTAGGTTAGCGTTATTTAGTATTTGTGGATGTCCTTTAACATGGGGAAAATAGACTAACTGCGCTTGAACGAGCATGTGAATTTGTCGTTTTTAAAGTACAGCAACTTGATAATCAATAACAGAGGCATTCTCTGTCAAATAAGGTCGCTCTATTTACGGTATTAATTGCGGAACTTTCTAAAGTAAACTACGCGTAAACGGATACATACGGTAAATTCTAGAATGTGCCGGAATCGATCTAATCGCCCCAGGGCCAACTCGCCCAGTCGACATGTGTCAATTCGGTACCTACTATAACATGTACCCGAGTCCGATACGGAATAAAAGATGTATACGGGTGTTATATAGCGTTTGGTCCGTTGTTTCTCAATGAATATTATTGAAATTTGGTGTATATGTCCGGGCTGGGACATGGAATACAACAACGTTTGAATTGTTTTTAAATTTACAAATTTGTTGATTTTATTCAATTTGTTTTCGTTCTGAAAACACACTATAAAGTGTATATAATATAATAACGAACACGAGACATACATAATTTATAAACTGTTAACAAAAGATATCAAATTCAATACATGACAAAGATGACTCAGTGGAGTTTATAAAGTGAACATAAAAACATTGAGGTAAGAATCTTTTTAAGGAATGCAACTTTATTTAATGATAATAAACACATAAATTAAAATAACAAACATGAGCCATATATGATTTATAAACTGTTAACAAAAGATATCAAACTCAATACATGACAAAGATGACTCAGTGAAGTTTATAAAGTGAACATACAAATATTAAGGTAAGAATCTTTTCAAGCATTATTAAACCGTTTAGCACAGACCACAGTCCACTTCACTCATCCGATCATCACCAAACTTCATATTTATCTTGATATTGATCTATCAGATGAGAGCTATCAAATATTTTTTTAATTTCATAGGAAAAAATGGTCGCCAGCGGCCATATTGCATTTACGTTATATTTTATCGCGTCATGTCGATATCTAGTATTACTTAGAAATTTCACCTTTCCAGATTCATAATTGCTCCATTGACTGTAACAGATGAAATTATTCCCCTCTTCGGATAGAGTGTCACTGAAACTTTATTTTGTCAGACTGTCTGTATAATCACTGATTATATATGGCAATAATCTGTAATAAGATGTAGCACTATTTTATTTTATATTTACATGCAGTGCTGTTTTTATACATCAATTCTAATCCCCCTAGATCATCATGTGATCGATCATACATCGCGCGAGGACCTGGTTGAATTAAGGGGGTTTTATGGATCACTTCTGTCCTCAAGCTAGATTATACTTATGACATTTAATGGCATGTTTCTAACGTGGAGGGTTAGATATGCTTGAGAAACCACCACTCTTTAATTCACACCAAGTTCTCAGCTGTCATGTTCGGATATTAGAACCCATAGCCATGATATATGGTTTATTTTGTGTATACTAGTAATATAGTTATTTTCAGTACCTTTATATACCAGTACTGTGTATAACAATGCATATAAATTAATCCATGTATACATGTATATTGATTCAACGGATTCAGTGGTTTTGTCCATCAGTCTATCAAATTTGCGGGGAAAACATGGCCACCAACAGTACACCCTGCTAAATTTCGAATTTGAATCAATTGGCGCACCCTGCAGCCAGCTTTTATTGGAGAACTTTTTCTTATGTGGATATTTTGGGTCACCGCTAGATGTGAGCCATATTTTGTTCTCAAACTGTCCTTGTGAAGACATCACTGCCAGCGGTGATCTTCAATTTTACTATTTTTATGGCTAAATAATTTGGTTGATCCTACAGACGAGACCCCTTGTCCGATCGTCATCAGATTCCACAATTATCTTCTGGATAACCAGGGTGAGAGTAATCTAATTTTCCCGAATTTCGTTAAAAAACATTACCACAGGCAGCAATTTGGTATCTTACTCTTTGATCCTCTTTTGCATGACTGAATTGTTTAGCAACTGTACAGACATATCCCTCATCTGGTTTTTATATACACGTATATCTCTTCATGCGGATAGCCAGTATTACGTAGGTACTTCAACTTTCTGCATTCCTGTCATCATTTGAAATATAAAAATTTACCTGATACATGCACCCTTCAAAATTTGTTTCGTCGTATCTATTTTAATGACCCGTATGGTAATATTGATACAGATATATTTGTCAAACATTTCTTTGTACAATATACAGGTATTTAGTTTGTAACTAAATCTAGAAATATATAATAGTAGCTCGTGGACCCCACTTCGTCCGGGATGTTCCCCTCTGATTTTCGGAGAAATGCGCGATTTAACCTTGAATTGACTATTTTAAAGGTGAAGGTCATGTCGGGGTCACGATTCGACCCGTCCAAAACACTCCCCGGACAAAAGTCACGACAAAAGTACCCGTCGAAATCCGCCCGGCTTTATACCCGATTTAACCTTGAATTGACAATTTTGAATGTCAAGATCAGGTCAGGGTCATGATTTGACCCACCCGAAACACTCCTGGGACAAAAGTAACAGTAGGTATCAAATTTCGTTGAAATACTTCCGTTTTACCAGATTTGACCTTGAATTGAACTTTTTGAATGTCAAAGTCAGGTCGGGATCAAGATTTGACCCGTCCAAAATACTCCCTGGAAATAATTACCCCATGGTATCAAATTTCGTCAAATCTGTCCGGCAGTTTTCCCGGCCATAGCTAACAGACAAACAGACAGACAAATGTCCAAAATATATATTAAACTAGCTGATGTACTCGACTTCGTTCGGGCTAGTTAGGGATTTTTTTTGTGATCGCCTCCATCTGGACAGTACCCAGTATATACAGCGTCTGGCCAAACTATTGTTCAATTGGTCCAGAAACATGCCTATATCAGCACGTTCGAGAACATGGTCCCACGTGAAATTGGACCCGTCCATATTGCTCCCGGGATCGAAGTAGTCCTACACACAAATTTTTAGTCGGATCGGTCAAGGTCCAGAAACATGCCTATGAGCGAGGTCAAGTTGACACGTTAAATACCAAATTCGAGCAGTGTTAGAGTCTATAACACATACACACATGCATTCACGCATACACACATACATACAGACAGGTGTTTCAAAATGTATAATCGATAGCTACAACAATTCTATGGTAGATAGTTCACGGCCGACCTGATGCATGCATCTTAGTTTTCTTGTTTACATTAGGCGATGGACGTCCATATCAGACCTGTTGAGTATTATATCTGACGGAAATATGTCTGCGCTTCAAGACACAAATAATTGACAGCATAATAACTTGATAATTGGAGTTTCTCTGTTGGCTCGTGCTGTAATCCGCTTAGGATAAGCGTTGATTGAACGGCATATCAGGTACGCGATTTACCGTTGATAGATTAGTTACTTGAAATAGAACGTATCTATGATGCTGCAGGCATGCCTGTTGATTTAGCCAGACTTGACACTAGAATCGATATTGGTCTTAGAGTCTTGACAAGTTGACGGCAAGATAAGTTTTCTGCTGACATGCCTACTTGAGATAATGTTTTTTGCCGATAGAAGATCGACATAATCATTCATTCCTTGGAAAAAGTCGATTGTTTTTGGTGAGGGTTTTCTGTCCGTCGGATACGCGCCATTTTTTGCTTAGGATACGTCGACACGTTGGCAAATGTCCCTGGAAATTTTGCAAGCAATGCGTCATAGAAGGTTGTACTTTGATTGAATATGAATGACAAACTACATACAAACTTCCCATTCCTCACCACAGTGAGTTCTGTACAATTCCCTAAGTTATTATATACCTCATATTTACCCGAACTTGTTAGCCTTCAATTATTTTGCGGGAATCACTCATGCCGTATCATATCGCTATTATAGGCGATGCAACAATCGAATAACTATTGAGTAATTCCAAAATGTATTTACTCCAATATGTGCAATAGATAGCCGTCTAACGAATTTCATGACAATTTACCAGGCACATTTTGACATTTGTGTGAAAGTGTGCACATGAATTATTGGTACATTTGTCGTAGATGTCAATCTATTGCACATGCTTGAGCACCGAACCGAGGCATTATGCTATGTCTATTCGATCGATATGTGTCTCTTGTGGGTATATGCCATATGTGATATCAGTATGCTTGTTTTATACTTGTATAGAAATATTCATATTTGTTCAAATCGCCATAAACAGAAGGAATGTTAAAACATATATAGTTTTGTTCATATGCCAAACATAATCATCGCGTAAATAGTATAGTGTCGTCAAGACGTACGATGGTGTACGTAAACAAGAGCCTGCTCGTGTTACATAAGTTTTGCTTCTGTTTACACAACACAGCGCAATTCTATTGGTTAATCACACACAAATAATATACACGCTCTTTATTATTTCCATATCAGGAAAACAGTAATAAATAACGCTCTTTATGTTTACCATATCCGGATCAAAACAAAATGTTCTGTAACGTTTTCTGCTTTTGTTTACATAACAAAGGAAAAAACATTTGACAACAACATACCGTTTATGCCATATTTCTGATTGGTATAAGAACAAGGTCTGTCTATATTTTACTATTCTTTCTGTTTATGGCGGTTTTTGACGGAGCTGAATATTTTAACAGCATGCCCACCGCCAACGCCGCCCGTATCTTTAAAGGTTGGCAAATGTCAAGAGTACACTTGTTGACTTATGGATCATTATATATTGTTTTTCGTTCATTTTGTAGTATATAGAATAGGCCTCAATAGGCCTACCGCCCCACTGCAAGGGGTAAGGATCCCCAACGTGGCACCCTATGTGCCGTGCATCCAGTGATGTGTGGTTAGTGTAGAAGTCATGGAGGTACTAGGGCGGCCGTATCACTCGATGCATTTACCCGTGTATACGGCTTAGCTCGTGGTCCTCTCTGGTCCTATAGCTCTTCAAGACGGGTGATTTGAGTTGACCCGGCTCAATCAATGGGCTATAGTCACGCCTCTCCAGCGATTCAGATTAGATTTATGGCATCTGCTGTCTCGTGTACCTGGTGTCTAGTTGTGTGTCGTGCCTCGTTGCATTTAGTTTTCATGATTGTTAAAGATACGGGCGGTGTTGGCGGTGGGTATGCTGTTAAAATATTCACATCCGTCAAAAACCTCCATAAACAGAAATAATAGTAAAATATAGACAGACGATGTTCTTATACCAATCAGAAATATGGCATAAACAGTATGTTATTGTCAAATGTTTTTCTGTTGTTATGTAAACAAAGGCAAAAACACGTTACAGAACCTGTCTTTTGTTTAGATCCGGATATGGTAAACATAAAGAGCGTTATTTGTTACTGTCTCATGGAAATATTAAAGGGCGTTTATACCATTTGTGTGTGATTAACCAATAGAATTGCGCGGTGTTACCTAAACAAAATCAAAACTTCTGTAGTCCGTATATTTTCAAAGACAGCTGATGGACAAAACGTTCCTTTGAGTAATTATCTTATGACCTTCAATCGGTGCGAACATCCACCAGCATTGAATGTTGGGTGTACGAAGGTAGATTTAAGTAATTATTTTCCAAATCCATTACGATGTTTTAACTGTCAGGGATACGGTCAAAGTCAGGAACATTGTAAACGGAAATAATACATATGTGCACGCTCTTCTGATTCTGGACATGACCATAATGATTGCACAAAACAAATGTTCTAACGGCAATGTTCACATGCTGCAATGGGTTAGTTATTCGTGTCCCATAATTATGGGAATATGAATTCAAAATCCAAAGGTGTAAGGCTGAGCAACATCTATTTCGATGGAAATAAAATAGCTCGACCGTCAATCCAATCAATCACACACTCTGCTGTCGTGTCTACAACAATCAGACCAATATCATTCGTATCTCGCAGGCAATTGGCAACACAATTTAACCATACCGATATCACTCCGGTTCCTGAACATGTGGCACAATGTCATGCAATGAAAACATCTACAGAAGTTACAACAGTTCCGAATAAAGCCACTCAAATTGAGCCAGTGATTACAACACATTCATGTTGATCCCGTTGCTTCAAAATAAATATCGCCAAATTCACTCAAACGTTTCGACTCTCAGAAAGGGAGGTTCATATTTGAACTTCCAAAGTTTGGCCACATGCTTGATGATAAACGATTAACTCCAAAAGACGCCAAACAATATGTGTGGATTGAAGCAGTCGGTTGGGTAAAATATGACATTCTGTCTCACCCATCCGACCGTCAGCTTCACGCATTGATAAAGTATAATGCACGATTAATCAAATATTATAAATACCTTGTCAATGCAAATCTGATGTTAGAAACTACTTTACAAATTTCTATGTGCAATCTTGTTAATTTTATTTTATTTATATCCATTACATATTAATGTACTAATGTTTGCGTTTGATATTATGCTTGCTTTTTAAATTTATTTTCCTGATCCAAGCGGGAAAAAAATCTTATTGTGTGCTTTTAATTGTATATATATCATTGTTTTAATCTAATCCACTGTCTGATTTATATACACAGTTGCATCGCTACGATATTTTATACCTTATTCTGTGCTTGGCCGTGATATGTCCTAACGGCTATAACGACATTTAGCCCCCCATCAGTCATGTAGTATATCGTACCTCAATAATACAAATATGCCAACGTGGTGACGTAGCTCAAAAGTTGTTCTCGTATTTGGCTATCCGGTAAAAATCCGTCCGACAACGAGCGGAATACGCTCAGTCACACTCCCAGGCCACTCATCAGTGCCAATGGCAAAATTCCACCACATCACTTGATATTTTCCGGCGATTCAGCAATATCTGAACTGTTTAAACAGTCCAACGGTGGATTATTTATGCACTGAACACATTCAAAAGCATATTTGCTGTGCAAAATATACGAAACAAGTAATTCTAGCTGAAACAGAACTTTCTAAGTTACAAGGCAAGGGGCGATAATTAAAGCGATTCGAATAAGTTGCGAGAATTCTGTGAATAATTTTACTGGATAGCCAAATAAGCCACCCTGCCCAAAGCAATACAGGAGTTGGGTGTTTTCTGTGAACTTACAGATTACTTGTAGTTAGAATGGAATTGTGGGTAGGCATCTATTTAGCACACATAAGGTAAATTGGAGCTTAATGAGCAATTTTGTCACAAAAATCACAACTTGACACCAGCAACAAAACTAGTTATATAGCAATGGTGTTTTGTATCTAACACGATTTCGGTTCCGACTCCAACACGATTTTACAGCTGGACATCGTGAAAAGTTATAATTATTAGTGCGATCTTCTTAATTGGCTCTTTAAAATTCCTTGTTGGATCAGTTTGTAGCAATCATTGTGCCCAATCGACGCCTTGATCAGAAAAGATTTCACGAAAGAAGATCAAATGTCTACTCAAGCAAATGTTTTTGAGTGACAATAATACTCTTAAGGCACAAAATCGAGTCAGCGATGACATATGGCTTTTTGGACCCACCAATGAAAAAAGTGTCATCTGCTATATAGAACTACAAATTAAAAGTGTTGGCTACGACTAAAATTTTCGACGTCTCTGACCCTTATTCATGGGGGAATTGATCGGTTCAGGCTCTAACAGTGATGTTGTTTCGCTTTTCCCGATACAGGTTATCGCCATTAACACACCACGTTCTCACTTACCATCGTATTCACGGATAAATCGAATAGCAACATCGAATCAACCAAGCTGAGCATATAAACCCAGCGATATATGCATATAAACTGAAAGTATACAGTGTAAATGGAAAGTTCCCATACTGAGTGTCACATGCTATAAATGTATGTTTTACATAATGATATATGCCTATATGTAATTCATTTAATAGAATATACAAGTGGCATAGGATTAAAATAGCTGTTTCATTGTATTGGAGGCATTTAATGGAGCTTCCCACTGCAATCGCCATTTCACGAGAAAGAAAGCATCATGTGAATATTTTATTACTTAACTAGAAGGGACACCCGGGATAAACAGTTGTTCCTCGGTGTTTCTGTTTCCCCTGAATCGGAGGTCCCTATATATATATAAGACTAGCAGGTGACCCGACTTCGTCTGGGCTTTGACCTTGAATTGGCCATTTTGAAGGTCAAGGTCAGGTCGGGGTCACGATTTGACCCGTCCAAAACACTACCCGGAGAAAATTACGGGTAGGTATCAAATTTCGTCGAACTCCGTCCAGCAGTTTTCCCGGCCATAGGTAACAGACAAACAAACAGACATCCCAAAATATATATTAGATCATTTGTTGGTACCCGTTGCAAGGTGAAGGTCACCTCGGGCGGAAAAACTGACCCGATGAAAATCTCCCCCATTCCTAGGAAGCCCTAAGTACGAATCACACAACACGCTCGTGTCTGGACACAAACACAACACGCTCATGTCTGGACACATACACGCTCTTGATCAACGACACTGCGGATACGAACGCTCTTTAACTATCACGTGATTAACCCACGAATTCCCATTGCGGTGGCGGGGGAATGGAGAAGGAGTGCTCTGACGTTCTCCAAAACGGCGGTAAACACTGCCCGTGTGTTTTAAACCTTAGATTGGAAGTTTGAACTCAATCGGTCCAGCCGTTTTCCCGGCCATAGCTAACAGACAAACAAACAGACAAACAGAAGTCCCAAAATATATAGTAGACTTGTGGGAATTTGACAGCATAACGTTTAGGTTCCGAACATCATTCATGATTCTCGACGGCCCCAAAATCATGGACTTTCGAAATTGATCAATTTTAGTGCCTCCCCACCGATTACAATAATTGACTTTAAAAAAGAAACTCTTGCAACTTCGCAAACCGGGTAATTAGATTTCCCGCAAAATTCATTTGAATTGAGCCATCTAAATATCCAACATACATTTCTAAAACAAATATTTATACATTGTTATATAGTGCCCTTCCCGATGTCAACTCCACATTCCTGACTCCGACTGTCTAAATATTATGGTGATGGCTATTCATACAATTATAACATATCAGAATGCATGGGCGAGAGGCACTGGCTCAGTAATATACTTGCTTTATAGTGATATTTTCATTGAACGGTTATGTTACGACTAGAATGGCACACCCATATGTCCCGAACTGAGCGACAGACAGGGCGAATAAAATGTACTGATCAAGTTAGAGTCGGAAGATAAATAGCCTGATAGTTAGATCCTGATCTGAACCATGACAGTACTTTCTCACGAGTTTCTGGCCCAGTAACCGAAATATGGCGATTATTGTGGCCTCTGATAACTCATCACACATCCATTAAACACACCTTTCTGTCACTAAAGTTCCCTTTTCCGCTAAACAGCTGCGCAAATGTCTTAAAAATCGGAATATATAGAGTCGGAGCCTGATAAAAAAAAGAAGAGCCGGAGTCAAAATCGGTTAGATCCAAAACTGCAGGAATCGTTGAACCAGTGTTAGTTAATTACTTAACCTGACTCTTATCGAGAAATTCTAGTATTGGTATCATCTACATGTAAACTACATAATGTTACTTCATAATATTACTTATATATTTTAATATATCTATATAGAGTTAACCCTGATTTTAACCGGTATAGCATATCGTGCATTCCATTCTGTAGTTAAGAATTCACGGATGAGACTAGCGTTTTATGGAACTCATAATGATGACATATCATTTATATTTAGCTGAGTCTGCATTAAATTTTTGACTAGTTCTACTTGCGCAATAGTTCATGACAAACTATGTGTCTACCAAGGATAATGAGTACTGCTATTAAGCGAGCATTCACCGTGAAAGTGGTGTACTGTCTATAATAGACAATATAGCATGCACCTTCGAGTTACATTGACTATAGTGAACATAATGGCACTGGAGTGTTTCTTGATTCAAATTAATTGTTATTGCATACGACGACAAACCAATTTTAATTCTCTAATTGACACTTGAGTATTTTAAGGCAACACGTCCAAGGATAATCTGTTACGTGTTTTGTTGTACACAATGCCTAACTGGTGACTTTGACTTACATATAAGAGATCGCGTTATATGCTAATACATATTGATAACAGCATACGCGGTTCGTTGCATGCATATATCTTGTGATACGTACATGTACTTATCAAGTTTAGGGAAATACAATCCGTTCAAAATGCGCAAAATATAGCTTAAATATAGCTTAAATATAGCTTAAATATAGCTTAAATTTGTGACCGGGGGTCATTGTCATACATGCTTCACCAAAGTTTAGTCCGTATAACGTGTAAGTCCCAGATTCAGCCACAAGTCCACGGTTTCAGCCATGGAACTCGAGTATTATACACACCTGTATCCAATGAAGACACAACCAAAACGTTAGTTCTTTGGTTGCAAAAAGACACTGACGGTGGGTCCTCATGTCGCGTGTTTTTGGAGATCGTTGGCCGGTTATATTATCGTATAATTTACACCGTTCGTAAAATTAACTACTACATATACGGATTACGAATAGCTAATTTTAGTCGTATACTTTCAGAAGGTCCAATAACCTGTTCGCAGATATTAACGACCAAGAGTCCGTTTGTGAGAAAATTGTGTTTGTCACTCGCAGTAATGGGGCTGTCGTTCTACTTAGTTTGTACTTAAAGGGATACTCTACCCAAATGTTCAGTTGGTTTCTTTAGTCTCTGAGTTGTAGAATACGGTAACCAAATTTCAATTATTTGAAAGTCTGTTGAGTACGAGGTAATGTTACGGATGGCAGATTAGACGGAGTGCGAAAATATCAATTGTCGTCGAGTAATTTTTTGACAGTTTTCAAGCAAATGTATCAAATAAATGTTATATTATATGCGAAAATGGCGTACAGTACCCATTTAATTCTGTTATCATGTCATAGCTTAGCGCTTTGTATTTCGTGAGATTCTCGTGTTTCACGTTGACGAATGACTTGATGTTACTAACTAGAGGTCAGATTCCATGGAATCAGATATACATGTACTTCCATGGTATTCCATCCCATCCCATGTGAGTGTTATGCGTATATGTGTGTTCCTCTTCATGCGAATGCATATTGGTGCCTTGTGATCCGATGGTGGACTTGCATTGACATTTCTAAATTTAATATATATTTTGGTACATCTGTCTGTCTGTCTGTTTGTTTGTTTGTCTGTCAGCTATGGGCGGGAAAACTGCTGGACGGATTTTGACGAAATCTGATAAATGTGGGTACTTTTGTCCAGGGAGTGTTTTGGACGGGTCGAATCGTGAACCCCGACCTGACATTGGTCTTCAAAAAGGTCAATCGAAGGTCAAATCGGGTAAAACAGACGGATTTCCACAAAATTCGATACCTTGGCTACTTTTGTATGGGGAGTCTTTTGGGTGGGTCAAGTCGTGACCCCGACCTGACATTGACCTTCTAAATGGTCAGTTCAAGGTCAAATCGAGTAAAACGATCGGATTTCGACGAAATTTGATACCTAGGAAAACTTTTGTCCGGGGAGTGTTTCGGACAGGTCAAATCGTGACAATAGGTTACTTTTACAGTAGTCCGTTTGAATTTGCGTCATGAAGAGAGGGTTTGAATTTGAGTAATATATATCACCCGTTACAACGTTATACGCTACCAGGGTTAAACCGTTCAATATAAATCATTAAAAAGTGTACTAATCTTGCGTTTAGATACTACTTATCACATCCACTCATCGAAAAGTTTTTATCTCAATATATGATTTTCGGAGTAATTTTCCCCATTTGATCTTCGGTGGAATTTGCCAAATCTGAACCCACCCGACACAAACACTCCCTTGAGCAGGTTGCGTTTATAGTAGAGCGGTCAAATTTTGTAGGCGTACCTACATTATACCGGCTTACATGCTCCTGCGTGAAACTCGTTCCTACATTAGCCCGTTTGGATTTGGGGCTAAAAATCGGTTAGTGATAGACTACATACGTATACATATGTATGATATATAGTGTTGTCACGAGTAAACAGTTCCATCTGAAAATTAGAAAATCGACATCTAGATGCGCGTGAACACTAGCCATCAGATGTACTCATCAAACAAAATTATCTCGATGTTTGAATCCCCCCCCCCCCCCTTGCAATTTTCGTGGAATTTTCTTAAAGTCTCAACCCACCCTGACACGCATTGTCCGTTGGGTATGTTACATTTATAGTATAGCCGTCAAACTTCTGGGACGTACATAAAGTATGGCAACGTACCTGCTATATACGACATTATCTTGCTCTTTAATCACCCAGTTTGGATTTGGCGGGAAAAATAGTTGCAATATTTCCGTATCGCGGAAAGTCCTGGGTAAAAACATGTTTAGGCGGTATATTCGAGTCAGGATTACTCGTCCGATTCGGAATATGCAATAACAAATTTAGAGCTCTGTACTCGCTTTATTCATACTGGTGTATAGTGTGTGTCTATTTATGGGCGGTAACTCCTCAGGGAAAGCGCGGACACAAGTTTTGATGCCCGTGGGCAGCAGGGCATATCGAGGTGTGCATACGGTCCAATTTTCGATACTCTGCTCCTTATAATTTCCGAGATAATAAAATGACATTTTTTTCAGATAATGGGAGATAACTCCGCAGGGGAAACGCGGACAATATTCATTATACGACGACCGGTTAGAACTCATTGACCCCCAACATACGTACTAAATTTTAGTTTGCTACTCCTCATACTTTCAGAGAATACGGAGTTGCAAAATGGTTAAGTATAATAATAATAATAATGAAAATAATCGTTTTTTTCTTTTTTCTCCGCCATTAAATGTTTGGCCGAAATCGCAATATCACCATTTTGAGTGTCCCTTAAATGCCTACATTCCCTGAAAATGTCGCGTTCCTACTGCAATTAGTTTCTGAGTATTTACAATTAAACGGAAAACTGCCTCAATACAAAAACAATATACTTCCTTGGTTACACCATGGAAGTATAATTATGGCCACATGGCGATAGCAATTTAAGTAAATAATACCAGTCATCTCCCACACTGAGGGGATACGGAACGATCGCGAAAGTATTACTATATGATGCATTTGTGAGTTTTGTTGAAAATTAGAAACCGTAATCGTAACTACAACGAATAGAAAGCACACACATTCTAGTGACGTAATACCCTATTAGTAATAATAATAATTGTTAGGCTCAATGTGGGGATCTGTAGTACATTTAGTTCATTATGCCAGATGTGTTAATAATAGTCACAGACGCTGTGATATTGACATGTGATTAATACAAATGCATTTTTCACTGATGTAAGGACTGATTGTGGCAATAATTATTGGCAGCACCAAGATCACCTGAATATAAGAACACGTTCTTAACTCCTGTAATGGATATTTTAGAAATCAAGGTCAGAAATACGATAACATACGATCAATATAATTATAGATAATTTGTGTTTTGATGGAAGTGCCGTATTGTTATAGCACAATGAAACGACTGAATGTCATCAAATTATGACATAAACTTACGGATAGTTTTGACGGAGGTTATGTTAACTTACACCAATTTGCTTTTTATTTTACGGAAAATATAACTTAAAATTTTGATGAAAGTTCCGTATATTTATAATACAATGAAGCGACTGAATGCCATCATATTATGACATAAACTTAAGGATAGTTTTGACGGAAGTTCCGTTAATTTACACCAATTTCTTTTTATTTTACGGAAAATATAATAGAAAATTTTGATCCGTATAAAAGCACAATGAGCGGGCTGAAAAAATGCCATCACCAGTCCTTGTGATGTAACGTTACGGATCTATTTAGGGTATGGCACTCTACCTCCCGTGTAGTCATTCGCTGGTCAATTCTAATCTATAAGTTCAAGTGCAACCCCGGTGTAAGACATAAGCTCGTTAAATATTTTCATGAGGGGTACCTGGAGACTCGTATAAGTTATCGTATGTTCACATCTCGATACCAGATCTTACACAGAGTTGATTCCGTGTTCCAGTTCACACTAGCTAGTAATCCCACCAAGGGGAATCAATATATAACGACTAATATCACAAAAGCAACGGTTGCCTACTGAAAGCACGCAGTCACGCTCCCGCACACAGTGTGATGAAAACAAGCAGCCCATTCCAACTATTGTGTAGTGTTCTTTTGGTATTGATGGAAAGTGAATGGACACAATTGATCAGCTGGATAAAATCTATATAATCGATATGTGTTTTATTATGGGATATATAGATGAGCGCAATAAAATGTGCTATAACCTATCTCGTACTCTATTTTGTAGCCAAATAACGATCCAAGTAGACTAATTGGATTCTTGGAACCAAGGTCCCTCCAGTTCAGATACTCATTGAGAATGAGCATATTGGTCCATAGACTCTTGCTTCTTTTCATCTATAACCCTGCCAATCAAATACTGAAAATTAGGCACCAATTTATTGACTATTATTCGTTGGTCATGGTTTATTCATTTCCCGGTTTGCTGATATCCCGTTATCATAAAATCTGTGTATAGGATCTAGTGTTTGGGTTCGCTTGTGTTTGGACCAATTGTATCACGGGTTCCTGAGAAAATTGGTAAATGCACTAAATTACCTAAATGTGAGACGAGGTTTTTAACTCCTCGAATGGAAGATTCCCACATGTCCCAAGAAGGTTAGCCAGAAATGGAATAGACAAACCAAATATGATGGTAGATGAATCATATTCCTGGATTATTCACTACATAGAGGATGTATAACTCGTCCCCAGTTTATAGCGAAATATACAAAAAGAGTCCAGACAAATTACTGGACGAGTTTTGCATATTTCGCTATAACAATGGGGACGAGTTGTAGATTATATATATTATTGTATCCAAAACCTCCTTTAAACATGCATAAATCAATAATTGAGACGTTAAACTATAGTAGCGGTTTTTATAAAGTATGCGAGGACGTTTCGCGTAACTATGTGTTTGCCCGCGTAAAGGAATAGTCCAAGACAAAGACTCATAGACGTAGTTAATGGCGAAAATTTAATGAAATGATTCAATTATATTCAATTTGTGTCTGTTCAGTTTCCATCAATAACAAAAGAAAACTACACAATAGTTGGAATGGGCTGTTTGTTTCCATCACACTGTGCGTGACTGCTTTCGCGTGGAATCCTTTCCTTGTTTCTCTCTAACCCAAAACAAGAGCATCGCTATGGCGTGGCAAAATACGCCCGTGGTAAGTTCAACAAAGGGCCATCACGTATAATTCATATGAAAAATTTAAAACAATCAGATAACTTAAAAATAAAGTTATCACCCGCGGAAACCAAAATAATCGTCAAATTCTAAGTCAACAAGGACCATACATGTAACTCCGGCAAAAATTAACTGACCGAATCCAAATTCAAACTGACCTGCATGTATTTGCATGTGGCTATCTACATGCACAACTTGAAAACAGTCCGACAACTAAAACCAAAGTTATCAATCGGAAACCAAGATAATTGTCATATTCTACGTCGACAAGAACCATAACTCCGGCAAAAATTGACCTGCATTTTGGGCTTGTAAACTCACATACCAAATTTCATAGATAAATTAAGTACCGTCCTCCAAACACGAGTTGGCCCAATGTGCTATATGAATACGGTATTTTTCAGGGTGCAATCCTTGTGTGCAAGCTATGGCATGTGGTGAGAAAATACGATAATACGAGTCATCAGGGATCCTCGTCACAACATTAACCCTTTAGCGAGTCGAGGAAAAACCACTATGTGTTTAAAACATTCAAATCAATAACATGCATATTGTGAAATATTTAATAACTAGCTGATGTGCCCGACTTCGTCCGGGCTATTTAGGGATTTATTTGTGATCGAAGTGACATCGTTGAACAATACTGAGCGAAAAAAGTTGAAAAGTGTTATGAGAAAGAAAAAAACAACGTTGAAAAGTACTAGGAGAAAGAACAAAATATTGAGAAAACTATTGACAATGAGAGATTGATACAATAATACAATAATACAAAGAGAGAATGTTGAAACAATACTGACCGAACAACTTTGAAAAGTATTAGGAGAAAGAAAAAAAACTATTCGATCGGTCCAGAAACATGCCTGTATGAGTGTATATGAGCGAGGTCAAGGACACGGTCGCACGTGAAATTTTACCCGCCCATATTGTTCCCGGGATCAAAGTAGGCATACATACCAAATTTGAGTCGGATCGGTCGAGCAGTTTTCGAGTCTATAACACAAGCAGACAGACAGACATAAGTTCCAAAATATATAATAGACTAGCCGGTGAGCCCGACGTTGTCCGGGCTATTCAAAAACCAAATTTCAAGTCGATAGCTCTACCCGTTTCCGAGATCTGGTCTGCGCATCCGCGAAGCTGGCGTCGCACTACCCGTCTCCGAGATCTGGTCTGCGCATGCGCGAAGCTGGCGTCGCACGGGCTCTGCGACCCGATAAAATTCGTATCCGGCGCAAGATACGTTCACATACCAAATTTCAAGTCGATAGCTCCAGCGGTTTCCGAGATCTCGTCTGCGCATGCGCGAAGCTGGCGTCGCACGGGCTCGGCGACCCGATCAAATTCGTATCCGGGGCAAGATACATTCACATAGCAAATTTCAAGTCGATAGCTCCACCCGTTTCCGAGATCTGCGCATGCGCGAAGCGGGCGCCGCACGGGCTCGCCAATACGACAACGTCGACCGCCTGGTCAAACTACACACACGTACCAAGTTTCGTCCCGATCGGTCGAGAATCGTAGATTTGTATCAATGACAGACAAACATACAGACAGACAAACAAACAGAGGTCTTCAAAATATATATGAGATGGCTGAGTTCGTTGTTGCAAACCGGCCATAATTTAAATGGCTACCCCTGTCGTTTTGAGATCACCAGTGGCACCATGTTAAGATATATTAAAATATATATGTTCTTAAATGTTTCATAGAGTCTGACTGGCTTTTAGTCAAATCGCTCCGAGTAACGGCACGATCTTTTAGCATGATCGCGTTGACCAGACAACATGATAGCAATACACCAGGACGAACCAGCATCATTGCAAATTGTAATTCAAATGAGTATTTGTCACTAAAAACAAGCATTCTGATTGGCCGAGAGCGGATAACTTTAGTTTTCGATTCACCGACATCGGCCGCTTCAGCGTGCATCAAATCTGAATGTAGCACGGTCAAATTTCATTGGCACAGAACGAGTAGCGAAACGAGCACACCCGCGCGTTGTTGTCTATAGATACCGTTCATCGGCCGATTCAGCGTGCATCAAATCTGCATGTGGCACGGTACAATTTCATCGGCGCAGAACGGAGTAGCGAAAAGAGCCAACCCACCCCACAGGAAATGGTTACGGAGCAGTGTTCCGAGTAACGCAATGAACAAACCCAACGATTTGTGCACGGTGACAACAGCAAAATGAAAGTCTCGATTCGTGTCATGAAAACGACTAAATGATACCTTTTATATAGTTTTTTTGCAAATTCCTTGCTAGATTGAATTACAATGGAGATAAACGTACCCTGTTTCGTTGTACATTCTGGGATTCGAGCATGAAAACAGTTTGTGAACTCGCCGGCAAGCCGGCTCGTTCACAAACTGTTTTCATGCTCGAATCCCAGAATGTACAACTCAACAGGGTATGTTTATCGCCTACTTAACAGGAACACTTGATCAGGGATGGCGTTGGGTTAATAAAACAAGTTATATATTCCAAATCCATAGTGCGAATTTTAAAATATATTATTATCCACTTGCTCCATATTTTTGTATCATGGATAACCCTTCATGAATGTACACGCAGCACTTGTATAGGATTAAGGAAATATTCCAATTTAATCACCATTTTCTTTTCTCGATGCATAAATTTCGAGAGTTACGCAGCATGGCGCCGGTAGTATGGGGAGGTAGATGCAATTTCTGAAACACAAAGATAACTAAAGCTTCATAGAGTATAGCTGAATAGAAACGACGGATTTATTGTCGCTTACCGGCAGCGTAATTTCAGGAATCAAACACTGCACCGATGTGTTCAGCAAGTTATTGCCACACGAGGCTTATGTGTATTAAATTCAGGCAATATAATTGTATAGTTCCCGTGTACAGCCCAAAAATGATACGTTTGAGTACAGAATAGTCAGGATTAACTATCGACGTGTTTAGATCTCAGGTAACTAAATATGATGTTGACCTCGTCAAATTAATATTATCATGGTTCACATACCTTTCTCAAAGAATGTTATACATTTTTAGGAGAACACAGATGCGGGGCTAATGCAAGTGTGCTACACGATTTAAAGATGGTGCAATGATAGAGTGGAATTAAATTCCTCTTTCAATTTGGTCACATAAAATGTCCGTGTGACTGGAAATAATGAGATCGAAACTATGAAAATATATTGGGAGGTTAAGCTTACAAACTCTGTTACCAACCATCGAGTTTGCCAAAGTTCGTTGTACTGATTTGACAAATTTTGGTTCTTAAGATAATGTATTGGGTCAATAACGATCCTACGATTTGACACGAACGTCACCATAATTGTATCATAATAAATGTACAGGATTATCAATTGGACCAACGTAGAGCATTAATCAAAACAAAGGGGCTCATAATTTCAATATTTACCGAATATTTGTTCTTTTATAACACGATATCATGGGATGGGTCCCGCTTCTTATGAGGCATAAAAATAAATGATTTTCCATAAGTTCATTATTGTTTTTGACATTCAATTATCGACGCTGGTTTATTTAATTGTTCTGGTGTTTTAATATTGAAAGATAAACATAGTTCCTCTATTATTGTATGATGTTCGAAATTGGGCAGATGGGACATTGGATTACTGGGACCCACCGATATAATGAAAAGCTGAGTAATTGAGCATGCTAATTATTACAAAACAAGTTGCAAAAAAAAAAATTACAGATGTTTTCTGTAAGTTACAAAAAATGCATGACTACCTATGCTGAAGCAAAAACATTTGTGTGCTACCTTAAATATGATTATATCAGTGGCTAGGAACGGACCACGTTTGTAGAGACAGGGTCGAGTCAGACACGTTGATCGCGGTTACACGTGTTCATAACTGGCCGCCAGTTATGTCACGAGTGCCATGTCGTAATGATACATGTAGCTTGAGAGTCCGGACGCCTGGGACGGGTGTACTATAAGTATTGGTCTCGTCTTCCAACTATTGGCCTAATTTTGCGTGGGATTGTTCAAACGTTAATAGTGAACGTCATAGAAAATCGTTTCTGACCTGTTTGTACACCACAGCCTGAACCCCTTTGTCTCGAGTGTTAGTTGGAAACATTAACTGTTGTTTGACTTTCTCTCGTTAGCATTGTTACATGACAGCAACGCAACTTTAGAATAATGCTCGGAATTGATACCTCCTTGCCGTTCTAAGGTATTGTAGAATTATCGACTGGCGTTTATTAAAACCGGAACCCCCTCAATTGTGTCGATAAGATGCAACAGAGGCTGTCGACGCAAATAGTGTTATTAAGATATCAAAACCGTTGCATGTGTATGCGCACAAATAGGAAATCGATTCCACGTGAGCCTCTTTGAGTAGTCCAAGTTCTTAGGATGTATTTAAGACAATGAGTCGCTGCCGTGTTGTTTATGTGTCGGTTTCTCGTCGATCTAGATATTAAACTCCCACTTTAATCCATCTGGTTTGCCATACCAATTAGCTGACTGTGCTTTCTGCCGCTGTAATGTGTACATATGCAGGACAACATGATCGTACATAATATCACCACAAGTTCTCGATCAACGGATTGAATTGGGGGGGGGGGGGTACCAGCGGTGTCCCATTTTACAGATCGCCCAATGATTCGACATATACTTCTGATATGACAGCATATTTTCCCATTCCGTTTATGCTGGGACTAACATAACAGTTGAATTAGAAAGCTGTCACAATCTTATAAATCAAAATCGTTACATTGCTTAATTAAATAAAAGCCTCAATGTGAGGGAATAGGGATCTCGGTTCGCGCCCCTTCCCAACACCATTTCACGAAGCAATATTTAATATAATCTCAAAGGCACGGGCGGCGTTCGTTGCAGAAATATTCATATTTGTTAAAATCGCCATCAACAGAAGGAATATTAAAATAGATATAGTTTTGTTCATATGCCAAACATAATCAGCGCGTAATTAGTATATTGTCGTCAAGACGTACGATATTGTACGTAAACAAGAGCCTGCTCGTGTTACAGAAGTTTTGCTTCTGTTTACATAACACAGCTCAATTAACGCTCTTTATGTTTACCATATCCGGATCTAAACAAAAGCCAGGTTCTGTAACGTTTTTTGCTTTTGTTTACACAACAAAGGAAAAGCATTTGACAATAACATACTGTTTATGCCATATTTCTGATTGGTATAAGAACAAGGTTTGTCTATATTTTACTATTCTTTCTGTTTATGGCGGTTTTTGACGGAGGTGAATATTTTAACATCATTCCCACCGACAACACCGCCCGTATCTTTAATCGTGAATCACTTTTTGTCTCTGGCGTTTATGGAAACATACTATGTGGAGGTAGTCAAGTTTAAAAATGCATGTAACTAACTAATTATATCACTCACAATTTTTCGTTTTTACCTAAAACACTGAAAACTCAGACTTCCTAACTCTAATCATCCATACTAACGTATAGTACTCAAATAAAGGGACTCTATAACGGATGTACCCCAAAATTGTTGCAACATGATACAGTAATGATGCATGATCGATCATTTCACCAGCATCGACGTTTTAAGCATAAGTATAACTCATGACATTTTCGCGCATAAGTAATCTGAACTGTATTTTTACAGTAGACCTATACGTTTACAGTATTTGTTGGCCCTAACAGGAAACCTCTTCGTAGTGGATCTGGTTGAACGTCGTTGGGGCCACAAATATATTTGTTAATGGTGGATGTTGGTGTGGCTGTGGTCTCGCATTTTCAGCCTGTTTTCCCGAAAATCACACATTGTCTGCTTATAAAGAACCTTTTTAGGTAGATAATCGGCTAAATTTGAGTCGATAATGTGCTGAAAATAAGAGCATTTTAATCACATTATCGACTCATAATGAGGCGATTATAAGAAGATTATGTGCGGACAATGACTTTCATATGTACGCTGTTTAACATGTGTTTTCACTATGACCCGCGCCATAAAACGAAATAACGGCCATGACTCCATGATCTGCTTGCCTCAGAATCAAATAATCACATTATGTACATATTTCATATTATATGTCGATTAGGTTCGTATTTGCGCGAGGATATGTTGGCATTTTAGTGTAAAAGTAAATATGATGTGAGAATTATGCTTCTATCGAATAGATAAAAGAGTACGTACTATGTCGAAAATGCGCATATTCAGTGTTACGATGATGTACGGTACGCCAAATAGAGAAGGTGCCCACATATTAAATTCACACAACGTGGCCACATACGAACTATGGATTCTGCGCAGAGGACAACTGAAGAAAACATGGTTTGGGTCTTCACATGGATTACCACTAGTATACTTTGGATGAGGTGAGATGTATTTGTCATATTTATCAAAGTTTAGGTCACTGCAGTTATTTCTAAGGCTATAGTGCAGAAGGTTAATCTCATCTGATCTGCATTATAGTATGTGGGTTTCAAAGTCATTTACTGTTCTATACATGTTACTTATGATTTCGTCTATGGTTGTTTCTGATGAGGGGTCAATAAGTGTTTTTATTTTGTTGGCACATTCCGTTACCGCGCGTGTTATAAGGTGAATACAGTTTGAGTATTTTTACTTAAGCAATAAGAGAACACCAGTTCTGAAGGCATATGAGTGAGTTAACCTTTCGTTAATTCGATAGCATTAGCCAGGGCTGTAGTTCGATTGGGACGAACGTTTCGATCAATTCCATAATTAATCCGCGCATTATGAAGAGGTAGCGTGTATCGATTGACACCGATATGGTATTTAGCTCACATTGTTGTTTGAAATTACTTACACAGTTTTGTTAAGGTAAGCGATATGCCATTCCAACAAAAATAATGATCTTTGTTAATAACCAAGCGATTGCATGCTGGCAGTCACCGGAAGTTCTCGATAGGTGGCGTAAGTCAGAGTCGAGTGCATCACACTGTTAACGGGATACGTAATCAATCGATGCCCTTGAATGCAAATGGCGTTTTTCTGCCTTTCTGTTCTGAAGCGACACATAACCATCAGTCCTCAATTAACCGTGTATTTACTTAATTGATTCTCCCATTTAGTTATTAAAGGTATGCAATTGAATAATCTATTATTCTATGGAGGTGTATTCAGGTA
Organism: Siphonodentalium dalli; assembly: GCA_032622095.1. Classification (NCBI taxonomy): domain Eukaryota; kingdom Metazoa; phylum Mollusca; class Scaphopoda; order Gadilida; family Siphonodentaliidae; genus Siphonodentalium; species Siphonodentalium dalli. Next base: position 125,140,260 of record CP136061.1, on the reverse strand, counting down.
ATACAAGCAGACGACATACAGGAAAAGCAGATCATACACGATTAGAATAATTCATATTCATTAGTTCAGAATAAGTTCAGCGATCGTTTGTTGAACTAATTATATGAACCTCTCATAAGGGAACTACTCGCCAATGAGGATTTAGCATGGGAAGGATTAACATGGTAACTTCTCATTTACGTTGGGTTCACAATTTCTATTCGAAATCGATTCATATTCAAAGGTGGCAAATGTTTAGATAACAAGTGAAAAAACGGCTATATGGCTGTTTGTTGAACTTATATATCTGAACATTTCTTGAGTGAACTAATCGTCAACTGAATGAGTACGTGTATTAAGTAAAGAAAGGTTTACGATGATTAGATTAGATCGGCACTCCTATATATAAACAGTGAACACTTCATAGAAATATATCAGCAATTTAAACTTACTTTCAGCAAAAGACTGATCTATATAGCGCTCTTTATTCTGATTATATAACGAAGTGACTAACACTGAACACTCGGTATTGTTCAGAGCCAAATAAAAACTTTTCGCACAGATGTGAGGAAGAATCTTAAAGATGCCATGTCCGATTTGACACCATAAAAAGACCATCTGTACATCTTTAATACCAGAAAAAAACATTGCGTCGGATTCATGAGCCAATTAATGAGATTTTGGTGGCCAAATATCGAATTTCCGAAGAGGAAGTTTAACACGTTCTGAATATTTGTCAGCCTGGCAGAAATTCCAATGACCGTCTCATAATGAGCATCCATGCTCGAGTCTCCCAAAGAATAGCGAAATATAATAAAAAGGATTACTATCGTTATTGCTTCTTTCCAACATTAAATGGTGAATTCTAGTGAGTATTTTCGTGACGTTTGTCTCACAGAAATAATGGTGATTGAAGTATTTTCGTTTTCATTTTCATAATAAACTGAAATTTAACATGGACAAGTTTTACCGATTTATGGTCATATGTGATAGGATCAACGCACCTCAACTGGAAAAACGTTTTCTGTCTATACAAAAATTACAACTATTTACAACATAAGTTGTTCCAATTCTAAAACGCGAAGACAAAACATTCTGGGCGGCATATGTATATAACAAGTAAGAGATTTACCTTGAAATTTGTTATTATTACCCACTCTGCAAACCCGCATAGACGTTTCTTACTGGTTACTTAAGACACCCTCTAAAGTTTTACTTTTCCCAACTGATGCTGACTGATGGTCTTATCAGTCCAATGTGTTTTACCAACAGCAGGAAAACATGCGGCCTTGTATAAAAACAACAATTTCCGAGCTAATTACTGGTTAGAAAATCAAATTATGGAGAACAATTTCAACATAATTGTGGTGTGAAATTTCCAAGTTCTGTTGTATCAGGCATGGAATTTCCAACTGTTGAAACCAACGTTGGTGGGGGTGAGACACCCAAACCCACTGTATTTACCATACATTCAATATAAGTTATGGCGTCCTGTGTTCTGAGTAATATACGAAGATCTTTCGTTTGTCATTTAGACTCGAACTCGACAAATAAGAAAACTATAAATAAGTGAGAATACGGTTACTTACCGATTTTTCAAAAAACAAATTCCATGACTCGGATAAGACTTTCTGTTGCATCTAAAACTCAAATAAATGTAATTAACGTATTTGTCGATCTATTTTGATCCCATGAACTAGTCCGGGATGTGGAAAGCGAATAAAATTAGTTTCCATGAAAATTGCGACGGGAGTGACGGGTCTTCGATATCTTCTACCGCTTCATTCTCAGTGAGAACGTTGCAGGATCTGATCTAATTTTTGGGGATGTTTTAAGTTGTTTTTTTTTACTCTCACTAGACAATTTCAACAAAGCGAAAACTGTAAATTAAGTGCATAGTTTCAAATACCAACATAAGTGTTCCCGAAATTGATTGAAATTAATCAGCCAAGCTCCTCACCAAGTCCTCGTGTTCTTCAACTGGTTTCCGGCGAATTCAATTTTCTCCTAACACAATTATGTGCTCGCTCCTTGTGACAAGAAGCCGTGAAATATCGGAGTTATACTGACAGGTATATGGGTGACAGTTTAATTAAGCGCCGATATGTTCGTCGAGCGAGAGAATCTCGGCCGGGAATATTCCCAATCGTGTCGCTGGTTAATAGCAAGAAACGCAATAATGAACACACTATGTGTGTGCGTGGTATACGTCACGTTACCACGCGGGTCGAGACGGTTAGTACATGGACCGAAATCATGCCATAGTATATAGATAATGTATGCCAAAATAGTGATCCTAGAAGAGGAATGATCCACGAGCCGTAGACAAGTTGGCATTCCTCCTCTATAGGACCACTGTTTTGACATAGTCCACGACACTACTTTTATTATTATTATATCGAACACTGGTGTGAATTCTGACAATTTTCAATCTCCGGAAATCGCTTTCCGATGCGGAGCAATATAAATGATGTTAACATCATCTCTTCGTGATTCATGCATCTTTTTCTCTAAATCAATGGCTAACCATAGACACTTCTACAACACTTGAGAAGCTAAATTGTTTATCTTCTATGCAATACAGAAAATGAAGTTATAGCGTTTACTGGAAGCTGGGATTGTTCATTTGTCAAACAAACTATATGGTATAAACAATTTGAATATATACAGCGGATAAATCTGACGGGACAGATGATCATTAAAATGCATCGCTTTGAAATATGATGGAATACCGATATTGGAATAAGTACTATACTATACTTTCGGATTGTCGTATTTTCATCGACAGAAGGGCAGTAAGATTATATCGAACATAGTATGCAACCAATCTGAATGTCACGAGAGACATATAGTATTCACCGATAGATAACTTTGTCAACATTTAAGACAATTCGTTGAATGTGGCTATATATTACTCGGTTTGAGTGATACGAATTATACAGTATGTGGTCACAACGATGACCCCATATATAGATTGAATTGTGAAAATACGCGAATGGTTGCGTTTTATAAGCCTATATGAGTCACAGATATATAGCCATAGCTTTATTGCACGACCACAAAATTACATTCGGGTATGGCAATATGCATGTACATGTGCACATACAGAAAGTAAAGAAAACATACACCTAACATGACATAACAATCAATGGGTGATATACAAGCATAAATTGGAAAACGTGATGTTAAAGAGCACGTCCAGCATGCATGGGCTAGCGAATGGCGTTACATGTCAGATTTCTCGCGTGTTAGTATAGATGAAACTGTTTGATTTACGTGTATACGACCATCAACATAAAACAGAATATGTAGTCATATTATAGCATCTTGCTGTTTCTAATATTCTTTGTGTAGATATTACAAAACATGGCAACTACCCATTTGAACGTGAATATGTCAAGCTGCATGGGTCGCACTCCAACTACATGTACTCAATGCAAAAACGAAAACAATTTGTATTAATACACTGGGCCTCCTGGACCAAAATGTCACTGTGTCAAATACTTATTGGTAAATTGCGCGGCGCTCTGCGTACCCACTCGCACCCACGGCATAAGCAAACACACACACATACAGAACAAGAAAACAATAATCAGAAATGGTAACGCCCTCAAGATTATATTATTATGCATAGATTTAAATTATAATAAAAAAATGTTAAATATATTGGTTACATGAATGCACCGCCTCAGAATTCCGTTAAAACAACTAGTCCTTCAAATTATTACAAAAAACTACGGCTTATTACTGCAGGAATCTAATTCACCACACCAGAAGTCTCTAAATGCGATTCAAAAATCGGAGTCATTGTGTTCCCGCCATAAAATCTTCCAGCCATTGTTGATATCTAAACATTGAAAGCAATTAATGCGGTCATATAATAGTTACATACTGCAACTATCAATCCAGCGATTTTGATATGATTGATAGAACAAACCACGATTATCATGATCGTGTCGTTATTTGTTTAAAATACGTATCAATTGACATATACGCACTCGTTCCCTCATTAAAATCAACATATTTCGACCATTTTAGGGGATCTCCGCGAATTCGGGGAACTCCGCAAATAGACCTCCGCAAACAGGGACCTACTGCGAATTGTCACAACAGGCTATCTATCAGTTGGTTGAATACAATTTCCCTTTTTACTAAAGTAAATTAACAAGTAAATATCGAATGACGATACATATATTTGTAAAGAAGCATTGCAAATAATGTTATTGGGACGAAAAGTCGCAAGACTTGTTCCGTATTATGATGATCATGATCATGATATGATTGATAGAACAAACCACTATTATGATCATCGTGTCTTTATTTGTTTAAAATACGTATCAATTGACATATACGCACCCGTTCCCTCATTAAAATCAACATATTTCGACCATTTTAGGCGACCTCCGCGAATTCGGAGACATCCGGAAATAGACACCCCCCCCCCCCGCAAACAGGGACCTACTGCGAATTGTCACAACCGGAAAAAGGAAAAACCAATTATCTATTTATAAAAGCTCCACAGACACACGGCGCGTTCGGCGATACACGGCGATCTAAAATTTCCCCACCAGTATACACCCGATGGGCGTGAACAAGTACACAAACGTCCCCAAGCACATTCACTCACCACGTTCTCACACCCCATCCCCACCTTTCCACGGCCATCACTCACATATACACCTATGTTCATACATACCTACACACCTCGCCCAAACCCACTAGCATGGATATATCTATATACAGTGTGCTTTATATTGTAGACACGCCAATCCAAGCATAAATATAAGTATGTTCACAGCACATATACTCTCAACATACTAGTCTACACACATTCATTATTAGACCATTACATTTAAGAGACAATTGCATCTGTATTTAATGTTTTTAAGCTTATACGTGGACATACCGTGTTGCTGATATCACTAACTATGTGTTAATCCTTCTATTATATGCATCCATAAAGTAATCTGTTATTTGATTAGGCAAATACGATTAATTATTTCGATGATACAGAGACACTACTGTTAAAGTAAGGGCTGGCTGGACCATGTTTAAACCAGAGACGACAAATTCGTCATTTATACCTGCGGTCTCGGGTTTAAACCACGATGTAGCTGTCAAACAGTGGTTTAACCCTTTACCCAACAGAACGGCCCTGTGCCAATGCATTCTCTTATATGTGCGAGTCGACCATAGGTCGCCTCGCATATACAAGAGAATGCATTGGCTTAACACATTAAAAATTATAAAATTGTTAAAGAATGTAAGAAAAAATGGTAAAAAGTGTTAAAAAAAAGATTTTTTTTAGGCCAATGCATTCTCTTATATATGCGAGGCGACCTATGGTCGACTCGCATATATAAGAGAATGCATTGGCACAGGGCATAACTGTAACTATCACAATGTGGTCAAGGAGCCGGTTCCAATGATATCCATATTTGTATGGTTCTATTGAGACAGACCGAAGATATTTTAGGCTGTTGAAGCTTTATTTGGCCGGTTTTGTTGGGTAAAGGGTTAAACCTAGAGGTTTACGCAGACCAGGTTTAAACAGGAGATGAAGAACCCGGCCTTAAGTTCAAATATGAACATTTCTTTCTTAGAGTCTGGACGTTGGAGATACTTTTGGCGATTTTGTTATGCGAAGCCGCAACGGCCGATTCTTGTTGTGGGGGCAACAACATCAACAGCGATAGACTGTGCTGTAGTAACTGGTTCAACTTGGGTGGATTGCATGGGAGCAATATGTGTATCTTCAGTAGACGTGTCCATGGTATGTGATACATGTTCTGGGACAGGAGTTGTATCGGTTACGTCACGTTGTGTTGTCTTTGATATACATATGGTGTTCTGACTATTGTCTGAGTGCTAGCATACACGCACTTGTTGGTAGAAACGACAGCAGAGTATCTGACTGGTTTAATTGATGGTCGAGCACCAACTATTTTATTTGCATCGATTTAGTGCAGATGTTAGTCAGCCTTACACCTTTTAATTTTGAATTGATACTCCCATATGGAACACGAGCGACCGGTTGCTGCACGTGAACCTTGGCAGTTAGCAAATTGTTTTGCTTTTGTGCCATCATAATGGCTATATCCAGAAAAAGAATAGCTTGCACATATGGTTTCTTTGCTTTTAAAATGTTTCTGAGCATGACCATAGCTCTTGCAGGCAAAACATCGGTACTTACATTTAACATCGTGTTCGCAACCTGCAATGCCGGTGGATTTTCGCACTGATTGGAGGTCAGAAGATAACAATTCAAAGGAAATTTTCTGAGAATCTACGGACTTCTGTAACTCCCTGCATGTGGTGCCAACACAGCCAGTCTCTCTGACTCTCTGCCACTGTTCAATGTCTTGTGATGGGTAATTAGCACTGGTGTCTATGCACTAGATGCTAATTGCAAAAGAGCATCTCACTGAACTTTCCTTGAACATTAAATCAAAAGAGAGCCATTTAATGTCTAAGTCCTTGATATATTTAAATTGTCCTGTTATACTTTGTAGCATATGGTTGTTATCAATGACAAATACAGAAGATCTATTGACATTCGGATCAAAGACAAGAACCACGTACTGAAGATAGACATCGGTAATTGTGGGATTTGGTGCGGTAGCATTATTACGATCAATACATTTGTGTTGGTTTGTTAACTAGCCCAGCAGCCGCATCGGACTACCCTTCGAATTATGATCGGGCCATAGACTGGTACATAAATGAAGCGGTGATCCGTTTAGCTACTGCAGCAGCCTCCCGGTACCTCCCCACGGTGAGAAAGGCGTGAACGTAACACCATTGGAACATTTAACAATCATGAAAACGAAATGCAAAGATATGACACGAAAGAAACAACATATACCTGAAAACAGAACACACAACTAGACACCAGGAACAAAATACAACAGATGACATAAATGTAATCTGAAACACTGTAGAGACGTGATTGGCCGATTGATTGAGCCGGGTCAACTCAATCACCCGTCTTGAAGAGATGTAGGACCAGAGAGGACCACTAGCAAATCCGCGTCCGCAGGTCGATGCCTCATGTGATATGGTCGCCAATGTACCTCCATGGGACTCCTATATCACACTACGGGGTGCCCCCCCACGACAAACATGGTTCCACATTAGGGTACTATTACCTCTCGCAGTGGGGCGGTAGGCCTATTCTACCCCGGGACCGCACGGGGGTCTGCTATTTGAAGGTCCGAGAAGAATTGACAACAGAAAGCGATATTCATTTTGTATAGAGTTATCAGAACAACTGTTTCAATTCGGATAGAAAGACGCGAGATCGAAATTATGCCAAAATTCACTAGCGTTGTCTGCTCATGTAGTCATGTTCATGCTCAATAATCGTGTTTTATATTCAAGTTGGAACTGTTTGTATGTTCTTAGCTTAAGGACTTTGCTAACCCAATTTTCCCCAAATTTGATGGAGTCAAAATAAATGATTATGTGCACTTTTATTAGTAATCACAGTAACCAAACCCATTGATGCAAAATTTTAAGAGTATAATTCATGGTGGATTATGTTAGAAATACTAAATGTGAAATTTATAGAGGTTTTTCAAATCTATTTTTTCGATCCCAAATTCAACAAACACAAAGTCCATATCTAAGAAAATAATATGGCAATGTGTACTGAACACTGTGATGAACGATGAACAATAAAATAATATTCATATTTATCAAGCGTTCTTTGATAAAATGACTAAGAACCAATTGTTTACAAATGATTGAGTAACTTGCCTGATATTTCTTGTTGGGGTGTGACAGTTAAGTGTTAATATATGTGGACAGTGGTATGTTGTGAATCTCTTGACAAAAGAATTGTCTAATCCTCAATCGGGGGGTACCCCATTGCCAGAAACTAGGTCACCAATCAGGAGATTATATTCCGATGGGTCAGCACCTGCTGATCATAATCCCAGCTTAACTTGACCCATCAAATTCAGTTCCCAAATAGCATTACTGGGCAATGAAATCTACCATCTGTAGACAACTGCGTCCAAGCCAAAAATCTGAAGAACACTGAAGAACTGTGAGTATATCTTTATTGTTCATCATTTTTCAGTGTTCACTACACACACCCATATTTTTTTCTTAGATATGGACTTTGTGTTTGTTGAATTTTTGTTCGAAAAAATAGATTAAAAAAACTTCTATAAATTTCACATTTTGTATTTCTAACATAATCCATCATGATTTATACTCTTAAAATGTTGCATCCATGGGTTTGGTTGCTGTGATTACTAATAAAAGAGAATATAAACCTTTATTTTGGACTCCATCAAATTTGGGGAAAATTGGGTTAGCAAAGTCCTTAAGCGATGATTCAATGCCATCCATCCCATTAGTAACTGCTCTTCCTTTTGCGAATTACATTTGGTCATATAACAGTTAACAACACCATCTTCTTATTCACTAGCAGCTGTTTTCCCGTAAGCTTCATAGTTGGTGACCTGATCCCCTGTGCACCAACATTTCTTATTGTAATCCTGAACTATTATGTAATCTGTATATACTTATGTCAATATAAAAATGTACAACATAACTTATCTATTTAAATAAAAAAGCTTGTTTTATATCCGAGTACCGCCCGTTCTAACTACAATGGTAATCCCAGAGCATTATATTATATGTCGAGGCAGCCTATCGTTTGGTATATCTATCAAATTGTTCCGTTATCTGAGATGATTCGTTCTATAGACGCAATATGGAAACCCTGTGTCACCATTGAATGCATGCATGCCGCTGAACAATTGGTATTATATCACACACCAATGGTTACGAAATGGACTATGTTAACGTCATAATGAATTTACTACACTATAAGAAACAGTTATAAACACTATAATTAGGTGACAAAGGTGTAAATGTTACGCTATACGTCGGGGAAGAAAATCTTAAGCGAATCTCTATATAACTGTACTCGCAATGTGCATATGGGCCAGGTTTGACAATGGCCTGACATTTGTTTACTATTGGGTCATTCGTCCACAAAGATATAAAATGATTACACATGTGCGTAGTTCGGGTGTTGTGATTTTTTATTTATGAAATTGTACGATCGCTGTGGTTGAAAAAAAAAACCGCTTTTGACAACATGAGTTTAATGCTACGCTCGAACCAGCCTGTTCTCTCGAAAACCCGTACATTATCTAATTATAATAGAACTTGTTTTAGGTAGATAACGTGCACAGAATTGCCTCATTTTGAGTCGATAACATGCTGAAAATGAGAGCCTTTTAGTCATATTATCGACTCATAATGAGGCGATTTAGCAGCGTGTTTTCACCGTGGCCCGCTTCATTAAACGAAACATGTATGAGTCCATTATCTGCTTATTTCATAATAAAATAATCATTTTATGTACCTATTTCACATTATAGGTCGATTATGTGCGTATTTATTCGAGAATATGTTTGCTCTTTCAGTTGTCTCAGTATCTCGGTACTCTCTTAAATGTCCGAATAACTGAAATGATTGCATAATATGTCTTTAAAACACAGGGCACATGGTGGGCATATCAGTTGCGTTGGCTAAGTAATCGTCGCGATAAATTACAATGACTCAGAGCCACTATTAATAGTTAGATGTGGTATTTGTTCACGGTTTTCATGTTATACTCATAAACTTTCACATGAAAATAGTTCCACGCGTTAGCCTTTTCCATGGACTACACTTAAATACGGAGTTTTAACGCCTCGATCGGAAAGTTTTCATTTTAAATAAATTATTGCCTTAATAAAAACGAAAAAAACCCAGTTGTTTTGTCTGCATAATATGACAATACAGTTGGTCCTATATATGCTGGCGTCTTTCGAGTACGGAAAGATAAAGTGCCAATCAGTCGTTTTATACAGAAGCTAATAACATTGGGCGGAACGACCATAAAACGCACACAGGTTACCATCGACTCGACTATACCAACGATATAATATGCATGCCTCCAATCTCAGATAAGATACAACAGCAAGTGTATACAAGAAAACTATAGTCAGAAATGGTAACACCACCAAGATTATAGTATTACATATAAATAGAAATTATAAAAAATACATAAAATATTTTGATAACAATTGCGTTTAAACAAGTAATCCTTCAACTTATTACTAACAAAGCAAGTAAACGACTGTGGGGTCACTCAACAGATTATAAAGACTTGGACTTAGTATACTGTAAATACTAAAATTTAAATGAAATAATTAAAAGATAAAATTTAGCAAGTATAGTAAAAGTTAATGTTCTCATTTAATTTTTTTTTTGGTTAAATAAAGCAATAATTTAAATGTAACATTTGGTTTAAAAAAAATGATTGACCGTGGCTCTTCCAATAATTGTGCGACTGACCAGGTCAATTGTTCTTAAGAAGTTGTTTTGAGAATTACTATGGAGGGAAATAGTTATGGCTGTGGCTTCGCAAGTAATTAACTTGGTGACGTGATGTTAACAAATCTGAACTCCAGTAAACCAAGGATGCTCCATACCAAATATAAGGTAAATTAATAATTCTTTAGAAGTTGTTTTAAGATTTACTATGGATGGAAAGAATTGTGGTTCTGGCTTCGCAACTATTTGACCTCATTGTAACAAATATAAATATTAGTCACTGAGGCAATATATATATATCTATTCTGTATATTAAGTTATTGGGTCTTACGTGTCTGAGATGTCTAAATAGTTTTCGATGGACAGATCGCACAAGGGACCCACGCCAATCTTCTCTGTTGGGATTCCAAGTGTTGGCTCATTAAATATGCACATATGCTTAAGATATAGTCGCGCGCGAAGCACGCTCCGGTAAGTCGGGTTTTGGATCCCAGTTAATGAAAATATCATTGAAATAATCGGTTTCCCCCAATAAACATACATATATTCAATATACATGTTTTGGAGCAGAATTAGGCAGTCCATATTGGACGCCATCATGGAATTTAGTTTGTTTTGTTTTAATTTTCACACATATTTATTAGTTATGTGGATGGAGTTCTCATTAAACCTCACATCCTTATATTGGTTACAGTAATGCCCAAAGTAATTGACAACTTAACCACATCAGACTTATTGGTAATTTTTCAGGATTTAAAATCCTGAAAAATTACAAATAATTCTGCTCTGGTTAAGTGGTCAACATTACTGTATGAGGATTGAGTTATCATTAAACCTCAAATCCTTATATTGGTTACAGTAATGCCCAGAGTAATTGACCACTTAACCACAGCAGAATTATGGGTATTTTTTCAGCATTTAAAATCCTGATATATTACCCATTATTCTGCTGTGCTTAAGTGGTCAATTACTTTGAACATTACTGTATGAGGATTGAGTTATCATTAAACCTCAAATCCTTATATTGGTTACAGTAATGCCCAAAGTAATTGACCACTTAACCACAGCATAATTATGGGTAATTTTTCAGGATTTAAAATCATGAAAGAATACCCATAATTTTGCTGTGGTTAAGTGATCAATTACTTTGGACATTACTGTATGTAGATGGAGTTAAACCTCACAACAGTGTGCTGGGGATTTGGACCTTGACTTAGGACCTTTGGTTTTTAACGCAACAAATGCGCGTACACCTTATACACAAATTTCTTATGTAAGCAGAGTTTTTCTTGGATAAGATGAGTTTGAAGCCTGCTAACATTTCAAAATGTTGTCAGTTTTGTATTCTCTGCAGCGGAACTATTCTCTGCAGCGGAACTCGACGCATTGAAGCAAATTTACAAGAGAAAAAATGTGTACGTAACGAGACTATAATACAAATGAAAAAATAAATTCAGGGAGGGGTGGGCGATACAGGGAACTAAGCGTTGAACCGATATAAATTGATAGAGCGATAATGACCAATGTTGACATATTATGCATCTCAACTCTACTGAACATTGCAACAAGGCTATAAAATAGGGGGTGTCAGAATCTTAGTCATCTCTATATAGTGCCAGAATAGTCATTTATGGACTTCTATGAGATGTTGGGTTGGTACGTTATATGGACTCGGAGAAAAAGGGGTTTGTACCGATGAACTGACATAAATTAGTAGAGCGATGTTGCCATGTAATGTATCGCGACTGTACTAAAGCAGCAATGACATAAAATGGGGGGGGGGGGGTATGAAATTATCTCTATAGATGGCACCATGATTATATAGAAAGGAATAGCAATTGATATACGTATACGGTATACTATAGTAATACCATAGACATATAAGTACAAGTATCACGCGATAAAATATTAAGTAACGTGACTATAGCGATGAAAAAATTAAATAAATTGGACCGGGATTAGAGGTTGGGTTGGTTATATGTGGATAATTGGATATGGAATTCATACCGATCAAACGATACAAATTAGTGGAGCGATAAAGACCAATGTTGACTCTTAGTCAGGCTACGCGGGAGAAAATAGGGGTTGATACGATAGACCGAAATAAATTTGTCGGGTGATAATGACCAATGTTGACGTATAAAGTAACACGACTGTACTGTCGCACAATTATCAGATATAATGGTCAAATATGGACTCTAGTGCCCAATATGGAACAGCTCAGAAAACATTTGCACGGCCCTAAAATTTATTTAACAAGCAATTGGCATCTGCCATATACAAATCGAATTATGTCGATAAATCTCTTATTTTTCAAAAATTTTAGCTCACACTTGGTGTGTGTGAGTGGGATACTTATATATTCCTAAAATGACAGGGTACAGCACGTAATTATTTTTTAGATCGAAGAAATGATTTTTTTTCGATGACAAAATTTAACAGTAGAATAACATAGGATTTACCATTAAAATCGATTTATGTCTATAAAACTGTCATTTTTCAAAATTTTGAGCTGAAATTTGGTGTGTATGTGTGTAATACTTATATATTCTTAAAATGACAGAGTTCAGCGCGTAATTATGTTTTAGATGGAAGAAATTGAATTTGTTTTCGATAATAAATTTACACTACAGCGTGGACCGTGGACGGGTCATCGAGTAAACGCATTTTATAAACAGGCTTTTGTCAATTGCCATTGACGTCAAACTAAACCCTTTTCGACCGGGACAGCAGATCCGAATAGTAGCTAAGATGTATTTAGATAGAATTATCAAAAGAATTTGACCGATTTGGGTGCAGTTTAAGAGAATCGAGTGGAGAAATCTTGGTGATAATTCCAGAAAATAAAGATGGCGGAGAATCACAATGAAACTACCCACAATTCACTTCACTACACCAGGGGTTCGCAATGGGTTACACATTATTTTCAGTCTATCAAATTATTTATATTTTCAACAACAAGTGACTTTAAGTTTACAGTTTCAGCCTATCCTGACTTTATCGATACGATTTATCATATTTTCATAAACATATTATACACCGGTGGCGTCAACTTTACAATTTCGGCATCTACGTGATTCTATCGGTACGATTGAGTAATGGTACAAAACAAAATGTCCAAGAATACACCAGGGGCTCCCAATGGGTTATATATTATTTTCAGTCTATCAAATTATTTATATTTTCAACAACATATTATTACACCGATGACTTTAAGTTTACAATTTCAGCCTGTCCTGACTCTATCGATACGATTTATCATATTTTCATAAACATATTATACACCGGTGGCGTTAACTTTACAATTTCGGCATCTACGTGATTCTATCGGTACGATTGAGTAAGGTACAAAAAATCTCCTAGAATACATTCGCCCTGTCCACCACACAATATCAAAATCACAGAAACTAGATACACCACATGTGGCGTAATAAACTGTGTTTGTGTTGGAATATAGTCTGTTTAAACATTATAGTGTTCGTCTCATTATTGCGCGACATGATGGAAACGGTTAACATAATTCCATCACTTCAATGCATAGTTGTCGGCCATACCAATTCCGTTTGAAAGTATTTCCTCTATCTGTCGTCGTATGTTGACTCCCGTTAACATGCATGGCCAATGTGTGTCATTACCAGGTTGAGATTGCACTTTGAAGATATGCATGTACCAACGGAAACAGGATCAGACTAATTAAATTTGGTAGCAGATGTGGAAGAATTGCCCCAGTTATCAAACATAGCTAACGAGAGCAGTTCCAGATGATATCTAAAAGATTATTAGCAGATAATTATATTCAACGCCCATTTTACTAGACTGTACATGTATATAGTACTAGTAGTGTCATAAATAGTGTAAAGGTGATTATAAATATAAAAAAGTGATGTGACCATTGCATGCCACCAAATAAATTAAGCCCTCTGTTTTGGAGAACACTAACAGTTCATTGAGGAAAACTTGCTATCCACTAAATGATTGGAGTTAATACACTGTGTTATTGACGTGTTTCTCTTGACTAGCAGAGTCGGATAAAGAGGGGTAACTCTATAGTCTTCAAGATTATCGATCTGAGTGCAATGCAAGAGGATCAATGAGCTGACGCGTTGTGTTTGAGCCCACCAATCTAAAAAACAAACTACTATTGAATTAGTACTGGAATTTCTTACAATATTAAAACGTATGACCATAAAGGTCAGGTGTCTATATGGCCGGAACACAATTATAATACAAAATAGCATACCGTTGAGACTGAAACGCGGTTACGAATCACATTACAAACTGTTAACGGTGAAGTTTGAGCTATGAGCTATAACTCTATATTGAATAAACATGTGGTCTGCAAATGAATTTCGTCGGTCGAAAACGCCCCGTGTTTTTCAAGGGTAAAATAGCGATATGTCCGCCGCCCCACTGTTATGGGTAAGCATCCCTAATGTGGTACCATGGATGGGGTGATTTCGGTGATATATATTGTAAGTCATATATCTACGGGCGGGTGCATCGCGAGAGACATCAACTGAACGACCTCGGGGCACGGGCTTACCTCATGGAATTCTTCGACTCCACGGTTCCTTAAGCCGGGTGGTTATGTTAGCCCGACTCAATCGGCTAGTCGTGTCTCAACCCAATTTATTCAGAATTCCGCTGTTGCTTGCTGCTTTATCAATATATCCTCGCAAACATGTTCATAATCGACCTTAATATTCACATAGGTTGACATTGGATTATTTGACTCTGAAATAAACCGATAATAGTATTATGTCCGTTATTCCATTTTAAGGCGCCGGACACATCGAAAACTCGGTTTAAAGAGCGTACATCTGGTAAGTCCTGAGTAAACTTATTCGTGTTATTAATAAGTTATTACGAGTAGATAATGGCACTAAATACTCTCATTGTCAGTTCGTTATGGACTCACAAATGAGGCGATTCTACGCCGATTATGAACATAAAACAAATCCTATTATAAGCTGACGACTAGCACTTATGTGAATTGTGTCGGTTATTTATGCGAATAGGTGCTGTAGGCTGCATTTTGCAGTGGCTAAACGGATCATTGCGTCAGCTGTCGGTCCTTCGGTCGACCATAATTCGAGTCCCAGACAGCTGCTGGGATAATTGTCCAACAATTATTTGTCGTATGTCATGTAAATAAAAAAAACCGCACTATTCGCAGATGGGATGAACCGCTAAATCTCAATGATGTTGATAAATATCATCACTACTTTATTCCTAGATTCGATCCTAGTGTTGAAATACCTTCTGTATTGATATGCTTAAATTTTTAGCATATTCAAGGAAAGTACAATCTGACGCACTCTTCAATTGACAACACCTTGTCCAAAACAAGTGTTGGTTACTCCCCCATAAAACCTTGGATATCAGCAGGGCTGTTAAGAAACCGTTGTATAGCGGATTCGTCGGAGATATTGGCTGAGCTGGATTGTCAAATGCAATAGATGGTGAACAGTGCTATTAATCAGATATGTTATAACCTTCAACCCGTATCAACACCAACCTACTTTGAATGTTGGATGTATATATGAAGTCATAACTGACTATGTGTACCACCTCTTCTGAATCTGAATGATAATCAGCGTTGCCATTTGACATAATTGTTAAGGGTTGTGTATCTTCCGGTCTATAGTGAAGTGACAATTTTCAGTTATTTTGGGTGATTGTACAGTGCAGGATAAAATCAGCTTTTCAGATTAAGTTCTTGGGATGGCCACCTTCATTAGCTCTGTGCAGTGCTGCCTTAAAGTCTAAACGGTATCGCCACGGTCCAAACAGTTGCATGGGTAAATAAATGATACGTGCACGGTGTTCTGCTCCAGTCCATGCACACACAATATTATTAATTCCCCAGAACCAAATGAATGGATCGTTCATGTCATTAACTCAAAGCACAAATTATAAACCGAGAAATAACATTTAAGTATAGTTTTATGGCGATGTCATGTTTAGTTTGCGCACTAGTCATGTTCAGTTATCGTATACATATTTCTGACTCCAACTGGATAAATTATTTCCCTTTTTTGCGCTTTTATTTGTACATATGTTACTGTTTTGTCTCGTCCACTGTCAGGTCTATGATCAATTGATTCGCCACATTTAGGACTGACTTCATTTTGTTCTTAGAATTGATATGGCCAAGCTACCGAAAGGTCATCGAACTATCAATTAGCTAATCAAAATGGAATATGTTGGTATACCCAAGTGGTGCAATTGGAACTTTGATGATTATCATTGAATTAGCGAAGCCGCGTTACGACAAGCGCCACAACAGAATAGTTATATAATATGTTTCAGGCGAGGCAACTAAAGCATACAGAAAGTGCTTACATATGCCAAATTGTAAGGTTTGTTGATATGGAAATAAATGCAATCTATTTATGACTTAAACGTAAGCAACCACTGTTTGTGTTTAATATTTATATATCGTGTAACACTACCTTATTAACTTTGTACTACTCACAACTCCACAGTAAGTGGCGCCTGCATGTAATCTGTTACTTACCTGAAAAGAGAAAAATTAGGAATCTAAATGATTGTTGCATAATATACAATACCGAATAATCACATTCTCTGGCCGGATTCGTCATGAAGTTTAACCTTCTTATTCTGAATAAAAGAAATTTAGATAGAAACTTATCTCATTGTACTGAAAACGTTCTGGGTACCCACCCCACCCTCGTGCAACTAACACCCCTCCAAACCAGCCAGCTGGGTTCCCCATCCATTCTTCGACACACCAAATGTGTCAGATGACATGGACCTGTGTCGCCCCAAACGTGTCACGTTACACGCCTGACGCGCTTTCTATGGACAAACTCTATGACGCGTTTAATGTGTCACCTGACATGTTTACTGTGTCATTTGACGCGCTTTCTGTGGACAAATTTTCGTGTCGTTTGACACGATAAATTTATTCAGTGGATATCCTGTTTAAACCTGGTATACGTAAACATCTAGGTCTAAACCGCCGTTTGGCAGCTAAATCCGTGGTTTCAACACGAGACCGCATGTTTAAGTGACGCATTCGATCGTCACCTCGGGTTCTGCCACGCCCATGGTTTAGCAGTAGTGTCTGTATCGTCGATATAATTAATCGTACTTTTTTAATGCGGACCGCCGCGTTCTATCGACAGCTACAATCGGAATGATTAAGAGATTGGAATGTACAAGCGAGAAGCATGTATACATGTAAACTGTATGGGGAATAATTATGTGTGTTATAACCTTAAACCGGCAACTAAACCAATTAATTCGACGGTCCAGCTAAACACCGTTTAGGGAGGCTAGACATGAGATGAAGATCCGTCTTCCTGAACCGCGGTTTACATGGGTGGAGCTGTACATAATATCGATTGGTGGCGTGTCCTTAATGTGAAAGTGGCGGCTTGCAGCTATATGGTGTTGTCATGTCATACCTGAATCATTCTCACACGAGCGTGCAGTGCTTGTTCCAGATAATCGAGAGTATGACAACAATCATTATACTGGACTGCTTGTGGTCCGTCTGGTAAATGGGTAGTCTCTTTGCATGATTATCCCATAGAACGTGCTAGCCACTGAACGGCCATAAACGTCCACTTAGACCCTGTTTGGCTGGACCGTCAAGGTTTGATCTAGGTCTAAACTTGGAGATGACAAATCCGGCCTCTGAGTTTGGAACTATGGATATATTGATATCAGAAAAATATAGATGCCGTACCGAAGCTATACATACTTTAGTTATGATGTAATGTCGTTTTAGCCCATCAGCCGTATCACGACGAGAACTACACATGTTGTGTAAAGTGCATATGTATAGTTGTTGTAAACAGTGTGTTGTTACATATTTTGTAAACGTAATTGTTTATTTTTTATACAGTAAGAAATTAGTTGTGCATGTTAGTATGTAAAGGGAAAGTGTGTGGTCCGTTACTATATCGTTACTAGTCAACATATCCTCGTGAAAATATGTTCACATTGAACCTAACTATTCACATCGGTTCATGTTGAACTTATTTGATTCTGATATAAGCCCAAAGTGGAATTAGACAAGTTGTTCCGTTCTGTGGCCACAGTAAAACACACTATAAAGCGTGTACATCTGGTAAGTCGTTGTATGTTCGTATAGAGCGTAATTCAGATTCAAATAATGCCGATATGCGCTTATTTGTGCTTTTAAAATAAGTTCAGTATGATATTATTTTCAGGAGAACAGGCTGACAGTGTGCATATCGTTTTGTAACAGGCAGTACATATTACAGCATATAGTAGTCTGCATATAGTGTGGAATTCCATTGGAAGTATACGCAGGTTACATGTAATAATATGGAACTCTTCTACGTGCAACATTGTTCTCTTTTGTGTTCTGATGTCCACACATTAGTTTATATCGATGCCACAAAAAGGTTTCTTCTTAAAAGGTGAAAACCTTAACGCAATAGGGTATATCCTCAATATTAAATGGATCTAAATTCAGCGAATTGTTATTAACCCCTAGTGGAAATACTGCATGTTCATTTCAACGATATACCTCATATATTGGCCATAACCTCTTCGTTCGTAAGAGGATAACCATTGGAACTAGTTTTGAAAACTAGTTACGTATATCTACCATTATATACGCCTTAAAGACACGGTTGGCCTTGGCGGTGGGTATCCTGTGAAAATATCTCCACCCGTCAAAAACCGCCACAAACAGAAAGAACATCAACATGTAGATAGACTTTGTCCGTATACAAATAAGAAAAAATCGCATAAACAGTATGTTATGGTCACATGTTTGACCATTGTTATGTAAACAAAAGCATAAAAAGTTACTTTTCTGGTGTTTGTTTATATTATGATGGTAAACATAAAGAGCGTTATTTGTTGGTGAATACCTGATATGGAACTAATAAAGAGCGTTTATGTCATTTGTGTGTGATTAGCCAGTAGCATTGTGCTGTCTTATGTAACACAATCAGGCTCTTGCTTGGGTAAAATATAGTAGGTTTTTATGATAACATGCTATTTACGCGATGGTCATGGTATATATGAACGGAACTGTATGCGTTTTAATGTTTTTCTGTTTACGGTGTTTGGAACAAATATGAATATTTTCGACAATTAAGGCCGCACGTGACTTTAAGGAATTTATCTCATATTGAACAGTACCATATTTAATTGGATTTGAATTACACCCCCCCCCCCCTCACCAACGACGATGATTTGGTTCAATGATAGGCAGATGTCCCTTTAAATTTCAGTAATTTTCATGAGTTTGACTCCATATTGCTGTTAGAGACACGTCGATCACATCGATCGTGCTACTTTGAACATTAAAGTTCCACTCATTTACACAAAATTGATGATTTTTCAGAAAATTACGCCTCTGGAAAAAGTTGTGAAGTTCCGGCGACAGAGGGTTAATAATTATCCCGCCTATTCTGAAAATGGGTTGATAGGGCTTGAAAATACAATAGCTTAACAAAACAACAAAGGCTGTGTTTTATCAGTGCTTTCAAATTCCATTCCCTGAACGATATTTGACACAAATGATAATTTGGATATTGGATTATTTGTCAACGTACTACTGTGTACTGCAACTGAGTTGACGAACACTGAGTTCTAGAATGCCATAGTAGGTTACAAACAACAAATTAGTTTCCGTAGGCGACAGTGTTAACTATAAGTCCCGCCCGTCATGGGTTAAGCCTATCTGAACTTCAAGTGGCCAATTTTCCCTTAGAACTTCATCCGATATACCAGTCCGTGACAACAAACGGGCCCTTTTCGGTATTTTGTTCAAACGGTAATCTTGTATTTCCACAACTACCCCATTTACTGCACAAAAATCAGCAGCATAAAAAATACCCAGACCACTTCCGTAACTTAGCAACCTTACCAGCCTCTTCATGGCCACATGAACAAGAATGACCGCCATATTTACGTAAGATATGATTTTCTGTTCCCGCTTTGGGAATTTTCCGTCAATGATAATCAAGCAATCAGCAGCCAGAATTTGTTTTTATGCCGACTCGAGTTTCCCTACACAAATTCAAGAAGCGTAACTCTATATAATTAGTTGCTTGTAACCAGTAGTAAGAAATTCGAGATCAATGCCAGTACGCAATCGACGAGCAATATACGGGACATAACTCTTCAGCTGATAGCAGGAATTACGCTGGTCCTCGGAATCGAAAATGGCTGTATATCAGTACTGTCGATACTTATTTGTTGACTGAAATGATTAAACCACATTGTTATCACGGTGGATTTAGGGATCACATGGCTTCCATTACAAGATTGGATTGCAATATAACTGTACACCTGAATGATTTAGATGTTTTACACATCTGATATTGATAGGTGTCAAGTCAGTAACGATAATTTCCGTCAAACACTTTATGTCGTTTACAGTTATGCCACAGAGGTTAGATAATATACAGACAAAATTGAAGCATAGATAACATTTAGAACTTCAGTTGCCAAACTTGTAGGTCGTATATTTAAAATCTAGATCCTGGCTTGACTTGAATTGAAACATATTTTATTTGCATAATATACAAAAGCGATTGGGGCACAAGTTTTTACAACATATGAAGCCCCTCTCCCAATACAATATAACAACACACATGAAATCAAGATGACGATACAAACGTATTTACATGGTGATAAGTTTTGAGGTACGTAATATACATTGCCTTCCAGAGATTATCGGGCTAGAACGAGGTTGGCTACTGGTCGAGGAAATTTTGTATTTAAGGAATGCCACTATACATAATGGATTTTTGGTACGATTGGTGCGAGTACTAATATAATTAGCTATTATTAGTATTTGTATTATGGAGGTAAACTTAATGAAACGCTTGTATTCGATTTGTGATTACTGTTGTGCTCTGGAAGGCAACACAGATAATTAGTCAGAACGAAATGTTCGAAAGTAAGGTTTGTCCATATGTGAGGTGACTGCCACGTGACAAATTTTAATTCCGGAAGTAATTTTAAGTGGATTCGAAAGTAAAACAAATAAGATATTTTAGGGACCGAAACGCTTAGTCGCTGCAATATATTGCTGTGTGATGAGAAATAATTTCTAATTTTTTTGGGACGAGATATGGGGTATTCCACACATTAGTTCTGCAGTATCGCTTATTGAGATATTTTCACGGGTCAGTTTCTCAAAATTTTCGGAGCGCTCTCTTAAGGTACAATGGGCACATGAAGAAATAGTGGTAGGCGTCCTCATATAGATTTCCACAGGAACATGCGGGGCTATCAGCGATGTAATTGTTGATCATATCAGATCGGAGTTCACTACAGAAATTACGTATGCGACAACGAACAATGTTGTATTTTCTGCGTCCAGCGTAGAAATGCTGAGGGGGGGGGGGGGCTGAGCGTGGGCTCTATCTGGTTCAAGTTGATTTTAAAGGTAGAAAATTGGTCCGCGTCGGTGATTAATTTGGGAAGTTTATTCCATTCTAAGACTATCCCTGGGAAAAAATGATTGTTTGAAGTGTTCAGTGTTGCTACAGTATGAATAAAATTTACTGGGACGTCGCCAATTATAATCTGCAACTTCATGTGATCTGGGGGGAAGTATGGTGGATAGGTAGGAAGGTGCTAAATTATTAACTATTTTATAGAGTGCCTGCAGTTTATGTAGTTGACGTCTTTTGTAGAGTGAAGGCCAACCAACTTCCTGTAGTACCATATTGTCCGAAGCAGAACGGGTGATTCCACTGACTATACGTCCAGCATCGATATGAAGCCGGTCAAGCTTCTCTAACAAGTAATCCGAAGCATTGTCCCACACTGCATCTGAGTAATCAAATAGGGGTAATATACATCAGTGTTTTGTAAATAACTTCAATGGTTTTCCTCCCAAGTTGATTTTTAATCCGTCGGAGTTGAGATAGGCCCGAGGCAATTCTTTTAACTGAGCCTTCAATGTGGGCGTTCCATTTGAGATTTGACTGGAGTTCCAGACCTAAATGGTTATGCTTGTCCACGAAGTCAATTGAATTTCCTACAAAATTTAGGTTCGGTTTCTCTGTTGAGGGCGCAACTAATAAGAAGGACATACCAACTGTTTTAGTTGGGTTAAAGCTGACCAGCCAGTTTCTGGACCACGCTGTAATTTTGTCTAAGTCGCTGTTCATAGTGTGTTCAAGTAGATTATGATCAAAGTGACTGCTCGCGAGGCAGGTGTCGTCCGCATACATTATCGTTACAGATTCAACACCGTCGGCTAAATCATTTATATAGACGAGGAACAAAAACGGTCCCAGGACATACTCCTGTGGCACTCCTGCTGGGATGATCTCATATTTTGAAAATGTATCATTGACTAGAACTCTTTGTGTCCGGTTATCAAGATAGTTTTCTATCCAATTCAATATGTTTCCTTCTAATCCATAAGCATTCAATTTATGAATAGTCCCCTATGCCAAACCCTTCAAAAGCTTTGGATATATCACAGAATATAGAACATGTAAATAGTCCTTTGTCAAGGGATTGGCACAGGTTGTGATATAAGTCTATATAGCTGGTATGTTATACTGTGACCTGAGAGAAAACCTGATTGATGGAAATACAAGAGTTCATTTTCGGTGAAAAAGTTACTAATCTGTTTCAGAACCATTTTCTCAAAATGTTTGTCCACACAAGGTAGAAGTTAAATTGGTCGTTAATTTTTGGCATCAGCGGGATCAACTTTTTTGAAAATCGGGATCACGTTTGCGGATTTCCAGGACTCGGGGAATTTCTCTGTATTGATAGATTTCCTGAATAGAAGGATGAATAATCAATTCAATTTGAAATACCAATATTGTAGCAGTCAAATGTATGGCGATTTCCAGCAGAATTGGAAGAGTTAAGAAATTATATGTGTACCATGTTCTGCTCCGGACCATGAACATACGTATTGCGCGATCCGAAGCAAAAAGTTGTCAAAACGTTTCAGCACACGCTCAGCAATGGACCACCCTTGTCCCATTTTGGGGCTATAAATTCACAATTCATATCAATTAAAGCAGAGAAACAACAATTATATCCAGATGCTAAGAAATTCGGTGGTCAAGTACAGTAATGCCCCAAATAATCGACTCCTTAACCACAGCAGAATTATGGGAATCGATTATTTATAGGGCATTACTGTACGCAGGCCAGCACACATATGGTGAGTCAGACTAATGTCAGTGAATTACTGAAACGCAGGTGGCATCAACAGATATGGCTTTGTTTACATAACCTGTATCACAAGCAATGGACGTTTCGAGGTGTTCTGTTCCAGTGAAGCGAGATACTTCAAAACAATCGCCAATGTCTCAAGCATTATGATATCCAGAGACAGGTTGATATCTACATTGTCGCGTGTATTGAGAGTAGGATGTAATAACCTGCAATAATGAAAAGGCTATATCTCGATGTAAACTGTCCTGCACTCTTTATACTCAACACTCTATCGCTCTATATGTGTTTAGTGTGAGGAGAGTAGATGTTGTATGGCGTATATTCGTGGTCGCGTGGCACCAGTTACACGTTAAAGGCCCACATAATTTTCGAACCCCCAGATACATTTTTATAAAATATATGGCATATTATATACCATTTGAAAGAGGAAGCTCCAAAACAGATGTATTATCAACTGATTCGGTGTAACAAACTGTGAACAAGTTTTTGTCGAGATACAGACTTGTGTTCGCTGCTCAAGTTTCATTATTTTCAATGGAAGGAAAATAACTATCTCTTATGATATATAGTTAATCCCCTTCCATTGAAAATACATTTTTAGTTTGAATTCTTTTGCATTTTTGGAGCCATATCGGGGGAATCTTTCTATGATTTAAGCTGTTTTATATTTCTCTATGGGCATCTTCTGAGATACAGACGTTTAAAATGGTGATGAAATATAGCATTTGATCATATTTTATAGAATATATTGTTATTAAAACCGTATATCAAGGCACTATAATAAATAGTCGGTGACTCGAAAATTAGATGGGCCTTTAAAAATATTCACCTCCGTCAAAAACCGCCATAAACAGAAATAATAGTAAAATATAGACAGACTTTGTTCTTATAGCAATCATAAATATGGCATAAACAGTATGTTATTGTCAAATGTTTTTCCTCTGTTATGTAGACAAAAACAAAAAACGTTACATAACCTGGCTTTTGTTTCGATCCGGATATGGTAAACATAAAAAGCGTTATTCGTTACTGTTTTCCTGATATGGAAATAATAAAGAGCGTTTATAGCATTTGTGTGTGATTAACCAATAGAATTGCGCTGTGTTATGTAAACAGAAGCAAAACCTATGTAACACGAGCAGGCTCTTGTTTACGCACACCATAGTACGTCTTGACGACGATATACTATTTACGCGCTGATTATGTTTGGCATATATATTTTAATATTCCTTCTGTTGATTTGAACAAATATGAATATTTCTGCAACGAACGCCGCCCGTGCCTTTAACCAATCAATTTACAACATGCAATGGTATCATATATAACACTACTATATAAGCACTAGCCCATGACAGGGACTTCAGTCAATACACGATATACACAACGACAACTTGACTCCTATTGGAGTACCCAATATTTAACAAATATCTTAGCTTGATTTTTGGTATGGCAGAAGAAAATCTGTTAAGTTTGAAATAAGCAATACAGTTTATGTGGGTTGCATATATATATTACGGTTTATTAGTAGAATACGTTCTAGGGCATCCATGTGTTATAAGTATTTTGTCAATGCAAAATCAAATATTAGAAGTTACTTAGACTTTCAATTTGAAGCTTTTTTAATTTTCTTCACAAGAGGAATATGTCAGTATGGCATATAGCAGCTGAAACGACATTAAACCCAAAATCAATAAATCAGCGCGTTAACAATTCAGTATGCTTGCCATGCTTTGTAGCAACCCTCTATCGGTACCGATGTTTTGCTGATAAACATCTTATCTTAGTTAAAGTTTTCTGGTATTTTGTCGATTATTGGTTTGGTACTGTAACATTATGAAACACATATCAATAAATCAGCGCGTTAATAATTCCATAAGCTTGCTATGCTATGTACTAACCGTCTATTGGTACCTATATATGTTTTGCTCATTGACATCTTCTCTTAGCTAAAGTTTTCTGGTATTTTGTCAACTTTCGGTTTGGTACTGTAACATTCATGCCGCAGGTATTAAGAAAGGGCAAGTACTTACAGGAACATGTGCAGCCCTATCAAATTACATCATGTATGTGGCATTAGTATGGTCGGAATTGCAGCCGTCACGTTCAGGACAACAATTGTGTAAGTTAAGCAAATACAGGTCACCTTAAATTAACATTGGCCTATACGGCCAATTATTGTATTATTTATTCGTCTCGTAAAACGTCGGTATAATTATAATTTACATGTATATTGTTTAGAGGTTTATCATACATGGGACAACTAAATGTAATTAGATGTCACGCAAAGATTCAGCCGTATAACAATATCCCGCATCGAGATAGTTTGTAGACAAACTTATGATTCGTCCGATGTCATGCTACGGCGCCAGGTATAGATTATTTGATCGGAGAATACCGATCCTGGAGTAATTCGGATTATTCCATGTGAATTCCATTGCGTAAGTTGCGAAGAGCCATTACGAGTTCCGTAGTAGATCGTTTAGCTGTTCCCAGACCGTTATATCACTCTCAAGAGTCGTCTTGATTAATTATCTGGTTCTGCCAGATGAGTTTTATAACAATCCCATGCCAGTTCAATAGTAGTACTGTACTGTGTCGGTGCTGTCGCGACACCGAGCATCCCATTAATGGACTCACTCTACATTGCGCGTTGACTATATTCCAAAATCAAGGATCGAACACTGACAAAGCAATGGTATGTCTTGGAAGAGCAGGTCATCAATTCACGTCAATATATTCCTATCACACAGTCCCGATTGCTATAATACTCTATTAAGATGTTTACACCAGGGTTTTTCTTCAAATTAAGTTGCTTGTGGTGTATATTGATTGATTCACTATGTCTATATAATGTGATAACCGTTATCAGTGCTATCATGTCTGACACGAAATGAGTTCCTGTGCTCTTTCATCGGTAAGCTTTATTAATGGGTGTTAAGACCCCCGAGTTTTACGACCAAATCGCTGAATCTAAGGATCACAGATCAGGTCATGTGATTGTGTCTGTTTCTAACAGAAAACTGTTAAAAGGCTAATGCCCGTAAATATTCATTCATCGTCGGATTAGCTATATCTTTTTGATCAAATTGTCGTCCATATCCAGCCGGTTCTCCTGAAACAATAAGCTCGTATTAAACTTATTTCAGAAACACAAATACATGTAAGCCCATATCTACATTATTTGAATCTGAAAATACGCGCTCTATGAACCTAAATCGAATTAACGGATGTACGCTCTTTATAATGTGTTTTCACGGTGGCCGGCGCCATGAAACGGGATAGCGGACGTAAGTCTACTATGGGCTTTTTTCGGAATCACATGAGTCAAATATGAACCCATGTTTAGGTCCAACATGAAAATATTTGTTCGATATGTTGTTTCACTGCGGCCCGTGCCATAAAACTGAATAACGGGCATAAGTCCTCTATGCGCTTTTTTTCAGAACCAAATAAGTCAATTATGAACCTATGTGAATATTAGGTCCACCATGAACCTATTTTCACGAGGATATGTTGCAATATCAATATGAGAACCAATGCATTCCCAATATAATATGCGTCTCAAATCAACTTATGCGTTCAGTTTGCCCTAAATAGATTGCCTGAAGAATCCTTAATACAAAGATGTCAATAAGAAGTCATGTTGCTGATATTCAACTCGTTTTGCAGCAATATGGCTCAGTAGGTCGTGGTCAGAGATACCAGTGTTGACTGACGTGTGTATATCATTTTAAGATCGGGGTTATGCAGGCCACACCTAACACAGGTACGCACCTCTTACAATTGTTTAAGTAACTAAATCATTCCCCGAAATGACTCCAAACTACTTGGGTTCCGACAATTGTTATTCGACTGCCATCAATGACAATCAACACACCAGTGGACAACGCCGAATGTCTGCAAGCCTATATTATAGGTCGATTACCAGATACCGTATTACGTTTCAATGGCGCACAAATATCATTATGAAGCGTTTTGGGTCCTCACTTAATGTGAAGTCACGGATTATTTCTTTTTTCGAATCCTCCATACAATTGTACTCATGAAATATGTCATAATATAGGGGCAAATGTATACTCTGCCAGCTGTAGTCTTGCAGTGCTCACTAAGCGATAGAAAATATTTCACTTATGTATAAATGTGTAAAGATTTGTGGTTTTGGTGTTACAAAATAATTTAAATTGAATACGATGTGTACCAGTGTTGCGCTGAAGCTGGAAATATCTCATGGACGATCCATGTATCGAGGGAAACAAATTGTTGCATGTCTGGGCTATTTCATTTCCATTATTGTTGTCGTTTAGCACGAGGGATGTGAAAATACGCATATGTTGGTTGCC
Source organism: Siphonodentalium dalli (assembly GCA_032622095.1). NCBI lineage: Eukaryota > Metazoa > Mollusca > Scaphopoda > Gadilida > Siphonodentaliidae > Siphonodentalium > Siphonodentalium dalli. The sequence continues at coordinate 125,112,427 of CP136061.1, read as the reverse complement.
ATCGCCCAGTCCGACAACCGCGGTGAAGATTCACTTGCATTTAGCTAGTTCAGAAATACGCTATAAAATCTCTCACAATAATAATTTATGCCATATAGGATTCCATATCTCGATCTTGATTGATTCAGTTCATTTTTCCAAAAATATAAATTGACTGTTGCACAAATCGATCCAGATATCTGGACTGGTGCTCATTTTATACGAACGTGTTTGGCATCGTGTGCTCATCTTGACTTTTAGTATGTTGTAGCCACTATCGTTTTTCTAAATCCATTTTGTTCTAATTTTGTCTAGGTTAGTTGATATTTTGGGCATACCAACTGGACTAAAATCCATCGTCATTAATAATTACCATAATTATTCCGCAAATAAATTAGATTTGATACTTTTTATATTCACCAATACATTGAATAAAAAATGAACACTACTAGTGTCATTAAAGGGGCACTGTACACTAAATCCTGCCATTTGGGACCATCTGCTTTTATACTCAACAAAATATATGCAACAAAAGAGTGAATTTTAGCCATGGATTAGTGCAATATTAGTGCACTCGTGTGTTCTATACGAACGATGCTAAAACATGGATATTATAATGAAATTGAATGTATGACTGATATATTCTGTTGAGCATAAAAGCAGATGGTCCCATAAATGACCGAATTTAGTGTACAGTCCCTCTTTAACATTCAAAATGATAAGCAAATAGTTTGCAAGAAGGGGTGTCATATTTAGATAAACATAGGAACTACATACTGACACACTTTATATACCTCTTCCATGGCGGGAGCTGCGCTGATGCAGCATTAAAGACCATGCATGTGCCAGTGCATTATCTTATATATGCGAGTTTCCCATAGGAAAACCCGTTCATATATAAGAGAATGCATTGGCTTACACGGTCAAGCTAAATCATGTTAGGCCAATATATTCTCTTATATATGGGAGTAAATTTCAGAAAGCTCAATCGTCATAGACATTTATCCCCTGTTCACACTTTTCCACTTAAGTGAGACAAACGCTATGTATTTATCAATAACTTCAACTTTTTATTCAGTCTTTGAACATGTATACATTTATAAGACTGGATATATTCATAACATATTTACAATGATAAATGAGTCACGTGATATATGGGACAAATCTGTCCTAATTTGGAAGAACCTTCCAAGAAAGCCACCGAGGGCACAAACCCGGTCCGCCAACGCTAATGTTCAAGAACTATCACAATCAGAGAGCCGGGTCTCTGCCCTTCGCCGCTTTCCATGAACGGTGATTCCATGGTGCGATCACTGCACAGAATCGACCCCCCCACACACAATATATAACACAAAGATCAAAACCAAAGTGATATGTAGTGCAATGTAGCACATTTATGAACTTATATAATATATATGTATATCATACCTAATTCAGTTTAAAAGGTTGCATTCAATCGAACAGCAGGCCCAGATAAAAGAAGATACACATTTACACTCGTTATTGTTTTATCAGTGACTTGACACTCCGTGGCATAATAAAAGCTCATTTTGTCCACGTTCAGAAGAATGGATAAGATTGGTCAATATATGCACAACATACCGATATACACGCGGAGTTTACAATGAAACATCGCCGCAGTCAGTAGTTTTCTCGTTGTATATATTATATTGTTCAATAGAAGTGAGACAAAAATTTATATTCTAAAAACGGTTGTAAACAGTATTTGTTTCATATAATTCAACATTGCAATACAACACACGATGGAATTGTATGGAGGGGATCCATCGCATAACGCTTGTAGGCGGTCGTTTACGGTTGCCATGTGAATAAGCCCACACGATGAGAGTGCTTGCACAGATTAAAGTCGTAATGTTCCTGAGCATTTTAGAGGGTAACGATTTAGTAATGTTATATATCTGACTGACTTGATTGATAGATGATCATATATGTATCATATGGATTAATAGAAATTGAATTAAATTAGATTTCGTATGAGCACATTGGGTACAAAGTAGAGGGGAGGATAGAGTGTGAAGTACCAGTGGTAAAACTCTTTAACAGTTGGAAATTTGATGCCTGACACGACATTTTACACCAGCTATATGTTGGAATTTGTCTCATTGTTTGAGTTTCCAACCAGTAACTAATGGCGATTTTTTGTGTTGTTTAAACGAACAGTAGCATATGTTTATACTGTTGGTCAACATTTTGGTCTGAAATGGCATTCAGTTGGAAATTGTCCAACCTTAGCTGGGAGTGTGGTCTGATTCGGGGGGGGGGGCGTGTAGTTCGAAATATTCTAGGTGCACCCCTCCCCATTGGATACACTTCTAGCCACATCCCTTGGGTGGGATACCAAATTGTTTGAAGTGTCTTATATGCTCATTATCTTTACCATATCAGAATATGCTCTTTATATTGACCATATCAGACATATACTATCAAGAAACACTATCATTCCGTGCTGAGGAAACATCTGCACCATGTAATGAGATACTTTTAACGTTTTTAAATTTAACTATTTTGACTGACAGGACCCACTGTTATCTAAGAGAAACGAAAACAATTTGCTTGCGATTTGTTTAACACTATAGGAAGATCATGAAGATGAACTTCACACAACACCATTAGTAAGGATTGCATGTTATTAACTGTTGACATTTTTGGTGTTCACATTTCCCCAGCAGTTACACACTTATGCAAGACGTGAAGTACGTTCCCCCGAGGGAAACCATGTGGAATATCTATGGTAATAAATTCTATAGAAGAAATGACAAATTAACGGATATCCGGAGTTCACACTTAAAACACTCACTGTACCGAATCAGATATTCGAGATGACACCGCGCACACTGTGTCTGTCTCATTAGTATTTCCTTTACGTCGACGATGGCACTCTTCGAACGAGAACGGCGATTAGCACAGATGCAGATGACAGGCAAAGTTATGAAAACTATCAAGTTAACTCTGAGAGCCCATGATACGAGTGCCTCCTCGACGACAATCACGACTCCCCGATTGTGGGGAAAGCAACACAAGCCCACCAGCAAAAAAAAACACCACTACGTTCCTTACTGGGTGTATTGCCAAATATAGTACCAATTAAGAATGAAGTTCTGAATTACATACAATATACAAAGAGCGTGCTATAAGCAAAACACGTAACACCGTCGGGATTATTTTGGGAGAGTGATTCGCCGTGACCCACTCGTTATCGGAAGCTTGAGTGGCGATGATGAGTGGTCTAATCAACATCGTTGTGGTTGTTTTATCCAACCGTCAAGACATACCACTGTGAATCACGGTGACACACCACATATCACCGGTGTTCACTGCGAACCTTCCATATCTGCAACGGCAATAGCATTGCATGCGTCTACAATTTCTACTAATTGTCATTTTGGCGGTAATTCAAAGTTTGAACAAGCCAAAAACAAGTCAAATATTATCAATATCATTCATCACGAATACAACGTTAAGAATTAAATAGAAACATAGTACACGCACTAGTAACAATTGAATAGGAACGGGAAGCAGTCATGTGCACACCATGTTACATATAGTAGCTCTCAGGATCGTTCTTCGTATAAGTCAGACTGCATTAATGCGGCGACACGGATGGTCACTTCTGCCGCCTTGTCGATATATGGAAATGCTCCGCTTTCAGGAAGTCGCTACAATCACGACTGTCCACTTTAGTAAAGTATCCAAGATAGCAATAATTGAGACAATTACTTTGGAAGCAGCTGGGATGTAATTCTTTGTTTCCCCTCCCGTCGTGCAATTCCGTTCTTTTTATGATCAGATGGCATCATGTCAGCAACGAGATCTGATAAACATCAATATTTCCTACCGCTTCAATACACGCCAATTAGTCCACTATATGAGCGGAATGTCCGGGCTTTTATCCTGTTTGTAGTGTTGTTTTAATATAATCGATATGGTGACGATCCGTATTGCTTTCTTACACGCCAGTATTATACGACAACGCTTGCTAAAATGTCCTTTCTCGTTATATATCGGTCAATGCGCTAAAGTAAACATAATGCCATAATTAACCTCAATATTTACAAACATAGGTCATTACTGACGTTCGTCGATCTCACGTGGGACCGATTTTGAATTTTGTTAAACCGGGCGTGTTCCGGATAACAGATTACCAAAATTTCATATAACATTTTTTACTATCAATCCATATTGAACACTTGGTGAATCAAACTGACATTCTATTAGCTAGTACATCCACTGTATGATAATATACCAATCGGATGTGATAGCATAATATGGCAAATGTTCTAATCGAAATATAGTCCTTATCCTTCGGAAACGTGCAGCGATAACCTGCAATGAGGTATACGCCTTTAATAGTGTCACATTGCGCTTAGTATACACCCACGTATCGAAGAACATTGGGAGTATACTGGATTAATTTCGTCCGGCTGTCCATCTATTCGTCTGGACATATCAGCCATGTGTTAAGGACTTTGCTAACGCAATTTCCCCAAAATTTGATGGAGACAAACTAAAGGATTATGTTCACTTTTATTAGTAATCACAGCAACCAAACCCATTGATGCAACATTTTAAGAGTATAATCCATGCTGGATTATGTTAGAAATACCAAATGTGAAATTTATAGAGGTTTTTAAAATCTATTTTTTCGAACCCAAATTCAACAAACACAAAGTCCATATCTAAGAAAAATATGGCAATGTGTACTGAACACTGTGAAGATTGATGAACAATAAAATAATTTCATATTTATCAAGCGTTCTTTGATAACATTATTAAGAACAAATTCTTTACAAATGGTAGAGTAACTTGCCTAACATTGCTGGTTGGGCAGTTACAGTTAAGTTTTAATATCTGTGGACAGTGATGTGTTGTGAATCTCTTGACAAAATAATAGCGTAACCATCAATCTTGGTATACCCTGTAGTCCACAAACTAGGTCACCAATCAGAAGATAATGTTCTCATGGGTCAGCAACTGCTGATCATAATCCCAGCTGGCTTGAGTGAACATTACCACGACCCATCAAATTCAGTTTCCAAACAGCATTATTGAGCAATGAAATCTACTATTTGTAAACTGCTTCCAAGCCAAAAATCCAAAGAACACTCAAGAATTGTGAGTATATTTTTTATTGTTCGCCATTCTTCAGTGTTCAGTGCACATACCCATCTTTTTTCTCAGATATGGACTTTGTGTTGAATTTGGGTTCGAAAAAATAGATTTTAAAAACATCTATGGATTTCACATTTGGTATTTCTAACATAATCCACCATGAATTACACTATTAAAATGTTGCATCAATGGGTTTGGTTGCTTTGTTTACTAATAAAAGTGAACATAATCCTTTATGTTGACTCCATCAAATGTGGGTTGAGAATGGGTTAGCAAAGTCCTTAAAGGATCTGAATGATTTTTAGTATGGGGGACAATCTGTTGCTCACTAAATGTCGTTTGTGTCTTCATATTTGACTTCTCACATCATTGATGTGCATTCATTGTAAACTGTTTTATTATGTTGGAAACAGGTGGAACATTGGCAACACTTTCGCATTAATTTTTCGGGGAATATTGACATGTAAAGCATGTAGATCGGAAGTGCGTGTACTTAGCGACCCTACCTTACCACGCCTTATCCAACTCACGTATTCATAATCAATCAAGTACGCAAATGTCGAGTATATTTCTAATCATATTTAGGCCACCCAAGTACGCAAATAATTGTTCTAATTTCTACCGAAATAGAGGTTTTAGCCACAATCAGTCCATCCAAGTACGCAAATACCAAGTACGTTTTAATCACGTTTAGTCCATCATCCCCTGCGACAGGGCCAGACATACTTGCCAATCTACACCATAACAGGGCGTATTGATGATATGAGAATGACATCAGTTAATGCACTCCTGATATCAACTTTGAAAATATGGTTTATCTTGAGGGTTAATTAAAATACAAGAATGGTCACATGGGGGTTAGTTAAAATATGGTCACACCCAGAGTGTGTTAATTAAAAAATGGTCCGATGGGGTAAATTAAAATATGGTCACACGAAGGTCATTGGTTGATTGTTTATTAAAATATGGCCCCATAACTGATCAGGTTTATCTAAAATATGGTCCCATGAGGGTTAATAAAAATATGGTCTCATGGGGTTAATTTAAATATGGTCCCATTAAGGTCAATTAAAATATGGTAACACGAGGGTTAATTAATGTTAACATATGGTCCCATTATGTGGGTTAATTAGAATTAAAATATGGTGTCATCAGTGGTGATTAAAATAGGGTCACATGGGGGGTAATTAAAATATGGTCCAATGAGGATTAATTAAAATATGCACCCCATGATGATCAATTGGGCATAGTCTACTCTTTTATGACATATAAAATCTAAAAATAGTCACACAGGAAGGACCGTCTGCAGCCAAATACGAAATGTGTACATCCGCTGGTGTCTAACAAGACAGCTCCATGTGAATTGAACATATGTCGGCAGGAAGGATAAAACTCGGTGGTCTTATCCGCGGAAAATCGTTAAAACTGAAATGTCGTATATCACAAGACTTAGTAATCATAATTTCTAATATGCCGTAAAACGCATGTTTGTATCACCAACAAGGAGATATGTGAACACGAACGTTTCTCCTTAATAACTTCTGTGATATATATGACTATCAAACAACTGTATTGGTAGAAACCAATAATATTTCCAGAGATAAACAGTGTTTTATGTCAGTGTAAAATTGGATCTTTGTGGGATACGATTTTCGAGAACCGGTCCCAGGATGGTTAAGTTCTTAACATTGTGCAATGCATATAATATTATGATATATGCTGCGTACACAGAAATGAAAATGATGTTCAGAATAAGGACACGCTGTATTTTAAACAATGTGAAGAGTTAGTGTTGGTGATTTTCTTAATTCTTAATAACATCTCTATTCGTAGCTCAGATATATTCCGCATGCAAAGAAATGGGGAAATAGTTTAGAAACCAAGACTAATGTTCACTAAACGTCAACATTGACAAACAAACAACATGAAGTAGTAACGAGGGAATTGATTAGTAATTACCATCCCAATTCATTTAGAATATAATATGCCGATATTTGTCACGTACAAATAAATGAAAAAGTTCACTAAACGATGTTAAATAGCATGTTAAGCACCGATATAAACAAACAGCTCGAAAGGGTTCATGTGTTAATTAAATATTTCTTATACATCCTCAAATCTGCATGCGATATAATAGTAGATAGCATTTCGATGTATATCACGTGAAAATAAACGAAAGATGTTCAAATAACAATGCGACAAAGCAGGTTAAATAACAATAGAAACACGCAATGCGCTAAGGGTTAACGCGGAATTCCCTCTCCGTTAACTCGGTGCGCACTTCTGATCATGAACAACTTATCGTAGCTAACAAGCAATGGTTCAATAAATCATGTCGAGGCGCACGCCGAGATAACATCAAAGCGATACGCGAATGTACATCACGACGAGATGTTCCATCTTAAATAGAAACAAGTACGTATAAACCAGTACGTGTTTAATCACATTTACGCCATAGCTCCATTGACAAGCCAAAACAGCCTGCCAAAATACACCCTATAGAGGGCGTACTGAGGCATGTCCGTTTAACATTGCCGATCACGTTCACAAACTAACCCAACGTCCTTATCGTCACTCATCATCACCACAATGTTTGCCATACATGTAGCTACATGTACCGCTGCGATTATCGTGACCAGCAACTCTCTCCGCTGTCGCGCCACCTTACCATCCGCATTGTTGGAGCGTATCACTTCGGCCTGGGTTCATTGGGGTTGGTTAGTACGTGTTTGGGATCCTAATTTAATTCCCTATCCGGTGACTGTGTATGCCAGTTTACCTCAAAGGAGTCCTGTCTGATTAATGAACTTATCCACCGCATAAATGGGCATGCAAACAACCAACGCTATTGGGGCGCGCCGGAGAATACGCTGTAATGAGGCCTCTCATTCTAAGATTAAGATATAATTCCACGCGCGCCATCGAGAGCAATCACTGCTACAGAATAATATATATCGGGTTATTTGACAGACAGTTTATTGTCCGTGTTCGGACACTAGTCTCTAGCGAGTAGGGAGAGTTAATGTGCGGTACAGAGAGGCCAGTCCTTTGAGACATCGAGTTCGTGAGCGAGAAGTAAATTTCCGCATTGAACTTTCTGTGTCCAGATGTACGCTCTGTCGGCGAATTTCATTTTCCCATTCGAAATATGTAAAGGCACGTAAACTCAAGAATATTAAAAACCCGCACTGTCAAGCGTCTCCGGGTTTAAATATCAAATTAGAGACCTTCGTCATTGTATGTCGCACATCTAGGGACATGCGTCGGCACACAGCGGTTATCACCAATCTTGACAGTTTCATATGTGCGTATTTAAAGTGACTTGAAACACAATGTTGGGCCTCCCGCGAATAAATTTGCTCAACGCATGTATTTCCTTAAATTTTGTATCAAAACTGTCAGCACACAGTGCCATTCTTTCGTATAAATTCGTTTGCGAAATTATTCCCGTTTGTTCATTAGTGGTCTGTTTCTGCACATTTTGACGTGGCTCAGATGTCGTGTTTTACGAAACGGCACAACCGATGTTGAATATTTTAAAATAGGATATTTCTGAATTCTTCAACTGTTGTGGTGACTGAGTATGTTATCAGTTTGATGTAGTGAAATAAGCGCTTAATGTGTCTTTAGAGAAGTTCTTTGATGTGTGACAGTATACTGCATATAAACCCATGTGTACGTTTTCTATTCCTGGGCATGTACTATACAACTTCTATCCTTTTAAATTACAAGACGGTAATCTGAATGTCAGATGGTTATATCTCTAGGCCTCTCATATTGATATGATGCAACGATAAAGTAACACTAATAAGAATCCGACCATTAGAAACCAAACGCGACGTGTATTTTTGCCGATTTTAGTACTCGAAATTGTACCGTCTTGTAAGTTACATGCGTAGAAGTTTTGTAGTAATAATCACGATAATAACTCTGATAAAGGTAATTAGCAATACATCATCATCAATGAATATTTATTATAGAAAGGGTTAAATTGTCTTATGAAAATTAGAGTATATATGGCGCTCAAGTGGATGGGACTTTCGCCTCAAGAACAAAACGATCCAGTGCATGCCACCTGATGGCGATCACAGTTGTCACCCGCGGGAAAGGGTATCATGGCATGCACAGGGTGGATTATTGTATGCACCCATTACCATAACTGTCTTGCATGACCGACTTTTCTTGACTCTACTGTCGTTGCCACTCTGAAACTAATTATAGCGGATTGGGGTTTATGCCAAATCTACTTATACCCTATTTGGGAAAAAAGAGTTATATTGTAAATAGTCAGAAACTACTTTTGTCCATTACTGCTATTTTTAATATCATGATTACCAAATATTCATATTGTGGAGTTTTTACTTGATTCATATTGTTCACTACTTAGTGTGTTTTAATGTAACCCATCATCTTGGGTGCTCCTCGCACACATGAGGGATTTCCACACCAACTGAACTGAATTGGGTCATACGTCTCTTCGATGATATCCCTAGGCTCAGCACGAATTTAACATTAGAACCAAAAACGGCTCCTAGTGTTAAAGACGCAACAAGGTGCGAGTCGGTCAACCAATGCAATTGATTGTAATAGAGTGGTTCGAAATTTAAAAACGAACAAAAGCGCTACGTCGTGAATCGTGACAGTTCAATTGACACCGAAATCATTCCGAGCCTGAGCAATTACCTCGACAATATAACCACGATGATGTATGAAATCGAGTATTGGTCATTCCAAATCAAGCAGGATAGATTTGTAAATATTGATATTAAATACCATGTGTGGTGCTGTATTATTAATTATCACCGTACCGTATAACTTATAAAACAACCATAAAACGTGTGGAGGTCTCTCGTAAACGCGATACGTATATACTGTTATTCAGGATTGCACAGCATATGTAGTTTCAACCACGATAAAGTGAACTGACAATATTAAGCATGGGCCATACTGGTATGAATGGTATAATCTCGATACAAGAGTTCCTGTTTACGAGGCAAGTACATATCATTCCAGGGTTTTATTCACATCAATTAGACTTCTGACAGTTGCAGAATCCCAATGTCTATCTGACGTCAGTGCTGTGCTTTCGGAAAAATATAGTGGTTTCCTTTTCATTAGATATTGAGTGCGCGGGCAGAGATATGGTTTTACGTCAATATTCATGTAGCAGTCGCTGTCAAATTGTTGTAACCAAATAATTCAGATTCGATCGGATATTAAGAATTTATACAGTATCGCAAAATATAAAAGTATAGTATAGAAAGGTTTCAATTTGCATAATGAAATGAGAGTAATGTGGTGCTCAATTGAATGGGACATTCGCCTCAAGAACAGTGAGCGATCCTGTGCCACAGTTGTCATCCACGAGAAAGGGTTTCATGGCATAACAGGGGGAGGGTACTGTATTGACCCATTACCTTAGATGTATTGCATGACCGACTTTTCTTGACACTATAGTGACGTTGCCATCCTGAAACTAATTATAGCGGATTGGGGCTTATGCCAAAACTAATTATACCTTATTGGGGGATATGTCTCTCCGATGATATCCATGGGTTCAGCACGAAGTGAACATCAGAGCGAAACGGCTCCTATTGTTGCAGACGCAACAAGTTGCGAGTTGGTCAACCAATGAATTCCAATTGGTTGGTATTGATGTTGTACGTTCACATGTATCCTTGCCTGCTATATCAAGTTGGAATGACGAGAGAACAGCATTGTCAGCGAAGGGTGTAAATGTAAGTACTAAGGCTGGTGTGTATGTTACTTTAATGTATGTCACTAGGTCATTTCATCACGCGCTGGGGAAGGAACGTCAGAACATTGCATTATTCAGACGTATTGTATATTTCTTTTTCTTATTTGTTTGTTTCTTTATTATTTTATTTTTTAAATCGGTCGAGGAAAACTAAAGATAGTTCCGTGCTAGTCCACATTAAAGAGTGTGTATGTAACATCTAAATGAACGTTTCCCAGCGAAATACAGATTCGTTATTGGTACAAGAAATATTGTTCAAGAATTAATAATTTCATTGGTGGAGGAGTGTTTATACGTATTCCGTATATAAATGGTTCATGTTTCGGTCCCCATGTTGGTCCCTTGAAAACCACAGACACGTACAATGAACGGATGTATAATGTTCATATACATATATTTACATGCACCTAATATCGCTTCCAATTTCCCCATATCGTTACGCTAGACACGCCCCCTGAGCCAGTGTGTTCATAAACCTATGAACGACATTGACCATGACCCCGGAAATCAACGGGGACTGTCGGACATGACCGATCCGTAGACTGATTGAGTATTCAGCACGTCTGGATTTGGCAAGAAATTTGTTTTGAACTATAATCAGTGTTGTTACCGTTCATCCGTCTCCTCTGATTAGACATCAAGCAGGTCAATAAGCCCACATCTCGACAATTGTTGCCGTGATTAGTAGAACGTGCGGAGATCTCTCACCATCCGCTCGCCGTTATGTTATAATCTAATGACGACACTCTGTTTATAACCCCATAACGTTCTAAAGATTGCGAACAATGGTGTTTGCTCACTTGCTTAGGGTGGATACACACATGCATGTAATTTCTGTATATAACAGGGGGGGGGTCTGCAAAAACATTCCGCATATAGGGCCGGGGTGGGTGGGTGGTCCAGAGGCGGAAAAAATGGTGCTTGTAAATTGTTTCCAAAATGGGTTTTTTTTTCAAACAATTTACAAGTACTGACCATGTAATGTTGTTTGTAAGCATGTTAGTACCATGCTTGTTGGTATAGGGCTATATAGGCAGCTAAAGTGACTCTTTATCCTCAGATTTAGCAACATTCTGGATTTCACAGTATCCCGGACCACTTCACAGTGGACCACCGTATTAACGTTCAGGAAACTTATGATCAACGGAAGAAATATTTAGTAACAAAATTAATATATTACCCAGTTGTATTATCTGAATAAAAGTAATAAAACAAAAAAACTCTATTACAAATTGGATACTACATGGTGAATACTCAATGGTGACTACTAGTAGAGATCATTAACCTGATTGTTGCATAACATTAAATTGAAAAGGGTATCTCATAAATTTCTAATGTCTGAAATACTGTCTTGTTCTGGCATGTAGTCAAATTCATTCCTTCAGGTTATTTCTCATCTTGAATGATTGCAAGTAATGTTAATTTGCAATAATTATCCAAATAAAACTGAATTGGTTATGATGAATGACATTACTGTTTACTGCTCAGACAATCCCAAATGAAGGTGACGCTATTCTCATTGAATTTCCGAACTTAATACATCTGGGAGCTTTACTGCTCAACAAGACGAAACTAAAATACTAATTGTATACTGTTATCACTTACAAATAGATGAACTGATATAATGTGATGCATTCAGATGCATTGAGAAATGACATTAAATTCTTCATTCTGGTCTATCACCATACCAAACCACATCAAAATTATGCATATTCGTCCCCCATTTCTGGTCCGTCACTATGCCATAGGGCATCAAATATGACAACTGACTCTTGAGTTAAAATTCAAAATGTTTGTACGGACAGACGGCTCGAGACGTCAACTATATACCCGCCGACTAATATCGGGCAGTATAATAACCATATATCTATGTGTATACATAACCAAAAAACAATTCCCCTCCCCACCCCATCCCGTTGGATAAGACAAAAGAGTTCTTTGATCATGTACATATAATTGTGGAACCCCCGACCTGTTTATCATTATTTACACTGGCCAGTGTTCACTGTCAGACACATTAAGGCTATAATGGGGTCTAGGGCAATTTGTTACATATAGTGTACCTACACAATGCTTAATTAATATTGTTGTTAGATACTGAAAACACCATATATATCCCGATACATCGACTAGAAAATTTAAATGAAACCGGTACACAAAGCACCTCCTAGCCCCAATTTTTTATTAAATATTTAATTAGTTTAGTCCAAAACTAATCGAAAACCTATTTTTGTCATCTTCTCGAAATGCATAAAGACAATAATGTGGATATAATTTCTATGTTCGATAATTTCATGCCGTCGGCGGTTACTACGTGACATATTAACCCCAATATGGCTGCCAATACGGTGGCCGGTATATGGATGGAAATTGTAAAATATGTCATGCCGCAATTAACACCACCGTCGCAATGAAATGTCTTATAAAACCAATAGTCCTATTATATTCATATCATTTTTTGCAATACTAGGACGTAACATTGGTCAGTTATATTAAAATGACAACCAGATTGGTACCCACGAGTGAGAGGATCGACAAATTTTGCATTCATTCGCGCTCAAGTAAGATTTGTTCATCGAAATCGGTGGCATGTCGTGCAAATTATTTCACAATAAACATGATTGATTTAAGGCAGATGGCTGTCTGACTAACTTTGCGAAAAGAATAAGGGAATTGTGCATGTTACATTAAATCTAACACGACATTTAAGCATACTTGGCACTCTCTATGACTATTTGTAACAAAATGCGACCGCGAATAACATAATTAACCAATTAACCAATTCGGATACATATCTCATCAAATAACTCATGTTGATACGATTCGTTAGTTTCCCTCTATCAACGAGGCGTGGTTACAAGAACGGCGCTACTGATACATTGGGTCTCATGTATACCGTTCTAAAAGTAAGTATAAATGGATCTCATTGACCAATAGCAATTGCTGCCAAGTCCGCAAGAGGACATATCCACCAAATTAACAAACCGTCACATCATACAGGTTCGTTCAGTTTCATCATCACGCAACAGACTCGTTTTTTATTCAAACATTTACCGGATTATTTTCCATGACACATATTTCGCACACAAGGAGATGGAAACCTGGTTGATTTACCTCTTGTAGTTTGTCAGCTGCTTAACGGGTTGGAGGTATTTGCTTGTATTGGCAGTAGATAAGTTGCAAAGCAAAGTCAAGGCTCTAAGCGACATTTCCAACAACGAAAATACCAGCGATGTGGTAAAGCACATAAAACTGTCAAACTATGTCCCTATGTATGTTACTCTGTATAGTATGGTACTGGAGTCTCGTGTCACCCAATGTGCACTCATGATTTCCAGAAGTGACTGAACAATTGCTTGTAAGACGAGGTACCCCATGCCAGATGAACAGTCATATTACCCATATATTTCTATGCCGATGAGTAAGTAGGATTACTTCTGGAAGGCTGTACATTCAGAAAACAGCATATATATCGGAGTATTGGCATGGAGTTTTATCACGTAGACTGATACATTTTGGACTTTTTGGTATCCCAGTGTAAGTCTTAGCTCATTGTGACACCAAAATGAAAAGGACGACAATTTCAATTATTTGTATACATGCCATACACAGGTTGATACCAGGAATCGTATAATAACTTTCTAGATAAGTCCAAAATTAATGCGGTTAGGGACCTTCTGATGCCAGCAGGTCGGATTTCTGAACACATACCATATTTTGATTATGGCCGTTCGTGATTAAAGCATTATAATTCCACCCACACGTCATATCTAACGCCAGATGTCTTACAGTTAAATTCAAATGTATCTATAGTTAACACATTATGCGCGACTTGTGTAGACCATGTGTATAGTGCGTATCCTGATATTATATTGTGGTAGTGTTTAGTGTACAGATGGGTAAAACAAAATGAGATCACGAGTCTTGGTGTAATTTGTCGCTGCATCTCAGAAATGACATATAGCAACGACTTCTGTGCAGACCAGAATCTGATCTACGATAACTCATCCATAACAACTCCGATTGTGCTGAGCGAAATCAGTAACTGGACACGATAGCCATAGTTAAGTATTTACTGAACGGCGTGTGGGGAATACATGCATATGTCTTTGTAAAATCGGGACGATATGGGGACGAGGAATTATTCCCCAAATTGTTTTCCGCCGGAGTTGCCTGTAAATACGAATATTGAATACAGCCCGATTAATACATTAATGGCGTGGATTTTACGTTTCAAACACAAATGGTACTTGCAACAGCAGCAGGTCTCCTGGTCTGAATATGATCAGTTCAGATGTAACATATAGTAGACAATTTACTTTTCCACCAAGTTGGAAACAACATTTGATATTACTGAAGGTTATCGCGTTCATATATTGCAAAGAAAGCGGTCCTTCGTGGCGATCTTGTTCAACAGAAACTGCATAATTAAGTTAGAAACACAGGAGGGATACTCATTCTGGACATGACTAATCTTATGTTTATCACTGATCAGATATATTTTCGGAAGATGCAAAATTTGAACTAATTTTGTACGACGAGCGCTATCTTTTTCTGAATCTCATCTTCTTTGCGTTATTGGACACTAGTCAATGAAAGCGGCGATTAGGGTCTGGAAAAATTCACTCTGTGTCAACGCGGCCGTCTTCTGTGGGTCGAAGCTATTGTACAGCAATTGTGCATTGTATGTTAAATCATCTGACTGTTTCAATAAAAATTATTTTTAAAAAAATAAAAAAAATTGTGCATTGTATATATAACAGATTAATGGAGGCACTGACTCAGAATCAAAATCATTGCTTCAATTGTGGTTGCTTCGGTGAGTGTGAACAAATTATCATTTATTATCGAAGTGGTAATGAATTTATCGGATGGCACAATGAGATGTTCCTTATCTCACATCTAGCTTTAAAATCGGTCCCAAATTTCGCCCAGTCAAGTCGGGGTGTGAACCCGCATCAACCTCGTCTAGCCCAGACTTCGATAATGGTATCCACGACATATCCACCTCATATGTACCATCATAATTGGTAGCACTTGGAATAATATTCATTGAGAAAGATTGACCTCGGGTTTAAGTAATTTCATATTGATTATGTCAAAGGTGACTGGCATAAATAACAATCAGGCATTCAATGTATTACTGTTACTCAGTTCTTCGTTTTAAACAATCCTGTTCATCTGTAAATACCTCGCTCAAATTGCCACCTATTTCAAGGGACACGGTTGACTTGAGCACGAATGCTCATGAATGCAAGATTCGTCAATAATGGGCACCATTCGGGTGGCAATGTTAAATAGAATGGCGCATCGTGATGTCCCGGGGTAACATGAATATAATACTTTGGGTTGTGTGAGACATTAGATGGCGGCAATGACGGCGATAAAAGTGAAACATGACATATTTCACCATTTATTCTGACCACCGTATTGGCAGCCATCTTGGGGTTAATAAGCCATTTTTTAATCCAAAAACGACACTGAATTACCGTACACACCAAACATCTCCACCACGCTACATTCGGCGCTTTATGGCTTCCGAGAAGATGACAAAAATAGCTTTAGGTTATTTTTGGAGAAAAATGCCTAAATTTTATCAAAATGTTGTGCCAGGAGGTCCATTGTGTAATATTTTCACTTTATTGCTCGAGTTTGTAGATCGGGATATATACCTATAGTTTAGCAGTTCATCAACGACCGCTTTGTTAGGTAAACCATTTAAGCAAGTAATTGTGCGTTCTTTCATATTTCACAATTTCCACCTATATTGCGGCTGCCATATTGGCAGCCATTTTGGGTTAGTATGTCCTTTTTAAACCAAGGCGGAATGAAATTGCCGTATACACCAATTATCTCCACCCTTACTAATTCTTTTCTTTTTTTGCCTTCCAGAAAATAAACAAAACGCGTTTTATATCATTTTTTAGTAAAAATTCTAAAATTTATTAAAATTTCGGGTTTGAGGTTACTTTATATTTTGTTTCGACGTTAATGTTCGAGTTTGTAGACAGAAACTTATATATTATTACATTCTTTAGCAGACTTTAAACGGCCGTTGTTTTAATTAAGCCTATTGACATGTAACCGTGAGTTCTGTGTGCCTTATACCACATCATGGCGCATCTTAACTTTAGGGGGGGGTTGATTTTTCTGCCTCTGATAAAAAATAATGCGGCCTACAGCGATAAGTTATATATCAAAATATAACCAATTGGCAGTAGTTTCCCATGGTATAAAGCAATGTGGCATACACGTCTTACTTTATGATTTAAAAGAAACGAAAGACAACGCTGTGGGTGAACCGTCATATTTGTCTCACCCCAAATATTATTTGACGTCACATGACGTCATGACTGCAATTCCAAGATTCAATGGTTACATGTTTTACCCTACTCTGATTATCGCCCCACCCTCAGGTATCAAAATCGGACGAATATTTCTTCTCAAAATGTGTGAAAATGCTCTGTCAACAATGTCGGCTTTATTTAAAAAATGACCGATTTTTTCATCGGGTGCCTCAAGAAAACCACGCGGTGAGAAAAAAGTCCGCCTATCTGACAAATCCAACATACGGATTCCGAAAGTTTAGTATTTACGGTAACCAAAAATGTAGGTCTCATAAATTCCCTCTCCATGCGACACCTATGTCCATATTTATGGGTTATCCCATGAACAATTATTTTAAGTGACCTGGCGACTCGGTCCAAGATAGCGGCTTCTCTACATTCCGACTTAATTGGAACTAGAACTCAACACGTCGGCAATGATTGGGTTGTCAGTGGACACACATTACATTGTCTCTATGATGCATGTAAAACGCCAAATGCACGATAATTACAGAGATTACATGCATATGTGTATCCACCCTTAATTATCTTTTTTAATTTGCAATTGAAATGCATTGTGCGTATATAGTGTTGCGACCGAATAAAATTAGTTTTTTTCGTGTAATGTTCTATATGGGTCTTCTTATATTGGCAGCGTGGAACACATATTTGCACAATATCATTATAATGTAGCTAATACTGAAATACCGCAGACAAATGCACAACCGAGCGATGTTACAATACGTTTCGTGTTAATAATCTTTGGCGATAAAATAGCCGCGCTAATCAGTAGAGTTTGATACTTTTCCTTGCTGCTACAAATATTTCCAGACCTCAAAATATATCATTATGGCAGAACCGCGTGTTGTCTTATCCACAGCCGCAATTTGTATGTTTCAAATATTATCATTCTTGAAATCAAAACGTCTACATTCATTAAGCTAAACAAGATATTTCGCCGTACGTGTATACTCTACTTTGATATTGCTTTATTCCACTCCCCGTCAACGGATTCCCACAACGTGACCAGCAACATAACGGGACATCAACATAAATTGGTTTACCGATCCACAATTTTAAGGTTTGTTTGTCTAAAAAGCGAGGATTCGAACTGTCCGAACTGAACTCCATGCGTTCAATTGAAGTTGAATAGCTATTGGGAAAGACAGACAATCCATCCTATTTCATAATTATATAAATATAAATAATAAATGGCGGATTCAACGTGGTCATGGTTTTTGACCGCGAAAATTAACCAGCGAACTCCGTTTGCTGAATTGTTCTCGCGGTCAAAATCCCTTGACCACATTGAAACCACCGTTCACTTCTTATATACTTATCACCAATGAAAACAATTAACTATTGTGCATCCCTCAAATGACCACAATTGTACCCCACTCTCGAAGAGATGGGGACCGGCTTGACCTCGTATGTCCGTCCGTCTCCCCGTCCGTCCATCTGGGCACACCGGTTTTTTTTTATCTGAATGGAAGTTGGTATGGATGTTCTCTACTATGAGTGTATTCAACGTAGTGCTTAATTGTGTTTTCCGGATTTTCCGTTCTAGAGTTATTCATCCTTTTGGTTTTTAGTCCGTCCGAGCAGAGATCTCCACCGGTTGACGAATCTCATTGAAATTTTGTATTTTGTTCACCGCAGTGAGGGAAATCAATTGAGCATTCAATCGTTTTATCCCCGGGTTTCCGTTCAAGAGTTATTTATCTCTGTTTATCTGGAAATGATTTGTGTCCGACCGAGCAGATGTCTCCACCGGTACCACCGGTTGACGAATCTCAATGAAATTTGGTATGGATGTTCACTATACTATGAGGGCAATCGATTGAGTGTTCAATATTTTTTTCCGTTCTAGATTTATTCACCTTTGTTTATTTGGAAGTGTTGGCTTTTTGTCGTATCTCCACCGTCGGTTGGCGGATATCAATGAAATTGATGGATGTTCACTACTATGATGGCAATCAATAGAGAGGTCGGTCGTTTTTTCTGTTCTAGAGTTATTCGCTTGTGAAGTTGGAAGTATTGTTTGTTTTTGTCCTTATCTCTATCACCGGTGACGAATATCAATGAAGTTTGGTATGATTGTTATCTACTATGATGTCAATCAATCAGTTGAGTGTTCAATCGCTTTGTTATGTTTTCCGTTTTAGAGTTATTTATCTTTGTTTATATGAAAATGTTGTTTTTCCCCCGTCCGAGCAGATATCTCCACCATACTTTGGAGTTTTTACCGCCAGTGTTCGGCATGTTTTCAGTCATCCAAATCGCCAACTCTCTCAACCGTATCAGTATCCCATGATGCTTCTCTTAAGTGCATCACACTTATTCTTAATAATGATAACTAAGCCGACATTAAACGCATTTCAATAACAGGCAACACCAGTCTTCGTATTTGCCAAGAGCATTGTGTCAACACTTCATCACTAACACTTGTGAAAATCACTATGTCACACAATGGCATTGTTGCAGGGTATATACTTTCGTTATTTTAGCCATGAAAAGTCGATTCACAAATCGATGAGAAAGTATCATACTGTTTCCTTGTGACACAGAAATGACTGACTGCCAGCGCGGTGCCCGTCAATTTTTGCCTATGGGCGTAAAATGCAATCATTCGATATCGAGTTCTCATGCACCTCGGTTCAAGTATAATGCGGACGACATGGCACCGGAAGAAGGCTACAGCAATCTACTATGTTGTGGTGTGGAAAACGTAACAATACGAAAAAGAACATATAGAAGTGCGATTGTATTGTCGAATCGAAATACACACTCCACGCATTGGTATTATATAGACAGAACACAACGCGCATCTTAATCGATATCTGTATCAAATGAGTTGTGGACGACGCAAGGATATATTTCACGAGAGCTGAGATTGAGTGAAATATAACAACGCGCCGTCCGCAACGAGTTCGACAACATATTCTAGATTACGATGCAAGTTACGTTCTGTATTTATTCCACACCCTTGTGTCGGATAAGTTGATCCACGACTGTAACTACCATTGGTACTATATAACTTCATCAGTTGTGGTTTAAGTCGGATTATAACAATAATATGTGCATCCCCCAATCGGATCGTTGAAATTATGTACGTCATCCCTTTTGGAGACAACGTCAACTCGAAATAGTCCGGCTTGTATTTCACTAGAGGTATAAACAATATGTATTCAATGGCTGATATTCCGCTGAATACATGTGTATCACACCAACGGGTGTGGGATACAAACGTATACTCCCCCAATCGTTGTGTGTTAACCATTTCATGACGGGATCTGCGCTGGTGCAGCATTAAAGATACTATGCCAGTGCATCCTCTTATATATGCTAGTCTCCCATATGGAGCCTCGCATATATAAGAGAACACACTGGCTTAACAGGTAAAAGTAAATATTGTCATATAGGCCAATCCATTCTATTATATATGCGAGGCTCCCTATGGGAGACTAGCATATATAAGAAGATGCATTGGCATATGATCTTTAATGCTGCACCAGCGCAGCTCCCGCCATGAAATGGTTAACACACAACGATGGGGGCGTATAAAAAAACAACACAAAAACGCTGCCTCGTGACAGTTCAATTGACATTGAAACCATTCCAAGCCCGCGCAATTACCTCGATAATATAACCATGATGATATATCGGAATCGAGTATCCAGCATGATATATTTTAAGTGTTGATATTAAAAAAAGTGCGGTACTTTATTATCTATTCTCACCACACCGTATAACTTCAACACAACTTCAACGAGCGTGGAGCTCTCTCGTAAACGCGGTACGTATATACTGTTATTTAGGCTTGGATAGCATATGTGACCCGCCATATCAAATCCAGTCGGAAGTCGGGATTTTTTTACCCTGTGCCAATGCATTCTCTTATATATGCGAGTCGACCATAGGTCGCCTCGCATATATAAGAGAATGCATTGGCCTAACAATTTTTTACAATTTTAATAATTTGTTCTTGTAATCTTTAACAATTTTATAATTTCACCTATACAGAGCCCCAGACAAACATGAGCAGACGACACTCTTCTATATGCTTCTATATATGTGTGGGGCTCCCTGCAGGGAAATGGATGTTTTTTTATTTTATGTCTTAAAAATTGTCAGAAACATTTATTTAAAAAAAATGATAAAATATTGTTAGGCCAATGCATTCTCTTATATATGCGAGGCGACCCATGGTCGACTCGCATATATAAGAGAATGCATTGGCACAGGGTAAAAAAAATCCCGACTTCCGACTGGATTTGATATGGCGGGTCACATTTGTAGTTTCAGCCACGTCAAAGTGAACTGACAATATATATAATGCATGTACCATATATCTGACACACGCGACACACATTCTGAGGACAAACTCGCTTACACGTTTGGGTAATGTTTCATAATTATATGTGTCAGATGACCTATTTGACAGAGACAGGCTTTTTTTGCAGGTGTGTCATTTGACCTAGTTGTATGACTATAGATGTGTCAGATGACCTGGATTCTGAGGACAAATTGATGTGTCAGGTGACAATATATAATCTTGATACAAGAGTTCCTGTGCACGAGGCAGGTACATACAATTCCGGGGTTTTATTATTTATTACAGACATCTGACAGTTGCAGAATCCGAATGTCTAGCTGACGTCAGCGCTGTGCTTTCGGAAGAATAGAGTGGTTTTGTTTTATTTATACGTGGAGCACGCGCGGGCCGATATGGTTTTACGTCAATATCCCCGTAGCAGTCATTGTCAAATTGTTGTAAACATAGAATTCAGATTCGATCGGATATTAAGAATTTATACACTGTCGCAAAACATAAAAGTAACTACGTCACTATTTGTGGTATTTATAGTTGATATTGACTTATACTTGGCCAAGACTGACGTCAACCGTACGTATACCGTGGGTTCAGTATCATTTTAATTATCAAATATATGGAGACACTGGCTCAGTACTAGTATTCATTGCATCAATAATATATGCGAATATGTTTTCATTTTCTTATCGCAATGGCCATAGATCGACCGGAATGGCATATTGATATTACACTCAATTCGGATCAAACTTGAAAAGCGTCCACATATACTCGTCCATGTTTGACCAACTCCGCTACAGGGACATACTTAAAAGGAAGTCCTTTTACATAGAGTTTAGCTGCTTATCAGACTTACATCCATGCGATGAGCGCATTTGCCGTCTGCTTTCCGACGGGCTCTGTGTGGTTTGGGATTAGCGATCAGTGCACGACATCACGCTCTGTTCGATCGCGAATAAATCAAAGACAAACTGACTCCAGACGCTTTGCTCCGATTGTTGAATGCTTCACATTATCACCATAATTATGATGTGTGTACCGACAAAATTAGCATTTTCTGCAAAATTACAGATCATATTTCAACTACTCGACTGCCAGCCGGCGATGTTTCAATACACATGTATTCATTCAACATGCAATGATATATATAGCCATGCCGGAACGTTATTACTATGTTTTTAAAATATAATTATGATATTCAAGTTTGTGTTGGGTTATTTAGTGTTGACCGCGAGATAACCATGGTTTATAAGGATGGTTGAACAATTTTGTCAACATGAAAAGACACATGTAGAATGGAACAATATTTTGTCTTGAATATGTCTTTATTGCAAACTCTTTGATTGTGATAAGGAAATCAATATTAATTGTTTTCCCCATCCGTTTCGAGATCGGATAAAATGGAACTCAATTCGTCGCAATTATATACGAAATTTATTAACCTCGTCCAATAAATTGGATTCGAGCCTTGCTAAAGCTCGGCTCGCATCGAATTTAGTGCACTCGGTTAATAAATTTCGTACATAATTGAGACTCATTTGTCGCGATTAAAAATAGTCGTGGTGTGTATTTGGTATCTGATGGATATAATAATTATACAATAAATGATTGTATTCTGACACTGACACACTCTCTCCCTCTGTCGGAAGTTATACACAAACATGCGTAACAGCATCGGAAATGATAACATCCAATCGGTAACATACACAGTTCTCGAACTATATATATACAACATTTATAATATCGCACAATCATTCAAAATGTTGGGTAGTTTATACCGCCAGCCTAAAACATCTGCGGGTGGTTGATTGCTGGTATATGTATAAAGAAATGAAAGTGTCAATGACACTGTAGCTCAACTTAGGTAGGGGAATAATTTAATGGTCGACAGTAAACGGAGGAATAGGAAAAGTGCTAATTGAAATGTCTAAGTAAGACCAGATGTACATGTCAATATCAACATTCATAACAGGTTTCATAATGATCGGATCAGGGATGTGGTGATTATGGTGTGCCAAAGGATTTATTGATGCAAAGAGTAAATTCTAAAATGGCCCCCGACAGCCATGTTTTTTTTCCGAATTACCCCAAAATGACTTGTTCCCATCTACAGCCTTTACAAATCTCATAATGATCTGATCAAAGGTATGACCTGTAGCCTGTGCCAATGGATTTAGTCATGCAAAGAGTAAAATCCAAGATGGCTGCTGGCGGCCATGTTTTTCGGCTGAACGACCCCAAAATGACTCGTTTCCCATCTACATGTCATTGTTAACATACATGACAAATTTCATGAAGTTCCGACCAAAGCTACGACCTGTAGCCCGCACCAAAGGATTTATTCATGCAAAGAGTAAAATCCAATATGGCTGCTGGCGGACATGTTTTTTAGCCAAACGACCCCAAAATGACTCGTTCCCATCTACATGTTAATATTAACATCCATGATAAATATCATGATCAGACAAACAGTACGACCTGTAGCCCGTGCCAATGGATTGAATTTTGAAATCCAAGATGGCTGCCAGCGGCCATGTTTTTTGGCCGTATGACCCCAAAATGACTCGTTCCCATATACATGTCAATATCAATATTCATGACAAATTTCATAAAGGTCAGACCAAAGGTACGACCTGTAACCTGCGCCAAAGGATTTAGTCATGCAAAGAGTAAAATCCAAGATGGCTGCTGGCGGCCATGTTTTTTGGCCGAACGACCCCAAAATCACTCGTTCCCATCTACATGTCATTGTTAACATCCATGACATATTTCATGATGATCAGAAGAACAGCACGACCTGTAGCCCGCGCCAATGGATTGAATTTTGAAATCCAAAATGGCCACCAGCGGCCATGTTTTTTGGCCGAATGACCCCAAAATGACTCGTTCCCATCTACATGTCAATGTCAACATTCACGACAAAATTCATAAAGATCAGACCATAGGTACGACCTGTAGCCCGCGCCAAAGGATTTAGTCATGCAAAGAGTAAAATCCATGGTGGCTGCTGGCGGCCATGTTTTTTGGCCGAACAACCCCAAAATCACTCGTTCCCATCTACATGTCATTGTTAACATCCATGACAAATTTCATGAAGTTCTGACCAAAGCTACAACCTGTAGCCCGCGCCAAAGAATTTAGTCATGCAAAGAGTAAAATCCAAGATAGCTGCTGGCGGCCATGTTTTTTGGCTGAACGACCCCAAAATCACTCGTTCCCATCTACATGTCAATATTAACATCCATGACAAATTTCATGATGATCAGACGAACAGCACGACCTGTAGCCCGCGCCAATGGATTGAATTTTGAAATCCAAAATGGCCACCAGCGGCCATGTTTTTTGGCCGAATGACCCCAAAATCACTCGTTCCCATCTACATGTCAATGTCAACATTCATGACAAAATTCATAAAGATCAGACCATAGGTACGACCTGTAGCCCGCGCCAAAGGATTTAGTCATGCAAAGAGTAAAATCCATGATGGCTGCTGGCGGCCATGTTTTTTGGCCGAACAACCCCAAAATCACTCGTTCCCATCTACATGTCATTGTTAACATCCATGACAAATTTCATGAAGTTCTGATCAAAACTACGACCTGTAGCCTGCGCCAAAGGATTTAGTCATGCAAAGAGTAAAATCCAAGATGGCTGCCAGCGGCCATGTTTTTTGGCCGTATGACCCCAAAATGACTCGTTCCCATATACATGTCAATATCAATATTCATGACAAGTTTAATAAAGGTCAGACCAAAGGTACGACCTGTAGCCCGCGCCAAAGGATTTAGTCATGCAAAGAGTAAAATCCATGATGGCTGCTGGCGGCCATGTTTTTTGGCCGAACGACCCCAAAATCACTCGTTCCCATCTACATGTCAATATTAACATCCATGACAAATTTCATGATGATCAGACGAACAGCACGACCTGTAGCCCGCGCCAATGGATTGAATTTTGAAATCCAAAATGGCCACCAGCGGCCATGTTTTTTGGCCGAATGACCCCAAAATCACTCGTTCCCATCTACATGTCAATGTCAACATTCATGACAAAATTCATAAAGATCAGACCATAGGTACGACCTGTAGCCCGCGCCAAAGGATTTAGTCATGCAAAGAGTAAAATCCATGATGGCTGCTGGCGGCCATGTTTTTTGGCCGAACAACCCCAAAATCACTCGTTCCCATCTACATTTCATTGTTAACATCCATGACAAATTTCATGAAGTTCTGATCAAAACTACGACCTGTAGCCTGCGGCAAAGGATTTAGTCATGCAAAGAGTAAAATCCAAGATGGCTGCCAGCGGCCATGTTTTTTGGCCGTATGACCCCAAAATGACTCGTTCCCATATACATGTCAATATCAATATTCATGACAAATTTAATAAAGGTCAGACCAAAGGTACGACCTGTAGCCCGCGCCAAAGGATTTAGTCATGCAAAGAGTAAAATCCATGATGGCTGCCAGCGGCCATGTTTTTTGGCCGAACGACCCCAAAATCACTCGTTCCCATCTACATGTTAATATTAACATCCATGACAAATTTCATAATGATCAGACGAACAGTACGACCTGTAGCCCGCGCCAATGGATTGAATTTTGAAATCCAAAATGGCCACCAGTGGCCATGTTTTTTGGCCGAATGACCCCAAAATGACTCGTTCCCATCTACATGCCAATGTCAACATTCATGACAAATTTCATAAAGATCAGACCAAAGGTACGACCTGTAGCCCGCGCCAAAGGATTTAGTCATGCAAAGAGTAAAATCCAAGATGGCTGCTGGCGGCCATGTTTTTTGGCCGAACAACTCCAAAATCACTCGTTCCCATCTACATGACAGTGTTAACATCCATGACAAATTTCATAAACTTCCGACCAAAACAACGACCTGTAGCCCGCGCCAAAGGATTTAGTCATGCAAAGAGTAAAATACAAGATGGCTGCTGACGGCCATGTTTTTTGGCCGAACCACCCCAAAATCACTCGTTCCCATCTACATGTCATTATTAACATCAATGACAAATTTCATGATGATCAGATGAACAGTACAACCTGTAGGCCGCGCCAATGGATTGAATCTTGAAATCCAACATGGCTGCCAACGGCCATGTTTTTTGGCCGAATGACCCCAAAATGACTCGTTCCCATCTACATATCAATGTCAACATTCATGACAAATTTCATGAAGATCAGACCAAAGGTACAACCTGTAGCCCGCGCCAAAGGAAATTGTTGACGGACACACGGACACACGGACACACGCACACACGGACACACGGACACACGGACACACGGACACACGGACGACGGACGCCAAACCATGGCAATAGCTCAAACTTACAAGTAAGTTGAGCTAACAACAAATGTTAATATGCCAGTCGAATACATGTGGTGTATGGGTGAGAATTGCAATGGCTGCGTTTCCACACAAATGATTGGGTGAAACTTCCCACACATTCGCTATTTCAGTGTAACGTAACGTTGCTAGATTTGGAAACGGCAATGCCCCAGTGTTGCTCGATACATCACGGGCATCATCTGCGCGGCGATCAAATAATAATGCTGGCTCTAAATCACTGCATTTCCCCCAGGCTCGTGGTCCAGAAATTGCTGAGTGCTAAAATAACTGCATCGTAAAAGAAATATCGCTTGCATTTAATTCCGCACTAACGAACGCCGATACTTGCGAACATGCAAATTTAACAAATCGGAAAATAGAGCAGATAATAGTTGGCAAAAAATCTGCATAGTGGTAAATTGGTGGGGCGAAACGTGACGCGTGACTAACCTAAATAGAAGTTCGTTATCATATCGTAGTCTAACCATCATAGATGGTGCACCCATTTGTTCGAATTGCAGAAAGATTGTTCTCTGTTGTCGTACATTGTGGGTGTATGTTGTCCTTGAGTGTCGTCCAATGGCTAGTTCCCAAGGTCTGACAACTCTCAATGTCTCGAACTGATCTATGATCATCGGAATTCTCACTCATCGAAATCCGTGATGTCAGCTTATTCCGAGTCTGTTTTGCAAATAGTTTTCTGAGGTGTAGATGTAACTGAGTCGGTTGCACTTGGCGATGCAAATACATGTGCACGGGCTTGTTGTTAGAAAGAGATTCTTGGAGATGGATAAACCTATATGTTCACCTCTGCTGTCTGCCGTATAAATATAAGTTGTCTTGATTGGTTGAATGGTATATCAACAATCAAGCAATTCAAATGTAGCTATAATATCGCCTCATGCTTTGAATAGCGTTTCTATCAACTTGGTTGGCCGATTACGACGGTGATTTTGTAGATGATAGCATCAGATAATCCTCTTAGATCAGCCTATATAATTGCAGCGGAATTGAGTATCCTCGCAATACTCCTCTATTCCTCGTTACATTTGGGTATTCGTGAGCGGCTGACTACCAAGGCATATGATCACTAAATGATTCGAATACCGGGAACTGACTCAGGAACAATGGGCATCATATTTGCCGGTATGCATTGATTCCCCCTCCCGAACACAGCGGAGTAAGAATTTCAGCCCGCGACCCTGATATTGTATAATTCCCGATCTTGTCTGTTCTATAGGTGTTCGGACGTTCAATCGCAAACTACGTATTGTTGGTCTACCGTTCGCGGCGATCCGTGCATATATGTATGCAACAGTGTACGTACATGTATACAAGTGTATGTGACTATATATCGCTTGCATGTGGTGAACCGGATACATGTGCACATACGACCTTATGCGTGATACGTGATTCTTGGGTATGCATAAACGTACATTTACCATCTATAGTTTGTCGTAATTTGAAGTGCCCTTAGTGCTTAATGAGGAAAGACTCAGTTGTCAAGCGAGCAGTTGTTGGCCGATTGGAATATTAACATGCAGGCCCGACATTCATTGTCACTATTATGTCGCCTCCTGATTTGAACAGCCTTTCTATACTTGGTTGGCAGATAATGACGGTGATTTTGTAGATGATACCATCAGGGAATCCTCTTAGATCAGCCTAATTGCAGCGGAAGCGAGTATCCTCTCTCTCTCTTGATTCCTGATTACGTTATATCCGTCGCCTACAGTCTAATTACCTTTCCTGTCATTGATCGGGTGGCGAAAAGACGCGTTGTCATTAATCTTACGACCAACAGGGAACGTCAATCACACAAAGGATGTGGTGTGGACATACTATATATAAACAGAGGGACACCTGATCATGTTGTCTCTGGGTGTAGGGTTAATGCTGATGCCAAGAGTTCCTCCGCAATTAAATGACGATGTGTATATACAATATGCGAAAAGTGTGCGATAAGCAAAACACTCTACGCAGGGGGAAGGGAAGGCAGGGAAGGCAGTAGGGGGAACCCACTGATCCCAATGTGGTGAAGTTCCGTGGAGCAGATTAACCCTTTCAATATTAAATGGATCGTCCCAGTCAGTTAATAAGTGTACATCGAAATAGCATTTCATTGATATGGAGGGATGTTAAGGTGGTGAAAGCAGACGACATATAAAAAGTGCAAAAGGAGCCCTACTTGTTTTGACCTGTTCAAACAGCTAATGACCGCGAACATGACAATTTGTGGAAAGTGTAGAAATACATGTATGCAATGCGATTCTCGTTGCATATATAGAAGGTTCGCATTTAACACCGATTATTAGTATTGTGTCGCGGTGACTCGTGGTGGTATGTAATGATATTTGGATAAAACGGCCACCATTGCACCACGATGCTTACACGGTAGCGCTTGCTAATGTTCGCCACTCAAGCTGTCGTGTTGAGCGGGTCACCGTGAATCACTTCCAAAATAAACCCCACGGTGTTGAGTTTATCGCACACTCTTTACATACGATAAATAGAATACATCGTGCGTCTTTCATGAGCATCTTTAGAATATATTTCATGAGACCAGAGCTCGCGTAAAATGTAACTATACGCCGTCCGCAACGAGTTAGATGAAGAAATAGATATTATAATGCCAGTTGTGTTCTGTTTTATTCCACTCCCCCTGTTGCTGACAAAATCGGTCATTAACTGTGGCCCCCATTGATACCATATCTAACTAGAATGCACTCAGAGAGATGCCAACGTGCGCAAAAATGTAATAACAAATAATTTAAAAAATAATTTCACTGTATTTTACTTAATTTATTTAATTTAATTTAATTTAATGTTAGCAAAAAAAGACAATTACAATCTTCAATAATTTTATTTAGGGGATAACAGTGTGGTGTTTTGTGATTTCGGAAAGGTACATGGCGAATATACTGTGGCAAATTTAGTTAATGGGCGACGGCGGAGCCACAGTATATTCGCCATGTACCTTTTCGAAATCACAAAACACCACACTGTTATCCCAATTCTAATGCTCTTCGAACTTAAAAATGTTATTTAGACAAACAAATGGCTCGTAATTATCAACGAAATGTGCGGCCATAGAAAAAAATCAACCAATTAACGACTTTTAATTTTAAATTTAATGCGCTAGATAAAATATAGTCCCCCAATTACCATCGCTCTTATCGTTAAAAATACTGATAAACATGACAATTTGCCACCTCAAATAGAAGTAAATATGCACGACAATTAGTTTCTGCATGTACCTGATGTCTTTTTCAGATGTTTACCACTTACAAATTGCGGTTTTGATTTTACCGCGATCTTGAAGTTGAATTGAAACAATGGGAAATTGTTTACTCAATGCGATGTATTTCACGCCGTGTCTGTCGCGGTTTCATGTCAATAAATTTGGTCAAATGATATCGAGACACTGACATTGGTGGGGTATAACGTTGTGGTGTTTTGTATTTTCTGAAAGTACATGTATACATGGCGAATGTACTGACTGTCAATTTTCGACAAAAGCCACATCGCTGGTTTGTTTATATAGCAACGAGCTAGTAACGGAAGTCAGTGCCAAGGGCGTCAACTCTATACTATACTCCGTAACGTCGCCGGCATGTACTGCGTAAGGGTGGCGTCATGGCGTGAAATCGGTAGGGTGACACCAACGTACGTACCTACGAATCTGACTGATCGCCATACTGTTGCGCGAGCGCACGTAACTATCATAATTGCGATTTAAGTCTGATGACAAACCGGTATTTTGGGGGCATCGCCAGTAGATTATTTTGTTGTTGACGTAATGTTCGTCATCACTCTTGGTGACGTCAACACGAAGCGTTCTGACTTTAATTCACGATATGTATACAACAGTATGTATTTAATGGCTGTTATTCAGTTGAATATATGTGTCTCACCCCAACGAGTGTGGAATTAACCGTTTTATGTCGATATAGTTGCAGTGTGACCTTTTCTAAAATTACCAGTCATGTTACGTGTTATATGGGCATGTGTATCTATAGGCATGAAGTAATACTATTGATACAGCACACATAGTCACAATGACAACAATAAAATACCCTTTAAAGCTGTAGTGTTTAAAAACTCGAATGATTGAGTCAACACTATTCAGTCAACATAAACATTTTCTGAAAGCTGGTTAGGATCCATTTATATATAATGATATATATATATGATAATACCCAATACAACGAACAGCAGACACGCCTCTCAGATACATGTAGATCACCCTTGTGCTGCAATGTGAGTTTGTATCAGTTTGTTATAGATGATCACATGCCATGTGATTACAATTGCACATGGTTGGTCCTTGCGTCACATTAAAAGGTTACCATCGACATTTAAATTCCATCATTTGGGTCTGTCATTTTAATGAATCGAGAACCATTTATGCATCTCGCTGAACTGTCAACGCACTGACATCAAATTGCTCGCCAGCAATTATACGGGTGCTGGAAACAGACATTCGTCTATATTTTTTGGCAATGTCTTCGTGGTAACAGAGCGTAACCGTAGCTGCTGATGCAAAGGTCATTGCCTTATATGGCCTGGGATATAAAACTCAAACTACCAAAAAGAAGCATCAGAGAGGGCAAGGCCCGCAGATGAAATTTGCTTTGTATTCCCTCTCAGCCTGATTATTTTATCGAACAACGAGAACTCGCTCCTGTAAGAGGTCATCGCCAGTTGTTTCGTACATCACGCATCTCTGGGAATGTACGTGATTTGATATGCAAGACCATATAGCATAGCTTATATTTTATGATTTAATTTCGATCGTTATTGAGGATTCGTGCCTCATCGGTTATAATGTGTTCATGGTTCCAGTGTAATGGTTATGGATCCTATTTTGATTATTATATATAATCTCCAGAGATATTTGAGCCAACATGTTGGTTTAAACATAATGTATTCTGCCTTCAATACATGTATACAACACACAATTCTTTACGATTTAGATAATTTTATAACATGAATAACATAATGAAAATGACGAGAACACAAAAAACATTACAGTATATTGTGAATCAGCTGAGGCGGCGAGAAAGGAATAGCGAGACAGCGAGTGAATTACCACTGCTGTGTG
Organism: Siphonodentalium dalli; assembly: GCA_032622095.1. NCBI lineage: Eukaryota > Metazoa > Mollusca > Scaphopoda > Gadilida > Siphonodentaliidae > Siphonodentalium > Siphonodentalium dalli. The sequence continues at coordinate 125,080,457 of CP136061.1, read as the reverse complement.
TTTATAAACAATTTCAAACATATATCTTTCTATATATTTTTTCAAGATAATGGAACGATTGATATTTAACGGGAATCTACCGGAAATCCAACGACTCGGGCTACTTGAGAGCCAACACGCTGTACTTGGAAGAGACTAGCTTGTACTGTAATTCATTGTGTCCAGTTATTGTAAGTTGTCAATAATTTACAGGGGCACTACAATTATTTTGGAATAACAAAATTACATAATTTGATATCTGATGTAAACATTTATTTGCATCCAATTAAATGCATATGTTTTTATTTTAAACATAATGTATTGTATACAAATTATATACATGGGGATTGAGACACAAGTTTTGTCAACTTAGTTGCATATGGTTTCAACACATATATTGACCTCGCTGCCGACAATAATATTAAAGAATATATATATATATATATATATATATATATATATATATATATCATAACAGTATGCATGATTCACATGTATAGAACGTAGTACATTAGTGGGGTATTATGGTACATGAATATAGTATATGTGTATAGGGTGATATGTTGGGTCAATCACTTTGTGTCTGGAGGGGGCCTTAGTATTCAATTTGGAATTCATAAGCATATGTCATAATTATGGCATATATATGTGGTAGTCGATAGGGCAAAGTACATGTAAATTGCCAAAACTTGTTGTTGTAACTGGAGGTCTAGAACCATGAATACAAATGAGAAAACTAGTTTTAGTTACGCATCATGTACTCTGTAAGAACGGATTCGTCATCTCCAGTATAAACCTCGACTCAAGGGTCACAATTTTGTTTCCTTTATCGTATGTTTTGTTTGTTTCCCTCTGTGGACAATTAATTTTCGACTTTATTGTTCTGCCGACACGAACCTCGCTGAAGATGGATAAGAAAGTTCTAATCTCGACAGAATCAGACTGATTAATGATCGCATATTTTTGTAAACGGAAACAAAGAATTGATTTCGACGTCTGTCTGTAGCCTGGTGGAGGATAAATATCTCTATTGATGAATTTACGTATATATGTTAAAGTTGTGTACGGATATACTGCTTTGCCTGCGAATATAGGCTGTGCTCTTTTAGAATGGTCTAGTTTATTTCATTAATATTTTTTTGTTGCAGCGTCTATTGACATGTCATTACATGAAAAAAAATTTAACATAGGGCCTCGAATCAACATTCTCACATATTGACGGTGTGCGTCAAACTAATGTGCACTTCATCGATTGAGTCAGCAGTTCCATGTCCAACCCAATGAGAGTTAGACCGCTGCACGATCACATCGTCGTATACTATACATTGTGCGTGTGCGAATGTGGAGTTATGATAACCTGCATGTATATACGCTTCCGAAAAATACACAAATCATAAAACATACAAGCGTCTCCGAGTATTGACGAATGGCTTCAGCTGTGCTATATACGTGTAGGTTATATAAAGAATGTTTCGTGATACGATAACCTGGTGGTATTCATGCAGATGTTAACCAATTCATCTTTGTAAATCATTAGAACGGTTGGAAGATATGTGCTACACTATGTTGGGGTTCGTGTCGTTCGGTACGACCAATCAAAGTAACCCAAATTGTAATTGACTGTAATCAATTACTTTTTCTCAAGTGATTGAGAGTAGTATGTAATTGGACCATTTCTCAATCACAAGTAATTGAAAGTAATTAATTACTTGGACAAATATCCATGTAATTCAGTTACTTCTCCAATTACATCCAAATACTTTCTAAAATGATCATGCATACCAAAATATTGGGCATAGAGACTCTCTGACAAATTGCAATATTAAAAGACTCGGTAACGACTCCCTTAAGATTTAATATTTTCCGTTCCACAAAACAAGGAAGAAAAACTAGTAAATAGTTCTTGCTATTGTGGGTATGTAATTTGTTTTGCACAGCGTCAGATGGAATATGAAAAAGTCATATATGGCAAGGAATGTGAGCAGAATAAAACAGGGTCACCATTTTCGTTTCACGTAGAGGCCCTTGAAACAAGTGGCAACATTGGAAACAGACATCCCGCCAAGTGAAATTTTCATTGCAGTCCGTTTCAGAGCCAGTTTAGAATATTTTTATTTTTTCTGAGACGATGGAAACAGAGGAAACAAACCATTCCCTAACAATATTAAGATTCCGAAGCAATTCTATTTCAAGTTGATTCAGTGGAAACATCACGAAACAAATTGCGACAGTGGTTACACTATATATTTTTATTTTTTTTATTTTTTCTGAAACGATGGAAACAGAGGAAACATACCATTCCCTAATAATATTAAGATTCCGAAGCAATTTTATTTCAAGTTGATTCAGTGGAAACATCACGAAACAAACTGGGACAGTGGTTACACTATATATTTTTATTTTTTTTATTTTTTTCTGAAACGATGGAGACAGAGGAAACAGAGGAAACAAACCATTCCCTAACAATATTAAGACTCGGGAGCAATATTATTTCAAGTTGATTCAGTGGAAACATCACGAAACAAACTGGGACAGTGGTTACACAATATATTTATATGTTTTGACTTTTTCTGAAACGATGGAAACAGAGGAAACATACCATTCCCTAACAATATTAAGATTCCGAAGCAATTTTATTTCAAGTTGATTCAGTGGAAACATCACGAAACAAACTGGGACAGTGGTTACACTATATATTTTTATTTTTTTTATTTTTTCTGAACCGATGGAGACAGAGGAAACAGAGGAAACAAACCATTCCCTAACAATAATAAGATTCCGAAGCAATTCTATATCAAGTTGATTCAGTGGGTTAATCACGAAACAAACTGGGACAGTGGTTACACTATATATATATATTATTTTTTTTCTGATTCAGTGGAAACATCACGCAACAAACTGGGACAGTGGTTACACTATATATTTTTTTTGTTTTATTTGTTTCTGAAACGATGGAAACAGAGGAAACAAACCAATCCCTAACAATATTAAGACTCAGGAGCAATTTTATTTCAAGTTGATTCAGTGGAAACATCACGAAACAAACTGGGACAGTGGTTACGTTATATATATATATTTAGTTTTTTTCTGAGACGATGGAAACAGAGGAAACAAACCTTGCCTAACTAAATAAAATTGCTTCAATGTTAAGATTCCGATGCAATTTTATTTCAAGTTGATTCAGTTGAAACATCACGAAACAAACTTGGACAGTGGTTTCACTATATATATATATATATTATTTTTTTTATATTTCTTCTGAGACGATGGCAATGCTGGCAACAGAGGAAACAACCCGTTCAAACAAACAATATTACGATTCTGAAGCAATGTTATTTAACCCTTTTCACGGGAGCTGCGCTGGTTCAGCATTAACGATCATATGCCGGTACATTCTCTTTTATGTGTGAGCCATTGACAGGGAGCCTCGCATATATAAGATAATGCACTGGCGTACGTGACCAATGTAAACATTGTTAAGCCATTGTATTCTCTTATATATGCAAGACTCATTATGGGAGATACGCATGTATAGAGAATGCATTGGAACAGGGTTTTTGCAAAATTTCAGGAAGCTCCAGTAATGGAAGGGTTAATGCAGTCAATTCAATGAAACATTAGGAAACAAACTGGGACAGTGGTCACACTATATATATATGTATTTTTTATTTTTTTGTAATGAAATTGGTGGCAAAATTATCGCAACAGTCGATACCATATACAATATTTTAGTGTAGTGAGAAGAGATATAAGACATAGTCAAATCATGTTTCAGATTTAATTTATAGCTTAATTACAATGGAAAAACAAAACGAATGTTATAAAAACACATGCACTGATAAAAAAGCAAGTAGTAATACCAAAAGATGCACTAAGAAATTGCTCCTGAGTCTCAATATTGTTAGGGGTAGGGAATGGTTTGTTTCCTGTTTCCATCGTTTCAGAAAAAATATATATATATATTGTGTAACCACTGTCCCAGTTTGTTTCGTGATGTTTCCACTGAATCAATTTGAAATAAAATTGCTTCGGAATCTTAATATTGTTAAGAAATGGTTTGTTTCCTCTGTTTCTTCCGTGTCCATCGTCTCAGACAAAATGAAAAAATATATATATAGTGTAACCACTGTCCCAGTTTGTTTCGTGATGTTTCCATTGAATCAACTTGAAATAGAATTGCTTCGGAATTTTAATATTGTTAGGGAATGGTGTGTTTACTCTGTTTCCTCCGTTTCCATCGTTTCAGGAAACAATAAAAAATTGCTCCTGAGTATTAATATTGTTAGGGAAAAGTCTCGTTACCGAGTCATGTTGGCAACTTAAAGTAAATATTTCGAATCCACAAAAAGTTAATAAAAAATGATTACTTGTAAATAGAGTACCATTAGTTTCTGATATGGCCCTCATTGAGGCTGTGCAATTCGTTTCCCCCTGCGTCTGTGACATGAACACTGGTTTGTTGATGGCATCGTGTGTGGACAATGTGATACTGAGCGTGGGTGACACGGAGCTTGAAATCCGGATATTACATTTATAGATCGCCGCGCTATGTGAACACGCTTCATTTAAGCTACACCATAAACGATTCAGTCGCTCATTAAGACCAGCGCGGAATCATTATTTAGGGGGTAGTCTCTGATCCTCTCGCTGGCGATCGCCCATCGCGAGCTGCCATGGCACTAATTGGTTTGTATTACCTTCAGCATTGTTAAAATTGTTCACAACGGAAAATTTGCTCGACGAATTTCCTCCTAATTAATTACCCAAACACTCTCGCGCGTGGATGAACATACGAAGGCACAATTTCTTCAGTTGATATGTGCACCGATGTTTGCCAATGGCTTTTCTAGTTGAATATGTGGGTCATTGGAACACGATTGAATGCAGTCGATATGTGTTTGAAGTAGCTAGCGATCCAAAACGAGGGATAGAGACTCATCTGCATGCCGGCTGCATTTTAGAGTCGAATGATTGTATTTGCACTCTATTATTTTGAATTTAAAGGCGTACATATAAACGCTTTTCGTTGTAAGTATATTTTACATTATTAATTACTTGGAAATCGCAAAGGTCCTATTGGCTTTCCATCAATATGTTACCATGCAGTGTGGGATTCACGGGTAAAGTTGCCTATGTATGCCACATGTTGATGGGGTGAGACACTAATGTGGCAACCTAATTGTAACGCATGCGGCTGAATTCTGGTCTCAGGTCTAGACCACCCTAATAATCACGGTGTTCCATGTCAGGACTTGGTTTCGCGAAACCACCTGGTCGCAAGCTGGGATCGGCGCATTGTTGTACAATCAACGACAATCAATGACAATCTATGGACAAAAGCGTGCTGAGCGCTGCATCGAGATTGGTGTGTTGGTGTCTCCAAACCTGAGCACGTGAAAGCGGCTTATATCCGTGTTGTATAGCGGTATCTGTATGCCGTCGCCGTTCGACAGGGATCACGGGGCAGGGGTGGTGCGGATTTCTCACCCCCTATGCGGATGTCACGACGTTGTCAGTTTTACGGGTGGAGGAAAGTCTACGCAGAGAGTAAATTTCACCGAGGAACACTCCGCTGTGTGTAGAAATACCGACCCCGGAATGGGACCGACAAACTTGCCCAGATACACGAATAAGATTATCCTCACTTAGAGTGGATCGCGAGGTGGGGGTATCGGAAAAAATCCACATGGGTGCGTTGTATCACACTTCCGATAGGAGTAGCAGATATTTCCATAGCCATGTAATTTGTTTCCAAATCCATGTTTAAAGATAAATTATGACAAATAAACCAAGTTGAAATGTCAAGGCTTAAGAAACTGGACCAAATAATCATTAATCAAGAGCAGGGGTCCCATGCATTTAATTTAATTTAATTCAATTTAATCGGACATTTCCTTATTTTGAACCACAATTTTTCGTTCTGACTTAAAAATATAATTTTGAGAGTTTTTGCTGTTATATTGTATATCCAGTCCAGCAATAATTTATTCTCAAAAGATGAATTAGTACTATCAAAACTAGCTCAGACCTCAATTCATTTCAGAAACACGGAACGAAAGACACCCGCATCCAATGCGGATTACGTTCCGATTGCAAAACTACTATCATTCCCTATTTATCCGTGTCAACCAAACCCATCGATAACATATTAGAAATAATAGCACGAAAATCTGACTTAATCCATCTAACGGTAATATGCTTTCAAACAAGGCAAGGGTGTTATAAATAAAACTCCGCTGTAAAGCCAGATAAATGCACGCATGATTACAATCAAATTACCAATCTGTATCGTTACTGCGAAAACAGAAATTGGTATTCTCGTCTCAGGTTCAAGTCTCGGTTTATACAAAAATCTCAGACCAGGGGGGTACTAGGTCTCAGTTGTAGACTATTACCTATAACACACATAATTATCGATTATATTACATTTTGTCCAGTTCATATATAATTATAATCTTTCTTCTACACGGCATATCAATAAAACACAATTCCTATTTGGTTAACATAAAGATAAATGCTTCCAAAAAATACATATGTTTCTGTTACCAGAACGTGTACGTTACCACATGGTTCGAATTATGAACAGACCGACACAGACTTGAATGACAATAAGAAGGCAAACCTTGGTTTACGTAAACCTGAGTTTCAAAAAGACGAGAATACGGACCAATGCTGACCAATAATCCCAGCTTACTCGCCTCGAAGCTGGGTAACACATGGCGATCACCGTGGTTTCGGCCTGGTCTAGACTATGGTTTACATGAAACCCTGGTCTAGACCAGGGACCAGTATTCGGCCGATGGAGTCTGCAACACCTCGAGGAGTGGTGTAACGCAATTAAACAAAGACACATTAGAACGATGGTTATCCCAGTACCAGTTCTACTGAGGTCTTACCTCAGTACCTGGTGTTTAACTTCAATTATAGTGGCAAAGAACTATGAAGTGTTTATTAATTATCAGCCTGGTTTCCCAAAAAAATCCGCACATTATCTGCTTACAATAGAACTTGTTTTAGCTTGATAATCAGCTGAGAATCACATCATTTTGACTCGATAAGTGCTGAAGTTGAGAGCGTTTTAGTCACATTATTGACTCAATATGAGCCTATTCTAGGCAGATTATGTGCGCACAATGGCACATATAAGCCACTCACGACTTTTCAAAGGTACGCCCTTTAACTCGTTTAGGACGGGAAACGGATATATCCGTTTCCCACTTCATGCACTTGTTATCAGCGAATGATTCTTTTATAAATAAATATTTTGCTCACAGTAATTTTTTTTAACATGTATTCAATATAGGCCGATCACTCAGCGAGGGGTCCAGGAAGATGTAACCTATTTTTGGCGTCACGTGTGGGTCGCGTGCCGTGATTCGCGACGTAGATAAGTTTTCGGTTGGCAATCACCATGGCAGGTGAATATTTACCCCTTCAGCGGAAGGACTAAGAATCGTGGGCAATTTAAGTATGTTCCTGGATCCTATTTCTTTGGAAATTAATTACATTTGATTCAAAATGTCGCATGCAGACATCTCGTATGGCGAAATTACAGCCCCCAAACACATAATTTTCGGTTGCCATGTCAACTAGTCGCAATTTGGTGGTATCAACCCAAATTTTTTTGGAAGATTTATAGACTACGGATGATCACCAATATATATATTATGAGTTGTCACGTGGTGAATTCTGTCATGAAAAATGGTCTGACCCAGCATTAAATTAACGCATACATTGCTATAAATTGATATAAAAGTAAGTATTTTAAAGTTAGAAAACGGGGCTTTGGCGGCCATTTTGAATGGCGCCCTCTATCGGTGTTGGGTAATTTTCGAGCAAGGCTAGTTCCAGATGTTGGCAAAATATTCCTGGATCATTTATCTTCGGAAATAATTTATATTTGATTCAAATTGTCGCAAACTTATCGTCATATAGCGAAATTACAGCACCCAAACACATACATCTCCGAATATAGGTCGCTATGGCAACCGGTCGCTATTTGGTGGTATCTACCCAAAATTTCTAGAAGATTTATAGACTACGGATGATCACCCATATAGTATGAGTTGTCACGCGGAGTAATCTGCCATGGCAAATGGTCTGATTCAACATTGAATAAACGCATAAATTGCTATAAAATTATATAAAAGTAAGCATTTCTGCAAATAATCTCGTCTGTGAGTAATGTTTTCTCAAAATAATCACGTCCCAAACGAGTTAACATGTTTTTTCAATGTGGCCCACGCCATAAAACGAAATAAGGATATAACTCCATTATCTGCTTATTTCAGAATCAAATAATCACATTATGTACCTATTTCACTTTATAGGTCGACTATGTCAACATATACTTGTGCAAATACGCACATAATTGACGTAAAATATAAAATAGGTACATAATAGGATTATTTGATTGTGAAATAAGCAGATAATGGACCACATCCGTTATTTCATTTTATAGCGCGGGCCACAGTGAAAACACATGTTAACGAGCGTACACCCGAGACGTCGTTAGTTGGCTTGTTTGTTTCATTTTCCGCACATAATCTGCTTACAATTTACTTACTTTCAGCACATTATCGACCCAAAATGAGGTCGTTCTAAGCAGATTATCTACTTAAACTAGTTCTATTATGAACAGATATTGTGCGGAATATCCGGAGAATAGGCTGATTATGTGCGTGTTTGCGCAAGGATACGTTGCAATTATAGATAACGCACTACATCGCATTGCTGGACCATCAAGTATGTCAAGACAATACGAACTGGACCAACCAATTGCTGTCTTGGGTGTTCAAAATATGTTCAGACTCACGCCAAGAACGCTTGTATGTGCTACTCCTCGTAGTGGAAGAGCTGTATTGAAATATGCCATCGGTCAGAATCGCAGATATTGACTGAGAAGGTTGTCACAAATGATTATGGTATTTATAGACTTTCAAAAACTATTGATAGCAATACGTCTATTAACCCTTTCCATACTAAATTCTCATTTATGAGTAGTTCCATTGGGACATGTTCAGATAATAAGGTCATAGGTCACTTGTTGAACTTATCATTTGAGCATTTCCCCCCAACGAATATGAACAGCACTTATATTATCTTTTCGTCTGACGGCCGTCTGCTAATTGATCTAGAACACCCCTGCAAACGAATAATAAACCACTCCAATGTATACCTTCACAACTGAATGGTATAAGCCATTAAGTATAGAAAGGGTTAAATTACAAAGGTATTGCCAAGTCATTGGGACTGTAGGAGTTAAAGGAACTGTAGGCGCACGACACTCCGTTCTGATCATGCGCACAAACTGTTTGAATATTTCAAACATGTCATTGGGCACGCTCAGAAAGGGATCGTCACATTTGGAATTATTAGCTTAAAATCAGATAGTTGTATGACAGGCTTATATCTTATTGGCTTCGATTGTGTCCGCAAAGGCGTCAGTTGCTACCAGCATCCATTAAATTATACAGTAGTTCACTAAAAAGTTTATGGCAGAAAGAGATCTTGCTCCAGAAGCTGCATCATGGGCAATGGAAAGGTTGGGAGAATCTATTCCAGCTGTTCCAAAACAAATGCAGATCTGTTAACCATTGCTACACTGAATGGATTATTACATTCAGTAACTAATTTAGAGGGAGTTTCGAGTAATACAAGCAGACGACAGAAGAAATATAGCTGATACAAGAGCAGAATGATTCATATTCATTTGAGTGAAATGTTCAGATAATAAGTTCAAGAAACGTTTGTTGAACATATTATCTGAACATTCCCAAAGGGACGTACACATCAATGAGTATTCAGTATAGAAAGGGTTAATTTTTGTTTACCACTGGAACGATCAAAAACCGTTAACAGGGAAACAATTCTTGAATTATCTTGAACGACAAGGAAATAATTAATGTAAAAGTATTGATTCCGATATGATGTAACGATGGAAGGAAGTGTCAGAATTTATTTCACCAGATAGACCGAAGACGTGCTCACGTCGGATAAATGTTCTCTTCAGTTGAAATGATTAGGCGATAACACGAGCTCACTCTATACGAGAATAGTCTGAAATAGTTCCACAAGAGACATTGTCGTGTGGGTTCATCAAATTGAATTTCTTATCTAGACGCGATGAATGATTCATATGCCAACAATGTCGTACAGAATTATGGAATTTTGACAGCGGTTTCACGCACAGGATATTCCGCCATGAGTAATGTGTCGCTGAAGGCCGAACCGTCTATTAGAAACTAATCGCTACATTCCATGTTTGCGCATAAAAAGGAAACAATACAACTAAAACAGGGTGTAACAACGTAACATGTATCATGTGTTCACTAATACGATGAACTAACGACAGTTCATACCCGGTTTACAAAATCAAAGTCATTATGAGTATTATAAATTCTCGCTGTTATTTCTCATTTCACCAGAAACGAGACGCGTACACTCTCAAATATATTGTATTAATGTGCTACGCCATCTATAGGAATCAGGGAGCTAAATGTGTTCTAGAGTCGGGGAGCGAGTACACCGTGGAACCCTAAAGGTGAAGGTAACTGAAGAATGACCTTCCCCTGATACATGCGACACGTTATTAAAGGATGACATCGCGTTTATTTGATTTGTACATAATATCTAAATAATTTAAACTGGTGAATGAATGGGGGAACGGATTTTTGTGAGCGGGAAATGTATTTAACTAGCTGTTGTAGATCTGGGTTTTTCCAGATCAAATTTGGCTGTGAGATAGCCCTGTCGTACACTTGGGGATTTATTTTAAAAAGTAAACACATGACCTATGATTTTTCTTGCATTTTCGTGATCAACTGGTGTCAATCTAGCTGGGTAAACATCACTGGTATGGCCTGCAGGCTTCAATTCAGCGAATTTGGCCGAAACGTTAACACTGTCGCCTATGGGAAACCATTTAGTTCCGTGATTCCAATAGCGGTGTGCCCTTCGCCATATTCTGAAAATCAATGTACAGGTTCCACTTTGAGTGACCCGCCCAGGAAAATCAAATAATTATAGACAGTTTCTACAGATCAGCGATTAAACAGGTCGCTTGCTGCAATGCAAATTCTTTAGCTACATGGGCCCGAGTTTAGTCTATTATTACCTTCTAAATGTGGTTCCATTTGTATATGGTTTGTCATCCACATATCTGCTCATTCGAATGGTCTCGGTCACATTAAACATGGCCAGTGTGCATACAAATTTTTTGACTTCATCATTTTACATGCACCTTGAGTTATCAACTTCGTCATAAAAAGTGTTTTTCTGATATTTCTAACTAATAGAGAGTTATTTTATTAATCCGTTTCAATACATGCAAACATCCATAAAGTTCACAACGTGTTTCAGAATACAGTTTGCAGGTCAGGCAATTTGGTCCTGATATGTGTCACTGTGGAATGGCAATCAAATCCGAATAACTTTACTATCGATAGTTTGTATACCTCCGAATAATAGACAATAAAATCCATATCGTTACATATTTGACGTTCTATTATTGAGTTCGTCGTATATCTTCATACCATGTTACAATACGCCAGGCTAATCGAGCCGATTACACTTATTTACGAACTAATCGATCGCAATGTTACACAACTGTTACATAAATTGGCGAGATAGCCTTGCTTTCTCGAGAAATCGTTCAGGTATTGATGAATGATAGCAGAAATATGTCGTAATCTGTCAATTTTATCTCACATTAATATTGACTTCCCTTGTGCAACCCAAATTTCAGGCTACGTGTGATTGCTCTTAGCGTTCGGAGAAAAAGTGACACAGCTGCATTTAATGCAATTAGATTTAAAGCAAATAGACGAACATTGTAGCCGAATATTGGACCTAAATATTCACATATTCATATTTGACTTCTTTGATTCTGAAATAAGCCCATAGTGGACTAATACCCGTTATTCCGCTTCATGGTGCTGGCCACAGTGTCTGGGCCGCAGTAGAGCCTGTTCGATTGAAAATATGTCCATATTGAACGTATTTCAAAAACCCAAAATACGCCCATATTGGCATTATTTGAATCTAAATTACGCTCTATATGAACGTAAATTTGGCAACAAAACAGTCGTATATGAGCGTATTCATATTACCAAATAAGTCCATATCGGGCGTAGTTGATGCAGTCCCATTATTTAATCTAACTTTTTTTTCAATGACACGATTTATCAGATAAACACAATTTATCCTGTAGTTTCACTGCGGCCCGCGCTATTCAACGGAATAACGAGTTTACGCTCACTGTGTGCTTATTTTAGGATCAAATCCGTACAATATGAAATTATGTGAACATTTACTTCCAATATGAACCTATATGCAGGATATTTGCAGCAGGAAATAGTCTCATAATGAACTTTAAAAAACACACCGTTTTATGTCTATATATAGCGTATAGGTTAAATAATACCAACATGAACTTATTTCGATCATTAAAATAAGCCAGTTATGTGCTTATTTTCACGAGAACAGGCTCACTTGGAATTCACACAAAGAGTGGGACAATTACGTAATACAATTGGGAACTTACTTGTATATACATATGTAGCAGCAATAGAAGTAATTACCGACTAATTATTTTTGGAAAGATTGCCCTTCCGCATTATAACTAGCCTCGACACATGTCAGCTCTGTTGGGGAATACGGTGTGGCTGGATATGATTAAATGTTTTTCTGTAGTTTTTTTTTTGTGACGGACCTGCACTTATTTCTCCCCCATAGAGCTGGAATACCACCAGTTAAAGGCACGTGAGGCCTTAATTGTCGAAAATATTCATATTTGTTCCAAACACCGTAAACAGAACAACATTAAAACGCATACAGTTTCGTTCATATATACTATGACCATCGCGTAAACAGCATGTTAAAATAAATACCTACTATATTTTACCTAAGCAAGAGCCTGATTGTGTTACAGCGGACAGCACAATGCTACTGGCTAATCACACACAAATGGCATAAACGCTCTTTATTAGTTCCATATCAGGCATTCACCAACAAAGAACGCTCTTTATGTTTACCATCATAATATAAAAAAACAACAGAAAAGTAACTGTTTATGCTTTTGTTTACATAACAATGGTTAAATATATGAGAATAACATATTGTTTATGCGATATTTCTTATTTATATACGGACAAAGTCGGTCTACATTTTGATGTTCTTTCTGTTTGTGGCGGTTTTTGACGGGTGGAAATATTTTCACAGGATACCCACCGCCAAGGCCAACCGTACCTTTAATAACTTAGGTGTTGTACACTGGCATGGTAAATTCGAGGTACAACAACTGTATTATATAGGAATCTTTGGTCTTATTTTATTTTTTTCAGTACCAAGACAACGGTTGCAACCACCATTAATATGGCTCTGATATGACCATTGTTTACACTCACAGATATCTCACTTTCTCACGGCAGAAAATTGAAGACTTGACGTCACTGCCAACCCAGCCTCATTCATAGTAAACTAGACATATTACCTGAACAAATTCGACGGGAGATAATTTATGTGTCACAAATAGGTGACATGTTTTTGAGCATCATTTAGAAGAAAAATATTATGTAAAATTGAATTGCAGTTTAAACCTTATGATTGATTGATTGATTGATGGATTTGGGTTTATTATCGCTTTAGCCACTAAGGCCATATCACGACATTGCCAGTTTTAGTGGTGGAGGAAATCCGCACACTTGCGACTAATCTAACAGTGATTTCAATGGCTAATAAACTCGTCAACCATGTGCGGCAAACCACCGGCCATCGGCGAGTAACTGGTAACTCCACCAGATAACGATTTCGAGTTACAAAGTCCACGATGGAAACATGTGGGTTTGAACTCTAATCGCCAGCGCTGGAGGGCGAAACGGCTTGGAGTTGTACCCCTAACCGATTGAGCCACCGATACCCCCTTAAACCTTATGATAACCAAAAAAAATAACAAAAACTGAAAACTGATATGTATATCTAGATAACTCATGTGTTTTTATGAAGTACTCTCTTTTTGGTTTGAATATTTATTCTCTCTCGAGAAAAACGGAAGGATTGTTTGGGGCGGAGTGAAAATTATACAAGCATTATTTCGTCCGACAAATAAACCAATAATTGCGTATTAAACACACACACACACACACAAACACACACACACACACATAATATATATATATATATATATATATATATATATATATCTGACAACATGTCCAGAAACAATCAGCACGAAATTGCAGTAATAATCATATTATTTTCGCTCCAACAGAGTTCTAAAATGTAATTTATACGTTTCCCGTTTACCGAGTAAAATCAGATACATCAACAATCTCAATATGTTGACCAACGTGCAATAAATCCGCTTAAACTCACATGATAAATTGACATTTTTTACGGATATGTTGTCATTACTAGGACACACTTGTCTGCACTGGCGCCGGTGCCGCTTTCGTCCAATATCCCATTTACCACGATTCTCTTTTACTCACACGATACGCGGGATCTTATCGCGTGTGACTTTATTATTTCCAACCATCTTCAGAGATCATATTTGCCAATTAGACGTCATTCAGCACGCTATTGCAGTAATACTCTTAGTTTCGCTCCTCTTGATCGCTCACCGGACAGTAAAAGACGAAGAAGAATGGGACTCTGAAGACTACAATAGTCAGTACTTGTCGAATCACTTTAAAACAAGTAATTATAAACAGGGACACAGCTAGAGGGTCTTCGTTGAGTGGTGGGAGGGGATATGTGGGTGTCCACCTTAAAATATCTAACTGCACACCTCTCAACCAATAGTTCATTGCTCATTACCTCACAACTGGACCAAACTAAATTGCAACTAGTACTTCAAGATCGCCAACTGTTGGAAATTTATAAAAAAGAAAACCTTACTGATAATACCCGTATATATCAACATTATTACATATAATATAGGAATCTATATACAAATAGCAAACATGAACTCATAGAATAGACAGGGTGGGTTCGGGGGTGTTAAATCTCTGTCTCTGTCCCTCTTTCAACCAAATGTAAATTCCAATCTATGAGATCCCTTGATCCTGTAAATTCAAAGTTATTATAGAAGTTGAAGTGAGTACATTTTCATTAAAATAAGTTACAAAATCTAGGGAAGGGTTATCAACATGGCAACTCTGATAATTGTTCCTTGAAATCATCAGCTTAATAAATAAGACACATCGTTAGCACAGGTGAAAAGAAGTTAATAGCCTATATAAACACTTGCCTGTACAACTGCACAACACACAGCACGCTGGGATTAATCTCATTTAAATTGAAAAGAATGACACAAATTATTAAACACTGCCTTATAATACCTCATTTCATACACAGGAGACATTAGCGAAAATGGCAGGCAAAAAAGCTTTATATTGTTAGTGAAAGAGATGACTTCTCGAAGAATAATGTGGCTTTAGGAAGTTGACAGATCATCTTTTGAAACATGTACTTATTTGACCCTTCAATTGGCGAGTAAAACAATCTGTCTATTCGTGATTTTTCTCCCAGACCCCTGGAGCAATTTCAACTAACGTTGGTGAGCTGAGTCGGTTAGTTTTTCAAAATTAAAATTATAATTTAAAAGTAAGCATTTAGTTTTCAAAAAACAAATTGAGCAAGGAGTAAAAACAAAACAAAACAAAAACAATAAAAAAGAAATGTTTAAATGGAAATTTGTTTTTTTATTTCGATGTTTTTTTTTGGCAATGAGTTAAATCTAAAAACAATTTTTTTAGTTATGTCCCTGGCTCCGCCCGCATTTGACCCAGTGACCTCATTTGAACAAATCTTAACACCAGCCACCCAGGGACTCTTCATACCAATTATGAACCCATTCAGCCTAATGATACTTGAGAATAAGTAGTTTTAAGAAATACTATGGATGGAAATAGTTATGGCCCAGGCTTCGCAACTATTTGACCCAGTGACCTCATTTGAATAAATCTGAATGTGAGTCACCTAGGGAACATCCACACCAAATATAGTTTCGGAGTTGTTTAAAGATTTGTTGACAGACGGATGGATGGACGACGGACGAGGAGTGATGACTACAGCTCCGCCGGAGACTTCGTCTCAGGTGAGCAAAAAACCAACGATCTATTTCGCTCTAATATGCACTCTGGTTTGCCCACGTCATGAATACTAATTAGTTCGCTTGACCTCACACCATACCGATGTACACTTTTTAACTGAGGGGGAGTATCCGATTAGTATAGAGCAGGTTAAAATGAACGACACACGGAACACATGGGATGAGGATTTGCCGCTCGTTCCTGAGATTTGTTCAGTCCAAATTACACATTATTATGTCAGCTCTTGCGATCAGCCAATCAGCGTCGATAAATAGTGACGGTATATGAACCCATATTAGGTCAGTGACCGCATATAAAATCAATATTAGTTGCTTATCCACCATCTTGTTTTTCAGAAACTCTGTCGCCTCGGGGATATTTTGGGTGTATTTTGGCGCCAAGAAAGGGGATATCTGTCTGAAATCATTTTCTGCGAATTTAAAGACATAGTATCATGTACCAAATCCTGCACGCGATATAAGTTAGGAATTATAAAGACTCATAAATTTAACTATCAAACTCAACAAGTTGTCCCACTTATGGTGATTAGCCATTGACTCAATGCGTTGACGTTCAACGCCCATGGCGCGTCACTGTGACGTTGCATAAGTTAGTGGCCATAGACGACCCATTTAACTTACCAAATTAAAATAGATTACAGCGACGATTAATTAAAGGAATATGCTGGATTTTATCGACTGACATAATAAATACGTTACGGGACGCTCAGCGTAAACATGTCCGTCAACAATTCTTTAAACAACTCCGGAACCATATTTGGTGTGGATGTTCAAATGAGGTCACTGGGTCAAATAGTTGCGAAGCCTGGCCCATAACTATTTCCATCCATAGTATGCGGGCGCAGCCAGGGATCTCAGCGAGATCAATATTAGGGTCGGCCTACGGCCTCACCTAATATTGATCTCACTTCGCCTCACATGACATCATATCCGACCACTAAGCGTCCCATAACTTATAAGATACATGTCCGGCAAAAGTGCTTCATTCTATGACAAGGCAACAACCTACACGTTCTGATCTTGATAACCACTAATTGTGAGAATGCGAGAAGACCTGTAACTCTGACGCGGCAAATGGGATGCGGAAACATTTAATTTAAAACAGGCTTGTATCAGGAAAAACCGTCGGATCAATCTATCATTGGCAAATTAATTAACAGATCGGTCGGCGGTGATTCCCTCCACATCGCGAGAGCTCACAGATCCTGGCACAATTTCGATGTATATATATATTGACCACGGCGGGCGGTGTGTAGCTGAAGCTTAATTTTTGCCTGTAGATAGTTTTATGGATGCCATTTTGTTTGGCTAACATGTCCTCGTGCACATATGTTGAAATTGGACCTAAATATTCACATACATTCAAATTTGACTTATTATATCCCCCGCAACGAAGTCGTGTGTGTGTGTGTGGGGGGGGGGGTATACTGGAATCAGCTTTTTTGTCCGTCCGTGGACACAAATGTGTCCGGAGCTTTTCTCAGTCGTTTTTTTTTTTTATCATTTTCCATGAAACTTGGCAGACATCAACCACCATGGGAACCTGTGCACCTGCGATTATGACGTCTGTCGGACTTTTTTTGGTGGAGTTATCCCTCCTTTTTCGACTTAGAAAATTTTCGCAACATGTATAATTTTGTCATAGCTTTTATTCCTACATTTTTAGGTCAATTCTTTTTTAACTTGGCAGAGATATTTAGTACCATGGGAACCTGTGCACCTGTGATTATGACGTCTGTCCGACATTTTTTGGTGGAGTTATCCCCCTTTTTCGACTTAGAATATTTTTTGCAGCATGCATAATTTTGTTCGAGCTTTTATTCCTACATTTTCCAGTCAATAGGTTTAAGATTAGGGTTAGGGTTGTGCACCTGCAATGGGAACTGTTATTTTATTATTTTAACTAAATGTTTACTGACACGTGAAACATCTTAGTATTTTAAAGACACGGGGTATCGTTAGTCCCATTGGACAGTCACACCTCTAGTTTATTCTGAAATAAGCCCATAGTGGCCTTATACCAGTTATTTCGTTTTATGGCGCGGGCTAGAGTGAAAACAGATTACAAAGAGCGTATATCCGATAATTGATTTAGATTCGTATCTCAGCCTGTTCTCGTTAAAATAATCACAATACGGGCTTATTTTGAATGTCGCGTTTTAGGCCCATATAGAGCGTATCTGAGAAAAAGACATTCTGTATGAGCGTAAAACGCGGCGTCGCACACATTGGCACAATTTACATAAGGTACATCATCCGATTCGATCGTCCCCGTATCATCCAGTTAGAACAACAAAGGAATTTCACCAAAAGCCAATTCAGTTATCCAAGTTAGTTGATTACCAATAAATACTGACAACAATACCAATCGCGATATCATATTTGCCATAAAAGCCAAATATTCCCGGTGGTGAGAAATAACAGATTTCAGAAATCGATATCTAATAACTCTGAGCTTTGATGGGTGGGTTCCTCGACTCGAATCAAATATTTGTTACTCCCGAAGCCAAATAAATAGTAATTTAGGGACGATTAATGCGGTTATGCATCTTTAAACTATTTTATTGTCATCGACACCAGTTACCAGTTACCAGATTCACGCTCTTTATAATGTGTTTTCATTGTATATATTTGCATGTGGGTATGTTGAAATAAGCTTACATTGGCATTATTTAACCTCAATATACACTATATATGGACATAAAACGCGGTTTATAAAAAAGTCCAATATGGGACTATTTCAAAACAAAATAAGCCCATATTGGCATTATTTAATCAACCTTTTTCCATCGATAAGACTTACCAGATACACGCTATTTATAAAATGTTATAACGGGTATTTGCTCATGAGCTTATTTGTAATTGAAATAAGCTCATATGCCACTGTGTATGATCGGTCCCCATTTAGGTTCATATATAGCTTAATTCAGATTCAAATAATCCGTATATGGGCTTATTTCGTGTGTTTTAAATAAGTTATATAAGAGCTTATTTATGGCAGAACAGGCCGGTTTTGAAGAAAAATGGCCGGCGGGTGTATCTTCCTTATCCAGAGTGACAGATTAACGAAGCCGCGAGAATCGCCAAACTAAAATGTCGTATAGCAAAATTTCTATTTTATACTTCTAAAGTGTCGTATATAACACCATAAAAATCATGTTTTCTCATCAACTAGAAGATAACTGAATATCAAAATGTATTTATTATAAGAACTGTGATAAAAAGTATTGTTGAGCAAAGTATACCAGATACCAATTCTAGTCCAGAGGTAAATAGTTGTGTGTGTCTCCTGAACAATTTGATTTTCCTGGAGTACGACCCTTTAGAAGCCCAACGACGATATGTGCTCCAAAACGGTTCAAAAGTTAATGTTAGTTCAGCATTTGCGATACAATATACAAGTAATTGAACAGAAACACATAACATATAAGAACATTTTCATGTAAGTGTTGACAGTTTTCACAATATATACATGTATAATATGTAATACACAAGCTTCGTACATCTTGACGTTGGGCGCTTGTGGTGAGCTGCCGATAACGACAAAAGCAATACATTTGAAGTTAGTTTTGTCTGAATCGGCAGAAAAATGTTGCCGACTATATGAAATCGCGCCTGTGGCGAACTGTTAAGCAATTGTCATTAAAACGTACTGCTTACATAGCCTCTTCTCCCGAAAACCAGCACACTATAATAGAAATTATTTTATGTAGATAATCTGCTTAATGTGCTGGAAATGAGACCATTTAGTCACATAATAGACTCACAATGAGGCGATTCTAAGCAGAGTATGTGCGCATAATGAAACAAATAGGCCAACTCACGACTTTTCAGGTGTACGCTCTTTAACAAGTGTTTTCACTGTGGCCCGCGAAATAACGGGTAAGAGTCCATTATCTGCTTATTTCATACTCAAATAATCACATTATGCACCTATTTCACATTATACATGTAAGTCGATCATGTGCGAGGATATGTTGGATTACATGTATTTCTGGTGCAAACGAGAAGGGAAGAATTGATCGCGTTGCGCAGGTGGAGGACACCAAGCATGGAAGTAGTGTATCTTGTAAACAACGACGACGATGCTATGTTATACGAGCGTTCGGATGACGGTTCGCGAACAGGGGGCGTTACAACAAACTGTAATCGCGTGGTAGGATATGACATATGGTGTCCACGTCCCATAAGTAGACTTCAGATTGGAATTGTTTGCATGGATACACCAAAATTGACGCCATCTGTTTCATGGAATATAAGTTTTATATTCTAACCGGGTCCACCATTGACTGAGGATATCGATATACTTATACAAACTAATATGCTCCGGTGATATGTGATAATCAGTACAAGCCTAAAGCGTAGTGCTCACAAAAATAATTAACTTCAGTACCGATGTCCCTGCAATTTGAACACAACATATGAATGAGCTGTTAGTGCACACTCGCGTCGAGTATCCTTTGGAAGACCATTAAGGGGTGTTTGTACTTCAGATGCACCTTGGCTTTGCCGTGACACATACTTGGCACATTATTCATGTAAATCCAGAGAGGAGAAACCCCTTGGAGATTGTGCATTTAACTTTGCACACCATCACGTTATCAATATTGAGAGCAAGAAGCTGAGATAATAGTGATTGCCGCGCATTAGCACACAAGACAATTATTGTGATGGGGAAATTGAAGTGCCCTGACCCGAACCGACATATTCTGTGATAGCAGATTATGCCTTCATGGGTCCCGGTGTCTTAGTCCGTAATGTGAATAGCGCATTAGACCGCCATATACCGTCCAGCCATTGTGAAACTGGTTCGAGTAGTCCCAACTGCTTAGTATGGTGCCCGTGGGTCTGATATGTAACTGTCTCCACTCCAGGCAAAGTATGCCAAGTTCGATATCAGAGTGATTTAGTGATTTAATTTTGTCTCCTTGAGCCTTAACTGGGCATACAAGATAATAACGTATATATACGATCCAATGCTAGACCAAGCACTTAAATCCATGTTAGTTATATCGTACTGTGTGTATTTTGTGTATCCTGTGTACTTTGTCATAAATCATCTTTCTCGTGACGTACTTGTAATTGTTTTAATTATCAATGTCTAAATGTCACGTGTCTCTAAGCTATCATAATGAAAACCAGATACTATGTGGCCTATATCAATTTGGCGCGTTAGACAATGGGCGAGAATGTGAGTGAAGTAAAGACTGTCGTGTATTCCCTGTGGAACTATACTTGGAGGTTTCAGTTTCTCAGCGTATATGATTTGTTTTCAGTTTTTTCGCGCCAGTGGATGTTGTTGAGCACTTTGTGGTGTCATCTATGTCCAATTATGTCGATGACTGAAATGACAGCTACCAGGCGTATGCCTCGCGTCATTACAATCATTACAAAACCGACGTGGACGTCTATTGAATTTGGTTCTTTGAAATGATCGAGTGCTTTTGAATCCAGCATGTTTGTGGGTCGTGGTACACGTTTTCGATGAATATTATTGAAAGTAGGGGCTTAATACTGAAAGCCAGCTAAGAAAATGGGTGACGAGGGGCACATATCTCACACTTCAATACCATCTATTTTCATGACGTTTCTCGGTAGTAATCTGTCAAACTGTACCACATTAAGAGAAAAAGTCTTGATATGTACATGTTACTCTATATTCCGACTCAGCAATGACCGGAAGCGACGCGGTTGATTTGTGCATGTCAGCTATGAGCACTCTATCGTCCGATGTACAGAATGAGACCCGAAAATGATACAATGGGCGATAAAGTACCAGACCACTCCAGTTAAACACCACCATTTTTCTCCATCAAAGGCGCATACCAGACTTTTATTTTAATCCCGAATACCCTTTAATACCTGGCAGTTCTAGGAGCATTGGTTAACCGTGTTAATGAGAACACTTGTTTCCTCCCTCGCATCAATGTAAGTTGTTTATAAATCAATTTAATGATAAATGGAATTTAAACATTTTTTCATCGTGATATTAAAACCATTCAAAACCAAGAGTAGTCACACATGGTTCATCTTGTTGCTGCGCTGTACTTTCCGATGTATCAAATATTTGCATCAGTACGCCAACATAGGTCATACTAGCCTTGGTAACATAGCTTGTTTGCTCGGTGAAATGCACCCCCTATACTGGAGCATGTATACGTATAATTTATGTAAAATTGGACTTGTAAGTACCTACTCACAATGCCCATTCTCCTTGTAGATGCAATCATAATATTTCCAGGTGAATATACACGCATGTACTAAGCTTTATATAACGCAAGCGTTAACAAGATAGCGATGCCCGTGGCATATGCCAGTAGAAGATATCTGGAATGTTCAAATTAAACACCATATTAAATATGTATATAGCGAACATCTGCATTGTATTGGATTTTAGAAACGAGTGCGAAGTTCCTGGAGAGTTATCGGTAATACAGTGGGTGATTACGTTCATTCGAAACGGCATAAAGCTAAATCGATCAATTTTATGCTATAAAGTGCTCACGTGGAGAATTCGAATTTTCTTCGACAACGCGCATTGCATGCGCTGTCAAAAGGAAGTAGGCGTATATATTACTGACTGAACACTTATTGAAGAACACAAGCACCCGTGGCAGAAAACTGTATACGGGTCTCCACGCCCGGAATAGATTGTCGTGTACAACATCCGTGCAATGACTTTACTGCATACTGTAGTTTAGTTTTCATCGATTAAGAGCATGTAATTCCAAGTTAGAATACATTTTTTTCACCAACTACGCCGTGGTGTTACGCCGAGTTATGTAGTAACTGACGAGTTTTGTGGTAGCTCACGAGCTATGTAGCAACAATCGACGAGTTTTGTGGTAGCTCACGAGTTTTGTAGTAAAATCGACGAGTTATGTAGTAATTTGGGTTACGAGTTTTGTAGTAAAATATCGACGAGTTTTGTAGTAAAAAACAAGTTAACGAGTTTTGTAGTAATACTCGTCGAGTTCTGTAGCAACAATTTTTAGTCAGTTTCACAGGCGGGTTTGGACTTAATACAATCGTATATAGTAAATGCAATGTTTTTTTGTGTAAGTGTTTGTGTGGTGGACGTTAATGGCGTTGTAGCTCAACTTGATGTTGGTCCCTCGTCACTGCTGCTTCGTTTCTCATCAGATCTGAGCCAAACTTCGTACCTAGAAGTACTATGGCCATGTTATTAACTTGAACCTGGCCCTCATTACGTCAGACGTCGCGTCCTAGTTCTTAATACCATGTTGTATTTGGTGAAATATAATAAACTATCTATCGTGGTGGAAAACCAAATGTGGTTCGTCATTTTTCTCTCAGTGCATAATGGATTCGCGGCTTGTGCACTCTAAGAAATAAACGCAACCAACAGTAACCGTGAAACAAAAGAGAGCGGCGAGTCATGCATGCGTACCATACAGTTATTGTTACCAATAATCGTTTCACTTTGTTTTTGCAATATAGACAACTCTACGCCACCTCTTGGTTCTTGGTTCGTTCTTGAGGATACCCATGTGATTTGACAAAGTAACACTCTGCATATTCAATTATAATACATGTAGTTGAAAAATCAAAGAAAAAAAAACCTCGTTAGCTTGTTTTTTACTACAAAACTCGTCGATATTTTACTACAAAACTCGTAACCTGAAATTACTACATAACTCGTCGATTTTACTACAAAACTCGTGAGCTACCACAAAACTCGTCAGTTACTACATAACTCGGCGTAACACGTGGAGATAAATATTGGATGTCTCAGGGGATATATTGGCAGCAAGTGCTTTAGAATACTCCGTGTAGGAGATTTTGGTTCCATATATGTAAAATTGTAAACGATTTCCGAAATTAACGTTATCCTGACTCCATTTATATAGACTTTCTCGATAGGTGACTTGCTAACATTTATTGGTTGTGTATTCTTGGCATTCATCTCACAAAGTCATTGTGTTGAAGAAAATAACTTACATGTATATAGTCCTATATCTAATGAAAAACCGTAATTGTGTAGAAACACAAGACAACTACATGACATGTTTAATTTTTTTCGACAATTCCAGTGAATCTATGGTTATTATATTTTGGTAACTCGAAATGCGACATACACGTCTCAGTATTAGGCTTACATACTCGAGAATGATAGATGGAATGGGGTTTCCTTTTCGTTTCAGTCTTTATTCTATATCACGACGAATGGATCTCTGGTTACACAGAATTGCACACAAGAGGCTTAAAATGTTATATTCCAAAAAAATTATTCTCACACTGTTATTCAATCAGGGATACATGTGTAATCGTTAGGACTCGTGGAATGAGGTGGAATTGAATAAGTTTATCTGAATTCCAGAAAAGTTCAGTTGATAGGTTTTCTGCCAACGGCATTGGCATGGCATTTCACTCCACGCATATATCCACAATTTGTTACGAGTTTTGTGTCCATGATTGGCGTGAAGAGTGGCTATTTTACCGAAGGGTTACTACATGAGTGGACTGTCTAGACACATTTGGGTTTCCAGATGCCTAACGTCCTCGATATCGTGGACACAAAACATACTTACCTCCATAACTGCCACCTATCTCATCCTCTAGCATCTCATCCACATCATGTATGTTAGGCGAGTACAGATGAGGGTCAAACTCCAATCGTGCATTCTTCATGGAATTGATTAGGGCGCTAGCCGCCAAGAAACAAAATCTTAATGTGACCTCCTGAAGCCCTTTCGAATCGTATATCACCTTGATCTTATTCCACTGGTAATGATAAAACATGTCAAGCATAAAGGCAGAAAATGAGTCGAAAGTAGCTCCAACTCTGGTAAGTGATGGATATTCGGCACCCTTTGCTGACTTATTGACTCCGAAGTCATGAGCAAGTGCTCCCGGTGTTATAATCGGAATGTCCCAATATGGCGCATATCTTGCTACGGGTGCCAAGCTGTAGTCGCATACTGGACCGAAAAACACATCGACTTCACTTTGCATATAGAAGTCGAACGCTGCGATAGGTGCGGCGACAGCGTTGCATTTAGAATCAGCGTAACGGATTGTAATATCCAGACCTAGGACGAGATCCCTGTTTTCTTGTGCTTTTAAAATTGCATATTCAAGTGCAGGGGCTATGCGCGACTTTGAAAACATCCTGTTGTCATCAAACGGTACAATGGCAGCAATGTTGATTGCATTTTTCACGTTACCAGTTGATCTGCATAGCTTCGACGTCCCACTTAAAGCGGAAACAAGAAACAACCACTCCACATTAAACCACAAAATAATGGCTCCTGCCGAATACAAACGCATGTTATTTACAGTAATCCAACTTCACCCTATAGTTCAGCAAGAAACACCCACATCGCTTCGGTGCAGGTTTATAGTATTCAGTTCCCTTCGAGGAAGCTGATCAATCGGTATCAAACTCTACGGAACATACTCCGTCAGTATAATAAATCCCGCGATATTTCCACTACTTCCACAACAGGTGTACAATAAACTGCCTAATAGGCATAATAATCAATATCTCAAATAAACGGGATGGATGCGTCTTGGATCAGCGGGAGTGGATTTCAGATGATAAATGAAAGGTGTGCGGAATCTCGATATATCGCACGTATTAGCAAACTGTCACTCAAATCACACCCACAGAAATGAGTATGTCCCTCCGTGAATCGAGAAGTATTGGAATGTGATATCACAAACCCCACAACCATTCATTTTCCATTACGCGTCATACTGTGAACCTGGGTCCTTGCAAGAAATTACACTTACAGAGCTCCGAACGCTGTTTTCTGAAGCAAGAATTATTGGATTCCGTTGTCACAAATCTGGATAGTATTCATTTTCGTCCCAGGTTTATCAATAAATCATTTTGTTGAGAACAAACAAGGAGCGAGGCCCGATAACAACAGATTTGTTCAGGAATTCAGAACACCAAATAATACGGTGCTGCTGTGTGTGTCCTGGGTTAGAGACTATTGGCAGTGAACACGATAACCATTACTCTCAGTCCTTGGTAGTGGGGCGCATTGGTGATCCATCTTATAACTCAGACTCCGATAGAAGCGTCCTTATCGGAGATGCAACTCGTGTTAAGTGTTATATAGGCTATTCGTTTGACTCCGCGGGTGAGTTAGTAATCAGTCTCACCTATGGCTAATTGGCCTGATTGTCCGCTTACCTCCGGTGCATATATAGGAGGTAAGCTGTTTCGCGATGCTTTGTCAATGTGACGCATTTAATTATGATTAGCTTGGGCACGTTTCTGTGAATTGAGCTGCATAGTAATATCATGACTAGCGTTTATGCACACTTCAAATATAGTATTCACCAGCCTTTATCGTGAAATATATCGCATCAACTACAGTTTAGTTTAAGTTTACTTCCACTGTGAAATATGTTACGAGTAAATCAAATACTGTTTAAGGGAACGAATACATTTATGTCTCAAAAGGTGACATATTCCCGTGATGTAAATTCACCAGAGCGCTACAAAAACTAAAACCTAGTTCATGACTGTCTACTATTATTATTTTTTCCTAAACCTCCGAACATACGTACACCAATAGATTATATTAGCACTCGTTTATCGTGCCACATATTCACAATGTAGCCTCGTTGTTTTAAACACAAATCTACACAACCTCTGGAAGGCAATACAAATTATATATCTCTAAACTGATCATCATGTAAATACGTTTATATACCGTCATCTTGATCACATGTATGTTATATTATTGTATCGGGAGAGGGGCTTCGTAAGTTGTAAAAACTTGTGCCTCAATCCCTTTTGTATATTATACAAATAAAATATGTTTCAAGTCATGTAAATTCACCGTGGCCCGCATAACTCAGTTGAATCACTATGCATGAGCTCATAATTATGATAAGTACTAGAAGGTCACATGACAATTGGTCCACGAAATAAGACTTCGGATGGATGGGTTGGTTATTTTACACAGAAGGACATGAAGTAAGTTGGTGTTTTGTAGTCTATAGGTTCCATTGGAAGGTCTGCGACATGTATTTGCCATCAAAATGTGTGTATCCTTAGCGACACACTTAACATATGCGATATCCGTCTAATCAGTTAGGCAATGTTAATTTCCGTAACCACACGCATGTAATTATAACGACAATATACGGATGGGTTGATCTGATAACATGAGTAAATGTAGGTACAATTTCCACTGCATTCAACACAAACAACAACACTGCACGTACTTGTACATAAGTATATTATTTAATGTTGGACATACATACACATATACTACGTTAACATCATGTATTAATCTTTACCTGTGGTTGCGATCTATAGAACCCCGTCGGTTTTTGTTCCGACAAATGAAAATTACAACAAGATGTATATAAAATCTGATTTAACAATGACAACTGTATATACCAAAGAATGTCATTTTGGTATTGAAAAGGTAACACAATTATTACTGTTAGCCCTATAAAACATTGAAACTTTATTAAATAAATGTATGAGATTCGTGTATGCCTGGCTCACCATGATAGCACATTGCTTCTGTGTGCGTAAATGGATAGAACATTAATTGTCAAAAGTTAGGAACACCCCTTTACACAGAACAGTCGACAATAATGCTACTCGACTATTAATAGCTTTGACATGAGGCATGTCATACAGTCGAGACTTATCGCTCTTCCAATATAATGTCAACTTCAATTTTCACCATCAGAGCATATATATGCTTTGTTGTTTATGCTGTTTCATATCATTTAAATTCTTGTGTTCCTTGTGAGAGCAAAATATTCCCTTTGAAACAAACACAATACACGTCTGCACTTACCTGTCGCATGTCTAGTCAAATAGTTGCAATCTGCCTATTCACTTTCGCCCAAATTGTCTCTTGTTATATGTATTTATTTGCATTATGTGTCTCCTCATTTGAAAATGGTTGATTTGATGACGTACCGGGTGCGAATAGGCTTGAACCACAGTAGGTCGTTGAAAATGCCAAATAGGAAAATTCTAAGTGCCATTTCTTCCTATGCTGCATTGAGGATCTTGAAAATGAGACTAATAGGTGTGTCAATTGACTTTTCGTTCTCAATTGCTCTGTCTATGAACTTTATGATATTTCCTTTAGTTGAAACTATTTCCGACAATCTACCACAACTGAAATTGTTGGCACATAAATTAAGAGATATTGGACGACCGCGCAATATTTTCAAGGTGAAAGGAATATGCTTCTCAGAACTAGGAATAACTTTTTCCCTGACAGGAATAATATTAATCTTGTTGCTAATTGCATGTGATGTTCGCCCTCACCCAGGTCCGGATATCAATTTATCTACTGATCTAAATGATCCAACTATTACGATTTTGCACATGAACATCCAAAGTTTACGACCTAAATTGACATTGTCCGCGCTGAATCATTTGCGTATCATGTAATGACTTTCACTGAGACCTGGCTCTCAGATAATATTGATAATGAAACGATACGGATTGATGGTTTTCATTGCTCCGAAAGATGTGATCGACACACTGACACCACTGGAGGGGGGTTGCTACTTTCGTGAAAAATACCATACCGCGGCGATTTAAATTGCAACCAACTTCTTCCGGGTACAAATGAAGTAAAAGAAATATGTGACTTCAAGGGAATGTCACAGTTGGTTGAAGAGCCAACACACTTCACTGAGACATCGTCATCCCTTATCGATATTTTCCTCACTAACAAGAAAGAGTTTGTAAGTGGAACGGAAGTGATTGATACATTCGTTCCAAACTTAGTCAGATACCACTGCCCAATTGTGTTAAATCTAAATATGAAATACATGACACAAGAGAGATATTTCAGGACAATTTGGAATTATGATAATGCAAATTCATTTCTATGAACGAAGAAATGTCCTCCTGGAATTACCTATATGAGATGGAAAACGTATCAACTGTGGACCTAGCATCAATACTTACCAAAAAAATTAAAACTCTCATGAAAAAGTTCATCCCCCATAAGGAAGTCACGATCCGCACTGATGATCCTGATTGGATGAATTCTTCGATCCGCAAACTCATAAGACAAAGAAAAAGGTGCTATCGTATTGCCAAGGGTAAAAATTCCGAACATTCATGGCTGAAATTTAGATCAAAAAGAAATGAAGTAGTTCATGCCATTAGACTTGTTAAACGATTAAATATTGAAAAAGTACAATCCGTTCTTGGCAGCAAAGAAACTGAGACCTCGGTTTGGTGGAAGACACTGAATAAATGTTTGAAGTCCATATCCAACAATATACCGCCCGTAAAAGATGGGCTAGACTTTGCGTCCACTTCACTAAAAAAAGCTGAAATTTTCAACTATTTTTTTGGTAAAATATCATCCCTGTCAGAATCTTCAAACGCAAAGTTACCAGACTTTCGACACAAAACAGAATCGAAGCTTGAAAATTTAATCATTACATGCGACCATGAGTGCTGCAGGAATGTGTCAGATCTATCGCCAACCCCTTGAAATATCTCTTCAATAAATACATTGAAGACTCGTACTTTCCAGTTGAATGGAAGCGCGCGAATGTAATACCCATATTTAAGAAAGGTGAATCTTCCGACCCAACCAACTATCGCCCAGTAGCACTGCTTGGTTGTATTTCAAACGTATTCGAGAAGTGCCTCTTCACAAATATTTCGTCATATTTGAGGGATAACAATCTTATAACTAGCCTACAATCTGGATTCACCCCAAACGATTCTAGTGTCTACCAATTAACTGAAATTTACCAATACATAATAACCAGCTTAGATGAAGGAAAGGAAATTAGATGCCTATTTTGTGACATTAGTAAAGCGTTTGATAAGGTGTGGCATGCAGGGTTGATATTCAAATTAAGGCAATATGGAATTACCGATAATATTTTGGCACTTTTATCAAATTATTTGAGCGAAAGACAGCAACGAGTATGCATTGCTGGGGTTAGTTCGTCGTGGAAATCTGTTTTGACAGGAGTCCCACAAGGGTAACTATTAGGACAACTTTTATGACAACTTTTATTCCTAGTATACATCAATGACATCGTCGATAACCTAACATGTAATATAAAATTGTTCGCTGATGATACCTCGATATATTTAGCAGTTGAAGATCCTAACTTAGCGGCAGACCTAATGAATTCAGATTTAGAAATAATTGCTAAATGGTCAAGACAATGGCTAGTGAAATTCAGTGCTCCCAAAACAAAAGCCATTATATCACGAAAAGGCAAAAAGCCAGCACATAAACCTTTAATAATGGATGGCGAAATTATAGAAACTGTATCTAGTTAGAAACATCTTGGTATTATTTTTAACAATACAGGTAGCTGGAGCGACCATATAACTGAAGTTAAAAGGAAAGCGACACAAAAAGTAGCTCTAATGAGGAAGTATAAATTTGTCCTAGACAGGAGAACCCTTGAAAGAATTTATTTTGTGTACATACGCCCTATTTTAGAATATGCTTCTCCTGTCTGGGACAACTGCACTAAAGGTGAAAGTAATACACTTGAAAAGGTACAATACGTGGCAGCAAGAATAGTCACTGGAGCCACGAAAAGTTGTAACAATACAAATCTCCTTATAGAAACTGGCTGGGAAACATTATCAGAGCGTTGACAAAATTCAAAATTATGCCAGTTCTATAAAATGTTTTTAAAAAGACATCACCTTACCTCTATACATTAGTCCCAAGATCAACAGAAAATATGCATCGATATCCACTGAGGAAGCATCACCTGGACAACCTGTCTTGCGATTCTGCGTCATATGAGAAATCCTTCCCACCTTTAACTTTCAGCTAACATACGAAATTGCGCAACTTTAGATGATTTCAAATTAGCTATAGGCAGCACCGATAATAACACAAGGGAACCTTATATTTATATATCACTATTATCATTACTCACGCCCATCGCAAGTTCATCACTTGGATGTAGTTTTCTTAATCAAGATTTGTGCGAAAATCACATAAGATCAAATCCTTTATGTGCATGTGGAACGGAAGAAACGGCGTCACATTTTCTATTCCATTGTCCGATATACCGAAAACAACGAAAGGAATGCTTCTCTGGAACCTTTAGAAATTTGACTCTCGAGTCTGCACTTAAAGGGGAAACCACAAAAACCTTAAGTGAAAACATATCTACCTTTAAAATAGTTAAGAAATTTATAACTATGACAGAACGTTTTTGCAACTAAAATTACGAAGCAGCAGCCATTAATGATATGACAAGCGACAGGCGAAGTATTAAGTGCACTAATTACATATATTGCTCTCATTGTTCTCATTCAATCGAAATTTACGCATGAAAAATTAACGTATAAATTCCCTGCCTCTAAGAAGCACAACTGAGTCAAATTGAGACACGGTCACTCGTGGAGACGGCAAATATAAGCCTTCAGGCTTACAGTCGAATCCACTTCCTCATTATACACAAGCAACACAATATTATAAGCTATTGTATTATACATGATGTGGTTTGAATGGAATAAAATATTATTAAACTAAAAGTTAGGAACTATAGATATCACGTCTCGTTCCAAGCGTGTTACTTAATCCACGGGAGTCTTAATTAGTATGCAAATAAGTTTCGTCAAATTGTCCCGCAACCATAATATGTATTCAATCATATTATATTGGTAAATTGTAAAGATTAGGTTCAAGAAGATTTTATTTTTTTTCATCTTTTCTATGCCACAGTTCCAACCATTAAAAATATCTTGATTCTTGCGTTCTGTATGTGAATGCATATACATCATTACATGTATATATGTGGGTTGGGGAGAAGGGGTGGTACAGTTTTATTTCAAATAAAGTGTTCCCACAAATGGGCCTGTGATCCTTAGGTTACATGCTGAAATGTGCCGCAAGCCCCCCGGCCTTCAATTAATTCCCTGCACGTGTACCAATTGGCTCGACGATTGTTATAAGGCTTTCCTAGTACAATTCTCCCATGTCTGCCCCATATACATATACGAACATATATCGGCCAATGAACTACCCGGCGTCACTTCATCTGTAATCGAGTTTAATGAATCATAATAATAGGTATACCAAATACCTGGAGGTCATTGGTGGAAACGTTAAAACATTAATATACAGTCTTCTGAAACTAAATGAAAGTAGAGATATGCTTAATCATATCAGTGGGAAATATTATTGGAATTCTTGCGGCAACAAAACTGTAATGTCAGATCCAAAAACATGTTTCGCAGAATTGACAACTATATATGAATCGGTTTGTGATAAAATCGTGGCGCTCAAACATTCAAAACATGCCGTAAGATGATATGGTTCTGCTTCTCGTGATTACTTCTGTTGTTGGCTTCATTGCTGGCAACATGTCGTGACATACTGTGAATTACCCGTCGGCAGGCTTATCGATTTGTGTTTCGCAAGATTCTCGTGTTTCACGTCGACGAACGATGTGATGGCTACTATGTTATATAAATTAATAATTTATATAAAAGTAACAATTAAGGGCATAATCTCACCTACCATATTTGTGGAGAACTAGAGAAACGATCTTGGTTTAAACAATATTTAGTGTACCTTCAACGTGTATATAGAATAATTATGACAAAGTATGATAGCATGATATGATTTAAGAATAGTTAAAGTGGTGTGAAACACTCCGGTAGTCTTGCTCAAAGTAGTTATTTTTCACGAAAATTACTCGAAATTGACAACACACATCGTCATTCTTATATATTAATTAAATGCAATGATATGACTCTCGGTGGCGAAATCAGTTGTGTAACTTGTGTTAGTTTATCGTGGATAGCTGCGTCTCGAATCGAGATGTTTACATTTGAGCCATAGTTCCGACGATGTTTTCTATGGAGTGGTATGGTCGATTTCTTTGAAATTTTCGACGATTTTATTGGAATTCTCATTCACCAGGTTGGTTTGGCGCCTGAGCACTAACTTATATCAATTTCACGCATACCCAAGTCCATAATATGTCTTTAAGGGCGAAGAAGATATAACAACAAGCGAGTAATCGCTTATGTTGAATTATATCCTCGGAAAAGAAGACAGACATGTTGAGTATTTATGAGAGCGAAGGGAAAGTCATTATTTTTTATTTGCTATTCAATTTATTTTATTTTCATTTTTTAAGTTATTAAGATTTTTGCATGGCGAGCGTCGGAAATTCAGCGAATCAAACTATGCCAGTTGGTTAACAAAGTAGTCAATTTTTAGATACAATCTCTATTTAGTGAGAACTTTTTTATTAGTAGAAGTTTACTGTTCAAAAGGTATTTAACGCCAGTTAAAAACCTTTTTCCAATCGCCGCAAACAGATTCATCAGTCACGCCGTACAGTTCCTTTCAGCTTCGATTTAATAATATGATCCGGCCCTTATTCCATTCATTAAACCCATTATATAGTAATGATATGCAACGGTCGTTGCATAACAGGAAATAGAGCCAGGTGTACCCAAAATGTGTTATTGTTGCGCAAAAGTGATTCGAACTCGGGAGACGAGGAATGAAGAAGAATCGGTATCTGTGACTAGCTGATATTGATAAAGTTAGAAAATGTATTTCATTAAATTTACGACGCAAAATACGTCAAAGAGACTTATTTATCTAGGGACTATTTCTATACGCGGGCAAACAACGCATATTTTCATGAAACGTCATCGCACGTCTTATAGAAGCCGCCGTTAGTTTCACTAAATTAGGTCTTGACCTCGCCAAAGGCTCGGTCCAGACCAAATATACTGGACTCTTTTGTAAATTTCGCTATAAATTGGGGACTCGTTGTAGGTCCTCTATGTATCTTATGCAAATAAAATATGTTTCAAGCCAAATTCCTGTCACCATTGTCAATATATTGAGTCAAATATGTCTATGCATGTTTACAATTATATCTGTTTCTCCCCAGTGTTCAACAACAATGTCGTGTTTCTCAATAAAGCAATAGGAAACACACTTGGGAGTCACGTGCCCTATCCCACATTTCTTCCTTAAGATAATAAGCGTAGTGTATCTGCTGATTGTCATCCATAAAAATCGATTTTCTTACACAATGTCGGAACAACTTTTAATCTTGCTCATAGCCGAATGTAACATTACACTTAAAAGAACATATCGACTTAATTTGACACACAATGAACATTTGTGGCTACCTGTTTGTCTTTCGGGTCGTGTGGAAATGGAGTTTCTTTCTTGTACAAAGCCAAGCGTCTCCCTATTTTATCCTCGGGATGGTGTAATCGAATGTCACATAAATGGTTAGGCATAACTTTGAAACATTCTTTACACATCGTTTGCTAAAGAATAATACTTCAATTCAAAACATATTGTCGTCCAGGTGTCATACCCTTTGCCGTCCAGTACTAAAGCTTTGAGGTCAGAACGGCAACGAAAACGTCAACAAGTGATAACGTGAGAGAGCGATAGAGACAAGTTAGTACATGCACGAAGGTTTTTCGCATCAACATAATATTACGAACATACTACTGCAAAACCTATATTGTTTTACCTCAAGCTGGATGATAAGCCTGAGTTCTGTGTTCGGACAATTTCCATCTCACAAATCATTATAGGGTTAAAAACCTAAGACATCGTGAGTAAACGATGGTTTGCCCACACTCTTGATCCACCACCGCCCATTTAATCATTTCTATACTAAATACTCATCGATGAGTGTAGATATCACTTTGGAAATGTTCACATAATATATATACGTTCAACAAACGACCGTGAACTTATTATCTAAAAAATTCCCTCCAATAAATATAACTGTACTTATATTATAAGATGCCCCGGCGACGACAACATGTCATGGTCACTTAGATTACATCAACATGCAGCAACGCATGCTTTCTTACTAATGAACCTATTCACGCTATAAACATGCATTGCTGTCATCCTTGTGTCTGAACCGAGGGATTTCGCGCTTTCCTTGTTCTGTTGCTGCTCGTTGAATCAGGAAGACAATTGCTTCAAGTGAGTCAAATATACAAGATGATGTCTCACCAAAGTGCCATTTGAACTGACTTCGAACTGAAGATTAACATATCAGAGGCGAACGGTCTGCTGCATGAACCGTGTGTAACGGGAACGAAACCAAGCTGGCACATATACATTGTATAGCCAACTAAGTGTGCTAATCCACCGGCAATGAGGCCAGTCCCTCGGCTATGTTATCTACTAATTTTGTTTTGTCAGTCGACGGATGAACTGTAATTTGAACGAAAGAAATCCAATTAAGATCCGGAACTAATACGGTATATATACAGTTTGGAACTGCGACATACATCAATATTCCGAATAATAGGTCACGGCATTCTATTCGAGATTATAATGGTATAATGGACTCTATTGCCATATCCCGGGAACCCGGTGCTTAACAGAAATTACCGAATCAAGCTCTACTCTTTCGCACGCGGATAACTAGTTTTATACTTAGCGTTATGCGCATATTTTGTGATCATATTGAATATAGCAAACATCCATATTGAACTTCCGTCTTTAAAAATAATCCCATGCTGAACTAATGCCAGCTAATACAGATCCCGCTCGGCGCGCTTGCGCGCTCGAGCTCGGGTCGTGCATAGGTAACATGCGGGCGTGCGTACTTGTGACGTCACACATAAATTACAGTATATCGTGAAGGAGAAAGATTTAGCGACCCAACATTTTCGCGAAATCACGTGACTTCCGGTAGTTGTTTCACAAAATCACGGAATCGGCAATGAAACGAATTTGCTACTTCACAACTTCCGATATATGGCAATGGACCACTGAAGTATTTATTTATTTATAAACAGTAAGTTGTTATGAATATATATATATATCCCTTTTATTGGCGCCAAAATACACCGAATATATCCCCTTGTTGGCATTTCCAAGAAAAGCAAGATGGCGTCTATCGA
This sequence comes from Siphonodentalium dalli, assembly GCA_032622095.1. NCBI lineage: Eukaryota > Metazoa > Mollusca > Scaphopoda > Gadilida > Siphonodentaliidae > Siphonodentalium > Siphonodentalium dalli. The sequence goes on along the minus strand of CP136061.1, from coordinate 125,044,485 downwards.
CCCATATGAATCCATATACCCCCCTGTGGCTTTCAATGTGGGGTCGGTGTCAATCAAGGTGAACCTAATATGCCATCATCTCCTGTCAGGAGATCTCTATTTTCATTGGTCAATATAATAGGCCAGCACGATAATACAAGTTACAGAGCGATTAGCTGCCGGATACGGTGTCATGCGAGGCGAGGTGAGATTAATTTAGAACGAGACGTTAGCCTAGCCCAATATTAATATCCCTAAGCCTCGCACGGCACCGTAGCCCGCAACTAAGAGTCCTTTCCATGTGAGAAATTGAATTACCGGTACGGTTTTTTTCGCCAAAAATACACTGTATATTATGTCTAATGCGCCAGAGTTCCAAGAAAAAAAACAAGATGGATATCTGTCGGAAATCATTTTCTACAACTTTCAAAACATAGTACCACTTACCAATACTTGCATCTGATATATTTGACGAATGTTAAAGACACATAAATTAACTATCAAACTCAATTTGTTACCAAACTTCTGGTTATGAGCCATTGAGTGCGTGTGTTGACATTCTACGTCCGCCCATGGCGCGTCACTGTGACGCTGCATAATTTAATAGCCACATATACGGTACGTTTAGCTTACCAGAATCTAATAAACTTCGTATCGGTAATTCAATTTCTCACATGGAAAGCATGATAAAAGCGTTACAGGAATCTTAGCTGCCGGCTACGGTGTCGTGTGAGGCTTAGCGAGATTAATATCGGGCCAGGCTAACTCCTCTTTATATATTAATCTCACATCGCCTCGCATGACACCGTATTCGGCAGCTAATCGCTCTGTAACTTGTATTTTTCGTACTCAGCCCACAAGATCAACGAGCACTCGGATGTCTTACTCTTATATATACATGTACAAGCGTTCTCGGTTGTAACGAGCGTGTAGTGCACAGCTTATTATTTACATAAACACGTGGTCGTTGAAGTTGCAATACATGTACTGATTGGCCATGGATGTCTTCCATTGAATATGCATGGGCACAAAGACATGTGTTTACATGTAACAAATACATGTTGGGTATCGTTATATAATTGGTACATATATCGTATTCAAGAATCACTAAATTAACACGAACCCATCTCCCGCTCCCGATCCATCTCGCAGTATCCCACTTAAATTGCCATGTTATTATGTAATCGATCTTCAAACCTCGCCCATTTGCCAGCCTATGAAACTCCAAATTGAAAGTGCGTCTCGGAAGCAGATGGTCCTGTCGCTTTTGATGTGTCGTGTATGTCTACTGATGCGGGCTCTTAATTTCTGAAAATTGAAGTTACTCCCTGCTTATGGCGCGCTCGTTTCCGTAGTTCCTATCAGTTCGGATAATTGTCTTCGTACGTGACGTGAACATGCCCCGAAGGCAGCGATACTGCATTTCATATTTAAGCCTATACCGTATATTATAATCGTTTTAACCCAATGCCCACACGTCTCAAGGAGCTCCTGGATTTTAATTTCTCACGGTAAACAAATGTACAATTGATCTATGATGGGCTTCTAAAAAGTCGTATGCAACTAAAATCAAATTTTACTGGAGACACAAAAATCTATTAATCTCTGGAAATAGCATTGGTATCTACCAGTGTGCATTATGTGTGATAATATTTTACATCACTGTTGTCGAACAAACACGGTTTTATACGACATTTTTGAAGCACAAATTACAAAGTAGTGAGTATGACATTTTAGTTCGGACGAATCCCGTTGGTTAGATTAGACTTTGCCACTTAACATGAGCAGGTATCGCCATCCACACATATATAGGACTTGTAGTGGTCAATTCTGCGAACGCTCTTTAAAACACTTCAAATAACTCCATCATTTCGTTAATAAAAATGATATAATTATAAATCGCTATTTCATATTTCGATAATTCGCTATATTGCACATAGATTTTACTGATATTTAGTCGAATATCCCGTGCCACGTGTTAAAGTGATTAACTATCATAAATACCTCATTGCGAATCCCGATTACATATTGTTTACTATATAATCCTTGGATTATTGGCTGACATATTCACACGTGCATTTTAGTATAAAGGATATAATAGTGGAGAACTTGGGCGATAGATGGCTTGTTGCTTTACGTATTTTCCAGTTGCTATAATATAACCGTAGACTCTGCTAATATCACTAGCGGATGAAAACCCACACAGAGTTAATTTGACTAGCAACTGACGATACTACCGTGACTGACGGATTTGTGATCTGAGCCATCGAGGACCCAAGGTGAACATAATTATATGCAAGATTTATCTATTAAGGACCAGGGTACTCCACTTTGTCCTAGGAATGCACTCATGAAATTTCCTCATTGTCCGTAGCAATGCGCTGCTGAGTGGAGTTATTAACCACAATAAATAATGTACAATACAAAATTACCACACAATTCTGGAAAAACAATTGACATGTGGCCCACAAAATTTGCGCAATTTAATGTTAAATATTAAGGTCACCCGATCCTTAACCAAACGTTTCATGACGGGAGCTGCACTCATGCAGCATTAAATATCATGTGCCAGAATGAACTAGCTTACAAGATCCAGGTAAATATTGTTAGGCTAATGTATTCTCTTAAATATACTAGGCTCCCTATATGAGACTTGCATATATAAGAGAATGAATGACACATGGGTTTCGTAACATCTCAGGAAGCTCCTGTCGTGAAAGGGTTAACTCTATACATGTATCAATAGCAGTTGCTAATGCGTAGTTTATAGAGCTGTTACTCAACGCGCTACGTCATATATACAGGTTCCTGGTGATAGTTGTGTTACGTGTATACATATGCTGTTCAAATCTCTTGTGCGAGTTAAATCGTGTTTGTCGTATATATATTAGGCACTGTTATAGTGATATTGCTAAACATGCATGTGAAGCACTACCGTGCATACATATATACGCTCATAAATAAATTGCGATGCGTTGCGACACGACGCCTGAATTTCAAAGACAGAATTTCTATATGCAGCCAAAACGGACATCAAACTCGGAACTCCAGTATTGATAATCACTACAGTCCCCAGAGATCGATATTGAAGAGCTTTTGCGGCGTACATGTATGCCGTCAAGTGGCAGTTGTGAAATCAATTGCTATTCCTGGATGTTTATAAGAACTCGGTGGAATTTGAACGTGGTCACAGAGGACGCTTTTTTTGTGAACAAGGAAGCAACTTCCGGTGTTTCATCGGCAGAAGTCGGCCCACCACTTGAGATCATGCACTGTGATTTTGTTTAATATGGTTCGCGTTTTGTAAATGAGACCTAAAATAGCCTGTGTATCCTTTGAAAATGCTGTAAAATAAAATAAAATAAACGAGCTTACGCTTGCGAAATACAACACAACACAATACAACGTTCATTAAAATGTGTCTTTTCCTTGGTCAACGCACACCAATTACGTTGGCAACAACCCTAATACCGTCAATTGTCGCAGAAAAAATCTTTTCATTAAATTGTGAGGTATAGTCTACAATAATCACTAGTTATGTCAATTAAATAAGCAATATTGACCTATCTTTCACAATAATACACTATAAAGTCATCGGACTGTCCAATCAATAAACACTCACCCAGACGCGTGAGTGTTTAACGTTATATCACTCGTTCGTCGTGCCGCAAGCCAAAATTCAAACATAAGGTGCTCATTTTACCATTGTGTCACAACGAACTCGTACAATAACGTTAACCAGGTCAAACGTCTCCTTCTATAAAGTTATTTAAGAAATGACGTGCAGATCGATTGGGGTCATTGGTTTTGACCGGCAGAGTAATTAATCAAAGTGTGTGAATCCAGAACACCTAGGGATTCATAAGAAATTATTCTGCCGGTCAAAACCAATGATCCCAATCGATCTGCAAGTCATTTCATGTAACCATATGCCAGTACATGTTAATAGAACAATAATAATTTGAACAGATTTACAAACTATACCACAACAACTATAAGTACATGTAACATTATATTGTTCAAATTACCACACACCCCCAAATAACATCACACAGCGAGCGTGTCCACACGATCGGCTTCACGTGACGTTTGTCCATTATTCCGTTGAATGGCGCTGGCCGAAGTGAAAACACATAAAGAGAGTGCAGCTGGTAAGTCGAGTTGATGAAACAAGATAGAAGATTATATATGTCAATATAGTAGGCTTATTTCGTATGGAAATAGTCCCATATCGGACTTTAAAAAAAAACAAAACACACACCTCGTTTTAGGTCTATATAGAGCGTATAGCGTATATGGAGGTTATTACTGCCATATGATCTTATTTCGCTCATTAGCGAGAACACACTGTCTTAAAATTGTATTGCGAGCGTTGACTACATATACCTGCCCTGTTATTCAAGCTGTTGTTCCATTGTTCGTCTAAATCCAAGAAATATAAGTAGTGAAATTGTCTGATTGGCAGCGATGTTCGGCCTGTTGCTGGTTGGGATCACACATGTTCTGGTCGTCTGCACATTCGCCCACGCACTCACATAACCATGTACGCTTAGGACATAAATTCGCGGCGCATTGCGTGTAATGTCAAGTGAGACCAAACGAAACCGTAGGCTGGCGTGATTCATTGTCGGAGGCTCTAGTTCAATAGCCAGTGTATATGTTATATATGTTTGCCAGACTGTAATGCACTATATACATTGCGGAGCAAATCAGGAATCATCGCGCGATTTTGACGAAATTTCAAGAGTTTCAGGAGAACGTTCACGATTGTCATTATCTTATTTTTTGGAACAAAAATGACAAAACTTACTATGATGACCCTTGGCGTACAATTTTCTAATAAAACCCTGACGTAACCTATGTTCACAATTATGCTTATTTTGGATTTGGATATCCTATTCTGTTAATAGTCGAGCACGCTTTTGTAAAATCACGATCCTGTTTTGGTTTTGAGATCCTTGTTATCCGATTTCGCAGTTGATTATTCGGGACATGTCCTATGTACGGCTATAACAACTGAGATATGTTGACCATTTTATCCTCGCTAACAGAATCCAAAGAACATAATTCGTTCGGTAAGTACCAAGCCCTATTACATTAATGCGAGGCTGAAAAAAAGTTGAGACTGCGAGATCTAATAATTAGATCGCGCATCCTTTTAACCAACATATCCTCGCAGAAATACGCACATAATCGACCTATAATATTAAATAGGTCCATACTGTGATTATTTGATTCTGATATAAGCAGATAATGTGCTCTTACCCGCTATTTAATTTTATGGCACGGGCCACAATGAAAACACATGTTAAAGAGCGCATACATGGAAAGTCGTGAGTTGGCTTATTTGTGTAATTGTCGATACATAATCTGCGTAGAATCGCCTCATTGTCAGTGGATAATGTGACAAAATGTACTCATTTTCAGCATATTATCGACTTCAAATGAGGCTATTCTAAGCAGACTATCAACCTAAACAAGTTCTATTGTAAGCAGATAATGTGCTGGTTTTCGGGAGAACAGGTTGTCCTAACTCGTCGGCCCTTCTGTCATCTCGGTAGTACATTTGTGTGTGAATGAAATCCTTTTCTACCAAAAAGTCTTACAAAGCATGTATCAAATTGCTGGTCGGCAGCCGACAGTGAATGACTATATCGATATTACACGTGTTATAGAGATCATAGTGTTCACTTTAACCGCAAAACAGGTAACCCACATGGAGTGTCCCCCCCCCCCCACATATAATACAGCCTTACTGATCAGCTAACAGGTAACCCACATGGAGTGTATAGGTTGAAATTTTAAGTTGGTTGATTTCCCAACCACTAATTAGTAGGACATATGTTGTTTTAGACCAACTCTAGCAAATCGTTTCTATATTTAGTCCAAATATGTGTCTGAAATTGATACCAATTGGAAATATACCAACATTATACATGTAGGTGGTGTCAGGTTGGTTGGAAATTACCAACAGTTGGAAAGTTCAAACCCAGTGATCCCCTATTTTGGACCCCTCTGGATGGCGGCTATTTTTAATCGGATGTGTTTGGTGAATATGTGGGGTGTCTTGAGGGGGGGGGGGGGCATTCACCACTCTTTGTTCGACCTAAATCGGCAAAGGGCCGAGAACTGGCATGGGTTCCCTATTTAAACCCCTCTGATGGCGGCCATGTTGGATTGGGTGGGGTGTGGAAATAGAGTCTTGCGGCCATTCTACAACACCCTTTATTTGAGCGAAATATTAAAATTTTCAAATAAGGAATAGAAGTCACATTCGTCGTATATGTTGAGTAAAAGCTGAAAACGGCGGCCATTTCGTAAAAGTCGCGGCCATTTTGAATATGTCGACCATTGTGATTGGTTTATCGGATACAAGTCAGTCTTAATAATTGACATACACTGGCCATTCATGCCAAATGTCAGGTTTGCATCATAAAGTGAACGATTCTGTTACTATTTGACACTTGTCCACCTTATATGTTTTTGCAATGGTAACATCTATATTTGCTCTGCAAAGCACAAAGAGACAAATTTGTGCACAAATATTAGATAAAATGTCATTATGCTCGGATTTAACGCCTATAATCTACTAAATTTTCTACGAATTATGCAATATCGAAATTATTTATCGTGGGTGCGCACAGGAGCTTATCATTTTTGTTGTTTTAGAACTGGAGCCATACAAATTTCGCACTAGAGCCACCGTATGCTTGTCTTTTAATCTGCCACCTGTAGACCTGTTCAGGTTGTCCGTGGATATGCTTTCATTTTCGTGTCCCGGAGATAACAAACTTACCAGAAAACTATGGTCTGCCCATTGGAATGTCCTATTTCTGGTCTAGAAACAAACTTTATCGCCGAAGGTTATACGGTAAAATGTCGAAAAAGAAGTGATAAACTCCTGATTGTTCAATCTTCCGTGAGCGCTACAATTCAAATTCAACACATACGGATACAGAAGTTGATATTGAGAAAATCACAATTTAAATTTGAAAGAATAATTTGGATTTTTAAGAAACTACTTACCATTTTAAGTGCCGTCACGCTAATTTTTATAAAATTGCAAAGAGGACAACTTAGCATTTACCGATGCGCACTGGACGATTATACGATTTCTGACGGATTTAGCAGGAGCGGTGGGCCCCAGTGAAAGAGTAAACTCCAAGAGCCGGTGGCCATGCTTTATCACCGAATGACCCGAAAATGACTCGTCCCATCTACATATCTACATATCAATGTTAACATCAAGGACAAATTTCATGATGATCTGACAACAGTACCGCCTGTAGCCCGTGCTAATGGATTTTATTTTGATATCCAAGATGGCCGCTGGCGCCCGTCTTTTTTGCCGAATGACCAGTTCCCATCTCCATGTCGATGTCAACAGCCGTGACAAATTACATAATGATCCAGCTAAAGGTACGACATGTAGCCGGTGCTAATGGAAATTGTTGACAGACACACCCACAAACGCACGTACACACTGCCGATGGATGTCAACCCATTGCAATAGCTCAAACTTGACAAGTCAAATTGAGCTTAAAATGATTTCATTAACACTCAAGACAACTTCTAATCGAGACCAAAGAACATAATTCATTCGGTAAGTTGGAAGCCCTCTTGTCATTAATTGTCGGGTGGCGACAAGCAATTTGGGCCCTGCTGCATGTGTCAGACTTTCAGATATAGAAGGATTTCATCCACGCACTCAGGACATTTACTGCTATAACAGCTCCGATGTTTAGGCTTTTTTATCCGCGCTAATCGAAAAAACGAGGATGCGAGATCTAATTACTAGATCGCACATCCTCCAAATTATCGGACCTTCGGTCACCCAAACAGTACAGTTCGCCCCCATCATCGGGCAATCGATTTGTTAATAGCTTACTTCTATTTTAATGCGCTTCGTTCAATTCCAAAGTGAGATCGAAATCGACGAAAAGGTGTACTGAGGCTGGATTCATGAATCTAGAAGCTTAATAGAAACTGATCGATAGGCGAATCGTCAATTTGGCCAGATGAGGGCAACAATACGTTAAATCTGACATACATTCGGTTAACTCTGGGTCTGTTGTAATAATGCAGGTTCCGTTGCCCGACTCGGGCAGATCTGGATGACTATGAATTGTAATCAATCCTACGCTGGTAACGCTTTTTATACAATCTTTAGAATATTTGACTGATTTGGTTTCAAGTTGGATTGGACATCCGTAAAATGATATTCTATATTCTCTCTATATATCGTGCCGCTTTTGGGAATAAACTGATGTTTCTTGTTTGAGTTGCAATATGTCTTACAAGTGTTATGTCAACGATTATGTTAGGACATTGCAATTTCACTCACCAATGACTAGCTATGCAGTATATTACCCGTGACTGTATTTCTCAAAACGTTGAGAAAAAGTGTGGATATGCATATGTACGTGTGAATACTGTAAACCGTCATTTAAGTTGGCACAATTATTGGTTATTCTAACTTTGACAGAGCTCAAAGCTACATCGTCTAGCAATGATGTTCAAAACATCGAACGGTTGTCATTGAAAGCCTTGAGCAATTAACTGCTACAACTATTTGTTTCTATTTCTGAAGATAGCTGCTGCATGTGTAATATATATGACACATTTCTCTCAAAATGAAATTTCCTGATTTTCAATAAAAAACGAACATTTCCTAACGCATGTAATATTTGAGCTAATACAACAATGACCGTCCCGAACACAAGATTAGCTTTCGCTTCTGCGATTTCCATTACGATAAACTAACGTTTGAGTCGGAGTGATATGGAACACTCCGCTGCGGTGGTCGAACAGGATTAGAGAATAATCTTGATCAGAGTAGTTATTTTCACAAATTGCACATCCCAATTGGCTCCACACATTGTTACCCCTCTCTCCATTTAACCCTCTTCTGAGTCCTGGACCAGACACGATCTCCCACTGACCAGGATGACATTGTTTTTGATGCCCGCCTGATGTTATATTGCAAGAAATGTACATGTATAATAAACAAACACAGTGCAGTAACTCAGCAAATTCACGGATGCATACTATAAACAAATCTTATATACCCCATGGATTCACACAATAAATACCAGTTGTGGTGTTTGCTTCTTTGCATATATTTATTGAACACTACAATGTTCGAACTTTTAAGTGGACACGTTTATCTAAACAAAAAGTGTCATTATGTACATGTACTTATTACATCTAATCATCTGGGTGATTCAATATATTCATGTTGACATAGTGCGAGATTGAACTACGATCCATTGAGCTCGAGGTCGGTTGGTTATAAATTATTGCTGGTGTTCGTACAACGTAATACATACACGTACGTTTGTCGTGAATGATTTATCACGTATCCTTATCCATCATATCAGATCTCTCCGCGGTATATGCATTGTTATTATTATTCCGTCATACAAGTATTTTGTGTGGGGATATACTTGGGAGTATTGACACATACTATGTACATTTATGAAATCGACAACTTCCCAATAGCTTTCGGGGAAGATTGTAATGAAATTAACATCGCGTGTAAATTCAGCACACAATACGACATTGAATACTAGTATATATGCTAAATAGCAGAAGGCGGTAACATACTTCTATGGCCTATCGGTTTACATTGCATGGACATATATTGACGATTTAACCACCAAAATGAACAGAAATCAGAGGACGATACGAAGTTACTGAAAATATAGATAGTCGCGAAAGAAAGTACTCTCAATGAAACAACGTGCATGTGAATGGCAATGATTTTTTTCTTTAGTAATCGGTTAACAAAACAGTTGTTACCCTTCTTTTCGGGAGACATTGTGATTACGGAATGCGTTCATCGGGGGAGACATTCCGTTCTTGAGCGGGTGACAAATCTCAGTGTCTCCCACGACATCGGGCGACAACTGTACAATGTCATACAAATTACATGTGTATGCAGTGGAATCATTACCGTTTGTTTATCGGCCAAAATAAGGTGTACTATTCAAACGTTGTTTCTATGCTCTTAGTTGAATATGTATATTCTGTCGATATATAGTTTCATCATTGTGCGGTCGAAACATCCACAGCGGTCTTGCAAAAATCAACTTTTCTGGTTTTGAATTTGTTATGTATAGGATGCAGCACAAAAGGAGATAACTGGCCAAATGTCATTAAAACATCGAGAAATCTGGTGTATACATCGAAATTGAGTACAATCGTGTATCGTGATGTCCGTGGCTGCACCGACACGAGTTAATGCACCAAATATATACTCACAACAAATATGCATGCGTGAATTATTGTCCCCCGAAAAAAATAATTCGGGGGACTATTAAAATAGTAGGTGTCCGTCCGTGTGTCCGTGCGTACGTCCGGAAATGGTTTCCGAATGATAACTTTAGTTTCGGTTATTAGATCAAAAGCAAATTTCATAGGTGAGTTTATCAGACCAAAATACAGTTCAAGGACGAATATTTTTGCGAGAGATATGACCCTTTTTTTTTACTTAGAATCTTGTCATTTTCTGGTTTCCGGATGATAAATTCAGTTTGTGTGATCATATCTGAACCAAATTTGGTATGTGAGTTTATCAGCCCTATGTACAGGTCAAGTTCGAATTTTTGCGAGAGTTGTGGCCCTTTTTCGACTTGTTTTACTTAGAAAATTTCTCACTTTTTCGGTTTCCGGATGATATCTCAAGTTTAATTGCAAATACCGTTTTAATGTGTATCAGTCATATCACGATACAGGTCAAGTTCGAATTTGAGTGTGAACCGATGATTTTTCTCAGAGTTATGGGCTTTTCGACTTAGAAAATTTAATTTTTCTTGTAATTTTCTTCATTTTGTGCCAATTTGAGGTTATATTTTGACTTTAAGAGTTTTTTTAAGATTTGGTTATTTGTATGCATGTCAGTAATGAGACAATGCACAAGTGTCTTATCCATATAGTATACTTCTACAAAGCTTCCGCTCCAAATGAAGCCACCGGTTAGGGAGACACTGTGGTCGAGCGGCCTTTTATTCTATATAACATACCCTTATATCTGGGGATAAATGTTTGTTACTTTATGTACACATCGAGTGCCCAAACAACGAAGCATGCAGCGATAAACACGTGAGCAAACCGACATTGCTATATCTCCCCACATGTTGCAAAATTAATGGAGGATTTCAATCCCGACACCCCCTGATTGCATGGTTACATGAGTCGTGTGCCGGTATGTCATATATACCCCAGACACAACACACAATACTATACAGCTCTGGCGATATTTTTGAAACAAAAATTGTAGCGGCTAAAAAGACTTTTAACCAAAGAGCGACCATATGTATAATCAATATCATACCAGCCATGTTTAGATCCGATTACGTCGTACACATAGCTTCACGAATAGGGAGTATGCGAGTGTTTATATTTGTATGGCAAGAATAACACCTTGTAGTTGGGCGAATATATGCAGTTTTCATTCTGAAGAAATCCGTATAAAAGTATTCGCAGTTTTCTTTAATCGACAGCAAAATTAGAAACAAATGTCGTATTACACGTATTAGGCATAAATACCTATATATATATAGGTGCGCCGCTAGTATCCATAAAATGCACCGTTAGTACCCATACGAATGACTTACCACCCCAGTACTCAAATATAATGATATTGTTACCGATTTCTTGAAATCCGGAATATACGACGTTGTTATCGACGTATTCTGATCTAAACCTGACTATATTTTGATGAGGTTCGTACATAGATATCTTCCCCGTTACGTGTATATACGAGGAAGGTATGCTATTTTACCTGTGATTCCGTCACGCATACAAACTAAAACTGTTTCGGTGTGAACTAGAACATATATCCCAGTAACAACCACGTTAACTTATCTTGTGTATGTACATCCATTGAACAAAGTATAAAGTTCTTTAATAAATTAAATTGCATAAATTCTATTGGTAGCTAAAAAATCTAAGTAAACTAAAACCATATCCAACTCACATTTGAATACTCGCACCCAAATTGTTTGAGACCACTTCCAAACTGTTCCCCCACTGATTTTATATATTCTCACATCGCAATCTGCTCCGTTTTCCATAGATATATTTTTAAAACTGTTAACACTTATATGCAGATGGTCTTATATGTTATATATTTTTTTTTTGATTACTTGTGTGTACACATTTTATCGCACGTATTGTGCCAGAATTAACTTTGTAAACCGTTTTAGAGCACATCTGTGGTTTTACGGTTATATAAATAAATAAGTATTAAATGAATCACGTCAAAATTTATTCACCACAGAAAGCACATAAATATCTTGCTTTCCAGTGAACAATTTTCCAAACAAAATCACTTTAAATTTTAACTATTCGACACCTTGTAGAAACAATACTATAATGACCTACCAAATAAATCATTATCATATTTGAAAAATTCGAGATCCACTTGAAACTAAAGTAGGGTTATCGTGTTACCAGTTCGAAGTTCAATTTTGTATGTAGAGGGCACTGTTTTCGCTGAATTCATGAGTTATTGGTGACCATGAATTGTCATCAATAGTATTGTGTTAATGTGACAATGAAGTTCGAAAAATCGCAAGTGGATACTCAGATAAAACCACAGAAGTTGAAAATTCGAAATACCATTAGCTGCACGAAGGAAAGTAAGCCCCTCATAAATCGACATAAGTCGGTGCGTCAAAAAACTTAAGCCGATTCACGGATGTTCACCACCGTCAGTGACAGGTTTTTTTCAGTCACTGTGGGTCATTTTGCGCTAAATTGTTGGTTCTTACTCTATCATAATTCGTTTGTCGACATCGTTATTGGCATTTTGGGTCCTTTTATGTCGTAATTAGACATCGAAGAGAAGGTAGGGAAAATGCTAATATTTGAGTGCCTTTTTGTCGTTAAAATTGTATTTAAAGATACGAGCAGCGTTGGCCGTATGCTGTTAAAATATTCACCTCCGCCAAAAACCGTCATAAACAGAAAGAATAGTAAGATATAGACATACTTTGTTCGTATGCCAATCAGAAATATGGCATAAACAGTGTGTTATTGTCAATTTTCCCCCTTTGTTATGTAAACAAAAGCAAAAAACGATACGTTACCTGGCTTTTGTTTAGATCCGGATATGGTAAACATAAAGAGCGTTATTTCTTACTGTTTTCCTGATATGGAAATAATAAAGAGCGTTTATATCATTTTTGTGTGATTAACTAATATAATTGCGCTGTGGTTATATAAACAGAAGCACAACTTCTGTAACACGAGCAGGCTCTTGTTTACGTACAATATCGTACGTCTTGACGACAATATACTGTTCACGCGCTGATTATGTTTGGCATATCAGCGGAACTGTATATATTTTGGTGTTCCTTCTGTTGATGGCGATTTGAACAAATAGAAATATTTCTGCAACGAACGCCGCCCGTGCCTTTAAACACGAACAATTGAAGGAATGGCATATATTTGTTGAGTTAGACATGTAATTTCAGGGGCAGTGATAATGAATGAACAAAGTCACGGAACGATGGCGCAGTCGAATTCTAGGCGAAGAATGTATTGATGTTTCGACCGAAAGTCCCGCTGCCGGAAATTTACTCAGTCAACCACTGCCGCTGTGCGTCTAACACATTGGTGATTGTTAGACTATACTATATATGCGGTTTATCTACCATCAATCTCTGAAAAAAAGAACGTAAGGGCTTAATCTGATAGAATGAACTTTGGGGCCCTTCAACACGGACAACCTCGCGTGTCAGACCAGAGCAACGCGCTCCGAGATCTCAGTTAGTCATGTCGCAATGGCAGTCCAACTCTTGTATGACTATGATTTTTGTTTGGTTTCAACACGCGACAATTACGTTAATGGAGAACTTAAAGGCACGTGAGGCGTTCGTTGCAGAAATATTCATATTTGATCAAATCGCCATCAACAGAAGGAATATTAAAATATATATAGTTTTGTTCATATGCCAAACATAATGAGCGCGTAAATAGTATATTGTCGTCAAGACGTACGATGGTGTACGTAAACTAAACAAAAGCCAGGTAACGTAACGTATTTTGCTTTTGTTTACATAACAAAGGGGAAAAAATTGACAATAACATACTGTTTATGCCATATTTATGATTGGTATAAGAACAAGGTGTCTCTATATTTTACTATTCTTTCTGTTTATGGCGGTTTGTGACAGAGGTGAATATTTTAACAGCATACCCACCGCCAGCGCCGCCCGTATCTTTAATATAATTAATTATAATTAAATAATTAATACAAATAATAATACATACTTTATTATACAGTGTATCTCTTTCTTCGTGTTATTCTTGGTTGTGATTTTTTACAGATCTGTATAATGTTTGCATATTTACACAATGCCATGTGTACCTTTAAGGGAATTTGCAGCTTAACATGCTAAAGAAAAAATGCTTGCAATCACCATCATTATTTGCATGGCACAGGCATCACAATCCACAAAATCACCCATCAATTTTACTTTGAAATCAAAGAATCATAATCTATAACGCTATTCAGTATCTACTGTTTTGTTGGAAACGAAATCATGGGCGCTCCTTATAAGAGACGATCATAGGAATGTTTGCAAATCTGACACAAATTTCAAAACGAATTGAACTATTCCTCTTCTGATAGTCGATAGCTGGTCATCAAAACACGATATTAAAGATACATACTGCGAATTAAGGCTCCTAAATTACTATTTCTTTGGCTTCGGGAGGGGGGGGGGGTAAACATATATTTATTCGAGTCGAGGAACCCACCCTCAAATATTGATCATATATTGATTTTTTAAATATGTTATATTTAGCGGGGCCTCGGTGGCTCAATCGGTTAGGGGTACAACTCCAAGCCGTTTCGCCCTCCAGCGCTGGCGATTAGGGTTCAAATGCACTTGTTTCCATCGTGGTCTTTGTAACTCGAAATCGTTATCTGGTGGAGTTACCAGTTACTCGCCGATGGCCGGTGGTTTGCCGCACATGGTTGACGAGTTTATCAGCCATTGAAATCACTGTTAGATTAGTCGCAAGTGTGCGGATTTCCTCCACCACTAAAACTGGTAATGTCGTGATATGGCCTTAGTGGCTAAAGCGACAATAAACCCCAATCAATCAATCAATCATGTTATATTTAGCCACCTCTAATATTTGGCGGCCAAGTAAATATTCGTCGCTTTGTATGACCCACATATGTGAGTAAAGGGGACATGCCTAATGACAGTTGATACCACGCCAAGAGGTACCATTTTCTTGTCCACCGGAAGCTGACATAAGCTAGTGACAGAGCACCCTGCTGTACTGTATAGGGAGTTTCAGAATCAGTCAGAAAGTTTAAATAAAATAAGCAAGAAAGCCCCACGTCCTTCGGTATATTGGGTACCGAGTTTACCATATATATGGGACCTGAATTAAAGGTACACATTTATAGATAAGTGATACATTTCCCAAATTTTACTCGTGCTGTCCCATCCATATGACAGTAAACATTATTGATTTCACGCAAGTAAGATATATATATACTTGTGCATGATATATAAAGCACTAACAGCTATTGGGTTCCAAGCGAGTTGGATATAAACGCTCTTTATATTGATTTAATTAGTTATGTGTTTTTGTTATCTTAATACGAGATTTCTTATGTATAATGGTTCCACATACTATCACAAATAGATTTTATTGTTTATGCGATTTCAGAGGTGTCGTTGTTAAAGTGACACTGATGTGTGGGAAAATCCAAACATGTCACATATACTATAGTACAATTCTTATTAATTGGCCAGATTGGGTCCATTTTGTTAAAGATACGGGCGGCGTTGGTGGTGGGTATGCTGTTAAAATATTCAGCTCCGCCAAAAACCGCCATAAACAGAAAGAATAGTAAAATATAGACACACTTTGTTCTTATACCAATCAGAAATATGGCATAAACAGTATGTTATTGTCAAATGTTTTTCCTTTGTTGTGTAAACAAAAGCAAAAAACGTTATAGAACCTGGCTTTTGTTTAGATCCGAATATGGTAAACATAAAGAGCGTATTTTTTACTGTTTTCCTGATATGGAAATAATAAAGAGCGCTTATATCATTTTTGTGTGATTAACCAATAGAATTGCGCTGTGTTATGTAAACAGAAGCAAAACTTATGTAACACGAGCAGGTTCTTGTTTACGTACACCATCGTACGTCTTGACGACAGTATACTATTTACGCGCTGATTATGTTTGGCATATGAGCAAAAACTATATATATTTTAATATTCCTTCTGTCGATGGCTATTTGAACAAATATGAATAATTCTGCAACGAACGCCGACCGTGCCTTTAATGCATACATTTGAAGCGTGTATTTGACTAACCGTACAAACTTGATAACACAGAAGGAGCCGAACGAAATACTCTCGATACAAAATTGCGTTGAACAAAATGTTGATATATATATTTGGGACATTTTTTACTATAGTTGTCAGTGATGAACAATATGTTTTGGTAATTAATCGATTTTGATAACTAAAGCGTCTTTTGAAGAAAATGTTGCTGTTGTTTTTATTGCGATAATTTAAAACTGAGCGAAACATAGTACGACTCAAACAGTTTACCGAAGAAACCGGAAAATACAGCTCTATGCTTGTATATTAATAAATATACATGTAAACATCCTTGTGACATTTCTGAAGTTCTAAGCATACCAATGGTCGTTGATGCCATTGAGTTCAATTGCATGTCAGTGATGCCCACAACTAACTAGATGTGTGACGGTCCCAATGGGATTAAGGATACCCCTCGTGTTTTTAAAACACTAAGATGTTTCACATGTCAGTAAACATTTAGTTAAAATAATAAAATAACAGATTCCCATTGCAGGTGCACAACCATGAACCCTAACCCTAATCCTAAACCTATTGACTGAGAAATGTAGGAATAAAAGATCGGACAAAATTATGCATGTTGCAAAAACATTTCTAAGTCGAAAAAGGGTGATAACTCCACAAAAAAAAATTGGACAGACGTCATAATAATCACAAGTGCACAGGTTCACATGATGGTTGATGTATGTGCCAAGTTTCACGGCAAATGATCAAAACCAGACTGAGAGACAAATTTGTGTCCATGGACGACGGATGGACGGACGGACGACAGACGGGCAAGCTGGTTCCAGTATACCCACC
Source organism: Siphonodentalium dalli (assembly GCA_032622095.1). Taxonomy (NCBI): domain Eukaryota; kingdom Metazoa; phylum Mollusca; class Scaphopoda; order Gadilida; family Siphonodentaliidae; genus Siphonodentalium; species Siphonodentalium dalli. The sequence goes on along the minus strand of CP136061.1, from coordinate 125,027,337 downwards.
ACAACTTCGTTGCGTGTGTATAATTAAGTACCATAATTATTAGTGAATTTATATCGTGGTGGTCGTTAAATGTACGTGTGCTTTCAGGAACGATTAAGAAACACGTGAAATCGAATTCATGTGTTTTATGTTTTATGTGTTTCCTTGATGTGCGAATTCAACGATCACGACTTTAAAACTGAGCGATAATAATGCGCGAATATATACGAGTAAGGTATGATAGTTCGGGAGCCCGCATATGTTCTATTTACACTTTTGCGTACAAAAGATTTGACCCCCTAAACTTGGTACCAATAATGGAACATTCTGAAAAACCGATTTCTTAAGTTGCGCATTCCTGGGGTTTAGGGGCTGCTGAACAAAATTGAAACTCACCATCCAAGATGGCCGCCAAAATGGCTGCCGGAGTATGAAATGTTTTCACAAATAACTTCTAGATCAATTCATGCTGTTTGGAACTGGTTGAGTAGTGCAACTTTATTTTGTGTTTTTTATATTAACTGATCATTGGAACAATTAAATATGCAATTATTGGGGTCCTAACCCATTCCGATCCCTCAAAAATTCGATTTTACAGAACGCAGTACAAAATTTTACAAAAAATCACAATTGGGATTCTAGTCATATTTCAACAAGAAATGAAAAGAAAATTGTAATGTAAGTGAGGCATATCATTACGTATGAATATTCCAAATCTCTGGAACCATAAATCTTACCTTGGCTCAAAATGGCTGCGAAAATGGCCGCTAAAATATGGAAAATGGTAAATATTGCCCCAGGGTGTCCTGCAATCGCTTACAAGTTGTGGTTGATGTACACAATTGGCTAATCTGTTTTCTATACATTGTATACTAACATGTCTGATGCACCATGGATCATTTTTACTATTGTGGCAAATGGCAACCAAATTTGTAAAAAGCTAAAAGTTAAGATATTCCGAACATTATTCTCTGCGTTATCCGAAAAAAAGTGGCAAATTGTGACTCACTTGGTTATTGTACGTGTTAGTTACAATGTAATTAACTGGCAACTACGTTCTATTATGTTTGTCCCAGTTCCGTATGGGGCATGACAAATTCATTTTAAAGTTGCAGTATGGAATTTTGCATAGAACCATATTATTGAAAGGAAATGGGCAGAACTTTGAGACTAAACTAAGATGAACCATTATATGTGGGTATTCTGGCCCATTATGATAAAATATTATCAACTGGATAAGCCACGATGGTAGCCAGGGAGTTATGATCATAGATGAGGATAATAGGTATACAGGGAGTTATTGTATGGTCATGAATGATGTGTGGGTATATAGGGAGTGCCATGTTGGTAACGATGGGACGTATATTTATATATGTTGTGGATGTGTTATCATTGGTGGTGGATGGGGAGTAGATTTATTATCATGGATGGCGTGTATGAGTATGGCAAGTATGGAACTTATGAATGGTCGTATGTGCGGATATTGGTATATCTGGAAGGGCTCACCATTGGTGGTGTGCATATGTATACCTGGATTGACTCCATGGTTATGGGTATGTCGAATATGTATACATGTAGTGGCTGTATGGTCCATGGTGAGGTGAATATGTATACAATGAGTAACTGTATGGTCCATGGTGAGGTGAATATGTATACAATGAGTGACTGTATGATCGTGAATGTAGTGAATATGTATACAAAGAGTGACTATATGGTCGGGTGTAGGTGTATACCTGGTGTTCATGCATGGTGACTCGTGGCTGTATCTCATTTGTGGTATGTACGGGTATAACCAAGTATGGCTGTATGATCAGGTGTACTAGTACATGTACGTGTATAAAGTGGGTGACTATGTTGTCATTTGTGTGGTGTTTATGTACATATGGAGTGACTGGGGTAATGGGTGGGTTGTGCATGTGTCCCTTGTGTGGCTATCGCTTTCCACAATAACTCAAGGATATGTTAATCAATAGAGAGGTTATGTCGTATCGTGGAAAGCGATAGCCACCCATTATCACACAGTCATTACATATATACATAAACACCACAGACATAACAATATAGTTACCCACGTGTACACCTGACCCATGAACACGGATGACCATACATCCACGCGTCACAATGCAGGCACACCGGGTATACTCCTAAACATGACCCATAACCATATAGTCACTCCATGTATACCGACTCATCTCACCATTGGCCATAAGGTCATCCCCTGTATACCTATTCTCCAAACGCATGGTCAAATGGACAATCAATATATACATCCACACCACAACAATGACTATAAAGTCATTCCGGTATACATATGCACATCACCAATGGCCATATAGCCACTCGCTTCATACACATACCCTCACCCATGTTACCTGGTATACTCCTTCACCTGACCTATGGCCATATAGTCACCCCGTGTGTACCTATTCAAAACATTCATACACGATCATGGTCAATCCTTGTATTCATATTCACACCAACAGTGGCCATGTCAATCCATGTGTCCCTATTTGTCACACCATAGCCGAATAGCCACTCAATATATACTAATACACCCCACCCATGTCAGTATAGTCACTCCATGTATGCATATGCACCTCATACATGGCCATATAGCCACTCGCTATACACACATATCCCTCGCCCATGACAATAAAGCAACACGTGTGTGTACTGGTATAACCTACACATGACTATAGCGACACGAGTCACCAAACAGGAACACCAGGTACATGTATACTCATACGCCTGCCACCCCCTGTATATATGTCCATTACATTTATGATCATACAGTCACTACTGGTATACCTACATGTACTCATCTCACCATTAACAACACAGTCACTACCTGTATACCTATTCGACACACATAGTCATATAACCACTCGATGTACATATGCAGCCGACCCTAGACCATAGATTCACTCCAGGTATACATGTAACCCTCATTCAGCCCTTCCAGATATACAAAATACCTGCACATACGACCACTCAAACAATCCATACTGGCATATACACCTCACACATGACAATTCAGCAAGTCACTGTATAATCATACACGCCCTATACACACATCAATGATAATACGATATATATAAATATACATCCCACCCGTTACCACAAGGACACCCCCTGTGTACCCACACGCTCGATAATGTCCACCCATCTAACTCCAGGTATTCATATTCAATTATGACCGTACAGTCATTCCATGTATACCTATACACATTACCCGTAACCATAAACTCCCTACCTACTTATCCACACACCCCATCCATGATCATACAGACAACACATGTACATCCCACCCATGACCTTACAGTCACTCCATATATACATAATCAAACATAGATGACCATGTAGCTATATCCATACACCACACCAATGACCATACAGGCACACCGGATGCACCCGTACTGGATATACACAATCATACACCATACAGTCATTCCATGCATACCGATTCACATCACACCTGACCATGACATCTCCCTGTATACCTAGATGCATCTTACCGTGGACAACCCACTTATAACCATATAGTCACTCATTGTATACCTACTCACATCAGTCATGACATACAATAACTCCCTGTATACCTATTCACCTCACATATGATCACAGAGTAACTCCCTGGCTACGATCTTGGCATCCACACTGTATCCTGTAGACATTTTTGTTATCATAATGGACCAGAATAGCCAAAGATTATGGTCCATCTCAGTTCTGTCTCAAGTTCTGCCCATTTCCTTTCAATAAATATGGCCAAAATCACCAAAATAGGTTCTCGGCAAAATTACATACATTAAAATGAATTTGTCATGCCCCATACGGAACTGGGACAATTGGGAATAGAACATGTAGTTGTCAGTTAATTAACTAACACGTATAATAACCAAGTGAGTCACAATTTCCTACCTTTTCGTATAATGCAGAGAATGTTCGTGATATATGTAAAAAATTAGCATTTTACAAATTTGGTTGCCATTTTGGAAGCCATCTTGAGCGATTTGGTCTATAAAAACCGTAGTGTGACACATTTAAGATATACGAAAACAATAAACACATTTCAATCCAAAGATAGTTATATTTTACCAGAAAAAAATGGTCCAAACCTGAAAACTGAATTTTTGCCAATATTTATGTCAAGTTTTTTAGAGAAAAGTCCAATATTTGTGACGATGTCAGTGGTGAAAATAGTAACAATTAACCATGGTGCATCAGACATGTTAGTATTCAATGGAAAGAATGCAGAATGGCCAATATTATACATCAACACAAGTTGTAAGCGATTGCAGGACACTCTGGTAATATTTACCATTTTCCACATTTTGGCGGCCATATTGGCAGCCATTTTGAGCCCAAAGTAAGAATTTTAGTTCCAGTGATTTGGAATATGCATAGGTAATGATATGCCTCACTCACATTACAAAGTTCTGTTCATTTCTTGTTGAAATATGACTAGAATCCTAATTGTGATTTTTTTGGGTAAAATTTTATACCACATTCTGTACAATCAATTTTTTGAGGGATCGGAAGGGGTTAGGACCCCAATAATTGCATATTTAATTGCTCCAATGATCATTTAATATACAAAACACAAAATAAAGTTACATTACTCAACCAGTTCCAAACAGCATGAATGTCATATTTTCAACTTCCGGCGGCCATTTTGGCGGCCATCTTGGATGGTGAGTTTCAATTTTGGCCCAAAAAAGTGTCATTATGTCTTAGCTTCACAAAAATATATACATTTGTATACATTTTACTATATTTTCCAGCTATTATTTTCATAAAACTGGCTCACTTATAGTTCTAGAAAATGGATCGTGTTGTGGGGGGGGGGGGGGTAACAAGTCTCGTTCTCATCAGAAAACGACATGAATATATATTTCTTAAGTTGATCGTATCGATTTAGGGATGTATTGGTTGTAATAGTGCAACGTTCCAGGGGTGTACGCACATACACACACGTTGGACGAATGCAATCATGTAAATAAAAGTGATTTTTTTTACGTTTTGAGGGGTGACCCGATGACCCCCTTCTTATCTTAAAACCTCAGGAAAAGTTGCTTCTTAAGTTGTGTTTTTATAATTAGTATATATCAAAGTACTTTGAGACCAAAAATTATGGATGTACGCGAAAGTGTAAATAAAAAGTGAAAAATCACGTTTTGTGGTTCAGCATGGGACCCCCTTTCTTATCTGAAAACCCCAGGAAAATCTCTTTCTTAAGTTGTGTTTTCTTAATCAGTACACTTAGGAGTATCAACAAACCAAAATTCATCGATGTACGCGGAAGTGTAAATAGAAGTGATTTTTGGCACTTTTTGGGGTTCAGCAGCCCCTAAACCCCAGGAATGCGCAACTTAAGAAATCGGTTTTTCAGAATTTTCCATTATTGGTACCAACTTTAGGGGGTCAAACCTTTTGTACGCAAAAGTGTAAATAGAACATATGCGGGCTCCCGAACTATGATATTAGCTTCTCGGTTTTAAACATAACGACAACAACGAAGCACAGCACATGGTCATGTGATGATGACATTTAATGAACCCATTCTGATCATAGGCTATAAAGTTGTTACTGAGAATGATGTTTTGGGGTGAAGGAGAAGATCACTCGATCTTTTCGACCATCCCGGGCGCTTCGCGCCCAACCGCTATCCTCGTGGATGTTCATTGTTCACGGTGTATATCTAAACTATTGAACGAGAGATAACTCTACAGAGCACGTCGTATCGAAGTGGCACAATCGATTTTGTTCGGATATCGCGATATGCGGGAGAACTCTAGACTGCCGACGACAATGGCACCATTACGCTTCGAGGTGGATTATCCACCTTACACTGTTGATATGTAATTCTGTGGTAAATTATTTATGATGGAATGGGGTAAATCTGAAGTTTTCAGAGGGCTTACGTAAAAAGACAATGAAATGTGAACAGTGTTCAATATTGGCGTTTGAATGTATACCACGCAGATGATGACTAGAATGATCATACTTTTGTTAACCACACAATGGAGGCAGTGTAACTGCATATGTTTTTGGATTCGTCGTGTATAATGAAGACAATTTGGGGATATGATAAATTAGTGTCCAAGTTGACGCATGATCATTATTAGATCATGCCATGGGTCTACACTCCAGCTTCGCCCGTAGAGATCATATGTATTCCACCAGTACAAAACATGGGAACTGTTTGATGTTTTGACAGGGAATTTAAGGGCATGTATTAGTTAGTACCTGTTCCTTGATAACGGACTTCATTGTAGTTGAGGTCCCAACTCTAAATTATACGATTTGATTGACTTGTGAGCAATTTTGCTTTGCATCGCTTACAGTTATGAAATCCTTTCGGGTAATTAATTCAATGTTTATGGCGAAATTGGCTCACCAAAATTCACACACAAAGCCTGCTATCTCGAGCTGGGGATCACCACCTATACTGTGAATTAGATTAGTAAGGAACAAAGAAATGTATACCCGACCTTGTTTGTTCAATCGTGTAAAGTTCACTGTCAAAGTCACTGCCAAAAACCAATGATCGTATACAGAGATATACACTATTCGGATAGTTGGGATATCCATCATGTCCGATGTATAGGTACATGTGCCGAAACGGTATAGCCTGACATGTACATACATTCGGTATACAGTTCAATATAGTATGCATAAATCATGACATGTATACGTAAAATAATCAATATGATATGAAGTTATTATAATAATAATTGAGATGCATCACATAAGCGGGCGTTGCCCTTGAGTGTTTTATGTGATTGTGGTGAGTGCGTGGTTATCGTGTATCATATGGACAATAAATATACATGTACAGGTGTTTTGGTGTAGATAATTTATTTCTTTAATAACTTTGCATATTCTACACGTGACTCAGGTGTTTCTGTTATTGAGGAGTTGGCTCATTTTTACTGCATGTGTCAGAAGGGGTCAGAACTTCAAAAAGTTCCTAGGCTTTGTACTGGTGGAATATGATATCTACGGGTGTATAGATTATAGTGTAGAGAAACGTGGCATGGTATAGGTGATTATCATGAGTCGCTTTAAATTTTTATACATTCTCCGGTTAAAACATTTAAGACACATCAATGTTTAAAGATACGGGCGGTGTTGGCGGTGGATATGCTGTTAAAATATTCAGCTCCGCCAAAAACCGCCATAAACAGAAAGAATAGTAAAATATAGACACACCTTGTTCTTATACCAATAAGAAATATGGCATACACAGTATGTTATTGTTAAATGTTTTTCCTTTGTTATGTAAACAAAAGCAAAACACATGACAGAACCTGGCTTTTGTTTAGATCCGGATGTGGTAAACATAAAGAGCGTATTTGTTACTGTTTTCCTGATATGGAAATAATAAAGAGCGTTTATATCATTTGTGTGTGATTAACCAATATAATTGCGCTGTGTTATGTAAACAGAAGCAAAACTTGTCTAACACGAGCATGTTCTTGTTTACGTACACCATCGTACGTCTTGACGACAGTATACTATTTACGCACTGATTATGTTTGGCATATGAGCAAAACTATATATATTTTAATATTCCTTCTGTTGATGGCGATTTGAACAAATATGAATATTTCTGCAACGAACGCCGCCTGTGCCTTTAATCATACAAGCTTTCGGCTTCCTCTGGTGAGAGAGAGAGAGAGGGGGAGAGATAGAGAGAGAGAGGGGGAGAGAGAGAGTTTTATTCCTCCATATCAGAAGATAATATGTGACATATATGACAGATTTTGGTCCAGATAAAAAATACGACGCATTTGTAACCAGTAACTGGGTTACAAATACGTCGTGGTGTTTTTTTTTACAAGTCGACTCAACATTTCCTCGTGTGTTAGCTCCGACCAGTAACCCGGTTACAAATGCGCCCTATTTGTTTTTGGCATTTGGAGTTACATTAGGAAGTCGTTAAAAAAACGCGACGTATTTTTTGTCACAAAGTTACCAAAACTGAAAATATTTCACCCATCCTTGTTTAAAACGGGTTATACAAAGTTACATTTGGAAGTCGTTTCTAGTTGGAGTTATTCTCTGATACGTATTGGTAACTTTGTGACAAAAAACACGTCGCATTTTTAAACGATTTGCAATTGTAACTTTGTAACCCTTTTTTAACAAGAAAAGCGGAAATATTTTCATTTTTCTAGTTGGAGTTATTCTCTGATAAGCATTGGTAACTTTGTGACAAAAAGCACGTCGCATTTTTTTAAACGACTTCCAAATGTAACTTTGTGACAAAAACAAAATCTGATATTTTTGACTTGTAACCCGTTACAAATGCATAATGTATATTTCTTGCACCAAATCTGGACATATCTAATATGTGACACAAGCAAAGAATTACAGTACAAGGTTTATCTGGAGTCATAAGTTTTGCAGGTCGCTTTAAAAATAGTTTCTGGTCAATATACCTCAATCCGACACGTTCGCTTGACATGCAAATACACCCTTCGGTGGGATTTGCCTGAAATACAATGCCCAGTCATGCCGCGACCAAATAACTCTCCCAGACCCGGTAAAATAAATATATACACAATAGCTGGTTCAGGTGATAATTAGCGCCCACGTTCACTGAATATTAATTGCTAGCTACTATCTAATCTGGTCGTGTTCCTGAGTCTGCATAACAAGCTGAGTGAGTCAGTGACACGTCCATGTGTATACCTGTCTAGTCAAGCCCGGCTGTAATGATGCTGATCTAATTTTAAAGCAAACCAGTCCAATTAGTTATTCTATGGAGCCCCGGAGGTGACATCCGTTTTTCTTTTATAAAGTCGTGGCCACGAAAATATGAAGTCGTGGCCACGAGAATAAAGTCGTGGCCACGAGAATAAGGTCGTGGCCACGAGACTATGAAGTCGTGGCCACGAGAATATGAAGTCCATATTATTCAGTTTCGCCGTACCTGGCAAATGAAAAATTCACTATAGTTGCACTGGTAACACGCATGCAGAGTGAAGACCACCAACATCACCTACACTTAGATGCTGTGGTCGTCATAACGCTCTTTAATATCATTACCTAATATGCAACCGAACAAGAACGCTCTTTATTAGATATGTTGCCTTTTTTAACTGGAAATAGTGTATCTTTTGCAGAATAAGGTCCAGATAGGGTGGATGTTGTTATGTTACCCTGCATGGCGGACTAGCGCCACCAAATTCACAATCTGGGAACCTCATTCTGTTTAGGCTTCAACCTCTATGGGAGACCTAGAATCAGATTGAAGTTCCCCAGTTGATGTTGGTGATGCTCACCCATTGGCGAATTTTATCTGATGAGCTATAGAAACTGAACAGAAGTGGAAATTTTACTAAAATCTATGTTAATTTGAGGCTATAAATACTTCCCAAAATATTAGGCCTAAGCAGAATGGGGTCTCTATGGGTTACATCATTCTGAAAATGTCCAGGCCTGAACAAAAAAATCCGTCCACACAGGGAAACATACCGCCCCCAAAATGCGAAACAAACTATTTTTCCTCCGACAAATTGGGGACCCACCCCTCTTATTCCATTATTTGTTCACTTATAGCAGCTTTAAAAAATGAAATGACTCCTGTTCACATGCTGACAATTGGTATATTTAGCTTTTAAGGCACGGGCGGGGCGGCGTTCGTTGCAGAAATATTCATATTTGTTCAAATCGCCATCAACAGAAGGAATATTAAAATATATATAGTTTTGCTCATATGCCAAACATAATCAGCGCGTAAATAGCATATTGTCGTCAAGACGTACGATGGTGTACGTAAACTAGAACCTGCTCGTGTTACAGAAGTGTTGCTTCTGTTTACATAACACAATGCAATTATATTGGTTAATCACACACAAATGATATAAACGCTCTTTATCATTTCCATATCAGGAAAACAGTAACAAAAACGCTCTTTATGTTTACCATATCCGGATCTAAACAAAAGCCAGGTTCTGTAACGTTTTTTACTTTTGTTTACATAACAAATTAAAAACATTTGAAAATAACATACTGTTTATGCCATATTTATTATTGGTATAAGAACAAGATTTGTCTATATTTTACCATTCTTTCTGTTTATGGCGGTTTTTGGCGGAGCTGAATATTTTAACAGCATACCCACCGCCAACGCCGCCCGTATCTTTAAGATAATGATGATTAATGTATACAAATCTCTGAGAGAAAAACTATCTGATACATATAAAGTTATTTCTTTGTTAACCGTGTCAGCGTACATTACCAAAATTTGACTTTGGTAATTTGCAACTAAACTTTTAATTTAAAGGCCTGACTCACTGAGTGCTTCACCTTTGATGATTTCTAGAAATTCCAGTAACACTTATTTGTATAAAAACCATGGTTCCCGCAAATGTGATTGTTCTAATAGTATCTTATATTTTTATGTTTTGTACATCTACATGTATTTGATCACAATCCCTTATTTTGATAGACAATGAGTGCACATTTAGAAAGATTATCCTGCCCTGTCTATTCTGCTATATAAAAAAAGACTACTAATTGTTGTAAATAAAAACCAACATGAAAATATTTGCAAGCTCCGAAAAAAAAATAATTCTGGGCTCCGGATCACCCACATACCACGGCCCTGTGTACATAATTGTTCGTAAGACCCCCCCCCCCGCTTGAACGGGTCAAACATCTCACCACCACTACTACTACTAATAATAATAATAATCAATCCGTTTATATAGCGAATTCCACAAAGAATTAATTTAAATGATTAACTCGGCAATAGGGCGCGTGACACCAATTTCATTCCAATCCTCCATCGAGGAAGCAACCCCAGCTTCAACGAATTCGTGCACATATATATCAAGGTTAGTATACTGACAAGATATATCGACATCCGTAATCAGTACTCTTTTAACACATGGGTGGTGCGAAGCAGTCACAGAACGAGCGACCTTGCTCAAGTTCACAACTTTGCGCGAAATTTGAACAGCGTACGATCCGATAATTGCAATTTGGCCAAGCCACTGTGTCGGAACATCCAGTGACTCAGTTGAGATGGTGGATGTGCATTATGCCGGTTAGATTTCCGATAAGCGTAGATTTCTGTTACATGGACAAAGAGATCACTCCGATTTGTGCAAAATGGTTGGCACGTTTTGGTAGTTTAGTGTTATATCATGGTAAACTGTCATAGCCGTATTTCCTCGGTCATTGAAAACAACGCCGTGACATGACCGAAAGTGGTGACTGACAGGACGCCATATTCCCCGAATCCGTATAGAGAAAACAATTAACTGTATCACCTAATAAGAGACTACTAATCCCGGTAACGATGATGGTTGTTTTGTTGTTGTTGTTGTTGTTGTTGTTGCATGTACATGTCATAATATCGTCAAACATAAAGGGTGTGATGTGAGGCTGGGGGATTGAAGACTTTTGTGACAACATAAATTATTATGTATTTTTGGATGTATTTGATAGAGAGGTTTCGCAAATTTACATGTGTGCTAAACTGTACTTAGTGTCGAGATGAAGACTCAATTCCAGCAACCCATATAAACGAACTCCAACGATTGAATGATTCAAGACATCAATCACATTCTCAGAACATAATTGATGGTTACTGTCTGAATGAATTGGTCGATATGGAATACTAATACGGACATCAGTACAGCATGGCACGAGAAATGGTGATATGACATAATACTAGACGCCATACAATTTCGTCTTCGATCAAAATGATAGATGGTAGCCAAAAGGGGACGTTCAATTGCATGAGCAATTTGTAATAATATATATGTGACCCGCCATATCAAATCCAGTCGTAAGTCGGGATTTTTTTACCCTGTGCCAATGCATTCTCTTATATATGCGAGTCGACCATAGGTCGCCTCGCATATATAAGAGAATGCATTGGCCTAACAATTTTTTACAATTTTAATAATTTTTTCTTGTATTCTTTAACAATTTTATAATTTCACCCATACAGAGCCCCAGACAAACATGAGCAGACGACACTCTTCTGTATGCTTCTATATATGTGTGGGGCTCCCTGCAGGGTAATGGATGTTTTTTATTCTATGTCCTAAAAATTGTAAGAAACATTTATTTAAAAAAAATGTTAGGCCAATGCATTCTCTTATATATGCGAGGCGACCTATGGTCGACTCGCATATATAGGGTAAAAAAATCCCGACTTACGACTGGATTTGATATGGCGGGTCACATATGATAAACCATGGCAATGTTAATCCATCGGGGCCGTTATGCCATATTACTACCCTGTCATAGATGGAAACATATAATATACCCATGATGGTCACCAAAAAACATTCCGAAAGTGAACATATTGATGCACATATATATCTAATGGTTTCTTATTATTTGCAACTTGGGGCTTCTTGTGACTAAATACTGCCCCATTTGTATATCCCCGATGAAGTGGGGGTGGTCAAAATGTTTCGGGGAGTTTGGGGAGGTAACCTAGTTCTTCCCAGATGACCGTGGGGTATCAGGGGATGATATCGTGGAACATGTGCCGCAATGGTAGTTCAGTATCGGTACATATCCATCGGGTTTACACTAAACAGAAACGTATGTGTTTTCAACATGACATACATTAATGTGATCCATTTGCGTAACCACGATCTAAAGATTCACGTGTACGCTATGGTAGTCTGGAGTATCCCCCCCCCCCCCCCCCCTCAGGAACATTTTGAAACATACCTCTCTACAGTTACTCTTACGCTATTGAAAAGGCAAGGTGTGCCGAAATCGGTATAGCTGTATGTACATGCACATAATTGTGTAATAAACATTCAACAATGAACGGATACATTTCTCAATTTTAAAGCTATTCAATTCTTCACACCAGCAGTCACCTACCTCAGAAGAAATTTCTTCTTTTATATATATATATAAGTAGTATGCATTGGTATGTGGAACTATTGTAAGGTAGATGTGTATAACATGATAATTATGTTGGATCATACAGTGGCTTATCTGCTCTAGTTACTTTAAGATAGTCAATAGTATAACAGACCAGTATCTGAGGTCACAGAGATTCGTTGAAGCTATTTATGTTTGAACATGGAATAACTTTCTATTTAGATTGTCATTTATCGAGATGTCACCAAAAAAGTAGCTTTTCGACAGCTATGTTTGAATCTGTATGCCTACGCCCCTTAAATGAGTTGCTTGAGTAATTATCTGAATTGTGAATATATAGGGCGCAAGTATAGAAATAACGACTTGCGCCTTCGACTTGATGACCGCATCGATAACTGGGATACTAATAAAGTTGTAATTACTAAGTTGTTAGGGTATACTGGAATCAGCTTGTCCGTCGTCCGTCCGTACGTGCATGGACACAAATTTGTCCGGAGTTTTTTTCTCAATATTTTTTGTTATCATTTTCAGTTAAATTTGGCACAGACATCAACCACCATGGGAGCATGTGTACCTGTGATTGTGACGTCTTTCGGACTTTTTTTGGTGGAGTTATCCCCCTTTGTTCGTACATGTATAATTTTGTCCGGGCTTTTATTCCTACATTTTTAGGTAAATTCTTAAAACTTGGCACATATATTTAGTACCATGGGAATCTGTGCACCTGCGATTATGTCGTCTGTTCGACATTTTTTGGTGGAGCTATCCCCCTGTCTCGACTTGGACATTTTTTTGCAACATGCATAATTTTGTCCGAGCTTTTATTCCTACATTTTAGGTTAATGTTTTTTTTTAATTTGGCACAGCTATTTAGTATAATGGGAACCTGTGCACTTGCGATTATGACATCTGTCTGACTTTTTTTGTGTTGTTATTCCCCTTTTCGACTTAGAAGATTTTCGCAACATGCATAATTTTGTCCGAGCTTTTATTCCTACATTTTTCGGTCAATATGTTTAGGATTAGGGTTAGGGGTAGGGTTGTGCACGTGTAATGGGAATCTGTTATATTATTATTTTAACTAACATGCGAAACTGACATGCGAAACATCTTAGCGTTTTAAAAACACGGGGTGTCCCTATCCTTAGTCCCATTGGAAAAGTCTAGTTTACCACGTTTACAGGTGATTGTGTCCAGTTGTCGTTCTTCGGCATTAAATTGATCAGGGGGTTTCAGGTCCATGTCTATTGAGTCAAATCATTTTTTTTAAATGCTTAGTGAGCAACTATTTCTTAATTATTCAGGTAGTTCGTTCCAGTCCTTAGTTGGTCGTGTGACGAATTAATTATAGTAGGTCCTACATTGATATGATGGAATAGGGTATTGTTTCTGAGTCTGATATAGTCGTTTCTGTCTGGATGGGGATATCAGTCAGACAGGGTGGGCTATTGTGGTTTTCTTTCCAATACATGATATGATCCTATGAGATTCTCTTATGTCCGTTAATGTTCTCCAACCCAATTCGCATAACACTTTATCTTGGGGGATTGATCGTGGGTAATCCCAGTCATTATAAGTGTGGCATCGATGTGTACTCTGTCTAACTTTATCAAAAAATTGCAAGGACTGAGTTCCAGACTATACTCGTGTAAATGGTTGCAGACAGAATCATTTATCATCTTAAAAGAACAGTGATGCTTTGATGTCACATGTGCGTGTTACCCAGAGTTTAATATTTTAGGTTAGGATAGTCATCGATTTTCTGTGTATGTGCCCTTTTCAACGCACATTATAATATGGGACTGCAATGTATGCTTGGCTGTTGTGGCGTGGTCCTCTGTAGTAACCCTCTAAATCGTGCCGCAGTTCTTGCATGCCGAGTTACACAACATAATTTGCAGACAACTGATTGCGCGTATATATATATATATAGGGAGTTGTTATCTATCATCGTTGAGTTATATATATATAGGGAGTTGTTATTCTATCATCGTTGAGTTATAGATATAACTCATCAGTTATAGATATTACTCATCATGCAGTGACTAAGTTTTTCGTTGACGCCGTCATCGATGTACAGTATAATTGTTTGTACTATTATTTTTTCTATTTATAGTAACAAACTCATTTCGTGAAATCGGGTTGCCGCCTAAAGATACGGCCAATCTTAAACTAACCTTGTACGATACGTGTTGTAATATCGGTATATCATTAGATTTATTGGTGAATTGAAATGATCTTACAAATGTCCGGTCATAGCTATCCAATGTATGTACCAGTATGTCCGTTTAGTTGGCAAGCGGCCAGTTCCGAGTCTAATTTTGTAATGGCAGTGGACGTTATTTATAACTTCCTTTTCCGTTTTAATCGAAATTAAGCAAGTTAACTTATACAATTTCGCCAAAATGTCTGCTAATGACGTATTTATAGAAATAAATGCATGAATATATATTGGATCTAGTATTATATCTTTATTTCCTCCATTATATGAAGATTTACAAGGCGGATAACAACAATGGATATGTACAAAATATGAACCAATATTGCTGCATTTGAAGAAATATAGTAAAGAATGTTAACATCAGACACTGACTATATCTACAGATGCATAAATGTGTACATACATAATGCATGGTAATGATGATGCTGACAATGGTGGTGGAGAAGATGATGATGGTGACGATGATATGACGATGATGCTGAAAATGCCGATAATGATGATGGTGATGATGACGATAAGGCTGATGATGATAATGATGATGGTGATGATGACGATGAAGCTGATGATGATAATGATGATGGTGATGATGACGATGAAGCTGATGATGATAATGATGATGGTGATGATGAGATGAAGGTGATGATGGATGATATTGATGATTATTAACCCTTTACCCAACAAACCGGCCAAAACCGGCCAAATAAAGCTTCAACAGCCTAAAATATCTTCGGTCTGTCTCAATAGAACCATACAAATATGGATATCATTGGAACCGGCTCCTTGACCACATTGTGATAGTTACAGTTAGCCCTGTGCCAATGCATTCTCTTATATATGCGAGTCGACCATAGGTCGCCTCGCATATATAAGAGAATGCATTGGCCTAAAAAAAATCTTTTTTTAACACTTTTTACCATTTTTTATTACATTCTTTAACAATTTTATAATTTTTAATGTGTTAAGCCAATGCATTCTCTTATATATGCGAGGCGACCTATGGTCGACTCGCATATATAAGAGAATGCATTGGCACAGGGCCCTTCTGTTGGGTAAAGGGTTAAAGTGGTGATTGTGAACATGACGATCAAGCGTATTCGCATATAATCATTCCACATAAAATTCAAGAGATGGCACTCTGTGTTCACAGTGTCCTAGATATCGCAGTGCCAATGCTCATTCTATGCAAAACAATTTATGTTGATATATACGTACTGGCCATATACAGGTGATGTATCTGCTTTACTCGCGAACATAGCTGCACCATCACGGGGGTTCAAAGTCAGAAAAATGTTCACCGAGTGATGTGTTAGCTAGATTGATGCCGACTTCTAACTGTATCAGAATTTATTTTCGTTGAGCTATAAAACTGTATGTTTGTCACAGCCGATCAGAGGCGCTGTCAATAAAGTTAAAAAAACGAGTCAATATAGTCTATTTCTTCTACCAAGCTATCGTGTATGTGGGATAAATGTAACAATATCATATCTACAGGAGACAATATTTCGCCAGAGAAAAATAATTGCAATCCATATTGTCAATTAGTGCATATAGAACATGGTATTGCGTATGTTAACCAGGGAGAGAGAGATGTTTTATTGCCTCCTTGAAGGAGAGATATGTGTACAGGTATATACAGGTATATGAATACAACAGTGACATTCAAACTAAATCAATTTCACTTATATGAGGTTGGTTGACCTTTTGCATTGGTCAGATGGAGCAAAGGACACACACAAATGTGAGACAATGAATAAATAGGCGTTTCTCATCACACATGAGTTCCAGAGTAGGATGACTTCCACATCCACATGCATAAGTGAGGAATCCTACCGGCGAGAGTAAATCCAGGAATGAAAATGTAGGAATTCCGAATATGTTTATGATTTTATACCAGAATTCATTTCTGAGTTTCTGTATGTGCCGATGCTTCAATAACACGAGCTACTGCGTAATATGCGGTTCTTTTTTTTTTAGAAATGTGAGGGGAGTCCTGAATTCTACAGAAGCGACTGAAAGACGGATCAGACATAACGATTGATTTCCATGATATTTCATTTACGGCGTTTACCTCTGCCCTAGTGCTTTAACCTCTGCCCTAGTGCGTTTACCTCTGCCCTAGTACGTTTACCTCTGCCCTAGTGCGTTTCTTCCATGCCAATTTGGGAATAGAAATATCGGAATCGACATAGTCAACGAGAACATCAATGATATTATATATTTTTCAAATAACATAAAAAAATCACTTATAAAAGAGTTATTCTGACACGGGTTGGCCCTAAATTCGTGGAGGCGTCTATGAACTATCTGTTTACATACTTTCGATTGACGGGTGCGACATTGTCATCTGAGAAAAGAGATTTTCCTCAAAGCAATCGTCGATTCCAAGGGGAAACTCCGTGCAAGTCCAAGGACTATATCTGTCTGTTCTGCTTCTCACGAAAAGACATTGGATGCGCTTGAGACAAAAGCGGCGTTTCTTTCTAGTTTGGTCGCATTTGAACGAGTAGTTACATAAAAGTTCAGATACCATAGAATCCCCGAGAAAGAACAATGGATTGACACATGGTCATGAAACTTTGTGGGAATACCCCGCATACGTACAGACCAGCATGAAGTGCGTTGAGCGAATTTTCGTCATATCGACTCAGTAAGTTCATTTTGGAAATTTATTTTATGCAATGGAATTCCAAGATGAGTAATGGTATCTGAGATCATACCACCACGTTATTTTAAAGACCATATTCCTAGACAACATTAAGAACGATGGCTTCAAATGTCAAAAATATTCACTGTAATGAAAGGCAATTCGCCTTTTATGCCGCAATGGGAGTTTTGACAGCCGGTTGTAGAATTATTTGATGTCCAATGTTCTGACTCCATTCAATCCCAGGCGTGCCGAACCGTATACATGTATATAAACTCGTGTTATAATTGATTGTAATTCAATTGAGTATTTGTCACTAAAATCAAGCATTCTGATTGGCCGAGAGCGGCTAACTTTCGTTTTCGATTCACCGACATCGGCCGCTTCAGCGTGCATCAAATCTGAATGTAGCACGGTCAAATGTAATCGGCGCAGAACGAGGAGCGAAACGAGCACACCCGCGCGTTGTTGTCTATAGATACCGTTCATCGGCCGCTTCAGCGTGCATCAAATCTGAATGTGGTACGGTACAATTTGATCGGCGCAGAACGGAGTAGCGAAACGAGCCAACCCGCCCCACAGGAAATGGTTACGGAGCAGTGTTCCGAGTAACGCAACGGACACACCCAATGATTTGTGCACGGTGACAACAGCGAAATGAAAGTCTCGATTCGTGTCATGAAAATGACTAAATGATACTTTTTATACAGTTTTTTTGCAAATTCCTTGCTAGATTGAATTACAATGGAGATAAACGTACCCTGTTTCGTTGTACATTCTGGGATTCGAGCATGAAAACAGTTTGTGAACTCGCCTGCAAGCCGGCTCGTTCACAAACTGTTTTCATGCTCGAATCCCAGAATGTACAACGAAACAGGGTACGTTTATCTCCTAAATTGACCAATAGGTCCGCAACTCATTATCGATTAAACATTGTCGATTAAGGTGTGCGTTGTGTGATGTTTATGTATTATATATTTTTTATACACTGAATATTTGGTGCGTGACGTATAACCATCAGGTGAAAAAATTTGAAGGAAAACTGATGCCAATCGCTTCACGTACAATTTTAATGACTAACGTTATTGGGATTAAATGACTCTCGAAACACAGTCGTCGGTTTGCAGTATCGTGCGCACACAAAACAAACCAGAAACATCCCAGATGAAGATATATAATAGGGACAAGATTCAATAATTTCAGAGTGGTATTTGAGCCATTGATAACGAGCGGGCGCATTAGTTGTTAGGCAACTCCCTCGAATTGCGTGGTCTGAGTTTCCTATAACAATTACAACGAGATGTGGCCAATCAACCCATCAATTGCGGCTCACGGGTAATGATGCTATATTGCCACCAACCTATATATATATTTGGTTATCGGAAATGACTTCCACAATAACATGTCATGTCTATGACCTCTTAATGTGCTTTTTCCCACATATAAAAGGATAAGCCCGAATACAAATTAAAGACACGGTTGGCCTTGGCGGTGGGTATCCCGTGAAAATATCTCCACCCGTCAAAAACCGCCACAAACAGATAGAACATCAAAATGTAGATAGACTTTGTCCGTATACAAATAAGAAATATCGCATAAACAGTATGTTATGGTCATATGTTTGACCATTGTTATGTAAGCAAAAGCGTAAAAAGTTACTTTTCTGGTGTTTGTTTATATTATGATGGTAAACATAAAGAGCGTTCTTTGTTGGTGAATAACTGATATGGAACTAAAAAAAGAGCGTTTATGCCATTTGTGTGTGATTAGCCAGTAGCATTGTGCTGTCTTCTGTAACACAATCAGGCTCTTGCTTAGGTAAAATATAGTAGGTCTTTATGATAACATGCTGTTTACGCGATGGTCATGGTATATATGAACGGAACTGTATGCGTTTTACTGTTTTTCTGTTTACGGTGTTTGGAACAAATATGAATATTTTCGACAATTAAGGCCGCACGTGCCTTTAATACGCAACACCTACAAGTATAGTGCACACTGTATGCAGAATGCAGTAAAACCTTCTTCGTTGCTCAGTTATGTGGGAAACTACAGTATATTGTCACTATGTGAATAGTGTTCATTCATTTATACATGCAGTTAATAAACTCATACCCGGAATTAGGTGCCTTCGATTTGTCAAAGTTACTCAAAATGACTGTTACAAATAAACTAATGGCACTTTTCTGAGCAAGCAGCAGCGGTTTGTTCTAATAATAGATATATAGATTTGTTTATTTGCACAATAGTATATAACACATTAACAAAATAATAAACAAAAGTATATTATTGCACATGATCAGCATGACCTAGCTGGCCGTCTTCCTGCTTCCCCTGAATGATAGGTCAAATGTGAATATCCGATGACGTACATGTATTAACAATTTCACATAGATTATTTGGTATTTGGATGGCCGGTTGGTACCTACTTTAAAAATTCTATATTGGAATTATAATCAAGACTGGGTAAAGCTTTGAAAAATGATGTCATAAAATAGAGATATTGGACAACTTTAAGATATTGTTACAAAACTAGTAATGTGGTTGCGACAGTCTTGTGTCATATTCACGGACAGCACGTTACATGTGACACATGGCTATCTAGGCTGCTCAGGGTGGTAACTGGAGTGCATAATGATAGAATTAAAAAGTTAACCAGGCGCAGATGATTGAGTCAAGTGGCTTTTTGTCGACTGCTAACAAATTAAGAATATTTACATATTAGTTCCATATATAGACAATAAATTTTTGAATGTGTAATTAAATTGACATTTTTTTATTTTGGAATTTATTGAGTTCCACACCTTAGGAAATTAATGTTTTAGTAGGGCTTCTGAAAAACATGTTCTAGGCTTATTGCTTCTTAATTTATCCGCCTGTATAGTGTTAACATTGAGGGAATATATGTGAACATATTCTTAAACGATTTGGGGAGATTATTTCTGGTTCAGTTGTACATGAAGATAGATGCATGCACGGTCTATATATCTTTGAACATTATAATATGTTCTTGTTTGAAGATATATGAGATATCAGGCCGCATGCAGTAGGGTAAGTTGGTCATGCCATGTAAATGTCGGGTTTGGTTTATTGAAGTGCATCGTCGTTTCGCCCACTAGGCCGTATCACGGCGTTGTCAGTTTGATCCCTGGTGTTACCCATGACCGGTGGGACTAAACACCGCCCGGACCAGCCCGGACCAGCGCGGACCCCCCATATGGACTATATGAGTGATTTTAAGGGCAATACAAGTGCAGGGGTGTTATGCAAACCCACTCAGGGTCGCTATTTACCCTCAAAATGCCGGCATCGGCGAAAATGTTCACCGCGAAATGAAGCTAACAGCCCGGACCGCCCCTGCTGCGTCCAGGTATGATTTTAGTATCCATATCTGTTTGAGGGTGTTAATGAAACCCAAATACGCACGGAGAGTGGTCAAGGTCAAACAGAAGTGCCGATATTAACCCCTAAACTTGCAAGCTTCAGTCATAATTACAAAATTGTGCCCCCAATAAACAAACTCACAGCCCGGACCTCCTTAATGTCCTCTTACTTCTAATAACTCCTTACATATCTGTTGCGGAACTACCCTCGACTACACTCACGAAGATACAAGGGCGAGCCGATGCCGGCATTTTGAGGGTTAATAGCGACCCTGAGTGGGTTTACATGACACCCTGCACTTATATTGCCCTTAAAATCACTCATATAGTCCATATGGGGGTCCGGGCTGATCCGGGCTGGTCCGGGCGGTGTTTAGTCACACCCATAATGACGGGAGCTGCGCTGGTCCAGCATTAGAGATCCCGTGCCAGTGCATTCTCTTATGAATTTGAGTCTCCAATAGGGAACTTCGCATATATAATAGAATGCACTGGTCTACAAGGTCAATGTAAATATTGTTAGGCCAATGTATTATCATATATATGCGAGACTGGCATATATAAGAGAATGCCTTGGCACATGGTTTTCGCAAATTTCACGAAGCTCCAGTTATGGAAGAGTTAACTGGTGGATGGAAGACCGCCAAAGATTGTTAAATGCATCGCGAAATTACTCCACTCTATGTTGGAACCATGCTCCGATCCCCGGAAAGCAAATGGCAAACGTGTCCAGATGCAAGAACCAGGTTAACCCCCCCCCCCCCCACCCCCGTACGTGGACTGCAAATCCTCGCTTATCGGGATAAGAACCAGCTCCGTCACCGCTGCACGGCTTACATTGTACATTTTGTATGTCGACCACTGCGCCACCGCCACCCGCTCCCAATGACGATACAAAATGGATAGAGAGTTCGTACAGCCGAAGACAGCGAGATCGATTATTGCTCAGCTAATGTCACTGAGATCGAGTTATGTGACCAATCGTCTCGGCACTGTCACCCGCGGCGTTGCAAACACCTGCAATTTCCGATTAATGGAAAATTCACGACTGATTTGACGAGAAAATACCCACTCAGTAAGCTACCAATTTAACATACTGCATATCGCGTATGTCCCGGAGGTTGATCGCGCCCTCTAGTTAACACATTACAGAATTATTCGTAAAAGATTGACTCGTTTTAATATCACACTTCATTCTATTTCATATAAAGAACCCCTAATGAGAGATGGCGGCGCTCAGGCGTAGACAGAACCAAATAACTTTGTTATTAGCTATTACAAATCATTATGGATGTATTATACAATCACAACGTTATTTGCAGAGGGCGAAGGTGGCACTGGAATAAGTCGTGGGTAAATAACATCGATTAACCTAGCATAGTGTGTCGAGAGCCACTCGAGGGAGCGTGGGCTGCTTTGAGGAAAAAGATGTCCCTGCGGATGTGTACTCAATGGAAATGAATAGAAAGTTATAGTCAGTCATAACACCGCATCACTCAATGTCATTCCATAAAAATTCCCACTAAGTTACATATATATACAGGTATGTACTCAACAGGGCCCGGAACGTATACGTCGCTAATGTAATGTTATTTCAGTAGTTTGTCACGGGGATATTAGACAGAAATTACTTCTTCTTGACATGCCCGTTAGCCCAGTGACGTGGCAGTCCATCAGTTTTAGAGTTAAAGTGATGTGGAAACACTCCTGTAGGGTGAACAAATGAACAAATAGAAATTGAGAATAATCTTACTCAAAGCTGCTCAAAGTAGTTATTTTTTTATGAATATCAGTCCAAGTTGACAACACACACTGTCATTCTTGTATATTGATTAAATACAACGACTCTCGACGACGAAATCATTTGTGTTAGTTTATATCCGATAGTTGTGTCCCGAATCGAGATGTAAATATTTACAATCGAGCGTAGTTCAGACGATGTTTTCTAGTATGGTCGATTTCTTTGAAATTTTCAGCGATCTTAGAATGTTAGATTCCCCAGGTTGACATAGTGCCTGAGTACTACCTTCTCGATTCCACGCACCAAACAAGTCCATAATATGTCTTTAAAGACAGTACCAAAGTAGATGAGCTGGGATGCTGTGTTTCACTACAGCTTGTGAGACTACGATCACTGTTTTTATTTTCTTAACACCCTCTAGCTTTGTCGATTACCTTCTCATCACCATGGCTGAGAACGATGTTACGGACCCGATATCAGACAACGGTCCTAGCAGAATTAAGGGGCAATTAAGTAAAAAGTAAAAGTAAAGTAATTAAGGGGCACAAAATGTGACATGGAGTCCCGGAGGAGGTTCGTGGTAATTCACATAGCACAACACATAGTTGTTTAGTTCAGTGGTATATATGAGTGTGGTCAAGAGAATTTTCTAAACCGTCGCTTCGTATATTCGGATAGCTGCTATTTGGAACTCATGCGTTGAATGAGCTAGATAATTGTTGCACGAGTTACTGTACTCGCGAGTGAAAGGGGGTTTGAACATTTTACGAACATCTATTAAACGGTTGAGGTATAATTGATGTTCAAAAATCGGGGGCACAATCCTTGTAACGTTCTGTTTTAAATACCAGTTTTGAACGATAATTGATTTTTGAATGTGCAGTGTGAATTTCCACAGCTCATGTAATAGTTTATCCCGTCAGATTTTTTTTATATATGTTTAAACAAAATTAAAAATATATACGCTTTGGGTTAAAGACTTGATTCGTGACGTAGGTTCCTCGCCATGTAGACACGTTTTTTTGAAAATCTCCGTTGATTTTAATGAACGAAACACTTACCCCAATAAATGTTCAGATTACGTTGTACGATAATACCTGATATACTATTGGATAGACATATATATTAAAGCCGCATGGTGGTTTGCGCTCTAAAATACAAAAAATATTATTAGCTTTTGAATTTTTCCCGGTATCGAAATAGGTCGATAAATATCTTAGCTACCTTTCTACGAGCATTATGTAACCCAAAAGACGCATTGAAGTAATGAAAAATGCAACTATGAACAAGGTGTTTGGGTCACAAACAAAAAACAGCCATTTGCACGACATGGAACAGAAAAGAGCGTTTCGTATTACTCTATTCCTGATATGGTAGCAATAAAGAGCGTTTGTCTGACTTCGGGCGAAAAATTGAAAACGGCTGGTAAATGGCTGTGACTTTGGCAAGTGTTTTTCAAAGCAAATGACGCCGGCCTATCAATATTTCGTGTATTTATTGACCTATCGTATCCGTCCCTCCAAATTACGTAGATAAAATTTTGAGATTAATTCGAATGAGCGATGTCCGTTTAATATAAGTGGCGATCCGCTTCTTGTTAGATCCTCTTCACCCTCTTCTAAAATAATTCGTGTTATTATTTCTGAAGCATAATGTTTGATGTTTTGTCTGATATTTTAACGGTAGAATAAATTATGTTTAAACCATATTATATTTCACAAAATTCATAAAAAACTGAGAAAATATCGTAACCATAACGCGAATAATGCGTCTACGTCTAGTCAGTTATATATACATATATGCATATACATGCTTCAAAACCTTCTTGGTGGCTTTTACGTAAGTCAAATTCAAATGTGTTCATTCTCATTCGTCAGTGAATGACATATAGATATCAACATATACACATGTACATGTAATGCACTAAATATAAAAGAGGTATGGTGTTGATACATGTACTGACAATTACTTTATAACGTTTACATATCATGAATATGGGCATATACCAGGGAAGGTTCGTTCTGTCTAAGTTGTTAAAATGGGGGTTGTGTTAAGTCGAAGTTAAAGGGTATCAATATGGGTGGGTGTGCAACACCGAGTTTCTGACTACAACCTGCTGTATGCTGAACTTTGTCGCAACCTATAAATATACCCCTCGACGACTTGAAATATAGCCGGACTGTATAATGCCAGGCATTCAACTTAAAGGAAACTAAATTCGGATTCCACATTGGTGAGTATGATTCTCCGAGGCATGAGTTTTGATGTCCTACGTGTATATCCTCTTGCAGAGTACCCGTAGATGTGCGACAGCTGATTTCGTTCGCACTGAAGTCCAGATGGTCGGAGTTTCGAATTAGTAATCATAGTAATTTGGCATTGTTACACATACAATATGTTTCAAAGCAAACCAGGCATTTCTTCTGTAGTGTAATCACCACATCAGACTGGTGACATGGGTAGGTCGATGCAGCCTATGCAATCGACATTCTTGGGAGGACATTACAACAGTTTCTATTTACGATATGATGAACTGACGATTAGGAGCGACCGGCATCAGATTTACGATATGATGAACTGACGTTTATGAGCGACCGGCATTGTTCCCTCGCTTTACTGTTAGAATTTGGATAGCGAAAATCATACTCAATTGATTTTTCTTTTGTTTTTGGCCGTGAGTTCACCCACAAATTATTATTCCCAGACAGACTCGGTCCTCTGCTTCAAGTCGGAAGTTATTGGCCCATAGTGATTCACCAAATTGAGATTGAGCGCCTCAATCCACCGATATATTAACATCGATGCGAACGAAAAGTTCATATTGGCATTGATCGTCCCCGGAATCTATAATGTAACTGATATATCTTCTCGTTTGTCGTTTTACTTTCGACCAGGGGCAATGGAACTCAAACAGGTTTGGAGATAAAGTCATTGCCTAATCTCATTGTCGCTGTCTCAGATCTAATTTCGATGGATGTCTCGGTATCGGGTTCCTACGTAACAGTTCGTATTTATATATATCATTTTCATGACGGGAGCTATGCTGGTGCAGCATTAAATATCCTGTGCCAGTGCATTCTCTTATATACGTGAGTCTCCAATAGGGAGCCTAGCCTATACACATGTATAAGAGAATGCACTGGCTTACAAGGTTAATGTAAATATTGTTGGGCCAATTAATGCAGTCTCTTATATATGCGAGGCACCCTATGGGAGACTCGCATATATAAGAGAATGCATTGGCACAGGGTTTTCGCAAAATTTCAGGAAGCTCCTGTCATGGAAGGGTTAAATATATATGTATCCCTGTCTTCGGGATTATGGTGGTAGGAGATATCCTTGGCAATTGTTTTTCAATAAATAATCGTTCATGAGCACCGCTATATTTTCTAACCAGATTATTCTTTGAAACGCGCTTAAGGGGTACACTACTCTAAATCCGGTCATTTATGGGACTATCTCCTTTTATACTCAACAGAATATACGCAACAATTTAATAACTCTGAGCCATGTGTTAGTGCAAAACACACGTGCGTGTTCTGTGAACGATTCAAACAACATGGTAATTATAATGAATATATGACGCCAGCTATAAATTCATTTAATTACCATGTTGTTTGCATCTTCATACAGCACTTGAGTATATTTTGCACTAATCCATGGCTCAAATTCATTCATGTGTTGTATATATTTTGTTGAGTATAAAAGGAGAATGTCCCATAAATGGCCGGATTTAGTTTACAGTACCCCTTTAACTATAACATTGGTAATTTTCTCAGAAAAGACACCGTTTGTGAAATTTGCAAACTTGTTCCAAAAGCACACATCCGTTGTTAGTTGGTTTCTCTACGTATATATATCTACACTCTAATTATTCATCCGGAGGTGTCTCACATATTTCAAGTAAATTGTGATCCGGCTTCTGTAATCTGCTGTAATTCCCACTGACCGATGCACACACAGAAATGTTCACCATAATGACAAAACATACATTCAACTATAATCAGTTTAGCTGCCTATTCTTGCGCCCATCACAAGTTTGGCATGTTTGTAGTGCCTTGCCAAGTAAATATTGAACCACGGTTGCTGGTTTCTCTTTTGTAAGACCGATAGAGAATCTACATATCAAATTTCAACAAATGGCTGAGATATTTGTGTGTGAACGGATAGATGCTGACGCTAATTATATGTGCTAATTGGGTTAAGTTACTTGTTTAATTATAAATGATTCGTGTATGTCATCGGAAATGCATGTTTATATGCGTCTTTCAGAAATGTTTTGAACTTCGAAGAAAGCTTCCAGAAATATTTTCGCACGTCGCTTCATGACATGATCTATGAAACTTTCCTGAAATTTCATATGCGAGTTTTTGGTAATTTGCTGGGGGAAAAAGTCATAACTTCTTCGACATTATCGCGCGGTAATGATCTGAAAATCTACTGAAAAAATCACGATTTCGGAAATTTTACGAATAAAACGTCCTTTAATCAGGTAACTTGTGAATGCGAAATATTACATTTTGCGGTTAATCCTGCGATTCCGCAAACATCTTTGAGACGCGACCAGGCCATAGACCTTTTTTTGATTTTCAAGTTGCATAAAATGTGCTTTCAAGAATGGTCAGAATAGTATTTCCCACGTATTGTCCTTGTATAGGATGTTTATATATTTATATATTTATCTATGTATAACAAAAACACGAAGCTGTTGGCGGATGGATCGGATTAGCCTGCCATGCAGAGTAATACATGTACGAGCTTCAGCTATCTGGACATGGACGCATTACTGTATGATGTTTTGCGCGCCGAAGGCGATTTTGACGTCGTGATGTGCCAATCTCTACCAGAGCGCACCAGCCATACTTCCTTTGTGACTCTGTCACCGGTTTGGGTACTATTCTGTGGTTTCTATATTTAGCATGGGTTTTCCTGCCAAAATGGCGAAAACCGATCGCCCCAAAGTCAAATTTCCTATGCGCTTTGAGAACAATTTCCGCACTAAAACCTTAATGACAGAATGGAGAATCAAAGTAATAGTTCTGCTGACGATTTTCACAAGCTACTCGCCAAAATTGCAACTCAAAATTAGAGCTCTTGTGTTTGAGTTGGCATTCGTGTTGTCCTAACAATGTCGCCCATGTGCATTAATACATTTGTGTTGATAAAATAATGGGAGAACTAATCACACCGTTTCGCAATATAGTTATAGTGAGGCTTTCCAAACTTAATTACGAAATTACACTAATTTTGTCCGATATTTGTTGTGCTTAATAAGGACAGAATGTTGCTATGTTCGCTTAGTATATATCTTAATATCGCGAAAGTCCACCAAATGTTGGTAAAATGTCGCCGGTAGCAGCGTTCTTACCGATTCACCAAGGGATGTATAAACCATGCATGGAGTCTGGTGATGTGCGTCGTGATGTCATGACGTCTTAACTGGTTTTCAAGAATCCCACTTTCAAAACTGTTCTAAATATGAAAGATTTGTTACCCAAAAAACAATAAAAACCGACAAAAATGCAAAATAAGCATATACATGCATGTATAAGAATTGTTTTTAATAATTTCATATTAGCGCATCGTTTTCAACGACGCGGCCATTTCCGCTTGGCTGGCTGGGGAAATAACCTCTTCTATAAATATAAACCATATCTGCTATTTAAATCACGTGATTGACCATACACATACTACCGGTAAGTGCGTCTGTTGGCTGGGAGATTCATTCGTCTGTTAAACTTGAACCAGTTATTGCTATTACTATTTATCACTATTTAATGCACGATCAAGTCTGGTACTCGTATATATTATAGTGAATAAATTCTGCTCCATTCACATCTATGGGTCAACGAGTCAAGATCATCACCTTATTACCAGGGCTGTATATTGTAGCATGGCTCGAATATGGTTTCTATTTATGGACAAGGTTTTTTTCCCCAAGCAAAGCGTAACTGGTCGAGTTGTTGAGAATTATTAGCGCATATATGCATTCTGTACTTCCGATAAGACGTCACCAAAAATACGGAATGACAAACAAACTAAGATCCGATAACATCAAAACCATTATACTTGCGTCCAATTTTGACTGATGCTGGTGCATCAGTCATGTAGGTGCTAGTATACAGGTATGCGAAATTATCTATATTTAGTTTACCTTTCAAGAAAAAAAGAGTCTAAAATGAAAACTTACTTGCGTGTTCTGTTCCCAGTTCTCTGGCCAATGTGTTGAGGATTTGTCGCACTTCGTCGAATTTGAAGTACTTCTGTGAGATGTTTTTACGATTCCGTAGTCCTGTGTGAATGCCTTCAGTCGCAACATGACAAAACTTTTCCGTGACGTCGCTGTGTCCATTCGGGTCGTACAACAAGAAGACTTTGTTCCATTTGTGGTACTCCAGAATTGATATCACGAATTTTAGGACAGTACTGATACTTGGGCCAATATTCGTCATGAGAGGGAAATGCGTCTTTTTCCCAAGGGAGAAATCCCTTGCAAGCGCACCTGGCGTCAACATAGGAATATTCCAATACCGTATCTGCCTCGCAATGGGCGCGGCGGCATAATCACAAGAGGGTCCTAGAAATATATGCACTTCCTTGTTCACGAAAAAGTTAATGGCTTCGTTCATAGCATCCGAATTTGAACATTTTGAATCTCTATATCGCACAACCAACTCCACTCCTTGTGGGAAATAGGAATTATTCTGGATTTTTTCGATGCTATACTCTATCGCGGGAGCCACTCGGTTCTCTGAAAACAGACGTGTGTCGTTGGTTGGAACTAATACTGCAATTTTTGCAGATTTCCCCCAAACTACGGGGAATAATACACACAGCAGAATAGTATACCCTGCGTATCCCATATTTCCATTGATGATGATCCTACAACGGTGTTTTAACACACGTTACGTTACTTTCCAGGGTGAATAAACAGGTGAGAGGTTGCATGTCATCTTCATCAGAGTTGTTGTCACGGTGCACCCTCCTGAAACAAAGCAGTAGTTGAATTATATAGTGTAAACAGTATCTATGTTGATTGATTTAATACTTAATAGCACAACAAAGCACAAAATTAGAGTGTTGACTTGAACATATACACAATGAAAGCTATATGCACATGTGCCGCAATGGCGGTTATGTTAGTTTACTGCAGCGCAGAAGCTGGTCTATTATTAAACTATCATTGTCGCCGTCGTCATCATCATCGTCGTCATCATCCTTATCACCATCATCAGCAACATTAATCATCAATAATATCATCAACATAATCGACATCATGTTAGTCGTCGTTATAGTCGTCCCAATCTGAGTCGTCGTCATCCTCGCCATCATCATCATCATCACAATCGGTATCGTCATCACCATCACAATCGTCATCTTACCATCACCACCACCATCGTCATCATCATCACCATCATCATCATCATCTGTATCATATCATCGTCAGTGCTGTCGCCGTCAATATCGTCATTGTCTTCGTCACACCCGTTGTCGCGAAGAACCTGTATTCAACGGATTACCAGCGGTCTTTCATCCGCGTTAAATCACAATAAAGGTAGTTATAGTATCAATGATCACATTCGTGGATTAAACTTATCAGTCACAATGTGTTGTAGAACAGATACAAAACTCAACTTGCATCGCAATCTAGAATCTTTTATCACATTTCATTGCGGATGGCGCATATATAGTCACATTTAACTCAAGCTCCGCTTTCGTGACATCTGTCTTTACGCCGCACACAACTCATTCGATAACAGGTTATTGAGTATGATGCGCATTGTATTCTGTCTGTTTATTCCATGAATAATTACAATATGTGAATATATAAGATGAATACAATAATTATGTTATCATGGTACGGATTCGATATCAAGCAGTGTGCTTATAATATGTAAATCGTTTCCGAGAACATTATGTAACATTTCATCTCACGCGAATGTGTTACTTCGTGTGAATCTGCATAATTATGATCTATGTCATTAGTAGATTAGTTTTAGGAATCGTTCTTTGTTCAATACCAAATGCGCGACATATAATTATATAGACATGCAACCAGCAGTCATCTCCACCGGGCGGTGTTCAATACCAAAATGCGACGTATCAAGTTGACTTCGAATTAACTGTATATACACCAAGAGAGCCGTTGCCACTGTTTCTGTCAGGGAATGGTCTGTGCTTGTATAGTGTATTAATAATATTTTTGCTACCCATCCAAGGGTCTCTGCAGTTACCAAATTTGTTTTGTATTGTCCTGAAAAGGAAACCACATGTGATCAGTGTTCACGCTGTCATATGCCAAATTGGCTCATTTTTTTTTTTTCGAATATGGCCAAAACGAATTTTAATTTGGCTATTGTTTTTTTTTACCACAACATTAGAAATTTAATCCAAAAAACATATATTATTTTGTAACGTGAGCGACATGAGAATCAAATTTATAATATACTAGCAGGGTGACCCGACTTCGTCCTGGATTTGACCTTGAATTGACCATTTTGAAGGTGAAGGTCAGGTAGGGGTCACGATTTGACCCGTCCAAAACACTCCCCGGACAAAATCATCCCTAGGTATCAAATTTCGTCGAAATCCGTCCAGCAGTTTTCCCGGCCGTTGCTAACAAACAGACAGACAGAAGTCCCAAAATATGTAGTAGATGATCATCTGTTAGAGAGAGAGAGATATGTTTTATTCCTCCAATTATGGAGACCATTATGGTACAATATATATATATATATATATATATATATATATATATAGCCAGACACACAAAATTTAAATGATGACATATATACACATGCTCATCCATCAAAGTGTGAGTATGCCAATCGAATTCCATAAGTGATAACCAACTCATACCGAAGACCGAAGAATAGTTCAAGAAACACTATAAATAAATTGTAGCATTAATAAACCGCAAAACAAGAAGTTTGAGACAAGTATATATACATATATATATATATATATACATATACATACATATATACTTTTGAAATATATATGTATACATATATATACATACACACATACATACATACGTATACATATATATGAGATGAGGTGATCTTCTGCACCGATGCAATATGCTAAGGGGTTTCTTCCGATATTATATATACGTTAATGAGGTATCCGATATGATTATTTGATCATAGAACTTAGTCATAGCATAGGATGAAAATAAACCTCACACATCGCTTGAAAAGATGATATTCATCACAAAACAATTCAATTTGCATTGGGATACACCCGCCAAGGCAGTACGCAAGGAATGTATCCCAATGCATAAAACAGTAAATGAAATTATTGTTATTCATGCTATGTTTGCATGATAAAATGAATGACAAATAATTTAGAATGTTTTAAAGGCACGGGCGGCGTTCGTTGCAGAAATATTCATATTTGCTCAAATCGCCATCAACAGAAGGAATATTAAAATATATATAGTTTTGTTCATATGCCAAACACAATCAGCGCGTAAATAGTATATTGTCGTCAAGACGTACGATGGTGTACGTAAACAAGAACCTGCTCGTGTTACAGAGGTGTTGCTTCTGTTACATAGCACAGCGCAATTCTATTGGTTAATCACACACAAATGATATAAACGCTCTTTATTATTTCCATATCAGGAAAACAGTAACAAATAACGCTCTTTGTGTTTGCCATATCCGGATCTAAACAAAAGCCAGGTTCTGTAACGTTTTTTGCTTGTGTTTACAAAACAAAGGGAAACATTTGACAATAACATACTGTTTATGCCATATTTCACGGAGGTGAATATTTTAACAGCATACCCACCGCCAACGCCAACCGTATCTTTAACATTGACTGGGTCAGCTAATTGATTAGGTGATGCAGCTTAATGTGCCACGCATTGGGCAATCACATACGACAAAAACAATAATGAGTATCAACACTAAGGAATCCTTGTCTGTCACTAGGCTGAATGATATAGATGGTGGGTAGTGGTATTTTGTCAAGTAACAATGGTAGGATTACAGAATTCTAGACACAGCTAGTATTTTGCACGGTGTCGACATAAATTTGTTTCACTTGCATGAGCGGGTTTATGTTAGTATAATTATATAGAATGTTAGATGTTAAATAAAAAAATATTCATTAATTGTGCGCCCTGAAATTTGGCCAAAACAAAAATAAGAATTTGCCAACCAATTGGCCAAAAGATTTTTCGGCCCAGCGTGATAACTTAATGTAATGAATGTTCA
The DNA here is from genome assembly GCA_032622095.1 of Siphonodentalium dalli. Classification (NCBI taxonomy): domain Eukaryota; kingdom Metazoa; phylum Mollusca; class Scaphopoda; order Gadilida; family Siphonodentaliidae; genus Siphonodentalium; species Siphonodentalium dalli. The sequence goes on along the minus strand of CP136061.1, from coordinate 124,994,273 downwards.
TCTATTCGAATTTGTCATGTTGTTAGTGTTGTTTGTGGGGAAAATATCACATATAGATTTGAAATAACTCAACGCCGATAAGCAACTGACATGCTTGCCAGGATAAACGAATTAGGTTAACCTCCCTAATATGACGAATCCGTATTTATTGGGAATTGTAATTAAAGTTGAACATTTGTCTCTAAAACACGCATTCTGATTGGTCGAGAGTTGCTAACTAACCGATCTCGGACACCAATCCCTCCAACGCAAGTTTTTTCCAAGGTCAATTGGGGACTCATGCCAAAAAGATTGTTGAAACATGGTAATAATAGCAGGGTAAGGCAGACAGAGAATTTAAATGTTTTAAGTAACCACGCGGATGAAATTCCAATCATGTATGCTTACTGAAAAGCATCACAAATCTGAGAAAATAGCAAAACACCCGCTAATTAAACTTGTCAAATAAGGTTCAGCACCCTACACATAGGTTAACCGCACCAGTATAGATGCGAGAACGACGAGTATGCACAACATGGCATTGTCTTACGACTTGGTGACAACTAGCCCCTGCTAGATGACCAAATGGTCGCCCAATCGTCTATATTATATAACTAATTATACACCGACAAAACACGTGTATTATTTGCAAATGGCAGAAACCACACGGGTTTGGAACGCTCTCCGCCCACCCCCACCCCAACAGACACTGCCCTTATGCGTCATTACTATACGTCATGGTAGTACACTGTATACTATATAATATATACCATAAAAGAGACACATGTATAATGCCATGACGTAAAGCATGCGCTTATATAGGGACGGTGCACAAGGGCAGCGCGGGTGGGAATGGTGTCAAACGGAGTGTTTTGCAACGCCCTACATGTATATATCAGAAACGCTAATATCGAAATCCAAGGTTGTTATCATCACAAAGATGAACACATGTTTGTAACAATTAGCAAGTTTTTCTCAATTACTCAGCATTCCATTATATGATTAGGTGCCAGAAATCCATACAGGTATGTTTATATACACAAAGAATACTATACAATGATACAGGAAATATTTATGTCATACCATTTAAAGCACCAAAAGAATTAAATGACCTGACATTTGCATCACATGTACGGATAAATGACGGTCAAAACAACATTGAAAACCTTCATTCGGCAATCTAAGTTACATTCTTATTTTCCTGCAATGGCATTTTTTGTTTTGCAGAAATTTTCGACACAGAAACTAACTTTAAGCTATAATATGCTATAAAACGGACGCCAAAATGCAATACCACAGCTAACAACATGACTCTGTTGTTCCACCAATAGCGATGCTGCAGAAACATGCACGTACATACCATTCATTTGTCCCACAGGAGTCAATAATACAGGTATTTGATGGCAAAGATTTGTAGCATACGGTTACATGTGGAATTACATATATGTTAATTGTCGTGTTGCTAGCTTTTGGTATGGGTGCGTTTTATACGCATGTTGCCGTTCATATTCCGGCACCACATGTTATTGTATTTGTGGATCGGACAGAATGCGCCATAGATTTAAATATAGCCATATCGCTGGGGAAACAGAAACTGACTGATCAATCTATTCAACAATGGCATGAATCGTGTAAACGCTCCAGTCGAGGATAAATATACAGGATATTAAAACCGGACTTTGGTCAGGATTATTCCATCTCCGAGTTTCGTGGTGACATAAAATTTACCCCAGCTCGATTCAGAACAAGCAACCACTCATTACCAATAGAAAATGGTAGGTGGCATAAAATACACCCCGTGATAATAGAATATGTACACTATGTAACAATGCCCAAATCGGTGACGAAATTCACTATATATATTACTGTCAATCATTATCAACAGAGCGAAAATTCTGTTGCACAAGTCATATTGGAATTGCCCAAGTCCAATGAAACTAAGAATCTTGTTATCCACGAGAAAACCATCGATAGCTAGGAAACTTTGTATATATGTCAAGATTATGGAGGGTCGATTAGCCACTTGATGAGGTCAGAGAGATGCCGCATACTATGCCTCCCCATGGCTGTGCCTTAGGGTGGTATGGTGTGGGGTCCTTTTTTGTCTTATCCAGTGACTGGTTTACCCTGCCCCTGATATGTTACAAGGATAATATATGATTGAATTGATATCTTCTTTATTCGTCTAACACTGCCTCTGATATTATGTGTATATATGTAAACATGTTTTCTTTCAACCATTGATATATGGTATAAGAAATAAATCTATCTACTGTTATAACGAAATGTGTCTGTATAACAACACCAGGCAAACAAGGCCAATGTGTGAACGTAAACTGATGGTCAGGTGATGCTTCTGATGGTTATTGCCCACGCTTCTCTGTGTTAGTTACAAGCTGTTTCCAAAAGATGTGGCATTTCAGCTGAGCTCAATTCGGCAATCTCATTAATTATATCAAGAGACAGCCATGTTTACTATATCCCTCCTTTGTATGACTGTTGGCTCTGTCAATGATTTCTGAGATCGCACAAGAGGAAGAATAGTCTCCATTCAATATCCCGCCAGCAAAAACGATGATTAAAACTTAGCCAACAGTCTAGACCAATCATTGTCGTATCGCATTTGAGACCATAAGTAAACTTAAGGTGGTGCCCAGGCGATCACATCTCACCCTCAAAGAAACCAAAGAACTTCGCAGCCGGAAGTTGTTGTATTATATAAACTGGACGTCATATCTTAACAAAAATATAATGTGGTGTCGAAATTGGGTGCCATTTATGCAGTAAAAATAGTTCTAAAGTCAATTTTAACCAAATTGTAGTCAAATAGATCATGAAAATCACAACACATGAAAGCTATATTGTGTAATATTGTGATATTGTACATTGGCTTATACGCTTATAAACATTTATTTTGGTTAGAAAGTGCTTGCACAAACTAAGTGTGCTAAATTTTGGATCGATCCGTTTATTTGAAAATCTACTTTTTATTTACCAACAAGACTGTAAAGTTTCAAAACAATTATCCAATAAATATGGGCTGTAGTGTGTGCTGATGGATCGACATTTGAAATCAAAGATGGCTGCTCGCGACCATGTTTGGTGTAAACAGGGAAAAGGGAGGTCACCTCGAAGATCCACACGAAGTTCGGTGACGATTGGGTGAGAAATGTGACCTGTAGGGTGCGTTAAATAATTTAGTCGTACAAACAGACTGCTACAAAGAGTAAATTTCAAGATGGCCGCTGGCAGCCATGTTTATTACAGAATACGGGGAAAATGGTAGGCACCCATCGAGAGGTCCCACCGAGGATCCATATGAAGTATGGTGATGATCGGATGAGAGATAAGCTATGTGGAGTATGTTAAAGGATTTAGTGATGCAAATCTAATCAAAGTTAGCTGTCGGCGGCCATGATTTTCATCGAAAATCTTTCAAATTTGACAGCTCCCATCTAGAGGTGATCCTAGACCCATATACCGAGTATCGTTGAAATCGGTCAAAGTTTGTTTTAACACCTTTGGTTTTATTTTATTATGGTTTTTTGAATAGTCTATTTTTATTTGAAGAGTTTACATTTATTTGAAGAATCTACTGTTGTGTTGTTTATATAACTATTTAAATCTGAATATTTCCATGTCAATGTGCATTGATGGATCCTTGATGAAAATATTTAGCAAGCTGACCTTTTTTATTACCCACTGGTGTCATCCCTCATTATTACTTGATGGTGAACTCAAACCCCCAATAAAGAGTCAGGTGCATACCTATTACACAATAGAAGCATTCTTAAAACCTTTTGTCCCATTCTTTTGAACAAAAATTACTCCAGAAAAAAACTTGTGTAAGCCGGGATGCTGAACCAGTCACCCACCACGTCTATTGTCCGGAAACAATTTGCAGACCCCACCCCCCTGTTGAAGTAGGAAACTTGTATCTTTGAAAGTCGGCAGCTGGTCACGAAAATATCACATGAATGGCAACAAGCAATATTTCCGACTAAATCCTGAAGAATTACCCATAATTCTGCTGTGGTTAAGGAATCGATTATTTAGGGCACTACTGTAATTGTTCGTCCGTCAGTCCGAACGTTTGTTGTCCGGGTGATAACTTGAAAACTATTTGACACAATTTTATGAAACTTGGTCTGTGATCTTCATATGAGATCGTCCCGGTCAAGTTCGAAGTTGAGTTCGGTTCGACAATTTCTGAACGAGTTATGCTCCTTTTCGACTTAGAATTGGCTAATATTTGTGTTCTCCTGATGATAACTCAAGAGATGTAGTTATCCGATAGCGTTCAAATTACATGTAAGTATGTGAATCACATGACAATACAGGTCAAAATCGAATATGCTGATTGTTTTGATGTCCCGATGATGACTTTAACTATTTTATTTTTGGAAGCTTTCATGTTAGATATGGCATGTGGATAAATCACATTTGAGTACAGGTCAAGATTTATTGGATGACAATTGTTTCTTTCCTTTAAGTTGACTCAGAAGTTGGTGTTTACTTTTGGTCTTCGGGTGTTAACAAAAGTTTTAGTTATCTGATTGTTATCATATTTGGTATGCAGATTAATCACATGAAAATACAGATTGAATTTCGGAAAGGTCCAATCATATGACCATTTAGACTTAGATTTAGAGATTATTTTATCGTCTAATAAAATAAAATTGGATCTGTTCACGACATAGACAGTTGAACACAAAGCTTGATCAACGATTGTTCCAAGAAGTTAATTTTTCGTTTTATAAAAGCACACCGGTCAAAGTATCCACCTTGTCCAGGGGACGTGGGCCACGTGGTCGTTTATTATTATATTCGGATATCGAAATCGTACAACCAGTTTGTAGTTTTGGTGTCAAATCAGATTGTGAAATTCCTATTGCAAAACTACACATTGCGGTCTAAGTTTATCAATGTTACAACCTCGAATAGGGGGTTGTGTTGTGACTGTTAAATATTGGGTCCCTGGTGTTATTGTAGGACATGTTGACAGCGACACAGTTTAAAGCGAAAGAGATCGATTTATTCGATACAGCTCATAACATAAAACCGGCTAGATGACGTCACAAACTCAGTACAAAAGTACGGAAGCCCAGATCAATACATGACAATTTCCTCTCTTTCTCCCACAACTAAACAAACATATGTACAACACAAACATACACACACAATATATATTGCTAAGTATTACATTTCTACATCTGCTCAATTAATCTACTTGGTGGTCGAGTATTCATCTTTGGATATTTTCTCTCTGAAACAGAACTTAACTCAGAAGTTAAAGGGATACTATCCTGTAACTGTACAATGCTACTTTGGTCAGAAATATGACAAGAAACATTGGTTTCTGGCTCACTTTCTTTACCACTCAGTTTAGGATCCCTGGTCTCTGTGGTTACCACTGGTTCAGAGAGAGCTCTTTCACTCACCAATTCATTTGTCTTTGTGTTACGCTGTTCATTTATTTGTTCATATATTTTATCATTATCCGCTGAATGCGTTACAACAGTTTCCACAAATTTACCAGAACTACTTATTTGATCTGCATGACGCTTCCAAATTACATTGTTAGCCACTTCAACTTTATAAGTTACAGGCCCCAATTTCTTCACAATAACTCCATAAATCCACTTTTCAGCCTTTGGTGAATAGTTTCTTACTAAAACTTTATCCCCAACATTAAAAGAATAATTTCTCAATGTGTTTGATTTACTTAAGACTTGCTTCACAAGTGAACTATTTACAGTTTCTGATACATTTGGCTTTACCAAATCCAATTTACAGCGTAGCTGACGATTCATCAGTAACTTTGCTGGACTTTCATTCGTACTTGGATGCACAGTGTTACGATAACTTAACAAGAAGTTACTTAAACTAGACTGAACCGACTTTCCTTCCTTTACAACTGCCTTAATAGAATTCTTAAACGTTTGCACAAAACGTTCAGCAAGGCTGTTAGACGCAGGGTGATATGGAGCAGATTTGGCATGAACCACACCAAAACTCAAAGAATTCTTGAAATTCAACCGACGTAAATTGTGGCCCATTATCTGAAACAAAAATTTCTGGACAACCTTGCTGTGAGAACAGTTTATGCAAAACAGAAATAGTTTTATGAGAAGTTGTTTTCTTCATCATAATTACCTCCGGCCATTTGGAATGTGATTCCACAATTACTAAAAACATGTGTCCGAATAACGGACCAGCAAAATCACATGAATCCTCTGCCAAGATTATTCTGGCCACATCCATGGATGTAAAGGCACAGTTGATACATTGTTTTTGATTCTGTTGACATATAACACACTGTTTCACCATATTTTCAATATCATCTAATCCTGGCCACCATACGTATGATCTGGCCAAGGATTTCATTCTAACAATACCAACATGGCCTTGATGAAGTTCCGTCAATATATTAGACTGTAATGACACAGGTAAAATAACTCTAATACCCCACATTAAACAACACTTTTGTATGGTGATTTCATTTAGACGCAAATAATAAAGATTTAATTCACTTTCAGAATTATGAAACCACCCAGACAAAACTTTACCGACAACCTTTGACAGAATTGGATCATTCCGTGTTTCCTTCTTTACAACTTTTGAAGTAACTGGTAAAACTTCCATTTGAGATAATGCGAAAATTTTATCAAATTGACCACATTCTTCGCCTTTAGAATCTGAACTCTCCAATGGCAACATAGAAAGACCATCAGCATTACAATGCTGTTTAGTATTTCTATATTGTATGGTATAATCATGTGCTGCCAAAAGCAAGGCCCATCTTTGCAATCTAGCTGCGGCTAATGAAGGAATGGCAGACTTTGAACCAAATATGGATACTAAAGGTTGAAGATCTGTAATTAAAACCCATGATCTATTGAATAAATATTGATGGAACTTCTTTATGCCAAATATTATACTTAACGCTTCTTTTTCGATTTGTTCGTACTTTATTTCAGACACACTCAAAGATCTGGATGCAAAGGCTATTGGGCGTCCATCGCCATTTGGCATAACATGTGAAATTACAGCGCCAACGCCATAGGCACTCGCATCGGATGCCATTTTAAGTGGCAGATCCGTTTGATGTGTTATCAACACATTTGATGACAAAATCAACGACTTTGCTGCTTTGAAAGCTTTGTCACATTCAGTACACCAATTCCACTCTACTTGTTTTGACAAGAGATGATTTAATGGAGCAATTACAGTTGACAAATTTGGCAGAAATTTACCATAATAATTCAACAATCCTAAGAAAGATCTTAGTTGTGCTACTTTCTTTGGAATTGGTGCTTCATTTATAGCTCTTTCCTTTTCTGGTGACTGATGTAATCCATTTTCGTCAATAATATGACCCAAATATTCTACTTGTTTCAAATTGAATTCACACTTGTTTTTGTTTACTCGCAAACCAAATTTTATTAAACGGATCAATACATTCTGTAAATTTTCCCTGTGAAGAGAAGGGGTAGCCCCTGTTACCAATACAAGATATCATCCAAATAACACTGTACACCATTTAGCCATTGCAACACTTGATCCATAGTCTTTTGCCAAATAGCTGGACTAGAAGCAACCACAAAAGCTAATCTATTGACTTTATATAGACCCTTGTGTGTATTGATTGTCAATAACTTACTACTCTCTACATCACATTTCAACTGAAGATAAGCATTAGCCAAATCAATTTTTGTAAAAGTTTGACCTTTGTGACCTCCCTCTAATTGATTGAAAAGTTCCTCAATACGAGGAATTGGATACCTATATACATTCAAAACTGGATTTACTGTAACTTTATAATCCCCACAAATTCTAATATCTTTACCATTCTTCTTCACCACTGGAACTATAGGTGTAGCCCATTCGCTATGATCCACTGGAGTTAAAACACCATATTTTACCATTTTCTCCAGTGATTGTTTTACTTTATCTCTAATTGAATACGGAACAGGGCGAGCTTTCATAAATGTAGGCTTACAACCATTTTTAATACTCAATTTGGCTTCCCTATCCTCAACAGTCCCTAATTTGCCATCAAACAATATTTCTTATTTCTGTAATAATGCTAATATCAAAGTCATTTTCAACATGTACATGTGACGTCATCAGTGGATGCACAATATTTCTTAGGTATTACCTTACTTTCTTTGGCAACAAACAGACTATTTAGTTTGTGCCAAGGTAACTGAATATTGTGTAACCACTGACGGCCAAACAGAGGGCGAACACCTGCCATGCTGCAACAACATATAATTCTGCTTCACACTAGGCTGTTGTTTGTTCATAAGCACATTCACAATAATTTTACCCGTAGGCTTAATAATTTCGCCTGTATATGTTGACATTTTGACGTTTGTGTTCACTAGAGGAACATCATAAAATTCTTGTTAATATAATGTGTGCGGAATTATTGATAACGATGAACCGGTGTCCAGTTCCATTCTGAGTTGACGGTCTTGAACCATTGGTTTAACTATAATAGGTTTAATTGAACCCTGAGAATGTTCCATGGATAATACAGCCAAATATGTAAAATCATAGGATTCATCTGATGATAGACTTAAACATGAACTTTCCGAGTCTACTTTTGAAACTTTATGTGATGTCCGCGTTTTGAACATCCCACACAATCGCGATCCTTGAACGTCACAAACTCAGTACAAAAGTACGGAAGCCCAGATCAATACATGACAGTGACTTCAACTAAATGTGCATATGTTGGATTGCCAAATCAAAAGCCGAACATAACTATCATGAATTTTCATTTCGAACCCCATGCACGATAGTGTTCTAACTGAGTTAAAATCGCGTGTCACACACGAATGCGAATATGTGGAGCACATGTACTATACTGGACTATAACGAACATACCTATAATTCAAGGAACTGAGGGGGAGTATATAGCTTTGTTATGTTGGGTCGTAACGGCGTGTCGAACGCATCATATATGTTCCACTAACTTCCACATTAGTCGATAGTGTATCAAAGAAAACTGCCCTATAGGAACTATATTTACTGAGTAATTTGCAGCCACTTTCTATTAAAAGGAGCTACGCCGGTTCAGAGTGTTGTGTGTAACATGCTCTGGCACTTAACCGTTGCAGTTTGTTCCCAAGTTTCATACCGATCGGATAAAAGCGAAACCTAATATAGCACTAATATAGCACTGCGACTAATTCATTAGTTTGGTCGATTAAAACGGCTGGTCGATTAAGTTGTTCTAATGCAACGACGCCTTCATGGACTTCATGCAGTTGCTGAGATTTCTCACACGATCTTATCATGTAGTACTTTCTGCACACAAGGGATTAAACATATATGCACAACTTCGGTGTATCGCCGTTCAATGCACCTCATATCAGTATCTTTTTTTTTTATGTGATAAACCACCGAGGTTAGCAACAGCAGTATTTCACAGCCAACGTCCGTTGAACTTAAGTATCATGGGACCCCAAAAGTTGTGCTATAAATTATCCCAGGAAGTATTCAAATATTGGCCAAAATATATAATTCCCAACGCAAAGTAACCGCACTAATTCTGGCAAACATTTGCCACTGGTCCAAACAAGATATAAAATTTCATGATACATGTTTGGGGCCTCCTGATTCTTAATATTAAGCTATCCAACTTGGCAAATAAAACACTTTCTACGGACCAAGAAAATATGTACAGCAATGTCACTCATCACTACGCGGATTTTAATCAAGATAGTCAAGTTGATTAATCAGGTTAACTAATTGTATTATGATTAATCAAGATAGTGACTAAGTGTGTATAGTGGTTATTCTATGTCACATAAATAGCACACAACTGCATGTATCTAGCGAGAATCAACTAGACATGCAATTGAAGGCAAATTTCAATGGAACTACAGGAAGTTTATTTCTCCTGTCTGTAGCTGTTGTGAAGGTGCATTTTATATTCATGTTCATATTGCTGTTCATTCTGGCACCATATGTATTATTTTATATAACGACATGACCTGACATGTCTGCAAAGATTGACCAGAACAATTTGCCACGTGAACAAGACCTTTGAGACCTAATGTCTGCTATAATACCAAGGTATCAGCGAACTAGTGACTTCACTAGACTCAAATATAGTTCTTTGTAAATATATGTGTTAATTGTTTTTTCTCCTCAACAAACTATAATTCGTCAGTTCATTAATCTTCGTATACTGTTTCTCTCCCTCTTACTCATTATTGTCTTCCACTTCTCACTGACCACTATATGCACACTGTTCTTTTCTGAGGAGATGGCAATATATATACGCGTTCAAGGCTTGTTGTTAAACCGTCTTCACCCCTCCAAATTTCAATATACATACTTATGTCATATTCAAAAAATATATTTTATTTGGGACGAAAATAAATATTGTTTAAACCAATACGAATGAACAAATGTGTGTCACTATATATGTATTATACCCATCGCCGTTTATTACTTGGACAGTGTGATATTTAAAATATCACATGCATTCGACAACTTCTACGCTATAATCAAAATCAAACCGTGCAATTAATATTTGCATTTCATAACTCAAATCACATTCATTTCGCGCATTGTTATTTTTCGCTGAGTTTTATATTCGCGCACTTTGACTTCGCTGAAAAACTATATCCGTGAAAATCGTGTATCCGAAGGTACGCGGTTCTTAATAATTCTTAAAAGTACAATTAAAGACCACTACGATATTAATTTATGCAGTGCACGTATAACATAACCGTTATATAAATAGTCATCAAAGAAGAAATTTAGTTCTACTACACTACACTACAACTATGGCCAATATGCATGGGCATCACCGTCATGAAATCGAACTAAATCGCCTGATCGCCAGTTGGTAGAATTATAACTCAATTCAGAAATGTCACTTTGAAGTTTACATGTACACAAAATAGACAAACCCCATTTGTTCGCCAAACTCTTCGAATTGTTGTACAACGTTTCGCTCAGCTTTCAATTCAGATGTTTTCGCGAAAATAATAGTATTGAGCGAATTTAAATACGACTAGGGTTGATATAGAATAACCGAACGATAGCCATGTACAAAGAATTGCCCGACACACTAGGAGGAGGTGACAATTATGTAGATGTTTTCCATAGACCTCAGTGCAAACGTTTTAGTGTATACTGTTTGCAACATAATGCTCAGGGTCTCCAGAATTAGCCCTCAATGGAATAGATATGTTCAAAAACAAAATCACTTGTGTGGTTCTTTACTTATTAAACATAATTGAACCCCACCCCTTTAACAAATTATTTATCAAAAAAGTGTTATTTTCATCCACATGTCATCGTATTCAGCCCCGTTTCCACACATTTTTTCGGAACAAGACATTTTCAGGTATACAAGTGTGACCCAAGGTGACTGAATGTGGATGTATATTGAATTAGATGAACATTTTATTCTCTCTTCAAGGTGCTGAAGCATGTTCTCAAATGTATGCAAGTGTTAATACTATTAAGCTTCAAACGACCATACCATCCACTGGAAATAACACACGTTCATGGTGTATACCTATGCACACTTGATACACAATCTCAAATACTTGTTAATTTAGCTTCTCATTACAATGTGTGCCATTAATTTGCTCATGGCATGAGTAATTTTCATCAGCATGTGACATATTACCACCTTGAACAATTATGAAAATATCTTCGTTAAAAAATATATATAATTTTTTGGCTGATGTAAGTGAAAGAAGACACGAGCAACAAGAATAGCCAAACCATGCATAAGAGATTCAGTGGACCAAGAGATCAGTCTACGAAAAATGTCTTAAAGCATTTTAAAGTGACTCCCAGTGATCAAAATGCGAAAAGCTCATTTTCGTACTTTATGTTACAATGGTGTACATGTTTTCCATAGGCAAAGGGTTCAGTGTATTCTGTTTACAATATAATGCCCAGGTCTAGAAATGTCTTTACATTTTAAGTTAGCTGTTCGTGATTCATCTGACATTAGTTTCCATTAATTAAGTCCCACCTTGATAAGTCTGGAAAATTGATGGCATTTCATTGCTTCGATGTCATAGAAAATTCCAGACAATCTTGGAAATGTCATGGAACTTCATCACAAGAGTTAAGAGCCCCGAAGCTATAGACGATTTAGTTCTCTTTCGTCGCCACTTTGCGACGTATGATTGTCGCAAGGAAATACGAAGATGACATATAAGTATGTGCAATACATGGGTTATATATATATATATGCATGATTACATACGATCAGGCGTCAACTCGTGTTGTATATGATACACATCAAAGGTTTTTTTTCTAAATTACAATATTGGAGGAAATGCCTTGAATTGTTCGGATGGCAGTAGATTTGCGCCACGTATGTCACGATACAGAACGATGACTAGACTGTCTGGACACTAATTCGGTGGAAGGGTTTCCTCTCTGAAACAAATTTCCGTTGTCGGGGAAAATAGATTCCACTTTCACACTCTCGGCTAGCGATGTAATTGTAGGTTGGAACACCCTCATCACCATTGAATTTCCAGAGCTCAAGGGAATCCCTTGTGGTAAGGCCTAGTGGCATGAACGATGCTAACCCTATCCAATAAATCAAGGTCATCCCATGCAGATCATATACAGAAACATTGCAATTTCTTAAATCAGACGTTCATGTCTTTTGCGATGTCATTACGTGCGCTCGCGCAACAGTATGGCGATCAGTCAGATTCGTAGGTACGTACGTTGGTGTCACCCTACCAATTTCACTCCATGACACCACCCTTACGCAGTACATGTCGGCGACGTTACGGAGTAGATTATAGAGTTGACGCCCTTGGCACTGACTTCCGTTACTAGCTCGTTGCTATATAAACAAACCAGCGATGTGGCTTTACATTCGCCCTGTATACAAGTACTTTCAGAAAATACAAAACACCACAACGTTATACCCCACCAATGTCAGTGTCTCGATATCATTTGACCAAATTTCTTGACATGAAACCGCGACAGACACGGCGTGAAATACATCGCATTGAGTAAACAATTTCCCATTGTTTCAATTCAACTTCAAGATCGCGGTAAAATCAAAACCGCAATTTGTAAGTGGTAAACATCTGAAAAATACATCAGGTACATGCAGAAACTAATTGTTGTTCATATTTATTTATATTTGAGGTGGTAATTTTTCATGTTTATCAGTATTTTTAACGATAAGAGCGATGATAATTGGGGGACTATATTTTATCTAGCGCATTAAATTTAAAATAAAAAGTCGTGAATTGGCTGAGTGTTTTCTATGGCCGCACATTTCATTGATAATTACGAGCCATTTGTTTGTCTAAATAACATTTTTAAGTTCGAAGAGCATTAGAATGGGGATAACAGTGTGGTGTTTTGTGATTTCGGAAAGGTACATGGCGAATATACTGTGGCAAATACCCGTTAATGGGCTCCGGCTCCGCCGTCGCCCATTAACTAACTACACATGTACAAAAGTAGAAAGAATACAGCTTGAAAATCGATTAAGATACTATTAGCATACATGTAGGATTTTGTATTGGATAATCTGTCACCCCAAATGTCTCAGGAGATCATATTCTAAATAAACCTGACATTCAACAATGGCTGGGTTATCCAAGATAATTACGTGGTGTATGGTCCACTTTTATAGGAGGTATACAATTCGTTGAAAAAAAACTACTGCGAGAGTTACGTGCAGATGCTCGGTATTTAATGGTATTTAACATTTCCGACCAATATTGAGTGTACATGTAAACTATGGTTCTTATAAACCATGTGCCGGATATGTTCCTACATGTTTTCACTGTTTATGTTAAAATGCCCCATTGGCAGAGTAGTTATCCCTTGGGAAATGTTCAGATAATAAGTTCAACACACGACCATATATATATATATATATATAGGTCTTATTATTTGAACATTTCCCTCCAACAAATGGGACTCCTTCTCTTGTATTATGTCATTGGCTAATATTGCACGAAATCCCCCCCCCCCCCAGATAAATAATATACCATTCTAATGTACGAATTTATAACTGAGTGGAAGAATTCATTTAGCATAGACATGATTAAGACAACCTACCCCGGACTGCCACTCGTCCGGACACGTTCCAGTGTTCAACGTTGCTTCGAATCCAAACCTAGTCTGATTAAAATACAAACTACTAGTTACGCATTCTATAGGTTGAAACAAATAACAGGGAATCCCATAAATTTCAAGAAGCATTACGTCAGTATCAGCCAATCACAGCATGCCATAGTAAAACGATGAAGCCAATAATAAGAATATCGGAATTCCTTCAGTGACCGCGATTCCAGTAAACCCCACCACATAGCTAAGAATAGCGTAATAACTGTACTGGTCACATGATTAATTTCACGCAGTGTTTACATATTTAGAGATTAGTTAAACACTGAAAAAACATCTATGAAGAGTTCAGAATTGACCAATATTACTAAAAGGAGATTCGAATCATAATTATTTCGAAGTTTGTCGACAACAATAGCATCCAATTTGTTATTCGCGAAAACGAACCTAAATGTGGTACCTGTCAATCGTAGAACTAGTTTAATGCCAACATTTTTTTTACTGTGCACGGATTGCCATGGAAAGCTATTTATAGCGGTGGTAATGGGAATGGTGCTGAAATCATTTGTTTCAGACTATCGAATCCATAGCTAGTTCAGTAGTTCAGATCATATTCATGTATTCTAAAATCACATATACATTGGTATAATTGGGTGAATATACACATGTACATAAACCAATTCAACAGTATATATATCTAGTTTGTATATGAATAGAACATTCGTGGGTTGGTGCAGATACGGTATATGTGTAACGATGGATAGGGTGTGGGTAACACAATTCCACGTGTTATCATTGGCATACTATATATATATATGGGTTATATTGAATATAGACTGTATAATTGGCAAAAATAGGGGTGGAACCAGGGTCAGGGTACTATCGGAGTGGTGCATATGTAACTTGAGAGTCAGTCTTCGTTATACTGGGTTAGGATGGGGTGTCATAAACTCGCGCCTGTTATAGCGTTGTCTTATTTAACGGATAAGAGGGAATGGACGTGTTATTTATGTGAGCTTGAATCAGACTGATCCATACGATGGTCGATTTCAGAATAACACACCCACGATCAAGCGAACTATTCCACGAGGAACAATAACCCTATGTTACCAATTAATCCGGATAAAAATATATATTTATTGGGACATTTATTCCACCATGTGCCCATTACCAATTAGAAATAACGTTCCATCGTGGCTTTTGATCGTCCTTTATTACAGGCCACGTGTGACCATCACATTATAATTAGATAGACTGGTGTGATAAAAACTGATGAATGTTACTAATTTTTATCTCACAATTGGTTATGTCTTCATGGTAAAATATAACCCTTTCTATACTAAATGATCATTGATGAGTAGTTCGCATATGACGTACTCAGATATTAAGTTCAACAAACGAACAGAGTGAAACTTATTATCCGGTCATGTACCATTAATGAATATGAATCATTCTGCTCTAGTAGTATCTGTTTTTCTATCTGTCGTCTACTTTTATTACATGAATACCCATTTAAATGTATATTAGACCGTTCCAGTGTATACTGTTATCAGGGACGTGCCTAGAGGGTCTCCGTTGAGGGTGCCCATATTGGGAATCCAACTGCATCCCCTTTAAATAAGACCAAACACAAGTTTTTCGGAATTCCATTTGCACCACCCTTGCACCTCAATTTCTCCCTTACAGGCCTGGCTGAACGGCTCTTATGGTCACTCTAGTCATGTGTGAGAACATTTTCCTGATACCCCCCGATGTTGGAAAATTCCCAACTAATTGTCATTTCAGTCCACATTTTTAAAAGAATATGGTAAAATATGGGGAGGGATTGGGCCACACCGACCATGGTTCGGCCCGGTATGAGAAAATTTTGAAATTTTAACAAAAATGTCGCAAAATCCTAGCATCTAGACTGGCCTCAAGCTTTCCTGGTGTTGGAAATTTCAAACCTGACACCACCCACTCAGGTTGAAAAATTTCAAACTGATGACCATTTCAGTCCACATTTTTGCAAAAATGTAGGAAAATATTGTTCTCTTAAATTAACTAGTAGTTTTGACTGGCCACTGGGGAAGAGATCTGGACACAAGCTTTCCAAGTTTGGGAAATTTCCAACCTGATAACCGCCCTAAGGTTGAAACATTTCCAACTGATGGCCATTTGAGTCCAAACTTTTGACCAAAAGCAGCTATATATGCAAATATTGGTCTGAAACAACAAATCCCCCCAAATAAATTGTTGGAGAATCAAACTACAAGAACAATTTCCAACCTATTGTTGGTGTGAAATTTCCAACTAATATTGTGTCAGGTATGAAATTTCCAACTGTTGAAACCCCCGTCGCCACGTCCCTGACTGTTATAACTGAGTGGAAGAATCAATTTAATATAGAAAGGGTTAAAGGGCACTCCGATCATGTAACTGTCAGTCAGGTCAACCAGCAGTACAGCGAAAACTCAGTAAGGTATATGCTAAAGTCTGGAATGTGTAGCCCTTTATGTTCTTCCCGTGTATAAGATGAGTTACACATAATGTTCCAATCTTACATATTCTTGCTATGGCACACTGTATACTGTGACTTGCCTGGCTGTTCTGAATACCATAAATGTACATTATACAGGTACACGTACAATGGCTCACGCCCATTAACACACTACAGTTGCGTATGATTATAAAGAGGATGAATATGTTGCTAAACATCAAGGCCCGACTTGCATGCCCATGTATAGATCAAGACCATATGGCGACCCATGATATGTGGCAGTGATATACGGTTTCCAATTGTTGAATAATTAACGCCACCGGTGTATACTGTTGGCCAAATTATAGAAATCCGTGGTCCCATGTAGGTTTTATAAATAGATTGGGTCGCTTTAAAAGCTGTAGTGCTACCCCAATAGCGGTTATTTTGGGACGCGTTAAAGTTGTACTGCGACCCCTAGTCCGGTAAAAGCTGTAGTTGAAATGTCCAAGTTCGTGATAGTTCTATTGAATATGCCGATGATTTGAGAAGCTTTATTGCTTTAGGATATTGTAGAAAGGCTAATCTGGCCATGTCAAATTGAGCTATAGTGATGGGATATCTCACAGGACAACACATTTCGGGTTTTCGTGGGGTGTGTATTCGCTGGATGTCTTATAGTTGCAATATGAAACCATTATGACCGCGTTAATTGCTTTCGACGTTTAGGTATGAACAATGGCAGGGCCATGCACTCTTGGCGGGAACACAATGCCTCCGATTTTTGATCCGCATTTAGAAACTTTCTGGTGTGGTGAATGAGAAACCTGCAGTAATAAGCCGTAGTTTTTTTGTAATAATTTGAAGGATTAGTTGTTTCAACGGAATTCTGAGGCGGTGCATTCATGTAACCAATATATTTTATATTATAATTTATATTTATGGCTAATAATATGATCTTGGTGGCGTTACCATTTCTGACTATGGTTTTCTTGTATTTAACTGTGGATATAACTTCGGTTGCCTATGGTATAATGGTCTTACGGGATACGCCGAATCGGTGGTTCAGCCAGACTGATGCATACTAAGAGCAATCAAATGTGTATAATCACACGCCCCCTACATTCACAATGTATGAATCAGTACAAACCACCATACGGTTTACACGAACGTTTACGATGCCCATAAACCAATAACGGAAGTCGACACTTCATACAAATATATGAACACCTACACCACTTCAGGCCGATGGTGCACTGAAAAAAAAATTAGTCATAGCCTTAGTCAACCCGTAACTTAGTTATTTTTTACTAACTTAGCCAAAAGTAACTAAGTTTTACCTTAGTCACATCTTACTAATTCTTAGTTACTAAGGTTGATATTTTTGTGATTCAGTTATGCCGGCAAAACTCAATAGTATACTTATCGGCGACATATTATACACGGCAATGACTCCATACCTCCATACAGTATAACTGAATCTTAATCTGCTCCATACAGTATAACTGCTTTTTTCAATGTTTTGCACAAGTGAACGCAAACCGCCAATTGGCTTTAACCAAGAGTGATAATGAAAAATTGTTTCGATGGATAGGATATGTTTGACTAACTTAGCCAAAAGTAACTAAGTTTGACCTTAGTCACATCTTACTAATTCTTAGTTACTTAGGTTAATATTTTCGTAAAAAAAAAAAACTTAGTCATAGCCTTAGTCAACCCGTAACTCAGTTATTTTTGACTAACTTAGCCAAAAGTAACATAATGACTAAGGCTATGACTAAGTTTTTTTTCAGTGAACATTTTATATGCATGTACAACTACAAGAGAGGATATACGTGTACTAGTACTGCACTGTGCGCACCAGTGTAACTCACACGCTTCAATGTCAACAAATAGACAACAAACAATGTATATTATATATATAATATCGCATTCATTCTGTGTTAATCGGGTCGGTACGTATATGGAGAGTACGTAATTTTAACTCAAATTATTGTTTCTCCATTTTGTGGCCGACATTTTAATCACTAAAATCAGAGTGATTTAGACGTGATATTGGCGTCGAACGAACTAAAAGAGACGACATATTACATAAATAACAACCATGGCGTATTTAGAGAGCGGGTAAAATCAGGATAAAAGAGAAGTTATGAAAATAATCTGCGAAACCGTTCATCGTGTATTGTTGAACTAATTATTCAGACTCAGAGTCAGAGCTCTGTTTTCATTCAACAAGTGGACAATTTGTCAATAATGGTTTGAATCTTTATTCTACATGTGAAAGAACGGCGCCTGAAATATTTGCTGCCAAAATTAGATGTGTGACTGATGACTCCTTCAAGGTTACATGTACACAGTACAGTACATACGGTGTGGTGAACGTTTTTCGCAGTGGCATTCAGTGTGGACGAGCACCCTAACTTGAACTTGATGTTCATTCCGGCTTGGTGATCGAGGCTGTTACCTGTTCGATTGCGGACAGTTGTTAAAGACGGTCTGATTTCGGTTCCTTTGATAACCGTACAAGTTTAAATTCGGCGAAAAAAAGGCTTATTAATCATTGACAATTTCCACTAAATTCATCGAGAGCAGAGATGCATGCCAATTAATCGATGAATCATGATATGATCCATTCAATCGAATCAATGGTCTGACTTCATTCAGATGAACACAAGTTTCGATGTCAAGCAATAGACAAACAACAATGAAACCGATGCTGTGTCGTGATGGATGATCACATATCTACAATTCCAACTTTACAATGACCCCGACCAATTCATCCTGTGTTCATCATTGTTCATTGAAACGTGTGGATATGAGACATTGTCATTGTTCGCCATGTTATCGTCAAGTTACCGGTATCACGACAATTTACCAGGAGTACACTATTATTGGTTGGATGTTCTTATCAAACTACCTTCGGCTGATTCACTGATATTTCATGGAAAATGTGCGACTACATGAGAACATTGTCGCCAAGTCATTGCGCACAGTTGCACGTTTAAATATTTGATCTGCTGTTGTCTTGAAGGGACCAATCCCAAATAGTTGTTGTTGATGTATACAGTAGTACAGTAGTACAGTACCAGTCAAAACTTAGAAGTGGTATATTAAGCATGCTATTTTCGCAAGTGGAAACGCTTATAAGCATGTCGCTTGTGATATTATTGCAATATTTTGCGCCTTAATATGGTGACACTTTGCACTCAAAATTGTGACATTTAAATCAACTATTGCGAGGTTTGTTTTCGCGATTCACTCAAAATGTGACCGCAACAAAGCGTTCATAATTGCATGCATTTCTGAAAACAAACATTCATTTGTTAAATAGAGGCTATGCTATGCGTGTATGGATATGCACGCTTGTATCAAGCTAAGGCGGTATTCCTGAAATTATTGTGACGAGCCTGAAGGCAATTCACGATGTGTGTCGAAAACTCCACCGTGGCTTGATACAAGCGCTCAGTTCCACACATAGCGGTGAAGATATTTATCATATAATTTTTCTTCTAAAAAAAAAACTCTTCATTTCCTCCGATTTAATCTTCTATGTTGGTCGCTCGTTATCATTTTAATGTAAGCATAAATTTTTGTTTCAATTTGAAACAATTATCGACTGGTCAGATATTGAATGTATATTCAATGCATACTAGTATTTTGTGATGAATAATTTTCTTTCAAGATAAAACATTGTTTTAATAGTTAATAAAATTTATTTTGATACCTGTAAGTCATTATTTTCAGTTATTTTAATCTGCAGTTGCGATGTTCAGCTGAGGTTGCAGGGCTATGATACCCCCAATAATTAGGTCCAATTAAATGTACTAATGTATACAGTGATGACATAGTCAAACCGTAGTTATTTCTGACTAAGGCCTTAGTTATTTCTGACTAAGGCCTTAGTCATTTCTGACTAAAGCCTTATATTATATGTTATATCTACACTGAACAAAAAAAACTTAGTCAAAAGTAACTAAGTTACCTTAGTCAGAACCCCCGTCTCAAAACTAACTAGCTTAGCTTAGTCAGAAATGACTAAGGTTGCCCTTAGTCATTTCTGACTAAGGTCTAAGGCCTTAGTCATTTCTGACTAAGGGCAACCTTAGTCATTTCTGACTAAGCTAAGCTAGTTAGTTTTGAGACGGGGGTTCTGACTAAGGTAACTTAGTTACTTTTAACTAAGTTTTTTTTTTCAGTGTGCATGTGCACGCGCTCGCTGCGTGTTGTGACTGTTTTGGAATTTGAACACTATGTTACTTACAATTGTTTTTGTAGTTTTGAAAAGTTGTTCGAATTATTAGTTTTCAATTAAAATGTACTTGTATATGATTATAAGGAATTACTTGCATGCAAATCAATTGGGGGTCATTGGTTTTGACCGGCAGAGTAATTTTACAAAGTTCGTAACCCCTTCGGAATTCACACACTATGTTTAATTACACAGCCGGTCAAAATCCAATAGCCTCAATCGATATGCAAGTTATTACGCCCTATGGTTGTATACTGCGAGTGTGAACTAGCCGCGTCAATGGAGCTATGGGGATATCTCGCAGAACAACACATTTCTGGTTTCACACGATGCGAGTTATTTTAGGAAATTGTAGTAATGTCCATTCCCACAAAATAACACAAAGCTGACATCTAATGTTTTTTCTGGGGATATTTTCCAAGATTAGTAATATAACCAAGACATCAGATATCATTTGAAGAAGATGTAATTTTATTTCGGTAAATCTACAACAAACTGTTTTACGTCAAATATTACAACAGATCAAAACAGCGGAACGACGGTAACAGGTAACGGAAACAACAACAAAGGATTAATCAACAATGTCCGACGTTGCATATATGGGATATATACCGTATAATAATATATTATATAATAGTCAAATAGTAACATATTATAATAAATGTATTGTATTTGCACTGTATTTTTATGAACTGTTTTCTGTTTACATATTCGTTACTTGTGTTATTTTTGACGAATACAATTTTTTTTTAAATAGGAGCTATGTGGTAACGTTGATTAATAACGTACTTGCTACATTGCGTACCGGTTAGACTTTTTGCAGGATATATGTATTCGCGGATGTATCTTCGCGGATGTCTAATTTTTGCAGTATGTAACACTTATGACCGCGTTAATTACTTTCCATATTTAAGTGGATATATCGAATTATATGAGCATGACATATATCTGGACGAGTCTGTCCATGGTGTAAAGATTTTCCGCATCGACTTTAAACAAAATCTGATTGACTTTTACGCACAAGAATGGCACGGCTATATGTCTACCTCAAACAAAATTTACTTTGTATAGGTGCAATAGAGCACATTTTATCCGACCTAAATTCCTGGGTATCGACAACAACAATATTGTTTTACCATAGCGAGGTTCAGGTCCAGAAACCGCCGGTTGCCTGTGAAAATCGATCCTGAACTAACACCACATACAAGGAGAGATTATGCTCGTTATGTGGAGATGGAATATGAGAAGAATTTCATTTTAGTTCAGTGTACCCAACCCTGAGACAGCTGAGATCAAGACACGTAAAGCCATATCACTATAAAAGATCCAACACATTGAAGCTAGCCTACCTGCTTAATATCGGCAATAAACGAACACCTGAGGCACACCAACATATATATATACCAAGCCGACCCAAACGCTCTGATTACTGACCAAACAACCAAAGTTATAATATCGTAAAAATACATAAAATGCACTGCATGCATGCACAATCCAAAAATAGTGTACACTGTTTTGAAATTGTAACCTTGTGAATAATTATGAAAAAAATATTCTGTTAATCAAACTCTGCGTGATTGGAGGACAATAAAGATAAATATTATTATCAAAAGATTGAATACCAATTGCGGAATGTTTCACGTCAGTGTTTTTGACAAATCTCAATATATGAGACGTATACGAACATTTTTCTGCATGAAATCGTCCTTGACTGACAGAACCACACTCCTTGACGCGGTTCGTGTTAGTGTGAGTTGCATGTGAAATTGCCGTGAACACGTTCGACGCCAAACGTTGATATATGCGAACATATAATACAATATTTTCCGATGAATGGCAACAAGCCATATTTCCGAGGATTTTTTCAGGATTTAGTCGGAAATAT
Source organism: Siphonodentalium dalli (assembly GCA_032622095.1). NCBI lineage: Eukaryota > Metazoa > Mollusca > Scaphopoda > Gadilida > Siphonodentaliidae > Siphonodentalium > Siphonodentalium dalli. The sequence continues at coordinate 124,971,608 of CP136061.1, read as the reverse complement.
GGCTTGTTGCCATTCATCGGAAAGCTCTCGAGAGCTTTCCGATGAATGGCAACAAGCCATATTTCCGACTAAATCCTGAAAAGTTACCCATAATTCTGCCCCGAGAACTTTCCGATGAATGGCAACAAGCCATATTTCCGACTAAATCCTGAAAAGTTACCCATAATTCTGCTGTGATTAAGAAGTCGATTACTTTGAGCATTACTGTATAGCAGTATTGATGCATACTATATACTGTCCACGCACTAATCTGTATTTGGTAACGCACGCAGCATTCATATTGGTGTATCCAGAAGAACAGTAACTATATTACTGGAGTCTCGCATGCTAGCGTCTCATGTTTCAATGTGACAGATACTCTCGTGTATGCAAATAAGCGGCTATGGATCGGGCGATTATATGCCTAAAGTATTTAATTACAATACAATTACTTTCCAATTTGATGATTACAAATACAATACAAATACTTTTTTTTCCAGCTGATGTATTTGACCACAAATACAATACATTTCAAGTAATCAGATATTATTTTATAACATGCGATAACTATGAGATTATTTAATGAAGACATTCATATTATAGTTTGACATAGTGTGTTTGATATTAAAACGAGACAAATCATAGTCAACCTCAAAATTAAACTTAAAACAATGAATGCAAGCCCTGTTATATATGTTAGCTATAATTTGTAAATATCCTACACAACTAGGCCACGTGGAAGTTCTGGTATCTATTGGTTGCACTTAAAACAACGGCTTTCTCAAAATATCATGACACACTAAACAACCTCAATTATATTGATGCTGCTGCAATTCAGATGCGAGTTTCAGAAAACCTAACCAGTTTAATTAAGGTAACTGTCCTATTCTCTGATTCTATCTAATCGAACTCCACCCGCTTTTCGTTCATATCATAGATACGCAAGTATGTTGGCTGGTAAGGGAGCCAAATACTGAGAAATAAGCTATGTATACATTCTCACAAATAATTAACAGCTCTTGTTTAGTCAGTGAAGTTGGTCTGAAGCGAACTAATCTCTTGATGACCAGAAGCTAATCTGCACCTTCGTTGACTGCTAACACAACACTATTGTGATACCAGACTCAGTTAATGGGGATAAACTGTATCTGGACGGAGACAATTATGATTTAAAGATGGCAAGATAAAATACTAGTAACTATTGTTTTGATATAAGTTTTGGCTGCTCATTGATATGTTAAATGCAGATAAAAACATCATAAATTATTTTATTGATGCAACAATTTGTTCCTTTGGTGGCATTTCAGCAGCAATGCAAAATTTAGAAAATGTTATCCATTGGCCACATTCAAATAGTAAGAATTGTAATACGACCTTGCCTAAACCTACATACAAGGCTCGTCCTGATTTGTCAGTATTCTGTATTCCCATGGAGACACGACCGTCGTTTTGTGGTACACTTCTAGATATTCTTAATTGTACCATAAAAAAATGTGGTACAATCAGTGAAATGCTGCCAAAGCCTCAAGCTTTCAGAAGTCAAACCACACGGACATTTGTTAATGCCATGCAATAGTTAGAGGAATGAGACATATAATGACTACCTACTCTACCTTGGTGAATTTTATTTAAGATAGAAGAAAAATAAGTCTTAAGTAACTTAATTTTATTTTGCCAAAAAGGCAATGAAAAGGGGTCGCCGTTCAATAGTGACGTCATGTTTGCACGAAAAGGCGGCCATGGATACCGATAATTGGTATTTGCATCATTGTCATGTCATCGGGGAATGTTGTTGCTTCTTCTGTATTTCATTATTACTATCCAATGAATATATTTTGGAATGGTCATTGCCCTCACTATACAATCTCTTAAACACCAGATATTGTGTGACTGGGGATCAATGATGCGCGCATGCGCAGTCAACGCATATTTTCATGTTTTGCCAAATAAGGTCAAATGAACCAAAATATCATTTTCAAGCAGCTCAATGATCATTCTAGGTTAATAGTGGGGCATGTGTGGAAATGTTATTTTTGTCACATTTCCCATATTACAATCTACCATAGTATCCCCTTTTTGCACATATATGTTAGTAAAATGACGGTTTAACCGCTACCAACAACCCGTTTCTAAGGTAAAAACAGTCGCATAGCAACCGTTGCCATGGAAAGTATTTTCGTGATTGCCCCCATATCTGAAAATAATACGTGGGACCTAATATACAAATGTGCCAAGTTTTATGCTTTTATGACAATTTCCGCATTTGTTACACAAAAAACTATACCTAAAAAATCGCACGGTGATTCCGTCACGCCCGTTGTGTGATTCCGTCACGGCGAACAAACCGAGTTAACTAGTAATATACACATAAGTGTGTGATAATGCGGCTTTTTTCTGCAAGTATAATGTATCTACTTTTACTAATTGGGAACTGTTTCCAGGTCAGCTTGGCTGAATGAGCAGGGTTCTTCAATAGTACGGACCTACCCTCATATTGATGGCACTTTTTTGGTGATTCCGTCACGGACACAATTTGACCCAGAGTGAGATGATACTTAAATACACATATAGTTGTATATAATCAAACAACTTAGTATAGTATGTACAATGTTTTTTTATTTTAAGCGGTACCCTACTGGTCATAATTTTAGATTTTATAGGCCACAGAAAAGTGAAATTCCGTAAAATTTGGTGATTCCGTCACGCTGGAATTCATGTTTGACGTTACAGTTCTAAGAGAAGAACTGTTTGATGGAAAATTATACCAGGCAGAGCTAGAAACTGGGTTATTATATAGCAGGTTGAACGTATGTCACTACAATTTCGACCAAAACATACATTCGAATTACAAAAGAAATAAATACACTGCGCATCGGCGTGTATAGTAAAATTTTACCACAGAAACTGATCAGTTTCTTTGTGGTAAAATTCTACTATACATGCCGATGCGCAGTGTATTTATTTCCTAAATGTTGTATCTCAACGTTCCACAAAGATAATATATAATACTTTGACAAGAATTGATCAAATGTGCTCAAACAGTAGTTGAAAATACTCTCCAATTTTCAAAGTATTTGATTACAAATACATCACTATGGTTTCTATAATTCTTGATTACAAATACAACGCAAATACTTGAAAATCAATACAATCGCAATACAAATACAGAATACGATTACAATGTGGGCATCACGCCTCTTCCGTCAAGGAATTGAAATACGTGGTGTTCATAACCTTTATGCAAATGTTAGTTTTTGTGGGTGCGTTTAGATGCGAGCTTGTTCTATGTTAGAGGTCTTCGTGGGACCTTTTAATGGACATAGATGAACGTTCTCGATAACGAAAGTCGACGTGTTATAAAACATTGTATCAAGTGTCCATTCGGAAAAATATAAGGTGGATGTAGAAAACCGGAGCTGGGTTTTTAAATGTGACACAAGGTAGGCTAGCTGCTAGTTACACAATATTTAGAAACGGAGTCGTCGACACTCATAGTGGCCATTCTCCCCAACTCGATGTCGATAAGTAAATACTGATTAAAGACACGGTTGGCCTTGGCGGTGGGTATCCTGTGAAAATATCTCCACCCGTCAAAAACCGCCACAAACATAAAGAACATCAAAATGTAGATAGACTTTATCCGTATACAAATAAGAAAAATCGCATAAACAGTATGTTATGGTCATATGTTTGACCATTGTTATGTAAACAAAAGCATAAAAAGTTACTTTTCTGGTGTTTGTTTATATTATGATGGTAAACATAAAGAGCGTTCTTTGTTGGTGAATACCTGATATGGAACTAATAAAGAGCGTTTATGCCATTTGTGTGTGATTAGCCAGTAGCATTGTGCTGTCTTATGTAACACAATCAGGCTCTTGCTTAGGTAATATATAGTAGGTCTTTATGATAACATGCTGTTTACACGATGGTCATGGTATATATGAACGGAACTGTATGCGTTTTAATGTTTTCTGTTTAGGTGTTTGGAACAAATATGAATATTTTCGACAATTAAGGCCGCACGTGCCTTTAAATGGCATTGCCGGAAGTCGCAGACGATCCGTTAGGACTGTGTCAACACTCTGTGTAGGACCCATGTCCAACTGCCTCATTTAATTGTTGAATAATTAGCTCCAGCTATATCTAGATTTTATACTAATTGTGATTCAGTGATAATTAACAATGTAACTTGTATAATCGATATAGCATGAAATGCAGCCATTTGAATTTGATAACTCGATTCCGCTGAGAGATAGTACTGCAAATGTGATAACATTTAGGTGTGATTGCATTACTCGACATACCTTTATTCGTAAAATGAGGTATTTCTTGGAAAAGTGAATAGCTGCCGTGGGAAAATTTGACAAAGGAATTACTGATAAATTTTAAATAATGTGACGAATTGTGCATAGAATCGTGTTGAACAATAGTATGAGTGACCATTCGCTAGCCTAATTACGAACAAGGGCTAAATCACACACATAATGATATATACGTGGCTTTTTAAATCTTATAAAAATATGTTCATATGTATGTATTCCCGTCATATAAGATTCACTTAGGCCTTCGTCGGGTGATTATGATTAATTACACTCCAGACACAAGGGCTCATCGAAAGAGTGGGCCCAAATAGCAATTTCGTATATACATTAGGTCAATCATATATCCGGGTAAATGAGAAATCCGAGATTCACAATGCAAACAAACTACGGGCTCACCACCTCACAGACATAAAACATAATAAATAATGCATTAAAAACATTCGTTTTGTACAAATTATTATAGAAAATACACCCCAACACCATATTACTCAAAAGCTAGTTGGCTGTTGTCGAGAGGGGAGTATTTTACTGAAATTAACCATTTTATTCTTGACGCTGGAGGAGCACTCCGCTTCAGATACTAGAAAAGAGAAACTTGTCGTTTCGAATTCGCGTTAACGTGAATGTATCTTCTGCTTTGTTCTTAAGTACATGTATGTGTTCCTTGTCGATTCAATAGAAGCATATATATTATCAGATGCATGTAATTACTATGTAGTGATATGCATGGTACATATCACGACCCGTCATGGTGTTAAAGTGAATGACATTGCGAAGGATTGTCATGAAATTATATGTCTATTTATTGGTCTAACGCATGGTAATGACGCGAATATTTTATTTTTCTTGAAGATCGTTTTTGATGGGAGTATGTCCAGACTTCGATAATTATGCCTACAACAATTAATATAGCTTATCGTTTAGACATCGGCCTTTAATAAAAGAAAGGCCTATATCATATAATTAATAAATGGAGCATGGCTTGTCGTTGGCTATGTGGGTATAGTACCCAGTGGGTGGGTATAGTTCACGACGCGAAGCGGAGTTAACTGTACCCACCCCACTGGGCATAATAACCGCGTCGTCAACGACAAACCATGCACTATTTTATTTCATCGAACAAATCGAACATGGATACTACACAGTGGACCTATCCGTGGGTACCGCCCCAATTTCAATTATAGCCAATGAGCCGATAGCTTAAACCCGGAAGCGACATGTGCCTGCCTAGTGATATGAAATACACCACAAGCGTTTCCTTAACTGCCATTGTAAGCCATAGGGAATTTACGAACACGAGAGCAAAATGAGTGTTAAAAAGCTAAATTGGCGTTGAAATATACATGGGGAACATGTCCGGTTGACGAACGATATTTATACACATGTTTTAGTTCGGTTTCCTAAATAAAAAAGTAACCAAGACATCTGTTTACGCTCGATTAAACAATACCAACGACCACGCTCGGATCCTAATGTTATTTAAATTGCAATATTAATATAACAGATTACAAACTAAAACCTGGAAATAGTAGTCCCGATCGATGATGCGTTATGAATATTAATTGTGCCTCGAGTATGTGTTTTATGTGAAGTGTTATTCGTTATAAATGTATACACGTGTGTTGCTGTTATAACACCGTGGTAATATTGAGTTCAAATGTATGCTATTCACACTAACCTGTAGGATCTCCTGCGAACGTTTTACTGAATCCCATTTGAGAATCTAAAGCGAACTTCCATATTAATGCGACACTATACGTGTAAATGAGAATCAACAGATGTTTTCCAAGAGAATTACACGAAATTTCACACATTGCACGTGTTTCGCGGTGTATACATGCAACCTTCACCGAACGAGTTCATTTTGTGCCATTGTTGCCTCACGGCAACATGTAACTGACTCCATGATAGTCGGCGCTTTCTTTAATGTACTTTAGTGACGGCAAAATACGAAGTGGAATTAAAAAAAACCCATTATTTGATAATCCTTTGCATCCGGTCTGATGTCACCGGTGCTCATTCGGGACGCTCGTGGTATGGTAAACTGATATCGTTATATTTATTTCGACAAAAGAGGGATTATAGATTAATTAGGTTTATTTCATCAATGTGTGAACTATTAGCATAGCTTCGATATTATATTTGCCATTTGATATTGAAGTTTTATAATGGCTTCATTTACACAGTTTGATTCAACGTAAACATCGATCTTTGTTGGTTATCGGAAATGGCCTAACAATCACACCTGTTTTGTTTGTTTAAAAACTGGTTCTATTTTTGTTTATATCTAACGACAGTCACTTTTACAAGATGCATGTATACACACATAGGTATCTTGAAAATCGTGAAATTCAGAAAGAAGCTATATTATCGTGTTACATGGCGTTTACCAACACAGTCCGTTCTCATCGGAAGCCATTTTAGCACTGAAGAGATAGCGAAATTGAGATGGCGTGTGGTGCGTAGTAACAGTTACAATTACAATTATTTATTGTCTAACAGCTATATATAAGACATTCTAGACAAATTACAAATAAATATATACAAATAATATATACAGTCACGTGTGTATCATCACGCATAATATAATCATAATACATTGAATTAATTTCCGTGTTCATTTAAGATCTTTCTAAGATGTATTAATATATAGTCATTTAATTAACTTGATTTATATATATCATATATAGAGGATCTCACATGAGTTTCTATTTTATACGGAATTTATCAACCGAGTTCACTAAATTCGATTTGAGCCGAGGTTTACCGAGGCTCAAATAGAATTTAGAGGACGAGGTTGATAAATTACGTATAAAATAGGACGAGTGTGAGATACCTTTTATCACATGATCAAATAAACCCGAAGCAACGCGAAATAATCATCGAAAACAACCATCATAAACTACAGCGATCGCAAATTATTTGAAGAACGCCGTGACGTCATCGCACGCGCTGATATTATACGTGTATATTACCGATGATTATGAAACTGCTTTTATGGCCAAATTATGTGATAAATGTGGTTATTATTAGGCGCGTATTTATATAACAGAACACTTTGTTGAGCCGGTCCGGCGCGCCAAGAGTAGAGATCGACGCTGGGCGAGCATGACCAACTCGGGCCCATGTCAAGTTATATGTTGTTGTTGTATACGGACCCAAAGCCTACGCTCTATGGTAGTTATAATTTCGGCCAATTTGGCCGGTTACTTCATGTGAGTTTTTCATCTGACGTGTGTGTCGGAATAATGATGTGGAGGATTTATGTAAATGTTAGCCCAAACTACATTTCCAAGTAACGATGGTTTTGTTGTTTATTTTGAGGAATAATACCGCGTCAGCCCAAATATGTTAACAGTTGTCGTGTAAAACATTCGGCAGTAAGTTAGCGTTATTTAGTATTTGTGGATGTCCTTTAACATGGGGAAAATAGACTACTGCGCTTGAACGAGCATGTGAATTGTCGTTTTTAATGTATAGCAACTTTATAATCAATAACAGAGGCATTCTCTGTCAAATAAGGTCGCTCTATTTACGATACCAATTGGGGAACTTCGTAAATTAAATTACGCGTAAACTTAACCTGCTGCAAATAGAAAAGGTGTCGGAATCGGCGTACTCGCCCCAGGGCTAACTCGCCCAATCGGCGCGTGCCAACTCGGAATAAAAGACCAACTCGGAATAAAAGATGCATACGGGGTGTTATTTGGCGTTTGGTCCGTTGGTTCTCAATGAATATTATTGAAATTTGGTGTATATGTCCGGGCTGGGACATGGAATACAACAACGTTTGAATTGTTTTTAAATTTACAAATTTGTTGATTTTATTCATTTTGTTTTCGTTTTGAAACACACTATAAAGTGTATATAATATAATAACGAACACGAGACATACATAATTTATGAACTGTTAACAAAAGATATCAAATTCAATACATGACAAAGATGACTCAGTGGAGTTTATAAAGTGAACATAAAAACATTGAGGTAAGAATCTTTTTAAGGAATTCAACTTTATTTAATGATAATAAACACATAAATTAAAATAACAAACATGAGACATACATGATTTATAAACTGTTAACAAAAAATATCAAACTCAATACATGACAAAGATGACTCAGTGAAGTTTATAAAGTGAACATAAAAATATTAAGGTAAAAATCTTTTTAAGCATTACTAAACCGTTTAGCACAGTCCACTTCACTCATCCGATCATCACTAAACTTCATATTTATCTTGATATTGATCTATCAGATGAAAGCTATCAAATATTTTTTAATTTTATAGGAAAAAATGGTCGCCAGCGGCCATATTGCATTTACGTTATATGTTATCGCGTCATGTCGATATCTAGTATTACTTAGAAATTTCACCTTTCCAGATTCATAATTGCTCCATTGACTGTAACAGATGGAATTATTCCCCTCTTCGGATAGAGTGTCACTGAAACTTTATTTTGTCAGACTGTCTGTATAGTCACTGATTATATATGGCAATAATCTGTAATAAGATGTAGCACTATTTTATTTTATATTTACATGCAGTGCTGTTTTTATACAACAATTCTAATCCCCCCTAGATCATCATGTGATCGACCATACATCGCGCGAGGACCTGGTTGAATTAAGGGGGGTTTTTATGGATAACTTCTGTCCTCAAGCTAGATTATACTTATGACATTTAATGGCATGTTTCTAACATGGATGGTTAGATATGCGTGAGACACCACCACTCTTCAATTCACACCAAGTTATCAGCTGTCATATTCGGATATTAGAACCCATAGCCATGATATATGGTTTATTTTGTGTATACTAGTAATATTGTTATTTTCAGTACCTTTATATACCAGTACTGTGTATAACAATGCATATACATTAATCCATGTATACATGTATATTGATTCAACGGATTCAGTGGTTTTGTCCATCAGTCTATCAAATTTGCGGGGAAAACATGGCCACAAGCAGTACACCCTGTTAAATTTCGAATTTGAATCAATTGGCGCACCCTGCAGCCAGCTTTTATTGGAGAACTTTTTCTCATGTGGATAGTTTGGGTCACCGCTAGATGTGAGCCATGTTTTGTTCTCAAGCTGTCTTTGTGAAGACATCACTGCCAGCGGTGATCTTCAATTTTACTATTTTTATGGCTAAATAATTTGGTTGATCCTACAGACGACACCCCTTGTCCGATCGTCACCAGATTCCACAATGATCTTCTGGATAACCAGGGGGAGAGTAATCAAATTTTCCCGAATTTCGTTAAAAAACATTACCACAGGCAGCAATTTGGTATCTTACTGTTTGATCCTCTGTTGCGTGACTGAATTATTTAGCAACTGTACAGTCATATCCCTCATCTGATAGTCACCACACTTTATATTGATCTTCGGGCTGACAACTAGATGGGAGCTATCGAATGCTTTGAATTTTTTTGGAAAACATTGTCGCCAGCAGTCATCTTCTATTTTGGTTTTTATATACATGTATATCTCTTCATTCGGATAGCCAGTATTACGTAGGTACTTCAACTTTCCGCATTCCTGTCATCATTTGAAATATAAAAATTTACCTGATACCATGCACCCTTCAAAATTTGTTTCGTCGTATCTATTTTAATGACCCGTATGGTAATATTGATACAGATATATTTGTCAAACATTTCTTTGTACAATATACAGGTATTTAGTTTGTAACTAAATCTAGAAATATATAATAGTAGCTGGTGGACCCTACTTCGTCCGGGATGTTCCCCTCTGATTTTCGGAGAATTGCGCGATTTAACCTTGAATTGACCATTTTAAAGGTGAACGTCATGTCGGGTCACGATTTGACCCGCCCAAAACACTCCCCGGACAAAAGTCACGACAAAAGTACCCGTCGAAATCCGCCCGGCTTTACCCGATTTGACCTTGAATTGACAATTTTGAATGTCAAGATCAGGTCAGGGTCATAATTTGACCCACCCGAAACACTCCTGGGACAAAAATAACAGTAGGTATTATATTTCGTTGAAATACTTCGTTTTACCAGATTTGACCTTGAATTGATCTTTTTGAATGTCAAAGTCAGGTCGGGATCAAGATTTGACCCGTCCAAATAGTCCAGAAACATGCCTACATCAGCACGTTCGAGAACATGGTCCCACGTGAAATTGGACCCGTCAATATTGCTCCCGGGATCGAAGTAGTCCTAAACACAATTTTTAGTCGGATCGGTCAAGGTCCAGAAACATGCCTATGAGCGAGGTCAAGTTGACACGTTAAATACCAAATCCGAGTCGGATCAGTCGAGCAGTGTTAGAGTCTATAACACATACACACATGCATTCATGCATACACACATACATACAGACAGGTGTTCCAAAATGTATAATCGATAGCTACAACAATTCTATGGTAGATAGTTCACGGCCGACCTGATGCATGCATCTTAGTTTTCTTGTACAATTTACTGCCGAATGGGTTGGCTGTGAGTGGGATGACACTGAAACCATGCAGTCTACATGTGGGCGGGACGTACGGATAGGTCCATTGTTATCGCACATATGTTATGCCTGCAAATGTAGGTTTCCAGAAGAAGTAGAAATCAAGTACAACTCTTTCAACTGAGAACAAATAGTATTATCCCGTAGGAGGTAAACAGTTCAACAGAAACATAATTACATTGGATGACAAGAATGAAACGTTAGACCGTTGTGTCAGTGGTATTACTAGAAGCAATTCATTGTTCGATTTAATTATAAGTTATATTATGGATACTAATGTCACAATTAGTGCAGTTGCTAAAACTGAATGTTGACCGATAGCTTGTGCCTCTGGTTACCATTTCTTTCTTTGAAACATTGTTCATTTCCAAATTTTCAACCACAGTTTTCATTTCTTGGTCAGGATTCATTGATACACTTGCAGAAGGGGTATTTTGACTTGAGCGGTTCAATAATTGTTCTCCGGTATTGACAGCAAGAGTATGAATACACGAGGACAATGCTGCTGACATGTCGTTTTTGTGATTATGTGGAATCTGAACAGTAACTGATGATCGATTGTGGATTGCTATGTAATGAAACAGTGGCAATGTGCCTGGCTTCAAAGCCTGCTGCGCTCGAGACAGTTATTGCCGTTCCTCAGAGGCAATGGTTTTGTGTATAAGTTTAAAAAGACAAGACCCGTCTGCGTTGAGAACATTGCCATCATGCTTCCCAAATAAATAACATCCATTGCATCATTGCTATACCACACGGGGTTATCGTCAACAAAGGAATCATTAGAATGTTGGAACAGCGCTGTGCATTTTGGGTTTCACTTGCTCAAATATTTATCGAAAGAAGCAACTGTGCATGTTGATTTGTCAGTGACATACATTCTCCGACCACTCCCTTCGGTCGTATTATCATCACCCTGATAGTTTTTCAGCCTTCCTGACGTAACTTTGCAGACATAGCGCTGTTCGTCAGAATCCGTATAAATTTTGAAATCATCGGGTCAGTAAACGTAGGTATTCTCTACCACGTCGACAAAAATAGAGCATGGTTTCAAATAATGTCTTGTTCGTCAAACCTGTTGGTGTTGACGGATCTAAATACAGTGTCCATGTAAAGTTCCTTTATGTCAGAAATACTTATTTTGAGTAATCTCCATCCCTTGTCCGAACATTCACGAACAATTTAAATACAATCCAATGTTTAAGATTTGTTTTGCTCAAAAAATTATTCTTCTTCGTCATGTCCAAATCGATTTACAGTTTTATCCGGTGATGTTAATGAGGTAGCCATTTTTAAAAGCCAGTGTCAAGTATATATATAGTGTCAAAAGTAGAAAGCAGAAGGCAGATGGGTCTGTGTAAACTAAGAATCACATCCCAAGTATGGTCTAGCTACGGTCGTTACCAATTCTCAAATGGCGCAGTGCTTAGTTAGGAAGCTCGAAGTTATGAGTGGTGGTTTTACATTGGTAAATTCCAACACATTCTTGCCATAAAATAATCTAACCATTTTTTTGTGTGCGTTGATTAAAACTCGAACAATAACTAGATATCGATACATGTAGCTTATTTGCTTACCTTTCATATACAAAAAAAACGAAATAAATGTGCGCGTTACTTGACTGCATGGTGTTTGCTCAATGTGGAAGTTATTATTTTGATTGCATCGAGAATCAGGAACGGAACCGCAAAACTGAATCTGAATGTTAACACTTCACAAGTTGAGTACGTTATTGTGAAAAATTGGGCACAAAACGTGTCGATCAAAGTTGGATACGTTTTAATGAATTGGTGGCTCCATTTCACATAATTATGTTTATTCTCATTTATATGTCTTTTATCGCAAAGCAATGTGTATTATTGAGCTAACGTTAGCACACACACTATACCAGTATAATTGTTTATAAATAAATACCTCAATTGTTCATAATACTGATAGTAATTCCTCATATCTTGGAATAACGGCATTTGAAAGACATAACATATTTTCCGATTACTGATGCAATATCCAATATGCTGTGCCAGTGCATTCACTTATATATGTGAGTCTCCCATATGGATTGGTAGCCGACTTTAATGGAATCAGGGAGCTAAATGTGTTCCAGTCTGGGAGTGAGTGCACAGTGGAATACTAGAGGTGAATGTAACTGATCAATAGCCTTCACCTGATACATGTGATACGTTATTAAAGGATGACATCTTGTTTATTTGATTTGTACATCATATCTAAATAATTTAATCTGGGGAATTAATGGGGGACTTGATGTTTGTGAGTGTGAAATTTATTTAACTAGCTGCTGTAGTTCTGGGGTTTTCCAAGTAAAATGTGCCCGTGGGATAGCCCTGTCGCACACTTGGGGATCTATTTTTAAAAGTAAACACTTGACCTATATATTTTTTTCTTACATTTTCGTGATCACCTGGTGTCAATCTAGCTTGGTAGACATCATTAGAATGGCATGATAATGGCGATATGTTGGACAGATTTAAAGAAGAAAATCATGAATTCGTATGTAGATAGTAAAGAAATTTATAAATCTGGGAGTTATGAATTTGGGGCTAGGCCCAGTGAGGGGGTCATGGGAGTCTACAGCCCCCCATTCGAGGAGTGATAGCCCCCCCCCCCGCCATTTGGGAAAGCTGCAGTAGTTGACATGATAGCTTCCGATACCCTGTATCTCATATCGGGGATCGTAGCCCCCCCCCCCCCCAACAGGAGGTGGGGATGATGGCACAACCATTAGAGTTACTGCCATGTAAGACTGTCATGGCAGGTATGTTAAACATACAGTATGACATGCCATCTGGTTTAATTCCATGCCTGATGCTTTGTCTGATGTTGTATCATTGTGTTTAGCTATTTCCATTGACTTATGGGTGTTTCATATTGCTATTAAAGTATTTTTAATTGTCATTTTCTGTTAAATTACGTATTATAAACTGCCAAATTGTGCATGAAAAGGATTAAAATTGGACAAGATATCCCTCTCAAAATGTAGAATAACACCTCTTCAATTTAGTAATAGCAAGATGTGTAATGGAATGTCGCATATTTGTATCATTTGTACGAGATACAACAGCTAGTCAAATTGAAAAAAACTCTTAATTTTTTTAGCTTCATTTTGACGAATGACACTAATTTTCAGGAGGCCTCATACTGAAAAAATAAATCCATTACTGCCAGATATAACTCATTTCTGGTTTCAGTAAGGTCTATATTTGGATAAAATACTATAAGAAACCCTTAGTATTACACATATATATATACTAGAAGGTGACCCGACTTCGTCCGGGCTTTGACCTTGAATTGTCCATTTTGAAGGTCAAGGTCAAGTGGGGTCACGATTTGACCAGTCCAAAAACACTGCCCGGACAAAAGTACCCGACAAACGTGCCCGTCGAAATCCATCCGGTTTTACCCGATTTGACCTTGAATTGATCGTTTTGAAGGTCAAGGTCTGGTCGGGGTCACGATTGGACCCGTCCAAAACAATCAGTGGACAAAAGTAACCCCACGTATCAAATTTCGTCGAAATCCCATCAAAATTGGCGATTTGACCTTGAAATTACCCGATTTCAAGGTCAATGTCACGTCGCACGGGCAAATGAATATGCTTATGAGACTCCCCATACGAAAGTACCCCCACATACCAAGTTTCATCGAAATCCCGTGATATTCGGGCGTTTGACCTTGAAATGCCCCAATTTCAAGGTCAAAGTCACGTCGCACGGACAAATTAATATGCCTATGTTCGTCCCCGGCCGAAAATACCCCCACATACCAAGTTTCATCGAAATCGGGTGGGCCGTTTTCGAGTTCATCGCGAACACACAGACAGACACACAGACACACAGACAGATCTTCCAAAATATATAATAGACTAGAAGGTGACCCGACTTCGTCCGGGCTTTGACCTTGAATTGTCCATTTTGAAGGTCAAGGTCAAGTGGGGTCACGATTTGACCAGTCCAAAACACTGCCCGGACAAAAGTACCCGACAAACGTGCCCGTCGAAATCCATCCGGTTTTACCCAATTTGACCTTGAATTGATCATTTTGAAGGTCAGGGTCAGGTCGGGGTAACGATTTGACCCGTCCAAAACACTCAGTGGACAAAAGTAACCTATGTATAAAATTTCGTCGAAATCCCATCAAAATTGGCGAATTGACCTGATTTCAAGGTCAAGGTCACGTCGCACGGGCAAATGAATATGCTTATGAGACTCCCCATACGAAAGTACCCCCCACATACCAAGTTTCATCGAAATCCCGTGATATTCGGGCGTTTGACCTTGAAATGACCCGATTTCAAGGTCAAGGTCACGTCGCACGGGCAAATTAATAGGTTTAAGCCACGCACCGGCCGAAGATACCCCCACATACCAAGTTTCATCGAAATCCCGTGATATTCTGGCGTTTGACCTTGAAATTACCCGATTTCAAGGTCAATGTCACGTCGCACGGGCAAATTAATAGGCCTATGCCCGTTCCCGGCCGAAAATACCCCCACGTACCAAGTTTCATCGAAATCGGGTCCGCCGTTTTCGAGTTCATCGCGAACACACAGACACACAGACACACAGACAGACAGATCTTCCAAAATATATAATAGATATACATATATATATATATAGGAATCAGGGAGCTAACTGTGCTATAGATTCGGGGAGCGAGTGCACCGTGGAAGGTAACTGAAGAATGTCCTTCAACTGATACACGTGATACGTTATTAAATGATGAAATCTTGTTTATTTGATTTGTACATCATATCTAAATAATTTAAAGATACGGGCGGCGTTGGCGGTGGGTATGCTGTTAAAATATTCAGCTCCGTCAAAAACCGCCATAAACAGAAAGAATAGTAAAATATAGACATACTTTGTTCGTGTTACAATCAGAAATATGGCATCAACAGTATGTTATTGCCAAATGTGTTTCCTTTGTTATGTAAACAAAACCCAAAAACGTTACAGAACCTGGCTTTTGTTTGGATCCGATAAGGTAAACATAAAGAGCATTATTTGTTACTGTTTTCCTGATATAGAAATAATAAAGAGCATTTAATAATTTGTGTGTGATTAACCAATAGAATTGCGCTGTGTTATGTAAACAGAAGCAAAACTACTGTAACACGAGCATGTTCTTGTTTACGTACACCATCGTACGTCTTGAAGACAATATACTATTTACGCGCTGATTATGTTTGGAATATGAGCAAAACTATATTTATACCATAATTGGCTATGCTACTGTGTGTATCACACCTGTTTTGTAAATTTCATCTTTACACCCTACTGTGGGTATAACGAGTCCTTCTATTGGTATAAATTTCTACTGTTGTGTAAATGTTTCAACGGCACTTTATGTGTTAAAAGTTTATACCCATAGTAGAACGACCCGTCATTTGACCTCTGGTGACCTCGCTGTCGAAATTTAGCTCAATTTTTCATCACGCCCGCTTCGCGAAGTAAATACACAATTTTTCCGACTCAAAACACACTGAAATGCGATAAGTGGTCTAAACACAGAGATATATACTATCCAATTCCATTTACTGGGTTTACTTGTCAAAAAATGACACATTAAAGTTAGTTTAAAGATGTTTTATGCTAGGTGCATGCAGTACACGTTTTATACAGGTCGGCGATAGCTGTTGAAAATGTAAACAAATCAAACGCACGTGTTCGTCTGCCTTTCCGTGTTTAAAGCGAACGACGGCTTACATTTTGACAACAACGTATAGATTGTTAATGGTATCTGCAATGTGGGAAATCTGAATGTGTGTTCACATCAGCTGACTGATGCCCAAGAAAGTGGCGGATCACCGAATTTCCTAGAAATATGTATTACTACGCGTGACCCACATTCATGATAGCTTAACATATTTGGGTCACTCGGTGCACATACATGTTAACAGTCACCAACAGAGTAGCAATACATTTACGAAGCGACCGAAGAATAATACTTATGGTATAAACAAAATACACCCATAGTATCCGAGAATAAAAAAATTTCACCACTCGTGGAATTGTGGTTTTAACCACAATACCACTCGTGGTGAAAATTTGTTATTCTCGGCTACTATGGGTGTATTCTATATATATTTTAATGTTACTTCTGTTGGCGATTTGAACAAATATGCCTTTAAACCGTGCCTTTAATCTGGTGAATTAATGGGGGACTGGCTGTTTGTGAGTGGGGAAAGTGATTTAACTAGCTGCTTGAAACGTTAACAGTGTTGTCTATTGGGAAATCATTTACAGTAATGCCCTAAGTAATCGACTCCTTAAACACAGCAGAATTATGGGTAACTTTTCAGGATTTAGTCGGAAATGTGGCTTGAAAAGGAGTCGATTCATCGGAAAGCTCCCCACGAACGGAGACGGTACAATTCCAAAAATTAAACAAGCTCAATTAAACACAGCAGAATTATGGGTAACTTTTCAGGATTTAGTCGGAAATAAGGCTTGTTGCCATTCATCGGAAAGCTCTCGGGTAGAGCTTTCCGATGAATGGCAACAAGCCATATTTCCGACTAAATCCTGAAAAGTTACCCGTAATTATGCTGTGTTAAAGGAGTCGATTACTTAGGTCATTACTGTAGTTCAGTGATTCCTAATGGCTGTCCCGTGGTGTGCAACAATGTGGGCACGTTAAAGACCCATACCATGTCGCAGAAGTCACCGATTCGGCAAACATTATAATGCCCTATAAGGGAGCTAGCAGTGCAGCGCATATATAGCTATATGGATATATACTAGTCACAGGCAGTGTCATTACACGTGGCTGTCAATTGACCGCCATGCCATCGCGATTAACACACGTAGCCGCTCTCTAACACATCGTCATTCCAATCGTCAATAATTATTTTAACCCGGTGTGATGTTAAACAAGTCAAGGTTGAGAACGCAACCCCAAACTGTGAGTTTAAAGACACGGGCGGCGTTGCCGGTGGGTATATTCACCTCCGTCAAAAACCGCCATAAACAGAAAGAATAGTAAGATATAGACATACTTTGTTCGTATGCCAATCAGAAATATGGCATAAACAGTGTGTTATTGTCAATTTCCCCCTTTGTTATGTAAACAAAAGCAAAAAACGTTACGTTACCTGGCTTTTGTTTAGATCCGGATATGGTAAACATAAAGAGCGTTTTTGTTACAGTTTTCCTGATATGGATATAATAATGAGCGTTTATATCATTTTAGTGTGATTAACCAATATAATTTCTCTGTGTTATGTAAACAGAAGCACAACGTCTGTAACACGAGCAGGCGTACGTCTTGACGACAATATACTGTTTACGCGCTGATTATGTTTGGCATATGAGCGGAAATGTATATATTTTGGTGTTTTTTCTGTTGATGGCGATTTGAACAAATATAAATATTTCTGCAACGAACGCCGCCCATGCCTTTAAATAATAACTCTGGTACTGTAAAGCATTATTGATTACTCAATGCCAATGTGTGTATTTGTCGTGGACACGCTGTGATTTGTCAATCTCGTGCATGGCACTGTAATCATTAGAACCTTCTCCCTTAATTGTATATCCCATCAACCAAAACTACCACAATACCACCTGCTTTCAGGAAGTATATGTACGAGGGTGTCATCCCATACGCCATTAATCGTGAATATCAGTTAACAGAGAGGGCAGTCTAAGTCTCTTGGTATTAAAGGCACGTGCGGCCTTAATTGTCGAAAATATTCATATTTGTTCCAAACACCGTAAACAGAAAAACATTAAAACGCATACAGTTCCGTTCATATATACCATGATCATAGCGTAAACAGCATGTTATCATAAAGACCTACTATATTTTACCTAAGCAAGAGCCTGATTGTTTTACAGAAGACAGCACAATGCTACTGGCTAATCACACACAAATAGCATAAACGCTCTTTATTAGTTCCATATAAGGTATTCACCAACAAAGAACGCTCTTTATGTTTACCATCATAATATTAACAAACACCAGAAAAGTAACTTTTTATGCTTGTGTTTACATAACAATGGTCAAACATATGACCATAACATACTGTTTGTGCGATTTTGCTTATTTGTATACGGACAAAGTCTATCTACATTTTGATGTTCTTCCTGTTTGTGGCGGTTTTTGACGGGTGGAGATATTTTCACAGGATACCCACCGCCAAGGCCAACCGTGTCTTTAAACCAGCTAAGATATTGGGACAGCTTTATATGACAAGAGTACGCCCAAGGTTGGTGGCGCGAATTGTAGTCTATTTCACTCGATTTTACCTAACAAATCAATGCCTGATGCTATATCTAACGGAAAGAGTGACATCGTATGGTCATAATGGTGTATCATAATCAAACTTTTATGTTAAATTACACATCAAATATTCCGGTTTATTAGGACTAACATCGTTTGTTATACGTGTGTTCACGTTTTACGGAGACCCTCTTCGTGGCCACATCCGTGTGACCTTCTATACAACGACTCGCCTGTTTACCAGATCTAGATGATCCTACATGTACATAATTATGTACACTCTCGCTACATATACTGAGGAACCATTGGGCGAAAACGATTCATTGGAACATCCAAGACATGTGCAATATATATACGGCATCTAAAAACACGGATCGATATAAGTCAACTAATGTTGTTTTAAGGCTTTTTTGTGTTCTTTGAAAAAATAATAACCAAAGTCATATAGCTGTGTCCAATTGTTCGCACGGAAGTGAGTAAACGTTCTTTATTTGTTGTATTATAGGGTATGGATTGACAATGGACGCTCTTTTTTGCCCCATGCTGAAGAAAAAATCGACAGTCGATGTTTCTATACTGCTATGAATTAAATCAGTATTTTACGCGGCATATTAAAGACATATTATGTACTTGTTCGGGTGCGTGAAACTGATAAGTTCGTATTCTGGTGCTGTGCCAACTGGAATAATGTAGCGGATCCAAGGGGGGGGGGGGGCAGAGCAAGGAATTTTTGCGAGGTGTCCTGGCGCCATTTGTTTCGGGCGCCCGAAGATTCCGCACTGAATATTGCTAACACGCATGCAAATACAGCAGTTTACATGTTTTACATTACTAAAACGTACAGTTATTTTAACTGTGGGTTGAAATGCCTTCAATTTGGTATTCCACGCGATATGTATAGCCATGCAAGGGCGAAGCGATCATCCCGAGATGAGGGCCCCCGGGCTATTTTTCGCCATGCAGAGCAAACAATTTCTGCGACATTTTGTATCGGAGTGTCGGAAAATATCTCGCCGGCGCCAAGTTTTGGGCGCCCGAAGTTTCAACACTGAATATTTCTATCGAATATAAATATAGCAATTCTAAAAGTGGAGTCAAAATTTAGACAATTCCATCTATATGTAAAGAACAAATGAATGATAAACATGAGTCGTCTACAGTGCACTCTAGGTTATATAATGTAGTTCGATCAACGCTCGGACTATAAAACGCACTGGCGGCCGTATCATCGTAAAGAGAGTAGCTAAATGCACATACGCCATACTACTATGGTATACACTGGCATCTACCGTATACATAGTATATTTTCGAATTATTATAGAAATACATTGCTGGTTCGTTTCCAATGGTATATATATGCATGGCATTTAAAATTGGTTATATCTTCCATCACATGTTGTGTCACCCTAATTGGAACAAATATGCATCTGCAATTGCTTAATAAAAAAAGGTCACGAGTCCTTCAAAACATCGGTTTCCATGTGTTGTTATCGTCATTAGTCAGTTGATTGACTGAACATATATTTATTCATAACCCAAACATTTACACAACAAATATTAATCTACATACAATATTTTAATTAACATTATATGGATGCAACCAGAATGTAGATGAATAGGGGATTGGAATACTAGTTAATCAGTTCGGTGTCAGATATTGTTTGGTGAAAAACTGTGTTTATATATACTAATAAAACGAGTACATGATTGGAGTGCATGTGATCGGACCACCGTTTGGCTTGTATTAATGACTTAATTTGCTGGTGTATCATGGAGCTGATGGCTATTAGAAGTAAAACTGAAAAAATCAGCATGGTCAATTGCAAGGAGGAATTAAGTGGTTGGATAGATGCATTGTATTGCCAGGCGAAACACCTCTATACTAGTACTGTCTAGAAGCCATGATTTTGCGATTATTCATTCTGAATTACAAAATATTCTCCCATGCACCAGCCCAAACCATAGGAGACTCGGTGATTCCGGGGGCTTATGTTCCATGGGCATGTCCGGCGCGCCAAAATCATCATGTCGCCCAGATAATTCACTATCATTTGCACATACTTTCAGAAAATAAGTTCACTGTTCAAAGAAGCTTTGATCTTACATCACTAACCCTCCATAGTATACCGTAATTGTACTGAATGCTATTGTCACTCGTTCCATACTCGTTTCAAATTATCTGGAACCGCCACTGTTAAACATCACCGAAAATCTGAAGCAAATCGACCGTACCACTCCAAAGAAAAACATTGTCTGAACTACGCTAAATTGTAAATATTTACTACTCGAATCGGCCATAAACTAACGAACACGTTTTCACCATCGGCAGTCACTGCATTTAATTAATATATAAGCATGACGTTGTGTGTTGTTAGTTTAGATATAATATTTGTTAAAATAACTACTTTTTGAACAAGATTATTCTCCATGTTTGATCAACCTACCGGAGTGTTTCACATCACTTTAAGTCAGTATAAAGTGGTTCGGGTATTTATCTGCCCTAAACTACAAACTAAATAACAATACAAAGCATCAATCAGTTTTAAGCCCCTTCCCTCAAACCCACTTATTTCTTTCTACTTTTAAACTCACTCATACCTCCTTCAAACAAAACTCTACAATTCCTATAGTCTGCTTCTACTGGGTTATTCATATATTGAAGATTCCGCACTGAATATTGCTAACACGCATGCAAATACAGCAGTTTACATGTTTTACATTACTAAAACGTACAGTTATTTTAACTGTGGGTTGAAATGCCTTCAATTTGGTATTCCACGCGATATGTATAGCCATGCAAGGGCGAAGCGATCATCCCGAGATGAGGGCCCCCGGGCTATTTTTCGCCATGCAGAGCAAACAATTTCTGCGACATTTTGTATCGGAGTGTCGGAAAATATCTCGCCGGCGCCAAGTTTTGGGCGCCCGAAGTTTCAACACTGAATATTTCTATCGAATATAAATATAGCAATTCTAAAAGTGGAGTCAAAATTTAGACAATTCCATCTATATGTAAAGAACAAATGAATGATAAACATGAGTCGTCTACAGTGCACTCTAGGTTATATAATGTAGTTCGATCAACGCTCGGACTATAAAACGCACTGGCGGCCGTATCATCGTAAAGAGAGTAGCTAAATGCACATACGCCATACTACTATGGTATACACTGGCATCTACCGTATACATAGTATATTTTCGAATTATTATAGAAATACATTGCTGGTTCGTTTCCAATGGTATATATATGCATGGCATTTAAAATTGGTTATATCTTCCATCACATGTTGTGTCACCCTAATTGGAACAAATATGCATCTGCAATTGCTTAATAAAAAAAGGTCACGAGTCCTTCAAAACATCGGTTTCCATGTGTTGTTATCGTCATTAGTCAGTTGATTGACTGAACATATATTTATTCATAACCCAAACATTTACACAACAAATATTAATATACATACAATATTTTAATTAACATTATATGGATGCAACCAGAATGTAGATGAATAGGGGATTGGAATACTAGTTAATCAGTTCGGTGTCAGATATTGTTTGGTGAAAAACTGTGTTTATATATACTAATAAAACGAGTACATGATTGGAGTGCATGTGATCGGACCACCGTTTGGCTTGTATTAATGACTTAATTTGCTGGTGTATCATGGAGCTGATGGCTATTAGAAGTAAAACTGAAAAAATCAGCATGGTCAATTGCAAGGAGGAATTAAGTGGTTGGATAGATGCATTGTATTGCCAGGCGAAACACCTCTATACTAGTACTGTCTAGAAGCCATGATTTTGCGATTATTCATTCTGAATTACAAAATATTCTCCCATGCACCAGCCCAAACCATAGGAGACTCGGTGATTCCGGGGGCTTATGTTCCATGGGCATGTCCGGCGCGCCAAAATCATCATGTCGCCCAGATAATTCACTATCATTTGCACATACTTTCAGAAAATAAGTTCACTGTTCAAAGAAGCTTTGATCTTACATCACTAACCCTCCATAGTATACCGTAATTGTACTGAATGCTATTGTCACTCGTTCCATACTCGTTTCAAATTATCTGGAACCGCCACTGTTAAACATCACCGAAAATCTGAAGCAAATCGACCGTACCACTCCAAAGAAAAACATTGTCTGAACTACGCTAAATTGTAAATATTTACTACTCGAATCGGCCATAAACTAACGAACACGTTTTCACCATCGGCAGTCACTGCATTTAATTAATATATAAGCATGACGTTGTGTGTTGTTAGTTTAGATATAATATTTGTTAAAATAACTACTTTTTGAACAAGATTATTCTCCATGTTTGATCAACCTACCGGAGTGTTTCACATCACTTTAAGTCAGTATAAAGTGGTTCGGGTATTTATCTGCCCTAAACTACAAACTAAATAACAATACAAAGCATCAATCAGTTTTAAGCCCCTTCCCTCAAACCCACTTATTTCTTTCTACTTTTAAACTCACTCATACCTCCTTCAAACAAAACTCTACAATTCCTATAGTCTGCTTCTACTGGATTATTCATATATTGTATGGGCGAATGCACGAAAATACTTGACTGATTAAAATGAAAGACTTCAGGAAGACGCTTCCAGAATCGTAACAGGACTCAACCGATCGGTATCCTATCAAGACCTACTCATTGAAATCGGTTGGTCCACGCTCAGTAATAGACGCGAACATCATCAAGTATATTACATTTTTAACTCAACTTTACAAAGTAAAGTTTGAGTTACTGCCATGGGTTGGCGTCCGTCGTCCGTCCGTTTTCAACAATTTCATTCGGCATGCCCTACAGGCCGCATCGCTCATCACGTGTATCTTCAGAGTGGAAGCCGTCGAATTTTTCCGAATTTCGACGTAAAACATGGCAGCCAGCAGCCATCTTGGATTTCAAATTTGAATCCATCGACACACACTACAACCCGTATTTGTGGCCGGATCATTTTCAAATTCTGCAGCACGATTCTGATCATCTGTAGATGGGAGTTATCAAATTTGAACGATTTTCTATGAAAAACATGGCCACTGGCAGCCATCTTTGAGTTTACTCTTTGCATGACTAAATCCTGTGGCACACCCTACAGACCACATCCCTTATCAGATCATCACCACCAAACTTCATATGGATCTTCGGGGTGACATCTAGGAGGGAGCATCCCATTTTTACCGAAATTTGTTGAAAAACGTGGCCGCCAGCGGTCATTTTGGAATGTACTCATTGTATGAATAAATTCTTCGGCACAACATACAGGCCATATCTCTCATCCGATCGTCACCAAACTTCAAATGTATCTTCGGGGTGACCTCTAGATGGGAGCCTCATATTTTGACCGAAATTTGTTTGAATACATGGCCAACAGCAGCCATTTGGATTTCAAATTTGAATCCATCGGCACACCCATAGTTATTGGAGAATTGATTTGAAAATTCACAGGCATGTTTTTAATCACCTCTAGATGGGAGTTATCTAATTTGAACAATTTTCGTTGAAAAACATGGCCACCGGCAGTCATCTTGGATTTTACAATTTGCATTACTAAATCCTTTGGCACACCCTACAGACCACATCCCTCAACTGATGGTCACCAAAATCGTTTGAATCTTCGGGGTGACCTCCTGGTGCGAGCCTCCTATTTTGACCGAAAGTCTTTGAAAAACATGCATGGCCGCCAGCGGCCATCTTGGAATTTACTCTTTGTATCACTAAATCCTTTTGCGCACCCTACAGACCACATCCCTCGTCCGATCATCACCAAACATCATTTGGATCTTCGGAGTTACATCTAGATGGATGGGAGCCTCCTATTCTGACCGCAATTTGCTGAAAAACATGACCGTCAGCGGCCATCTTGGAGTGTACTCTTTGTATGGATAAATCATTCGGTCCACCCAACAGACCACATTCCTCATCCGATAATCACCAAACTTCATATGGATCTTCGGGGTGACCTTTAGTTTACATTCCCTCTTCTTTATCATTCTGTTCATTGCTCAGCACAAAAGTAACACCTCCCCAAGTTGAGCTTCAGTGTCGTTGACACTTTCGTTAAAATTAACAACCTTGAACCCAACTACCTATCAACTATTTTACCTCCGCGTACAGGCAATATTTCGAGATATTCAAAGTTGGAATCCTGGAAATATCTACTGCTACTTTTGTCACACATGCGGAACATAAACAAATATATAATAAGTTTCCACTGATCGTGACTAATGCGGTTAATCTACTAACCTAATGCAAGGCCAATGTTAGTTTTACAGACTCGACCCTGAAACCAACTCCTCATTTTGAAACATGAAGTCGAAAAGAAAATAGTATCCTTTCCAAACTTCGCAACGGATATTGTGAACACCGCTTAGATATGTATGATAACTATATAACAGAAAGTCCAATGTGTAATTGTGGCACAGCCGTAGAGCACGCCCAACACTTCTTTTTCGAATATTCCGACCGCAAAGAACCAATTTAAATGATAGAATAGACGTGAATGCTTTCTTAAAGGCACGGACGGCGTTCGTTGCAGAAATATTCACAGTTGTTCAAATCGCCATCAACAGAAGGAATATTAAAATATATATAGTTTTGCTCATATGCCAAACATAATCAGCGCATATATAGTATAATGTCGTCAAGACGTACGATGGTGTACGTAAACAAGAACCTACTCGTGTTAAAAAAGTTTTGCTTCTGTTTACATAACACAGCGCAATCCTATTGGTTAATTACGCACAAATGATATAAACGCTCCTTATTATTTCCATATCAGGAAAATAGTAACAAATAACGCTCTTTATGTTTACCATATCCGGATCTAAACAAACGCCAGATTCGGTAACGTTTTTGCTTTTGTTTACATAACAAAGGAAAAACATTTGACAACAACATACTGTTTATGCCAGATATCTGATTGGTATAAGAACAAAGTATGTCTATATTTTACTATTCTTTCTGTTTATGGCGGTTTTTGACGGAGGTGAATATTTTAACAGCATACCCACCGCCAACGTCGCCCGTATCTTTGATAACTAAATGGGAGAATCAATTCAGTAAATAAACGGTTTATTGAGGACTGATGGTTATGTGTCGCTTCAGAACTGAGAGGCAGAAAAACGCCATTTGCATTCAAGGGCATCGATTGATTCGTATCCCGTTAACAGTTTGATGCACTCGACTCTGACTTACGCCAACGTCGCCCGTATCCTTAATTGTTGATGTTATCCATTTCCTCAGAGGTACCCCAAATATTCCACAACGTCGAAACCAACTACAATAATTTACATTGTTCAAAAATATATTTCAGATACCAAACGTTTCACTTATAACGAATATCATAACTATTAGCGGCATGGCATGATATATATATAGATGAGGGGATCGCGATCCGGTAAACACAACTCACACCAACCACATATCGCCAGTCATCATCAGCATTCTTGGTTTAAACAGCATGTATTCCATGAACAATACAACATTAATTACAACATATCAGAATTATAACATCATGGACCGGATTCGACATCAAGCGTGTGTGCTTAAAGGCACGTGCGGTCTTAATTGTCGAAAATATTCATATTTGTCCAAACACCGTAAACAGAAAAACATTAAAACGCATACAGTTCCGTTCATATATACCATGACCATCGCGTAAACAGCATGTTATCATATAGACCTACTATATTTTACCTAAGCAAGAGCCTGATTGTGTTACAGAAGACAGCATAATGCTACTGGCTAATCACACACAAATGGCATAAACGCTCTTTATTAGTTCCATATCAGGTATTCACCAACAAAGAACGCTCTTTATGTTTACCATCATAATATAAACAAACACCAGAAAAGTTACTTTTTATGCTTTTGTTTACATAACAATGGTCAAACATATGACCATAACATACTGTTTATGCGATATTTCTTATTTGTATACAGACAATGTCTATTTACATTTTGATGTTCTTTCTGTTTGTGGCGGTTTTTGATTGGTGGAGATATTTTCACAGGATACCCACCGCCAAGGCCAACCGTGTCTTTAAGTGAGTCGTTTCCGGGAATCAGTTTGTATTCATCACACCAAGCGAGAGAGCGACTGTCTGATTTATATAACAGTATATGTCGTACGATATACTATCCTTAATCCAGATATTACTGTCTCGTGTAGCCGATTATTACTCTCGCGAGGTGGGTGGGTATATGTACGTCAGGTAATGGCATTGTGTAATTGTGTATAGGGAATAAAGAACAAATGTGTTTTAATAATGATGGTGTATCTCTTCCCTATGTTTTCTGTATTGATTCAGAGATGTATAATAATACTTCATGTTGCAAAGGCGTCCAACATATTTCTTTTCACTTCTTTCCACTTCTTTTCATTAACGTGTTATTATATATGGCATATATTTTAAAGGCACGGGCGGCGTTCGTTACAGAAATATTCATATTTGTTCAAATCTCCATCAACAGAAGGAACACCAAAACATATACAGTCCCGTTCATATATGCCAAACATAATCAGCGCGTAAACAGTATATTGTCGTCAAGACGTACGATGGTGTACGTAAACAAGAGCATTCTTATTGTAAATCTGTTATTCCTTTATATTGGTTAAACATGTGTGAAGGGTAGGGCCACATTAATTTGACATAGCGTGTCCCCCAATCCCTTGTAACTTTTGTTACAGTAAATATGTTTAAACCAACCAACGACTCCTTTGCGTACAAGATTCTTCACGTAGATCTGCTGAGAAACCATTAAAGATCAATTGTTATACATGATTGTACTGCCACCCCTCTCACATCACACAACACAAATATCATGTTCCCACTTATTCGTTGTTGTGTTGACGTTTGATATGATAATCTTTACTGAAAACATCACTCACCATTCAAAGCATACCCGATGTCCACTCTTTATAACCATTGTATGCTGTGTGTATCAAGGAGGCAGAAAGGCATTGTGGTATATCGATGTTTCTTGCTTCGTATAACAATGGTGAGTATAAATGCAGGACTTGACCCCGCTTTATTAGGCCGTCATATTGTATGATATACTGAGAGGAAATGTTCATTCTAAACATGTTTAGGTAAATTTACTCGCAAGTGGTGACAAAATTATATTGTACGAGTTTGCTCTGACATAAGATGACAATTCCAAGAAATGCATAACAAATTGAAGCAATCGCCATCACGGAGCATAAACAGGACCCAGGTGGTTCAATTGGTAAGGTTCATGGCGCATAAGGCCAACATAAGCCGTCCAGCAATGGCTGTTTCTAATCCAAACGCAACGACAGGCGGTGGTGTATAAGACAGAATGATCCATTAAATACTAAAGTTAGAACGTCTGTGTCTGAGCAGTTGGACATATGAAGTTGGACATCACGGAACAAATTGAGTATCGGAATTAGTTGGCAAAGGTTTCTCGACACCGTGTGAAACAAACTCTTAGTAACATCGATATGTCTGTGTATTTTAGCAGTATATTCTTCCTGAAATGTTATGCCGACTAGTACCATGGGACTAAGTGTTCTGCTGTCAAAATGATGGGACATGCGCCATGTTAAACTTGGGTGCAAGGAGCTTTGATACCTGGTGTCGATTTTGAACTCCGATGCAGGTACCAAATCTCAATGTATCCCACGATGTTGCACTCGATAACGATTTTGACCACACAACCATGGGTCTACAACATCAAAGTCGGTATATTATTCATCAGTCCTCACATTAATTCACACGAATATGAAGAATTCAGTGACCGGCATATGGATCGGACGTTGGAAGACGTCAATGCAATAGTCTTTCATATACCCCGATGTTTCACGTGCTCGTGTACAACGATTTATATTATGCATATATCTTAACATCCGTTGTCAAGGGTTACATGAACACGGGGTTTTGAACTTGTCGTTGTGGCCAATAGGATTGCTCGTTACAACCAAATGTCGGGTAAACGATTAGGTAATTTGGCTGATACCCGTCAAACTGTAGCTGGGGTTGGAAATGCCCCCGTCCCTTATGAGACTACGTCTAACTACGACCTTGATGAATATACAGAGTGAATCAAAATTTAGTTATTAACCCTTTCTATACTAAATGTATTTCCACCAAGTCGCAATATAAATGTAAATGTTGGAATGGTCTTGTATTCATTTAGAGGGGTGTTCGGGAAAAACGAGCAGACGATAGCGACAAAAAGATGGTAGAACTTCGTAGAAGGCGAGAAATGTTCAGAACATCTCCTAATATATAATTATGCAAACTTAGCTAACATATGTTTACGTTTGAGGATATCGCAATTGGCGGCATTATTACCTTATTGTTCCTAATAATCAATGTATTTATATACATGTTGTCTGTTTTACCTGGGCAGTTAATGTACGGTTCGTGAAGTATTTGGCTGATATGATATGCCTTTGAGCATTGGTGAAGCTGGTATTTTTCCCCAACAAGGGAGCATTGATCAGAGAGAACACAGGCTAATCCCAGTCGGGTCTGGGTATTACACGTGCGTGGGAATTAGCCATTCCACTATATTTCTTCCACTTATGAAACAGACAACTTATATACAAGAACATCATGTCAAAAAGATGCATTGAGATGCATAAAGTTACATGCTGCCAATGAATCGCCCTTAATGACAGCGGATGACGGTGGACACAATAGTCTTGTTGATATACGGTGAGGATCACCGGCACTTTGGAATGAAAGTCTTGTGGAAATGCTCGATGTGAAATCCGAGCAGACACACCGGAAGTTTATGTCGATAACCTGTTGTTTGGTGCCGAGAATACTATCCGCATCGAGTTCACTTAACACTTAGTCTATGTCATAACCATGAGCTTCCTGTTGTGCAGACAAATATAAAATGTCCGTGGTGGGAGTTCCCAACTCCCAACACTCCCAACAATAATGTACATAGAAGGGAGTTTAGTCCATATCCGGCGAACCGAGCACACCGCAACATGCATGCAAGTAGTCACGCCACGTCCTCATAGACCTGCCATTGTTTACACTGTATAACATTACATAATGGCAATTTCTCAATTGTAAAGCTGGTGGGATATGTCCCGGACCTTCCATGGCATCCTCGTCGGATGGCGTCTCACATTTACATTATACTTGCTGTGGCGGTGTACAAAAGAACGCAGCGTAACAATAAGCTTGGTTGGAACTGCACATAACCACCTTCATTCCTGGAGGACCACTCTGGGTCGATTGTGTGCCTAGCTATGAAAACAAGTGTCATTTTGTTAAGTTAATTTTTAATAGCAGTATTTCTCCAAGGTCTCAACACGCAGTTATCATGAATACTATATGGATGCCCCATACCTTTTTGTGTACTGCACTAATATATTCCGGGGGTGGGCCGCGTGCGGGTGTGGGTCTCCGGGTTGATATCTGCAGTTCCCAACAAGTTCGTTCGGTAATGTCGGCAACATATAGGTTGGCGCCACGCATTTGAATAATAGTAAATAGTATTTGTATAGCGCTTTATCCAAGATGCCCAAAGCAATTACATTCTATAACTTTATCAGACTTCATGAAAACACTAAAGGCCCAGCATAACATCGACATACATGTAAAAATGATAAATAATCGACACAACCTAAACAGTAACCGGGTGCGGCCTGTTCTGTTTGGATGGTTTGGGGTGTGTGAAAATATGGTGTTTGTTATTATAGTGATCACTGGTGTAGTGCATGCGTATGCGTGGAAGCTCAACCGCCACATGTTTTCAAATATTTTTACGGAACATCCATTAGCGCTAGTTTCTTTGACAACAGGTCCATATGTGGAAAATACATGCTTAAAGTTGAATCCCAGTATTCAGGTAACGTAAGTAGAGGGCTAGAGTGGGACCCGGATTTCCTATAGGTGGCAATACACAATTTCCAGTAATTTTGGCCAATTTTTGAGGGGGTATTGTACTTCAAATCTACGCAGAGCCATTATCTTTGGCATAGGCCCCATCATGCCTATCTTATTTTCGTCGGAAATGATAGGTATAAACAAATGTCTCTACTTTGAATTGTTCGTTCAATTGTCACTGAGTTATGCCCCTTGGTTTGCACATACAAAAAGACAAATTTTACACATTCTCAACCCAAAAGAGAGCGGACCACGACAGAGCGATTTTCAGTAAATAAGATTCTTCTATCTAATTAGAGCTGATAATTTGTTTTCATCGAACAAAATGAGTTATTCCTTACGATTCGTGTTTAGTCTTGCCTTGAAATTATCACCAAAATGCAATATCATGGTGTAGTGCATAGAACATTTTATCTTGCAACCGTACGCATACACATGGTTAGTAGGTGTAATACAAATAATGCTGACCTGGCTCGAGGTGGTCATTGTGGAGTGTCTCCACTTCGAACCATCTTCTTCGCCTCGGGAGACAATGCGTTCTGCGGGGAGACAATCCACAATGTCCACATCGATCCAGACCATTAATTTTATAATAGGTGCATGCCAAATAGAGCGTACAGTAAGCATTGTGTGTGACTGAACACCGCCCGGACCAGCCCGGACCATCCCGGACCCGGGTCGCTATTAACCCTCAAAATGCCGGCATCGGCGAAAATTTCGCCGCGAAATGAAGCTAACAGCCCGGACCGCCCCTGCTGCGTCCAGGTGTGATTTTAGTATTCATATCTGTGCGAGGGTGTTAATGAAACCCAAATACGCACGGAGAGTGGTCAAGGTCAAGGTCAAACGTAAGTGCCGCTTATTAACCCCTAAACTTCCCAGATTCATCCAGAATTACAAAATTGCGCCCCCAATAAACAAACTCACAGCCCGGACCCCCTTAATGCCCTCATACTTCTAATAACTCTTTACATATCTGTTGTGGAACAACCTCGGCTACACTCACGGAGAAAGCCAACGAAAGCCTGGCAATTAACCCCGCCATCGCCAAATATGTTTACCGATAACGAAGCTAACAGCCAGGACCGCCCCTGTGGCGTCTAGTGGTAATTTTAGTAGCCCTATCTGTACACGGGTATCATGGAAACTCACAAACACACGGACTATGGTCACGGCCAAAGAGAAGGGACGATATTAACCCCCAAACTTACAAGAATTACAAGTGTGTGCCCGAATAAAAAAATCTCGCAAGGAAACCATGCGACCCAACCGCAGATGCATATAAATTGATTGAAACAGCCTGTAACATAAATTGTTTATTAACGAAAATAGGGAACATCGTAAAAATTAAAATTACGTAAAAATATAATGACAATACATAAAGCCGGCGGTTACTAACAATATCTGGTTAGAGAAGTCTTACAATGTTATGATCACCACCATAGGCTGGTAGAATGTGTTCAATCCGTTAAACTGATCAATACACTCTAATATTAAACTGTACTGATCAGTTTAATGGATTGAACACATTCTACCAGCTTATGGTGTTATCGAATATGTTGAATTGTTCGATAATTTCTAAGCGATTTGAGTCTGAAAAAATCATCTATTGGAAGACTTCCTAACTATATGTACAATATAATATATATATGGTTATCTTTATAATACAATATACTTGCATGGATATGGATACTAATAAGGTAGCACAGATATACAGATACTTTTATATGGTACGGAAAAATAGCACTGACTCGTAAGGTCATATATATATATACAATCTACGACATAATATAGATGATAACAAAATGATCCAGTTATTTTACAGCTTCCAGACACACCATAGATTGTTGCTATTGCATGTTGTAATTACTGTGGATGTATTAAGCTTGAGTGAATTACAGCTAAATAGTTTAGCATGTGAGAAACCATAAGTTTCAAGCCTAAAATGATTCGTTTTTCAATCGTCCAAAGGGACCTAAGGCCAAATTAAAAACAAAACATGAATTATTGATGTGATCTGATATATTATTAAATATGCGAGTTTCTAGATATAATATAGTTTAATGCAGACGAATAATTAGAAACAGATTGTCCCCCGTCATTCTGTGAATATTTCTCCCCATCATAGTTGCGAAAATTCTTAAAGTGACATGGGACAACCTGCTGCAAAAATTCGAAGATTTCTTTTATCACGACGCATCTCAGGTTTCAGAACAAACAATAGGTTGAGAAATACATCAATCAGATTTCATGTTCTTTTCAAGTAATGCAGAAAGTAGTTACCATAGAAACTATACAAGTTAAACTGTACAATAAATCTTTATACATTTACAATAAACCGTATATTGACAATGCATATATGAATTTAGATAAAAAAATAAACAAGCACGGATATATGGATGCACTTCTCGCTCGATGAAGACCGTACCTAAATCCGGCCACTTTGGCGGCCATATTCTGCTGCACTCAACAGAAAATATATAATTCAAGGGTGGTTGTACACACACACACGAACCTGATACTTATAACGAAAACGGTTTTCATTATGACTACCATGTTGTGTTACAGCAGTGTACTCACACCTGACTCAAATTGCTGCATATATTCTGTTAAATGGAGTAGGATATGGTTTGAACATAGGTATATTCTTCCCCAGATAAAATATTGATGTGACCTGAGATATTATAAATTCTCATATAAAAAACGCCAATTAGTAGATCGAATAAGGTTTGATGCAGACGACGAACTAAAAAAAAGATTTTCCCCCGTCAGCCTGCGAATATTTCTCCCCAGCATGGTTGCGAAAATTCTTAAAGTGACAGGGGACAACCTGTTGAAAAACTCCGAACATTTATTTAACGACGATCCGTCAATCGAAGGTTTTAGATCCAAAACATATATTGATAAATATATCAATTAAATTTCTTGTTAATATATATATTCTAGGGTCCAAACGGGTATGAGGCCAACATTCAAACTATTGGAACCGTTCACGTTATGTAGAAAGTAGTTAAAAATCCAAAGATTCAGTCTTATGCCTCAGAGCCAAAACATCAATTAGGAAATATATTAACTGGTTTTAGATTTCTTGTTTGTAATTGTTTTTGCAGATTTGGTTCGTTTGCGTTGGTTCGGTTTCCTAGCTGTGGGGGCAGTTTTTGGTATTGTGAAGGTTCCGTCAGTTGACGTGATAGTAGTGGTTTTCCTCGACTGATGAGATATTAATTTTGAATATGCCAAATCTTTTTCATCCGGTGCCATTGTGACCCATTTACTGTGCAAAAGTTTGAATTTAGTCATATGATTTGCAAGTTTGAAATTGCCCTGCCCACGAATAGCTCTTCTGATGTCTACTTCCTGGAGTTTTCCATTTTTTTCCAATTTTGAAACAAGATCCGGAAGTTTGAGACTTTTCCAATTTGTACTTAATTTCAGAATATGGTTAATCGATTCACATGCATTGTTGTTCCAATCTATCGGAGATTTTCCTTCTATGGTTGGCCTGAATATAAATCGTTTGATCGATGGCAGAATTGAGGAAAACTATTTTGAGAAGGCCGGGATATGTGTGTCAAATTGTTCTATTAGCCTTAAAGACTCTAAATCGAATTCGTATTCATCTTCGCATGACAAAAGACCATTTTCGGAGAAAAGATCGTCGAATACCCTTTGGACAGTTTTTGTATTTGCACCAACGTCGTTGGTTAAATGGCGTTTAATGTTTTTTTTAACATGGCGTGTGCATATGAGGTGAGTAGATGTTGGAAAACATTGCTGAAGAGCTTTTGTCAGTGCTTTTTCCTCATCAGAACCAATTACTAAGTTTTGTCCCCCAAGCTCCAAACCGAATAAATCTAGATCCAGAACGGACTGAATGTGAGAGAAAAAGCGATGGTATGTGTGGTATGTTGCACCCCAATGCAAAAACAAAGGCCCTAAAATGATCGGGACATCACGAGTCGATTTTCTAACTAAATTTATATTTCTATACACTAACAGGGTGACGAAGCAAGGTCCCAAATTGAAGGTTCTGTCTACACCGATTATACTGGGTTCTATTCCTGACTTTTTACATACATTTTTAAGGTCTCGAATTTGGTTTTCAGTATACAAAATTACGCACGGAGGTTTACCTTTCATTTGAATGAGTTCTTGAATGAAGAGACTGCTGTGTATGTCATCTGCTGGATTCTTTCTATTCTGGCCGTCGATCTTTCTTTCCTTCTTAGCCTTTGCGTACTTGTAGTTGCGAATCTGGAAAACAAAAAATATGTATTGTTGAGAGAACTAGAAAATGGGCCATGCTCGTAGACAACCATGGACATATTGTCGACGAGGTTTATCCACACTTGACATAACATCATGTGAACATTAAACGGCATCTATTTCCATATATACAGTTATATGATATACAGCTCAATGGAACATATTAGGCAGAAGAATGGGAACTAAAAACAATGATGTCTTGACAGAAAAAGTTTTTAGCAAGTTTTGAATAAAATCTAAAATAAAGAGCGTTCTCACTTATTACAGGGTCAACGTAAAAATGATGGTGTATGTATTTTCGCGATGTAAATGGACGCTCTGACGAAGTCCAACCAAGAGAATTTTATTCTAATAAGAACACGCGTCTCATTTTAAATCTGCATGTTCGTATAAATGCATTTCATGCATATTGACATATGGTCAAGGAATAATATCAGAATGTGACAAAAGTGAGTAATATATAGTTGAATATGCTCACCTGTTTTGTGTCTCTGAGTGCTGTCGTCGAATCATCTAGTGCCATGGTCTCGTAAACAGCTCTTGGTGGTTGCAATGACAGTTTCTTTTCCATGGCAAGCACAACGCGTTCTTTTGTTCTGATGTATTCGCTACATCCGCGTTTAATGTGGCCATGCACACTTGGTGTAATTCTGGCTGAATCTGGGAAGTTTAGGGGTTAATAAGCGGCACTTCCGTTTGACCTTGACCACTCTCCGTGTGTGTTTGGGTTTCATTAACACCCTCGCACAGATATGAATACTAAAATCACACCTGGACGCAGCAGGGGCGGTCCGGGCTGTTAGCTTCATTTCGCGGCGAAATTTTCGCCGATGCCGGCATTTTGAGGGTTAATAGCGACCCTGAGTGGGTTTCCATGACATCCCTGCACTTATATTGCCCTTAAAATCACTCATGTAGTCCATATGGGGGTCCGGGCTGGTCCGGGCTGGCCCGGGCTGGTCCGGGCTGGTCCGGGCTGGTCCGGGCGGTGTTTAGTCACACCGGTAAGCATTCAACAGATATCCAATTAATGGGTTCAAAATATATTATAACTGGTTCTGTTCCATATATGTGTAAATATGGGACATGTAGCTACATGTAGTGTTGAAGATTAAACCGTTGGTGTCCGTAAGAGGTACTTGGGCATCTATTTTTGGCGAGGCTATGCAGAGCACATCATATACCATAACTCCATAGCAGTAGAAACAGTCTAAACGACACCACTATATAGCTACATATTTTATTTATCAATCCCACAAATTATACCTCTGCGTTGGAAAAGAGTAATTTTAAAGGGCTTCATTCGTGTCTTCGAGTCTCGAGCTTAATTTGTCGACGTCTAGATAAGCCATAATAACGCCAATTTATATTTGGAAAAGAGTAATTTTAAAGGGCTTCATTCGTGTCTTCGAGTCTCGAGCTTAATTTGTCGACGTCTCAGATAAGCCATAATAACGCCAATTTATATTTTTTGCTTTGTTCGATGTCGTGGATAGTTTATATATATATATGTCATGGATGTTTCGAGGAGAAAGGAGGAGACCGGAGGAGACCATTAGCAAAAGCGGAGACTTATCATGCGGAAATCGCCGTGTATGCATGTTGTATCTACAGTTCTGTATACACGGAAGCTCGATATATATTATTAAAGAAATAATGCAGCACATCGTTGTTAAAGATACGGGCGGCGTTGGCGGCGGGTAAGCTGTTAAAATATTCACCTCCGTCAAAAACCGCAATAAACAAAAATAATAGTAAAATATAGACAGACTTTGTTCGTATACCAATCAGAAATATGGCATAAACAGTATGTTATTGTCAAATGTTTTTCCTTTGTTATGTAAACAAAAGCAAAAAACGTTGCAGAACCTGGCTTTTGTTTATATCCAGACATGGTAAACATAAAGAGCGTTATTTGTTACTCTTTTCCTGATATGGAAATAACAAAGAGCGTTTATATCATTTGTGTATGATTAACCAATAGAATTGCGCTGTATTATGTAAACAGAAG
The DNA here is from genome assembly GCA_032622095.1 of Siphonodentalium dalli. Taxonomy (NCBI): domain Eukaryota; kingdom Metazoa; phylum Mollusca; class Scaphopoda; order Gadilida; family Siphonodentaliidae; genus Siphonodentalium; species Siphonodentalium dalli. The sequence continues at coordinate 124,934,410 of CP136061.1, read as the reverse complement.
CAAAATTTATGTGACACGAGCAGGCTCTTGTTTACGTACACCACGCTGATTATGTTTGGCTTATGAACAAAACTATATATATTTTAATATTCCTTCTGTTGATGGCGATTTGGACAAATATGAATATTTTTGTAACGAACACCGCCCGTGTCTTTAAAGTGAGCTAATCCCAAAGTAAACATAATAAAAGTAGTCAGAGCGGCTGTGCTAGTAGTCAATTAAGTACCTGGTTCTTAGCTTCGACCAGACTCTTAAAAGACCTTCTGTATTTGTCATTTGCCAGACAATTAAAATCTGTCAAACCGATCAGGACCGGGTCAGTAGTGACCGGGTTTCTCTTGATTGAATGTTTAGTCTGATGCTTAATTGTTGAGTTGACATATATCAACCTCACTAAGCACATTCCTACTCGACATTCAAGGAACATCCCACTGACAAGAACGAGACAAACCATCGAGTAACCAATAAGCGATTTATCTAGACGTATACCCTCCATGTATATATAACCCAGTTAAATGCAACCATTGTGTGATACATAATTATATATAGCCGTGCATTGTACAAGAAATCTTGACCGCCTATCGTAACATCTTTTCTTCTTTAGGGGGGTGGCAGTAAGACAGTCTAGTCTGACTATGCCACCCCCTCGAATATACAATATAATATTTGTCAAATGTATTATGCATTAATATGTGTATATTGATATACAATATCCTATCCTATCCTATTGCACAAACACCAGTTACGGTTGCTCCACACAAAACATTGAATAGCAGCAGATCAGATATTGGCTGAGTTGGTACCACAGGGAGTTACTGATGTTCGCAGATTTTTGACAGTTGATGGACTAAAAGTTAATTTGCATAGTTATCTTTTGACTTTCAATCGGTGCGCACATCCGCCGGTATTGGTGGTTGGATAAATGAAGATAGATTTGTCTACATAGACGGATTCGTCATCTCATGTTTAGCCTCGATAAAAGTGGTTTAGCTGGACCGTCGAATTATATGGTTTAGTTGCCGTTTTATGCTTATAAAACGCAAAAAAAGATATCGTTATTGACAAAAACTTATCTTCAAACATTTTATATGTGTGACAGCTTCTCGCTTATAAATTTACAATCAAAATATGCTCGCTGTCATAATTTTTGATTTTCGCAATCAATAAAACAAGACGGTCCGCATTAGGGAAGTATGATTAATTATCTCGACGATACAGAGGCACTACTACTAAACCGGTGGTCTGGCTGGGCCATGTATAAACCAGAGATGACGAATGTGTCACTTAGACTTGCGGTTTCGGGTTTAAACCCGGATTTAGCTGTCAAACGGCGATTTAAACCCAGAGGGTTACGTAGGTTTAAACCTGAGATGACGAATCCGGCCTCTATGTTCCAAATCCCTTACGTTTTAAATGCCAGGGGGTATGGTCATTGCCAGGAACATTGTAAAAGTAAAGATATTATATATGCACGCTGTTCTGTTTCTGGTCATGATCATAAGGATTGTACTAAACAAACAAAGTTTTCAAACTGTCAAAGTTCACATGCTGCAATGGGTCGTTCATATCCATATGGGAATATGAAATCAAGATCCAACGGTGTAGGGCTGAGAAACATCTATCATATCTCGATGCAAAGAAAATAGTTGCGGCGACATTATGGCCCACATTTTGTAATCTGTCGCTGTCGGCGCGCGACTTATGGCGCACATTTTGTCGTTTTCGGCGCGCGCTAGAATCGCCAATAGAAAGTGGCCCTAATAATATTCCACAACTAGCCCAGTAGCAGCAACCAAGGACTGACACATAGCTGAAGCGGATGCCCATAGATCTGCGCCTATATATGTCCCCATCCACACCTCGTCACATGGAGACATGTGGACGTGAACAAAACTAGACCCAACCATTAGGCAGTCATCAAGACTAAATTCAAAAAATAAAACATGGTGCATACAACAAATGTTTGACTATACTCAAGAAGGAAAACGGCAAACGAACGGTAGGGACACCATTATGAAACATTTTGACTGATCAATTCAACGCGATAAGTATTATACTCTGTAGCAGTATACTCTTACATATGACCGTTTGTTCAATTCATTTATTTCTCATTTCCTTAACAAAGGCATTGAGATAAATATATTAAGTATATACAGATATGTACATATTTGCATGTGGTCAACATGGCGAACAAACATATGTATCTAGCCTACATGCTATCAATTAAATAAATATTGTCATACATATCATATAGTTTGGCTACCATATATGTATATATATACTTCAGTAGATTTAAACACAATTTTATAATATGATATATTCTAAAACATGGACGTTCATGAACGTTATATGATATATAAATCTAAGAAAACTCTTTGACTATTTGTCTTATCAGAATACATAGATGTCGAAATAATTGTTTATCTTTAGTGTTGAGTAGTTCGCTCATAACTATTACATTTGTTTTTTTCTGTGAATTCTATTGATGAGAGATGCATGGGTTCTTGATTCTTTAAATTTATCGCATTTGAACAGATAGTGGAATTCATCGCCAACGTCTTCGAAAGTACATAACATGCAACTTCGTTCTTTAATTTCAATGTCATGCCATCTACCCACTTCAATGTCATGCCATCTACCCACTTCAATGTCATGCCATCTACCCACTTCGACTGGGAGTTTGTGGTTGCATGTTCGAAATTTGCATAATGTTGTTCTGTCATTTTCATTCGTACAGTCTAGATAGTCTTCAAATTTTGTTTACATATTCGATAAACGGTGCCTCTACTTGACGTATCTTATATTATGTGGGTGGCACTTCATGGCAAACATGGTGCAATATTAGGATATTATTACCGGTTGCATTGGGCGGTGAGCATACCAGGAAACATTTGAGTGATAACGTTACAGATTATGTTGTTTCTATTCACCCTTTCTATACTAAGCACTCATTGGCGAGTAGTTCGCTTATGAAATGTTCAGATAATTAGTTCCATCGGTCATTTGTTGAGCTTATTATGTAAACATTTCCCACCAATGAATAGTAATCCTTCTGCACTTCTACTATCTTTTCGTCATATCATCTTATCATTTTTTCCCGAACACCCATCCATTGGCCTCCAATGCATAATATACCATTCCAATGTAGACTGTTATAACTGAATGAGACAATCCATTCAGTATAGAAAGGGGTAACGTGTATGTGATTTGAGCTGTAATTAAATTCCAAAGAATGATTGCACAACTGGAGTCACATATCGATTCATATGGTAACACACCTGAGCCCTCTGCACAGAATTACAGATGGGCCTAAATATTCATGATGGCATACTGTTTTCAGGAAAACCAATGCTAGTAGAATCTTTTCCCCAGGCATCTGCTATTTCAATCGTTTTAACGGCAGCTTTAAATTATTGTTGCCGCATGGAATTGATTAAAGGCACGGGCGGCGTTCGTTGCAGAAATATTTATATTTGTTCAAATCGCCATCAACAGAAAGAACACCAAAATATATACAGTTCCGCTCATATGCCAAACGTAATCAGCGCGTAAAAAGTATATTGTCGTCGAGACGTACGATGGTGTACGTAAACAAGAGACTGCTCGTGTTGCAGAAGTTGCGCTTCTGTTTACATGACACAGCGCAATTATATTGGTTAATCACAAACAAATGATATAAACGCTCTTTCTGATTTCCATATCAGGAAAACAGTAACAAAAACGCTCTTTATGTTTACCATATCCGGATCTAAACAAAAGCCAGGAAACGTAACGTTTTTTGCTTTTGTTTACACAACAAAGGGGGGAAATTGACAATAACATACTGTTTATTAGTCCAAGTCTTCTCGTACTAAAACCAGCTAAGATATTGGTACGGCGAGATGCTGGATTTTAGTCCGAGTTCGTCCTGTATGGTCTCTTATCACACGACTTAAGCGTTGGTGACCCGCTCAAATAAAACCACAATTATATGAAATAAATATCTCAATTGCGACAATAAACGGATTTTTTTCGGAGAAGACATGATATTTGATCTGAAACCCACATCGGTTGTGAATTGAAAGTGGTAATTTAGTGTGAAAAGAGACATTTACCGCAGTGTTGACATAGTTTTTAAAGTATGCGAATTCAGTTGACCTCGCGAACTGTGTTCGGCATTTTCCGTTGAAAATATTCCGTAGATTTTCGACTAACCACGCAAATTACGATGAATTCTCCATTGTAATCGTAATTATGTGTGTCAATAAATAAATAAATAGATTAAGTAAACATTGAAGATATAAATGTAATACATTAAATAAATTACGGGAATTACAACCCTCTCAAAGTTTAAAACAGTGTAAACACAACGAGCATTAGAAAAAATATGGCGCTTCATTTCACCCACATTTGGTGGACTTCCGCGAAATTAAGATATATACTAAGCGAACAGAGCAATATACTGCTCTTGTTAAGCACACAAAACATCAAACAAAATTTGTATAAATTTTGAACCTTAAGTTTGAAAAGTCCCACTAAAACCGAAGAACTATATTTCGAAACGGTGTGATTCGGTTCTCCGATTATTTTATCCAAAAAAAAAGTCAAAACGCACATGGACGAAAATCACACACATGGCAAGTCAGACACAAGAGTTCTAATTTGCTCCAATTTTGACGAGTTGCTTGCGAAAATCGTCAACAAAACTACCGTTCTGATCCTCCATTATGTCATTACGTTTTTAGTGCGGGAATTGTTCTCAAAGCACATAGGAAATTTGACTTTGGGGCGATCGGTGTTCGCCATTTTGTTCGGAAAACCCCGCGCTATAATATAGAAACGGAAACTAGTATACCCAGAACAAACTCCGGACTATGCAAAGGTTCTACGGACCACTTCGGCTTTCAGTTAAAACGTAAACAAAAAGAAAAAAACGATGTTTGTGGCAATCAACCGGAATATTCTATGTGTAATTTAATATTAAAGTTAGATTATTATACACCATTATGACCATATATATATATATATAAGATTTCACTCTTTCCGACGTATATATAGCATCACGTATTGATTTGCTAGCTAAATCGAGTAAAATACACAACAAATTCCCCCCACAAACCTTGGGTGTAAGTCATGTCATAAGAGACCATACGGGACGAACTCGGACTAAAATCCAGCATCTCGCCATACCAATATCTTAGCTGGTTTTAGTACGAGAAGACTTGGACTAACTGTTTATGCCATATTTCTGATTAGCATAAGAACAAAGTCTCTCTATATCTTAATATTCCTTCTGCATGTTTATGGCGGTTTTTGACGGAGGTGAATATTTTAACAGCATACCCACCGCCAACGCCGCCCTAATCTTTAAAGACATCATTATATCGTTAAATGGTAATGTTACGGGAATGTATGTTTGTGGCGCCGTCACATTCTGGGGAAAGTATTTCGCGAATATGCCTTACATAATTGTCACGACTGTTAGGGCTGAGGATTCACGCACCGGGGAGAATCATAAAAGTCAATGATAAAGGTGACATTTATCATGAGTTCCATTACAACATTGATCAAGTCACTTCAAAAGAACGGATTTGAGAACTGCAGACATCATAACACAAAACATGGATTTTAATCTTCATTTTAGTAATTTGAGTATGCCTTCTCGGTTTATGCGATTTCCTTTCGCGAAAGAAAGTATGTTATGTGGCTGCTTTCCTTTGTTGCGTGCTAGCCGATATCACCTCGCCAATATGATGGTATTGTATACAATATTGAGTTCGACTTATGCGTGGAGGTCATATCCATCGGAATTCAAGTCAGACATTATGGCTCACAGTCGCCGCGGCTATATATACGTCCGTGTGTCGTGTGTTAGATGTCCGCACTGAGTATTGTGCGCATATAAAATGGTGTGTTTTAAAGCTCATAAAATAGTGCCGTCACGATTCAGGAATTGAGGTTGGGTAAGAGAAACAACTTCGTTAACACGTGTCGCGGACTTCACCAAACGTATCTACAGTCATCTCCGTGATGCGACGTATATACATGTATATAATTATATCGTAACAATATTCCAGCATGCCATCATGCCTTCCGAGTCAGGGGTGAATATTGGGCCACCACAAATGTTAGGGAAACTGGTTAATCTTTGGCATTGATAACGAACTCATAAGTACTCAGCCAAATTCTTATGCTACGTCGTGCAACCCAGCTATTATGTAATTTGAGCATGCGGTTAAAACCCCCGATAAACCACATCCCAAGATACATACTATTGAACATATGTCCAGGTTTCATCAATCAGGCGAAGAATGTTGCTATGTGAGAAAATCTCCAAGTCAGGACTGAGTCTCAATAACAATCGAAGGGCAGTTGTGAAAATCAATTTACCGCCTCTATATATGTAATCAACGTCGGGTCCAGAGACGTTGGTTATAGAGTCAAATGACGAGCATTACCGTATACTTACGAAGAGTGATTTTCGAAATTGGACCAAACTAGATACACTCAAGGATATAGACTATTGAAAATAACGCTTGTTACTTATAGTTACAACGCAGACACAGCAGGAACATGTCTCGCTTATTGTGAGTACAATAGATATCAACTCGTGTCGGCTTTATTCTGAAATGTGTCAACTGCACTTAGCTACATCATTGTGTGAAAGAAAGACACGACGTGACTGTAGATCACTCTTAGTTGTATACGGTGGTTCTTGTCTGCAAACAATTAGGTAGCGTTTTGCCGACGTCATGTAATTTCGCAAGAAAGCCGCCACGATATATCCTTTTTCCTACTTGTTTTTCTCAAAGAAGGATTCTAAGTCTATCATCATCCAATCACTTATACATTGTATTCCTAATCATCGAACGTTGCGGCCCAACAGGAGACAACACAGTCTGCAACTACCACCATGCAACGACTGAACCTTTGACGGTATACGTGAACCGTAATTTTAGTTACACGTAATTAATTAGTCGGCATTCGGTATAATTAACTTTTAAAAACCCTTTCATGACGGGAGCTAGCTGGTACAGCATTAAATATCCTGTGTCAGTGTTTTACTAGTATCTTATATATTATATTCTCCCATCATTAGGAGCCTCGTGTAGATAAGAGAATGGATGCACCGCATTGCTTACAATGTAACTAGTGTAAGGTCAGTGAATTGGGTTATATATGCGAGGCTCCCTCTCGGAGACTGGCATATTCAAGAGAATGCTTTGGTACAGGGTTTTCGCAAAATTTCAAGAAGCTCCAGTCATGCAATGGTTAATTGTTAATGTTTATGAGACGAGTTAAGCCTGCCATAGCCCGCTCAATGGTGGCAAATATGCTTAGAATCCCGATAGGCGCCGATTTTTCACCGCGCAAAGAGATGATAACCAGATTCATATATCTGGCCAAGTTTGCAATTGCGCTTGATGGGTCGCTGACATAGACAAACCGTGAAGTGATTTACTTCTGAAATTACCCCCCTGCATGTACTATTTTGTTCCCCCGTAAAACTGACAACGCGTGATATGACCGCTAACGGTTTAAAATATGATAAACTCCAATGAAACAAACCATGCCAACTCTTTGGTGTTGGTGCTTTAGTAGAATATTGGGCCAAAGATATATATAGGCAGACGATATTCAAAACAAAATAGGTGGTCACATATTAAGTGGAGTGATGCTGCTCTTGTTGCATTTTGTACATCTAAATCGCGAAACTCCGATATTTACCAATATGGAGAGGCCACCACTGTACTCACTTATGTCCATTCTATTGACTTATTGGAAAGGTTTCGCAACTCACGGATATAAATACGACTGCGTTTAGCTATCCGTAGTCAGCCTGTTCTCGTGAAAATAAGCACATAACGGACGTATTTTAATGATATTGACATTATTTAATTTACAGTTTTTCATCGACACGACTTACCAGATTCACGCTCTTTATAATGTGTTTTCACTGCGGCCGTGGTATACGCTCAATATGGGCTTATTTCATAATCAAATCCGTCAATTATGGACCTATGTGAATATTTACATCTACTACGAACCTATTTGCATGAGGATATGTTGCGGTAGTCGTCAATTTCGGGTCGAAACAACAAATTAGTTTCGCAACAATAACGACAACGATTATGATTACTGAATACGGCCACATTTTTCGCTTTGCACAATCTACCAGATTAAGCACAACATGTACAATAATATTCAACTCAATCGGGAAATTGAGGGTATAGTTGACCGAGGCAGCGAGGCTTGATAAGTGATAGTTGTATGACACAACGACAATAATTGACTGCGTACCTGTATATCTTTAATTTAGTTTTTTGTACAAACCTTAGAAATTGATATTCTATCCTATCCTATCTTATCATGGCGACAGTTGGAACGTGTGCATACTTGGATGACGTAGTACACTAAAAGTAACTGTAAATCTATCACTGTCAGTTCTCTACTGTCAGAAAGTTTCCATTTCCAAGTTATTCCAATAATTCCATAGCAATAAAATCCACGTTATGTCGGTTCACGTGTACTTGTTGTGACGCAGTGATATAGGATTCCATCGTAATACCGGATTATCCCGTCTCGTATCGGACTTAACCTGCGACCATTGTCCAATGTATCTTCGCATTTAACCCGCTCTATACTAAATGGATTCTCCCAGTCAGTTATAAAAGTATATATTGGAAGAGTCAATTATTCCTCCGTAGAGGTGTTCGTGAAATAAAAGCAGACGACATACAATAGAAAGTGCAGAAGGAATCATATGCATTGGAGGCACATGTTCAGATAAAAAGTTTAACAAACAACCTAAGGGATAACTACTTATCAATGAGTATTTAGTGTAGAAAGGGCATGTTGAGCGCCAACTACGAGTTATCTCGTACTTTTTTGCATGTAATTGAGTGGGAGCCGGCACTCAAAGTGTTAATAGTATCGATCGATTATAAGTCCGCGCTCAGCATACGTCAACTGAATGACAAAATTACGAATATTTTCCCAGAAAAATGTGGGATGTTTCTCCGTTAATAAAATACGAATAATTGACATATTTTGAACGTCCGTTGCTTCGATTCACTATATTGAGTATATACGCAAACATAATGATGTGTTTTATTTCGATTTTTTCATATGCGCCTATCTCATTACAGGCAGTCAATAAAAAAAATATAGCTTAGAGGACATAAGTAATAACATACGTGTTTTAAACTAAAAAAATATTTAACACGCCATACAACTTGACGGAATGCATGGTATACATGTAGATATATCGACCAATTGAGCCATACCTGATATATGGACATTGAATGCAAGATCACGACAGATAGAAAGACATAACTAATATACACAGTAGACTTATCGAATGTAAATTCAGCTAATTATAATACCATTATATATTTACTTGCAGAAATTCTGCATGTATTTGACACGTTCTTATACCAATCAGAAATATGGCATAAACAGTATGTTATTGTCAAATGCTTTTCCTTTGTATATGTAAACGAAAGCAAAAAACTTTACAGAACCTGGCTTTTGTTTAGATCCGATATCGTAAACATAAAGAGCGTTATTTGTTACTGTTTTCCTTATATGGAGATAATAAAGAGCGTTTATATAATTTGTGAGTGATTAACCAATATAATTGCGCTGTGCTATGGAACAGAAGCAAAACTTCTGTAACAGGAGCAGGTTCTTGTTTACGTACACCATCGTACGTCTTGATGACAATATACTATTTACGCACTGATTATATTTGGCATATGAACAAAACTATATATGTTAATATTCCTTCTGTTGATGGGGATTTGCACAATATGAATATTTCTGCAACGAACGCCGCCCGTGCCTTTAAGTCTCCATGAACTATTATTTTTGGATGTTGTCGGTATCTCCGTGACGCATGTGTGTTATTGGTTATAGGTGACGTCGACTGCATGGAAGAAGCGTTGGTTTTATATGTGTGACTAGCTGTTACACCGTTTTGTCCTGACAGCCCCGTGACGTCGAAATAACAGAACCGTCATGGAGACCACTTATTATTGTGCCAAATGAGCTTTACATTGTCGCAGAACATTTTGAACAACTTTCTGTCAAATCGAATGAGGGATCTTTAAACATATTAAAGTATCTTTTCATTGAGTTCTGCTTGACATGTTTAATAATATGTTTAATAACATGTTTAAAATAAAATGTTTAAAGTGATGGGGAATTCCACTCCGCTGAGGGGTTCAAAGTGGAATAGAAAATAATTATGCCAAAATTAGTTATTTCATAAATTTTATATCCAAATTGTCAGAAAACGGCGTCATTGTTATAAACGAATTACATGAAGTGACTTTTGTTTGCGGAATTATTGCCGAATGGTTATCCAACAAATCCTCGAGCAAATAGGTTCGTAATCGACCTATAATATTTCCATAGGTTCATAATGGATTATTTTATTCTCAAATAAGCCGATAGTGCATGGACATATCCGTTATTCCATTTTATGGCGCGGGCAACAGTCACAATCCATTTTAAAGAGCGTACATCTGGATAAGTCGTGAATTGGTATTCGTGTTATTGTACGCCCAAAATGAACTTATAATACGTTATTATGAGTCGATAATAGCACTCAATATGAGGCGATTCTACGCTAATTATGAACTTAAAACGAATCTTATTATTAGCCAACAACGTGCTGATTCTTGGGAGAATCGGCTGGTTTATCGCCTAATGAAGTAGTAAATACATGTACACATATTTACATTTGTGCGCAGTTCAAACGCTATGTTCTCTGAAATGTGGTTGGAATTTTCGACAATCTCAGTTGAGTGCTACTTTATTCCAGCGGAGTATAGTGTTTGTATACTAATTAATTGATTGTATTCACCGAATAATTCCACGATAATATCTTTTATTCCACACCAATTGACGCAAGACACATGTATCCAACGGAATCCCAGCCATTGAGTACATTTATGGTATACCTAGCTAGTGGAATACAAGCTGGAACTATGCTTGTTGACGTTGTCGTCAAGAAGATGACGTACATTATCGTCAACGGTCCGTTTCGGGAATGCCCCAACAATTACTGGTTATTCATCAGACACTAAAGGCAGCTTTCGTATCAATGAAGGTGACATACATGATGGAACTTATATGAGACAACGGTGTAGAATAAATACAGAGCAAAACTTGCATCATAATATCGAATCTTTTATCGAACTCATTGTGGACGGCGCATAATTACATTTCGCCCGCGCGTATCGTGAAATATATCCGTGTGCCATCCGCAACTCTTTCGATAAAAGATTCTCGATTAAGATGCGCGTTGTGTTCTGTCTGTTAATACTATACAAAAATGTTTAAGAGGGGCAGTATTGATATCAGTTTATTTTGATAGACATGTCACATGAATGCCATTTCTGTTAATTGTTAATCACAATACGGTTCATGTACCAACATTAATATCGCTCAGGATTCTCTGAGTTGTTAATTTTTTAATGAACCGGATATATAACCTGTAACTAATCAATATAGTTTCCACATATATTCTCGCGCTTGTACTAATGAATACTAATGACATTACGCAGTCAGCAGTTGACATGAATGATCGATAGTCGTCATTTGACCGCAATTTATAGACTATAATACTTGGTCAACGTGCATCTAAAAGTGCCACTTCGTGTGCAAATACGGACAAATAAAAGTGGTGTAGCCTTAATTAAAAGCCATAGCCTTAAGAAGAAAATGCTTCGCTTTAAAAATCAATTATGGCTCTTAAACATTATACTGAAATTTTATATTTCCGATTATTATTATATCAGTTTCTTAACCCTTTCTATACTAAATACTCATTGATGAGTAGTTACCGTGTGTCATGTTCAGGAAGTCGTTTGTTGAACTTATTATCTGGACGAATATTATCTGGACGAATTCTACGAATATGATCGGACCATTCTGATCTTGTATTATCTTTCTTTTTTTCTGTCTGTCTGTCGTCTGCTTTTATTACCTTAACACCCCTACAAATGAGTAATATAACTTTCCAATGCATAATGTTATAACTGAATGCATGGGGCAATCCATTTAGTATATATAAAAGGTTAAGAGAGCAAGGCAATTTAGTTTCATAAACGTCTGAACCATGCACAAGTAGAACAATTGTGCAGCCACAATAACATATATATACATATGGGACGTTTCTCAACTTGCGAATAGAGCTACGACTATACAGTTAGCTATTCGTAGTAGTCCATTTCATGTACTAAAAAAATCGTTTCACAAAAGTACCGACGACGAATAAAATTACTTATATTACATGGATAATCGTGTGAGATTATCGTTATGCATGATTTGTAAGATTAAGCATAACACACGTAATAATCTTGTATTCAATACGCCAGTTGAAAATAGTTGTCTTATGCTTGATAAGTGATTGCTGTATGATAAAAACAAAACCAATTGACCGAGTGACTGTATCTTTAAATGAAGTTAGTTGATACAAGCGAAGAAATTGATACCCTTGTAACAGTTAGGACATTGCGGCTACAGTTAGACAATACGGATAATTCGATGTCGTAGCACCATTTAAGAAATATATGCTGATTTGCTTCAATACTCTATATGGAACGCAACAAAATCAAATATATTTTTTTTAAATATTAAAAAAACATTTAGCTCGAATTTTCAACGATATTCTCGTAGCTCGTTGAAAGTTGTTTCTGCGACGTATTTCGAGCAACCAACGTCCTTCGTTTTCCACAGTGCGAGTGCAAATATAAACGTATGACGCAGTACCCTAAACTTGCGACGCTGTACCCTAAACGTCTGACTTAGTACCCTAAACCTTCGTAACTATGTCCTTGAGTTTTACGAAACCTCTCGATTGACAGGCGCATATCACGTTTGGTACTTACCGCGTCACGAACAAGATAATCACAGTCAAGAATACAACGAACAACGGACAAATGTCTTTTCGCCACCACTATAAATCACTCTTCGAATTTTGCGACAGCACTTCACTGCCTTCCGTGGATGTTGGAATAGCAAGAATAACTTAATCCACGTTCATCCAACTAATACCCCGCTATCATTAGCAGAGTAAGTCCAAGTGTTATTAAATTGAAGATATCAAGTAAAGACCGACAAACTTCTAACTACCGAGAGATACTATGCTGCTGGTGCGCGCAAGATGAATCGAAATCTTAAAGCACGGAAAATGTTTAATAGCCCGATTTATAGGCGCTGCAACAATAGGCACACTCTCCAATATTCTGCCTATAAATGTTTCACGCTGTAATGATTATACATAGATCATCAATGAAATCACCATCGTATACGCGTCAGGTACTTGCGTTTCCCATCGACAGATTGTCTGCGATGCGTCCCTCTCATTGACTGCATGGGTACCGTCCTATAAATTGAAAGAGCACTACAGCCAAACCGTAGCTAATTATGTCCTAATCGATGCTTGCTTTGTCACAAACAGAGCGGCGTTGATTTTGGAGAATATCGAGCTGTAAGTTCTGACACTTTGAGGTCTTGATTGTTGTTGAACGGAACCTGCATATGGCACATATCTGATTATGAGGAAAAGAAAACTTTCTTAATCAATACCTTTGTGCGAATGTCCTCTTATTATATGCTTGCCAATAAAATATTTCTTATGGAAGTCACGGTATAGGTTTCGTTATATTTCACTGAAGCCTGCCGGTGGTTTATGCGAGCGAAAAATTTGAAAACAAATTCTATAACCGCGTGTTATAGTCAATTTTCTGCAAACTTATTCGAAACAAGAGTTATTTCTTATAAATTAATCCGTCATTTCACAGGTGAACCACCGTAAGTAGAAGGCAGAAGTAAAACAAGCGAAAAACTTTCCAAAGAAAACCACATATATATATCCTTTATTTTCCTCCGTTACACGAAGAGCTTATCAAACATTAAACATCATAATACAAATATTTACACAAGTGGGATGAACCGTGTTTCATTTCTGTGCACGAATCTTGGTGCTTTAACTAGGTAATTGTGCACTTACGATTATTACGAAGTATTCTTCAAATTGCTGTATATTAAAAGGAAAAATGCCGCGACAGCTTAGCAAATTTGAGGTTTAATAAGGTGCATTTAATAAAAAGAATACCAACAGTATTTTTGTTTGAATACCTGAAACATCTCATGAGTGTCTGGAAAGAAATATCGAATATTCACTCGCGGCTTGCAGCCGCTCGTGAAAATTCGATATTTCTTTCCAGACACTCATGAGATATTTCGGTATTCAAACAATAAAACTGTAGGTATTCCCTATATATCATTTAACACTTTCTAAACTAAAGACTCATAGTTCCCTTAGGAAATGTCAAATAATAAGTTCAACAATTGTTGAACTTACAAGAATTATCTGAACATTTCCCACCAATGAATAGTATTCCTTCTGCAAATTATATTGTCTGTCGTCTTTTCATTTTACCATAACAACCCTATGAATATATATTTGTATAACTACAGTAATGCCCTAAGTAATCGACTTCTTAACCACAGCAGAATTATGGGTAACTTTTCAGGATTTAGTCGGAAATATGGCTTGTTGCCATTCATCGGAAAGCCCTCGGGGAGAGCTTTCCGATGAATGGCAACATACCATATTTCCGACTAAATCCTGAAAAGTTACCCATAATTCTGCTGTGGTTAAGGAGCCGATTAATTATGGCATTACTGTATATTGGATAAGCCATGTAGTATTAAAAGGGTTAATCAATACCGTTGTACTCTCCTTTTTCTCGTTTGGGCAGAAGCTTCGTGGAAGCTGAGTAAAACAGTGCGTGGATATTGGTCGATATACTGTGGGTATCTATGGGTATATCTAACGTGTTGACATCTATGGGGAGATCGCTTCCCATTCGATGTCGGGAGCCTAGTTCATCGTGGTTGTAATTGGTACGAGAGGCGAAATTGGATTATCGATAGTCCTATAGAGGGGAGAAACTATTAGCCCGACAAGGCGCCAAGTACGGCGAGTACGAAGTGAAAGTGCATGGCTTAATGACTAGCTTGGTAGTTTTGATGATCTTAATATTTCAGATCTATTTTCGCGTGAGTTGTGCTCGGTAGCTTACTTGGCTAGAGGTACCAAGTTGGGCTTATATACTATATCCTTATTCCAAGTTTTACCTATTCGACTATATGTCGTATTATAACAATGTATACGACCTCTGCAGCAATGTGTTGTCAGAATTGCGACCACCGTTTATTATTCTAGAATAATGCCAAATCGAAGTTGTAGTACAAAGCAGACACAATGGTAGGAATCGCATACATGCACCCCTTTCTGTTCGATTTTAAAACGTCGAAAAACAAGCCGAGGAGAAGATATATTTACAACATTATGCCTCACACTTCGAGTGCTTATATACAATTTGGCACCAATACCGGTTACAATTATTAACTTCGAAATGTCCGCTGTTGTCGCAGTATACATATGTTTCTTGTGGTGTTGGTCTGAATCAGGTTACTACAAACTGAGGAGAGAGCTCATTTGGGACCCTTGGTTCGAATATCTCAGAAGTAAATCTACAATTGAAATAAGAAAGTGTGGTCTCAACAGTGCACATGATTGTAGCATACAAATATTTCTATAGAAAAAGTAATCCATTGTTTTGACTCTGCTGTCTGTTTAATAACGTAACTATGTGGATGATCAGCCTCGTTTCTAGTTACGTCTGCGTTTGTGACCTGGCTGATACTTTTGGAACACTCACCTGTTTTCGATGAAGCTTAGGAAGAAACGGGCCGATGTGGTCGATCCGTCCAAATCTGCGAAAAATTTTTTTTTATAATAATATGGCGTTATATACACAGAGCCACACTTGTGTGTTCGTGACCGTCAGCGTATGTCAGTATAAATGCATACGTACCTAGTTCCTGCTGTGCTATCCTTCTGCGATCGCATGAGTGTCAGGCCAAGTACACACAGGTGAATTATAAAAATATCTTAGCAGTGAATTTCAACCGGTCCTTGGGTGTTTTTGTATAACCGTGGGCTAACACATTGACCTTTGTTATTTGTGGACATTTTAATGTTTAACACATCATTCATTCTATAGTTATATGACATATGATGGTTTCTTGTTTTGCCATCCGAGTAAGATGCCATTGGCTTCTATACAAATTCCCGTGCCTAATTTTGTTTTATTTAAGGGATATGTATGTATTTATGTACTAGCAGCATGACATTAATAACTAAATTTAAAGCACTATTTTCCTGAAATATTTCATGAACAGAAACAAATAACATTATTGGAAATTCGAAAATTTGAAAACATCCATACCTGCATGGGGAAGGATTGTACCACTGGAAGTTTGTTTTAAAGAAGTTATATACATGACAAATGTATGAGACTGTATTCTGAGCTGGCATAATTGTTGACAGGCGAGTGTTGTTAAACTATTTGAATAACAACAGTGGCTGCGTGCTAAGTTATATTTTATTAGTGTATTCACCTGTATCCACCACGAGAAAAAAAAAACTATTATTGTCCCAGTTGGGAGCACGTGCACTATGAATTCACTCAAACTAATGCGCAATATCTGTGTAATGAGCCAATGCCAATTATCCGTCCATCTCTGCTCAGGACACGTTTGTTGGATACCAACACCTCTCTCGTCAGCGGACGTCAATATCAGTTCTTCTGATAACAATAATATAACTCATTGAACACAATGTCAGTTCCCATCGACAGACACACTCAATTCACTACTTATGGCATGAAACTAATTGCCACAATCTGCAGTTAAGTGTCATGGCAAACCATACTGCAGTGTCCGCCGGGCGACCAGTAATTGGACACGACGAATTTTTCACTCCAATAACGTTAAGATCACAGGGGACTTTCGTTTCAGAAGAGTCTAATTTGCCAGGCTCACTATCTTTTGCAGAGACGCAAAACTGATCGAGGTTGTCTAGACAATGCATGTGTCATCCATTGTTTTAGTATATCTTGTCATACAGAACAAATGATTTATCACGAGGTCGTATGCGTGAACACAAGGCATAGGTTTTTTCTGGTCTAAGTCTTCTCAGTCCACAAAAGCTTGGGATATTGTTGGGTAGGCGCTTTTTTTTGGACCGAGTCCCGTCCCGTTAATCTTCTATAACAGACTTTCGTTTAAAAGATACTACATATACACATGGAGCGCGGGAATTCACGTAAACCCCTGAATGTGATTAATCATCTGACATGTTCGCGATTATTCCGTCTTCAAAATTATATAATGATAAATCATTTACGGTGATAGGAAAGGTAAAGTGATGATACGATCGTTTAGTATATTGTTTACAAATATTTTCTGATAGCGCGACAAATCGAAATTCTCTGGAAAACAAAGTTCTGTTTACTTATAAATCTCGTTGCTTTGACATTCAACGGACCTCTGGTATGCGAATGGTTTATATCAGCATGCGTATGAAAGGTTGCCCTCTATGCTCATATACTGACAACATCAATTTGACCTAATCCGAAGACATACACACAAGATAACTCCAGCCCACGATTCTGGGCGTAAAGTCTGTTATAGAAGAGTAACTGGACGGGACTCGACTGAGCTGTTGTAGTATGAGAATACTTGGTCTATGTTTTCTCTAATATAGACGCACTGAGTTTGCATCCTCCAAACGGAAGAAACGATGTGAGCACTCAAGTGGTAAGTATGACATATAGACAGGAAAGGTGTTTCAGACACATCCATCTATGCACCCCACCCAAATGTCGACCCACAGGTCATTTCAATGCCGTGAAAATTAGAAATGTTTTAGCTTTTTGGATTGAAGTTGATGCCTATTAGTTATTGACAAGTAAAACGATAATTTTGTATTTAAATTATAAATTCGCATCTTGTTAACTTGGATAACTTGATATCACAGCTTTGCGGTCGCTAGCTGCATGCCAAAACTGAGAGACGGTTAAAATAAAATTGGGAAAATCGGTGTACACCCCTCGTCTGAGACTCACAGTTCACGCCCCTGGGATCTTGTCAGATGTCTTGATGTCTGCTATTTGCGCACATGATTCTCACACACTCAAGATTTAATCCATCAAACTGGGACAGATGTCTAGAAGCAATGACGTCCACGAATTGGGAGTAAACATTAGAATCGGTGGCGATAATTAAACACGGTACAGTCATCAGACGTCCGTCCGGCTGGTTAATCTAATCCGGATTCCGAACAGCCGAATTCGTAGGCAGAGTAGTCGAGCTGACGAACTGAAAAAGTTCACTAGAAATGGGAGTTTAGTCCATCGGCACCAAACACAGGCTTGCAATACATCATTTTGAAGTTTATGGCATTTCCCACAAGATATGGCCCGGTGTAAACTATCAAAATGATGCACAAAAAAATGAGTTTTAGAGGTTTTAGAGCCAAAATTCAGCAAAAATCTGTTTTTTTTAAATACGGCCAAAATGAGACTAAAATAGAGGAACACGTTTTTTTTGTGGTAAGATATTGAAGTCTACATACTACTAGACATTTCAGATGATAGCGTCACGATTTCGTTGACAGATAGCAACATTTCTGAGATTTATTTTTAACAATATATATAAAAGAGCAATTTTAAATTGTTTTGCCCCTCTTAATTGGCGATAGATAAATATTGTTTTGACATGGGATATCGTATATAGTCTACAAAACTGTGGAGATATATACCACATATAACAATAGGCTGATTATATCACTCTCTGTAATAAGGGATGTGGTATGTTAGATTATTTCACCCCTCCCCCCACAATTCAGCAGAAAGTCAGTTTTTGGGGAATTCGGCATGACGGAATAAAAAGTCACATGAACTCCGGATATGTTGTGTTAAGATATGACAGTGTACATACTTATATGTACTTATAGTAACGCCATGATTTCAATCCTAGATGACAAGATTTCTGAGATTTATTGTGAAAATAGACAAAAATTAATTCTTTTTCTATTGTTTCAACCATCTTAATGTGCGATAATTTAATATTTCTTGGCGGGGAATCTCGTAAATAATCTAGAAAATTGTGCAAATATATACCGCATATGATCATGTGCTAACGGTTTCATCCTTTATCTTAGCTGATGTTTCGTGTAAGATTATAGGTGACCCGTCACCTAAAAAATCAGCAAAAAGTCAGTTTTTTGAAAATTCGGCAGGACGTCAGAACTCGGAATATTTTTTGCTATGGTATAGCAGTATGCACACTTATAGATACCCAATATGATAACGATAAGTTCATTCGTAGCGATGGTTTACCTTTTATTGAGAACATATGACATATTAACGATAGTCAAATATTTGCATTGGAGTGGCCTAAAATATAAAACGCGCGTGCACTCTGGTCCATCGGGAAAATCTCAAACACTCTGGCTGGGCGGGAGACAATACTGTATAGAAATTCATGCAAACGTTATTACATCACACGATACACCTATTACATCATTAAAAAGCCATTACATATTGCATTTTATTCCACACCCATTGACGTGAGTTACATTATTCAACGGAATCCCAGCCATTTAATACATATTAGTGTATACCTCTAGTGGAATACAAGCCGGAACTATTCTTGTTGACGTTGTCGCCAAGAAAGATGACGTACATTACGTCGATCATCCGCTTCCGGTGATCCTTCCATAATTACTGGTTATTTGTCAGACTTAAATCAAAATAAAGGTAGCTACAGTAACAACGAAGGTGACATTCATGGATTGAACTTATCTGACTGAACGGTGTAGAATAAATACAGAACACAACTTGCATCATAATCTCGAATCTTTTATCGAACACGTTGCGGACGGCGCAAAGTTATATTTCGCTCGAGCTACGCTCTCGCGAAATATATCCTTGCGCCATCCGCAACTCATTCGATAAAAGAGTCTCGATTAAGATGCGCGTCGCGTTCTGTCTGTATCTCTCAATAGTAGCGCTGCAGGTAACTGTATGTATGCATTTTGCAGCTTCTTTTAATGATTCTGATTTGTTAAAAAGACATAAAGCTCTAGTTTTGTATGTGGTATACAAGATCTTCAACTCGTTATGTATGGATATACGATTTTATGAAACTCGTTTGATAACTTTTGTTTACAACTCGACTACGACTCTTTATGAATCAAATTTATCAAACTCGTTTAATAAAATCTTGTATTCCGACATAACTCGTCGGAGATTCTCTATATATCGCGTAAAAATTGTCATAATATTACACTGTGCATACATGTAACTGATAATCCATGTATATCCTTCTATTTTCTACTTAGGAACAAAAACAGAAGATACATCCAGGTTATAGCGAATTCGGTGAAATCGACATGATGACATTTTAGGAATGAAATGAACAATGATGAAATATTCTCGAAACAGTATATCAATCGGAGTCCCAAAACAAAAATATTCCCTCCCCTTGATCCAAAATTCCCTTCCAGGTAACAAAATATTTCCTGTTGATTGCCTGCCTATACTCTAAAGTCATATGTGGAATCATTTATCATAAATGAGTATAGTCTGATAGACCCATGGCGTCAAGAGTATATGGTTAATTTCAGTACAATGTTTTGAATGCTGTCAGTTTGATGTTGGGAGTTAATATTCGATAATAATTTGTACAAAATGACCGTTTTAAAAATGTTTTTTTTATGATTTAAGTCTCTGAGGCGGTGAGCCCGTAGTCTGTTTGGATTGTTATTCTCGAATATCTCGCATGCCCGGATGTATGACTGGCCTAATTTTTACACGAAATTGCTAGATATGGCCATTTTGTTAACCTTTTTTATTTCATTTAACACAGTTTTCGGGATTAATATTTCACCATATACATGAATAGACGTATACTATCTGTGCAGATAGTAGTAGTAGTAGTAGTAGTAGTAGTAGTAGTAGTAGTAGTAGTAGCGGTGGTGGTGGTGGTGGTATTGGCAGTAGTAGTAGTAGTAGTAGTAGTAATAGTAGTAGTAGTAGTAGTAGTAGTAGTAGTAGTAGTAGTATTAGGAGTAGCAATAACAGTAGTAGTAAGTAGTAGTAGTAAGTAGTAGTAGTAGTAGTAGTAGTAGTAGTAGTAGTAGTAGTAAATAATTCATTATAAGTTGTGTTCTTCTACGCTTCTGTCCTACACAATATTAGCAAAGGCTCAATCTATTCGTCAAACTATTATGGATGGGTGAATGTGGCTCCTGGCATTATATTAATGTTACTATGATTAAACTACCATGTCGTTTGGTTTTTAGAAATATCAATCTGCTTATAATAATCTTAACTGATTCGAGAACATTATATTATATAATATTGTGGATTAATTATCTGGAATTTTCAGGTCTTTTTGGAATCAGACGTAGAAGGACAAGAAGACTTATAGCATCTCAGCCTCTCAGGAGACAGTGGCTCTCTACTGGACTTCAAACCCAATATGTTGTTGACACTTCCTTGTGCATGACAAATATTCAATAACCAAGACCACCTTCAAGTGAGTTGCTACACGATTTATGCAATATCCACGAATATTGTAACGTGTGTACTATGTCTGCAGAGTAAACTTGTGAGGACATTATTCGCAACAGAGACGTCGCTGAAATAACCTCGACGTTCATTTTTCGCGAAGAAAACATTGGACATGATTCTGGTATAAAAAGATGCTCTGTGCTGAACTCGTTGTCGGAAACTAAACCTGCTCGTAAAAGCATAATTGTAGAAAAGGGACGTTGCTAATCACACCACATTGTCCACAACGGTCATTGTTGTACTTCATCGCAAACTCCTCTTCTGATTTGCTGAGGATGTTTCCCAGGCATAAAAGACTAATTTTATAAACCCCACCGTTTCGTAACAACCGGGAACTGAGCTAATTTGCATAATTATTATATTTAATTTGCAATTGAAATGAGATGTGCATAAATGGTGTTATCCCTGAGAAAATAAATCCGTTATATGATGCGAGGTTCCTATTTGAACTTTTGATATCAATACTGAATAACGTGGAACAAATAGATACACATTATCATGCATTTTATGTCTACTGCAGACAATTGCAAACACGAAGAACATAGGTTACAAAAACGTTATTGTACTATTCTCTAAAGTTCAAATTGCATGTGTATCAATTGACAATTTCCTTTCGGCTATACATTCCTCCGAATTCCCAAGAATATCCTTATGTGGCTCAACAGTCTGTTGTCAATTTTGAACACTTCGCCGCATGGCTACTCTATTTCGGAATCCCTTTACTACTCTTTCCGTGAACCGATTCCCACCATGCAACCAGAAAAATGGTAGGGAACTAACGATGATGGATGTGTCAATTTGTCCAAAATGTTAACGTCTTATTTTCTAAAATACTCTTTGAACTGTATTATATAATATACTCGCGCACATAGGCCTTCTATTGAGCAGGTGTTCAATCCTTTGTTGGATAACAAAACAGTTGTCACCCTTGTTTTCTGAGACACCACAGAGTGACATTCCAGGCCTCGATATGGCAACAAATCCCCGTGCCTCACTGAAGCGCGGACAACTGTATAATGAAATGAATATCCTCAGTTTCATTGTTCTGTTCAGTGTCCGAACACGGTATACCATATATCGTTCTTTATATATAGTGGAACACCCAACATGCATCACGACAGATGCAGTTCATCTGGTCTATCACATACGCATGCAAGGAGTACATATTTGCGCTGAAATCAAAACCCGAACACAATGCCTGAACAGGAATAGCTCTAATTAGAGTATTTGGAAGGCAACACACTATCGTATGTCTTATATTCTATTGTGTCCCTGCTTATGAACTTTAGTTCTTATTTCAAGAAGAAGTTTCGTGCCGATGCTCTTATCGGATTAGTGGGCAGTGATGCATTCAGAGTGTCGCATCAGTTAGCCTGCCCTGTGCTCATGTAAGGTCAATCAAAACTGCATGTCGCTGTGCGATATTGCCACACCCCATGATAATCCTGTTTTCTCGAGCCTATATAGATAGACGACGTTTGAGCTGTTGTGGGCCGTGGATATGGAGAGGTATATCCTTCTAGAAAGATATGTGGATGTCATGAGATGTCACTGAACGATGCTGGCCGTGCAATCTAGGTCGATATGACCTCGGTCTATATAACCTGTGAGCATAGTGGACAATCAGCCATCTCAATCATGCATCATTCCGATGTCGAAAGGCCACCAAGATAAGTGCAAAATTTCGTGACCAGAATTGACAATGAACTGAGGTAACCACGTGACCCGTCTGGCCTCGTCAGCCTCGCCGATTGGGATTTGGCATAGGTCGAATAGAATAGGTCATTTTATCAGTCAGTTCGTGATGTATACGCGGAAGTGGTGGCCGTTAGTCTGATTATCGCCTCCATTTTATGCAGACTGTGTCCAGATTATGATTACTGTGACTGGTTCCCGACCGATCATTACACACAAAGCCGTCTGAATAGACGCCGGTTGGGTCCATAAACCTGGCATTATGGTAAAACGCATTTCTTTACACCTGCGTGATTGCGCACCTTTTTATCTGTAGATCAGTACTAACACATGGAATGTGGTTGGTTTTAAGTCAGAAACACGCATAGCATGGTACCCACTGGTGGTGGCCAAATTGGTCAATGGCCAACAAGTTTTAAATGGCCAATGAAAACTTCAGTTGGCCAGTTTTAAGCCATAGTCAGCAATCATGTTAGATTAATAATATACCGTTCCAATGTATATTTGTATGGCTGCATGGGAGAGTCCATTTAGTAAAAGAATAGTTAAACCCTCCGCATAATTCATTTGTCGTCGTGCGGCGGTTTCATTCCTAGTCCCACAATGTGACGTCAGCAGACATACATGTATGATCTTGTTATGTATCTTCTCCAGACTACGTGCATTCCGCAGCCGGGATCACACCACAGACCTAAACGTGTTGTGTAGCGATCGCATGTATAACAAGATTATGTCAATTCTGTGACTATTCTTATAGCTGTTACAATGGGGGGGTAGGATTTTTGTCATATTTAATTATGAATGTGATAAATAATCTTCCACAGTATTACATACTGCATGTGAGCTGTCGGTAAAACATATGAGATTACAATTAGTCCTCAACATTAGCCTTTCATATCTGGGTACAGCAAATTGAGTTGAAGATGTTTATGTAAACTTGACTCAAGTTGGTGATAGTCTACTCTATCTTGGGAATCGTAGTTACGATTGTATTGCTGTTGGATCTGGAACATAAAGAATACCTACAGTTTTTCCTTGAAAACCAAAATATCTCATTCGTGTCTGGAAAGTGATATAGAATTTTCGCCGCGAGTTAAATTTTCTATATTTCTTTCCAGACACGAATGAGATGTTTCAGGTATTCAATAAAAAACTTTCCCTTTGTAAATAGAGCACACAAGTGTATTTTGCACTAATCCATGGCTCAAATTCATTCATTTGAGGGCATATATTCTATTGGGCATAAAAGGAGATGGTCCCATAAATGGCCGAGTTTTGTGAACAGTACCCCATTAACATTTTGCCGACAATATTGTCCAATAAATTCACGGCGATAGTTGGTTAGAATCTTTTTAAGTAAGAGAAATATCCGATCAGTCGACAAATGTGCAGTTGAATGTGGATATCATATCATATCATGTCTCACATTTCTTGTTTAGCTCACATATCACCAAGATCACAAGACGCTTGGATAACACAGACGTACCACTAGGGACGTGGTAGATGGTTTTCTATGTTTATCCATCTTATAAATAATTTCCCGTTGTAACACCTTGAACTTGATGGAAATTCCCAAGTCCCCGAAATTACATATTGTAGCCCCACTGTGACATCCCTCCCCGTTGGAGTGGCCAATTTTACAACTGATACCATCATGCTGTCCAGATGTTGGAAACTTATAACCGGAAATTTTTCGCAATTCTACGAATTTTGACTGACAGTAGGAAAATATTTGGTACTTGGTCTGAAAATAGTGATCGTAAACTTAAACTATCGGGACAATGGGATAATCCCAACTTATAGTCGGTCTGATCTTTCCAAGTTGGTTCAGAAATGAACTTTTCTAGCTGAAGAAAAACAATCCTACTCTAACTGTCCACATTGAACAACTTAAATACTACCAAACATTGAATTTCTCAGCACAAGTCACTTGGAAGTCAGTATAGCTCATCATTAAAAATTAGATGGGACAACTTGAAACCACTGTTAATATATCAATAAGTCAACAGAAAACTGAAAAGATGCAAATAACTTAATTGTTTACATCACCGTCAACCCCAAATCCCCTAATGTTTTTGCATGCATATAGGCAAGAGCGTGGGGATGAAGGGAAATCTAGCCCACATGTATTCTCCACTGAGATGGAATAATCTCCTCCCCTACCCCACGACAATAATACGATATCAACAAATTTATAATTTATTTGTTTATTATAATTATACAAAGTTCGATGCACAATCAATAATATATCAAACATATATTTATACTTTATGTTCAATAGAATATATCTCAAGTTGTTGACAGTCATGTTACATATTCATGCATGTGTGTACACGTATCTATGATATATGCATAGCAGGATCCTAATACAAATATTAAAACAAAATTAAAAACTTTTCTAACGGTTGAATATTGTTACCAAATTAGGGGTGATGCATCCGCGACACACCATGTCGCGTGATCCACACGCTTAAGTTTGACGACCAACAACAAGCTCGATGCAGCGCGCATCACGCTTTTGTCCAACGATTGTTGTTGATTGAACAATAGTCGCCTATCCCAAATCGCGATCTGGTAGTTTCGCGAGACCATAGTATTGACCGTGGTGATTAAGGTGGTCCAGACCATAGACCACAATTCGGCCGTATGTGTTTGTTATTGACACTGAGGTGTTCAAAGGTGTTCAAAGGCTGTTCAATCTGACGTTGTTCTTCGGTTAACAAAATAATTTTGCACAAACACCTGTGTACGGCTGTGTTACTCATCACAAGCCATTGAATAGGATCAATGCTGTGCTGATATTCTGAATCTGAGATGACTCCACAGGGAGTCACAAATGATCGTAGAATGTCAACAATAATTTATGGTTAAAATAATTCTGTTAAACAGCTGATTGTGACCTTCAATCGGTCTCCAGACACCCACCGAAGTTGAATTCCGGATACATTAAACTGCAAATGACATCATTTGAACAATTTCCATGTGCAGTGTTTTAAGTGTCAAAAGTATGGACATGGCCAAGAAAATTGCAAGAACAAAAACATCATATGGTGAAGGTGTTCCACCCCAGCCCATGAACACACCCATGAACACACGACTTGTTCACAAGCAAAAAGTGTTTAACTGTCTAGGTGGATAGTTAATGTCCCATTTGAGACTGTGAATTCAAGGTGCAGAATATTAACCCTTTCTATACTAAAGTAATGCCATATATAATCGACTCCTTAAACACAGAAGAATTATGGGTAACTTTTCAGGATTTAGTCGGAAATATGGCTTGTTGCCATTCATCGGAAAGCTCTCCTCGAGAGCTTTCCGATGAATGGCAACAGGCCACATTTCCGACTAAATCTTGAAAAGTTACCCATAATTCTGCAGTGGTTATGGGGTCAATTACTTATAGCATTACTGTATATACTAATTGATGAGTAGTTCCATTAGGAAATGTTTATATAATAAGTTAGATTGTTTTTTGAACTTATTTACATCCAAATAATGTGAATCCTTCAGCAGTTGTATTAGCGTTTCGTCTCTCTGGTTTATAACCTGGACATCCTTCCAAATGCATAATAGACTTCCAATGTATACTTTCAACACCGAGGTGGATTATCCATTCATTATAGAAAAGATCAAGGGCACAACACGGCTAGAAGTAGTTAGTGTGTCACCAAGTGAAAGAAACCGACATTGATTCTGTTCCAGAACATGTATGTCAGGCCACTGACACATCCACTCAAGTTGAGACAGTTGCTCCAAAACAATTTACTCAAGTTGACCAGTTACTCCCAAACAATCTAGTCATGTTGAGCCGTTGCTCCAAAACAATCGCCACAATCTCTCAGATATATTGACTCACAGGAACAGACGTTGATAGAGGAATTAGTTCAGCACGATGCTCGAAGAGAAACGTTTCAGTTCGGAAGACACACAACAGTGAATGTGAGTTGAACCTTCTGGTTGTGTGAGCGGCGACCGTCGACTTGATGCATTGATAAAACCTCACGACAGATTCATGCATATTAATTAACATCAAGTATTTTGCGAATGCCAAATCATATACTAAAACTAGTTTACCTATCTGAAGCCTTGTTAAATTTAATTTTATTATCTGCCATTCTTTGTTTATGCCACCTGTATTCTTATGCTAGTGTTATGAGTTTTTTATTATATGGCTACCAACTAGTCAGTTGTCTATTATATATTATGGAACTTCTGCATGTATGTATGTATGTATGAATATACGCTCGTACGTACGTATGTATGCATGTGTGTATGCATGTATACATGTATGTATGTGTATATGTATGTATGTATGTGTCTTATAGACTAGAAAACTGCTTGACCGATCCGACTCAAATTTGGTATGTAGGCCTACTTTGATCCCGGGAACAATATGGGCGGATCCAATTTCACGTCCGACCGTGTCCTTGACCTTGACCTCGGTCATATATGCTCAAATAGGCATGTTTCTGGACCGATCAAATAATAGTTTTTTTTCTTTCTCCTAATACTTTTCAAAATTGTCAATAGTTTTCTCAATAATTATTTCTTTTTCCTAATGATTTTCAACGTTGTTTTTTTCTTTCTCTTCACAAAGAAGTCCCCAAATAGCCCGGACGAAGTCGGGCACATCAGATAGTAATAGATATTCCTGACTCCAAATGGAAACAGTTCATCGTGTGTTCATATGTTTGTATAAAGCTCATTGTTTATTCTCACCCACTGTCTGATATATACAGTTGCTTTGATACCATAGTTGTTCACTGCCTGTTTATGTTCTTAGTCATGATAAGGTCTAGCGACTGAAACAACGTTAAACCTCAATCAATCCATAATCACATGTATAAACTATTTTAAAACTTCTTTCAGAACTGAACCAATGTCATATTAGGAACAACTAACCAGGAATGCTAATTATTTGTTTCCATGCGCGAAGGATTTTTTATCAAAGTGGGTGGCAATTTTAAGACTGAATTGCACGAATCGATCTCTTGGTGGAATCTTGGAGGCCATTATGCCAACACATGCATGCAGGTTATCTGGAGTATTTTCGCTGAACGTATATGTATGACTCAGTTCATGTATAGAACTGTTTATTGGTATGACTCATGTCATGCACTTTTACTCTGAGCCCGCCCGTAGAGATAATATTCCACCAGTTCAAAACCTGAGATATGTTATGGTCTGACGGGGAACGTTATAACCTTGGAAAAGTAAATGTATGTAAAATATTTATTAGATAATATCTGTTCCTTAAGAATGTATTTTATATTAGATGAATGTTCCAGCTCAAGATTGCATGACTTAGGCAACGTCTGTGAACCGATACCGATTTGTGTCACTTACAATCATATATCCCCGTGGTCGCGAAATCGGCCCACAAAAGTGCCATAAGTCATGTAATCTAGAGCTGGGACGTCCACTTCGTGTGAAACACATTAGTAATGAACATGGTTTAACTAAGAAATATATTACCCTGTGTTAATTGTTCAATGTTATAAAGTTCGCCGTCAAAACTTCAAAACGTTGGTTTTGAACTGGTGAACCGTGATCTCTACGGAGTAGCCACAGTGAACATCCATGACATGATCAATATATTGGTCTTGAGTGAAACTTATCGGGAGCTCGGAGATTAAGTGGCTCTTTAAGACAACTAATAAAACCCCATGTTGTTGATAAAGAGCTCTAAGTAGAAACCACAGTCTGTCGCTCAAATTGCAGGAGTGTATTATCCTCAATTGGAAGGTAATTATTTACTTATCGAAATGACGCCACGTCGATACGCGAAAACGGCTGCTGTCAGCAGAAGAACCTGTTAGAGTGATAAACGAGACATATCTTAGCACTCAGCCCTGGAAGATATTCACAATTATCCGCCTCTGTGCACTATGATATCGAACACTCAATTCTCTAGCAGCAAGGAACTATTGCGATCGACGAAATACACCGATCACGAGATAAGCAGCAAGTAAAATAGAACTGTTCGATCACGTACTTGCAAATCTGTTAGTCGGTATTGTGTCTGATACGCGATCTATACGTATCTTATTGTTACGCTACGGCATCGCCGACCCCTGGTGTTTGTTTCCGGTGAACAATTGTGTTGCTTTGCATTCAAATTTAATTCAAACGGTGTTATGGATTCGGACCAATTGATCCCATGCACGTTTCACGCATGCGGGGCATATACTTGTTAACAAGACTAATACATCGGTTATAAATTCAGCCCATTATGGGTCATATCGGTCTCGACTACGTGTCATTGTGGCTCGGATATCACGCATGGACATAATCCATTTAGATATTATGTTGGCGGGGCATAATGACGCTGTTAAAAAACCAGCCTGTTATCCCGAAAATCCGCACATTACCTGCTTATAATATAGCTTGGGTTAGGTAGACAATCTGCTTAGATTCGCCTCATTTTGAGTCGATAATGTGCTGAAAATAAGCGCGATTTAGTCACACTAACAACTCATAACGAGGCGATTCTAAGCAGATTACGTGCGGACATTGACACAAATAATCCACATCACGACTGTTCATGTGTACGTTCTTTAACATGTGTTTTCACTGTGGTCCGCGACATAAAACGAAATAAATATGACTCCAGTATCTGCTTATTTCAGAATCAAATAATCACATTATGTATCTATTTCACATTATAGGTTCATTGTGTGCGTAATTGTGCGAGGATATGTTGGAAGAAACAGTACTATAGTTTACATGAATTGTCATTTTAGAGTAATTTGGCAATCAGAACGATTCGTAGAATATCCGTTATCTGTATACAATATCGAATAACATATATACATACTTTACAATATTTGAATAAAGTCTGCATTGCGATCATTTTCTTACATTTTTTCGGCAACCGGAGCAACCATTTACGTATATATTCTAAATATGTGTCGTTTGTTTTGTGTAAATATGTTTATTGCGTATAACATAGCAAATGTGCCAGTCAATAGCCACGCAGGCCTATAAACGTCACACCTAACAGAATTAAATTTACAAAAGAAAAATGACATCATCAACAAAACAAACATATAAGTGCACGTGCGGATGATATAGAGCGGATTCAGGAGTGCTTGCATGGGATGATTTGAAGTAACTGATCAAAGTATTACTTAAATCGGTGTTTATAGGGTAGTGTTAGATATAGGTTATACGTATATGTTCATAAATGTTTCAAGCAGACAGTGTCTTTTCCTCGAACCACTCAGATTAGCCAAAGACCGCGTAGATAATAATTTGAGAACAATAATGGTACACATATTAACCATCACATTGCCCACCAACATAATATATTATACTAGCAGATTAGCCCGCCACTGGCGGGATTGGTCCCATGGCTTTGGTCGATCCATTAATTTTGGTTTTTCAAGGTAACCCCGTACAGGCACGCCGACAGCATTCTATCATTTGCGGGTACCCGTTTCAATGTGATTTTGGGTGGACAAAAATATTCCCCGTCCTGAGTTGACCATACATAACAAATTTCACGTCGATGTCACCGCTGACGACCGAGATATCGCCCAATGTCATTTGTGGGTACCCGTTTGAAGGTCAAGGTCACCTCAGGCGGACAAACTGACCCGACGAAAATCTCCCCCGTCCCTTGGAAGCCCTAAGTACGAAATTTCGTCTCGATACCCCCAGTTTCCGAGACGGTCGATTGAGCCGTATTTATACTCGTGTATATAAATGCTCTTTAACAACGACACCGCAGATACGAACGCTCCTTAATCATTAACCCATCAATTCCAACGACGGTGGCAGGGCGAAGGGCGAAGGAGTGCTCGGACGTTCTCAGAAGCGGTGCGATGGCACTTCTCGTGACTTTTTACGTTTTTTAAAACTGCTCAATTTAAAACACTCTTTCTCTAGTTTTGTTCTAAATGTGACCACCAAGCTATGATCAATGGGAATTTGTGATTCCTCAAGTAATATGAAATATACAAATTCTCAGGTATGTCTAATGTTAGGAGGACCATTGACCATCATTAGGCAGCTAGACTACGACATTATGCAGACCAAATCCGGTCTGCCTATTTTTTGCATACCAGTCACAACTAGTTATCTGGTGCTTGAATTGTTAACACCTCTCCTTGTTCAACCGATTTAGGTTGTCTTTTGTCTATAAAATGATGGGATTGAAAAAGTTTTTGTTCAGGGCATTTCAGCCCCGATAATTTTGAGACATGTATATTCTGTCGATATATAGTTTCACCATTGTGCGGTCGAAACATCCACAGCGGTCTTGAAAAAATCAACTTTTCTGGTTTTGCATTTTTTATGTACAGGATGCAGCATAAAAGGAGATAACTGGCCAAATGTCATCAAAACATCGAGAAATCTGGTGTATACATCGAAATTGAGTACAAAATTCGGGATGATTTTGAGACATGTATATTCTGTCGATATATAGTTTCATCATTGTGCGGTCGAAACATCCACAGCGGTCTTGCAAAAATATTTTTTTCTGGTTTTGAATTTTTTATGTATAGGATGCAGCAAAAAAGGAGATAACTCGCCAAATGTCATTAAAAGATCGAGATATCTGGTGTATACATCGAAATTGAGTACAAATTTCGGGATTGAAAAAAGACCGCACAATGATGAAACTATATATCGATCGAATATACATGTCTCAAAATTATCGGGGCGGATATGCCCTTAACAAAATGTTTTCAATCCAATCATTTTATAGACAAAAGACAACCTAAATCGGTTGAACAAGGAGAGGTGTTAACTATTAAAGTGCAAGATAACTAGTTGTGACTGGCATGCAAAAATTAGGCAATCAGCCTGCAAACATTCAAGTAAAGTTTGCATCATTGTTGTACGTTAAGTGCGAAAACAGTAATGATCCGAGAACTATTTTGCGCAAACCTACAAGAAACTTCTTCACTTCAAAAATCGTCTGCTTTACACTTCCGACCTACTATAAACAGTAGATGTCGTTCATTTGCTACCAAAATCAGACAGCACATTCCACTTTCAACATTTTTTTTAGAAGTTGTGAACTTGTGGTATTTGCAATTGTTATAGGGAAACTCCACACTAAACATAGAATGCCGAACTTTTCACTGTTCAACAAACTGGTCGAGCTGCAGGGTTGCAGAATCAGACAGGAAATATGACTGGTGCGCTCTGAGAGAGAACCAGAGCTGGCAAGATATGTACGAATATCGATGAGTTTGTATTCCAGTCAAAACAACCGATTGAACACAAGCATTAATGTAAGTCGAATGTTCGTGTTTAATTCACAGCACCGCCAGTTATTGTGGTAGATGAAAAACATTTTGAATGAGATATATTAAGTATACAATAGAGAACATGCAATGGTACAATGAAATATGGTGGTAGATCAATAATTGTACGCAACTGCAGATCGGCCTTGAATTGAGTGGCTTGGTCTTCTTAGAATGATTTGACCCTTCTAACCACTGAGATACAAAGACTTGAGAATGTCATACAAACACAATACTGCACGTTGATTTCTTGAATATGCACTCAAACTCAATAATGCATGGTGAGTTCTTGGCAACAGCCACAAATAAAAATCCGGACTAATTCGCCTCAGTATGTATCGACATTTAGTGTTTTATTATTTGATTAACGAGCTTAGCTGTGATGGTGCAGCGTTGTCCAAGTTGGTTCATTAAACATAGTTCTTCAATGAGACATTGTCACGCCTCCACCATCCAGACTTTTACCATCGATGCCTGAGTCCAGGATCAGAGTAACGTCCTTGAATTGGGACAAAGCTCAATTAATCAATGTTTCGGTTACTTTGCTGACATTCTCATCACGGGAGCCAATTACTTTGTTATCCAGAATTATCCCTCGGTTAAATTAGAGTTTTCTTCTCTCTGTCTACTGCGCACGGAACGTGTCACAACCTCATTGATTACTCGTCCATGAATACACGCACGCGTTTACACTATTTACACACATGCTTGATGTGTCATCTCATTTATCGTCTTCAGCACCACCGTCACCGTCAATACCATCACCATCGACATCACCACCATCACCACCATCAATTTTCTTGGCCATATCCTACTTTTGGCACCATGCCATTATCATCATCACCACCATGGTAATCACCATCATCACCATCAACATCATCAGTATTACCATCACCGTCGACACTGACACCACCACCAGCATCATTACCATCAGCCCTATCATCAACATAATCATCACCATCATCGTCATCGGTCATTCATGTATGCTTGTTCCGCAATTCTATCGGCTAACTGGACTTATTATTTATTGTCGCTGCCTGTTTACCAACAAAAGCCCATCTATTCCGGTGCGATCGAGATGCTGTGATACTCCATCAACTTGACGCCAGTGGCAGTGATATTTCGGCGTAGCTGGTCTCAACATACGAAAGCTCATTTGGGCCATCAGAAACACCACCGTACTGAGTACGGCGTACTCCCAGATATGCAAATACACAACTCGTTATGACGACTTGCCAGTCGTGATACCGAGTTGTGTATTTGTATATTTGGGGGTGCGGTGGTGTTTCGGATGGCCCTAATGCCCTTTCGTACTCAAGGACAAACATCGTGCACAAGACGCCAAATTGCGAGATGAGTAATGAAATCCTCTTTGTATGTGCTCAGTAGCATATACATTTTCACTGCCGACCATTGTGATATTATGGGTTCAAATTCCCAACGGACCTCAACATTTGTGGGTGTTGTCGTCAAAGTATAGGTCCGTCCCATGTACACAAAATAATATTGAAACGCGTTATCGCAATACTTTAGCAAATGTCATTATTAATATCAGCAGGACATTGTATTGTTCGATCGTTTCATATTAATGGATGTCCATCTCAAATGTATTAAGGGGCCTCGGTGGCTCAATCGGTTAGTGGTACAACACAAATGCTTCTCGCCCTTCAGCGCTGGCGATGCGTATTCAAATTCACATGTTTCCATCGTGGAATTTGTAACTCGAAATCGTTATATGGTGGAGTTGCCAATTACTCGCCGATGACCGGTAGTTTGCCGCACATGGTCGACGAGTCTGTCAGCTGAAATAAATGTTAGATTAGCCGTAAGTGTGCGGATTTCCTCCACCACAAAACCTGGAAATGTCGTGATATGGTAATAGTGTGCTGAAAGCGACTTTAAATCATATGCATGTATTAACCAGTTCTATACTAAATAGTCATTGATGAGTAGTTCTCGTGTGAAATGTTCAGATGATAAGTTCAACAAAAGACCAGTTGAACTTATTATATGAACATTTCCAACCATGTAATTAATAAGATTCCTACTTCACTTTCTACTGTCATCTGTTCTTATTTCCTATGCATCCCTCCAGGTGAATAATGGGCAATTCCAATGCATAATTTGATAACTGAATGGGGGAATCCATTCAGTATAGAAGGGGTTAATATATCAGAAAAAATTTGTCGCGATTTGCTTGTGATCCTTGCAACAATCGCAATCAATAAGCACGTTGGTATATAGTTTAACCCTTTATATACTAAATGGATTTTCCCATTCAGTTATAAAAGTATACATTGAAATTGTATAGTTTAAACATATTTATTTGTCTAATTTATGTAACATATTTTATATGACACAAACATTTTATATACAGACAATGGGATTGGAGGACAAGTGCTGACTCACTTATGGGTACCCCCTCTCCCATATGTTATTACACTGAAAAATAAAATAATTAGTAATGGCAAAGCAACATGACTAGCAAAAACAAGTTGAACATATATACATATCACCGGTCACCCCAACCCCCGAGTTTGTCATAAGTTTATATAAGTGTTTGATTTAAAGTCGGATTTCTTTGTTTCTTTGTTTCGCTTGCTGGCTTGTATGTATCATTATATAGCAGAGTTAGTAAAACAAATCCTGATTTGTCTCGCGTATGAATGACTGTACAGCTAAGAAAATGTTCATGTTATCACAATAAGGAAGTGCAGGATCTCCAAAAAGCAAAATCTTTAATGAATAAATGTTGTAAGGAAGTAATTTATTCAATAGACGAATTCTTGGGATTGAATATAGGTGGCAATCAAAGAAATAATGAAAGGCATTTTCTTCACCGTTTCCACAGGTGCAGTCTTTTGAATTTGCAATGTGATTTAGAACCTTATCGGATAGCAAGTTGCTACATTCGCATCGTAATCTACAGTGAAATATGTTTTCAGTCCGCTTTCCGACAGAATAGTACTTTGGTGGTTTGGGTGTTATAGGTTTAATTTTGTTTACATAACAAAGGTGGTGGAGATCTCGAGTCTCAATTTTGGTTGCATTCCAGTTTTTTACACACGTTGGCATGAATGTAGACTCCATTCGTTTGGAATTGGGTTTAAAATGGACAAAGTTTGACGCAAATCTCGTATCATGATCACTTAGGCCCGTTCCAAACGACGGATTTTTGTCGACTCGAATCTAATTGTATTAAATCCGTCGGTGATGCGTCTGCGGTCGATTTTGTTACAGACGGACGCATCTTTGTCGCGTCGAATCTAATACATCGGTCGATTTATTTAAAGGTGGATTCCCGGTTACCGTCAAAAATTGGTCACGCGTAGATATAGAGGCCTATATATACCGGTATATGTTATACATATATATACTAAAATACAGTATAAATTATGTATATATATATATATATATATGCGACTGCAGCGCGAATATATGTGCTCATGTATATGAGGATGTATATAGTACATATATATATAATATACTATAATAGGCGCTACAAATAAATGTTATATCGTGCAACCAATTGCCGTCTATGTGTATACCATGCATGTAAATACCGGTATACAATAATTATTATAAATCAGAGACTACCACCCCCTACCCCTTATAATAAGGAATACCGGAATATATTAATTATTATAAATCATAGGCTACCACCCTATATTCTTTATAAAAAAGGAATACCGGTATTTATGAATTATTATAATTCATAGGCTACTATCCATACCCCTCATAATAAGTAATACTGGCCGGTTTATATGAATTATTATAAATCTGAGGCTACCACTCTGCCCCTTATAATAAGGAATACCGGAATATATTAATTATTATAAATCATAGGCTACCACCCTAAATTCTTGTTATACGGAATACCGGTATCTATGAATATTATAAAGCATAGGCTACTATCCCCACCCCTCATAATAAATAATACCGGTATATATAACTTATTATAAATCATAGGCCCTTATAATAAGTAATACCGGAATATATGAATTATTATAAATAAGAGGTTACCACCTATATACCATCATAACAAGTAATGCCGGTATATATGAATTATTATAAATCAGTGGTACCACCCCTACCCCTTATAATAAGTAATACCGGTATATATTAATTATTATACATCAGAGACTACCACCCCTATCCCTTACAATAAGGAATATCGGTCTATATGAATTATTATAAATCAGTTGCTACAACCCATATCCCTTATACCGGTATATATGAATTATTATAAATCATTGATAATATATCCATTATAAGATGTGAGTCAGTGACATGCCATGTTCGTTGAGAAATCAAACTACCATAATAATTAAAATTTTCACAATGTTACCTAAGCAATTCTTATAGATATATCTTTCTTTATAACAAAGAGAGCGTGCGACAAATGACGTCATGTGGGTATTTCCGCAGATAAGGGGAACTCCCTTCGTTATTCGGCAACTTTCGGCTCTTCTCGTCACATGTATTAGATTCGAGTCGACAAAAATCTGTCGTTTGAAACCAAGACGGATTTCAGACGCATCACCGACGAAGATTCGTCTGAATTGGACGGAGATTCGTCTGTGGTGCGTCTGACACGGATCTAATTGTTTCAAACGTCGCATTTTAGACGCATTTAATACAATTGTGGGTCTGGTATTAGATTCGAGTCGACAAAAATCCGTCGTTTGGAACGGGCCTTATGTCAGAAAATTTTGGGGGAAGTAAGTCGACTAAATATTTGGGCACTTTGTGATTGACAATGTTATGAAAAAGTGAAAAACGCTTTAATTGCCTTCTATCTGAGAGTGTTTCCCAACCCATTTCGGTTAGTAGACGTTTGTGTGATAC
Source organism: Siphonodentalium dalli (assembly GCA_032622095.1). NCBI lineage: Eukaryota > Metazoa > Mollusca > Scaphopoda > Gadilida > Siphonodentaliidae > Siphonodentalium > Siphonodentalium dalli. Next base: position 124,897,125 of record CP136061.1, on the reverse strand, counting down.
TGATCTCGTGCAGCCACTTATTATTCGTGCAGCCTCGTATTCTACATCGTCAAGTTTTTTAAGTAACTTATCAGGTGCTCCAGCCCAGACACTACTCGCATATTCCATGATTGGACGGACGTGTGATAAATAGAGGATTTCAAGAGTTTTGCGGTTCAAAATGTACTTCAGTCTTCGTAGTTGGGATAGTTTAGCATAAGCTCTGGTACATACATTTTCTATATAACTGTCCCATGTTAAGTCGTCATCTATGTCCATACCTAGATGCGTGTGTTGTTTAGAATATTCGAGTTGCAGTCCATCAAAGACTATATTCGGTCTCTCAGGGCTTTGTGAACTTGTAAAAAATAGTAATTTTGTTTTAGAATTATTGAATTTCACTAGCCATGTATCGGCCCACTTTTTTTATGTTTTCCATGTCTTTATTTACACTTTGTTCAAGGTTTTGTATGTCCGTATCGGAATTTATGAGGCATGTGTCGTCCGCGTATAATCTAACATGCGATGTAATATTGTCTGCAATATCATTTATGTAGATTAAAAAGAGCAAAGGGCCGACCACAGACCCTTGCAATGGTATATTAATCATTCGAATGGATGTTCGGGTGATGTAAGCAGAAGTACAGGATGAGTCATCTATTGAGGGAAATGTTCAACAACCGACCATATATACACGTAGTTCGACTGTTGAACGTAATATCTGAATATATTCCCTCAATATGGTCGACCTATGGTCGATTGAAGAACTTATTATGTGACCATTTCCGAAGAGATAACTACTCATCAATGAGTGTTTAGCATAGAAAGGATTAAACAGTATGTGGCATAAACACGCGAATATGTCAACAATACATTCGGCTTTCTGTTTACATTTTCCCCTGGAGACTTTTTGTCAGGGCAAATAGTGTATGTGTATTTACAACTGTAAGAGCCGTACTTTCCATGGGGTATGATGACTTAATATAACTCTGCGTATACACGCAGTCGGACTGTCAATGGAATGTTATCGTCCGTTGTCGATTTCAGTGCATTGTGTGGCTTCGTTTGTTTATTTGCACCGAGGATTGAGCTGATGGCCCTCTGGAACGCAATTGATTCCGGTATCATGAAACACAATGGAATAAATCGGTGAAGATGTGACATTAACGCCCGACTTGTGTGACCAACACAGTATGATCTTATTCCTGCCACGTCTCAGACAATTTACGTCCTGTCCCAAGCTACATTATAGTGATCTGGCATCATCGTTAAAAGCTATCAACCAAAGATTTAAAACAGTCTCATGTCTCTATCATGTAGCCATGGCAGAGTCGTTAGAGAAGGTCCCGGGGAACAGGAGATACATCGTAAGGGCGGGGAATAATATATGGCTGGAACAAAGTTAAAGGCACGGGCGGCGTTCGTTGCAGAAATATTCATATTTGTTCAAATCGCCATCAACAGAAGGAATACTAAAATATATATAGTTTTGCTCATATGCCAAACATAATCAGCGCGTAAATAGTATATTGTTGCCAAGACGTGCGATGGTGTACGTAAACAAGAACCTGTTCGTGTTACAGAAGTTTTGCTTCTGTTTACATACCACAGCGCAATTCTATTGGTTAATAACACACACACACACACATGATATAAACGCTCTTTATTATTTCCATATCAGGAAAACATTAACAAACAACGCTCTTTATGTTTACCATATCCGGATCTAAACAAAAGCCAGGTTCTGTAAGGTTTTTTGCTTTTGTTTACATAACAAAGGAAAAACATTTGACAATAACATACTGTTTATGCCATATTTCTTATTGGTATAAGAACAAGATCTGCCTATATGTTACTATTATTTCGGTTTTTGACGGAAGTGAATATTTTAACAGCATACCCACGCCAACTCCGCCCGTATCTTTAATGAAAGTGAAACCAAGTCATTGGGACTCAGAATGAGTAACTTTGCGAATTACATTACATAATACGTCATTATCATATTATACGTGTATTACTGAAATACTATGTCCTAGCAATTATATCAACTAGCAGCTTGAATATTCATGCAATAGTAATGTACCACGGTAAACGATCAAATGAGCTGCATGTATTTTGTGATAGCCGATTTGGCCTAAGTTCGTGTCAATCGGCGTCTTTTCGATTAATAATGGGTATGTACACTCGAAATGGAAACGGTCACTCTATTGATCCGGCACACAACCCCCTCGGGATTAGAGTAACCATCAAAATTACGGTGTTGTTAAAATTGCTTTGGGTGGCGCAGTGTGACGTTTTAAACAGACGTTATTGCAATATTTTCTCAAACTAAATCTTCTAGAAGTGAAGCTGATTGTTCAGGTCAATCTAAATACATATATTGAACAGTTAGAGTACTTAATTATAATACACGCATTGGTTTATTTCCTGCCAAAAGATAACGTCGGAGCAATGTTGCTCATTTAAAAAAAAAAAACAGGACTTCTTGGTGTTTAAGATTAAGTAAGATTTTCCAACCAACAGGACCAACTATAATGTATTTGGACAAATAAAGGTATTATTTTAGCAGATAACAGTATCAGCTTTTTGTGGTTTACAAAAGGTTTCAACTAAATAAAAATTGTATTCAGTTCTCAGAAATATTTTTCAGCTCAAAACAGGTCACCTTAAAGACATATTATGTACTCGTTCGGGTGCGTGAAACTGAGAAGTTAGTATTCAGGTGCTATGCCAACTGGAGGAATGTAGCATTCTACTACATCACCGAAAATCTCAAGCAAATCGACCGTACCACTCCATAGAAAACATCGTCTGAACTACGCTAAATTGTAAATATTTACTACTCGAATCGGGACGCATCTATCGGCGATAATTTACGAAAACGATTTCGCCATCGGCAGTCACTGCATTTAATTAATATATAAGAATGACGGTGTGTGTTGTCAATTTAGATATAATATTTGTAAAATTAACTACTTTGAACAAGATTATTCTCCATTTCTATTTGATCACCCTACCGGAGTGTTTCACATCACTTTTAGTTTGTCTCATGAACACTCTCCCTTTGAATTTCAGCAGTATTATAGTTCAGAACATATATCAAGTTTGCTATGAATGGCGATAAGTCGGTGTTTCCAGCTGCGAATAACTGATGTTTATATGGAAAAACCTGAATATAGCGTGTCTGTCATTTGCAGAATGAGGTCAACAGATTTATTGACGCTATCCGGCGCAGCTTCTATAACAGGAAGTATATATATATAGTATCAAATTAACATTGTATTTATTGTTTCTTTTTCACTTCTCTTCGGTTTCTATATATCCCCTAATTTTCAGGAGATAAAATGCATAATCGAGGTGACCAAAGGATGAACATCACCAACTTCAACTGGGGAAATTTAATCTGACCTTAGTCTCCCATATCATGCAGTTGAGACCTAAGCAGAATGAGGTCCCCAGAGGGTGAATTTGGTCCTGCTAGCCCACCGTGCGGGATAGCGTCCCGAAATGTACCCTCTATGAACCTCATTCTGCATTGTCGCCTCAGCGCCATCTTCATTCCAATAATATAAATTGTCGGATACGTAGACTACTGATGTAGTTATAGTATTAGAGACATGAAAGTATTTGAATTGTGGCAGATGGATAAATGAATAAAAGTGTGAATCATAGGTGGCACAGCACTAGTTTGTTTCAGCATTAACAGATTTCACATATTTTTTCAAAAACAAAACTGATGATGATGATCACGATAATGTCAATTTGATGACGATGATGATGGCAATGGTGACAATGACGATGACATTGGCGACGATGACGGCGATGACGTTGAGAACAATAATGATGGTGATGATGACGACGAGGACATTAGTGATGATGGCGACAATGATGCTGATTGTGATAATGATGACGATGATTATGGCGATAATGACGACGTATATAGGTAATGATTACTATACGAAAGTCTCTTATCGGTGTTAATTCATGATTGGTTCATTGAAACATTAACAAGTCAGAGCACTTCTCTCATAAAAGCATTGGTATTCTTTCTGAGGAACGTTAACCAGACATGGCTTATTCGAGCCTCCAAATACAAATACACGAACTATTGATATACCGGCTTCATATGCTCTGAAAAAACACTTGCCAAAGTCACATCCATTTTTCATCCCTTTTCAACTTTTCCCAAGAAGTCAGAAAAACGCTCTTTATTGCTACCATATCAGGAACAGACTACCACGGAACACTCTTTTCCATTCCATGCTTATCGACGAATTTCGATACTGAGAAAAATTCAAAAGCGAATAATATTATATTATTTTGGAAGATCTGTCTGTGTGTGTGTGTGTATGTCTGTGTGTTCGCGATGAACTCGAAAACGGCCGACCCGATTTCGATGAAACTTGGTAGGGTCAAATCGTGACCCCGACCTGACCTTGACCTTCAAAATGATCAATTCAAGATCAAATCGGGTAAAACCGGATGGATTTCGACGGGCCCGTTTGTCGGGTACTTTTGTCCGGGCAGTGTTTTGGACTGGTCAAATCGTGACCCCACTTGACCTTGACCTCCAAAATGGACAATTCAAGGTCAAAGCCCGGACGAAGTCGGGTCACCTTCTAGTATATATATATCTATAGTGAATTATTTTGGCTAAACAGACATGGCTCATTCGAGCTTCCAAATTTTGTCTACGCAATTTGGAAGTATAGGTATGCGATAGGTTTACCAATACACGAAATATTGATTTGAAAAATACTTGGTCATGGTCACAGCCACTTTCCATTTGTCTTCAATCTTCGCACATAAGTGAAATAAATGCTCTTTATCTCTACCATATCAGAACTACACTAAAACGGAACGCTCTTTTCTGTTCCATGCCGTGAAAATGGCTGGGTTTTTTTTGTTGGGACATAAACATCGGGTTCCTCGTTGTATTTTTTGGTGACTTCAATTCGTCTATCTGGAACATATACTGCAAAGGTAGTTCAAGTATTTGTGGGTCTATTGCGATACCGGGAAAATATTATATAGCGAATATTATTAGGTGCATTTTGGACTACAAACCGCCGTATGTGGCTTTAAATTGAGAATTGATATCCTTTGTATGGTCGCGCACGTACAAACTGGATCGACTATCTTGATACAGGCTTTGTCTGTCATTGTACCTTATCTACAATGCACCTTGCGAATGGGATATTAATTGGGATGACGAGAGGTAATTCGCTAAAGATTATGTATATAAGCATAGTTCACCATACACAAAGCATGGCATGGAACTTATAGAGAACATAATCTATAAATAATTTAAAATACAAAAGACTGTCACCCGCGACTTTACCACTGTTTTATAGGATATTCGTGGATGTTCAGAGGCTAAAATGAAATTGTCGATTCGCCTGGCAGAAGGACCAAGACCTATGTATACAACATTTCAATCCCCAATTTGATAGCATGAGGGGAAACGGCACTACTAACCATTAACTTGCGACCGGTTCCGTCAGGAGCGCAAATCCCCCCCCCCCCCAAAAGGCACAGACCGCACCTTCGTGAAAAAGGCAAATAATATTTACACTTTTTCAGTTAGCCACACCCGCATAGTTTGACTACAGTCTCATCTAGTTATTGCAAACTACGTGTTACCTCGCACTTGTTAAAGGCACGTGAGGCCTTAGTTGTCGAAAATATTCATATTTGTTCCAATCACCGTAAACAGAAAAACATTAAAACGCATACAGTTTCGTTCATATATACCATGACCATCGCGTAAAAAGCATGTTATCATAAAGATTTACTATATTTTACCTAAGCAAGAGCCTGATTGTGTTACATAAGACAACACAATGCTGCTGGTTAATCACACACAAATGGCATAAACGCTCTTTATTCGTTTCATATCAGGAATTCATAATATAAACAAACACCAGAAAGGTAACTTTTTATGCTTTTGTTTACATAACAATGATCAAAAATATGACAATAACATACTGTTTATGCGATATTTCTTATCTGTATACGGACAAAGTCTGTCTACATTTTGTTGTTCTTTCTGTTTGTGGCGGTTTTTGACGGGTGGAAATATTTTCACAGGATACCCAAGGCCAACCGTACCTTTAACTGGTCAATCATCGACAAAGTTACCCATATAGTACCCGGTGTGGGGTAAAAAAAAACCCAGCTAATATACAGTACTTCATTATTGGGCGATGTACCTAATATTGTTTTTTGCAAAGATATTAAAATGTATTAATCCAGTTCGTATTTTCTCCCAACATTAATAGTTATGTCACACACCACATAAGGATAATTACTGCGATCGTAGTAAATTGCGTGCGCATGTCTAAATACTGAGATGACGCAATGCACCAAAAAGGACATTACTATATGTATACGGTTGTATTCTAGATCGTAGTAAATTGCGCACGCATGTATTTTTATGCGATGAAGCAACATTACGCAGAATATGTAGCTTGTTTGCCATTAATGTGTATGGTTTATATCACAATTTCCTTCGTGTTTATTATACATTTGACGCTACCTAACAATTGCCTTTTCAGGTTATGATAAATACTGTCAAGGCTAAAGGCTAAATCGTGTAGCGCAGTTTGTTCCAGTTTTCTTCGACACAAAAGACTTGACGGAGGTTCAAGAGAATTGTCATTGTTACGACCATTCGCGCATGTCAATCAAAGGAGTGAGCAGTCCTTTGGTTGAAAAAAAGGGATTCCCCAGTCATTTCTGAAATCAATTTTAGTACCGTCTCCAGACCCAGTGTTGATTGTAGTGCAATCTTGGTCTAGTTTCAATGAGACTAGTTGTTTCATTGTGTGATGTGTTTAGTAGAATCATTTGCTTTTGTCTTTGTTGATTATGCAAAACGAATTACCAGACCACGTGCATCCATCCAATTTGAGACAATTGTTGACCCAGACCAAACGCTGATCGCATTTGCGTGATATAATCCACTGTATTCTCCGATAATGCTTCATTATAGTCATACATAATTTTTCATAATCATGATTGGGAGATTGACGATCCTAGAACTACGGTGCACAATCATAAAGACAGACACCCTTCTCTCGTGTCACTGTTTGCGAGAGTATATATCAGCAATGAATATCAGGCCGCATAACCAAATTTGCTCGTTATCACTCAGTATATGATCTATATACAGGGGGGGGGGTGAAAAAAAAATTCCAGCACGTATGCCGGGGTGGGTGGGTGGTCAAAGTCACCAACAAGGAATTTTTTCCGCAACTAAAATAAAAAATTCCTGCTTGTTTTTTAGTATTTTGGCAATGAGTTGGGCTTTGAATGAGAGAAATAATGTAATTCTAACTGTAAACTGACTGCAGGCAGTTATCGTGTTGTATTTTGTTGCAAAGTTTGAAATCCAAGATGGCCGCTGGCAGCCATGTTTTTTTTGGCCGAATGACCTCAAAATGACTCATTCCTATTTACATGTCCATGTTAACATCCATGATAAATAGTATGCACATAAATTCATATACAGCTGTTTACAGTGAATTTCCCCCCGCAAATCTCTGTTTTAGTGTTAAAAGGGGGGGGTGGGTGTCAAAAAATGGTCGGAAAAAACTGCCGAAAACCGAAAAAAAATTGGCGGTGGGGGTGGGTGGGTACAAAAAATTATCGAAAGGGAAAAAATGCCATACGTGCCTGAATTTTTTTTCCCGACCCCCCCCCCCCCTGCTATATATGGAAATTGACCTTGTAGAATGGGGCTCATTTACATCTGACAATTGAGGTGTTGCTCGATTTGTCTAAGGTATTTGATAAGGTCGGCGTAAAATCTCAATGTATTGCCACATTGCTTCTCAGAAGATAAGCGCTCTCTTTTGATTCCATATTTATTAGCTATATCTTAAGGTGTATGTACGACATATACAAATGCAGAGGGTGCTGATGTAAATATAATTTGTCGCAAGGACTATATTACAAAATGGCTGCGGGATATACATCGAATGTGTCACGTGTCCGACGTATATGACGCGAATATAAATCACATGTGGCAGATTACACACGATGCTAATTGAATTGTGTGCTATGAAGTTGATTCTTGGTCGTTAGTCCTGACATCGACGTTGAGATCAATACATTTAGGCAGTGTGACTTAATACAATAACGCAGCATAAAATGTAACAGGGCGTGAACAAGGAGTACAATACAAACGAGTTTCTGATTGGCCAATTTCCTGGTGGAAATAAGTTATCAGAAACCATCTGCAGCATATGTATAAAATAAGAGGACACCACAGTGTGATATATGTTCACTAAAAGCAACAAAGTGTTACGATGTCGGGAATATATGATCGAAGAACCGGCTACTGTGAAAACCACGAAATGTGTATAAAATAAACAAGAGAATTATTGAATCAATTCTAAAAAGATAATCTTATTAAAGATAAATAACTTCTGAAAATAGTATATGCTTCACACAGGGACAATCCTGGTATCTTAATTCTCCGTCTCAAATCTCCAACGTTTTACTGTGAAACACTGGTGTGCTATACATTCAAGAGTTGGTTTCGTTGGTATTTTAATCATCGAATTGAAGTTCCTAATCTATGTTTTTAGATCACTTTTACTGTGGTTCGTCAGCAACAGATAACTCAGAAATAATTGTGTTTGAGACGCATATATTGGACATGTTAGATGGTCTGTGTTGTTTCTGTGATCATGGCTAAGAGCAAAACAACGTGCGATTGCAAATTTCTTGATAGTGGCCGTACTCTTTCTTCCCTTACATTTTAAAGGTGTTACACACCTGTTTCCAGGTACTACTGGGGTGCGTTTGGGATGTAACTCTTAATATGAAAATATTTGGGTGTTACACCTGAAACACCTAACGGCATGCTGACATCCAGGCCCACACACCGTACAGTTACCTTTTATCAGTTACCTTTGATGTGTGCCACATCTGAAACACACCCGAAAGGCGACAGACACACCTCAAAAGGTACCAGATAGCAGGTACCTTTGAGGTGTGCCACATCTGAAACACACACCGAAGATGGGCAGACACACCACAAAGGTACATATTATCAAGTACCTTTGGTGTGTGCCACACCTGAATTAACAAAAGATCACTTTCAGACAGACATACCATAAAGGTACAATTTACAATAAAGGTACACCAGACACACCTGAGAATTTCGTGTTTTGATTGGTCGACCAAACCGACCTATATATGTTTTGGCGGGACATGTTCTCAAACAGCCGCAATGTTCACTGTGGGGAAATGTTGTCATATAACTACAATATTATCTAAATCATATATATTCCTCTATGAGTTTTGTTATAAAATATGACTATTGCTTCCACATAACGTACAGCTTATTAAAGACAATTTATCATACTTGCTTAATTCGAGATTTGGAGCAAAATGAAAACAGTTTTCTATAGATACATGTGCATTGTATTTGTTTCACACTGACATGGCTTATATATACAACTTTTATAATATAGTGGCATTAAGTACCACATGCCCTTGGGGAAATATTAAAATACTAATATAGACTCGTATCCCTTGTATAGTCTATATTGGTATTATTTTTATTTACCCCAGGAGACTGTGTCAAGTATATATATGTATTAGTGAATGTGTTATAATTCGTCTCTGGAATGAGAGTCAAGTTTTATTCTCTCATGTCTTTTAAATTGTTTAAAGGCACGGGCGGCATTCGTTGCAGAAATATTCATATTTGTTAAAATCGCCATCAACAGAAGGAAAATTAAAATATATATAGTTTTGCTCATATGCCAAACATAATCAGCGCGTAAATAGTATATTGTCGTCAAGACGTGCGATGGTGTACGTAAACAAGAACCTGCTCGTGTTACAGAAGTTTTGCTTCTGTTTACATAACACAGCGCAATTCTATTGGTTAATAACACACACGTGACATAAACGCTCTTTATTATTTCCATATAAGGAAAACAGTAACATATAACGCTCTTTATGTTTACCATATCCGGATCTAAACAAAAGCCAGGTTCTGTAACGTTTTTTGCTTTTGTTTACATAACAAAGGAAAAACATTTGACAATAACATACTGTTTATGCCATATTTCTTATTGGTATAAGAACAAGGTCTGTCTATATTTTACTATTCTTTCTGTTTATTGCGGTTTTTGACGGAGGTGAATATTTTAACAGCATACCCACCGCCAACGCCGCCCATATCTTTAAATCACTATTTATATCAGGCGTCGTCAGAGTATTGTGTGGACAGTTTGGGAGCTTATCTGTTGTATCGGTTTATTAATGGTGTCGTGGTGGCATCCGACAGCGGTAAAGTATATCAGTCTATATATTATTATTGTAAGAAAACGAGCAAAACCACTCGCAAACATCCGACAAATATGAATTATACATTGCCTAAAATCGCGGCAAGTGACAGACACAAGACAGTGTCACTAAAGCGTCTCGACTTGAAAGGAGTTATTTTCGCTGACTTCGGGAGCCAGTCGATAACATACACTGCATAACACTATGGCGGTAGCCGATATACAATCAGTATTCAACAACAGCAACAGCAACAATTATTCTGTGTGTTTTATGTTGTGATAAAATGTTCAGAGCCGTACAGCAGGTAGCTAAAAACCCTCCGACAGTGTATGCTAGTGTAAACAGATCTGAAAGTGCGTTGTGCGATGGGGAGGGGGTTAAATATCCAATTAGTATAGGCTTTTGTGTGAGCAGGGCCGTGGCGTATCTGTGATTATCTGAGGGCCAGGACTAGATGGCTACATACTGGTAGTACCGCCACTATTGGTACAAATAATTTATTATATTTCTTGTGAATAACAGCCGGGTTATATTCAGAGTGCTATCCTGTGACTTCTACAGTACAATGCTGGAATAATTTTGAGACACTATTTGATTTTGAGTGATATTCAACCGGACATGCAATCTGCGGCATTGCTAGTCCAGACAATTCCGATGGCTATGGTCGATTATATTCCAAGTTGTGAATGGCAGTTAGGTAATTCATTATATCAGGTAGACTTCACACGTATAGTACATGACCAAAACTGCCAATCAGAGCAAAGCTAGCAGTTCCAGCCAGTCGGCATACATGTGCCTCAATATATTCTTTGAACTTGAAGACTTAAAATATAAACAAAACAATAAGTATAATTACAAAGATATATCAAATTGAATATAGTATTACTGTTTTCTTGATGGATATAAGAAGGCTCCCCATTCGAGAGTTTTCAAAAAATCTCAATTTCAAACTATCAATTTGAAGAAGAAAACTATTATCCTCTATAACCAATGTATGCTATAGTACTATAACAACACATGTTTACCTTCACAATATGGGAGATATGTTCTGATTACGAAAAAAAATATAAAAAATTGAGATATAAAACACACATTTAATGGTTGGCACATTTATACGTCATGGATTTGTGATGGATGTTGTTAGATGCACAATGCTAAATTCAATGTCGTTGGGTGGCGAATTATGTTGAAGGTACGTGTACCCATTGGTGCGTTCTTGTGGTGGACCGTTTTTGTTGTTGCCCAAGGTGGAGGAACTTCTGCAAGAGGGTGTACCCATAAGTGAGACACCACTCGTCATCCAATCCCATATATAATTAGACAAATAAATATGTTTAAACTAAACCTCTGCAACTATTTATGACTCGCTTATGTCTCTGGTCCGCAATATTGATCTTATATGATTAAGCTGATAAAATGCCGACTAAGTCTACCCTTAACTTCTGGTTGGATAAAAATGATGGTGCATATAATAACAAGAAACAATAGTAGATGAATACCAAATCGTTAACTTAAACAACAACTCTCGAATATGGTCTACATACACCATACGACAGTAAAGTACATTGTCATATTAATGTGTATACTTGTTCACCCCATCAACGTGATATAGTGATATCAGTGGTATAGGATCGTATAATGACTAGAGAGAACACCTTGTCACACTGAGTTCAGCGATGAGCTCGTCGGCCGCTGGTGGACATTGAGTTTACCAAGCAACAGTCACCTAGACGGATTAAGCGATGTGTGAGTCAGGTCGAACGCTGCTCAAATATCGCGCCAAGTTGTGACCTTTTAGTAAGGTCATGCGTATTCTGACGACTGCCAGTCAACTCAACTTGTCGTACTGAGAGTATCGGAGCATGTTCTGATTAAACTAGACACCCGCACAAGGGCTGCAGTTGGTTCAATGGTTGGCGTGCACAAATAACTCTGATAAGAGTGTAATGCTTAAAAGCATCTTGGAGCAAGTAATTGGTTAGGCGCAAAATAATACCACCATTATTGATCAACAGGATATTTCTGCTTTGATTAAAGATAGACACGAACGTCAAACAGAAATGGAAGAAATTCGTGATATGTATACATGTACCTAATGGATATGCATACTTACCAGACTGTGACACACTTACACGTCTGGGTCTCGTCTCTAGCTGTTGCTGATCTTACATTCCCTGGATAATGGTGCTGTAAAACGCCCGCGGCGCTAATTGATCTGTTTTCCATCCGAATTACTCATAAGTAGACACAGGCTTCTTCCAGGAGAAAATTCTCAGCTTACGATACAATCTTCGTTGGCTGTATCGACACCTATCGCGCTAAAAACGAACGTTCCAATCAACACAAACCGAATCGCATTTCTGTGACGTCGATATAAATTCTGCTTACGGAAGGCAACACACCTTGGTGTAAACATATTTTATTTTCCCAATAATATAACATATATACATTACAAGTACCGTTAATTGATGCAGAACAGAATTTTACTTGGGGGATTCAGCAACAAGCTAAGGTTTATTTTAAGTCGTCCCCCGTGATTATTCGAGCAGTATAAACAGTGGTCAAAGTAAGTATAATAGTCAGTATTGGCGGAAGGGATAGAGTTCAAGAAGTTGCAGAGAAGTTGACGACTGTTTGTCAAATCACATGAAAGTCAGGAAGAGTAGTTCTTTACTCAGCGTTAATGAATATACATAATTTATGTATTCCGTATATGTGAAGTATACTTACACAGTATCCGTATATACACACACATTGTTTTATTATTACTATAACAATTAGAGGCACTATGTACTACTGAAACGTCAATACAGATTAGCTACACGTAGGACTTATATATACAGTATTCGCACTTGAAGATACCTATGTACACCTGATATCCCCGTGCACATGTTCCGACTCATTGTCGATTTTAGCTGTCGTTAAGGTTACCCAATTGTTTACATCTACATGAAACTCAATTCCTTCCAGCCAGGAATTAAAACTATTTTATGAAACATATTTCCATTTATAGTAATATAGACTTGCATCTTTTCCGAACTATACAACGTAAGTATTCAAAGCGAAATACTCAATGCTCAGAATTAGGTGACAGGACTTGAACAAATAGAAACTATATATAAAAAATATATTAAATCAAAACAGTTTCATTTTTTAAAACACCACAATAGAAAGCTATCACTGTGATATACATGTTGTAAACCCACCGTTTCCGTATTTCACATATAGAATCACTTTGGCAGAGAACATGGATTGTCTTAAATTCGGTAATGCAGTGTCCACAATTGATCTGACAATATTGTTCCCCACATAATAAACCAATACTTGCCCGATATAAGTTCCATAACTTTTCTTTGAATCCATAAGTTTGAGAATATATCTTTAATTGTGGGAGTTTAAGTCTCTGCAGAATTTGTCGGGTTATTTCAATGTTAAGTAGCAAATGCTGGTCACATTACATCTCTATATTATTAGCAGAGTCAGCGGACCGTTTGGTAGTTTTGAAACACCTTGCAATATGTACATGTACAACGCCATCTTGTTTAAATGCCGGATATAAAATGCATATTGCTGACAAATCGAATTGCCTGGAAAATTTAAGTGTATATACACATGTATCTAAGCAGACTATCTCAGGATCTCTTGCTTTTTATGGAAAAATGCCAACAGTTTAGGTAGTATGCTAGTTGTCCTTTCCTCTCGAACATTTCTAATTGTTCTACTTGTATGGATTGGGGGTCTATGGCGGTCAAGTTAGTATGGTAAAGTCTGCACTCGTAAGACGTCTATCAATGGTGCAGCTGGGGATTCGATTGTCGATAATTGTGAATTTGTGATCAACGCATCCTGATTCCGGCAACTAGATGGGAAGGTTTGTTAATTGCCTACTGGGGCTCGGTGCCTGGTTTCTAAATACAGTGGAATGATTTCCCACTGAAATAAATCCACTATTCAATCGTTGTTATGTGATTAAACTGACAGCGTCTTCACGTGTCACATAGTGGTATTCACGAGTTAGGCTTATCGCCGGTCATTGAGTCTCCACATAGCAGTGGCTTGGTCGCTTTCAGCGACGTGCAATTGTCGGATTGCTCGCCGTTTCAAAACCCGCGCCAAGTTGTGACCCTTGAGCAAGGTCGCTCGTACTGTGTCGGCTTCGCACCACTCATGCGTTAAATGAGTACCAGAGCACGTTCTGATCAAACTAGAGCAGCGCCTGCAATGGCTGCAGCCGGCTCATTGGTTGGCTTGTACAAATGACTGGGGTAATATTGTACCAAGCGTGTTAGAGCAAATAATTGGTTAATAGCTATATAAAAATGGTCATTATTATTATTATTATCGTATAACCCGACCAATTATTTTGTAGATGAATTAAGTTGCGGTTACCACTGGTCGTGATAACGGCAGCACGCATTCTCGTTGGTGTAAAATTGTAATTACTATATAAGTTGTCAATCTGTCACCACCACTACTTACCTCATTGTTCAATCTCATCCAGTAAAAACATATTCGTTCCGTGTATATTATACTTTCAGTTGTCTTTACTGGACGATTCGATAATACCGGCGAGCATTCGTGTCGTTATCAAGGCTAGCGCGGGTCACAGATAACCTGTTCATTATACATCTACCGAATAAACTCTCTTCCTTATAAGAGGATCCAATCGGGTGCATACCAATACTGGAGTTTCATATTCTTATAAGCGAAAGTTCTGCTATACATTTAACAGTCCTTTTTTTATGTTGTAATTATTTAAGGAAGTACAGATAGTTTCACGCATATATATAATTTTATGTGTGTATGTATGCATAATTGTTGTTATATATTGGGTGTGATGATTGTTTTTCAGTATTTACTGATTGCATGTGTATTTTCAAATATTTGGACCGGAGCGTTCTCATTTGTACATAGTGTATTATATGTTTTCTCATGTACCAAATTACCAATTGGCTGGGAATAAAGCATTACTTACTTACTTTAGTGTTGGCTGGCCAAGTCTGAAAACCTGACCGCCAACAGCTCCGCATTTGAGGCCAGGTACAACCGCCCACTCACTTCCATTACATGTATGTAAACTTCGTAATGCTCTGTATATGTAATGGCTGCCGATGAATTAATTTCACGCAGTTCGACACAAAATAAGGCAAGTATCCTAACTTTTAGATTGTCTCACCGGGGATTCGTCTACTCATTCTTTGATATCACTACAACAGCTGTGAGTCATCTCAATCGAAACAAATTGCATATTTCGGCTCGTTTTTACATTGATAGCAATGACATCCGAAGAGTTTTCGGGGAAAGTGTTGGTCGTTCGCGAAGAAAATATATTTCTGATCATGACTGGTATATTGTCATAATTTTTTGTTTTAAATACAGAGGATGAATCCACCTGTAACTGATGAAACACAAATAATTCAGGCGATGACATTGCATCTTCAATTCCTTAAAGGCACGTGCGCCCTTAATTGTCGAAAATATTCATATTTGTTCCAAACACCGTAAACTTAAAAATATTAAAACGCATACAGTTCCGTTCATATATACCATGACCATCGCGTAAACAGCATGTTATCATAAAGACCTACTATATTTTACCTAAGCAAGAGCCTGATTGTGTTACAGAAGACAGCACAATGCCACTGGCTAATCACACACAGATGGCATAAACGCTCTTTATTAGTTCCATATCAGGTATTCACGAACAAAGAACGCTCTTTATGTTTACCATCATAATATAAACAAACACCAGAAAAGTAACTTTTTATGCTTTTGTTTACATAACAATGGTCAAACATATGACCATAACATACTGTTTATGCGATTTTTTCTTATTTGTATACGGACAAAGTCTATCTACATTTTGATGTTGTTTCTGTTTGTGGCGGTTTTTGACGGGTGGAGATATTTTCACAGGATACCCACCGCCAAGGCCAACCGTGTCTTTAAAAAGGAGGCGCATGTACACGGTGCAACATGGTGTTAAATTACAGTACGAAACTATGTCAGACTCGGTGGTTACAAACTGCTGACGCGTGTATATCTAAGAGTATATTCACATCCACGCGGCAAGCCACATTGCTTAACTCATCCATGACTGGAGATTACCGAAATTTTATGAAAACCCTGTGTCAATGCATGCTCTTGGATATGCGAGTCACCCATATGCAGACTAACATACGTGTACAAAAGATAAAACATTGGCATAACAATATCTATTTTGACCTTGTAAGCTAGTGCATTCTCTTATATATGCCATATATGCTCTTTATGGGAGAGTCGGATATATAAAGAATACACTGGCACTGGATCGTTTTTGCTGCACCAGCGCAGTTCTCGTCATGATAGGGTTAAAAATAGTATTCTTTCCAATTACTTCTCTCTCGCCACCAAAACATGCGACATTGTGTCGCACATTTTGTCGCTTTCGGCGCCCGACTAATGGCGCAATTTTGTCGCGCGCCAGACGCGCCATTAGGAAGTGGACATAACAGTATTCCATAGCCAGCAGATATCGACCGTGTCAACTATATGTCTGCCTATATAGCCCTCAATATTAGTAAAGTTATATAAGAAAAACATGTACGTGCACTAGCAGGGCAGTTGCCATTGTTTCGGAAATAATCTTTCAAGAAATCAACACCCGGGAGAATGTGGATTCTCGTTAGCGTTAAAACACCGATCCCCATCAATGGACTGACTTCTCTAGAGACATTCGTGAATTTCAGATGAAGCAATTATCATTCTCGTGAGACTGTGATATTGGGTCATTACTGGCGTTTTTCTGTATAGTAGAGAATACAATATACGGGAAATAACAGAATAATGTATGTCGCAGTATGCTATATAATTGTCACCTAGTCGAACATTCAGAATAGTTTGTGGGGGTGCCTAAGTGATATCCATGGTAGTTGCTATTATGCTTCCAAGAAAAACATATATGAATTATTAATTTTTCCAGCGAACCACACAAGTGTTTATGGACCATTTTCGTTTCTGTGTTGTTGATGACCCACGGTACCAACTCCCGTCCCATAGATCGATGGCACGGGACAATTGTTTTATCAACATTACCGTTTTATGCTATATCGACCGTGCCATCAGCAAACGGCGACTGTTGACTTATATTAAAGTCCGCAATGACTTCTGTGAATTCGTTTATTTAATGTATTCTTTATGAAGATAGTCGTCTGATAACGGACATGCTACTGCCAGCTTGTCGACATCAATGAAATGGTGACAATAGCGGAAATGTTCTACTTGTGTGGTCTGTTAGGGCAAATAGTTTGCATCTGTTGACAAAGGGTACACTCGGGTGACAAGGACATACACACTGAAACAAACGTTACCACCACTCGTCTTATGACACGTAAGTGTCTCCATAATATAAGATATATCGGACTTCTGTGCAAGCAGTGTGCAAGCACAAAAATAATTGAATGTAAACTGAACAACATAATCTATAGAAATACAAGCACAAAAATAATTGAATGTAAACTGAACAACATAATCTATAGAAATAGTAAGGCCGAAAACGTGTTGAACAGATTCAATAGACAAAGTAATTTACAATTGAAAATTATAGGTGACATAAACTCCCCTTGTATCGTAACAAAACAACGGCGACCCAAGAACAAGGAATTGTGAAGTTGAGAATTGTATTGAAGGACTCCATGGTCCATTGGTGTAGCCATGTCGATCCCACTATGTTCATCGTCCATTGGTAGGGTGTCACACCCTCCCTCTAAATCGCGAATACCATGTAGTTAACTAAATACTAGTTAAGGGTGGTGAAAACTGAATACCAGTTTTCTCAATATAGCAAATTGCCAAAATGTATTCCACATTAAAAGTTCTCATTTTATACACGGATGCGACGCTGGTGATCTGCAAATGCCTGCCGCGATCAAACTGGCGCCCGATTAGCTAAACGACACCCGAAAAGGGGGCTTAAAATACCGATTCCATTTTTACAATTTTTCGCCGATAGTCAAGTGCCAGCCTTTATTTGAATCCCAAATACCATTAAACGGTTAAAGCTCGTTCGAAACCCCAAACTTATATTTACATAACGTGGTAAGAGCTATCTCAAAACATAAGTACGCGGAAGATATTCGAAAAACAAAATACGTGTTTTGTTTCTTATATTTTTCGATAAATTTGAGATCGTTTCGTTTGTACCGATTCAATGTTTTTATTCAGCGGTCGCGTAAAAATTGCAACTTCAGACCTAGTCTCGTACCTGGCCCAGACACTCCGCTCACTGTTCCGCCCAACTCCACGACGTAACGCTTCCGCTGTCATGCTACATGCCGGAACATTGCGCCTTAAGTAGCGTAGTGGGGGCTGAGCGCTAGGAACGAGTCCACTTCAGACCAAATATAGGAAGGAAATCTAGAGCTATCGTCGCTATGAAGCGTTTATGGCACCACATACTTTTGATGATTAAAACGAAGAGAAAGAAGTGCATGAAGTTTTCAAATTTTTCATGTTAAAGGCACGGGCGGCGTTCGTTGCAGAAATATTCATATTTGTTCAAATCAGAAGGAATATTAAAATATATATAGTTTTGTTTATATGCCAAACATAATCAGCGCGTAAATATTATATTGTCGTCAAGACGTACGGTGGTGTACGTAAACCTGCTTGTGTTACAAAGTTTTGCTTCTGTTCACATAACACAGCGCAATTCTATTGGTTAATCACACACAAATGATATAAACGCTCTTCATTATTTCCATATCAGGAAAACAGTAAAAAATAACGCTCTTTGTGTTTACCATATCCGGATCTAAACAAAAGCCAGGTTCTGTAACGTTTTTTGCTTTTGTTTCCATTACAAAGGAAAACATTTGACAATAACATACATGGCGGTTTTTTACGGAGCTGAATATTTTAACAACATACTCACCGCCAAAGCAGCCCGTATCTTTAAGATAACGCAGTATACATGTACCTTTTCCGGACATTGCGTTTCCGATTCCAGAATTCCGATGAATACAAATTGCACCGTTTTTGTTCGGAGCCCAAACATTTTGTTCGAAGGTGTATTTTTATGACTTCAATGCGTCTTTTGTGACGTACATGTGTAATGCTCGACGAGATGTAGTTCAGTATGTATCGACCTATATATCTGTACCGGGAAAAATTCAAAAGCGAATATTAGTATACATTGTAGGTGTATTTTGTAGTGAAAACCGCCACGTTGCTTTAAAAAGAGGATATATAAGAATCATGCACATCAGATAACAGCAAGTTGTGAATCCCGTATATTGCATGAAAATGGCACGAATCCCGAATACCAAAAAGGTGGCGCTGATACCCACATTCATACACACGTGATGCTTTGCCGATGACTGTCGGGAATTGGAAGAAGAAACTACTTTATTATTATAGGAGGGATCAGCGTCAGCTCGGGCTTGAGGTCGCTTGGATGTTTGAAGCATCACATTGCACCGAGTAATGGTCGCCTTTGTTAGATCGCTGCCCGGTTACAGGACTGAAATGGGTAAATACGTGACATACTTTTATGTAGACTTTATATGTCGCGGAAACAATCACTGTATAGTCGGAAACAATTACTGTATAGTCGGAAACAATTACTGTATAGTCGTAGAATCTATAACTCCCAGAACCACTTTCGTTCTTCAGAATGAAACAATAAAGAACGTTCCTTGATAGAGTATTCTCGACATGATATGAATATAGAGCGTTTACCTCACTCTGAAAAATAGCCTGTTTATTCCGCTTTATATTTATTATTTTGTGGTGACTGGTTATGAAACCTCATTAAACCGATAAACTTGATGAGTCGCCTCTGGTCCTCTTAAACCACACGAGGGAAACAAAGTGTTCGTTCATGAAGTGGTAACCTATAGAAACTTTCGTTTATTTCCTGACATATGGGATCAGATACAAGCACCTCTGCTAAAACTCTTGTCGTGGTTGTCAAAACAATGCAACCCAACCAAGAGCAAATACTATCTGCGTGCAGGGGTTTCCATAGGCGATTGCGAGGTAATTTTTTTCGTTTTTTGTTTGTTTTGGTACTCCAAAAATATAGTCATAACTTTCAGAACAAGTGTTTGATGTACTCGCAAACTATAAACCACTGGGCTAGTTTCAGTAGTGTTGTCCTACCCAAAAGGGGACTTGTCGAGTCGAGTAGAGCCACGAGCTTCGTCTCGAATGCTGCCGATAATCACTTTACGTCGTGTGTTACAGCATGTGTTTCATGGAAAGCGTGCCGGTTGCTAATGGAAATCCGTTGTTTCGTTGCGCGTCTTGGTCAATCGTTCCGCGTGACATGCGCAATTCGCATGACCGAATCAAAATATCAATACCCACTTACAGAGGGGCTTACATAACCTTCGAGCAAAAGGTTCCCCATCAAGTGAACATGTCAAACGCAATATTCCGAGTTCCGCATGGGCATGCTGCTAAATTGACATCAGACGCAGACATGCCAACTCCATGGAACCACGCTTTGCGACGGACGTCGAAACAATTACCAAAGTCAACGCCGATGCATTGATTGGTCCATACAGGGATACCCATTCCCATATATTGGGGTTATGGAGACTCATTCGGACGAATTTAATTTGAGCCATTGCCAATAAGGATGTTATTGTATTATTCTTATCGATCAATGGAGTTCTGGTCTACGAGGAACCCATTCGTGTGGACATCAAGGGATAATGACGTTTTCTGGCGTGAAATTTAATTTGGAAGGGATATACACAAATACACACATAAAGATCTTACACAAAGCACTGGTGTCTGGCTCCGGTGACAAAGGAAATCGCGCGTTGACTTGCTTAAATGTATGTGCGTTCGATAGATCCTTTGCTATTATATTTTATTCACAATTTCGAAGTGCGTGGTATCCATAGCGTTCGCGTTATCAAATTCCTTACATTGGCTAAGTGGTTTAACTGGTTGATAGTAGCACAGATGGTAAACGCAAATTTGATTGCTATCAGTTGAAATTGACAGAATATCAGCGATTACGGTCCAGAGCATCTGGATATCTTAAACGGTGATAAAAGAGGTAACATTCTTGTTGCAAATCTTCGGTCACAGTGCTTTTTCCAGACTCTGAACTTATTGAAGTCATATAGAGACACTATATGTTTGTAATTCAACTGTTTTTATTTTTTTTTATTGCGGAGGTATATATAACAACAACAAAAATGAGACAGACAGACATACGTATAGCACAAGTATTATAGTAACAATACATTGATAAATATTATATTTTTGAACTCACTTTTGCACGCTCCCAAGTGAATTTCACTTGGGCTACTTTCTCACTGGCGAAATTAATACAATCATACGTGAATCATATGGTTGTTGTGGTGTAGTTTTTGTAAAGAGATAAATAGATTGTTATTCCGTTGGCCATTGGGCGACACAACGTTAACGCACGTAATGAAGAATATCATTTATACTGTTATATAAAGAGTTAGGTTTGGCGCAGATAAATTCGTGCCGGCTTTTTGACGATCGAGTTAAGAAATGATTAATGTAAATTTGAGAGATAGCTCGGGTTCCGGGCTCTATGCATATAATTGTGTTATTTTGGGTATATGCATGTATAAAGAGCTAGTTTTGTTGGTGGATATCAGCAAGTCAATCAATATTGTCATTAAATACATTTTCTAAGGGTAGCCATCGCTTTTGAAACTCTTGATATCGCATGTTGCATCTTATTGCATTCATATTTGAATTTAAATTCAGCGACAAATGCCTTTATTGAGAGTTGGATCGGGTCAAATTTAGTCCTATGTATATTTCTCTAGCACAAGTAGAAAGTAGTTTATGATGGATTCACTTGACAATGATTAGCGCCAAAAAGCATAATTGGTTTGGTAATATGTATAGACACTTGATTTATTTTCAACCAAGACTGAAGTTCGGTTATATATGAACAGATTTGTGCGTGGGCAGTCCCAGAAAATGTGAGAAATGTTTTCTTGAGTATTTTCGCATCGCTTACTTTGATCATCAGCTCCTATGCCTGTTATCTTCAGAAATTTGTTCGTCGAGAGGATTCTCGTATTAATTCTATATTGGACTCATTGAAGTTTCGTGTCAGGCCTGGTAGTAAATAGATTGCGAAATATATTGTCCCATGATTGTGAGTCGTCTTTTATTTCCGAATTACATTTTTTACATGAGTTTGGCGTTTGAAATTCAACTGCTTGTATCTATATGCACGACATTTATTTTGGTTATGGCTGAAAAATACCTTAGCGAACATGTATTTTATCTAGATATGTGCCCATTGCTTAACAGTATAACGGATTCACCACGAAAGACAAAAGCAACGACAATGACACGGAAGCAAAGCTATGCTAAAAGATCTATTGTAAAACTCGCGTAAACTCGTTTGAGAATGGTTCGATTCACTTAAACCTTATACATTCTCGAATCGCATTCGATCCCAATGATGTTATTGGGCTATATATAGCCCATGTCACGGCCGTGTTAGCTTATTTTACTTTAAAACATATTTTATTCGTATAATAATATGCACAAGTGATCGGAGCACAAGTTGTCTTAACTTACATACCCACTCTCCCGAATATTAAAAAATACAATATACAGTGTTATTGTTTGCATTTTGTCGAAGGGTCCAGTTATAGCCAAAACGGAAATTTAACTGGAAGGGTTCTGTTTCTGCATATATGTATCTATTGTGACATAAGGAATATGTGAATATATACAGTTCATGATTATATATTACTCAAAGCAAGACTGAAGTTAGTCAGCCTAGGCGGTTATGCTGGAGAAGTTATCAATTGGTAGAAATACTGATGCTGAATATGGTGGATGGTGGACCGAAATGGATGTGTCAGGCAATAGTGGTCAAGTCTGCAAATAGTGTGTCTGTCATTTTATCATCATCATCATCGAAAGGGGATTAAGTCGCCATGACGTCCGTTAATATATACAGTTATGGCAGAGGTAGTAAAACATTTGCAGGAAGGTATGCCGTTTTGTTTTTTGCATCTGAATTGTTGGGGGACCCACCACTCCCAAACCTGCAAAAATTATTGTTTACTTCAAATTGTTTGACACCCACCCCCTCCCAATTTAATTTATTTTGGACGAAACCGCATAAAACCATACGTATATTGCTCATACAACTGGGAACTTGTCACATTTAGTCCAAATGACGGTTTAATCACTTATAGCAGCTACGTTTTAATTTTCAACTACTGACTGATAGGTATTTTGTCTACCACATACATGTATTAAGAGTTTCCAGGTAGTGCGTGACGAGAATATGCAAGGTCAGCCTGGGTGGTCACATTCCACACTGCTAAATGGAAATAATAATGCATCGATGTAGTGGACAAATAGAGTAACCATTCAGAAGCTCATCAAGCTGCTGCATAAACGAGCTAGCTCAATCGTGTGAGGCATAATATGCATCCAATTTTACAAAAAATATTATACATATCCAGTGAGATATAATTTTCCCAATCAAGCTATTACATTAACCGAACATATGTTTGGTTATTTGGCTGTATGCCATTTTAGCTGATAGCATTATATCAGGACAGTGAACACACTTGACTTTCGAGTCACTGCTGACATTTTGTAGACACATATCAGTTGTTAATCACCAATTCAACTAGAGTTGACATATTTTAAAATTAGACAGAGAGGAGAATTTACCAAGCTGCAACTGGAACTGTTATTTGATCAATTGCTGATACCAGCAAGCCTAGGTCAACACAGGATACACACAATTCCATAATTTCTAACTGTTTTCTAATTAGTCTGTGAACCAGCTCATTATTCCATGCCACTTTTGCTAGTCTACCGGAGCAACTACTATTACACTAAATGATAAGCAGTTACTATACCATACTTGGATACTTTAGGTGTTGATTAGGTGGGATTAACAGGTTTAGTAATCTGAGTTTATAGATATGCAAATAATTCACTTATTGACTCGATGAATTGATGACAGTTATTGTCTATAGCCATTGATAGTCAGATTAATGTTTCAGACAGCTGCCCGCTCTTTTTGCATGTACACCATAATGTAGGCTTAAAGGTCTTAGTTACATCAGGGAAAGTATATCTATTTCAGTTCTATATTTCTTGAAGCTATTTGTGTTTACATAACTGTTGAAGATTCTGGTCTCAATGTTGTTTCATAAGTTCACCAAGGAAAATCCTAATTTATTTCGGTCATATATTTTCTAAACTGTTTTATTTACAAGATTGTTGAAGTTTCCACACTGGCCTCCAATTCCAGATCTCACTGAGTTTTTTTTTCCTAAAAATGTCCATACCGGGGGTTCTTAGTCGAGGCAAACCGGCCCGCGGGCCAAGGGCTACCCCGGCGCCCGAAACCGACGAGCGCGGGTTCGCCCGCGAGCCGACAGGTCCGACGCCGGAATGTTCGTTTTGCAAATGCGGCGACAGGCGGTCCGCGGTATATACGGCGTCCTCGCGGGAAACGCGTTCGAGATGTTGGCGCGTAAGGCGGAATTCCGAATGGTGTTGGGGGGAGGAAGTTTTTCACCCCATCGTCCCATGTGCAACATGCCATAGCCACAGAGGCCCATTTGAGCCCCCAGTAATAGTATGTAATAAATATATGTGTTTTTTTTACAGTTATAATATGTTCTAAACTGTTGCAAAATGTTAATGTCAAATGCAGGCACAAACGGTCTTTAGTAAACAAAATTGCATGAGATTGTAAAAAATGCGTTTTTTGCCTTTCTGACAACCCACCCAACCCGGCATACCTTCCTCAAATTTATTACCCCCTACCCCGGTTATGGTATTGAATTATAGTAATTAGAATTGTAGTGTTTGTAGGCTGAGTGGGATATGAGTTATTAATCGAAGTTGTAATTCTGGTCCCATAATTAGTTGCTTGGTCCTTTTGCAATTTAGAAATGTTCCCGCTAATTCCTTTGAACAATGCATCCTCAAATAAGACATGTTTGTTTATGTTATAGAGGTCGTGTGTGATCTTACATACCTCGATCATGTCCCCATTCGCATGCGACCTGCTTAACAAGGCGGTCTCGGTATGTCATGTTCCAGATGTAGCTATCATTTTGGTGGCACGTCTCTGGACTGTCTCTATGGCTCCCGGGTGTTTGAGCAGGTAAACATATTGCTCACGGTGTTTACAGAATAAGGTCCCCAGAGGATGAATTTAGTGACGCTATCCAAGGCGGGCTAGCATCAACAAATTCACCCTTATTCTGCTTAGGCCTCAACTGTTTTATGAGACAAATGATCAAATGGATTTACCCCAGTTCAAGTCGTTGATGTTTACCCATTAGTCACCTCGATTATAAGATAAAAAGTAACTAATACAATGTTAATTTGAGATGACTATAGATACATCCCAAAAATGAGTCCTAAATAGAATGAGGTCCCAGAGGATGAATTTAGTGATGCTAGCGCTCATGTTGCGAATCGCAGACACTATGCAGGCTTGAAAGTAGTGTTTGGTGTATGTTGAGCGATACTGGTATCATGTATGTTGGATTTACTGATGGTTTGTTCGAGTGTTCGGTACACATCTAACTCGTGTTGAGGTAGAACAGAAATGGCCTTTCCATCATTTAAAGCTGTGTGACATTATTTTCAAAGACTAACTCTCCATATAATAATGGATTCATTGACAAGCTAGGCCACTTATCCCTTCCATAACTGGAGCTTCATATTCTTTTCTATATGCGAGTCTCCCATAGGGAGCCTCGCGTGTATAAGATTTCCTGGGGAACGATATCATACATGTGTGTACAATTTGGCGCATTTTATTCTTTCAAAACGACACTTCATGGTTTTAAGATAAAAACAACGTTTCTACACAAAAATGCAGACCTTATTTCAACTTATGAACAAATGAGCGTACAAGATAACAATACCAGCGTTCAGCGTCTTGTGATTTGCATACGGACTCAACTCAATATCAACATGAATTTAGATCTAAAAATATTTTGTTCTGCCATGAAGCATGTCACCTAATTATTAATCATGTATTATCTCCCTTTCAGATTCAACTGCAGTTATTTACGAAATGGATGTTGATTTGCTTGCGTTCCATGAATAATGGATGCATGTTGGTCTGGCATTTTCTGTGGGGTGCAAAAGCACATAAAAATGTCAAACCGCCTTGCAAAATCAGCATCAATTTCTTACCTTTAAACTCAACCTGCAAATTAAAAGAGAATGTGGTGCCCGTTTTGAACGATATGCTGCATATTATCACGTTGCAAATTGCGTCCATAAATTATGAAAACAAGTTGAGGTATACGCGACGTCGCATGACGTGAATGCAACCAACCAACGTCCTCCAGTCAGGTTCCGCATTGCGAGTGCATGAAGAAATGTAAATATACTTCATAAAATACCCACTTCACTGTGAATATGTAGCATCAATTTATGTTTAATTCATTGTTAGAAGGAACAGTGTGAGATTTCCGCAAAGGTGAAAAATGGGTCACCTCAGTTCCATCTTAATGAACTAATCAAATTGTATTATTTCAAATGCAGATATACAGTAATGTCCTAAATAATCGACTCCTTGACCACAGCAGAATTATGGGTAACTTTTCAGGATTTAGTCGGAAATATGGCTTGTTGCCATTCATCGGAAAACTCTCAGTGAGAGCTTTCCGGTGAATGGCAACAAGCCATATTTGCGACTAAATCCTGAAGTTACCCAAAATTCTGCTGTGGTTAATGAGTCGATTATTTAGGGCATTACTGTAGCCTGATTATTTCAGAAGATGCATGTTGGTTGAAATAAATGAACCACATCTATAATTTGAAAGTTTGTCTGACCGATAACACATATTTTACATACATGTTCGTTTTTCAGCCTGATCAATGATTGGCGGCAGATGGTTGGCATCCATTTCATCGAAGCAGAGTATATAGTTACATTTTTTGCGATGTGAACAGGAATTTTACAAATTTGCAGGAAGGTATGCCGGGGTGGTAGGTGGCCCGAGGGGCAAAAAACGCGTTTTTTACACCCTCATGCATTTATTTTTTACTAAAGACCTTTTATGACCTTATATGACATTTGTAACAGTTTAAAACATATTAGAAGAATTTATAACTGCAAAAACACCATATTTATGTTACTGGGACCTCATATGGGCCTTAGGAGAGATGACATTAAGCTATATGGCATGTTGCATATGGGCGGTGGGGTGAAAAAAATCGAGAAATGTAAAACTGAAATATATAAACTTGTCTTGATGTAACTAAAGCCAAGATCATTGTGTGCATGGAACAAGAGCAACTGCCTCAAACATTAATGTGACTATCGATGGCTAGAATATAACTGTCACCACACTGTGCATCAGTGCATCAAGCCAATCAGTGATATATTTGCATGTCTATCAACTCATACGATCTATTACTCTCACAATACCTAAAATATCCAAGTCTGGCAAGTGACTGTTTGTCATTTATTATAACAGAGGTTGCTCCAGTAGACTAACATAAGTGGTATGGAATATGTTAGATAATGGGCTGGTTGACAGACTAATCAGGAAATAGTTAGAAATTATGATTTTTTTTGTATTCTGCACAATGACCTAGGTTTACAGATGATCAGCAATTTATAAAACTAATTAAAACAGCTTCTGAAACAGGTAAAACTGTTATTTGAACTAATTGAGATCATTCCCAGTTATAAGAGTGATATCAGTAGAGTTTTATGAGATCTTAGACCAATTTTAGTGAAATTTGGGGGGGGGGTGTGGGTGTGAAAACATTGGGACTAAAACAATATTGTTTTTGCAGGTTTGGGGGTGGTGGGTCCCCGAAAATGCCAGATGCAAAAAAAACGGCATACCTTCCTGCAACTATTTCACTACCCCCCCCCCCCCCTGAAGCCAGCGTCTAATTCTCCAAATGTTGAGATCAGAAACCAACAAAGCACGCAACTTTCGTTGGGGAAAACTCAATACAACTTAATCAAAATATGGAATTATTCTCTGATATGCCTGCTGGGTATTGCATTTCAAAGTAGTGAGGAAATGTGGACCCACGCATGCATGCGCCGATATTGCCACGGGCAGTCTTCTGCTCTAGAATATCCATGAACGCAAACAACTGGTGCTGCATTTATCTGCGGTGCACTTACACTTGTCTGATTCGCATGTGGCCATAATTTACAAAGGCAGGTTTGACAGATCAGACAGACAACCCAATTCCTGTCAGGTTAAGTCTGATCAGAATGGATCCGGCTGTCAGGTTAATATCAGTCAATATCATACAGTAAATTATAACATAATGGGGAGGTTTAGATTGAAACGTCTAATCTTGCTACATATAAATATTCCTGACGCGAAAGTAACGTGTGCAGCAGTGGCGCCATGTCGGATTTTCCCGACTTAGGGATTACGATTCCCGACAGTGCATGGGGCTATACACATGTAGGATCCCTGAAGCTAACCGGGAGCTAACCATCCGCGTCAGGTTGAGTGTAGCCCCCCCCCCCCCCC
The DNA here is from genome assembly GCA_032622095.1 of Siphonodentalium dalli. NCBI lineage: Eukaryota > Metazoa > Mollusca > Scaphopoda > Gadilida > Siphonodentaliidae > Siphonodentalium > Siphonodentalium dalli. The sequence continues at coordinate 124,868,332 of CP136061.1, read as the reverse complement.
CACCCACAGCATGATGCCACCCTTGATCGCGTGATATAACCGCATGAAAGCCTACAAGTTAAATGAAGTGGCAACTTCGCAGAAATCATAATTTTTCGACAATCACTAAAAGTCTGCCCCTTACTGATGGCACAGTTCTACCCTGAACTCTCTATATCAAAGCCACGTGGCGGTTGCGCTCTAAAATACACCTAATAGTATTCGCGTTTTAATTTTTCCCGGTGTCAAAAAATTCGAAAAATACTTGAACTACCTTTCTGCCAGCATTATGTGTCACAGAAAGACGCATTGAAGTCATACAAAATACAACTTTGAACACAATGTTTGGGTTCCAAAAAAAATACAGCCATATGCACGACATGGAACAGAAACTAGCGTTCCGTGTTAGTCTATTCCTGATACGGTAGACATAAAAGAGCGTTTGTTTCACTTCTGTTTGAAATTAAAAACAGCTGGAAGATGGCTGTGACCATGGAAAATATATTTCAGAGAGTATGAAGTCTGTACATGTATATCGATATTCCGTATATCTGTCAACCTATATTATACCTCCTCCATAATTTGGAAGTTCGAATGAGCCATGTCCGTTTAATTCAGAAATATATTTATACAATAATAATTTGTAATCAGAGAGCCTAAGTGCATGACTTCAATAATTATAACTAATATATATATTGATTCCCTCTTTCCAGAACTGGAACAGAAATTCTACTAGTTTTAGAACATCACATTTCTGATTTGAAGACTGATCTGTTGAAAAACTTCCAATTAATTGAACTATAATATATGTGACACCCGATGTTTCTCATGTAAATCTTTAATGACGAGAATTTGTTTGTGTTTCATGTGTGTAATTAGCTTGATTGCTTTATACTAATGATAATTTCATATGTTTGCATATGTCATCTCAAATACTGTATGTATATGTACGGTTTCATTCAGATTGCAAATTCCAAGAGGGGTGTAACTAAACACCATGATCATCGGGACAGGCCTGACCGCCCGTGTGGTATCTAGAGGTGATTTTATGGACATTAATGGCTGATCCGTGTACACGCCTCGATCGGTGTATGCGTGCACATGTCATGTTAAAGAACACTACTGGAGTCACCACATGGTTATAAAGTTGCTCGACCGTGGTAGCTACCTGGACCTCCGCATAAGCTTCAGTAAATTGAAGGCGTCGGAGTAAATTATATCTATAGCAGAAGAAGCAACGTTGTTGATTAATCCTTACTTATCTAAGTTGTTTCCGTTATCTGTTTACGGTCATTCCGCTTTTTTGATTTGTTGTAATATTTGGCGTAAAACAGTTTGATGTACATTTACCGAAATTAAATTACAGATACTGCAAATGATACCTGATGTCTTGGTTATATTACTAATCTTGGAAAATATCCCCAGCAAAACATTAGATATCACCGTTTGTGTTATATGGTTGGAATAGGACATTACTCTTCGTTCCACTAAACTTTCCTAAAATAACTCGCATCGTGTGAAACCAAAAATATGTTGTTCTGCGAGATATCCCCATAGCTCCTATCATTCTGCCAGAACAGCCAGGCAATATACACGCGGAGGGCTGGTGTAATAATCACATGCGTCTCATAATCGACCACGAGGAGCGAGTTAAATGTAACTTCGCGTGCGTTTATGTTTGATTTTGTGGGGATAAATGAATTTCGATCTCATGCTGTTGTGTCTCGTGTGGCCATCGTCCCATGGATCACCATCTTCTAACATAATTAAATCACTTAGAAAACTGGGCATTCTGCCGTTAGACGTTGTCACGTTACTGGTGCACCAGCCTGTTCTCGTGGTATGTCAGCCTGTTCTCGTGGTATTTCAGCCTGTTCTCGTGATACTGATCACATTATGGACTTATAATATGATTTGTTTTAGGTTCATAATGGGCTTAGAATCGGCTTGTTTTGAGTCCTTAATGAGAGTCATTTTAGTGCCATTATCTACTCATATTGACTTATTATAAGTTCATTATGGGCGGAAAATAACAAGAATAAACCAACTCACGACTTACCAGATGTAAGCTCTTTGAAATATGTGTTCACTGTGGCCCGCGCCATAAAATAGAATGACGGGTATAAGTCCACTATGAGCTTATTTCATAATCAAATAATTCAACGTGAATACTATAGGTCGATTATGAACCCACTTGTTCGTGGATATGTTGGATGTACATGTATGTGTGCGTAAACTAATCATATGCCGACAGTCTCAGCTCCGAGATGCGCGACTATATATATGCATTGGGTTATCGCACAAAGCCTTGTCGTAAGTTTGAAGTTAAAGATACATACTCCTATGTAACGCCCCTAAATTACTATTTCTTTGGCTTCGGGGTTAACAAATATTTTATTCGAGCCGAGGAACCCATCCATCAAAGCTTAGAGTTATCAGATATCGATTTTTTGAAATATGTTATTTTTCACCATGCACTGGAATATTTAGCGGCCTAGCAAATATTCGACGAGCCGACCGAAATACTCTCAATACCAATTGCGATGAACAAAATGTTGACATATAACACGTGTTTTAATATGTTATACTAGAGTTGTCAATGGTTAGCTTTATTTTGTTGATAATTAATCGAATCTGATAACTAAAGCGTCTTTTGAAGAAATGCTGATTATGTTGTTGTTATTCTTCTTCTTCTTCTTCTTCTTCTTCTTCTCCGTTTAGTTGTTGTTGTTGTTGTTGTTGTTGAAGTCAGATGATACCGGGACCATCGAATCGGATTGCACACTTGTACCATTATATAAGTTACGGGCTCTGAATGATCTAAGCCAGTTTCAACAAACCATTCTAAACCTCCTTCATTATTCAAATCTACTTTGTATTGTCACTATTGTGGTGTACATCTAGGGTGATACGAACGTGCGCGCAAGAGTAACACAATCAAAACTGAAAATCTGTTCAAAAATGCCCAGTCCATTTAACAGCAACAATAGTCAACTCCAGAAGTCAATTTCCGCTTCAGTGCCGGGCAGACGGGAAATGAAAACAATTTGCCACCATTCGAATATCAGAGACATCACGAAAATAAAAGAAAAACAAGCAAACATCAGAAAATAATGCGAATGGTCAACGAAAGCATGCACGCTCTTTATCATAGATGGTTTTGTAACATATCTTCGCGGAAATACGCACATATTTGACCTATATTCTGAAATAGGTACATAATGTGATTATTTGATTCTGAAATAAGCAGATAATGGAGTCATGTCCGTTATTTACTTTTATGGCGCGACCCACAGTGAACACACATGTTAAAGGGCGGACACCTGAAAAGTCGTGAGTTGTCTTATTTGTGTCATTGTCCGCACATAATTATGCTCAGAATTGCCTCATTATGAGTCGATAATGTGACTAAAATACTCTCAATTTCAGCAAATATTCGACTCATAATACGGTAATTCTAAGCAGATTATCTACATAAAACAAATTTTATTATAAGCAGATATTGTGCGATTTTCGGGAGAACAGGCTGAGTTTTGTCTAGTCTCGAGTTTAAGCTCACGGTTTAGCTGTGTTTAGCTGTCAAATGGCGGTTTACCAAGGGTTACTTGAATCTTGAAGAATATGACCATCGGGTTCCATATAGATGAGGGTCTCGTAAAAAGGTTTGGACACGGAACAAACTTCTTCTGACCAGCGGAACCCCATCAAAGTTGACGAAGACGTTGAAGATCCTATACCCAGCACACAATGTGTATCAAACGAGGGCAATCTTCAAAGGTAGTTTCTCGAAATCGGAATATCAGGGGAGGTGAATGACAAGATCCAGATTTGAAACCTACGGAAGCGTTAAATTCCGATATTCACCATAGATGTATTACATGTATAGACACAGCGAGAGCCATTTTATACAGCATTGTCAGAGAACACTATTGCGGCGTTTTCTCAAGACAAATGGTTATAGCAGAGGCATTTTGTATCAGAAATAAGATTGTTCGAAATAATATACGCGTATGACACGTGATAGCAAGCGCATGCATGCATAGTCCAAGTCTTCTCGTACTAAAACCAGCTAAGATATTGGGATGGCGAGATGCTGGATTTAGTCCGAGCCCGCTTGCATAGGCTTCTTATAACATGACTTAAGCGTTAGTGACCCGCTCAAATAAAACCACAATTATATGAAATAAAATATCACAATTGCGACAATAAACGGATATTTTTCCGCAGAAGACATGCTATTTCATCTGAAACCCACATCAGTTGTGAATTGAAAGCGGTAATTTAATGCGAAAAGAGACATTTACCGCAATGTTTACAATTTTTTTAAAGTATTCGAACTCATTTGACCTCGCGAACTGTGTTCGGCATTTTCCGTTGAAAATATTCCGTAGATTTTGGACTAACAACGCAAATTACGATGAATTCTCCATTGTAATCGTAATTATGTGTGTCAATAAATAAAAAAATAAATAGATTAATTAAACATTGGAGATATAAATGTAATACATTAAATAAATTACGGGAATTACAACCCTCTCAAAGTTTAAAACAGTGTAAACACAACGAGCATTAGAATAAATAATATGCCTTATATGGTGCTACATTTCACCCACATTTGGTGGACTTCCGCGAAATTAAGATATATACTAAGCGAACAGGGCAATATACTACTCTTGTTAAGCACACAAAAAAATCAAACAAAATGTGTATAAATTTTGAACCTTAAGTTTGAAAAGTCCCACTAAAACGGAAGAACTATATTTCGAAACTGTGTGATTCGGTTCTCCGATTATTTTATCAACACAAATGTCAAAATGCACATCACACGCACGGCAAGTCAGACACAAGAGTTCTAATTTGCTCCAATTTTGACAAGTTGCTTGCGAAAATTGTCAACAAAACTACCGTTCTGATCCTCCATTATGTCATTAAGTTTTTAGTGCGGGAATTGTTCTCAAAGCACATAGGAAACTTGACTTTGGGGCGATCGGTTTTCGCCATTTTGTTCGGAAAATCCCGCGCTATATATAGAAACGGAAACTAGAAATACCCAGAACAAACAGCGGATTATGCCGAAGTTATTCGGACCACTTCGGCTTTCAGTTAAAACGTAAACAAACAGAGAAACAAAGCGATGTTTGTGGCAATCAACCGGAATATTCTATGTGTAATCTAACATTAAAGATAGATTGTTATACACCATTATGACCATAAGATGTCTCTCTTTCCGATGTATATAGCAACATGTATTGATTTGTTAGTTAAATTCACAAATTCCCGCCACAGATCCTGGGCGTAAGTCATGTTATAAGAAGCCTATGCAAGCGGGCTCGGACTAAATCCAGCATCTCGCCATCCCAATATCTTAGCTGGTTTTAGTACGAGAAGACTTGGACTAATGCATGCATAACAATGTGTACATTGGCCTTGGAAGCCAGTGCATTCTTTTATATATGCAAGGCTACCTATGGTAGACTCGCATTAATGAGATAACGCACTGGCATAGGGTCGTTAATGCTGCACCAGCGCGGCTCCCGTCATAAAAGGATTAATAAAGATAGATTGTGCGAAGCGCAATATCACTGCATGTGCACGTTTAGCCATGCGTCGATGACTTCAATGATCCTATACTCGTCATCAATCTGGCAAAACGACTTTTTCGCCAGACATAATTTTTACTACCACGACTAGCTAAAGGTGGCCGGGGCTACCAACCGTGGGTTTGAGAAACGAAACTCTACCATCCAAGAAGTACTGATTCTAACGGTGACACACACCGGTACCATGGCTCATGCAGTATGGGATTTGCAATAAAACGATTTTTAGGTTCTTCTTGTTATGGAAACTAGGATGGTTGCGTTCACAGAAATAATTTTGGGTTTGGGAGCCACTTAAAGAAAAACTTGCCGGAGAATTAATACACATTTGTGAAATCTCCGAAAGCGGTATCATAATCGGAGCATATGAGTAAACTCCGCGGGTTACAACCATGCATGTGTGCAAGGGTGCTCAAGCTGAGTTATGTGTTTCACTGAGTCATAGGGTTGTCATCGTACAACATCCGGGCCAAACTGTCCTACGTTTATATGTGCGTCATTGTCACGGATATGACCCGTGGTACATGTAATAACCGCGCTTGGCTAAGGACTCACTATCTTAAAGAGTTATGTGCACCAATGTTACGGATATGACCCACGGTAATAAACGTCGCATAGCTAAGAAATAACTAAATAAGGGTTAGTTTAAACATATTTATTTTACCAAATTAACATTGTAACGGGATTGGAGATTGGGGGCTAAGTTCAGTTACATGTAAGTGCACCAATGTCACGGATACGACACGCATGATCTTCCCTAAGGAATCTCTGAAAAGAGTTAAGTCCACCAATGTCACGGATACGACACGGATTTGTCTTATGATTTGCTAAGGAATCACAAAAACGAGTATTTGGTGCACCAATGTCACGGATATGACACGCATGTATATATATAAGTTCATCAATGTCACGGATATGACACGCATGTATAAGTTCACCAATGTCACGGATACGACACGCATGTAAGTTCACCAATGTCACGGATACGACAGGATTTGTCTTATGATATGCTAAGGAATCACAAAAATGAGTATGCATCAGTGCCATGTATACGACCCGTGGTAGCATTCCGCTTCGCTATGGAATCACTAAAAGAGGTAAGTGCATTCTTGGTGCGGTTACTCGACTAGACGCGTCTGCCTATAAAATGCCTATAACGGGCCTATAAAATAGTGTTAACGGCATTTGCGCGGAAAAGTCGTATCTCGTGTGATATTATATAACAAGAAAACTAAGATGCATGCATCAGGTCGGCCGTAAACTATCTACCATAGAATTGTTGTTGCTATCGATTATACATTTTGAAACACCTGTCTGTATGTATGTATGTGTGTATGCATGAATGCATGTGTGTATGTGTTATAGACTCTAACACTGCTCGAATTTGGTATTTAACGTATCAACTTGACCTCGGTCATAGGCATGTTTCTGGACCTTGACCGATCCGACTAAAAATTTGTGTGTAGGACTACTTCGATCCCGGGGGCAATATGGACGGATCCAATTTCACGTGGGACCATGTTCTCGAACGTGCTGATATAGGCATGTTTCTGGACCAATTGAACAATAGTTTGGCCAGACGCTGTATATACTGGGTACTGTCCAGATGGAGGCGATCACAAAAAATCCCTAACTAGCCCGAACGAAGTCGAGTACATCAGCTAGTCTAATATATATTTTGGACATTTGTCTGTCTGTTTGTCTGTTAGCTATGGCCGGGAAAACTGCCTGACAGATTTGACGAAATTTGATACCTAGGGGAAATTATTTCCAGGGAGTATTTTGGACGGGTCAAATCTTGATCCCGACCTGACTTTGACATTCAAAAATATCAATTCAAGGTCAAATCTGGTAAAACGGAAGTATTTCAACGAAATTTGATACCTACTGTTACTTTTGTCCCAGGAGTGTTTCGGTGGGTCAAATCATGACCCTGACCTGATCTTGACATTCAAAATTGTCAATTGAAGGTCAAATCGGGTAAAGCCGGGCGGATTTCGATGGTTACTTTTGTCCGGGGAGTGTTTTGGACGGGTCAAATCGTGACCCCGACATGACCTTCACCTTTAAAATAGTCAATTCAAGGTTAAATCGCGCAATTCTCCGAAAATCAGAGGGGAACATCCCGGACGAAGTCGGGTCCACCAGCTACTATTATATATTTCTAGATTTAGTTACAAACTAAATACCTGTGTATTGTACAAAGAAATGTTTGACAAATATATCTGTATCAATATTACCATGCGGGTCATTAAAATAGATACGACGAAACAATCAGGTAAATTTTTATATTTCAAATGATGACAGAAATGCGGAAAGTTGAAGTACCTACGTGTAATACTGGCTATCCGCATGAAGAGATATACATGTATATAAAAACCAAAATAGAAGATGACTGCTGGCGACAATGTTTTCCAAAAAAATTCAAAGCATTCGATAGCTCCCATCTAGTTGTCAGCCCGAAGATCAATATGAAGTTTGGTGACTATCAGATGAGGGATATGTCTGTACAGTTGCTAAATAATTCAGTCATGCAAAAGAGGATCAAAGAGTAAGATACCAAATTGCTGCCTGTGGTAATGTTTTTTAACGAAATTCGGGAAAATTAGATTACTCTCACCCTGGTTATCCAGAAGATCATTGTGGAATCTGGTGACGATCGGACAAGGGGTGTCGTCTGTAGGATCAACCAAATTATTTAGCCATAAAAATAGTAAAATTGAAGATCACCGCTGGCAGTGATGTCCTCACAAGGACAGTTTGAGAACAAAATATGGCTCACATCTAGCGGTGACCCAAAATATCCACATGAGAAAAAGTTCTCCAATAAAAGCTGGCTGCAGGGTGCGCCAATTGATTCAAATTCGAAATTTAGTAGGGTGTACTGCTTGTGGCCATGTTTTCCCCGCAAATTTGATAGACTGATGGACAAACCACTGAATCCGTTGAATCAATATACATGTATACATGGATTAATTTATATGCATTGTTATACACAGTACTGGTATATAAAGGTACTGAAAATAACTATATTACTAGTATACATAAAATAAACCATATATCATGGCTATGGGTTCATGACAGCTGAGAACTTGGTGTGAATTAAAGAGTGGTGGTTTCTCAAGCATATCTAACCCTCCACGTTAGGACATGCCATTAAATGGCATAAGTATAATCTAGCTTGAGGACAGAAGTGATCCATAAAACCCCCCTTAATTCAACCAGTTCCTCGCGCGATGTATGGTCGATCACATGATGATCTAGGGGGATTAGAATTGTTGTATAAAAACAGCACTGCGTGTAAATATAAAATAAAATAGTGCTACATCTTATTACAGATTATTGCCATATATAATCAGTGATTATACAGACAGTCTGACAAAATAAAGTTTCAGTGACACTCTATCCGAAGAGGGGAATAATTTCATCTGTTACAGTCAATGGAGCAATTATGAATCTGGAAAGGTGAAATTTCTAAGTAATACTAGATATCGACATAACGCGATAACATATAACGTAAATGCAATATGACCGCTGGCGACCATTTTTTCCTATGAAATTAAAAAAATATTTGATAGCTCTCATCTGATAGATCAATATCAAGATAAATATGAAGTTTGGTGATGATCGGATGAGTGAAGTGGTCTGTGCTAAAAGGTTTGGTAATGCTTAAAAAGATTCTTACCTTAATATTTTTATGTTCACTTTATAAACTTCACTGAGTCATCTTTGTCATGTATTGAGTTTGATATCTTTTGTTAACAGTTTATAAATTATGTATGTCTCATGTTTGTTATTTTAAGGTATGTGTTTATTATCATTAAATAAAGTTGCATTCCTTAAAAAGATTCTTACCTCAATGTTTTTATGTTCACTTTATGAACTCCACTGAGTCATCTTTGTCATGTATTGAATTTGATATATTTTGTTGACAGTTTATAAATTATGTATGTCTCGTGTTCGTTATTATATTATATACACTTTATAGTGTGTTTTCAGAACGAAAAAGAAAGAAAGAATAAAATCAACAAATTTGTAAATTTAAAAACAATTCAAACGTTGTTGTATTCCATGTCCCAGCCCGGACATATACACCAAATTTCAATAATATTCATTGAGAAACAACGGACAAAACGCTATATAACACCCGTATACATATTTTATTCCGAGCCGGACTCATCCTCGGGTACATGTTATAGTAGGTACCGAATTGACACACGTCGACTGGGGCGAGTTGGCCCTGGGGCGATTAGGCCGATTCCGGCACTTTCTATAATTTACCGTATGTATCCGTTTACGCGTAGTTTATACCGTAAATAGAGCGACCATATTTGACAGAGAATGCATCTGTTATTGATTATCAAGTTGCTATACATTAAAAACGACAAATTCACATGCTCGTTCAAGCGCAGTAGTCTATTTTCCCCATGTTAAAGGACATCCACAAATACTAAATAACGCTAACCTACTGCCGAATGTTTTACACGACAACTGTTAACATATTTGGGCTGAATTCATCTGACGAGGTATTATTCCTCAAAATAAACAACAAAACCATCGTTACTTGGAAATGTAGTTTGGGCTAACATTTACATAAATCCTCCACATCATTTATTCGACACACACGTCAGATGAAAAACAGACATGAAGTAAACGGCCAAATTGTCCGAAATTAGAATATATTGAACAAAATGCGCCACGGTGCCAGGCCAATTTTCAAAAGTTGTATATTAGCATATCGAGTGGAAAACCGCATGTGATTTTATAGTTACTATAACATAGCGATTAATTACGTTATTCGTAGGCAATTTTGAGTATTTCGGGCGACCGTTTTGTTTCTCGTTTTGAAGGTCAAGGACACGAATGTTGCACTGGCACCGTGGCTAAGTATGTAGAGCATACATAAGTCATGTAAAATCTCTAGGATTGCCACTTTTCATCACAAATGCCGTTAACGGTCTAATTTTGTGAAAACACGTCTAGACTATACCACTCTGGATAGTAACAGTAAATTGAATTGGTCTTTATCCCATGGTTTCGGCAATGTTTTACCCACGTTCGCAAAATGTGAATATTTACCCAGGTTCGCTGAAACTGGCATTTGTTTTACCCATATTGGGCAAATCTCGTTCAGTTTGTGTGATTTCAAAGTTCTCGTTTGATTGATGAATTTGGAGACAATGGTTGCGTTGAAGTTGTCAGATGTGAGACAAAACGCCATTTCACTGTCGGCTTGGGTGTAGCATAATAAAACACATCCTAACACACTAACCGACAACTTTGAAATTACATTAACTAATGATATTTGCCCAACCTGGGTAAAAATATTCCAATTTCTGCGGATCTGGGTAAAGAAAATTAAGTTTCTGCGAACCAACATGGGTAAAAAAAACGTTCCTGAATCCACGGGGTAACAACAAATTCAGCAGTAGTCAGCACGCCTCGTCAAGTCACTAACATGGGTCATTTACTTAAAGGGACATGGGTCACTCGAAACTCTAAATCGTGTCAACGAAATCAGAAGAAGGGATATGATACGATTTTTCCACCTCTCATTACCTCTATTGACTAAATAAAGACTGCCTATAAATAAAGGTTACATTTATTTTTGGCAATGTAGCTTTATTATGACTATGCAGCTGTATTAGGTAGGTACTACTTCCATGACGTAATTTTATATGCAAATTGCGAATGTAAATAGGGACGTCAATCGGCCTAAATGACGTCATTGTGATTTTAGAACGTTTTTATCGTGAATTATTCACTGTTATTGATACAAAATTCGGAAAAGGATATATACGTTTTCGCTCTAAAACATCTATATAAATCTTCAGAATAAGGTCGGCTTAGAAAAACAGCGAAAAAAGCCAACGAACTATTTCGCTCTAAACTAAACTTCGGTAAACAACGACATGAATGCTAATTAGTTGGTTTGACCTCATAAATGTTCGAACGTCGCCGAAATAACGAATTAAAAACTTAGAAAAATGACATAATTCCCCAGTTTCGCGCGATGGATAAATAAAATATGTAGCTAATGCTGTCGCTTAAACGGTTTTTGTCCGCTCTGGGGATTTGGCATATATTGGACTAGGCAGACCTCGTCCAATAGATGCTCAAATCCCCCCCACGCACATAAACCCTTTAAGCGACGGCACTACATGTAGCTACATATTCTATATATAACACAACGAAATTCGGTCATAACTACCAATTTCTAGCTGACTTCAAATTATGCGCATAAGTCAGACGCTCTGTTTGGTCCTATGAACAGACTAAGAAGGGACGCTGTTATTGTTCTATGCCGATTAAACCCGATATATATATTTGTCTAACTCTATGAAATGTATTTTGCGGCACATACAGTCTGTACAACGGTATTTATTAAACCCCCGTCAAAAGTTATGTGGTACACATATCTAGGAATCAGCTTTGTCCGAGCTTGTATTCCTACATTTTTCAGTCATTTTTTTAAAACTTGGCACATATATTTACCATTATGGAAACCTGTGCACCCGCGATTGTGAGTGATTATCCCCCATTTTCGACAATTTATCGCAACATGCATATTTTTTTCCGAGCTTGTATTCCTTGTGTTATTATATTTCGAAAAACAAATATGTTAATATGGTTACCATATTGTAGCACACTTGCACTGCAGGAGATATCATTAGTGTCAGTCTCACGTCTTGTATTATTGATCGAACCATTGTGTTCCCCGGAACGGGGCCCGGTTGTAACAAAAGTGAGCATGATTTCAGGCAAAGCCACCGGGCTATAAAGTGATGTAAAACACTCCGATAGAGTGATCAAATATATCCAAATTGACAACACACACCATCATTTCTAAATATTAATTAAATTCAGTGACCCTCGGTGGCGAAATTGTTTGCGTTTGTTTATCGCCAATAGTTGCATCCCGAATTGAGATGTAAATATTTACAATTGAGGGTAGTTCAAACGATGTTTTCTATGGCCATGTTTTATACGGTCTATGTTTTATACGGTCGATTTGTTGGAATTATTCGGCTGAGCCGAGCATTTATTTATATACAGCATATAAAAAGTGTGCGATAAGCAAAACAATCAACACCGTGGTGATTTTTTTTTGCAGTGCGAGATAAATCCACCGTGGCCCATTCAAAGCATTAATATTGAGTGGCCAGGATTAGCTAGCGCTAAAACGGCATGTTGTAGTGGGATCTACCCGGTGTTGAGTGCTTTGCTTATCGCACACTCTTTGCGTACTGTAACATAACATGTCTGTTGTTTGCTAACACTACGTACTATCTTGGTAATAACATGCAATCCATGCGATATTTATGGTTGGTATAAGAACAAGAGATGTCTATTTATACCACGATCGCCTATCTTACTATATAAATAAAGCCATCTGTTTAAATTTTACAATTAATCAACACCTGTTGATTAAACGTGCCTACCGTTGATTAAACTTCGCAGAGTGGATTAAACTTTCTCCATACAATTTGAACGGAAAAATGTTTATCCATCGCATTGTAAAGATCGTGGCATAAACTTCGCAGAGTGGATTAAACTTTCTCCATACAATTTGAACGGAAAAGTGTTTATCCATCGCATTGTAAAGATCGTGGCATAAACAAAATATACGCATAGTGTTTCTGAATAACAAATTTAATCCACGAGCTCGTGGTGTAAATCGCCAATCCCACGAGTGGATTAAATTTGTTATTCAGAAACACTATGCGTATATTCTATATATTTTAATATTCTTTATGTTTATGGTGGTTGTCACGGATGTGACTATTTTAACATCAATACCCATCGCGAAGGCCATTCGTATCTTTAATCTTTCCTATGCAATGTTTTGTTTACACCAAGCACGAAACGTGACCGGTAGGTAGAGTGGGTGGGAGTTTTCTTGTTGGTACCAAAACAGTATTGCTATCATCATCTGGTGGTATCTCGACGGAGCACAAAGAATAACCTTGGACTAATACATTCTAGTAAACGTCATTGAACATATTGATTCTAAAGGAGAGCTTTATTTTGATATATTACCAAACACGCTGAGGGCTCGGCCTCCTTTTGGTGGAACAAGTCACGCGAGTGATGAAGATTCAATTAACTGGAGTTACTGTTAATCTCAATGCGCTGTAACAAATTAGAACACATCATGCGAAGGCAGAGGAATTGCATCCACGATATTCTTGAAAACGGTCAATTTGGTTCCCGGGCGCAGCTCCGCTATAGCGAATATCGTTACTGAGAGATAGCATTCGCCCGCAGACACTTTATCGTCTATTATAGTGGTTGATCATACGTGATCGATTAATTGATTGATTGGGGTTTAATGTCGCTTTCGGCAACTAAGGCCATATCACGAAATTGCCAGTTTTAATGGTGGGGGAAATCCGCACATTTACGGCTAATCTAACAGTGATTTCAATGGCTGATAAACTCGTCGACGATCTGCGGCAAACCACCGGCCATCGTCGAGTAACTGGCAACTCCACCAGTAAACGATTTCGAGTTACAAAGTCCACGATGGAAACATGCGGATTTGAACCCTTATCGCCAACGCTGGAGGGCGAAACGGCTTGGAGTTGTACCCCTAACCGATTGAGCCACCGAGGCCCCTTTTGATCATACGTGAATCAATAGCAAAATATGGTATGGTAAGGTTTATTGACTCAATTCTGACTCCCACAACTTTCTATATCACAAATGAAAGCTGAAATGACACTTTCGCTTAAGATGAAGGGGTTGGATAACGTATTATATTACAGCAAATGGAAAGTTGAACTGTTCACGTGATACCAGTGGTCAACACGACGAACCATATGCAGATTTGAATCAATGGATGAATACTATTGGCTGTAGGACGTGTTGACTGATTTAGTCATGCAAAGAGTAACACCCAAGATGGCTGCAGGCGGCGATAATTTTGGTTGAAACTCGATCATATTCGATAACTCTCATATTAAGTTCACCCCGAAGATCTATGCATGTACAGTTTGAGATCAAATGTGCCTTCCGCAGAGAATTGCGTCAGTCGAACCTCAGATGTCTTTGTAGCCAATATGAAATGGTCGATCATGCAGCCGAACTTAACCAGGGGCAGTTTTTCCGACTTTTTAATCAACGGAAGTCCAATTGTAGGGCACAAACTAACAACTTTTGTGAAGTCAATAATGTCACACTTAGAAACCCGGAAGAAATCACAAATGCATGGGCCGATTATTATGAAATGTTATATCACCCTCTTGAATCTACCACATTTGATGCAGCTCATTACGATTATGTCACTAATTCTGTTGATGATATTGCTTCTAACACACATGGGTGTAATGTTGGTACTGCATCTGACAAACGGCTTCTCTATCCCGTATCAGTACATGAGCTCATATCTGTCCTCAAATCAATGAACTTGGGCAAAGCCCCGGGTCCAGATATGATCTGCTATGAGCATATTGTATACGGGGGAGAATCTTTACATAAATGTATATCTTATGTTCTCAGCAAAATGATAGAACTTCAACACATACCTCAGATGGCAAAAAAAGGCATGATGGTGTCTCTCTATAAGGGTGGAGATAAGTTGAAATCACATTTTGATAGCTATCGAGCAATAATCCTTCTCCCAGTCGTGTATAAGACCTTAGAAAAGGTAATATCATGTCGCATGGAACGTAACACACCAAATTTAATCAAAGTACACCCACTTCAAAACGGGTTTCAAAAAGAGGTCAGTTGCTTGATGTCGTCATATGTGTTACACGGAAGTATAAGTTATACCAGTGAACAAAAGAACAAGCTTTTTTCTTGCTTCCTAGATGTTCAAAAGTCCTTTGACACAGTTTGGATTGATGGCTTGCTTCTCAAATTACACAGCTGTGGTTTCCAAGGTAAAATTTGGCTACTTCTACGCGAATTTATTAGCGGTATATCTTGTGTAGTCAAACATTCAGATGTCATCCCAAGGTCAATCGAAATCAAACAAGGAACAAGACAAAGTGCAATACTGTCCCCTTTATTCTACATGTTGTACATCAACGAGTTACTATATGAAATCGAGGCGTCCAACTGTGGTCTCCGGCTTATCTCCACAAATTGTTCCTCTCCCACACAGGCGGATGACATGACGTTGCTGTCGCTATCGAACTATGGTTTACAGCGCCTATTAGAAATATGCTCATCTTACAGCCAAAAGTGGAGATTCAGGTATAACCCAAAGAAAACCAAAATCATTGTATTCAACGAAAACGTACGTCAAAACGGTGCCTTAAATCGAAAATGGTATCTTGGGGATGGAATTGTATCCGAAACTGATGAAATCACACATTTGGGTATTCACATTAGTAAAGTAAATTTTGTAAAGGAATTTGTTGAAGTGGTAGTAGATAAAATCCGATCTACATACTTTCTTTTGAGCAACGCCGGGCTCTATGCTGGTGGTATCACACCATCAAGTTGTGCAACATATATGAATCAATTGTGTTGCCAAAAGGCTTGTATGGGACATAATTTTTTTGCGGTATGTCTCAAGCAAACATATCAGATCTCGAGAAAATTCACCGATTTTGTTTGAAGCGAATTCAAGCATTGCCGGTGAGAGCTAGAACTGACATCGTATCTGGTCTTATGGGCTTAGGCTCTATCTGCTCAACCATAGATGCTCGTAAACTCAGCCTCTTTGGTAGTCTTTGTCGATTATCACCTACCAAAGCGTGCAAAGAAATCTTCACCTTAAGATTACACTCGCATCTCTCTGGGGAGTACGTCAACCCACACTCGTTCTTCTCCGATATTGAACGTATTCTCAGGTCATATAACATTGTTCAACACTTGTACCAATTCTCCTATCGCGGCATGTTTCCAACAAAATCAGAATGGTCCCGTATACTAAAAATTGAAGTTAATAACAAACGTAAACTCGACTGGAAGCGCAACATTGATAATGACCCATCCCTTCTTCGTTTCGGGAAAATACATAGTTGCCTGCAAATGTCCCTTTTGTGGCGATGCTGTCGCATTTACCCAGATAGAAAGGGTGCCTTTTTCACAGTTGAACAATTAGTAGCTGCCACAGCTGTACATGCATGTGAACCTACTGTATGTATGTTATGCAATATGACTCACCATGATGTAATTAAGCATGCTCTAATTTACTGTAATCACCGTACATTATGCATCCTTCGAAATGGTCTGTGGTACCAGCTAATTGTCAAATTTGGCTTATTGTTCTACCTCTGGACAGATGAACTCGATGATGATGAACTAGTACTTCTTCATCTAACAAAATTACCTGGCGAACTTTATTCATTCATCGACGAGCCCATGTGTTTCGTTTCTTTCATTGTGCACCACACACATTTACTTTGGAAGGTATACAGTACGATGGTGTCAAATCTTTGACAGGATATTTTACATGGCCAAGCTCCAGTTATAGCCAACAGCTAGCACTTCTGTCTTCGCCTGTCACATGTACGCTTCAGCAATGATGCATGATTTGGCGTTGAACTCTATACAGAACTTTTATGAGGTCGAAGTCACTCAACAAAATAGGTAAACCTATGCGTCGAATGGCGGGATCTCAAGCAAGCCTATAACTATGTAAAGGAGCGTGAACTGTCACGGGGTGTTGTGTGCGTGTGCACGTGGGGAGTATGTGGTGGTATGTGAGGCTGTGTGTGTGTGATAGTGTGTGTGAGGGTGAGGGTGTGTGTGTGAGGGAGGGTGAGGCTGTATGTGTGTGAGTGTGGGTGCGAGGGTGTGGTGAGGGTGTGTGTGTGTGTGTGTGTGAGAGAGAGAGAGAGAGAGAGAGAGAGAGAGGGTGTGTTTGTGTGTGTGCGAGGGTGCGCGCGTGTGAGAGAGAAAGATATAGCGGAGAGAGAAATAGAGAGACATGGGAGTAAGAGAGAGAGAGAGAGAGAGAGAGAGAGAGAGAGAGAGAGAGAGGTGTATATATGCGTATAGCGGATCCGCAGATACCTGTCTGAGTGATTGTACGTGTGATTGGGTGTGCGATCTCGTTATCATATACATAACAAATGCGATGCGTTGTCTTAATACTCTGTATACCTATGACTGTATCATTATGCTCCGTCTTGTATGATTTGTGCTTTTCTTGTCTTTTTCTTTTGAACTGAGTATATGTTACATGTATATCTCTGTGAGCTCTTCATTAATGAAGGAAATAAAGAAATGTATATTGTAAAGATCGTGGCATAAACAAAATATACGCATAGTGTTTCTGAATAACAAATTTAATCCACTCATGGAATGGCGATTTACACCACTCGCTGAAGCTCGTGGTGTAAATCGCCAATCCCACTCGTGTATTAAATTTGTTATTCAGAAACACTATGCGTATATTCTATATATTTTAATATTCTTTCTGTTTATGGTGGTTGTCACGGATGTGACTATTTTAACATCAATACCCATCGCGAAGGCCATTCGTATCTTTAATCTTTCCTATGCAATGTTTTGTTTACACCAAGCACGAAACGTGACCGGTAGGTACAGTGGGTGGGAGTTTTCTTGTTGGTACCAAAACAGTATTGCTCTCATCATCTGGTGGTATCTCGACGGAGCACAAAGAATAACCTTGGACTAATACATTCTAGTAAACGTCATTGAACATATTGATTCTAAAGGAGAGCTTTATTTTGATATATTACCAAACACGCTGAGGGCTCGGCCTCCTTTTGGTGGAACAAGTCACGCGAGTGATGAAGATTCAATTAACTGGAGTTACTGTTAATCTCAATGCGCTGTAACAAATTAGAACACATCATGCGAAGGCAGAGGAATTGCATCCACGATATTCTTGAAAACGGTCAATTTGGTTCCCGGGCGCAGCTCCGCTATAGCGAATATCGTTACTGAGAGATAGCATTCGCCCGCAGACACTTTATCGTCTATTATAGTGGTTGATCATACGTGATCGATTAATTGATTGATTGGGGTTTAATGTCGCTTTCGGCAACTAAGGCCATATCACGAAATTTCCAGTTTTAATGGTGGGGGAAATCCGCACATTTACGGCTAATCTAACAGTGATTTCAATGGCTGATAAACTCGTCGACGATCTGCGGCAAACCACCGGCCATCGTCGAGTAACTGGCAACACCACCAGTAAACGATTTCGAGTTACAAAGTCCACGATGGAAACATGCGAATTTGAACCCTTATCGCCAACGCTGGAGGGCGAAACGGCTTGGAGTTGTACCCCTAACCGATTGAGCCACCGATGCCCCTTTTGATCATACGTGAATCAATAGCAAAAGATGGTATGGTAAGGTTTATTGACTCAATTCTGACTCCCACAACTTTCTATATCACAAATGAAAGCTGAAATGACACTTTCGCTTAAGATGAAGGGGTTGGATAACGTATTACATTACAGCAAATGGAAAGTTGAACTGTTCACGTGATACCAGTGGTCAACACGACGAACCATATGCAGATTTGAATCAATGGATGAATACTATTGGCTGTAGGACGTGTTGATTGATTTAGTCATGCAAAGAGTAACACCCAAGATGGCTGCAGGCGGCGATAATTTTGGTTGAAACTCGATCATATTCGATAACTCTCATATTAAGTTCACCCCGAAGATCTATGCATGTACAGTTTGAGATCAAATGTGCCTTCCGCAGAGAATTGCGTCAGTCGAACCTCAGATGTCTTTGTAGCCAATATGAAATGGTCGATCATGCAGCCGAACTTAACCAGGGGCAGTTTTTCCGACTTTTTAATCAACGGAAGTCCAATTGTAGGGCACAAACTAACAACTCGTGTGAAGTCAATAATGTCACACTTAGAAACCCGGAAGAAATCACAAATGCATGGGCCGATTATTATGAAATGGTATATCACCCTCTTGAATCTACCACATTTGATGCAGCTCATTACGATTATGTCACTAATTCTGTTGATGATATTGCTTCTAACACACATGGGTGTAATGTTGGTACTGCATCTGACAAACGGCTTCTCTATCCCGTATCAGTACATGAGCTCATATATGTCCTCAAATCAATGAACTTGGGCAAAGCCCCGGGTCCAGATATGATCTGCCATGAGCATATTGTATACGGGGGAGAATCTTTACATAAATGTATATCTTATGTTCTCAGCAAAATGATAGAACTTCAACACATACCTCAGATGGCAAAAAAAAGGCATGATGGTGTCTCTCTATAAGGGTGGAGATAAGTTGAAATCACATTTTGATAGCTATCGAGCAATAATCCTTCTCCCAGTCGTGTATAAGACCTTAGAAAAGGTAATATTATGTCGCATGGAACGTAACACACCAAATCTAATCAAAGTACACCCACTTCAAAACGGGTTTCAAAAAGAGGTCAGTTGCTTGATGTCGTCATATGTGTTACACGAAAGTATAAGTTATACCAGTGAACAAAAGAACAAGTTTTTTTCTTGCTTCCTAGATGTTCAAAAGGCCTTTGACACAGTTTGGATTGATGGCTTGCTTCTCAAATTACACAGCTGTGGTTTCCAAGGTAAAATTTGGCTACTTCTACGCGAATTTCTTAGCGGTATATCTTGTGTAGTCAAACATTCAGATGTCATCTCAAGGTCAATCGAAATCAAACAAGGAACAAGACAAGGTGGAATAATGTCCCCTTTATTCTACATGTTGTACATCAACGAGTTACTATATGAAATCGAGGCGTCCAACTGTGGTCTCCGGCTTATCTCCACAAATTGTTCCTCTCCCACACAGGCGGATGACATGACGTTGCTGTCGCTATAGAACTATGGTTTACAGCGCCTATTAGATATATGCTCATCTTACAGCCAAAAGTGGAGATTCAGGTATAACCCAAAGAAAACCAAAATCATTGTATTCAACGAAAACGTACGTCAAAACGGTGCCTTAAATCGAAAATGGTATCTTGGGGATGGAATTGTATCCGAAACTGATGAAATCACACATTTGGGTATTCACATTAGTAAAGTAAATTTTGTAAAGGAATTTGTTGAAGTGGTAGTAGATAAAATCCGATCTACATACTTTCTTTTGAGCAACGCCGGGCTCTATGCTGGTGGTATCACACCATCAAGTTGTGCAACATATATGAATCAATTGTGTTGCCAAAAGGCTTGTATGGGACATAATTCTTTTGCGGTATGTCTCAAGCAAACATATCAGATCTCGAGAAAATTCACCGATTTTGTTTGAAGCGAATTCAAGCATTGCCGGTGAGAGCTAGAACTGACATCGTATCTGGTCTTATGGGCTTAGGCTCTATCTGCTCAACCATAGATGCTCGTAAACTCAGCCTCTTTGGTAGTCTTTGTCGATTATCACCTACCAAAGCGTGCAAAGAAATCTTCACCTTAAGATTACACTCGCATCTCTCTGGGGAGTACGTCAACCCACACTCGTTCTTCTCCGATATTGAACGTATTCTCAGGTCATATAACATTGTTCAACACTTGTACCAATTCTCCTATCGCGGCATGTTTCCAACAAAATCAGAATGGTCCCGTATACTCAAAATTGAAGTTAATAACAAACGTAAACTCGACTGGAAGCGCAACATTGATAATGACCCATCCATTCTTCGTTTCGGGAAAATACATAGTTGCCTGCAAATGTCCCTTTTGTGGCGATGCTGTCGCATTTACCCAGATAGAAAGGGTGCCTTTTTCACAGTTGAACAATTAGTAGCTGCCACAGCCCTACATGCATGTGAACCTACTGTATGTATGTTATGCAATATGACTCACCATGATGTAATTAAGCATGCTCAAATTTACTGTAATCACCGTACATTATGCATCCTTCGAAATGGTATGTGGTACCAGCTAATTGACAAATTTGGCTTATTGTTCTACCTCTGGACAGATGAACTCGATGATGATGAACTAGTACTTCTTCATCTAACAAAATTACCTGGCGAACTTTATTCATTCATCGAGGAGCCCATGTGTTTCGTTTCTTTCATGGTGCACCACACACATTTACTTTGGAAGGCATACAGTACGATGGTGTCAAATCTTTGACAGGATATTTTACATGGCCAAGCTCCAGTTATAGCCAATAGCTAGCACTTCTGTCTTCGCCTGTCACATGTACGCTTCAGCAATGGTGCATGATTTGGCGTTGAACTCTATACAGAACTTTTATGAGGTCGAAGTCACTCAACAAAATAGGTAAACCTATGCGTCGAATGGCGGGATCTCAAGCAAGCCTATAACTATGTAAAGGAGCGTGAACTGTCACGGGGTGTTGTGTGCGTGTGCACGAAGGGAGTATGTGGTGGTATGTGAGGGTGTGTGTGTGTGATAGTGTGTGTGAGGGTGAGGGTGTGTGTGTGGGGGGGGGTGGTGTGTGAGGGAGGGTGAGGCTGTATGTGTGTGAGTGTGGGTGCGAGGGTGTGGTGAGGGTGTGTTTGTGTGTGTGAGAGAGAGAGAGAGAGAGAGAGAGAGAGAGACAGAGGGTGTGTTTGTGTGTGTGCGAGGGTGCGCGCGTATGAGAGAGAAAGATATAGCGGAGAGAGAAATAGAGAGACATGGGAGTAAGAGAGAGAGAGAGAGAGAGAGAGAGAGAGAGAGAGAGAGGTATATCATGAATTCCAGCGTGACGGAATCACCAAATTTTACGGAATTTCACTTTTCTGTGGCCTATAAAATCTAAAATTATGACCGGTAGGGTACCGCTTAAAACGAAAAACATTGTACATACTATACTAAGTTGTTTAGTTATATACAAGTATATGTGTATTTAAGTATCATCTCACTCTGGGTCAAATTGTGTCCGTGACGGAATCACCAAAAAAGTGCCATCAATATGAGGGTAGGTCCATACTATTGAAGAACCCTGCTCATTCAGCCAAGCTGACCTGGAAAAAGTTCTCAATGAGCAAAGTAGATACATTATACTTGCAGAAAAAAAGCCGCATTGTCACACACTTGTGTATATTACTAGTTAACTCGGTTTGTTCGCCGTGACGGAACCACACAACGGGCGTGACGGAATCACCGTGCGATTTTTTAGGTATAGTTTTTTGTGTAACAAGTGCGGACATTGTCATAAAGCATAAAAGTTGGCACATGTGTATATTAGGTCCCACGTATTATTTTCAGATATGGGGGCAATCACGAAAATACTTTCCATGGCAACGGTTGCTATGCGACTGTTTTTACCTTAGAAACGGGTTATTGGTAGGGGTTAAACCGTCATTTTACTAAAATATATGTGCAAAAAGGGGATACTATGGTAATTGAGGCAGATTGTGATATGGGAAATGTGACAAAAATAACATTTCCACACATGCCTCACTATTAACCTAGAATGACCCTTGAGCTGCTTGAAAATGATATTTTGGTTCATTTGACCTTATTTGGCAAAATATGAAAATATGCGTTGACTGCGCATGCGCGCATCATTGATCCACAGTCACACAATATCTGGTGTTTAAGAGATTGTATAGTGAGGGCAATGACCATTCCAAAATATATTCATTGGATAGTAATAATGAAATACAGAAGAAGCAACAACATCCCCCGATGACATGCTTATAAGCAAAAACCCATTATCGGTATCCATGGCCGCTTTTTCGTGGAATTCATGATATGCGTATAGCGGATCCGCAGATACCCGTCTGAGTGCTGCGAATACGCTGTACGTGTGATTGGGTGTGCGATCTCGTTATCATATACATATTGTACATAACAAATGCGATGCGTTGTCTTAATACTCTGTATACCTATGACTGTATCATTATGCTCCGTCTTGTATGATTTGTGCTTTTCTTGTCTTTTTCTTTTGAACTGTGTATATGTTACATGTATATCTTTGTGAGCTCTTCATTAATGGAGGAAATAAAGAGATATATATTGTAAAGATCGTGGCATAAACAAAATATACGCATAGTGTTTCTGAATAACAAATTTAATCCACTCGTGGAATGGCGATTTACACCACTCGCTGAAGCTCGTGGTGTAAATCGCCAATCCCACTCGTGGATTAAATTTGTTATTCAGAAACACTATGCGTATATTCTATATATTTTAATATTCTTTCTGTTTATGGTGGTTGTCACGGATGTGACTATTTTAACATCAATACCCATCGCGAAGGCCATTCGTATCTTTAATCTTTCCTATGCAATGTTTTGTTTACACCAAGCACGAAACGTGACCGGTAGGTACAGTGGGTGGGAGTTTTCTTGTTGGTACCAAAACAGTATTGCTCTCATCATCTGGTGGTATCTCGACGGAGCACAAAGAATAACCTTGGACTAATACATTCTAGTAAACGTCATTGAACATATTGATTCTAAAGGAGAGCTTTATTTTGATATATTACCAAACACGCTGAGGGCTCGGCCTCCTTTTGGTGGAACAAGTCACGCGAGTGATGAAGATTCAATTAACTGGAGTTACTGTTAATCTCAATGCGCTGTAACAAATTAGAACACATCATGCGAAGGCAGAGGAATTGCATCCACGATATTCTTGAAAACGGTCAATTTGGTTCCGCAGCTCTGCTATAGCGAATAGCATTACTGAGAGATAGCATTCGCCCGCAGACACTTTATCGTCTATTGTAGTGGTTGATCATACGTGATCGATTAATTGATTGATTGGGGTTTAATGTCGCTTTCGGCAACTAAGGCCATATCACGAAATTGCCAGTTTTAGTGGTGGGGGAAATCCGCACATTTACGGCTAACATAACAGTGATTTCAATGGCTGATAAACTCGTCGACGATCTGCGGCAAACCACCGGCCATCGTCGAGTAACTGGCAACTCCACCAGTAAACGATTTCGAGTTACAAAGTCCACGATGGAAACATGCGGATTTGAACCCTTATCGCCAACGCTGGAGGGCGAAACATCTTGGAGTTGTACCCCTAACCGATTGAGCCACCGAGGCCCCTTTTGATCATACGTGAATCAATAGCAAAATATGGTATGGTAAGGTTTATTGACTCAATTCTGACTCCCACAACTTTCTATATCACAAATGAAAGCTGAAATGACACTTTCGCTTAAGATGAAGGGGTTGGATAACGTATTACATTACAGCAAATGGAAAGTTGAACTGTTCACGTGATACCAGTGGTCAACACGACGAACCATATGAAGATTTGAATCAATGGATGAATACTATTGGCTGTAGGACGTGTTGACTGATTTAGTCATGCAAAGAGTAACACCCAAGATGGCTGATATGATATTCAAGATGGTTGCTGACAGTCACGTTGTTAACGCATTTCAGAACAATTGTATGGCTACCATCTACAGGTCACACCGAAGATCCATATGAAGTTTGGTGACGATCAGAAGAGGGATGTGCTCTGTATGGTGTGAAAGGGGATTTAGTCACGCAAATAGTAAAACCCAAGATGGCTGTAGGCCGCCATGTTTTTCGTACAAAATTAATAGCTCTCGCGTAGAGGTGCTCATAAACATGGCTGTATATTTTCAAAATAATTTTCTCATAAATGTGGGCTGCATGTTGTGCCGATTAAATTCAAAATGGCTGATAGCGGCCATCGTTTTTAACAAATTTCTTATGAAGTTGTGGTTGTAGGGTGTGATGAAGGAAATGTTAATGAATTCACAGACGCACACACGGACGTCAACACATGGTAATAGCTAAAACTTAACTTCGCCAAAATATTAGCACGATGTCGGCTTCGAAAGAGGTGTTGATATACGGTATGTTTTTGATAACTATGCTGATTGTTGGTTCAATTGCAATCATTAACTTTTTCTCATTACTACCCACATGATCGAAATGGAATAAATTGGGGAAAAAATCACTTCAGTTTTTACAGTTCTCCGGTTGTTGCCTATTGTCTACACATCCAATAGACATTGGAGCACGTGTTTCAAGGTTCGAAGCCTCAAACTACACTTGGTAATGCTAACTTCTATCTCATCACGGTCCGGTTCCGGGAATCAAAATAGCTTGATAAATTCTAGAAATACGTAAATACGGACTCTTGGTTTCTAGAATGAGTTATTCAAGTCATGATATCTAAAAAGGTCGCTGTACGATTTTTTTCTTTAGCATGAACCAATAAAGGACGTTCCTTTTGAAGTGAACGTTAATATTTCGCATGTGGTTTTCCAGAATAATAACGCAAACGAGTCTTATCACAAAGTCTTGTCCAAGAAGAGAGAACATACCGTATATTTAAAGTATTTGTTTTTGATGCATGCATTCCATGTGTAAAATCAGATGTCGAAAATGACATTTGATCACAATAGCACTGCTCTCCCAACAATTTAGCTCAATAACCTGGACTAAATTCGCTCATGATATAGAGTATGCTGATATAATTTATGACTGGCAATAGAAATCGAGTGAACAGAACCAAATTTGGTATACAGTTCAAGTTCAAATACGGGTTCTGTCTACATGATTTTGTAGGTCAAGTTCGAATTTGAGTCCGATCCGACCATTTTTGCCAGGGTTATAGGATATTTTTGTCTGAAAATATTTTGTCTTAAGTCAAAGGTTTCAAACAAATGAATTAAACCTTGCCCCACTCTACTCAAGAAACGGGCGTATTATGCCACGCCCCGACGGCGTGCATGCTCTTGTTTTATTTTGGAATTTATCGAGTTCCACAATTGAGGAAATGAATGCTTTGTTAGGGCTTCTGAAAAAAACATGCTCTAGGCTTATTGCTGGGCATCTCGCCAAAACATTACCAATCGTCGTCGTAAATTCGTAAACAGAGACCTTTCGCAAAAATCACTATTACGATTACGGATAGGATATATTGTGCTAGTAAGGTTGACACCATCACAATTTACACAATGTGGCTAATTAGTGAGACGGCATATGCCCCACTCTATTCAGATACACATACATTTGAGGGGGAAATAATGTGTGTCTCTTTCAGATCTCATGTTCTTATCCGCGTGTAATACACAGCACGGATAATGTTAGAGCGTCTCCAAGCACGACCGGTGGCACATTCTTGACACATCTGCACATAATTAAACTGCGTTGGGTATGTCGTCTCACATAAGAACCCCCGTGAGTGAAGATCTAATTTTGGCCGTATACTGGCAGGATATTTGCATATCCGTAATCATAATCGTGATTTTGCGAAAGGACTCTATTATAACCAATCAGCGTCGTTTATGATGTATCTATGGACTTATGTGGAATTGGCGGTTGCCGATCGACAAACTGTAATTTCGCGGGCAATATAGGAAAAGTACATGTATATGATATGATGAGTGTTTGTCCTATTTTAAATCATAAGCTAATTTCACTGATGTCACTAAAATCAATCTCACATACCAAAAGGCCACACCGATTCTTGTAGTAGCCGAACGTGCGACGACCCTTCACTAATTGCATATGTGTCTGCCGTAGGATTCCGATCATCACATACACCAGCAATACAAACACTTAAACCACTCAGACTCACTACCTCAGAACTGTGTGGTTATCGTGCATGGGTGACATTACCTGATATCGACCGTTGTATACTCAAGTGACACTTTGTGATGACTGTTATCGAGCGAAATTGGCGACTATTATGTTGTATCAATAGTTCTGTCCCCGTATGGACATGTGATAGAAAGGTCTACCGATCCACTGCGAGGGGTAAGTTTCCTCTAAGGTCGCACGCTTTTTATTTTGGGATTAATCCAGTGAGATGGGGTGTAGTATCCCCGTTAAGGTGGTACTGGGGTGAAATTATCGCGTGAGGCATGAACTGAACTACCTGTGGGTATGGGTTAGTTTATGATCCACTTCGGTCCTGCATTGGATGGGCTGTTAATCGGCTAGTACAAGTCCTGGGTACCGCCATAATTCGAAGGTTAGCCAGTGGCGGTTGCTGGGCTAGTTGTCGAGTATTTGCTCGTCGAATGAACTCACAATATAAAACAAACAACGTATTGAAAGTAGGAGTAGTAATGATTTGTTATGTTCCAATGATGCTGAGGTACATGTATATCCTCAGTACTTGGTTCTTGTATTCGATCCCAGTGTCAACATAATATGCTGTGTTTGTTTGCAGTGTCAACATAATATGCTGTGTTTGTTTGCAAAGTATTGCCATATATTTGAATAACACATGTATCACAAACCAATCGGTAAACGGTTCTCTCCTGATTGAATGATCACATAAATTGCAAGCCATCGCTTGCGCACATGACAGTGTTGGTTCCCATGTTTGTTACACATCGCCATGAATAGTAGCGGGCTGTGTTGGGAACAAGATATTTAGCCGATTATTCTGAGTCTAAGGTATTGGCTAGTCTGGCTCCATATGGAGGCCTAACTGCACACAGAATGTAAAAAACATTACTGGTGATAAACATGCTATTGACATGTTTTAACATTCAAAAGGCCTCATCAGTATAATATTGTCGTTGCCTGGATACACGAAACTACCACGGTTTATATTCAACCCATCTCATTGTGGTGTTCTAGATGCCGGAAGTGTGTGTATGGCAAGCATAAATTCAGCAGCAACGAAATAATACGTGCAGGGTGTTCTGCTCCAGTCCACGATCACAATATTGTTCAAAACTGCAGTATTCAAACTGACTTAGTGCACATTGATCGTTTATATCCGATTGTTGGGACTATGAATGCAATATATATACGAAAAATTAAGGGTAACTTTTACATCATGATGCTCAGCAATTGCTGGACCTCGACCTCAATCGAATATTTTTGAAGGTTGTGTCCGCAATGATACATGTTCATAATAGCACTCAGACGGAGAATTAGATAAATGTAGTCACACGAATTGGATCTGTTTTCAGTTCCAGAATCTGTATCACAGGAAATGGACATGTACGTTTAATCCAGTTGACCCAATTGATCTATAAAACCCATCAGGCTTTTATGTTGATGTCTGCGCATGCGCCGGTAGAGCTGGTCGAAAAATCTCGACGGTCTGCGAATGTTTTTTATCTATTATAGAATCCGCCTAAATCCTTTTATCTATCGTAAATACCAGGACGAAACTTCAAATATACAATAAAAGGAACATTTGTGTGTGTGTTTTTCGATAATTTCGCCAAAAATGGAAGGTGTAGCAGATATTACAAAGAGGAAGGCAAGCAAAGAACTCACACCTCCTCCCGCAAAGGAACCCAACATGGCGTCAACGCCTGAATTCAGCAGCATGGGTGAGATCGCTTCTGTTTAAACCCAATCATATAATGTTTTAGAACTCGAAAATACGCCAATCACGTTTCAACCCAGAAGTATAGACAAAGTTGTCCAAAATCAGGACAGATCGAGTGAACTGTGCGCACACATCCGTTCCAGGATCGTTTTCGATGAACAAACTAATCCCAAAACGCCTGTCAATGCAGGGCCCAACAACAAATTCCTAGCAAGTGATGACAAATCAGGCGTGCAAAAACTATTCTCCATTTTGCAACAAATGAACTCTAGATTAGACAAACTGGACCAAGTGCACACATATGTTAGTCAATTTGACCAGAGGCTAGAAAGTGTGGAGAATATAGTCACAAGCATGGGTATAGAAATACAACAAACGAAGTCAATCTCGGCTCGAAGTGCGTGTAATATGGGAAACATAACACACAAACAATCCTATTGATCAGCTTGTGCACCAATTCAATCGAATAAATCATGAGCTACAATCATTATCCGGCCAGCAGACAAAACAAACGAACGGGTCATTGATCTTGAATCACGTGGTATGAAATGTAACCTTATATTTTCCGGAATAGCTGAAACGGGATCCCAAGATTCTACCACTGAGGACATACTATACGCGATTTCATACGCGACGAGATCGATATTCATGATCGAATGGAATTCGGGAATGTTCACCGACTGAGAGGTACCTTTCCCAACAAACCAAGGCGCTTCATCGCACGATTCGTATAATTCCGTCAGCGCGAGGATGTTAAAAGGGCAGTCCGCGATAAGGGAGACCAACAATTCTATGTCACCGAACAATTTCCGAAAGAGATTGACGATTATAGGACAAATTTTCTATTTCCGGTAGCAAAGGGTGCCCGAAACAGTGAGGAAAAAGCCGTCGTTGCAGGTGACAGACTGTTTGTAAATAACTATCAAGTATGCCCCGACTACCCACCGACGTACAGATGTAATCCTGATCGGTCTTACCCCCTATGCCGATGATACAACAAACAAACTTTCGTAATGTTAACTATAGGCTGATTGAGTCCCCGATGGACCCAGCAGCAGGGAATTGTTCCCACCCTAGAGTGCAATCAAATTATGTGAACACTGCAGGAAACCAAAGTGTTCGACAACCGGTACCTCACATAATTTCTGTTCGCCCTAGAATGCCTGTCCCGGCATCCTGTCCTGTAGTGAA
The DNA here is from genome assembly GCA_032622095.1 of Siphonodentalium dalli. NCBI lineage: Eukaryota > Metazoa > Mollusca > Scaphopoda > Gadilida > Siphonodentaliidae > Siphonodentalium > Siphonodentalium dalli. The sequence continues at coordinate 124,838,423 of CP136061.1, read as the reverse complement.
AACACCGGATACTGAAATGCAACCTGATACTCAGGATGAATTTCAGTACCCAGGTAAGCAAATGAACTCGGTGAGTGACCATTTTAGGCCACCCTAGGGACGTGCACCAGTCAGAGGAGGAGAAAGCTCAGCCAGACCTCCGGTGGTTGGTGTATCACAACCGGGCTTAGAGGCAACGTCCGGACAGGATACCTCGGGTGTTACAACAGATGAAGCCGTGGATCGAACCCCGGCCCCACCCATGTGGTCCCTCTGGCACAGGGACGGATACAAGGGGACATGAAGCATGAGATGGAACTGAAAATAGGTTCTCTAAATGTAGCAGGAATAATGAGTAAGCAAAACGAGCCAGAATTCATAAGTTTCATTGAAACATTTGATGTGCTATGTATACAAGAGACCAAAACCGAAGAAGCGGATGTTTTTGAGATTCCTTGTTTCAAAACACTAATACAACAAAATAGAGAAACAATTTCTAGATACATATCGGGTGGTTTGTGTGTTCTAGTTAAGAACAAGTTGGTATATTTCACCGAGCCGCTCAATATTAAAAATGAATTTGTTGCTTGGTTTAGATTCAAAGCAGAACCGAATTTATCTTTGATTTTTGGAAATGTTTATATACCACCGGAAGGTCAAAAATTCAGTTCTAACACATGCTTCAATCAAATCCATGCCTCCATTGTTGAAGATATAACGTGAGTATATAGAAAACATTGATACAAAATTAGTGACTGATTTGAATGAAGACATTTCCTTATTACATATGAAAAGTGACGTGTCCCGCATTGATATAGACGGTGTAAAACTATTTTCGTATGTAGCGCGGCCGCGACGATGGGGACGAGTGGGGACGAGCACAACGAGAGAACATTCAGCCACAAACATGCGAGTAAACAATCCGTGATTTTCTAGAGACTGTGCTAACTCAAGACGTCAGTATCGCAAAGCATATAAACGTTTCCGATTGAATCAAAACAACACAAATAAACAGTGCCTTGAGAAATCCCGAGGTGAATAAAATCGACAATAAGGCGGAGTAGACTAAAATACAAAGTAGACACCGGTAAGAAAATATCCGAATTGAGATCCCGAAACCCCCGCGAATATTTGAGATACATTGGTCGCGGTAAAAGACAAACCAGCCCAGTAGAGTACCTGATTTGAAGGCATTTCATGACTATTTTGCTGCACTTAATCATTCAGATGCAGATGTTGATATCACCGATCACACAACCAGCAACGTGGCAGATATTCAAACGTCTGTGCTAGACTACGATATTAAACCTGATTAAATCGACGGGATGGGATCAAAAATGAATATATCAAAATGGCAACCCCTTTGAAGCCTTTTCTACAATTATATTTCAACTTAATTTTAAAAACAGGCATCATTCCCACCGAATGAGGCGTTGGCGTTATACAACCATTATACAAGGGTAAAGATTTGCAACTCCCAGAAAATTACCGACCAATTACGCTTGTAAGTTGTATTGTGAAGTTATTCACATCGAAAATTAGCGAACGAATCCAACTTTTTCTGGACCAAAATGAAATACTCTTTGAAAATCAGACAGGCATTAGAATGGACTACCCCACATTCGATCACATCTTCACCCTAAACGCTTTGGTAGACTTTGCGAAAGCTAGAGAGATAAAGTTATATTGCGTATTTATAGACCTATCTAAGGCCTTCGATAGTGTCTGGTGGGCTGGACTCTGGCGAAAACTGATAGTGGTAGGAATATCAGGTTGAATTCTTGAAGTTATCAGAAATATGTACGAAAGCATAAAATCGTGTGTCATCTCCGATAATGAATATTCTGAGCTATTTGACTGTGAAGTTGGTGTTAGACAATGTGATTATCTGTCACCCGTGTTATTCTCCCAGTATACAAATGATTTGGAGATGAAACTTGGCGCCAATTCTGATGGCATACATATGACTGGTTTTCAAAACTTGAATGAAAAATATCTGAAATTATTTTGTCTCCTTTATGCCGAGGACACAGTGCTATTCTCATTCACACCCCAGGGGCTACAACATATGCTTAATGATTATGCAGAATATTGTGAACTCTGGAAATTAAAAATCAATAATTCTAATGTCATCTTCAGTCGTCACAGAAAAAAAGATAAACTTCCACAGTCCTTCATGTCAAGTAATAAATTTGATGGATACAAATATCTTGGGAGTAAATTTCCATAGAAACGGCTCCTTTTTAAATGAGAAAAAGTCTCGATGTGAACAAGCAAAGAGAGCTATGTTTGCGTTAATTTGCAAGATCAGACAATTTGATTTTATCCTTTGAATGCATAATTGATATCTATGAAAAGACTATCGTCCCAATTCTGTTGTAATGGTCAGAAATCTGGGGTATTTACAACAATGATATTATCCAGAGGACAGAACTGTGGTTTTTTAAATATGTCATGAAGATGAAAACTAGTACACCAACGGCATTCGTGTATGGCGAGCTAGGACTATATCCGATAAAAACCAAAATCGAACTACGAATCTTGAAATTTTGGGCGAAGATCATCAGCGGCAAACGCCAGAAAATAAGTTATCTACTCTATTGGTCAATATGTACGCGATTCAGTCAGAACAGACAGCTCTGTGGCAAATCGATATGGATAAACTATGTTAATAACCTGCTGAATTCACTCGGACATGATAGCCATATTTGGGAAACACATTATGTAGTTCTATTAAGGCCTTCAATGCGATTATGCAGACTGCGGTTCAAGACAAATTCACTCAAGAATGGTGGACCATATTAAACACATCCAAGTCCGCTTTTGGGTACGAAAACTATTTTAACCGCCTTAGCAGTCAAGAAGCACATATACTTCTCAAATTCAGAACGAGAAACCACATATTACCGACTGAGACGGGAGATTGGGCTGGAGCAGATGAAAACCCTTCTTCGTGTCGCTTTTGCCCACGGTTACTCCGGCGAAATTGGTGATGAGCTACACGTGTTGCTTATTTGCGAAAAATTCGAGTCGCAGAGACGCAAATCTATAGCACCATATTACTATACTAGACCGACAATGGTGAAAATGAATCAACTGATGAATAACAGTAGGCGAAAAGTTTTACGAAACTTATTTCCTGTATTTTCAGTGCCCTAATGCAAGATTCTTAGAAAAACATTCTTTATAACTTTCAACATGAAATAAACAAGTCGTTTATACAATCATATACAGATAGAACAATAGTCCGTGGCAATATTTGGGTCGCCCGATCTATTCATATTTTATTTTTGTCATACATGTTTTGTTCGTGACTGTATTCATATATGTTTCAAAGTTGACGTCATGGTTGCCGACTATACAGTAACAAGTCATACTCACCAGTCTCTTATTATGTACCGTTATGCTGGGAGGTTGTTCTCAGTAGCCAGGATGCCAATATACCCATGCACTAAGAAGGTAAACGGGTGTAATGCAACAATTCCTGTCGATCACGAAAACACACAAATCTGAACCCAAGTCGATATTCGCGACACTGACCTAAAGAGATCTGAACTGTTTATATCAAGAAGCGTCCATCGGTGTCCCCTGAGTTTTTTGAACGCTCAGAACGTGCACTGAGAACATCTCTCCCATCAAGTGCGAACTGTGTCAAATGAATACATTGGATTATTTATGGGATGGTGTCTAGGGGAGGGGGTCGTCACCACGTTTAAGGTCGATATAAGTGAGTTGTTTCAAGAACTAACACAATCATTATACATTTAAATGTGTATGGATGTATATTCATACAGTTTGGTCACACTAGAACGACACTATCTAGCTACATTGATATAATTTTGAACTATTGATGGAAATTATCCCGAACACTCACGTCTATATACAATACACGTATTATATGTATGCCGGCGCATGCGAACTAAATCGCTATCGGCATCGCCCACCCCATGTGAATATACAGTGTAGTTACTTCTGTTTAATGAAAATGCATACTTATACATGAATATTTTATATGAAAATAAAATTGGGGGGGGGGGCATGTTGATATATTGTGTCTCTATTACCATATATATTTGGTTTGAGAATAAATTATTTGAATTGAATACATATATACACACAAAAACAAGAAAACAGTGTTTGTGGGTTAAAGCTTCAAGTTGTGTGAAAGACGACCTTCTTGTCATCCACCGACGGTCAACTTGATGATGTGATAAAGGCTCACGCTAGATACATCAATATTATATATAAGTATAATGTAAATGCCAAATCAAGACATTATTAAAAGCTACTTGGACTGTTTCAATGTGAATCATTGGTAAACTGAATTTCATTATCTACTATTATTTATTCCATGTGTATTTTATGCTAATTGTATGTGTTTGTAGTATATGTTTGTATACCAATCAGTTCTTGAATACACATTCCTGACTCCAAGTGTAAGCTTTCCCTCGTTTGTGCTTTTATTTGACATATAGGTCGTCCGTTCGCTTTTTCGTTTCCGTGTGATAACTTTAAATAAGCTCTATAATGAAATTTGGTATGTGGGATTACTACCACAAAACACAGATCACGTTCGAATTTGGGTTGCGCTTGGCCCACCAATTTTCTCCAGAGTTATGGCCTTTTGTTGGAATTACCACGGGTGTATTTTGCCACGACATATCGATGTTCTTGTTATCACCTGTTTTGTTCCTAAAGTCATATTGTTGACTTGTTCGGGTGTGTGAAATTGATAAGTTAGTACGCAGGCGCTATGCGAACCTAGTGAATGTAGCATTCTACTAACATCGCAGAAAAGATCGTCTGCGCTCAATTGTAAATATTTAGATCTTGATTCGGGACGCAACTATCGGCGATAAACTGACACAAATGATTTCGCCGTCAATAGTCATTGCATTTAAGTAATATATAAGAATGACGGTGTGTGTGTTGTCAATTTTGATTAATATTCTTAAAAAACAACTACTGTGAACAAGATTATTCTCAATTTCGATTTGATCACCCTGAGTGTTTCACATCACTTTAAGCAGTGTTATGATATAGCAGCTGAAATGTTGGTTGGTTTTGGTGTAGCGTCGTTTTCAGTGGCTAGTCAACATTAAGACGTCACCTTTATAACCGTGACATTTATTTCGACAAGCAGCGCTTTTATATGTACATCATATTGCTTCCTGTGTGGTCGACGTATCGTGTCATAACCGAATCCAACCATTGTTGGTATAATTCTAATAGATTGGGATGTTCAGTAGATTACAGCAGCTCTATGCATATCAAGACCCTTTCAGATTTAGTGATGGTCCAAGAGAGTTAACCCTTTACCCAACAGAAGGGCCCTGTGCCAATGCATTCTCTTATATATGCGAGTCGACCATAGGTCGCCTCGCATATATAAGAGAATGCATTGGCTTAACACGTTAAAAATTATAAAATTGTTAAAGAATGTAAGAAAAAATGGTAAAAAGTGTTAAATTTTTTTTTTTTTTAGGCCAATGCATTCTCTTATATATGCGAGGCGACCTATGGTCGGCTCGCATATATAAGAGAATGCATTGGCACAGGGCTAACTGTAACTATCACAATGTGGTCAAGGAGCCGGTTCCAATGATATCCATATTTGTATGGTTCTATTGAGACAGACCGAAGATATTTTAGGCTGTTGAAGCTTTATTTGGCCGGTTTTGGCCGGTTTGTTGGGTAAAGGGTTAATAGAAGTGGGAAATCAAGCCACCAAATACACAGAATATATGCATATATCGCCATGTAAGCATCTGTCAAACTTATACAGATATCCGACTCTGCATACGATCTATATTATCAGAAATCAAGTCAAACTCACCAGGAGTCTAGGAGTCACTGAACTAAATGGTTTCCCATAGGCGACAGTGTTAACGTTTCGGCCAAATTCACTGAATTGAAGCCTGCAGGCCATACCAGTGATTTTTACCTAGCTAGATTGACACCAGTTGATCACGAAAATACATGAAAAATCATAGGTCATGTGTTTACTTTTTAAAATAAATCCCCAAGTGTACGACAGGGCTATCACACAGCCAAATTTGATCTGGAAAAACCCAGACCTACAGCAGCTAGTTAAATAAATTCCCCGCTCACAAAAATCCATTCCCCCATTCATTCACCAGTTTAAATTATTTAGATATGATGTACAAATCAAATAAACGCGATGTCATCCTATAGGAATCACGGAACTAAATGGTTTCCCATAGGCGACAGTGTTAACGTTTCGGCCAAATTCGCTGAATTGAAGCCTGCAGGCCATACCAGTGATTTTTACCTAGCTAGATTGACACCAGTTGATCACGAAAATACATGAAAAATCATAGGTCATGTGTTTACTTTTTAAAATAAATCCCCAAGTGTACGACAGGGCTATCACACAGCCAAATTTGATCTGGAAAAACCCAGACCTACAGCAGCTAGTTAAATAAATTCCCCGCTCACAAAAATCCATTCCCCCATTCATTCACCAGTTTTAAATTATTTAGATATGATGTACAAATCAAATAAACGCGATGTCATCCTTTAATAACGTGTCGCGTGTATCAGGTGAAGGTCATTCTTCAGTTACCTTCACCTTTAGCATTCCACGGTGTACTCGCTCCCCGACTCTAGAACACATTTAGCTCCCTGATTCCTCTAGCCCGTTCGACGACGACATGCACGTATATATGGCAGTCTGAAGCGCGATGTACTTCCTCGCACAAGACACCAGCGGTCAGTGGACTTATTTGTGTTACCGATAACCGCGTTAGATTTTAATGGAAACTCAATTCGTGACGGTAAAATAATTCAAAGCCCATCATCAAAACAGTCCTAATAGAAATAATAAAATTGTTTTGTCACGGACAAAGCTAAAGGTTCGACATGTTGCGTGAGCACACGAATGCGTTTTAGTGGTGTGCACAAATCAGTTATGGTCCATCAAATGAATGCACGAAAATGGCTAATGGGGAATTATGATCCCTTATGGTTAGCAACGACCACTCAGTTTGCCACATTTTACTCAGAAATGTATCCGCATCACGTAGAAACTACCAAACCCAGAATGCATGTAAGAAACTTGTTCAGATACACAAATCGGGTTACCTTACGTGTGTGTGGATCAATAACACGCGCTTATCAGGTTTAAAACCAGCTTCTGCGAGACGCTGTTTTCCTCATATGTCACGCATTTTACCAACTATCGCTTATGAACTGAACCCCTATCGCTTCCGTAGAACTAAATGCTGGTGAGTATTACGCTATGTAATATTATTAAACGAAACGAATTGTGACAAACGCGTCCACATGTGATTATGGAGATAAAGGGGACCGTTGTCGGTAACCATTCCTGTGCTGTTAAACTACACTATACATGTACTTGTAATTTACAAGAGAAGTAAAAATCGAAGTCAGTGTTTTATAATATAACCATATATGTCGCTTCTATTGATATTGCGCGAATACCAAGTAAAATAAACATCTCCAATCGCTTTCCGCGTTCGGATTTCGGAAGTGAAAATTAATTTATTTGTTCACCTGTGGACTGAAAATATAGAGAGGTTCCGGTTTTCAGAGGTAATTTTTAGTTGGAATACACTTGCGTGTATTCGGGACCGGACAATGTCCTCGGTTTGTAGATGGAGTCGTTTTATAGAGGGTCAGGTACTCAGGTTTGGAGAGGTGTCATTGTATTACTATAATAAGAATCCACATGTATAGTATTGTCAATTATAGTAGTCGAAATGTTGGCATCTTGTATATTACATGTGCAGATTTGTTATAAAATTGGCCCCTGGGGCATATTGCATAGTTTTCTGTGAGATGAATCTTGCACCGGTCCGTTTGACAGTTAAATCCGTGGTTTAAACACGAGACCACATGCATAGGTGGTGCATTTCGATATAGGGTGTAAACGTGTGACTGTTGGCATTTTTGCTAGCCTGACAATAATATCAAAACGTCTCTTTAAAAGTCGATATCTGACCATCAGAACATATTAATTTGCTCATTGGACTTATCTAATTAGTACCTGCATGGTATAAAAACGTTCCGATGATGGATTTATGCTGTCATTTAATCCGACATTATCGTCACTTTCTTATCATGTCTAACAACAGTGTGACTTTGAAGTTAACTCAGGGTATTTGTGGTTTGTACCGACGGTTGTTCCAACCATAACGTGCTTCCATTCAATAGCGTGATCATGTCTTAATTGAAATCGTTCAAAGATTCCTCGAGATACAGTAATGTCCTAAGTAATCGACTCCATAACCACAGCAGAATTATGGGTGACTTTTCAGGATTTACCCATAATTATATTGTGGTTATGGAGTCGATTACTTAGGGCATTACTGTAGGCCACCCACAAATGAAACGGAACACGATCTTTTATATTTTAAACGAAATGTTATCCACATGAATATTTCTCTGTCAATATTGAGTTGAGTATACGATAAATTGAACGGTGGCTAGGTTCAGCTGTAAAAGCCGTCACTTACCCATTGAGACTGGTACATGGAAATATTCCAGAAACTAAAAATGTTGTAACTTGCACAGCGGAGATAGTATTGGGAATGCATATCATTATAAGTCTTCCTAACTTGATACATTTTAAACATATCATGAGAACAAAAGACGCTGTTTCGACACATGAACTGTTCGATTTTATCAGAAATATAGAACAATTAACGGTTCACCGCCAAGATACCGTTAGGCATAAGAAACATGAAATATTGCTTTTCATTTATTCAATGATCGCCGTCCCCATTTATTGTTTATATATTAGTGTATTAGTTTTGACCTCTTCGATTTGTCACATTTTAACCCAGAAGAGTGAATAAAGAATGGAATTGAACAATTTTCACTGGCCCAGCTATCAGAGTTACAAGTGGTTATCAATGTGTTCAGATATTTGACCACCCATTGTATAATCGCCGGAACTGAATCATCAGTATAACATATATCATGGGTCTGAAATACATTTATGCAAACATCAAAACGACGCATACAACAACGCACCAACGTTTTTTGTTACCATCGATCGTTTCATCGTCTGTGAAATTGCTATCTTCTTTTATATTTTAGACAGCCTGGTATTAGATGTATTATCCCACATCAATAGGGTCTGATTCAGACCCTCCTGATTCCTGTTTAGGTTCGCTGTAATGCGGTGAATTAGGGCCAGCTCGGGGCCATTTCCACATAATTGTACGACTCAATCGCCGCTAAATTGTTGGGGTTCAATGTCATAATTGCTTTGGCAGTACTGGGGATACACGCTGTTGTAATCCTCCAAGCGCCTCCGGCATTGTGTTTGGATCTCAGTGTCCATGATAAGTGTTCCGTGGGCCGATAGCGCGGAGGGAACACACTGAAAGAAGTTACTAGATTGTCGCAATAAATTATCTTTTGCATGCCACGTGCTGTAACGAGTGCCTGCTTAGTCATGCTTGTGTGTAAACCTGTCTATTGCATACATCACAATACTGGATTGCCACAGTGCCAAGGGCCACGAATGAGTTGGAATTTTACAACTCTTGGATTCACCAATCTCCCTGCTTTGAATTCACCAATCTCCCCGTCTTGAATTCACCAATCTCCTACCTTGAATGTACCAATCGCCCTGTCTTGAATTCACCTATATCTCTGTCTTGAATTCACCAATCCCCCTGTCTTGAATTTACCAGTCTCCCTGCCTTGAATTCACCTATCTCTCTGTCTTGAATTTACCAATCTCCCTGTCTTGAATTCACCTATCTCTCTGTCTTGAATTTACAATATCCCTGTCTTGAATTTACCAATCTCCCTGCCTTGAATTTATCAATTTCCCTTCCTTGAATTCACCTATCTCTCTGTCTTGAATTTACCAATCTCCCTGCCTTGAATTTACAAATCTCCTGCCTTGAATTCACCTATCTCTCTGTCTTGAATTTACCAATCTCCCTGCCTTGAATGTGCCAACATCCCTGCCTTGAATATACCAATCTCCTGTCTTGAATTTCCCAATATCCCTGCCAATAATTTATCAATCTCCCTGCCTTGAATTTACCAATCTCCCTGCCTTGAATTTGCTAGATCCTTCTCTACATGTAGCTATTGTTCTAACACCATTGTCACACTTTGTTCATACGATCACCATTGTTATGAATACATCCGTGTATTATCAATGTATATAGTAAATGGATTCTTCCATTCAGTCATAAAAGTACACACAGTAATTGTATATTATAATCTGGAGAGGTGTTCGTGTAATAAAAGCACACAACAGACAGATGAAAATATTATCAATGTGCAGTAGAAATCATATTCATTGGTAGGAAATGTACAGATAATTCCGAAAAATGCCGAGTTTCAAAACATACACTATTTGCCCAGGTTTCATCTTGTTAAAACAACTGGTTTTCACACATGAGAAAGCCAAGTTGTTAATCTATCTAATAATATACTGAATACTCCAAGAGAGTGACCAGAAAGCACCCATATACGACGAAAATCTTAAAAGAGAGCGAAATTAATGAAAATAGTATTTCGAATATGTTTTTCACAAATATGACACATAATTTAGGTAAATGGAAGAATGCATTCCAAAGATGGTCATCTCCAAAATCATCCCAAACGCATCTGGTAGGAAATATAAGATTTGCTTGTTTAATACTCACCGACTACTAGCTATAGATATGGGTAGTTATCACAGACGAATAATCCACTTACCTTACTCGTATTTAAATTCGCGCAATACTTATTTTCGCTCAGTTTTGAGTTCGCGTACTTTAAATTCGCGCACCTAGCTGCGCGAATTCTAAACTGACAAAAATATTTTCACAATATTTCCATGATATTTTTGTATATCTTGGATTCAATTCTTTATTCTCATGACCTACTAGTATAATACATAGGTATCGAGATAACATTTGTACACTATTTACATATATCATGGTACATATATAAGCATATTATACACATTATTATAAATAAATATAAATAAACACATTATAAATAACTATCAATAAACACATTATAAATAGATATAATAGCACTATCATTGCTATATATGTATAACATTATTCATTAATAGTAATAATATATTTAGAAGTGAACATATACATTTTGTGCACACATACACACACAGAGTTATTTATCAGTGTATCAATACTACATATTCCTTACATACAAGGCGGTACGTCAAGTTATCTTTATAATACCATATGGAGTATTACAATCGCTTCAATATTTTATATTATAATCATTCAATATTCGATAGTTCGCGGTTAACAATTTTAATAAAATCACATAGTCGTCGTAGGCTTGTTGGATTTTTCTGATTAAGTAGTTCGCTCATAGTGATTGTATTGGGGCGTTTGTCCGATAGCGCTGTTAATAAACGGCGCCTGGCTTTAGATAAGCTTTCGCACTCGAGAAGGTAGTGGAACTCGTCTCCAATTTTACCGGATTTGCAGAGTTGGCATACACGATCGGATTGTTCGGAGTTTCTCCAACGGCCTATTTCAATCGGGAGTCGATGATTGCTTGTTCTAAATTTACACAAGATGAAACGATTTGTTGTGTTGAGTGTTACAAGAAAATTTTCGAATGATAAATCGTGCTTGAAAATTATATTTAAATCCGTTTCCCATGATTTTCTAAACTGGGATATTAAACTACATTTCATGTATGAGATAAGTTGGTTGCTATCCGGTATCTGTTCCATGTGCCAATAGAGTATTTGTCCGTTGTCTTCTAATATATTATAAACTTTATGCAACCAGGGGAATCTGTCGTCGTTTATATCGAACATCGAATGTGCTAGTTTGAAAATTAGCCTTTCATATCTACCGCCGTTACTGTTCATACTCTTACTCCAGAACTTCATCATTCTTGTATATATCTGTATCTGCAATGGTAATCTTCCACATTCCCCGTACAACATATAATTAGGTGTTGATGGCCTAAGTTTAAGGACGTGTTTAAGAAATGTACGGTGGACTTTTTCCAGAACATCATTGTTGCCAAACCCCCATACTTCACAACCATATATCAATATCGGGGTAACATGCAAATCGAACAAGTCCAGTTGATTTTTAACAGAAAGGCAGTGTTTGCGTGATTTCCCGATTATGGAGTACATGGCACGAGTGGCTTTTTCTACCAACGTTTTTTTTCGCCATCGTAAAGGAGCCGGATTTACAAAATATTATGCCAAGGTAATTAAAGTTGTTAACGCTATCAATTTTCTTCCCTTTAAACAGAAACGAGACTTTCTTGGATAGACTCGCTTTAGATAAATTTAATATTTTTGTTTTATCCACATTGACTGTTAATTTCCATTGACTACAATATTTTACAAAAATATCGAGTTGTTGCTGTAACCCTTTAGGAGTTTCCGCCATAATAACTGTATCGTCGGCGTAAAGAATCATGAATATTTTCAAATGGTAGTTCAATTTGTCACCTATCTCCGCGTCTACAGTTTTCAGTCCCACTGCGCAGTTTTCAAGGAAAAATTATTCCAAATCATTCAAATACAAGGAAAACAACAGTGGGGATAAGTGTTCACCTTGTCGAACCCCCGCATAACAGGGGAAATAAGCTGATAGCTCACCATTTACACGGACACATGATTTCACATGGTTATACATGTTGACGATGACCCTAAACAATTTCCCATTGATTCCATTTTTTACAATTTGGACCAGATAATGTGTATAATATGCTTATATATGTACCATGATATATGTAAATAGTGTACAAATGATATCTCGATACCTATGTATTATACTAGTAGGTCATGAGAATAAAGAATTGAATCCAAGATATACAAAAATATCATGGAAATATTGTGAAAATATTGGTAAATTCAAGACAGGGATATTGTAAATTCAAGACAGAGAGATAGGTGAATTCAAGACAGGGAGATTGGTAAATTCAAGACAGAGAGATAGGTGAATTCAAGGCAGGGAGACTGGTAAATTCAAAACAGGGGGATTGGTGAATTCAAGACAGAGATATAGGTATCAAAGGCTTTCTGGAAGTCAACAAAGTTTCTTTTTCAATTTTCTACTAATTTCGAACAACAAGTGCAGCACAAATATATTGTCGAGGGTTGAATAATTTTTTCTGAAACCGGTCTGGTTTTCTGAGAGTATTTCATATTTTTCGACATATTGTGTGAGCCTATTTGACAATATCTTTGTAAATAACTTACCCAAACAACTCAAGATCGTTATTGGCCTATAATTACCTGGGTCACTTAAATTTCCTTTGTTTTTATAGAGAGGGACAATCGTTCCAGTTACCCAGTCTTCGGGTATGAGACCATTATCCAGTATGACATTAAATAACTTACGGTATATGCTGACAAAGACTTAGGACGAGGCAATGATATACTCATTGACAATGCGGTCGTGGCCGGATGATTTATTGTTTTTCAAAGTATTAATCGATTGTTGTATTTCGAACTCGGTAATTGGCATGTTTAGTTCAGGGTTAGCATCAATGATAAAGTGTTCCTTTATAGTTTTCTCTACAACAGGGCCATCATCGTTTCTAATAGCGTTGACATCGCGAAAATAATTAGCTAGGTCATCTAAAGTAACACCAATACGGTTAGAGTTACTGTCCCTAAGTCTTTTCCAAAATTGTTTTGGATTACTTCGCTGCATGGACGTCATTTCATAAGTCACAAGATCACGGTGCGATTTAATTGCTTTATCCATCTCTGATTTATAAGAGCGTGCAGCGGATTTCATTTCTCGATCGGAGCTGGATGACCGCAATCTATGGTTCTCTCTTGTAGCTTTGCGGTATAACTTGCGTGCATTACGACACGCATCATTGAACCATGGTTTAGTCTTGATAGACGCGCGTGGCCGTGACTTCCTATTACTAACACCTAATGTCTCCACAGCGGCTAGCCTGTAGTCAGTTCGTTTATCGTGCCTGGGCTAATATCTTCTGCATTGATCAAGTCTAACAAGTGGCCTATATTCCGGCAATGTCGTGGTAGTTAATATTCGCGATAAATTCTAAGCGTTTTTCGGGGTCCCATCTTTTTACACTATTTTCGCAGCTAGGTGATAGATCTTCAAAATTATCGCATGTGCGGGGAGCTGATGACAGTTTATGTTATTAGTCATTGCTGGCGATAGTATATGCCTATATTAAATACCATCGCGGCGGATTCACATAGTGTTGACAATACACTAGTAACTATACATACACTATCATATTGTGGCGTCATGGAATGTTAGTATTTCTTATACAAGTTCAACAATGTCTATGTCACCATGATTTGTCGCTTGGTATTGTCTTGATAGTGGTTGACCGACTGTAATTATATGCATACATGTAACATTGTTCTAGCATGTGAATTTGTATTTTACACACTTATTCAAGTTTTGATGAAGTAATCAGTTTACACCTATCCTTCCATAGGTTATTTTTTAGCTATCCACGGGTATTCTCTTCTAACGTTTCTAAATAGCACTTTGAGATTGAACATGCATCTAGTTTACTTAATTTGAGTCATTTGTCCTCGGGATGTAATTTCAGATTATGGTGATCATTTGAAACTGCATACATATTCGATGGTGCTATTGTATCTGAAAATGACATGTTTCTACAATCTTCAAAATTTACAAAAGTTAAAAGTTACTACATTTATTTTCTGGCCTGAATATTATGTGCCATTTCATTTATTGGATTAATCAAATTCCAGTTCGGCATATAATTTGATATATTTTCACAAATAAACGCAAATTGCGTTATAAACATGAGAGCTCAGTTTAGCTAGAAAATTATTAAAAAATTGTCCAAAATTGATGATTGATTGTTATTTTGATACCACTCAGCGTATTACAAGTAAAAACAATTTGTTACAAACATGTTGTACCACCATTACCAAGATAAGTACATTAAGTAGAAAGATCTGAAAATTTAATTATGGGGGAGTTTGTGTTGGCTTTAGAGAGGCTATAAAGTGATGATTTTCGAGAGGAGAGTAAGGGAAGTGTCTATTCGCCATCGAATGACAAATAGCGATTCTACCGATATGCGCTATTTGCCATCCGATGGTATTTGAAAGAAAAGAAAACATATCATATCATCACAATACGCTATTATAATGATGATTCCTACCGCCTTCGTGATAATTAGGCACAGTTGACCGTCGGTTGACCACCCACAGATATCCTGGGGGATGGCAAATAAGAAATCGATCAATTTTGAAGGAAATTTCGTATAGTTTGAACATTTAGTGGCACAAGCTGTCGCTATATGGCCACATAATCACCATTTCTACCCGCCTTGCTGAAAACCCGGACCAGTTGACCGTCGGTTGACCACCCACAGATATCCTGGGGGGCTGGCAAAATAAGAAATCGACCAATTTTGAAGGAAATTTCGTATAGTTTGAACATTTAGTGGCACAAGCTGTCGCTATATGGCCACATAATCACCATTTCTACCCACCTTACTGAAAACCCGGACCAGTTGACCGTCGGTTGACCACCCACAGATATCCTGGGGGGATGGCAAATAAGAAATCGATCAATTTTGAAGGAAATTTCGTATAGTTTGAACATTTATTGGCACAAGCTGTCGCTATATGGCCAAATAATCACCATTTCTACCCGCCTTACTGAAAACCCGGACCAGTTGACCGTTGGTTGACCACCCACAGATATCCTGGGGGGATGGCAAATAAGAAATCGACCAATTTTGAAGGAAATTTCGTATAGTTTGAACATTTAGTGGCACAAGCTGTCGCTATATGGCCACATAATCACCATTTCTACCCACCTTACTGAAAACCCGGACCAGTTGACCGTCGGTTGACCACCCACATATATCCTGGGGGGATGGCAAATAAGAAATCGACCAATTTTGAAGGAAATTTCGTATAGTTTGAACATTTAGTGGCACAAGCTGTCGCTATATGGCCACATAATCACCATTTCTACCCGCCTTACTGAAAACCCGGACCAGTTGACCGTCGGTTGACCACCCACAGATATCCTGGGGGGATGGCAAATAAGAAATCGACCAATTTTGAAGGAAATTTCGTATAGTTTGAACATTTAGTGGCACAAGCTGTCGCTATATGGCCACATAATCACCATTTCTACCCGCCTTACTGAAAACCCGGACCAGTTGTACGTCGGTTGACCACCCACATATATCCTGGGGGATGGCAAATAAGAAATCGATCTATTTTGAAGGAAATTTCGTATAGTTTGAACATTTAGTGGCACAATCTGTCGCTATATGGCCACATAATCACCATTTCTACCCGCCTTACTGAAAACCCGGACCAGTTGACCGTCGGTTGACCACCCACAGATATCCTGGGTGATGGCAAATAAGAAATCGACCAATTTTGAAGGAAATTTCGTATAGTTTGAACATTTAGTGGCACAAGCTGTCGCTATATGGCCACATAATCACCATTTGTACCCGCCTTACTGAAAACCCGGACCAGTTGACTGTCGGTTGACCACCCACAGATATCCTGGGGGATGGCAAATAAGAAATCGACCAATTTTGAAGGAAATTTCGTATAGTTTGAACATTTAGTGGCACAAGCTGTCGCTATATGGCCACATAATCACCATTTCTACCCGCCTTACTGAAAACCCGGACTAGTTGACCGTCGGTTGACCACCCACAGATATCCTGGGGGGATGGCAAATAAGAAATCGACCAATTTTGAAGGAAATTTCGTATAGTTTGAACATTTAGTGGCACAAGCTGTCGCTATATGGCCACATAATCACCATTTATACCCGCCTTACTGAAAACCCGGACCAGTTGACCGTCGGTTGACCACCCACAGATATCCTGGGGGGATGGCAAATAAGAAATCGACCAATTTTGAAGGAAATTTCGTATAGTTTGAACATTTAGTGGCACAAGCTGTCGCTATATGGCCACATAATCACCATTTCTACCCGCCTTACTGAAAACCCAGACCAGTTGACCGTCGGTTGACCACCCACAGATATCCTGGGGGGATGGCAAATAAGAAATCGATAAATTTTGAAGGAAATTTCGTATAGTTTGAACATTTAGTGGCACAAGCTGTCGCTATATGGCCACATAATCACCATTTCTACCCGCCTTACTGAAAACCCGGACCAGTTGACCGTCGGTTGACCACCCACAGATATCCTGGGGGGATGGCAAGTAAGAAATCGACGAATTTTGAAGGAAATTTCGTATAGTTTGAACATTTAGTGGCATTTGCCATCCCCCCATGATATCTGTAGGTGGTCAACCGACGGTCAACTGGTCCGGGTTTTCAGTAAGGCGGGTACAAATGATGATTATGCGGCCATATAGCGACAGCTTGTGCCACTAAATGTTCAAACTATACGAAATTTCCTTCAAAATTTGTCGATTTCTTATTTGCCATCCCCCCAGGATATCTGTGGGTGGTCAACCGACGGTCAACTGGTCCGGGTTTTCAGTAAGGCGGGTACAAATGATGATTATGTGGCCATATAGCGACAGCTTGTGCCACTAAATGTTCAAACTATACGAAATTTCCTTCAAAATTTGTCGATTTCTTATTTGCCATCCCCCCATGATATCTGTGGGTGGTCAACCGACGGTCAACTGGTCCGGGTTTTCAGTAAGGCGGGTACAAATGATGATTATGTGGCCATATAGCGACAGCTTGTGCCACTAAATGTTCAAACTATACGAAATTTCCTTCAAAATTTGTCGATTTCTTATTTGCCATCCCCCCAGGATATCTGTGGGTGGTCAACCGACGGTCAACTGGTCCGGGTTTTCAGTAAGGCGGGTACAAATGGTGATTATGTGGCCATATAGCGACAGCTTGTGCCACTAAATGTTCAAACTATACGAAATTTCCTTCAAAATTTGTCGATTTCTTATTTGCCATCCCCCCCCATGATATCTGTAGGTGGTCAACCGACGGTCAACTGGTCCGGGTTTTCAGTAAGGCGGGTACAAATGATGATTATGTGGCCATATAGCGACAGCTTGTGCCACTAAATGTTCAAACTATACGAAATTTCCTTCAAAATTTGTCGATTCCTTATTTGCCATCCCCCCAGGATATCTGTGGGTGGTCAACCGACGGTCAACTGGTCCGGGTTTTCAGTAAGGCGGGTACAAATGATGATTATGTGGCCATATAGCGATAGCTTGTGCCACTAAATGTTCAAACTATACGAAATTTCCTTCAAAATTTGTCGATTTCTTATTTGCCATCCCCCCATGATATCTGTGGGTGGTCAACCGACGGTCAACTGGTCCGGGTTTTCAGTAAGGCGGGTACAAATGATGATTATGTGGCCATATAGCGACAGCTTGTGCCACTAAATGTTCAAACTATACGAAATTTCCTTCAAAATTTGTCGATTTCTTATTTGCCATCCCCCCAGGATATCTGTGGGTGGTCAACCGACGGTCAACTGGTCCGGGTTTTCAGTAAGGCGGGTACAAATGGTGATTATGTGGCCATATAGCGACAGCTTGTGCCACTAAATGTTCAAACTATACGAAATTTCCTTCAAAATTTGTCGATTTCTTATTTGCCATCCCCCCCATGATATCTGTAGGTGGTCAACCGACGGTCAACTGGTCCGGGTTTTCAGTAAGGCGGGTACAAATGATGATTATGTGGCCATATAGCGACAGCTTGTGCCACTAAATGTTCAAACTATACGAAATTTCCTTCAAAATTTGTCGATTCCTTATTTGCCATCCCCCCAGGATATCTGTGGGTGGTCAACCGACGGTCAACTGGTCCGGGTTTTCAGTAAGGCGGGTACAAATGATGATTATGTGGCCATATAGCGATAGCTTGTGCCACTAAATGTTCAAACTATACGAAATTTCCTTCAAAATTTGTCGATTTCTTATTTGCCATCCCCCCATGATATCTGTAGGTGGTCAACCGACGGTCAACTGGTCCGGGTTTTCAGTAAGGCGGGTACAAATGATGATTATGTGGCCATATAGCGACAGCTTGTGCCACCAAATGTTCAAACTATACGAAATTTCCTTCAAAATTTGTCGATTTCTTATTTGCCATCCCCCCATGATATCTGTAGGTGGTCAACCGACGGTCAACTGGTCCGGGTTTTCAGTAAGGCGGGTACAAATGATGATTATGTGGCCATATAGCGACAGCTTGTGCCACTAAATGTTCAAACTATACGAAATTTCCTTCAAAATTTGTCGATTCCTTATTTGCCATCCCCCCAGGATATCTGTGGGTGGTCAACCGACGGTCAACTGGTCCGGGTTTTCAGTAAGGCGGGTACAAATGATGATTATGTGGCCATATAGCGACAGCTTGTGCCACTAAATGTTCAAACTATACGAAATTTCCTTCAAAATTTGTCGATTTCTTATTTGCCATCCCCCCAGGATATCTGTGGGTGGTCAACCGACGGTCAACTGGTCCGGGTTTTCAGTAAGGCGGGTACAAATGGTGATTATGTGGCCATATAGCGACAGCTTGTGCCACTAAATGTTCAAACTATACGAAATTTCCTTCAAAATTTGTCGATTTCTTATTTGCCATCCCCCCCCCCATGATATCTGTAGGTGGTCAACCGACGGTCAACTGGTCCGGGTTTTCAGTAAGGCGGGTACAAATGATGATTATGTGGTCATATAGCGACAGCTTGTGCCACTAAATGTTCAAACTATACGAAATTTCCTTCAAAATTTGTCGATTTCTTATTTGCCATCCCCCCAGGATATCTGTGGGTGGTCAACCGACGGTCAACTGGTCCGGGTTTTCAGTAAGGCGGGTACAAATGATGATTATGTGGCCATATAGCGACAGCTTGTGCCACTAAATGTTCAAACTATACGAAATTTCCTTCAAAATTTGTCGATTTCTTATTTGCCATCCCCCCAGGATATCTGTGGGTGGTCAACCGACGGTCAACTGGTCCGGGTTTTCAGTAAGGCGGGTACAAATGGTGATTATGTGGCCATATAGCGACAGCTTGTGCCACTAAATGTTCAAACTATACGAAATTTCCTTCAAAATTTGTCGATTTCTTATTGGCCATCCCCCCATGATATCTGTAGGTGGTCAACCGACGGTCAACTGGGCCTAATGATCACGAAGGCGGTAGGAATCCTCGTTATAATAGCGTATTGTGATGATATGATATGTTTTCTTTTATTTAAAATACCATCGGATGGCAAATAGCGCATATCGGTAGAATCGCTATTTGCCATCCGATGGCGAATAGCCGCTGCCGAGAGTAAGTGGGTATATAGGATTTTGGGATTGGAAATTGGAAGCCATCGTTGATTATGATTATGTTTGGTTTTGGTAACTTTTCCAGTCATTTTTATATACTGTCGGGGTCACTTATTCGAAACAAAGGTCGCATTATGGACCAACACATTATTAATCCTGGATATTTACTCATACCATATCTTATCGCGGATTTGATAAAGCTCATTTGTATCCCGCAGCTGCAAAAACACAGATCGAGCCATCTAGCGCTCAAATAAAAAGGGGTGTGACTAATTAGTGCCCGGGCAAGCCCGGACACGCCCGGGCAACCCCGGGCGGCCCCGGGCAGCCCCATGGGCCCGCGGACAGTGTAATGTGATGGCTTATGGTAGTAGGATACAAAATAAGCATAGATTATTAAAATTTACTTGCTGTGTCATCCACCGGTGGGTGTATTAACCCTTTAAATGCCGATATTGACTAACATAATCCGGGGGAGTCCAGGCACACAGGGACCAGATCAGATCATATATTAATGGCTAATGGTAGCGAGGCACTTACTAAAGGTATACTTTGAAGATTGATTCGCCATCTCGTTCACGACCGGCTCCATTAACCCCTTAAATGACGATATGCACCAGAAGAACTTAGGAGAGCCCGGGCTGCCCGGGCCATGTACAACATAATATGATGCCTTATGGTAGTGTGATACATACTAAGTATAGGTTGCGAACGTTCATTTGCTGTGTCATCCACCGCCGATTTGATTAACCCTTTAAATTCCAATATTGGTTAAATAGTGGAATAGATTAGTAACAAAATTGTTCACTTTATGACCAAAGTATGAAATTTTGCACATATGTACATATTCACATACTAATTAATATTAGGTATGGAACCACGCTGAAATTTCACTTTAACCCCTCTTTTAAAGGGGTACTGTACGCCATTTTCATTAAATTTCCGGTGATAACAACGATCTAATATCGATAATATATAGAAACATAAGTAATTTGAGTCGAAGTTGTATTCTGTAAACGCTCATGTTAATAGGCTATCTTAAAATTTAATAATTTAAAAGTTAATAATTTTATATAAATTGAATTTATGACTGGAGCCATAAAATGGCGTCAATTAAATTACGAATTTCCGTAATCAAATCAAGTAATTGAGGGATACTGGATTGTTAAACCGATCGCACGCACGATCGCTTAAAATATTATGATAATACGGGAAGAACACTCAAGCCACTCACTGACTAGCGACGATACAATAACTTAATTGATTATATGGGACTAGTATGCATATAATATAACTTTTATTTGATTCATTTGGTTGAAAACTGTACAAAAATTACTCGACAACGACAATTTGTATTTTTGCATTCCGGTAAATTTGTCATCCGTAACACTACTTCGTACTCAACAGACTTTCAAATAATGAAAAAATTGTTACCTTATTCTCCGTCTCGGAAACTATAAAAACCAACAACAACATTTGGCGTACAGTACCCCTTTAAGGGATTTCCCGAATTTAAAGAGCGTTTCATAATTATATAATTTACTAAATGTCGCAATTACTCTTCGCATGGAATATGCAATTAAAAATTAGGCATATACAGTAAGAATGACTCTGCGAGATATATTGATACATTTTTAGGCCAAAATTGGAAACACCCACGTCCAAGTGGAAAATTTGACATTTTTTCACTAATATATTATATATCAGTTTCAGCTGTTTGGAGCTGGTTGAGAATTTTATTTTATTTTGTGATGTTCATGTTAACTGATCATTGTAACAATGAAATATGTCATTCGTGGGGTTCCATCCCCTTGAAATCCTTAAAAAATCTAATTTTACAGAATTCAGTATACAATTTCACAAAAAATCAGAAATTATATCCTAGTCACATTTCAACAAGAAATGAGAAGAACTGCACAAAGCAAGTGATGCGTACCATTACTTGTGACAATATTAACCAAATGGAATCAAAATTTTCACTTCGGCTAAAAAATGGCTGTCAAAATGGCGGCCAAAATATTGAAAATGGTAAATATGGTCCCAGTGTGCCAACAATCGCTTGTAAAAAGTTGTGGTTGATGTATAAAATTGGATATTATGTCGTAAATGCACTGAATTCTAACATGATGCATCTTTGTTAAGTGTTACGATTACATTACCAAACTATTGGAATTTTCTCTAAAAATTCTAACTTATCACGCTTGGACTATTTTGAACTATCTTTGGTATTTATTGATTTAATCCGTCTTAAATGCATCACATTGAGGCGTTTTTAGAAAAAACATACTCAAGATGGCTTGCAAAATGTCCACAAAATTTTATAGAAAAGTTTATATTTTTACATATATCCCGAACATTATTCTCTACTTTTCTGTAAGGGTAGCAAATTGTGATTCACTTTGTTATTAAACATGCTAATTAATCAACTGGCAACAAAATATCCATTCTCGTTGTCCCTTTACCTCATGGGGCATGACAATTCATTGTAAAGACACGGTTGGCCTTGGCGGTGGGTATCCTGTGAAAATATCTCCACCCGTCAAAAACCGCCACAAACAGAAAGAACAACAAAATGTAGATAGACTTTGTCCGTATATAAATAAGAAATATCGCATAAACAGTATGTTATGGTCATATGTTTGACCATTGTTATGAAAACAAAAGCATAAAAAGTTACTTTTCTGGTGTTTGTTTATATTATGATGGTAAACATAAAGAGCGTTCTTTGTTCGTGAATACCTGATATGGAACTAATAAAGAGCGTTTATGCCATTTGTGTGTGATTAGCCAGTGGCATTGTGCTGTCTTCTGTAACACAACCAGGCTCTTGCTTAGGTAAAATATAGTAGGTCTTTATGATAACATGCTGTTTACGCGATGGTCATGGTATATATGAACGGAACTGTATGCGTTTTAATGTTTTTCAGTTTACGGTGTTTGGAACAAATATGAATATTTTCGACAATTAAGGCCGCACGTGCCTTTAAATGATTCATAATGTAATTTTGCCGAATTTCTTATGGGATTGTGACCATGTTTTTAAACGGAAATGAGCAGAACTCTGAAAATGAACTGAGAGGGGCATAATTATATGCCTACTCTGGTCCAATAACAGTCATGTGTAACCATTATATGAAAGTGGGTGCAAGACCAGGTAACAGCAGGCCTTTTCGAAAGTCAAACAAGGAGATTAGTGAAAAGCTGCTTGATAACATCAAATTATGGGTCATTGGCATCAAGGCAAGGTGATTGACTAATGTCACGAATGCCATTTCCTCCATTGCAAGTATGTCAACAAACATTAAACGGAGCCTAACTATGCTCATTAAAATCAGCGTCATGACTCGGAACTCGGCTTCAACCTTCATGAGCTGTGGCATTCAGGTCTTTGATAATTCAACTGGCATGCAGTTGAGGCAAGACGTATTAAAAAGTACCTCACTGACGTTCTATCAAATATGGCGAAATTTATTAGCTAGATAGCCAATAGCCTAATTCATTAATAACACTTATTGGATATATTGTTGTGTGCTCTACTACAGGTATAACACCCCATTACTATGGGTATAACATCTTTATGCTAGAGATCAAAACACTTTCCACTATAGGTATACATGTATAAATTCCGACGCATTTCCCAATGGAAAGTGATCTACCTACATTATACGATACGAAAAAAATAATTCCATGCTCTCCTGATCCACATCGTCATTTAAGGGGTTAATGAACTCGGCCGTGTACGAGATGGCGAGTCAGTATTCGCAGCTACGGTTCGCTTAGCCAATATCGACATTAAAGTGTTAATAAAACCGGTGATGGGTGGCACGGCAAGTAATTTTTCACAGCCTATGCATTATACTACCATACTGAATCATGTTACACTGTCTACGGGTCCATGTGGTCCCCTCCCCGCGCTTGCCCGAAATATGTCGCGATATTCTAACCTATACCGCCATTCAAGGGGTTAATGAACCCGCCCACGAACGAGTTGGCGATTCAATGTTCATCGTTTAAATTTTACAAGTGCACCACTACCGTTAGTCATCAACATAGAGTGTGACCTGCTCTCTGAATCCGCCCAGGCTCTCACCGAGTCCCGGGTTCTTTTAGTGGAGTAGATTAAGTTCAGTTTCCAAGGCAATTGTTCAAATTGTGAATAAAGCATGATAGTTTGCCCATATGTACACATTCACTAACTTATTGATATTAGATATGGACCCTCTCTGAAATTTCACTTTAATTTTCCGAATTTAAAGAGCGTTTCGTGATTATATAATTTATTAAATGTCGCAATTAATCTTACCATGAAAATTGCGATTTAAAATTAGACATATACAGTAAGTATGACTCTGCAAGATATAATGCCACATGTTTATGGCAAAATTGGAACTCCCCGTCCAAGATGGCCGTCAAAATGGCAGCTGAAAGAGAACAATTTGGCGTTTTTTCACCAATATCTTCTAGATCAGTTTAAGCTGTAAAATTATGTAACTGATTCGGAAATATTTTGTATTTTTCATAAATATGCCATTCGTGGGATCCCAGTCCCTTCCGATCCCTCAATAATTCGATTTTTACAGAATTTGGTATGAAATTTCACCAATAATCACCGTTAGGATTCTAGTATTATTTTAAGAAGAAATGGGCAGCGCTGTGCACAGTAAGTGAGGCATACCATTGATTATGAATATTTCAACTCAATGTAACAAAAATTGTCACATGTTATTGGGCCAGAGTAGGCATATAATTATACCCCTCTCAGTTTATTTTCAGATTTCTGCTCATTTCCGTTGAACACATGGCCAGAATCCGGTAAGAAGTTTTCAGCTAAATTACATTTTGCATCATGTAAAATGGAATTGCCATGCCCCATAAGGTACAGGGACAACCAGAATAGAACAGTTAGTTGTCAGTTGATTGAGTAGCAGGTTTAATAGCCAAGCGAATTACAATTTGCTACCTTTGCAGAAGACCTGAGAAATAATGAATATATGTGAAAATATCAACTTTTCTATCAACTTTTGTGAACATTTTGCAAGCCATCTTCAGTATTTTTTCTTCTTCTAAAAACTCCTCAATGTGATGCATCTAAGAAAGATTAAATCAATAAATACCAAAGATAGTTCAAAATAGTCCAAGCCTGATAAGTTAGAATTTTTAGAGAAAATTCCAATATTTTGGTAATGTAATCGTAACACTTAACAAAGATGCATCATAAATGTTAGTTTTCAATGTACTTACGACATAATATCCAATTGTATACATCAACAACAATTTTTTTTACAAGCGATTGTATTGGCACACTGGGACCATATTTTCAATTTTCCATATTTTGACCGCCATTTTTATAGCCATTTTTAGTGAAAATTTTGATTCCATTGGGATAATATTGTCACAAGTAATGGTATGCATCACTTACATTGAGCAGTTCTGCTCATTTCTTGTTGAAATGTAACTAGGATACAATTTATGATTTTTTGTGAAATTTTATACTGAATTCTGTAAAAATCGATTTTTTTAAGGATTTCAAGGGGATGGAACCCCATGAATGACATATTTCATTGCTACAATGATCAGTTAACATCACAAAATAGAGTCAAATTCTCAAGCAGATCCAAAAAGCTGAAACAGATATAGAATATGTTAGTGAATAAATGTCAAATTTTCCACTTACTGCTGCCATTTTGAGGGCCACCATGGACGGGGGGGGGGGTTCCAATTTTGGCCTGAAATGTATCAATATATCTCGCAGAGTCATACTTACTGTATGTGCCTAATTTTTAATTGCATATTCCATGGGAAAAGTAATTGCGACATTTAGTAAATTATATAATTACTAGCCGATGAGCCCGACGTTGTCCGGGCTATTCATCCGGGCTATTCAAAAACCAAATTTCAAGTAGCCGATGAGCCCGACGTTGTCCGGGCTATTCAAAAACCAAATTTCAAGTCGATAGCTCCACCGTTTCCGAGATATGGTCTGCGCATGCGCGAAGCTGGCGTCGCACGGGCTCGGCGACCCGATAAAATTCGTATCCGGGGCAACATACATTCACATAGCAAATTTCAAGTCGATAGCTCCACCCGTTTCCGAGATCTCGTCTGCGCATGCGCGAAGTGGGCGCCGCACGGGCTCGCCAATACGACAACGTCCACCGCCTGGTCAAACTACACACACGTACCAAGTTTCTTCCCGATCGGTCGAGAATCGTAGATTTGTATAAATGACAAACAAACAAACATACAGACAAACATACAGACATAGGTATTCAAAATATATATGAGACTAGCCGATGAGCCCGACGTTGTCCGGGCTATGCAAAAACCAAATTTCAAGTCGATAGCTCCACCCGTTTCCGAGATCTGGTCTGCGCATGCGCGAAGCTTGCGTCGCACGGGCTCTGCGACCCAATAAAAATCGTATCCGGGGCAAGATACATTCACATAGCAAATTTCAAGTCGATAGCTCCACCCGTTTCCGAGATCTCGTCTGCACATGCGCTGCACGGGCGTCGCACGAGCTCGCCAATACGACAAGGACGACCGCCTGGTCAAACTACACACACGTACTGATAAAAAAAAGCTCCACCCGTTTCCGAGATCTCGTCTGCGTCAAACTACACACATCTTGAACCAGTGGCGTTGGTATCTGATGCAAAAGACGAAATTGTGAGTGTTGGTTTGTAACCGGGATTTCTGAGAAGCATTATGCCTATATCCACACTAACTACCCCCCTAAGTCTGACCTAAGTGTCATACATACACTTTGAGGCAATTATATTGCAGAAATGTTGTAAGAGTATTATGGCCCGTATATCTCTCTGCAGATGCTAATAACGTTGAATGGTAAACAAACGCTCTTTATAGCGATGCGTCAAAAACAAACGCTCGTTAAATTATCACTTGATTAACCACCGCAGTGCCGTTTTTTGTGACCGAGAGTGGAGAATGGGTGCTCTGTGCTTCTCCAAAATGCGACGTCGACGATTCCCCTGCGATTTTACCTTTGGATAGGAAGTTTGGTCTCGATCGGTCAACCCGTTTTCGATTATATAAAGGACATACAGACAGACAGAGGTCTTCATAATATATATGAGATGAAACGCTCTTTAAAGTCGGGAAATCCCTTAAAAGAGGGATTAAAGTGAAATTTCAGCGTGGTTCCATACCTAATATCAATTTAGAGTGTGAATATGTACATATTTGCAAAATTTCATACGTTAGTCATAAAGTGAAAATTTTTGTTACTAATCTATTCCACTATTTAGTCAATATCGGAATTTAAAGCGTTAATAAAACCGGCGGTGGATGACACAGCAAATAAACGTTCGCAACCTATACTTAGTATGTATCCCACTACCATATAGAATCATATTATGTTGTCCGTGGGCCCATGGGGCTGTCCGGGCTTGCCCGGGCTCTCCTATGTTCTTCTGGTGCATATCGTCATTTAAAGGCACGTGCGGCCTTAATTGTCGAAAATATTCATATTTGTTCCAAACACCGCAAACAGAAAAACAGTAAAACGCATACAGTTCCGTTCATATATACCATGACCATCGCGTAAACAGCATGTTATCATAAAGACCTACTATATTTTACCTAAGCAAGAGCCTGATTGTGTTACAGAAGACAGCACAATGCTACTGGCTAATCATACACAAATGACATAAACGCTCTTTATTAGTTCCATATCAGGTATTCACCAACAAAGAACGCTCTTTATGTTTACCATCATAATATAAACAAACACCAGAAAAGTAACTTGTTCTGCCTTTGTTTACATAACAATGGTCAAACATATGACCATAACATACTGTTTATGCGATATTTCTTATTTGTATACGGACAAAGTCGGGTGGAAATATTTTCACAGGATACCAACCGCCAAGGCCAACCGTGTCTTTAAGGGGTTAATGAAGCCGGTCGTGAACGAGATGGCGAGTCAATCTTCACAGTATACCTTTAGTAAGTGCCTCACTACCATTAGTCCATCAATATATAATCTGATCGGGTCCATGTGTGCCCGGACTCTCCCGGGTTCTTTTAGTCAATATCGGCATTTAATGGGTTAATAAACCCGCCAGTGGATGACACAGCAAGTCAATTTTAATAATCTATGCTTATTTTGTATCCTACTACCATAAGCCATCACATCACATAAGCCGACTTCACCCTAATTAAGCGCACACCACAAGTGGTATCTTTCTAATAATTTCACGCTTATTTAGATGTTTACACCATTGGGAAGGAAATGGAATCGAGAGTTATAATGAAAATATTATACAACCGGAAGTCGGCACTCGCAGTGGGTAATGTGCAAAAACTATTTATAACAATCAAAGTCTGCAAAAAAAAAACAGCACCTCTATAAGAAGAACATGGGGGAAATAGATAAACTTGGTTTTTATATTTATTATGGATAGTTCTCCAATAACGAAATTTCCGTGTTGAAACCTTTGCTGTGATTTGTGAACAAACCTCGATAACAGTACCTCGCCTCGTGCAGTAAGTTCAAATAGTTTTAGTCAGAATATGATTTTCAGAATTTTTTTCACTGCTTTTAATTTTACCAATGTTTACCGTCAAGTTTTAATTAAACTATGGTGTCTTATTAGACTAATTGAATTTGTATATGTATTTACACTGTAACAGTAATGTTTTCATGATAACGGTATTGATATGCGAAATATCATTAATAGAGAGTTATTAATAATAAAAAATAAGAAATATGCCAATCTATTTTTCATGTACATATTGATGATACAATGTAGTTGTTTTACGTTTTACAGACATTGGAGTTAAATCGCATAAACCTACTCAGACGGCATTTGGTCTCTTAATTTGTTGTCGAGTTACTGGTGATTCACTGCTATCCATACATATCAGGGCAAATGAATTTGATATACACTACAGACCATTTAATACATCTGGTGGTGATCATGCATTAAACTAAGGCTATGCTCTTCAACTCATCGGGGAAAACTTTGCATAAAATGTAATTCAATTATAGCTAGTCTCCTTTGGAACTGACAAATGAGTATAATATCTTGGTCTGGTTTTCGATCCAGCCGTCTGAAAAAAAAAATTGTTTGGGCACAGTGGTACACTGTTAAAGGCACGTGCGGCCTTAATTGTTGAAAATATTCATATTTGTTCCAAACACCGTAAACAGAAAATCGTCAAAACGCATACAGTTCCGTTCATATATACCATGACCATCGCGTACACAGCATGTTATCACAAAGACCTACTATATTTTACCCAAGCAAGAGCTTGATTGTGTTACAGAAGACAGCACTATGCTACTGGCTAATCACACACAAATGGCATAAACGCTCTTTATTAGTTCCATATCAGGTATTCACCAACAAAGAACGCTCTTTATGTTTACCATCATAATATAAACAAACACCAGAAAAGTAACTTTTTATGCTTTTGTTTACATAACAATGGTCAAACATATGACAATAACATACTGTTTATGCGATATTTCTTATTTGTATACGGACAAAGTCTATCTACATTTTGATGTTCTTTCTGTTTGTGGCGGTTTTTGACGGGTGGAGATATTTTCACAGGATACCCACCGCCAAGGCCAACCGTGTCTTTAAGGAAAGAAAGCTACTAATGCATTTTTCTGCGTCAAACGTAGACTTCAAGGTGAGAAAACCAATATTCATACATTCATTGTACTTCTTAATTCGTGTGGCATATTCCAACTCTAGTGTGTGGATCAGAATTAGCAACTCTGTATATCATGGTTAAAACTCCCAATCGATCGGCGCCTTATAACATTTGCTACTAGGTTGATTCCATGGGTTAGTGCCGCTTAAACGGATAAGGCTCATTCGAACTTCTAAATGATGTCTAAGTAATTTGGAAGGAGGTATATCATATGTTGATAAATACACGAAATAATTACATACGGGCTTCATATATATGCTCTGAAATACTTGCCAAGGCCACAACAATTTCCGACTGTTTTCAATTCAATTCAAACACTCTTCATTTCTACCATTTAGGCATAGACTAACTAGGAACGCTCATCTTTTTTTTGATCAACTTTACTTTTAAAGTTTGAGCTATTGTCGTGGGTTGGCATCCGTCGTGCGTCCGCCCGTGCGTACGTCCGTCAACAAATTCCTTTGTCTCACCCTACCGACCACACCCTTCGTCCGACATTCACCAAACTTCATATGGATCTTCGGGGTGACCTCTAGATGTGGGAGCCATCGATTTTTTTTTTTGAAATTCGTTAAAAAAGATGGCTGCCAAAAGACATTTTGGATAACAAATTTGAATCCATCGGCACACCCTGTGGCCCGCATTTATTGGAGAAATGTTTTGAAAATTTACAGGCATCACCTCTCGGTGGGCGATATCAAATTTGAAATTTTTTCGATGAAAACATGTTGGCCGGTAGACATCTTGAATTTTACTCTTTGCATGACTAAATCCTTTGGCACACCCCATCCCTCATCAGATCGCCACCAAACTTCATATGGATATTAAAGGTGACCTTCCGAAATTCATTTAAAAATATGGCCGCCAGCAACCATCTTGGATTTTACTCTTTGTATGACTGAATCCCTTGGCACACACTACATGTCACATCTCTCATCCGATCGTCGCCAAACTTCATATGGATATTCGGGGTGACCTTTAGATGGGACCCATCGATATTTTCGCAAATTCGATAAAAAAAAAAAACATGGCCGTCAGCAGCCATCTTGGATTTCAAATTGGAATCCATTGGCACAGCCTGCAGCCCGCATTTATTGGATAATTGTTGTGAAAATTTGCAAGCATATTTAGGATCACCTTTAGCTGAGAGCCATCGAATTTGTACAATTTGCGATGAAAACATGGCGACTGGCAGAAATCTTAGACTTTACTATTTGTATGACTAAATCCTTTGGCAGACCCTACATACCACATCCCTTATCCGATCGTCACCAAACTTCATATATGGATCTTCTGGGTGACCTCTAGATGGGATCCATCGATTTTTTCCGAAACTCGATGAAAAACATGGCTACCAGCGGCCATCTTGGATTTCACTCTTTACATGACTAAATCCTTCGGCACACCCAACAGGCCAGATCCCTCACTCAATCGTCACCTAACATCACGTGGATCTTCGGGGTGAACTATAGATGGGAGCCATCGATTATTTCCGAAATTCGATGAAAAACATGGCTGCCAGCGGCCTTCTTGGACTTCAAATTTGAATCCACCTGCATACCCTGCAGCCCACAATTATTGGAGAAATGTTTGAATTGAAAATAATTTCATCTACACAATACAAGCCCTTTACTGTAACGTTTGTCTTTCCTTCTTTTTCATTCTATTCATTGTTTGGGAAAAATTAAATCCTTCCCAAGTCATTGACACTTTCATTGTCCCATACTGAAGAATGTTCGGGACCCGAACTTTCTGAATTCAATAACTTGATTTAGACTTCGGTGGTGTAAATATATAATAACTATATTTTAGCATACGTTTTGTCCATGGAGCCGGACAGAGATTTAACAAGAACAAGCATAATTTGGACCTTGAATAACATTTCAAAATTGTAATATTCAAATAAGACTTTCTGTGGCATATTAAGTCCATTAAAAAGTATTTAGCATCTACATATATATATCGACCTATTTTGATTTTCGGAACCGGATCGGAATGTAACAAAAGCGAGCATTATTTCAGGATTCAACGGAAGACAACTCCATATACACCAACCAGGTGTAGCTATTGTTACGATATAAAAATGTCATATATTTTCAGTAGCCATGACGACATACGCATGTGTTCATTTACAACAATGTCAGATTATTTTTCGGACTGGAACATTACTGTAGACGGAATTAAAATGCACTTATGCATCCACATATGCTATACCTTGTCATATATAAAGGGCAGTCGTGAAGACCGTAACATGCGCAGACATTCGCCCCTTTGGGATTACAAGTGGTTATTGAAGTTCTATAGGTCAAATCAATGAGCCGCAGACTCATATGTCATGTCGGTGAGCTCGAATGGGAGGGGAAATCACAAAGTAATGACTTTTCTGTCAGGAAACACCACACCCGGGACTCGCCGGGAGCCTCGTTTGAAGCCCTTCCTGTGCGTTTCGTTTCAGACGTGCTCGTGCCGCCACTAGGTCTTTGATAAATTCACACTCTTAGCCCTTTCCATACTAGATGGATTCTCCCATCAGTTACAAAATTATACGTTGGACTGGTTTATTATTCATTTGGATTGATATCCATAAAAACAGGCGACAGATATAGTCGAACAGATAACACAAGTGCAGAATAATGGTGGTTTCCATGTTTGTTATTATTATCTGAACATGTACAGTACAAAGAGAACTAAACGTCAATGAGTAAATAATCAAGAAATAGTTAATTTGACAAAATATAACCAACAGAGAGGTGGCCATAACATTCATATTGAATAAGATATCCAGAGATACATTACCACGTATGTGTACTTCCTTATTAAACGATTGAAAGTTGACAATTATAGCTAAAACATATAGGGCATGGGCGTCCTCGTGCCACCACTAAATAAATTAATGACGATAGTGATGAGGAGGAGGATGAGAATGTCGACGACGTGATTATATTGTTGACGATGACAATGATGAGGGTTAAGATTATGACGATGATAGCTATGGCGATCACAATTAAATTCGACGACGATGTTGATGATTATATTATAATTATGATGATGATGTTGATTACAATGACGATAGTAATTTTTATGATGACAATGGCGATATATGATGATGATGATGATGATGATGATGATGATAATGATGATGATGATGATGATGATGATGATGTGACCATGATGGCTCTGAATATAGCAAAGGCGATGACGATGATGAAAGATAACGACGATGGCGACGATGATGATGATGATTATTATGACGGACCCTATAAGTACGTACATGTACGACATGCTGTATATTATGTACATGAGTATGTGTGTTCCTTCTCCTATGACCTTTTGTATATAATCTCTATTCTCAATATCATGTCATGTTCTATGGATTAAGAGAAATAAAGCATTGTCTATACTTTGTTGGTTCTGCTGTGGGTTCATGCACTCAATATATAGTCCAACAAGTAGAACAACGTGGAATTTTTATCACACGTTCACAACCAGAGATTGTTCGTTGAAACAACGTTTAGAAGATTACTATTTCACACACAAAGCCACAAAGATATACCTGAATTATGCTGAATGTTTGGTCCATGTGAACCCAGCGCGTTAAAAGTTGTGGACCTGACTTGAGTGACAGAAACTTGTCCAATTCAGTAGTGTATGCCACCCGAAAGCTTGTGGGAAATGTATTTTGATTAACGAAAGGGATTAGTCGGTTGCTGTATATGTGATGTAAGAAATCTTGATTTTGTTCTACTCTTTCTAGTAACGACCCGTTATTAGGCTCAATTAACATACTGGCAAATTTGTCTGGAAAGTTGTCAGGTATCTCGCCTTAATTTAGGCTTCAAATAACTGGCAAGAATCAGTTGTGCAATTTAAACTAAATCTATCAACAAGCGATAGAACAGTCTATAATATGTACTGCCGAAATGGATCATTCAAAGGTATGCAATGGATCACCTTTGGTGAATAATTGCATGAGAATTTGCCTGACATTTTGTCACCTGTTTGAGCGCAGCCTTAGATACTCGCTCGCATTCTCCGCGATCAATACACGGTAGGCGATAAAAGGAAGTTAGTAAGACATCATCCAGGTTTTTAATTAAACACAAACTAGAAGTCGATTTTTAGACAGGAAGAGGTTATATAAATATTTATAGTGAAAGCATACAAGTATATAACTACAATGGTATATTCTTGATTCAAGCAATTATAGCCTACCACGCAGCTATAGAGTTTGTGGAAATCACTCCGAAAAAGCTATTCACCGATATGGGTACGTGTATATAGCTAATCTCAATTACAGTGAAGTCTTAACGCCAAGATTTAAATTTAACTCAGTAATTGCCCGACAAGCACGTGAAATGCTTTTGAACAAAGTGTACGTGTATATATGAACAGAAAGATATATTGGAACGATAGTACATGTAATACAGCGTGCATATGAATGTGATTATTTATTCATAAGTCAATATAACAAATTATTGAAACATAATTAATTTATACAGACAAAGAGTAATTTGGGACGGCATATCCAGAATCGGCTGTTTTCCTGGTGAGTGAGTAGATGGGCGCGAAGCGCCCGGGATGGTCGAAAAGATCGAGTGATCTTCTCCTTCACCCCAATGTTTTCCTGCTGTCCCCTGTTGTATTTATATATGTTTATAACACGCCAATCAGCCCTCGACCAATGGACGTTATCTAATGAGGTCCGGTGACCAACCTTTATTTACTGTAAAGATCTTTAAGTCGTCGCCTGTTCTATCAAACCGTCTGTCGTGATTACAACAAGCCTATGTATTCTATTCGCGGCCACACCTTGGTTGACCAATTATGCACTCCCGATCATTCAAACAAATGTATTTGTCCGCCGAGGTGAGCATTACTAATATGGGCTATAATATACCAGGTTTTGTCACAACTAGCACATGCAGGGACGTAGCGACATGAAAGAAATGGGCGATACGGCATGCCAAAGATATAGACGTTAATAATTAAATTATTAATTAAAGTAATACTGAGTATAGTATACGCAATACTAAACTTCAGATCGGGTGGGGGGTTCTGACGAGTTGCATGAGCATTTGATTTGTCTGCGAAATCCTGCAGTTACTGTCCTGAACAGTAGAACATTTAGTAGTCTCCACGCCAACACAATGAACACATGTAATCGACGACAGACGGTTTTACAGCACAGACAACATCTAACAGATATTTAAAGTAAATAAAGGTCAGTAACCGAAGCACTGGATAACTTACATTGGTCGAAAGTCCTGCCTGTGATATTATAAATCCGGCTTGGAATGTGTGGCATAAATAAATCCGATACGTAGCAATAATGCACAAACGAATATAAGTATATAGTGCGCTCTCTAATTAATCCAAGATTAACACAAAAGTCAATTGAAATATAATGATTCGGCACAAGTACAATGCGTTGAAGTATCTGGGTGTAATACCGACTGCGGAGTATTGGTTGGTATTCACATGACCAGGTCTGTAAGACCAACCACATATTTAATTGGTAAGGGCAACTCACCGATTGTAAGTTTCTCGGGCTGATTGGGTGTTATAAATATGTAATAAGCACGGCGTCCGATTTATAAGTGAAATAAATACCACGCGCGCCCGGAGGGCGCTTGTGATCTTTATTTCACTTATAAATCGGACGCCGTGCTTATAACGTATATTTAACAACCTAATTTTGTCAACTCAGTTGCTATATTCTGCATTTTCAGTGGAACGTTCCCGAGCCCGGTGGGACAATGAAATGGCCTAGCGAAATTTTTTAATAGCGCTTAGAATGCACGCTTCCATGTGCTCATGCTTGAAAACCATACGTCACAATATATAACTTCATGCATAATTCCTTCAAACAAATCATGAAGTATACAATCGGTTGGTATCTGGTCATGCATTCGATGTTTTGGACGCCAAGACTGGCTGTTGAATCAGACCGAAACTAAAACAGTGCTTTGTCAATTGAAGTAATATAATACTGGCAATATACTTGCTTTTGGAATACTGAAATCCTGAGCTGTATATGTTACATCGGTGGTGATATACAATGATACAACCTGCCATAAGGTACATACCATTGTCATACCCGGGTGTCAAACGGCTACCATGCATATATTAACTTTATGTTCATGCACATATGTTTGTAACTCTTCGTGATATTGGAGTAAATTAAAGTATGGAAGTGTCAATGACACTGTAGCTCAACTTGTAAAGGGAATAATTCCATGTGTTAAAGTCAATGGAGTGATTAGGAATGTGGAAAGTTGAAAGGCCTAGTTATGCAAAGAGTAAAATCTAAGATGGCCGAATGACCACAAAAGACTCGTTCCCATTTACATGTAATTATTAACATCCAGTACAAATTTCATGATGATCTGACAAAAGATACGACCTGTAGCCTGTGTCAAAGGATTTAGTCATGCAAAGAGTAAAATCCAAGATGGCTGCTGGCGGCCATGTTTTTTTAGCCGAACATAATAACTCGTTCCCATCTACATGACAATGTCAACATTCATGACAAATTTCATAAAGATCGGACCAAAGGTACGACCTGTAGCCCCGCACCAAAGGATTTAGTCATACAAAGAGTAAAATCCAAGATGGCTGCTGGCGGCCAGGTTTTTTGGCCGAATGACCCCAAAACGACTCGTTCCCATCTACATGTCATTTTTAACATCCATGACAAATTCCACGAAGATCTGACCAAAGCTACGACCTCTAGGCCGCGCCAAAGGATTTAGTCATGCATAGAGTAAAATCCAAGATGGCTGCTGGTGGCCATGATTTTTGGCCGAATGACCCCAAAATGACTCGTTCCCATCTACATGTCATTATTAACATCCATGACAAATTTCATGAAGATCTGACCAAAGCTACGACCTGTAGCCCGCGCCAAAGGATTTAGTCATGCAAAGAGTAAAATCCAAGATGGCTCCTTGCGGCCATGTTTTTTAGCCGAATGACCCCAAAATGACTCGTTCCCATCTACATGTCATTGTTAACATCCATGACAAATTTGATGAAGATCTGACCAAAGCTACGACCTGTAGCCCGTGCCAACGGATTTAGTCATGCAAAGAGTAAAATCCAAGATGGCTGCTGGCGGCCATATGTTTTGGCCGAACGACCCAAAAATGACTCGTTCCCATCTACATGTCAATATTAAGAAGATCTGACCAAAGCTACGACCTCTAGGCCGCGCCAAAGGATTTAGTCATGCATAGAGTAAAATCCAAGATGGCTGCTGGTGGCCATGATTTTTGGCCGAATGACCCCAAAATGACTCGTTCCCATCTACATGTCATTATTAACATCCATGACAAATTTGATGAAGATCTGACCAAAGCTACGACCTGTAGCCCGTGCCAACGGATTTAGTCATGCAAAGAGTAAAATCCAAGATGGCTGCTGGCGGCCATATGTTTTGGCCGAACGACCCAAAAATGACTCGTTCCCATCTACATGTCAATATTAACATCCATGACACATTTCATGATGATCAGACGAGCAGTATGACCTGTAGCCCGCGCCAATGGATTGAATTTTGAAATCCAAAATGGCTGCTCGTGGCCATGTGTTTTTGCCGAATGACCCCAAAATGACTCGTTCCCATCTACATGTCAATGGCAACATTCATGACAAATTTCATAAAGATCAGACCAAAGTTATGACCTGTAGCCCGCGGGAAAGGAAATTGTTGACGGACACACGCACACACGGACGACGGACGCCAATCCATGGCAATGGCTCAACCTTTCTCGTATCGCGGTTATATATACAGACTCACGGCTCAACCTTATAGATGATTTGACAACAAGCGTCAGGTGCTTATATAGAGTCATTTCCTAGCTCCTTGCAGAGCTTAAGCAGAAAGTTACATGTGACTCAAAGCCAATTACTTCCATATACCCAGATATACCAGGAAGAAATATCTATAATAATAATAATATAGAGTATTTGTATAGCGCCATATCCCGTATGGCTCATGGCGCTGAACAATTCACACAAACGCAGTCACACACATTCACACTATAGCATATACGCAATAAATAATATGCATGTATTTCAATAATTAAGTCTCCTCAACGTTTTCTGATGTTATTTGTCCGAAATGGGAGATGAATAGGTGAGTTTTTAGGGCCGATTTGAATGTTTCCAAACAGTCAGACTGTTTCACCTCTTTGGGAAGGTTGTTCCAAATGGTCGGCCCGTAGACCTCGAAAGAACGGCGACCAAAGTACATCAGATCTCGTTTAGGTACAACCATCGCATTCGCATCCTGTGATCGAAGTGGTCGAGCAGGTACATATTTGACCAACAATGTATCAATATATGGTGGCAAAGCATTATCAATATCCGACTTTCTATAACACAAAGTAGCATGTTTGTACACAATTCGTTCAAATATGGGAAGCCAATGTAATTTATACAACAGTGGGGTAACATGATCAAATTTGCCTGCACGGCACACAATTTTTGCAGCAATATTAAAAAAAAATTGAAGTTTGTGAAGTTGATAATCTGGGAGTCCTGCTAAAATAGAATTACAGTAATCGATTTTGGATAACACAAATGAGGACATCAATATTTGTGTGGATTGTTCGGAGATATATGGACGTACATGCGAAATGCGCCGGAGCTCCATATATAAGGACCTGCATAGGTTGCTGATGTGAGATGACATTGAGAAGTTTTTGTCGATGGTCACACCGAGGTTTTTAATAACATCAGAAAATTCAATTACACTGTCGCCGATGAGCGTGGCATTAAGACTGACCCCCTTCAACCGAGCGTTAGTTCCACAAAGCATAATTTCAGTTTTGCTTTCGTTAAGTTTGAGTTTGTTGATCTCCATCCATGTTTTAACTTCTGAAACGCATGTCTGAACTTGAGAAATTGCTTCGTCTAAGATCGATGGCTCAACTGATATGTACATTTGGGTATCGTCTGCATACATGTGATACTGAATGTTGTGTTTTTCGATGATGTTTCCAAGAGGCTGTGTGTAAACGAGATATAGTACAGGTCCCAGCACAGAACCTTGGGGCACTCCATATGATAGATGCACGGGGTTAGACGTCGTAGAATTAACAATAACTGATTGAGTTCTCTCGGTTACGTAAGAATGGAACCACTTTAATACCGTGCCGGACATTCCGAAAGTCACAGAAAGGCGTTTTAACAGGATGGAATGATCGAGCGTGTCAAACGCCGCAGAGAGGTCAAGGCATGTAAGAATGGAGAGTTTGCCCTCATCTGTCGCACACAGCAAGTCGTTAAAAATTCGAGTCAAGGCTGTCTCCGTACAGTGATTTTTCTTGTAAGCTGACTGAAAGTTTTCTTCTAAATTATTGTCTTTCAAGTGTTTACAGTAAGTATATTTAAAGGCACGGGCGGCGTTCGTTGCAGAAATATTCATATTTGTTCAAATCGCCATCAACAGAAGGAATATTAAAAAATATATATATAGTTTTGCTCATATGCCAAACATAATCAGCGCGTAAATAGTATATTGTCGTCAAGACGTACGATGGTGTACGTAAAAATGAACCTGCTCGTGTTATAGAAGTTTTGCTTCTGTTTACATAACACAGTGCAATTCTATTTGTTAATAACACACACATGATATAAACGCTCTTTATTATTTCCATATCAGGAAAATAGTAACAAACAACGCTCTTTATGTTTACCATATCCGGATCTAAACAAAAGTCAGGTTATGTAACGTTTTTTGCTTTTGTTTACATAACAAAGGAAAAACATTTGACAATAACATACTGTTTATGCCATATTTCCGATTCGTATAAGAACAAAGTCTGTCTATATTTTAATATTATTTTTGAGGGAGGTAAATATTTTAACAGCAAACCCACCGCCAACGCCGCCCGTATCTTTAATATAATATTTAATAGTAAATATATATGTAATCTTAATTTTAGTATATATGTAACTATACAGCGCTCTTTATCAAATATCTTCTATGAGACAAAGAATAGGCAAAATAATGTGACCATAAAACGCTAATATCGCGAACGAAGAAGTACATGAAAATCGACAATTCACTGGGATATTTCAAACGTGTTTTCAGAGAGGTCGAAATAGGACTCATTGAATACTTGGACTCTGTACGGGATAATAGTTTAAATATCGTACCGTCATGTGTATGTTCGGTCAAATATAGCTGAGTAAAATCATCTCGTGCAAGTTATTGGTTTATATATCGTACGACATTGTATCATGTTGTGTATGATATGTGAAACAAGATGTTACGTCATGTTGCTATTATCTATTAATTATAATGTGTGAAATTGAAATTATCGTGTCGGCTACAATTTTGTCGGGTAACTGCATGGGAATTCTCCACCAAACTAAGATATAAACTATAGTCGGCATCTCTATGATGTACCCGATTATATATATACTCACAATCAGTACGACGTCATGCTTATTTTTGCATACATCAGATTCGATTCTGGCAATCAGGTCATCGAGCCCATCGATTAAAGCACACCTGGGTGGATGCATGGAAGTTAAAATCAGCTTTTCAAAATGGCATTGGCACGACCAGGAGTTGTGATCACTTGAACAGTTTACCGCTTGATATCACTAATATAAGACAATTTATATTTCAAAACCTTTACTAGTGATAAGTAGTATGTAGTTCATACGTTTAGATATAGAGAGTAATTAATTGGTTTCGAGAATTACGTTTAATAATTCACGAGAGGCAAGAGACGTGGGTAAGAAACGAGTGCGCGTTAGCGCACGAGTTTCTTACATAAACGTCTCTCGCCTCGAGTGAATTATTTAACATAATGCTCGGAACTAATTGATTACACTATTTATTACACTTCTGCATCAATTTGGTTCGCCAAATATTATTAAAACCCCCAGAACTAATGCATGAAAGTCTCGGTGTGGAGAAAGATCAATCATAGAAAATTCAGTCTAGATCAGTAAGCGACATAACTTCAATGACGTCGTGAGAAATGACATAATTCACTAGTGACATTACCATTTTTAATTAACGCCGTTTTCAATGGAAATCACACATAGGCGTGTAATAAATAGAGAGTAATCAATTGGTTTCGATGATTACGTGACATATTTCACGAGGGGAGCCGGGCCTGGTAAAACACGGGTGAGCTGATCGAACGAGGGTTTTATCAATAAGACCGGCTACCCGAGTGAATTATGTCACGTAATCATCGAAACCAATTGATTATTCTGTTTATTACACACTTTCAACCACTAAAAGTTGCTAATTCTAAAGAGAAGATGTGACAAAATAAGCCCAGATCAGCTGATTCTCCCATTTTGAACCCCAACGTACAGTTGCGCGTGCAGTTACGCGGATGGACAAATAATTTAAATAATTGCGACGTAACGATACCGATTGACCTCATAATTTGATGCGATTCATTTTTTAAAGTTTCGGAAATTTTCTGTAAAAATTGTGTTTATTCTGACCGAACAAGCATGGCACTTGGAACGGGATATTGTGAAGATTCTGATAGTGTGTGTAAATAATGTTGGTTCAAACAGGAAATGTTTGGAAATCGTGCTAAAAGTAGAAAGATAAGTTTCGAAGTGACGATATTTTAATCATCGACGTAAACAAACTCTCGAAGAGCAACACGTGGAAATTCAGCTCGGAACTGGATAAATTTATTGTTCACATGGAATTGTTCATAGTTAATTTGACTGGAATATATATGACATCGTCCGAATCATCGGAGTCGATAATAGGTAAGATTCTTCTTCATTTTACCAGTTTATTAATTGCTTCTGCATCATCGTTAGTAGTTCGTTTCTGTTCAACTTCAACCGCATGTTTGAGCCGCAGAAAGTGAAAATAGTTCCGGCTTAGAGCGGAACTGTCCAAAATCGCGTGCTCTCACCGGTGACGTAATTCACAGGTGTGACATTATCATTTTAATCCTTATAAATCACGTCTAAGTGTGTAATAAAAATATATAATCTCTACAGCGTTGTTACAAAGATAAGAGAACTGCATACTGTCAAATTTACTTGGTTCACGACATGACAGTGTCATTTGGTGTGTTGCCGTAAATAGAGAGCACGCGGATGACGTAAGAAAATGTTTCTCGTCCACAGGGTACCTATACACCCCTAATTGAAAGTAAATGTCACAACTCTGCATACGGGTAATCCGAGGGTATTTTGGATGCGTAAAACAATTATATGTCGATGTATGGGTATTCCCAAGGTACTCAAATCTCATTTTAAAGATTAGATAACTTTATTACCGTTAGTGTCAAATGGACTTCGTGCACGGCATGTGTCATTTGGTTTATTGCCGTAAATAAAAGTTAAACGGACGACTCTGCACACAGGTAATAATATGGTACTCTTGTGCGTAAACCGATTATCGGTCGGTTTGTGGGTATTCCCAGGGTAATCAAATCTCATTTTTAAACGCACACATACGTCTGTTGAGGGATTTACTGGTCGCGATCCTAGTCGGGCTCGTCGCTATTCTGTACTGCGGAGTCGATGATGGCATTCTGATTGTTTCCCACGCTTAGATAGAAACCGATAACTGAAATTAACGCTGCTGTTAACAGTATTTGTGAATTCTACGTGTGTTATACGCCAAGCGATGGCTATTTAGCACACGCTCTTGATGAAACTAAAATTGATCTATGCGGAATAACCGAACACTACATCAGGCAGACATATGTTGCCTTTATCAAACCCATTAACTAAGTATTGCCGAAATTGTAACTGAGAATCTGGCCATGTTTT
Organism: Siphonodentalium dalli; assembly: GCA_032622095.1. Taxonomy (NCBI): domain Eukaryota; kingdom Metazoa; phylum Mollusca; class Scaphopoda; order Gadilida; family Siphonodentaliidae; genus Siphonodentalium; species Siphonodentalium dalli. The sequence continues at coordinate 124,795,726 of CP136061.1, read as the reverse complement.
TGGAAGCAATGATTCGAACATTACGAAGGAAGTAAGAGGGACAATCATGCACCCATGGCTATTCTCACCCATTAACATTGGTGATGGGTGTGACTTACGTACGTACATACATGCACGCCCGGCTATGGCATATGGCAAAATTTAACAAGGCGTTGCCTTTCTGCACAATACAAACACCTCATGAAACAAAATTAAGTCACTATTTATTCCAGATGACAGCATAATTACATCTGATTGGAAATAAACTGCTACTCACCTTGGTATTTCATTTAGATCTCAGAATTCCAATTATAATTTCATTGACAGAATATATCAAACTTGATCGACGTATTCAATACGACTAACACTGTCTACGCAGAAACCATTGGCTTTATGACGGGGAGTTACTGTTCAACCTCGCCACACATAATGATGGACTCCTCGAGTGAGTCTACGGAACAAGCATGTAGACTTTTGAAGGACTTTCATCCGGGACGAAAACCGATATCCCTTCCCTTAATTGGTGTAAAAAATTAAAAAGCCATTGTCCTGTCCCGTGGTGTGTACGATGTGAAGTTACTGTTCGACCCCATCACTCACAATATAGAACGGCGCGTGTGGGTTCACAGAATGGGAATACAGAACATTGAAGGACTTTCACCCGGGGTTAGAACCACTATGGTGTTCTCCTTAGTTAGTGTCCCTCCTTATAGGGCGTGAAACGAACATAACATGCTCTCAATATGTCCTGTGATATAAACCCTACATAGTGCATGCAGTACGCTGTCTAGGAAATATAGGGAAATTGACTCCAAATGTTATGTTCGGTGACCCGATTGAAGCTAATATGTCAACATATCCTCGAATCACAATCGGTCACAATCGACCTATAATATTCACATAGGTTAATATTGGATTATTTTCTTATGCGATAAGCCAATAGTGGACTGATATGGACTGAAAACACATTTTAAAGAGCGTACATCTGGTAAGTCGTGAGTTGGTTTATTCGTGTTGTCATTATGAGTCGATAATGGCAGTAAACCACTCATTTTCAGTTCGTTATCGACTCAACATGAGGCGATTCTAAGCCGATGATGAACCTAAAACAAATCCTACTACATGTATAGGCCCATAACGTGCTGATTTTCGACAGAACAGGCTGAATATTTAATATATCCTCGTACATAAAGGTTCACATTTAACATATGATCATCGCGCAAATACGTACATAATCGACATAATTATAATACTCACATAAGTTTATGTTCGATTATTTTATTTTAAAACAGGCCGATAGTGGACTTATATCCGTCATTCTATTTTAAGGCGCAGGCCACAATGGAAACACATTTTAAAGAGCGTACATCTGGTAAGTCGTTAGTTGGTTTATTCGTGTTATTGTCCGCACATATAATGAACTTATAATAAGTTATTATGAGTCGATATATTGGCACGAAAACATTCTCATTTTCAGTTCGTTATGGACTCAAAATGAGCCGATTCTAAGCCAATTATGAACCTAAACAAATCCTATTACATTTATAGGCTCATAACGTACTGATTTTCGACAGAACAGGCTGAATATTTCAACATACCCTCGTGCATATAGGTTCATAATCAACATATGCAAGCGCAAATGCGTTCATAATCGGCATATAATATTCACATAAGTTCATGTGGGATTGTCTGGTTCTCAAATAAACCAAGTTTGGAGTTTGGGATGATACCCGGGAAGATTTGAAAGGGCTGTCAGCCCTCTCCTTCAACCCACATGTGTATGCTGTAATTCCGATGAAGAGCGTATGTAAGGTTTGTGAGTTTGTGAGTAGATTACTATCTGCCCATATACAGTAGGTGTTTGCCTATTGTGTATGGGGTGCATGCCACCGCAGCAAGAAACAAAGCCCCCCCCCCAATCTGAACCTGGACCGGCGATGAAGACTTACCTTGTTTTTTCTTTTATGAGTTGTGTGTGTGTCGTTACATATATATTATTTTGACTGATGAATTGTTATAATCTAGTGCCCTGTTTTGTGCTTGCGTAGACTCCAGTTGCCCTAGTCTGTTGTATTCGGGGCTTGTACTACGGCCTCAACGTTAGGAAGAGGGTGCAATGCCAGCCAAATACGATTTTGTTATTAGAATCGATTTATTACAACAAAATAATGCCAACCGCTGTCAACTATATGGTATAAAATTTCCCCAAAAAGTGTTATTTATCAACATGTTGTTCAGCGAAATATGGCCGTATTATCACTTGCGTATCATGAAATTTTGCTGTATTACCACTTGATTTTAGAGTTATCCATCTTCATCCGCAATTGTGACCGATACCATCGGTTTGACGATTCTTTTCTGGGCCACAAAAAAATTACACATTTCGAGAAATAACAAATTTCAAAAATCGATACCTGATCACTCTGATCTTTGATGGGTGGGTTCCTCTGCTCGAATCAAGTGTTTTTCACCCCTGAAGCCAAATAAATAGTCATTTGGGAGCGTTAATTCGGATTATGCATCTTTAAAAGTTTGAAAGAGATAATTATTATAAGGCTTATACCACGGGTACTACAAGCGTTTCCTATACTCCGTCCGGGGACAGTCATCAACGCCCCCGAAGCCATATAGGGCGTAATCCCGCTAGTCTAGATTTTGATATTAATGGTGTTAGCCATGTTCTCAAATAGGCCGATAGTGGGACTTATATCCGTTATCCGTTTTATGGCGCGGGCCACAGTGAAAACACATTTTAAAGAGCTTACATCTGGTATGTCGTGAGTTGGTTTATTCGTGTTATTGTCCGCACATACATGTAAAGAACTCATAGTAAGTTATTATGTCGATAATGGCACTTTCAGTTCGTTATGGACTCAAAATAAGAGATTCTACACCGATTATGAACCTATAACAAATCCTATTATAAGCCGATAACGTGCTGACTTCCGGGAGCTACATATATTCACATATGTTCATATGGAAAGCCACATGGCGGTTTGCGCTCCAAAATACACATTATTACTTGCTTTTAAATTTTTCTCAGTATCGAAATAGGTCCATAAATATCTGAACTACTTTTCTACGAGCATTTGGGTCCCAAACACAAAACAGCCAATTGCACGTAATGGAACAGAAAAGATCGTTCCGTGATAGTCTATTCTTGATATGGTAGCAATAAAGAGCGTTTGTCTGATTTCTGGCGAAAAGTTGAAAACGGCTGAAAATGGCTCTGAATTTGGCTAGAGATTTTCATAGCATATGAAGCCGGTACCGGTATATCAATAGTTCGTTTATTTATCGACATATCGTGTCCGTCGCTCAAAATTACGTAGAAAAACATTTGGTGGTTCGAAAGAGCCATGTCCGTTGAACTTATTTTATTCTGAAATAAACCCATAGTGGACCTATACCCTTATTTATGTTTATGGCGCGGGCCAAGGTGAAACATATTATAAAGAGCGTATATCTGGTAAGTCGGTTTGGGTTCACACGTCATTCAGATTCAAATAATACCGATGTGGGATTATTTGTGTTTTTAGAATAAATTATGAGCTTATTTTCAGAACAGGCTGAATATTTGTTCCGCAATTATCCAAGATCTAAACGCTCGACAGTGTTGACAGCTCGACAGGCTGTGTGTATACTTGGAAAAATAGGTAAATTCATAGCAATTTTCCTGCCCCCCCCCCCCCCACACAAATCTGAGACTATCATTAAGTGTGCTATACATGCATACCAGGAATTTGAATATCAAATATCGCTCTTTATTGTTCCATACTGAATAAATACCTGACCCGAATTTTATTACTTCTATGGCTTGAATTTAAAGTATATATATCGACCTTGTTTGATCATCGGAACCAGGCCAGGATCACAGGTCCCCAGAACCAAAATTGACCCCACCAGAAAGGACGTGATTATAACTGCTGAGAAATGTCATGTATATTCGTAGTTCAACGTCTTCGTGTTTCCTCCATTATGTCTACATATATATGCGTCTGTAATATTTAGCGAACATCTGGTCAAGATTAAGTAATCTTGGTTATCCAAAACCGTACAAAATCGATGTGTTGCGTTAAACAATGTTTAGTCCCACCATAATACATGCATGGCATTTACAACAGACAGACTGAACATGGCAATATATAATTATCGATATGTGTCATAGCATTTAGTTAGGCTGAAATGTTCATTGTCACCCTGGTTCGTTCAGTTGGGTACCCAGCTTTTTCAAACTTTCAGTTGGGTAGCCAGCTTTTATAAAATTTACATTTTGGTACCCAGCTTTATGAGCAGTCAATCTGCAGCACATATATGTCATATGCATACAATTCTTCTCTGCTATTTTTTCAAGCATCGTGACGAATAGACATCATAAATCATATATAAACACATTTAACATGTTCATTTCGCAATCAACAGACGGCAATCACTAATTAAATCACGCTCTGTTTGAGATTTCATAAAGCTGGGTACCCAAATGTAAATTTTACAAAAGCTGGGTACCCAACTGAAAATTAAAAAAAGCTGGGTACCCAACTGAACGAAATGGGGTGACAGTGACAATTTCAGCTTTAGTTAGTGTTATGTTGTATGTCTAATATAGAAAGGGAGCACGACAGTAAAGCAAGTGGCATTGCATGTGGCGTTCTCCATATATAGGGGCCCTGTAAAGCGTATTGATAGTTTTCATTTAATTCAAAACTCGACATCTCAATTCAAGTATTTATCCTCACCACCTAAAGAGTACATAGGTACATAGATAATGTACATGTATGTGCAATGTATATATATTCTTTTCACTGTCCTTCAAGTTGGTGGACATTCAATGCGAGTCATCCCTGTGTGCTTGCCTTGAGAGCTGATTGAAAGCTTAGGCTGAGGAGTCATTCAAGCATACCAATTCAGATAAATAAATTAAGTGTGGCTATTAAATAAATAAAGATTAAAACATATTTCTTTCAAAAAGGTGGTATTAAAGACACGGTTGGCCTTGGCGGTGGGTATCCTGTGAAAATATATCCACCCGTCAAAAACCGCCACAAACAGAAAGAACATCAAAATGTAGATAGACTTTGTCCGTATACAAATAAGAAATATCGCATAAACAGTATGTTATGGTCATATGTTTGACCATCGTTATGTAAACAAAAGCATAAAAAGTAACTTTTCTGCTGTTTGTTTATATTATGATGGTAAACATAAAGAGCGTTCTTTGTTGGTGAATACCTGATATGGAACTAATAAAGAGCGTTTATGCCATTTGTGTGTGATTAGCCAGTAGCATTGTGCTGTCTTCTGTAACACAATCAGGCTATTGCTTAGGTAAAATATAGTAGGTCTTTATGATAACATGCTGTTTACGCGATGATCATGGTATATATGAACGGAACTGTATGCGTTTTAATGTTTTTCTGTTTACGGTGTTTGGAACAAATATGAATATTTTCGACAATTAAGGCCGCACGTGCCTTTAAGTGTGATTTAAAAATACGGGCGGCGGTGGGTATGCTGTTAAAATATTCAGCTCCGCCAAAAATCGCCATAAACAGAAAGAATAGTAAAATATAGACAGACTTTGTTCGTATACAAATCAGAAAAAAATATGGCATAAACAGTACCGGTATGTTATTGTCAAATGTTTTTCCTTTGTTATGTAAACAAAAGCAAAAAACTTTCAGAACCTGGCTTTTGTTTAGATCCGATGGTAAACATAAAGAGCGTTGTTTGTTACTGTTTTCCTGATATGGAAATAATAAAGAGCGTTTATATCATTTGTGTGTGATTAACCAATAGAATTGCGATGTGTTATGTAATGCAAAACTTCTGTAACACGAGCAGGTTCTTGTTTACGTGCGTACACCATCGTACGTCTTGACGACAATATACTATTTACGCGTTGATTATGTTTGGCATATGAGCAAAACTATATATATTTTAATATTCCTTCTGTTGATGGCGATTTGAACAAATATGAATATTTCTGCAACGAACGACGTCTGCAGTAAGCATGGGTACCCAGTTCTCATCCAAACATATGAAAAATTATGAACTAAGATGCCCCGGCGACAACCGAAATCGTTGCGGGTAGTTTAGTCGCTTTCAGTCCGCCTCATAACCTTATGGGCGACCCCATGTCTGGGGAAAATGGAGACGCAGAAAAGTATATGGACATCATAAAATGATGATAAAATTGATACATGTGTTTACCCATAAGTAATTACTAAAAATGATAAAACTAAAGATTTCCCGGCGACGACAGAATTCATCGCGAGTAGATTAGTCAGGGTATGAAAAATTATTACAATTCAATTCAATTTATTTGATACTCTCATCGTATAACAATACATATTGAGAACAAATGTGTTATAGTGCATGCATTACACAATGATATATATGGATATATGAATATATTGGGAAGTAAACGGGATATTTGTGTATTCATAAGAAATGTTGGCGTAGTTTGGCAGCCATGTGTATAGATTTCGTCCGGGGGATGGGGTTGATGGGGGGGGGGGGGGTAACACGTTGTTATGCCTCAGGAGTGGTTTATCTCATGCTGGACCTTTTTGATAAATATTGATAGTTTTTTCATAGCTTTCGTGCCGCTAGAGTTAAATAGTTCATGAAGGTTAGGTCGACTGTAGTAGTACGGTTTAATATATTTAAATCTCAGGTCTCTTAATTGCGGGCATATAAGAATGGTGTGGTATTCGTCTCCTAGCTCTTCCATACATAAGGTGCATTTCCTATCGGAATACGGGGTATTTATCCATGAACCAGTTTCCACTGGTAATTTGTGGTTTCTAGTTCTGAATCTTAGGATGGTCAATAAGGCGCTGTTGTCATCTAAGGATATATACTTCGGTCTACCGAAGTTCGGTTTTATACATCTATAAACGCAAATTTGTTTGATGTATCCAAAGACGAATACCATTCGGTTATGTATGCGTCCATGAGTTTCTGTTTTACAGCACAAGAACATATTTTGACACTACTCACCGATTGATTCTGCCATGTATAAGACATACCTAGGTTATTTAGTTCAGTTCGTACAAATTTTAGCCATGGGGTATTTACCGATTCCTTCACACTTGATTCTTTCATAATGGTGTAAAGGTTATAGGGGAGTCTGGTGTTTTCCATAGATATTATCTTGCTCCAGTATATTAGGGGTTTTGCCTTGATTTTCGTCACGATTGGTAGGATTCCAAGCTCTCCGTATATAAATGTTTGGGAAGTCGACTTGTTCAAGTTAAGAATAAAACGTAGAAACCATGTTTCTATTTTTCTGAAACATTCAAGGTTTTCAAACCCCCAGATCTCGGCGCCGTATGTAATGATGGGTACTATAGATTTTTCATAAACTTCGAGTATAGATTCGACCGATAGTTTGTTACTGCGGGCTGTGTTATTTAATGCGTACATTGCCTTTTTTGCGATATTACATCTGATGTTTCTTTCCCTGGTGAATCTACCTGATTTGTTGAACTCCGATCCGAGGTATTTATAGTTGTTTACAACTTCTATTTTTTCAGATTTTAAACTAAATTGTGCTTCCTTATTTTTCTTGCGACTTCTTCCGAATATTACAACATTTGTTTTCGAGAGGTTTACTTTCATCTTCCAGATATCGCAATATTTTGTGAATTTATTTAATGAATGTTGTAGCCCTTCCTTTGTATTCGATATAAGTATGGTATCGTCCGCATATAACAGAAGGAGAAGTTTAAGGTAAAAGCCGGTGTCCGAATTTCTAATTTTTTGCAAGTTGAAACCGTTACATCCACAACTCATAAGGTATTCGTGTAAGTCATTTAGATATATGGAAAAAAGAATCGGGGAAAGGCTGGCTCCTTGTTTCAAACCTACGTAGCTTTCAAAGGACGTTGACGTCGAATCGCGGTCCTTTACCCATAATTTCATATTGTGATACAAGCCTTTGATAACTCGCAAAATTTTGCCTGATACATTGCAACTGTGTAGTTTGGCCCAAAGGCCTTCTCTATGAACTAGATCGAAAGCTTTGGAGAAATCAACAAACGCACAGAAAAGGTTCTCCCTGTTGATATTTGCTAAGTTGATAAGGGTGTACAGATTGAACATATGGTCTATTGTACAGTACCCTTTGCGAAAACCGGCTTGAAATTCTGATTGGAGGCGATTTTGTTCCATGTAAGCAGATATGCGTTTGCTTAGGATACTGGTGAAAACTTTTGATATACAACTCAATAGTGTAATCCTGCGGTAGTTATCTGGATTTGATGAGTCATTCTTATTTTTGAAGATGGGGCTAATAACTCCAATATTCCATTCAGTTGGAATAATACCTGTATCGAATATAACATTAAAGTAAGATGTATAAAAGTCTCCTAGAAATGGCCAGCTATGTTTAATAAATGAGTTATCAACTTTGTCAAATCCCGGGGCCTTGCCTGATTTCAACGATTTAACGACGTTCTCTATTTCGGTTTTAGAAATTGGCCCGTTCAAAGAATTGTCATCTGTCGAGATTCCGGGTTGGACGCTGGTTGGGTTATTGGTTTGGCTGACCATAGCCGATAACACGAGTTCTTCATTTTCGTAGTGCGATCTAAAGCTCTCTACTGTGGGGCGTGATAATTCACGCGTCGTTTTGGGTCCACTAATTTCTTTAAGAAGTTTCCAGAAATCTTTGCTGGAATTAGTGCGAAAGTTATGTAACCTTGTTCTTATACCCGCATTATATTTCATTTTACTTCTGGTTAATGCCATTTTGTATTGTTGTCTACGTCAACAATCGCGAAGAGCTCTCGGTAGTGATCTTTAATTACAATACATAAACCACCTGATCTTACACGAGAGATCTTTTTACGATTTTTGACCCCGAGTGTGTGAAAGTTCTCTATTTCTATCGTGTCGATATTGTCAGTTTTTGTTTCCTGTAGGAAAACAATATCAAATTCATTTAAGAATTCTGTGTCGTCCAGTTTTGTTCGTAACCCACATACATTTATTGATAATAATTTAAGGTCACTGATGGTAACTCCCGGGTATTCCTATGTAATAACCTCCCCTGCATCAGAATTGGGCTGGGATGTGGCATTGGCATTGGGTGTGCTCATTTGCAAAACTGGGGTGGGGATTTTTGGTCCACATTTACGAAAGTTTATAGTTTTGTCACTGTGCCCTAATGTGCCAGGTGTGGGTACACGGCCCTTATCCATGGTTGTTTTATTGTTAGTCGAACTGGCTTGAGGTTTTCTTACCACCACGACCTCTGAATTTACTTGTATATGTTGGGGGATGAACGACACTCCCTTCGGTACAGTGTTTGTTGACTTCTGTGAGTTTTTTGTTTCACTAGTTTTGCTGGCAGCGCTTCCTTTTTGTAATTTACGTGGCTGTTGTCCCTGTTGTTGACGCACTTGCTTCTGTTTACTTTGTTGTTGTTGTTGTTGTTGTTTCTTGTTTTGATTTTGTTGTAACTGACGGTGTGGCCCTTTCACTGGTGGGACGTCATTTATAGAATCCGGTCTGTATGGGTGGGTTCCCTGTGGTTTAACTATTTTATTGTCAACATACAACCTGTCAACTACGACCCTCGCTTCCATTCCTCGGTCGCGCGCTTCTTTAGCCATTGGATTAAGCACCTCTTTTCTGTATGTATTGAAAATTTTCGGGAGATGCTCATTTATGTAGTAATCCGACCCCTTTGGTAGTCCACTTTTCCTTCGGATAAACTCCCTGTCCTTACAATTTACAAATTTTACAGATATCGGACGCCACCGCCCCTCCGCGTACTGTCCCATTCGATAAGCTTTGCCTATTTCAATCCGATTGTTTATGTTGAGCATTTGCCGAAAGAAATCTGCCGTTACTTTCAGTGTTGACATACTGCCGTCAGAGTCGTGTTCTAATTATTCCACTCCGCTGATAATTAGGCTATCCTTTTTCATTTCAATTTGTAGGTCAGTCACTTTTTCCAGCACGTACTGAGTTCGCTTATCAATTAGCTCAATCATAGCTATGTCCTTAAACTGTCGAATGTTGTTTTCCTGCACACTTTGTTCCAGTTCTGATTGTTTATTTTCTAAATATCCTACGCGGCCGGTGATTGACTGTATTGCACTATCTGTATTTGTTAGCTTTTGGTTCATTTCGCGCACTTCTTTTGAGAGGGATTCCATGGCCTCAACTTTATTGTTCACTCGTACCAGAGTATTGACCAGGAAGTTAATTTTGGAATCTTGAGTGTCATGTGGACCGGGTAGTCTCATGCGACTACTGTACACGGATACATCATCGAGCGACGCAGAGTGTGGGATATGACGTGGTCCCTGGTAAGTTTGCTCGTCTGTCGATGTAAAATTGCTGCCAAGCGCAGGTTTTGTTCCAAAAGTGAATGTTTCAGGTTCAATTCTTGGGAGGGTTTCGCCAAATGTGGAATTTGACAGAGTTTGGGTATCCATGTCGGATTCTCCGGTTTGGTGTGTATTTTCACTGATCAGCGTTTGATTTAATGCATTAGTATCCTGTGTTATATCAGTAGGATCTTGTGAACTATTTACAGCATATAAACTCTGTCGAATAGCGCTGGGTATATCCCCGAATGTTTGATCGTCTGTCGGTATCGGATTTTCGCCAGTCCCCGCCATGTTTGTTTACAGTTTCTAGGCGAGGGCGTGGCTTAGGTAATTCAAATATTTAACGACTGGATGGCGAAAAGTTTTACAACCTGGTGTCACTTTTTCCGTACCTTTTATTCGAATTGTTATTTAGTCCATGTAATCCGTGATCTTTAGGAATAGTACAGAACACATTTTGTAGTGATCGCGCATATAATTTCATATATGTTAGTGAAATAACTCTCCTATAAGATAATCAGACTTCGTGGATTTCCAGCTAGCATCCAACACAAAGCACCATATAGCACGCCATGCTTTATAACAAAAACATACGATTATTTGAAGTAATTTACTGCCACGTGGGCTTGATCGTGGTTATGTCATATCTAGCATTATATTAAAGCCACATGGCGGTTTGGGCTCCAAAATACGCATATTTTTCGCTTTTTTGAATTTTTCTCAGTATTGAAATAGGTCGATAGGCCTACATATCTGAACTACCTTTCTACGAGCATTTTGTAACCCAAAAAAGACGCATTGAAGTAATGAAAAATACAACTGTGAATACGGTGTTTGGGTCCCAAACACAAAACAGCAATTTGCACGACATGGAACAGAAAAGAGCGTTCCGTGGTAGTTTATTCCTGATATGGTAGCAATAAACTTAAAGACCGTTTATCTGACTTCTGGCGAAAACTTAAAAACTGCTGAAAATGGCTCTGACTTTGGCAAGTGTTTTCCAGATCATATGATTGGGGCCCCTTAATAACAGCTGAACTCAATAACCAACCGATTACACAAGATGAAATTCCCCATGGTATAACCAGACTGAAAAATAATAAATCACCAGGATTGGATAACTTAACCAATGAATTCCTTAAAACGATTATTCCATTCACATTAAACGAAACAAGCAAATTGTATAATCAAGTACTTACTTCTGGCCACTATCCAACTAGCTGGAGCCAAGCCACCCTATCAGCTATACATAAAAAAGGCGACAAGAAGGATCCTAATAACTACCGAGCAATAGCAGTAAGTAATACACTTGGGAAGCTATTTAATCAAATAATCGACAACAGGATAAATACGTACCTTGAAGACAACCATATTATCAGCGATAACCAATTTGGATTCAGGAAACACCATGGCACGCAAGATTGTATGTATGTTCTAAAATCAGTCATGGACAGGTATCGCAAAGGACGTAAACCACTATATTTAGCATTTGTAGACTTTAAGAAAGCGTTTGACTCTGTCAATAGAACGCTCTTATTCAAAAAGATGGAAGATAAACAAATAAATGGCGAAATCCTGACGATCCTGAAGTCCATTTACGCATCCAGTAATTACATAGTCAAAACTTCAGACGGACTCTCATCACCATTTCTCTCATCAAAAGGAGTAAGACAGGGGTATACATTGTCACCTACCCTATTTAAAATATTTATCGACGATATACAATACTGCTTCGACAGATCGTGCGACCCGTGTCAAATCGGACAGATCGACCTTAATCATATTATGTTTGCGGACGATCTGCTGCTCATATCCGAAACGGCAAGTGGTCTTAAAAATTGTCTGGATCGTGTATCATTTTATTCCGAAAATAACATACTACCCATTAACATTCAGAAAACGGAAGTAATGGTAGCGGGTAGACAAACAGGTGACCAAATAAGTCGCTTCTCTCTTGACAATATAGAACTTAAACGATGTGAAAAGTTCTCTTATCTGGGGCTAACTTAAAGGCACGTGCGGCCTTAATTGTCGAAAATATTCATATTTGTTCCAAACACCGTAAACAGAAAAACATTAAAACGCATACAGTTCCGTTCATATATACCATGACCATCGCGTAAACAGCATGTTATCATAACGACCTACTATATTTTACCTAAGCAAGAGCCTGATTGTGTTACAGAAGACAGCACAATGCTACTGGCTAATCACACACAAATGGCATAAACGCTCTTTATTAGTTCCATATCAGGTATTCACCAACAAAGAACGCTCTTTATGTTTACCATCATAATATAAACAAACACCAGAAAAGTTACTTTTTATGGTTCCGTTTACATAACAATGGTCAAACATATGACCATAACATACTGTTTATGCGATTTTCCTTATTTGTATACGGACAAAGTCTATCTACATTTTGATGTTCTTTCTGTTTGTGGCGGTTTTTGACGGGTGGAGATATTTTCACAGGATACCCACCACCAAGGCCAACCGTGTCTTTAACAGTAATGGAAATTTCAAATCAGCACAGGAGAACCTAGCACTCAAAGCACAAAAAGTAATATATAAAATCAAACATGAATGTCAACAGAATGACCTACCAGTCACACTCCTTCTCAAACTATTTCGCGTACTAGTAAAACCAATTCTCTTGTATGGAAGTGAGATATGGGGGCCGGGTGTAACGTTGAACGACACAGCACCTTGTGAAAAGTCACACCTCTCATTCTGTAAAATGGCACTTATGGTAGGTTCCAAAGCAGTAAATCACGCTGTACGGCTAGAATTAGGGGAATATCCAATTTATATTGATGCAATGGCACAATCTTTAAAATTCCTCAATAAATTACAAGATGGACATCGAAATTATCTCGTCAACGAAGCATACAAATCATCAATGAACAAACTTTACTCGAAACTCCCTACCAATCACGGGGAAGAGACTTTTGGATTCAATAGGAACGCGAATGCATACATCAGAAACTTGTCTGAATGATGCTAATATCAAACTAATCATAGAAGGTCTGCAAAATGACTATATAAATAAATATGTCGAAAGTGTAAATGAACCGAATAGTAAACTCCGAACCTATAAACTGTACACAGATTTTTTCCGCATGGAACCATATCTAATCCATATGAAATGCTCAAAACAGAGAGAACTTTTTTGTCGACTGAGAATAAGTTCACACAACTTACATATAGAAAAGGGCAGGCATACTCAACCGCCAACGCCTCTTAACGAGCGCACATGCAAACAGTGTTCTGGAAACACGACGAACGCCATTTTGTAATGGAGTGCAATAAATACTCCAACCTGAGAAAGATATTATTCCAAAACTTGGATTCATATTTCCCAAATTTCAGCGAATGGAAAGGAGACGAACAATTCCGCCATATTATGTGCAATGACGTATATATATATATATATATATATATATATATATATATATATATATATATATATATATATATATATATATCCTACTGTTGAACCGAAATGTGATCTAATATGTTAGCATACTGCCAGAATGTGGTGTTTTATGCAATAAATCTTATCTTATCTTATCTTATCTTATGAAGCCAGTATATCAACAGTTCGTTTATTTATCGACCTATCGTATCCGCTGCTCCAAATTACGCAGAAAAAAAATTGAGGTTCGAATGAGCCATGTCCGTTTAAACACCACATCTTTACGAAGCGTTAACAGTGTATACCGGTGTTTCGGGACTAAATCCAGGCTGCGTTAGTATTTTTTCGCACCACCGGTTTGTTTCGTCTTCCAACAATCGAGCAGAATCATAACTTCTTTAGAATTTCTAAATTTCGCTGTACATGTTTTTGTTTTTGCATTATCGCAAAATGTTTTTGTTTTTGCATTATCGCGTTCGGCACGGCTCGTACAGGTATCCACGATCGTACCATATGGTATGCAAGTTTCGATCAATTCGCGCCATACCTCATTACCTCTATTATAATCTCGATATAATCGTGAAAACACTGAGGTGATGTGTCCCCCGCGTGGTTCGCCTGTTCACTGTTTCTGGACGCAGTCAAGACTCCAGGCAGTGATAGTATATAGAGATATACGACACTGGCATACAATTTTATGTAATTACTTCCCACTGTTAATCTGATCTGATGAGAGGGTCTCTCTGCGGGGAGAGATGACTGGCTATATAACTTTACTGGGGAATAAATCACACATGCCCATGATTCTGCAGATGATAAAATTGATACATGTATATACCCATAACTAATTTTAGCAACTTGTTTTATCCCTCTCTTCGGTATCAGAAATATTCATTTGGAATCTTTCTACACATATATCTAGTGTAAATTATTTCTCATACTACCCCCAAGTTCTGATAAAAGATTTCCCTCTATGATGTGGGAGGATTTTCCCTATTTCCTCATATATATCATAATATGCCATACGAAAAACCAGACAATATAGACAATTCCTGTGCAGGGCCGTACAATCTAGAGTTGGGGTAGGGTGACAGACCCCAATACTCCAGGTAGTGCCTTCGTCTGCAGTTGTCAGGCAATTATATTGTACCTGTGGTTATGTGAAGTTTATGGCTATTGACGTCAAGGAATACTGCCCGACATAATTGTAAAATAGTATGCTTGGAGTAAACCTAAACCGAAGGTAACCAACAAGACATAACGATGTACATAACATATTGAGCAGCACATTAGAGTGCATAACATTGGCTTTACCTGTGTTGTCCAGTTCTTCAAGTATTGTCGTGCAAGTTGCTTTATGACATTAATACTGCCCTAAACCTTTGCTTCAATACAAAATTAAAGACTTTTGATGGAACTATTGCAACATCACTCATTAACATCCAGACCACTATTCCAACACCCTAACATCCTACACCCCAAAAAACTCTCAGTGAAAACTGGATTACGAATTGGGGGACTTTGAATTTCTTAAACCATGGATTTTTTAAAACTCATTGTAGCCACATCATCCACATTTCTCCGAGATTAGACACACATGGTAGTATAATTATTCATTTTTATGCAGTAAGTGTTTACTACAAGACATTCAAAGAAATCACACATATTGACAGAGTGAAACTAAAGTTTCTGGGAGTGAAGTGAATACAGTAACCATTATGAAAAATAAACCATCTCGCAACTTGGAGCAATGTTACATATAACATGAAAACTGGCTGTTTATTTGTTTGACATTCTAGATTGGATACATTATTTTTGTATCTGTTTTGTTGACTAGGCCTTCAGCCTTTGATATTTGGTTTCAGTGCATGTATGTCCAATTATTATGAAATTTGTCGTAGAACTCGGAAAAAGATATCTTACAACTTCCTAATATTCACGTTCCTGTTCCTGTGTTTCGGGTGTAATAGATACTAGTATCAGTTGCACATATATGTTACCATAGTAGATGTTTGCTTAGTTTAACATATTTTATTGCTCTTATACATAGCAATATGATTGGGGGACAAGTGCTCGGGGCACTTAATCTTCCCTCCTCTCCAAACATAAAGTAACATAACAATGGTGACAAACGAAAATAACATAAGCATACACAATAATTAGTTGATCTATTTTACAAAGTAACAGAAATAAAATAACTAAACTATAAGTGGAGCAGCCAGATAGATTGAGAGTACGAGAGATGAGACAGAAGATGAGAGACGGGGGTAGTAGACAGACGGAGAGAGCAAGACGAAGACCATTACATCCATCCTTGTTTCACATGATTGCTGAAATATGCCAACGACATGTTAATAGGAGCGAAATATTTTTTGATTATATATATACTTAGTCGAACCTTCCTGTGGTACGTATGAAATCTTGAGCTCTCGTGTATATATTAGCATTTTCGTTATATGGTAAGTTAGGATTGCCAAAAAGCAATGTGAAAACGGAAACATTTTCATACTTTGACAAGGCTTCAGCTAGTTTTATCCTAACTTGCTGATATAGCGGACATACACAAAAGTAATGAAAGGCATCTTCTTTGGCGTATCAACAGTCACAAGCTGGGGTTGGGGAGATATGGTTATGATGCATATCACTGCGCAATTCATTACATCCACTGCGTATTCGACAGTGTAATATATTAAGTTTCCTGTTCCCAAAATACAAATATCCAGGTGGCTTGTAAACATTAGCTTTTATACTATCTCTAAAGGCTGGTAATGGTTTTGAGCGAATATCATTCTTTATTTTATTCCGGTCATCGACACATCGAGGAAAGAAAGTAGCCTTAAATGTCGATGTGAATCCCCCCAATGTGACCAAATCCCTCTTGTTCCTAACATCATGATCTGTTATTTCTTCAATTCGAGGGGAATTGTATCATACAAGAATTTTTTCCCCCGCTATATATCTTATGGAATAAGCACATTCTTCTCACATATCTTCTATCAGATAGTAGATCCCAACCCAGTTCAAACAGAAGTTTATCTTTCGATGTTGACCTGGCACAGCCTGTTACAATCCTAGCCGCATCGAATTGCACTTCTTCAAGTTTATCGAAGATGTATTTTTGTGCCACAAACCACACTGGACTTGCATATTCGAGCAATGGTCGGATATAAGTTAGATACATGATTTCAAGGGTGTGTCTATTCAGTGTAAATTTTAATTTCCTCATCTGGGATAGCCTACCGTATGCTTTTTTAACAAACCGAGTCGATGTGGATGTCCCATGAGTAGTTGTCATGAAATTCAAGACCTAAATGTCTATGTGACTTAGAAAAATCAAGGGTGTCATTACCAAAGATCAGTGATGGCTTCGATGAACATTTGGGGTGAGAATAGAGCATTGTTTCCATTACTACTATTAAAGGTCACTAGCCATTTGTTTGCCCAATCATCAATCCTACTTAAGTCATCATTCATTACATGTGCAATATTATATATGTCTTTATCACTAAAGGTCAAACAGGTATCATCTGCAAATAATTTTGTAGCTGATGATATACCATCTGCGATATCATTTATGTATATAAGAAGCACAATGGGTCCAAGGAATAATCCCTGAGGCACACCAGACTCAACATATATATACGAAGAGTTAGAAGATCCGACTCTTGTCCTTTGTTGGCGTTGGTGAATATAGCTTCTAAACCACTCATGTATGTTTCCAACTATACCATAGCGTTCCAATTTAAAAAGAAGACATTTGTGCCAACCTTTATCAAATGCCTTTGATATATCACAAAAGATGCCACATGTGGTAAGACCCTTGTCGAAGGATAATATAATGTACTAGTTCAGTGATGTTTGTTTGCAACCCACATATATTTCCCACCAATTCTGGTCATAAGTCATTGGCTATCAGCATTATTCAACAGAGCCCCTGATATATTTTGACTATCGCACCAGGGGACCTGTGAATGAAACAGGCGTGTATGGGGTTAATGAAATATGTGTGTATGGTGTGTGTTCCGTGATACGTGTCCCTTCTCATCTTCTGTCAAACGCGGACGTTTTGGTGGCAGAACAGGAAACGTGACACACGGATTCTCGAGACCCGGTCATATTTGCGAGCTCATGCAACGCGGCTGCAGATCAAATGCAGCTGAAATAAGCATCACATTTGATTAATCAATGGCACGAAATTTGCCTGTTCTAATGGACAACTAATGCATTCGTTGTGAGGGTCGCGTGGTATCTAGTTAATCCTAGATTAAAACTACCGAGTGAGTTGAATTTCGACCTGTCAAATTGTTCGAATGTGATGGATCATGCGACCGTCTCCGCGAAGCATGTTACATAAACAGCACCAGGACGAAATTAAATATGTTTTGTTGCAAGAAAAAAGAACATTTGTGGATTTCGCTGCATGTCTTGTGGCACTTCAAATTAACCACCACCAACTGTCACATAGTTTAGCATTAGCATGTTTAATGAACTCATCAGCATGCAATCAGTGCAGATTTATTTTCGGGTTTTCCCTGTTGAAAATTTGAGGTACATATTTTAAAGAAATGTGCAGACAACGCAATAATAATATTGTTTCTTAGAAAATAAATAATTGCTTGTATATATCTAATATAGCCACATGCACCTCTTACAGTGGTACAGGCGAATCAGTAATTGACCACATCTTAATTCACGAGGACGATCGCCCACTTGTACGACCATGTGATGTGTTATGCAACGATGTATTGGCGGATCTGTCAAACCACAAACCTGTAACTATTTCCATAGAATTTCCAATAAATAATAAACGTTACGCCATTGAGAAAGACGATCCGATTAAATTCAACTGGAAGAAAGTCACACCAAATTCAAATATTCTTCAAAATTATCAGAGTGTTTTGGAATCCAAATTGCCTGATGTCGCAATCAAGTGTGAAAGCGACATAACTACAACTTACGAGTCAATCACCGCTGCCATTTCATCTGCATCATTCGTCACATTGCCACGCAAAAAATTCAATAAACACCTAAAGCCTTTTTGGAATTCAAATCTTAGCAAACTTCATAAAGAAATGCTTCATCATAGAGAGGTGTGGATAGCTGATGGCAGACCACGCGATGGTACTATTAACGTTAGTTTTATAAACTACAAACATGCGAAAGCTGCATTCCGTCGGCAATATAGAAAAAGCGCACAACAATTTATGCATAAACGTGATGAAGACATAGACAAATGTGCACAAGTTGATCAAGACACGTTCTTTAAACTGTTCAATGCCAAACGACATAAGTCTCAGAGCTCAGCGACAACATTTTTCCAAGAAGGCGACCACACTCTACGCACAACACATGATATTATCCATGCGTGGTCATTATACTTTGAGAAGTTGTATGCTCCTTTAACTAATGTAAAGTTCGACGATTGTCACTATAAAAAAGTTACTAACTTCGTCAAAGACACCAATGACAGTTCATGCGGGAAATCGAATGCAGTAGACAATGTACTGGTATACCCCGTAACGCCATGTGAACTACACACTGTGGTTAATACACTGAGTCGCAACAAAGCTGCTGGTTATGATTTCATTTACAATGAAAATATTATATATGGTGGTCAGCGACTAATCAACTGCCTTTGTCAACTGTTATCTGCCATTCTGCATCATGGTTTTATTCCTGAATCCGCCAAACGAGGTGTTATTATCACACTACATAAAGGAGGCTCAAAACCAAAACACTCGTTTGACAGTTACAGGGCTATAACACTGATGCCTACATTCTACAAATTACTGGAAAAGGTTTTACAAAATCGTATTGAGTCACATGCGCCATATATTGTTGCAGTTAACCCTCTACAACACGGCTTTCAAAAACAGATAAGCTCTATGATGACGTCATATCTAACGCAAGAATGCATCACACATACGGCTGAAAGAAATCAGAAATTATATTGTTGCTTCTTAGACGTCTGGAAAGCATTTGACACCGTATGGGTTGATGGACTCCTCTATAAATTGTACACCAGAGGCCTCACTGGGAGATCATTCAAATTAATGTACCAATTGCTTACTTGCGTCTCATGTTCACTAAAATACAATAACGTTTCCTCAAATTGGTTCTCAATTCAACAGGGTACAAGGCAGGGAGGTATAATTTCTCCGAAATTTTATATGATCTACATTGACGAATTGATCAATATACTTTCAAACACTATATGCGGATTCCACATGGACACTATTAATTGTACCTGTCCAATGCATGCCGACGATATGTTGTTGTGTTCATTAACCAAGAGTGGGCTTAATTCACTTATTGACACATGTTTCAAATACAGCAACAAATGGCGCTATAAATACAATTCATCAAAGTCTGTTGTAATTGTTTTCAATGAAACAAAAACGCAATCAAATAAGCGTAGTCGTCAATGGCGCATGGGGACTGATCAGTTGACAGAGGTCGATAGTACGATGCACCTTGGCATACCAATTAACAAATACAAACATAAAAACGAATTTATAGAACATATATGTGATAAATTAAGGAGCACATACATCATGCTATCTAACGCAGGGTTACACGCTAATGGCATTACCCCATTAAGCTCATCACTACTGTACAAATCTATTGTATTACCAAGAGCCTTGTTCGGTACGGAACTCTTGTTAAACTTATCTGATAGCGACATGCTTAAAATTGAGAGAGGTCATCGTTTTTGTATTAAAAATATTCAGGGCTTCAACTCTCGGACCCGTACCGACATTGCTCTTGGGTTGCTGGGAATACATCCACTACAATTTTATATCAATCAGCGAAAATTAACTTTGTTTTCATCATTATGCAATGTAATACCTGGTAAAACCTCAAAAGCTGTATTCATCCACAGGATGTATGAAAGCATCTTGCACACATCTATAACACATAATTACTTTGGCGATATACACAATTTGTTGGATAGATATAACCTCGTGGAATATTTAGATGAATTTTCACACAAAATGTGTTTTCCTAACAAAATATCATGGAAGAATACAACACAAAATAGCGCCAACACATTGTATGCTTCAGAGTGGTCTCAAAGGATTAGCAATGATCAGAGCTTATCTGGCTTCCAAAAACTTCACCCAGAGTTACGTGTCGGTGACATTTGGAAGATATGTAAATGTGACCCAGAAAACAGTTCCATATACCTCACTGTATCTAAATTAATCAGTCAAACAAAACAACAAGAACAGATTCCGTGTGTCAATTGTGAGAAATTGACAAACGATGTGGTTCTGCACGCTATAATAGAATGCAATGCTATATCTGCTGTTAGAAATGAGTTTGAGTATGACATTATGAATACATTTGGAATTAATTTGTATTTACTATATGATTCACTATCACCTGAAGACAAATTGTGTACACAACTCGGTCGCTTGCCTGACTCTGATGATGTTCATGTAATATTTGACTGGCCTGATTGTAGTAAATTCTTCTTTAAATATGCTATCAAATTATGGCATACATACCACTTGTTTGCTTGCATACATGCAATCATGTAAACACATCTGTTTAAGGTATACTTAATATAGCTACAAAGGATTAAGCATCAACATAAAATATATTATATACGACATTTACTGAATTACCGTTTCGATTGTAACACAATGTAGCGTTTTGTGTCCATTTTAGGAAGATCTTCCTCTCTGGAGACCACGCCCGTATATGGTCCCACTGTCTCACACATGCTACTAAAATTACATAGGACTTTGAGTCTGGGTAGCTGGAGGTCATGATCGACTACACAAAAGTACTGGAGGGTTGTGTACGTTTGTGTCCAATGTTCTTCCCCATAAACGGGCCTGGACTCCAGAAAGTAAATACTTCAGTTAACCCTTGTAAATATGTTCATTGATGTTTCTTATATGTATTTGCATTGCTTGTGTTATGTATTTATATACTTATATCTTCATTATATATGGAGGATAAATAAAGATATATATGATACTTAATCCCAAATCAAGTAATTATTGTGGCATGTTAACTTGTTAAGGTTGACTTCCTGCTGTTTACATATCCCACTAGCCAACGTGTGAATTGTTCATCGGGGGTTGCAAACGTAAATCTCTTTATCAAGGGGCCGCATTGCTAGAACGAATTTACCGAGCGATAGTGGCCGTTGTTTAATTTTGATATATTAGTTTTCCATGTGGCTTATTTTGTACACATTATTTGGCAACAGAAGAAACATAAGCGCGGTCCACTCCAACATGTCCATATATAACATGTGCAGTTATTGGATTGGATGTCCAATGTTCGCATCAACGGCAGGTTACCCGTGTCTCATCATCGATCATTATATACAGTGCCCGTATTCAGAAAGTTGTTGGTCATTTGCATAGCTTTCTCCTCCAATATAGTCCGAACAACGATGTCCAGGGACTGTGTGGAAGGTTAACATTATTTATTAACAATCTCCTGGCATCCATGCAAACCTTAGCGTCTGAATCTATAATTGATCTGATAAGAGGCATAGCTATATACGGACTGTGTCACAGTGTAAAATTTTAGTGGTTACCAGATGTGGGACTGTGAGGCATCTCAGTGACTTGTATTGTGCGAATCCCGAAACTGGTACGCCAGTGCTCTTGTTTCTAGCAATGTCTTATGATATCCATATGATTGTGGTAGAAAAATTCAAGAGAAGAAACTAATCGAACAGCTGTGTTCATGGCATGGGTGGCTTGGGTGTAGGTATATAAAAATATATCCCAAGATTATGGAATGAAACTGACAAAAACTAAAAGAAATTGAAAGCCGACAAATCTTTAAATATCAAATAAAGGTCAAGGTTATCAACGCTTACGATGCAAACTTTAGATGCAAAAAACACTTCCAGAGAATGTTTTCCTCCCAAAAACTCATACTTAAACTACATATACTTAACTCCTTAGTAACATGCCAGCCCCATACCCTGTCGTGAGTGCTGACTACCTTGAAAACTCGCCCTTATTGGACCCTGCTAACACGATATGATATACGCATTATCATTGTTACTTAAGCAAGGTCCACCTTACTATTATAAAGTGTTCTTTAATTGTCGTGCATGTGTCGTGCACATGCACG
Organism: Siphonodentalium dalli; assembly: GCA_032622095.1. Lineage (NCBI taxonomy): Eukaryota > Metazoa > Mollusca > Scaphopoda > Gadilida > Siphonodentaliidae > Siphonodentalium > Siphonodentalium dalli. The sequence continues at coordinate 124,772,875 of CP136061.1, read as the reverse complement.
ACATATTATAAATTCCAGTATTTCGTTATTAACACCTCAACTTGAGGTTATGCCATTGATAAATTACTTATTATGTTGACAACTCGGGTGACAGGAAGACAGCCATACCTGGTTATGCCACTCCCTCACAATAATTACACCTGATTTTTTGAGTTATTATTGTTGCTTTGTTGTAACCTAATTTTTGTGTGAATAAATTATACATACAATATAACATATTATTATCAGGGGACTAGACCACTAGAATGCAAATTCCAGCAAGTTAGCCATATCCAGCTATGTATGGCCGACCAGAGTACATCTCCAGCGGTGACCATATCATGGAATTACGAAGCAGAGTGCACATTGATGGGGTGACCATATCACTCACGCACATTCTGGGGCTGGGCAGCCAGTTTCCAGTGATGACCAGATTACCTGTGTTCTTCTGATCAGTGTGCACATATTCACTTGTCATCAGTGTATAATGGAATTAGGTATCTGACTGTCATATTGACATCCAGCGTGTATTAAGTTGATCACTTTGATGCTAATGTGCCAGAATAGTCATTATGTCCCTTTCAGTTGCGCTTCAAAGTTCTTCCCATTTCCTTTCAAAAACACGGCCAGAATCCGAAAGAAGTTTTCGGCAAAATTCCATACTGCATCCTTTAACAAACTTTGTCATGCCTCATAAGATATTTGGTCAACCAGAATATAATATATAGTTATCAGTTAATAAATAACCAAGTAAGTCACAAGTTTCTATCAGTTTCGCAACAGCAGGAAAACAGTGTTCGGGATAAATGTCAAAAATCAACTTTATAACACAAAATTTGGTTGAGATTTTGCAGCACATCTTGAGTACTTTGGTCTAAAACACCTGCGTGACACATTTAAGACCGATAAAACACAATAAACACCTTTGATGGCAAAGTTAGTTCCATTTACTTAAAAAATTGTCCAAACCGGAAAAGTAAGATTTTGATGTCAAGTTTGTGATAGGAAAATCCAATATTTCTGGTATTGTCAGCGACTCAGTGGTTACAATTATCCAAGTTGCATCAATAATTTTAGCATTCAATGTATAGAAGGCAGATTAGTCAATTCTATTCACCAACCACAACTCGCCACGGTAAGCAATTGCAGGGCACGCTTGTGCATTATGTGCTATTTTCCATAAATTGGCCTCCATTTTGGGGGTCATTTCGAGTCAAAATGACAATTTTGTGTCATTTTGGCTCCATTGATTTGGATTATTAAGTAATGGTATGCCTCACTTAGATTGCACAGTGCTGCTCGTTTCTTGCTGAAATATGACTAGAATCTCAATGGTGAAAATTTATAACGCGTTCTGTAAAATCGAATTTTGAGGGATCGGATGGGACTGGGACCTAAATAATGGCATATTTCATTACTCCAATGATCAGTTAACATAAATATAAAATAAAGTCACAATTCTCAACCAGTTCCAAAACAGCGGAAACGATCTAGATGATGTTAGTGACAAATAGTCGTATTTTCCACTTCCGCCATTTTGGCGGCCACCTTGGACGGGGAGTTCTTATTTTGCACTATAAGTTGGAATTATGTCTTAGCTGCACAAACATTGTACACGGAAGATTTTTCTCTCTATAATTTGCATCAAACTGACATGATGTCTCTGAAAAACGGTGGCTATGTTCGACGCCATATTGTATGGCGTGTACACGGCGTCTTTTTTTGTGTCAACATTGCATATAAGTTTAGGGACATAATACGGACGAAAATTAGTGGGGTGAAGTTAAGTCCCGTGGGAGGGGCGTAGGGGTAACCTATCAGCTCTCAGGCTATTATATTTGTGTTTTTATCGTCGTTGCATGACCTTTGAACGTATGGTGACGTCATTAAATACAACACTTTTGTTACCAGTTGTTATAGTATTCAAATAACTACAAACTGACCTGTTAAAATCCAATCACAATGACATCATCACTTATAAGGGATTACCATCACGATCGGTAACATAATTTATGGAAACTGAGTAAGGCTAAACTTTAACCCAGTAGGTACATTATATAGGACCCAAAATATTCGCCGGTAAAATAATTTTTCGTAAACAATGCACATTAGAGTACATGTGGGAAAAAATGAGTAGTACGGTGCACGAGGGGTCATATCAGCCCACCGCCTCTGAGTTCAGGTCTTGGTGGTTATTCAGGCGGCTTCTGGGTGGCCATGCATGACGTTCCGATTGTCGCCATTTTGGGTCGTGAGTTAAGTATTTATCCTTGTTTTATAATAAACCAACCACATAAATAACTAAGCTCTCTTTTGCTATGCTGATTGATTAAAATTAGGTTATTTCCGATATACGGCGGCCATTTTGAATCGCGATTTTGACGGCCAAGCACACCGACACCGGCCTGGCACCGTGGCTCATTTTGTTCAACATATTACAATTATGTAAAATAATCCCTTTCAGCGCAAATGCCGTCAACATTATTTTCTAGATGCGTTTTACGAAAACACGTCTAGTTGACTAATATAAGGAAACGCATAATAAGGAACACTCCTATTTGTTCCATACTAATAGGAAGATGTTTTTTCTTTTTCAGGCGATAATAATTGTCACTTCAATATGCGAAATCGGATTATATGCATTGCGTGGATTTTGATTCTCGAAACGCGACAATACACTAGCTAGAGATTTCTGTGGTTTTTACTCAGAAGCTTCAAGATTAGTGCCAACTGCAACGGCATCACAAATCTTCGAAAAACGTTTAGGCCTAGATGTTTTAGCTTGTGTTGCATCACAGGTGACGCAATAGACTGGCGCATATAAATACTACTCATGGCCATGTTTCATATACTCTGTTAACCCTTTACCCAACAGAAGGGCCCTGTGCCAATGCATTCTCTTATATATGCGAGTCGACCATAGGTCGCCTCGCATATATAAGAGAATGCATTGGCTTAACACATTAAAAATTATAAAATTGTTAAAGAATGTAAGAAAAAATGGTAAAAAGTGTTTTTTTAGGCCAATGCATTCTCTTATATATGCGAGGCGACCTATGGTCGACTCGCATATATAAGAGAATGCATTGGCACAGGGCATAACTATAACCATCACAATGTGGTCAATGAGCCGGTTCCAATGATATCCATATTTGTATGGTTCTATTGAGACAGACCGAAGATATTTTAGGCTGTTGAAGCTTTATTTGGCCGGTTTTGGCCGGTTTGTTGGGTAAAGGGTTAAGACTAAACGATTTCGTAACAAAAATCTACAATGCGTATAGTGAGCCAAACGCTATCTATATATGTTTACCATATCAGTTCATCGCGTCACTCTAATCAAGACGTGTACAGAAATACCGAATTTTGGGCTAATTGAAATAAAAAATAACCATACTCCATGTCGTAGAACAAACCGAGCGCGTTCAGCAACTGATAACACTTCCCCATAATATACACGCATCAGTTGCCATCCAATTGCGTGGATCACAAATCCACGGCTATCGGAAATAGAACCAGCTTTGTCATGACTGTGTGGCTAAATTATAAATGACGACTTAATGTGCTATGCATCTAACCGACCGAGCAAACGGGTCCAATTTGACTGTCGGTGATAAAAGCAGCAGCATATCTACAACAACAGACATAGCCGCCTTGTCCTGTGTATGGGGGTATTTGAGAAATTTCCTATTATGTGGTTCACACATGACTTCCAAATCCCATTGCCATATCTATAAATATATAGTGATTTTGTTATTATGCCCACGCGTACATATGTGTACGTGCGGTGTAAGATGTGTGTGCTTAAACTGCATGTAAAATACGACATAAGAATCCCCAAAGATTCCGAAAATATGGCAAGATGGGCCTTGTTCAAACACTATTTCACTAGGAATGAGTTCGGCTAGATTGGGTTATTAATTGCTATATGTCTAAGAAGGAATCCTGGCTCTGACATTACACGATCCAGCCCATTTTTGTCAATATCAGATCTAAACTTAATTTTCTCGCAGACGGGAACATATTTGAATAAATAAATTTCAACATCTTTTCGAAATATGATACGAGATATCGACCATTGTTCCTCCCAGCGGCTTGTGGCGTGGATTGGGAAATTTGTCTTTTGTATTGATGGGGTTTTGTTAATGTCACGCAAATGTGAAAACTAAGGACGACGTTATCGGCAAAGCTCATTTTTGGTTTGATGTAGAGATCTCCCTAATCATATTCAATATCCGAAAACCTGCGGAAATAAGGAACATCCCAAGGGGATGTGGACGTATTTATATCCAATTCAATCTTTTTGCTGCTGTAATGAGCTTACGAAATGTCTCCTAATTTAGTTCCGCAAAAGTTCAGCGCTAAGTTGTATAACAAAAGTGCCAGGTCCACGCAATTCGAGCTCCACTTCACTCACCGAGCTGAGGCAATGTTTTGTGATAAATCGCGCTCAATGAGATTTATCGCAATAAATTTGATCCGTTCGTATTGGAAGCTCGGATTAGGGCCACATTGACCTATTTGAAGTGGCCTACGGTGTTAGATGTTAAGACTAAGCTTACCATTTTTCAATTTATCTCCTTCTCGTGATCCAAGTTGATATATATAACAATATGTTATTATGCTCATTAATTTGCTCTGAGACTCGGAGAAAACCCCGACACTGTATTGATATATACGTTAGGGCTGCATGACACCAGGTCACACCACGACTTGATTACTTTTACGGGTGGCTATAAGACCACACAGAGGGTTATTTTCACCATGAAATCACTTCACTGTAAGTAGAAACCACCTACCCCAAACAAAACTGACAAACCTGTCCAGATTCACGGATCAAGTTACCACCCCTGTGCACAGCATGATTTTATCGAGCTTCGCCATCGCTGGGCGGTTTGTATTGGTGTAATGTGCCATGTACCTCACTAACTGAGCCACCCTCACACAACACGCTAAGAATCAGGTATGATATCTGCGTTAATATTTTATATTTACCAAATGAGAATCAATCTTAATATCGGAATTACTGACAGTCGCTATACAAAGGGGATATTGAAACAGACATAAGACAAATACAAAATCAAAAATAGAAATACAATGTCACCGATACATGTACCTCGTTTTGGGACTCACACGTACGGCAAAATGTCCACAGTATCAAATAAACTTAAGTAAAATATTGCCAACATAGATATCTCAAATGTTTATGGCTTTCAGAAAAGAAGTATATATGCAGAAATAATTGGCTTCGCATTCCAGAAAAGAGGGTCTACATGGCAACACAGAGTCCACATTTAAAAGGCAAACTTTGATAGAATACCGAATTACGGTGCACCACTGCATAGGTGATAATTGATTCTATTCCGATGTCGATATACTGTATGAACAGCTCAAAGGCGATTCGATGTCGATATTCAATAATTTGAGGAGAAATCGCGATTCTCCTATAGCAATATACAATACGCCCTGTCACTGAGTCGCGGCCATATTGGATCCATCCAGCCACGTTGCGTTTTTAGTTCTACATGTCAAAGTTCTGGAGTAGCATTCCATATTTGGAATTCATGAATATTCGAAAGCTCCATGTGGAATGCTACTCCATAACTTTTACCTGTATCACTATAAAAACGAAACGGGTCTTGATGGATCAAATATGGCCGTGACTCATTGTTAAGGCGCATAGATATACACAGTGTTCTATCACAACCGGACCTGGGTGTAAAAAAAATTCAAACTGCCACCTTCCTTTAATAAAATCTGTATCAGCTGGGAATTACAAACGCAAAAGCGTCTCTCACAATTCTTTGTCAAAATGCTCGAATATACTACTTGAAAATACAACAAAGAAATACCATTATACTGTACGCTGTATTTGATCACCAATCAGTATAGCCATATTTTAGACTTTTGTAGGTTACAATTCCTTCTGATTTGATCTAGCCAAATTTTCAAATGAATATTGACAATTAAAGACATATTATGGACTTGTTCGAGTGCGTGAAACTGATAAGTTAGTGCTGAGGCGTTTTGCCAACCTGAGGATTGTAGCATTCTACTAACATCGCCGAAAATTTCAAAGAAATTGACCATACTACTCCATAGAAACATCGTCTGAACTCTGCTCAATTGTAACTATTTACATCTCCACTCGGGACGCAACTATCGACGATAAACACGCACAAATGATTTCGCCATCGAGAGTCATTGCATTTAATTAATATAACAGAATGACAATTTTGTGTTGTCAATTTTGATTAATATTCGTAAAAATAACTACTTAGAGCAAGATTATTCTCCATTGTTATTTTATCACCATACCGGAGTGTTTCACATCACTTTAAGTTGCTCAGCATTATGCATAGATGTGCATGTACATTGTCGTTACGGACGCTGATAGATGAGATTATCCAGTCGATCGTGGCTAGTGATAACCGCAGATGCATTGGCCGTTCTACGTCTCACAAATGAACTTATTGTTTTATAGAATGGTTCAAACTTTCGAATACCACCCCTGGATTATAATATAGCTTATATGGTGAATACAATTGCATGTATGTACAGTACACACCAATGCACAATTTACCCATTTCAAGCAATGTAAAGCCAATATTCGATCGCTCAAAATTTCATCAGGTCAACTCATTTTCTGGGTCACTTCGGATTGTGCAGCCAAACATTCTGTGGTAATTGAAATTATGAAATTGACTTGTCAACAATAAATGCAGGACACCCATATCATTCACAGAAGAAAATCGATCAGTCAATGTCAAATGGAATCAATGCTAAAGGCCAGACGCTCGTTCAGCAAAAATAGGAAGACATTTTCAACAAAGATTTCCTTGGGATATATCCGGCGAAAAAATCTTTAATTGCACATATCATCGTTGTTTTATATACAATCTGAAAACATTTTCAGAGAAGACAAAAACAATGGATTTTAATACATTTGAGAGATTGAAAATATTTCGGTTTTTGTCCCTTGGAGTACCAAGAACTGTGATAAGATAATTAATAAGTTCGCACAACAATCACTCAATAGCTTATAGCATTGGATCTGAGTGGAAGCTTGATTTGTGTAAAACTGTTGAGTTACATTTGTATTTGCATGATATGTATAGTATTTACATCATACCTCCAAATATTACAATGAAAAAGTCAACAGCCACAAACAGGTGTTGCTATGCATGCTAGTCCACTCAAGCAGGGACCGATCACCTGGAGGGTATAGGTCACAGTATTAGATTTATGAATCAAAATAAGATATGTATCATCTCTTCTGATATGATAAAACGGATATATGAACAGCACTTTTGAAAATGTTCTATCTTAAGAAATTCTTGGTCCCGGAAAACAGCGAAATTTATATCATTTTCATTCCATAACATTATAGTAATGGGGTTATAATTTCCATCTCGATGACGATTCTTAAATATTGTGATTTAATAACCGCTTGTTCCAAATTTCAAAAGAAATTTCAGACAAATTGGAAAATCTCCACTTTCTTGTTGAAATATCAGGACATGTTGGCAAAAACTTGCTGCTGCACACCCTTAAGTTAATACAATGCAAACGAATTTTAGCAGCTTCGGATTCCCATATACTCAACACAGGTCCCCAAAACAAAAATTGACCCCACGCCAATAGTACTTAATTATATAGAAAGGTATCCAACTTGGCCCGGCCTAATTTGTTATCATTTTTACAAAGTCCACAATCAGGTTCAAAATACACATAAATATTTTTGTTTACATAAATGCCCCATATATAGGTAGAACTATATATTATTACTCTTCAATTTGAGGCAACCCGTGTACAAATTGGTTTAGAAAAACTCCGCTTATGAGCACAGGTCTGACGCAAACCGGCTGTAAAATTTCACTCGTTCGAGATGGTGTCCGCTAAACTGGGTCAAAAAGTGAGATTTTTACACCGACTTGCGCTTCAAAAACACAATAAACGGTTAGTAGAATATATATATTATACATCATTAGAAGCGGAATTGTTTACTGACCCACCCTAACCAATCACGCTATACATCACGGCATCGTATCTCTCGTATTTATTTAAAAATTCAGTTTCATAAACCCGGAAGCAAATTGAAATTTTCCAATACCAGCCATTTTGTGCGAGTCTGCTATGAGTACTATTTATAGTTATTATGCAACACAACATATCGTTATACAAATTAAATAAATACACAAAGACTGAATTAACACGAATGCCGATTTGAAAACATACATATGGACAAGAATATAACTTCATAAATATTTAGAGCGCATATACACTACTACTTCGTTACATATTTGATTTATATTTGGCCTATGACAAATTAGTGTTACGTCATTTCGGCTTGCTTACAATATTTTACAAAATGGCTGGCTTTGGGAAATTTCAATTTGCTTCCGGGTTTATGAAACTGATTTTTTTAATAAATACGAGAGATACGATGCCGTGGTGTGGCATGATTTGTTTGTGTGGGTCAGTAAACAATTCCGCTTCTAATGATGTATAATATATATATATTCTACTTACCGTTGAGCGTGTTTTTGAAGCGACAGTAGGTGTAAAAACCGGACTCTTTGACCCAATTTAGCGGACACCATCTCGAACGATTGATATTTTACAGCCGGTTTGCGTCAGACCTGTGCTCATAACCGGAGTTTTTCTTAAAGGCACGTGAGGCCTTAATTGTCGAAAATATTCATATTTGTTCCAAACACCTGAACAGAAAAACATTAAAACGCATACAGTTCCGTTCATATATACCATGACCATCGCGTAAACAGCATGTTATCATAAAGACCTACTATATTTTACCTAAGCAAGAGCCTGATTGTGTTACAGAAGACAGCACAATGCTACTGGCTAATCACACACAAATGGCATAAACGCTCTTTATTAGTTCCATATCAGGTATTCACCAACAAAGAACGCTCTTTATGTTTCCATCATAATATAAACAAACACCGTGACCAGAAAAGTAACTTTTTATGCTTTTGTTTACATAACTATGGTCAAACATATGACCATAAGATACTGTTTATGCGATATTTCTTATTTGTATACGGACAAAGTCTATCTACATTTTGATGTTCTTTCTGTTTGTGGCGGTTTTTGACGGGTGGAGATATTTTCACAGGATACCCACCGCCAAGGTCAACCGTGTATTTAACCAATTTTTACATCAAATTGAAGAGTAATAACATATCTTTCTAACTATATATGAGGCATTTATGTTACAAATATTATCTTTGTGTATTTTGAACCTGATTGTGGACTTTGTAAAAATGAAAACAAATTAGGCCGGGCCAAGTTGGATACCTTTCTATAGGATTAAGTACTATCGGGGGTGTGGTCAATTTTTGTTTTGAGGACCTGTGATACTCAAGAGGCGCCGAACGAAGTCCTAACAACGAAGGAACAATAATGCACATATCATCTGTATAACAAAGGTGGTTGATAACTTGACCACCAATAATTGCACAAACTATATTGGATTCATTCAAACGTCTGCTTATTCCATTTGACATCTTGTCTTTCTTAATAAGGTAAACATAAATAGCGTTTGTCTAATTGTTCTGCACGATACTAAAACGCAGCTGACAAAAAAATTATATTTAGTGGGTTATAAATCTAAATTTGATTCAAGCCTCGCTTCTCTAGACTGTAATCGTAACTACGGATATGGCAACACACCAAATGATATAAAGAACACACATTTTGATGACGTAATACCCTATTCGTAATTATTATTCATGTAAGTGGCAGTTCATTATGGGAAAGTTGTCAATTAAGAAGGCTTCAATGTCAATATAGACTACTAGGATTAAAGGCACGTGTATGGTTGTTTGGAACCACAATTGTTATGACCACATAGTTCGATACATACGTGAAATAATTGCATACGGACTTTATATGTCATAGAACGACTTATTCAAGTCACGTAAGTTAGATAAACCGGGTCCCGTCCTTTCTTCGGAATTAAATATAAAAGAGCCTGCATTGTTTGTCAATTCCTGGTATGGTAAGAATAAAGAGCGCTCCTGTCAGTTGTGTGAGAAAAAAGTTAAAACTGCACGATAAGTGCGTTGACTTGGTTACTTTGTTCAGAGTACTATTTCATATAAGAAATGAACGGCGGATTCAACGTGGTCATGGGATTTTGACCGCGATAAAAATTCAGCAAACTGCATGAACCCCGAAACTGCATGAACCTCGAATGGGTTCATGGGGAGTTTGCTGAATTTTTATCGCGGTCAAAACCCATGACCACGTGGAATCCGCCGTTTATTATTTATATTTATATACTTAAGTTCATTATCAACTAGGATTGTCTGTCTTTCCCACTATTTATTCAACTTTAAATGAACGCATGGAGTTCAGATCGGACAGTTCGAATCCTCGCCTTTTAGAAAACCAAGCATTGCATGTGAGAATCCGTTGACGTTGAAGAAACACGCCGTTCTACCATAGTGATATATTTCTGAGATCGTGGGTTGTGTAATCAGAGGAGATGAGTTTTAGGTGCAGGGAAACAACACTGATTATAGACCAAAACAAATTGCTTGCCAAATCCGGACATGCTGAATAGTCAAGCAGTCGTTTATGTCCGACAATCCCCGGTGATTTCCGGGATCAATGTGTTCATAAACCTATGGACGACATTGAAAGTGACGTCACGTTACGTTCATATGTTTATGAACACATTGATTCAGGGGCGTGGCTACCGTAACGCTATGGGGAAATCGGAAGCGATATTAGGTGTATGTAAATATATATGTATGATCATATATTGCTCATCATGCTACCAAACGACGGATACAAAAATGACATATATATCAGTACATGGTGTATAGATACATTTATTATTATTTCAATCAGGCTCGGAATATTGGATTAACTTGTAGAATAAAGTGTGTATGTTCAACGGCGTCAAGCCTGGTATGCACATTGCTTCAAATGCATTTAAAGGCACGCGAGGCCTTAATTGTCGAAAATATTCATATCTGTTCCAAACATCGTAAACAGAAAAACATTAAAACGCATACAGTTTCGTTCGTATATACCATGACCATCGCGTAAACAGCATGTTATCATAAAGACCTACTATATTTTACCTAAGCAAAAGCCTGATTGTGTTACAGAAGACAGCACAATGCGACTGGCTAATCACACACAAATGGCATAAACGCTCTTTATTAGTTCCATATAAGGAATTCACCAACAAAGAACGCTCTTTATGTTTACCATCATAATATAAACAACCAGAAAAGTAACTTTTTATGCTCTTGTTTACATAACAATAGTCAAACAAATGACAATAACATACTGTTTATGCGATATTTCTTATTTGTATGCGGGCAAAGTCTGTCTACATTTTGATGTTCTTTCTGTTTGTGGCGGTTTTTGACGGCTGGAAATATTTTCACAGGATACCCACCGCCAAGGCCAACCGTGTATTTAAAAAGTGCAGCACAAACACTGACACGGTTGAGATATGAGCCAGTAGTATATTTTAAAGGGGCGGGAGGCTTTCTCTGTAGGTTATAATTGTATAATGTAGAAATAACATCAAATTATGATAACTTCATCAAAATTATATTAATTGTATAGCACAATGATGATATGAATGCGATGTTATTCACAAAACACGCTTTGTGTACGAGAAAATACAGGTCGACTGTTGTTTAGTTTCTCGCAAAAAGCACATTGGGTTGTTTACAAGCAGAGTCACACGATATTGCGCTATTTCCTTATTTAGATTCGCGCGCTTTACACGTCGGTTGTAAAAACTCTAATGTGGTGTGTCTACAACTCAACACTACTCATATTATATTCCTTATTTGGTAAATATTACCACATCTAGGTTAGGAGAAAATACTAACTGGATTGAAACATATTCACCTCTTTGCGAGAACAATTATAGTTTTCTGTCTGATCATTTCACAATCATGAAGTAACGTGGATTAGTCTGATTTTGAACTGACAGCGTGTAGAATGGGTCGATTAAAATAAAATTTGGTGTGATTTGAAGGGGATTGTAAATTACGCCAATCATTTTATCTACGCCTTCCACAGCGCAACGGAACATTTTCATTGGACGATATATGTAGCTCCAAGTGTTTGGAGATAAACAATCGGTTCCGTAACGTTTTTGATGTTTGTTTACACAACCAAGGGTACAAATGTGACAATAACCTGCAATGTACGCGATATTTATGATTGATATAAGAACAATATATGTCTAGTATGTATATTCTTTCTGTTTATGGCGGTTTTAGTGGATGTGACTAGTTTAACACCTATACCCACAGCGAAGGTCGCCTGTATATTTAAGCTGTTTATGGGATTATATATGTGTAGGCAAAATATGGTGCTTCGAGACTCAGCCTGGCAACTGACTTGGGATTTATATGTGGCATTGGTGTTGTTATTGTTCACCATCAATTCCCAAACACATACCAGAGTCAGTATTTGTTCCCACCTTTCATAAAAGATGTCTGTCAACTTGCTTGTATCCTTGAAAACTACTTATAACAGCCCACTGAGGGTTGGTATAGATGTTCTCACTTTACATGTATATATATATATTATTTTTAAATGGAGAGTACATAAGATCATAAGGTCATGTGAGGCTTGAGGAAACTCCCTCTAAACGTCGCAAACAAGAACCCACCAATCATCTCACACATCACCCTTTCATCCCTTGCCAAGTGGTTCTGTTAATTTGCTATGATGCGGTTGGGTCCTGCTGAATTGCTATGGTGAAAACTGATGTTGTTAACAAAAATTATCGTTCTATTTTTTTAATTTGTCTTTTTCGCAGTGTTCCGATAATCTGAACATATACAGGAAAAGCCGTTATGCGTATCAAACATTCAAAAACATACTTATTACGTAATATTTGTATACAATTGCTTTAGTTGTTGAAAATCGACTATAATCAAGATGGTTAATCAAGTCGTTTTATAAACACCAGCGCAGGCATTATTATAATTTTCAAAAACATATTTGATCTTGAATGTTTCATACACGCACTGGTTTTTTCCAAATCGCTCGGATTAGCCAAACAGCGAAAAGGACATCAGTTTTCCCTACCGCATCATAACAATTCAGCAGGACCACCAGCATCATAGCAAATTAGCAGGACCACTTAACCAGGGGTGTCTTTTAGAACCAGTTGAGTTGACTAGGATTGATAACTGTTTCTTAAGCAGTACCACGTTGTTCGCTGATCGTTGATTGATTTTATATTCCACTTGGCATCAGGAGGGAGTATCAGACAAAAGCCAGAGGAGTCTGCAAATATTGTCGAAGTTTCCGCAATGAGTGTATTAACAATGGGAACCGTGCAATGTTTTCGTTCGATATTTGATCAGAGACCTATATCAAGCAGCGTTGAATAAACATTGGTATTAGATGGGATAAGTTCTCATCAGCCTGTCGCGTCGATTCCGATCCCATGAACAAAGTACTTCATCCTATTCGTATCGGAATCACACACGCTACGTTACCTCTTAAAAAACGTTTATTTACCCAGGGTGTTGGCTGACGAAGATGGTGCTGGGGTAACACTGTGGGTAGATTCGCTGTACAATGCATTTTACGACGTTTCAATTAATGATCATCAATGACACTCAATTTGGTTTTGATTAAATGTGATGCAACCATGCAACGATGAAGAGAAGCCAGCATTTTAACTTACCGTTGGCAGGTTTTCTTTTAAAAAATGACTTGAAGATTGATTGGGGTCATCGGATTTTGACCAGCAGAGTAATTAAACCAAGTTTAATTACCCTGCAGGTAAAAACCAATGCCCCAATCGATCTTCAAGTCATTAATTATAACCAAACACCAGCATATGTTAATAGAACTTCAATAACATGAACAACTTTTCAAAACTACCAAAACAAATGTAAGTAACATATTGTTTAAATTCCAACACAGTCCGCGAATAATAACACACAGCGAGCGCGTGTAGACATTATAGGCTTGAAGTGACGTAGGTGGTTCGACGCTTTTTTATGAAGTGGAAGCTGAAATTGACCTTTATCAATGCGATTGATTGAGCCGGGTCAACTCAATCACCCGTCTTGAGACCTAGGACCAAAGAGAACCATGAGCTATGCCGTACCCGCATGTTGATGCCTCGCGTGATGTATACGACCGCCCTAGTACATCAGGGGTCCTACACCTCACATCACGGGATGCACCCCACGGCAAACAGGGTGCCACATTAGGGGATTTTTACCCCGCGCAGTGGGGCGGGAGGCCTATTCTACCTCGGGCGCACACGCGAATTATATCTTACAGCGTTGAATAAACATTGGTGTTATATGGGATAAGGGTTCTTTCCAAAGGCGTACCAATTTTCCAAGTACATGTATTTTCAACGTATTTCTCCATACATGTATGCATTAGGTCATGAGAATAAATAATTGTATTGAAAGTTTCGTACAGAATGGAGTCAAACGCCCGACAAACGCCGGACTATTCTAAATTCTAAGTCTGTTTGTATATAGGACATATAGCACGTATATTCCGTATAAACGTATTTATCAACCTGCCGTGCGTGGTCCCTGTTTAACCGGATCTTTATCAAACGAGAGCTTTATTTCAGGCTTCAAACCAACACTGGTATATAATAATTCTTAGCATATAAAAGACTAACATTAGACGCAGCTAACATGATTGAATTGTAAAATGTCGCTTTCGTTGTCTTTTATAACTGTTACTATATAACAACTGCACATAAGCATTGTGGCAATCTGAAAATCAATTCCGTCGATGTTATAATGAGTATAAATGGCCTGTGGTAAATACACAGATGCAATCAGCTCAAAGAGACGAACGCATCTATATACGACGTTCGGGATTTCAACATCTCGTACAACCTACTAATTATCCACTCACCCTGGTGTGCCAACACACGCTGTACTGCACGTTTTAAAGACATATTGTGGACTTGTTCGAGTGCGATAAACTTATAAGTTAGTTCTCAGGCTCTATGTCAACCCGGCGAATGTAGCATTCTACTAACATCACCAAATTTTTTCAAAGAAATCGACCATACCAGTCCATAGAAAACATCGTCCGAACTACGCTCAATTGTAAATATTTACATCTCAATTCGGCGATAAACTAACAAACGATTGTCAATTTGGATTAATATTTGTAAAAATAACTACATTGAGCAAGATTATTCTCAATTTCTATTTGCTCCTCCTCTCGGAGTGTTTCACATCACTTTAAATTCACATGGCGGCTTGGAGACCCGAATTATACCCAGAAATGTTCGCTTGTGTCACATTCCGGCCAGGTTCCGGTGTTAAACTAGGTCGATAAATACGTGAAATAGATTCATGTGAACTTTATATGCCACAGAAAGATTGGCCATGTAATTTAGAAAACAACTGGTCTGTGTTCCTTGTATTTTCCTAATGTGGCATGCATATTTTTTTATCATTTTTCAAATGTATTGATTATAATAATGTGATACATTGATGGTAAGAGCTCTTTCCATCAATGTATCGCATTATTATAATCAATAAATTTGAAAAATGATCAAGGAAATATGGGTTGATACAAAAATCGGACTTGGCACTGAAAGGGTTAAAGATGTATATTACATTCAGTTCGCTGATACAATGGGATAGTCTATCATTACATTTCACTGATTAATTTAAAGTCGGATTTGCGAAATCACGATACATTATTCACACGATAATAGAGCTGCATATCTCTTATGCTTCAGTACACGAAATTGAGATTCCACTGATGGGACTGAGTACGAATGTCTTCAAAACTGATGCTTCAATGCACAGGTAAATTATTAGTATATAAGGGATAGGCGTATGCATGCAGGTTGCTTGGTGCAATTGGATTTGATTTTCTCTGTGAGTTTATTCCGTCTTCAACTTTGGCTCAGGTGCATGACGATATGGTCATTGGGAGGGCCCAATTGTGTCAAATGTTGGGCTGCAATTGCCATAACATTGATAGGTAGTGTTGGGTTGCAATTTCTAACATTTAGAACATTTCAACTAGGAGTTTCTAATGGGCAATTTAAGTCTGACTCAATGGGTGCAGTTAAAAGTTGGGACACTCACCCCCAGCAAAGACCTTCTATACCGCGCCAATGCAAAGTCGGCTTCACGACCCATAATACATGGTGGAAGCTACTACATTATAACCTTGCTATTGCGATTTTAGTTTGGTGGTTTTCAATTGAGACGGGTATCTCTGTCAACATTCGGTCGTATATTTCTGAGTCGCCTTCGGTGTTTCAATGAGTAGGTGGACATTCAGGGACGTGGAGACAGGTCAAATTTTCAATAGTTAGACATTTCATATTGACACAACAGTAATTGGAAACTACACACCAGCAATAGGTTGAACGTGTTCTCATAGATTGCTTTTCCAACGAATTACTAGTGGGGAATTTGTTGTTTTTATACCAACAGTGATATGTTTTCCTGATTTTTATCAAAATCTTGGACTGAAATGGCCATCAGTTGGAAATTTTTCAACATTAGGAGGGGTGTCAGGTCGACAATTTCCAACATTTGGAGAGCTTGGTGCCAGTCTAGATGCTAGGGTTGTGCAGTTTCCAGGTTCAGTTTCAAAATTCCCCCATGCACTGGTTACCAGGTGTCCTGATCCCTCTTCAGTGGCCAATCAAAAACTGCTAACTATTTTTTTTTTATATCTCTAGATGCTAGGATGTTGCAGTTTTCAGGTTCATATTTCAAAATGTTCTCCCACTGGGCTGAGGGGTCCTGGTTCCTCCTCGATAGCCAGTCAAAAACTGCTAATCAATTTAAAAAATCGACTCCTGAATTTGCCTGGAGTTAGACCTCTAGATGCTAGCATTTTTGCAGTTTTCAGGTTTGGATTTCAAACATTTCTCACATTGCGCCTGAGGGGTTCTAGTCCGTGGCCAGTTGAAAACTGTTAATCTATTTTATTTTTTTGACGCCTGAATTTGCCTGGACCTTGACCTCTAGATGCTAGAATTTAGCAATTTTCAGGTTCAGATTAAAAATAATTTCTCCCACTGTGGTCGAGGGGTCCTGGTCCCCTTCCTGGTGGCCAGTTAAAACTGCTAACCAATAACAAAACCGAGAGATGAATTTGCCTGGAGTTAGACGTCTAGATGCAAGGATTTTGCCGCTTTTAGGTTCAGATTTAAATAAAAATCCTCTTCCCTCCTCGGTAGTCAGTCAAAGACTAATATTCATTAAAAATAAGTTAAAATCAAGGCTGTGAGATACCAGTTCGGAAATTTCAAGCCAAGGGGGTGCAATTGGTATTACACGAACTTGGGAGTTTAACCTGGACCAAGGTCCAAGGGGTGCAGTTGTAAATTTCCAAGGAGGACACCCCCCCCCCAATTGAAGACCCTCTAGTCACATTCATGTGGACATTCAATAAAAAACTTGCTTTGGTAAACTGTTAAAATTTTCCACACATAAACGAAAGTGGAAACCAACCTACATCTGGGTCGTTCTTCCTAGACTTTCTTGATGATGTTAAATCATTGATTTAATGCTAAAGTCAGTTTCATCATACGAGATCAAAGCGATGCTCTGAGAAATCACATCATTATACATGTACATCCGCGAACAAAATGGATGGTGAGTATACTGGATTACATACGTCCGCCTGTGTCCGTCTGTCCGGGCATATAGCCCATTCGTGGATTATCGGACCTGAATGAAATTCGGTGTGGAGGTGCATGTGCCATTATGATTGTTGTCAAAAGAGGGACCAATGACATTCGCGTTTTGTTTCCTTCTTTGTTTATCTGTAAATTTAGTTTTTTTGTCTGCCTACGCAGATATCTCAACCATGGGTTGTCGAGTATCAATGAATTTGGCATGGATCTGCACCTACATGCATCTGTACAATCAGAGGATATAGTTTTGTTCGTGTTTTCCGTTCTATGGTCATTCTTTGTTCTCCGGACAATGTTGATTTCCATATTTCTTTTTTCTTTATATAGAAATGTTTATTTTATGTCTCTCCAAGCTGATATCTCAGTTATTGATCATAACAACATTTAAATGTTAGAAGAATGATGAGCTTGCCATGAAAGTTACCAAGGTATGCGACTATGCGTGGTTATTGTCCTCCGACATTCCGTCGGAGGACTATAGAGATGACCCTCGTCCGGAACTTTGTCCGACCCTGTATTGTCATTTTTTTTGTCAATTTAAAAAAAAAACTTGGCACATATATCAACCGGCATGGGGACCTACGCACCTGCGGTTTTGAGTTCGGTCGGACTCATTTTGGCGGAGTTATTGCCATTTTTCGACATCGAATCGTACATCATGTGACGCAACTTTTGCCCATCTTTTTCCAGTCATTTTTTTTAAATAAGGCACTTATGTCAACCAGATTGGGAGTCATTTTGGCGGAGTTATTGCCTTTTTTCGACATTTAATTGTGTTTTATTTTAGAGTTATTGACCCTTCTCTCGAAACATTGAATATGAGCAACATATTTGGTGAATATGCACATTGTATCATATTGGTGTAATAAATTTCTCTTCTACATTTTGTAGTTTGGGATCTGAAACACATAAATCTTTCAAACCTGCCACTGACATGAAATGATATCTCGGAGAAGATAGTATTTTCCTTAACCACCCTATCGATCCAACTTCTGGGAAAATGTGACTACCTGGAAATTTAGCAGACAAGTGTCTAGTATTTAGCACGCATGTAAGAAAAATGTCATTATATATCATTTTATGGCTGCATTTCAAATTTTCAATATATGTATATATATATATATGCCTACTGTAGTTATATCTAGCATATGTTCTTCAAATAACCAACAGTGCACTTGTTCTTGGTAAACTTTGCAGTTCGTCCAATTTCATTGACAATTTTGACTTAGTGAAGCCCGTCTCCGACATATACGCGCATGCGAGCTAATTAACCCGCTAACAACTTTATGTTGAATCCAAGACTGATAGCTTGATGCATTTCCGATGGATTTTATGAAGTTGTTGTGGAAATAATTGGCCATCAACCACCCTAAACTTTTAATGGTATGGCAACATTACAACTGGAGTAAAAGTTTGTTTATGCGGCAATTAATAGGAGCACATGCATGCATTCATTCTCCTCGTTATTGGAAGCGCTACAATGTTGTGATATTTGTCAAACAACTGAATAGAAAATTAACCAGTCTTTCACAGGAGTCAGTCTTTGTCAATGACATTTTCGAATATACAAGAGATCTGTCCGGTCTATACAATTGAATAAAATATACCTTGAAGTATAGTTATACTGCGCAAGTCATCTGATAACTGTATTGTATATTTTTTCGATGATGTTTGGAAATAAAACTGCAACAAAACTGCCAAACAATATGTAAGTTTGCGCACCTTTTGACTTATGATATCTGTCATCATTCTTCTATATATAGACTTGCAAATACCTGGCTATCAATAAATACCGAAATGTTTTAAACAATGGTTTTCTGTAGCATTATGACACTAGTATTTTTGTTTACAAACTCAATTTCATGGAAGCCCCATTTCCCGGAAGTAGGATCTATATGGTGTTAACTGGCGTGATGTTATTGCAACCCACATAGGAAAGCTCGAATTTTATAACCACTGAATGGGAAATGTTGCCGTGTCGTATTGCAAACGAAAAGGACGTTGTAGTCATAACAATCTTGATAATTTTATCCGCATGCTTTTAAATGTTTTATTTCTCACGTTCTGACACGGCTGTCAGACGAAATAAATGTATCCATGGTCGAAGTTTGTGTATTCCGGTGATACATGTGAGGTTTCACGGCAAGGAAGAGTTCCGTCGTAAATACGTTTCAATATAATCATATACAATAGGACAGCACATATTTCCACCATGGTTAAATTCAATTCCCCCGACAGCTTGGTCTTTATTATATATCGGTTATTTCAAGAATTCCGGGGAAAATTATATACGTCTCAAAAATTTCCGCTTGCAGTGGCACGATCGTACTACCCGAAACCGCGTACGAGACAAAGCTGTCAGAAGAAATTAGTTTAACCATGTTCGAAGTATGCGGAGTCCGGCGTACATTGTAACAGTAGTTTCCATTATTCCTTACTTAGGGCTGATTGATTCGTATCAATCTATGTGATGTATGTGTCTGGATATGCTTGTTGATTGAAATTATTCCACCTGCTTGTGTTCCATAACTCGGCCACACTGGAAGTCAGACACTCGTACTGTTTGAAGTCGCTTATAATATTCAGGCCTCGAATTAAATCAAGTGCTTTCTCGTCATGTCGGTGGTGTAACAACAGTTTGTAGTATATGTCTGTTTAAAGATGCATAATCCGAATTAACGCTCGCAAATTACTATTTCCTTGGCTTCGGGTGTATAACATATTTGATTCGAGTCGAGGAACCCACCCATCGAAGCTCAGAGTGATCAGATGTCGATGTTTGAAATATATAAATTTTTACCAGCGATAATTTTATGTGGCCCAGTAAACAGTCGACGAGAAGACTGTCACTGACCAAATTTCGAATGAAGATGGATAACTCTAAATTCAAGTGGCTTTATTGTGTCAGATATTTGACAAACCGGCAAAATTCCGTTGAACAAAATGTTGATAAATAACAGGTTTTGGGGAATTTTATACTATAGTTGACTGTGGTTAGCATTATTGTTGGGCAATTACTTGCTTCTGATAACTGAAGTGGCATTTCAAAAAATGTTGTTTTTGGAATCTGATGATATGGAGACAATCGAATCGGATTGAGTACCTTTAAAGCCACATGGAAGTTTGAGCTCCAAAATACACCTAATAATATTCGCTTTTAAACCCGGTATCGAAATAGGTCGATGAATAGCTGAACTACATTTCTACGAGCATTATATGTCATAGAAAGACGCGTTGAAGTCATAAACAAATACAATTTGAAAACGATATTTGGGACACAAACAAAACAGCCATTTGCACGGCATGGAACAGAAAAGAGAGTTCCGTGTTATTCTATTCCTGATATGGTAGAAATAAAGAGCGTTTTTTCACTTCTGTGCGAACACTTTAAATCAGCTGGAAAATGGCTATGACCATGACATGTATTTACAGAGCATATAAAGCCGGTATATCAATAGTTCGTGTATTTGTAAACCTATCTTATACCACATTCCAAATTACTTAGACAATGAATGTGCCATGTCTTGCAATTATGGTTATTCTTCGTGTAACTTATGGTCTTAGTCTTAGTCATAGTGAGTCGCTGAAATGTGTGGGTTAGTCAAAGTGACTCAATTGATGCTTGTGTCTAACCTTAACCCTTTACCCAACAAACCGGCCAAAACCGGCCAAATAAAGCTTCAACAGCCTAAAATATCTTGGGTCTGTCTCAATAAAACCATACAAATATGGATATCATTGGAACCGGCTCCTTGACCACATTGTGATAGTTACAGTTATGCCCTGTGCCAATGCATTCTCTTATATATGCGAGTCGACCATAGGTCGCCTCGCATATATAAGAGAATGCATTGGCCTAAAAAAAATCTTTTTTTAACACTTTTTACCATTTTTTCTTACATTCTTTCACAATTTTATAATTTTTAATGTGTTAAGCCAATGCATTCTCTTATATATGCGAGGCGACCTATGGTCGACTCGCATATATAAGAGAATGCATTGGCACAGGGCCGTTCTGTTGGGTAAAGGGTTAAGTTAATTTATTCGCAGTACAGTGCTTGCACTGGTTCTGCATGTTTTAACGGAATTTCCTTGTGTGCATATATATGTAGCTTCACTTATGGAAGATTAGTTTATGAACATTTTGTCATGACTATACACCAATGTTGAAACAAGCCGTCCCTACGCCACCTTAAACTATTCACTTTGTATTACGATGTAAACAGTATTTATTCCATATAGTTGGGCATTACATGGAGGATCTATGAGTCCATAGTTTACATATAGTTGGGCATTACATGGAGGATCTATGAGTCCATAGTTTATAGTGTATTTACAAAAGGAGTCCAGTAAATTAGGTGTGTATCCATAGCTACTTTTACTGGACGAATTTTGTAAATTTCGCTATAAACTGGTGACGAGTTGTATATTCCCTTTATTACTTGATCCAAATTCCCAAGCGTTGTTTCCAGATAAATACGACTCTGTGGTATATTTAATGATGTAAATTTAATGACATATTGGTTCAAACTAAATCAACAATAGTCACAAACATCGATTTTATCGTACATAGCATTCGCACCGTAAACGGACGACACGCCGGAGGTCAAAGGTTACGTTTGCGCAACAAAAATACATTTTGGTACATCTGGCACCATTTCCTGTTATACAATGTCCGTTATATATCATTACTATAGAATGGGTTTAATTAATGAAATAAGGGTCGGATTATGTAATAGAACATAATATATGTTGAGTGAATATAGGTGTATGGAGGGGATCCGACAAGAAACATAACGCTTATGTGTGATTCTACTGTATTTCAACTAACATATATTTACTAGTACATTACTGATTACATTACTCGACCAATATAACTACACCAGATTGTATTTTCTTATGTCGGCAAAACCTTGGACAGGGTATGCCATATGGGCATCCTTGGAACGTATGTATACCTAGTAATCTTCTGAAACTTCTAAAAACCAACGAGTAGTCGTAAATAGCATTCAGAATGGAACCATATGAGAGCTGCATATGGTGTCTTCCAATTTTTATGTCGTCAACGATGAGATTATGGAATGGCTTGACCCATTTTTTTTTTTTAAACGCGGAATCCCTCAAAGTGTTCAAATCACGACTTGATTGATGCAGAAAAGCTCTCAATGCGAAAAGAACTTTTCACTCGAACTGCTGCTCTAATCGAAAAGACCAAATAATCCACCCGCAACCAATAGACAATCAGCTAAGTCAACGCAACAGGTGTTCACGTGGTGAGAATCCAAAGCGCAGATCACTTTCTATTAGTCTGTCTGGGATACAATCAAATCAGGAATGAATTTGTCAAGCCACTAAATGCAACATACTTAAGAAATGACTTGAATATCGATTAAGGTCATTGGTCAAATGTGTGAAACCCGAAGTGATTAACACGAACTTGGGCCACTGGGTCACTGGGCCACTCTCCATGCAATTGAGTCATTGTTTCATCAAATAATGCTAAAGTACGCTTCTAACCAATTATTTTAACCAATTATCTTAATATTAATTAACAATACAAGTAGGTTGACTCTGTTCTTTCGCATTTCCTCCATGTGGGCCGCGATGCGTTTCGATTTGATTTTGAATTTTCCATGGTTCGTAAATAGTATATGTTTTAAATTTCAAAGTTGTGTAACAAAAAAATATATACGGTACTTCGCTTCACTCCCATCTTTCATTTTGGCTGATGTATGGTATACAATACCAATCAACTTGACAAACGTTCTTCCTTCCTGCACTATATCCATCTACCCCCTCCTAGACCAATATTTTTTTCGGATCTAACATGATATCCCGTCTGCTAAATTTACCCTATATGGTATCTATTCTGATACCATGGGTAAATTTTTTATTCCGAGGAAAAGACTTGATAAAATCCTTTCAGGCTTGTTGTCTAATCCCCGTTTTTAAACATGTGTTGTATATTATGTCAATTTGTTTGTATGTGTTAAATGTTCTGTTCGAAAATTAAATATTGTTTACACTAACACGAACTTTGTTTAATTACTCTGCCGGTCAAAACCAGGGATGGGGTAATGGTAATGCGTAATGGTAATGAATTTTAATGCATTACATTTTCTCTAGTAATGCCGAGTAATGTGTAATGCTGTCCATTTCGCATTACATGTAATGCAAAAAGAATGCAATTACATTTGCATTACTTTTTGCATTACATATGCTTAAAACGTTTAATTATGACTTCTTACCTTCATACGTCACCTTAGAACAACAAACTGCTACTGTGAAGGCTGGTAAATAAGATTTCAACCAACACTATGAGCATGGCTTCTGAAGCCACAGTGATTGTTTTGATTGTCCTCTAATGAAGTCATATCACAATCACTCAAAACCAATTACCACAATCTATCTTCAAGTCATTCCTTATAATCATATGCCAGTACATTTTAATAGAATATTAACAACACGAACAACTCTTTAAAACTACCAAACAATTGTAAGTAACATGTTGTTCAAATTTCAACATGGTCTCCCAATAGCAATACGCAGGAACGTGTTGTATAGGTGGTTCATCGATTTTTATTAAGTGGGGGCTTCAGTAATTGGTTGATGAAAATCGGAAACGTTCGTGTAAACCGTATGTCGATTTGTACTGATTCCTACAGGCGTTAATTCGTGTATAGTGTAAACATATTTTTATTTCCAAATCCAAACATAATACACATAATACACAAATGACATAAATATACAACATATAAGAGATAATGTATGGAAATGAGGATCAGACAACAAGCCCGAGGGCTTATATGAAGTCTTCTCCTCTTTGGCGACATGCCCCTTCCCCAATAAGTGAGGGAGGGGTATCGATCAGACGGGAAATAATAGAAATAATATTTTTTAAAGGAGAAGTAACTAAGTTTAAGTTGGGATGGACACAGCGGGAAGATAGTGTTAGGGATAGCAGGAGACAGAGAGAGAGAGAGAGAGAGAGAGAGAGAGAGAGAGAGAGAGAGAGAGAGAGAGAGAGAGAGAGAGAGAGAGAGAGAGAGAAGAGAGAGAGAGAATGAGAGGGAGAGTGAGAAAGTAGAGGGGACAGAGTTTTCAATAATTTAGTTGCTGCGTGATGAAAATTATGCTCGTAGTAATATGCATGCGTCAGGCTCCATGGGAGGGCGTCAATCGCAATGGCCAATTCCTATTTCAATGGGGTTTACTGTGAATATCGCTGCATTCTTCACGTAGAATCATTTCACGTATATACAGGATAGTGACAAGTAAAGTAACTTACAAAATAATCGTTATCGGAAGACATTTAGTACTACATATATAATGGAGAACATCGTGCTGCCGCATAACGCGGCCGGAATCCAAAGCAATTTGTTACCCATACAGATCATGGAAATCTTTTTGTTCTCATAATATATGTCTGTACTGCATTAAATATTTGTTTGTTTTCGCGAAGACTAAGCTCTCTTGACCCCCGCATTAGTGTATTCTCAGATAAGGCAACATTTGGTAGGGAGTCATATAGTTCTCTTCTGGGCTCTTGATAAAAAGTACATTCAAAGAGATAGTGGTAAGTTGTCTCAAATTCCCCACATAGACAGAAGGGGGAAATTTTTACATGGTTATCTGTCAGGTCACCACTTAGGTGGCTGCAGTTCAATCTTAACCGGGTATGGAGGATATGAGATTTACGACATTTACTATGATAAAAATAGGCAGGTGGACGTATATTGTCACTGTTCAGTTCCTTTTTGAAGTCTTCGATTGTACTGCTGCTCTTTGTAGTTTCTGACAGTTTGTTCCATTCGGTAATTGCAGATGGTAAGAAAGAATCCATATAATAGTCATAATTAATATTCGAGGGTAGTCTTATATGTTCAAATCTTAAGTTATATCTGGAATTATTTGCCTGAATTGGTCGTACATAATTTCTTAAAATTGATGGAGCAGTTCCTCGTATCATTTTAAAAAATTGGCATAGCTTGTGTTTTCTACGGCGTGAAGAGAGGAGTTCCCAGCCAGTCTCTGACAAAATGCACGCGTTACTCGTACTGATGGTTGCACCTGTTACTATTCGGGCCATTTCATACTGAACCTTTTCAATGTCATCACTAAGATAATCAGGGCAGTTATCCCAAACAGGGGAGGCATATTCCAGTATTGGTCGGATAAATGTATAATGTATTTTTTCAAGCGTTAATCTGCTTAGCTTGTATCTGTGTTTACGTACTAGATTTACTCGACTCCATGCTTTGTCAAGCATAGATCTGATGTGGATACCCCAAGAGCCCATGTTGTCGAAAGTAAGTCCCAGATGTTTATGGCTGTCAACCTCAACAATTGTCGCGGTTCCCATGGTCAAATGTGGATGATATACTGGTGTTTCTTTCCTGGAGATTAAGAGAGATTCCGTTTTCAGGGGATTGAATTTTACAAGCCATTCTGATGCCCAACACATGAGAGTTTCGAGGTCATCGTTGATTAGTTTTGCGGCCATGGTGGGGTCTTCGATAGTAAGAAATAGAGAAGTGTCATCAGCAAATAGACGAATGTTGCACCGTATATTTTCGGTTATATCATTAATATAAATTAATTGTGTGGATATAGATGGTGTGTGACTATATGTTTTGTTTTCTCATCGTGTTCATTTTCCCCTCAATCTGTAAGTTCTCTTCAACACGGCGTCCTCACTCCTTCTACATTATACTGTGGTGCTTTTCTTCTCCAATGAGATAACTTAAGATAAGCGGTGAGCCGCTTGTTGCTAGATCCTCTTCACCCTCTTCTAAACTAAATTATAAATAATGTTATCATATCTAAATCATAATGTTCATATTTTGTCTAATGTAAATGTATTGAGGGTAGAAGAAATACTGCTTAACCAAAGCTTATGAGGTTGTTTGAGTGTGCTTGCAATAACTAAGTCATTATGTTCCCGAGCATTTTAGAGGGGGGGGATTAACAGTCAAAACTAATTAATAATTACCTTTTGCGGTATCTACATTGAGATCATGTTACAAAGTACTTACAACAGCCTCAATGAACAATTTACTGAACATGGCTTTCTGTCCGACTCACATTTTAACCATGGTCGATTAGCTGTTTGATAAAAGTTTGATTATGACAGAAAGATGGGATTAAAATTTTGTGAAAACAATACAAGATTACTATTTACATATAACTGTCGACAAAACACTGCTGATTGCGCTACATGCAAATTGATAGATTTATTGTTTGGGTTTCCCATTGTATTGTCTGTAATTCGGCACACGTAAAGTTCAATGTTTTATGACTATATAGTTCACATCCCATTATTAAAAACTCACTTGCCAAAATTGTTGCCAAATGAAAATATTGTTTGCCAAATGAAAATATTGTTTGCCATTGGCAAATTTGGCAAGCGGCAGCGCGAACCCTGGTCACGTTAGCAGGGACGCACCAACTGACTTAAAGTGTTGATGTTCTTCCCTTGATGGTTTGGCCCAATCAGCCATTTGGGCGATCAATTCTTTTCGCTAGATTGACTTTTCTAGTAATTTACTCGCCTTTTTGCTTATCGGATGTCACTATCTGGATAAATGATTTGACAGTCGGCTCTCTGAGGGAGAGTTTACGATTTATCAGCGTGAACTGACGCCACCCCAGGGACAACTTATATAACCGCGTTTAATATGTTGAGAAATAGAAATCACACATTAGGTATCAGTTTATCAACTCGAGTCTTAGTCAGTGGTAAAACTACCACGTTATCCGTACCTCCGATCAATCTGTTGGCTTGCTGGCTGAAGTGATTATTTATTTCAGTCGTATAGAACGCATCTTTTGCATTGAAATGCGTCCGCTGTTGCCCCTCTGGGGTCCACCGTATTACTGATTAGCTGATAGAGATTGATCCATTGCTGAAAAGACGATTCAGTTAATTACTGAGAGGAGGAAGTAGACGGAGTTAAGTCTTCTGGGATGCATTGCGCCACCAGTTGATGATATCCGGCATTATGGGCGTACACTCATAGACCGACGTCTCACGAGATAAACCATAGTTACGTGCTGTGGCCAAATTTATGGATCCCTCTGTGCTGTGATTATAATTAGTGGATCTATATTACACTATTCGAGGTTGTAAATTATAACCACAGACAGGCATAGTGTATCCTACAATCATTGCCAGACAGTAACACGTTACGCATATACTTGTCTCCACGTGCACGAGGTCTGAATGCATGATTACAGGCTACACACGACCAATTAATTTCCATAAGCTACATCGTTATATCTATATAATAAGTCTCACCGGTGATTGGTTAAGCCTATTTGAATTTCAAATAATTAATTGTCACTCAGAGCGTCATCCGATGCACCACTTGGAGACAAAAGTCCCCCCCCCTTTCGGAATTTATTCAAAACTAAAATTTAGCATTTCCACAACTACCCTACTTTCTATACAAAATTCAGCAGCATAAAATACCTAGATCCCTTCCACGGCTTCGGGACCCGACCAGACACTCCCTGGCCATTTATACAATAATGGTCGCCATATTTACGTATATAACGGGTATTATTTTCTTCTCCTGTCCATGTACTTTTCCCTAAGAGGTAATCCACAAATTAGCAGCCAGACTGTTTTAATGCGGATTCTAGTTTCCCTACACAAATTCTAGAAGAGTTACTCTAGTTAATTAGTTGCTTGTAACATACAAGGGTACGCTTAAGCCTTAAATCACCATGCCCTTAGTGATATCAGGCAGCGGCGTTACGAGCGTAAGCATCGGAGGGAATAGCAGCACTTGAAACGTCGGGGTTATTTGGACGACCTTTGCACTGGCAGCTTTGTCGTGTTTGACGTCGCCGAACGTTCTTTCAATATATAGGTCGGCTAGCTATTGGATTCACATTGACGAATTCATAATGCCATACCATGATGTTACCAACGAATGTAAAGTGGAAGTCTATGGCGAAGTCTCGATCTGTTATGACAACAAATGGCATAATTTTACATGCGCTACCAGAGCCCAGGAAACCATGGGTAATCTGGGAGATATACTCGCTGGTAATAGACATCACGAGAGGCACCTCAAGCACCACGTTGCATACGACAATATATAACACACTATGTCTTCCGTGTGACCAACACTATCAGAATGTTCTGTTCTCATGCCGATCCCTGGTAATAATGTTTTATTCCCTGATCAAAATAACATGATATCGAGAAATTGAAAAAGATGGAGAGAAGGAAGAAAATACATTATGAGCACAATATTCAATGTGCTGGTGCACTTCCGAAACACATATTGGGACTTAATCGTCAACAAATATGGAGTGACCATTTACCTATCGGTAAGCCACCTGCTGATCAGTTCATGTCACTCATCTTAGGAAATGTTACACTTTGTGCCTTGACTCTGACGTGTTTCCAATCTATGCCAACGTCATAGCGGATTCGGCATCACTCTTGGTGCAGTCCTGCATGCTAATTGACAGCAACTGGTGTGTTTATTTCGTTTGAACGACATTGTACACGCATCCAGATTGTTTTTATTGCACACGGACCCCGATGGTGCCAGAATATAAACTGCAACATGCGTATAAAATGCATCTTTACCAAAGCTAACGCCATGAGAAGATAAAATGTATGTATTTCCGCATGTGACGGTGCTACTAACATTGTTTTCAAATTCCTGAATGATGTATTCTTGTGAGAAACTAAATGGTATTTTCAGGTAACTTTCGGTAGTATCGTTACTGGTGGTACTACAGATAGAGTTAGTATTGTGTCAGGTACAGTAATGCCCTAAATGATCGACTCCTTAACCACAGCATAATTATGGGTAACTTTTCGGGATTTAGTAGGAAATATGGCTTGTTGCCATTCATCGGAAAGCTCTGAATGAGAGCTTTCCGATGAATGGCAACAAGCCATATTTCCGACTAAATCCTGAAAAGTTACCCATAATTCTGCTGTTGTTAGGGAGTCGATTATTTAGGGCATTACTGTAGTTACAGTAGCTGTGATACAGACGCATACATATGCCTGGGACATTATATGTTTCTCTGTGGAAATTCCTGCACAAAATTCCAGGCAAAGTTGCGCGTGTGTGAGCGCCGCCTTTCGCAAAAAATTTACACTCAACGAACACAGCGCCGTATCCCCCCAATAACACACAGACCCACTACTTTCATTTCTTATATAAATGTAGTTTTTTTTTATTATTTGTTCCCATACAAAAGCTGAGTATATATTTTTTTTTCTTTTCTTTTACAAAATTTGCCGAGGATTTGAGACTCGCCCACGCGTTACATTAATTCAGCCCAAAATAAGATTTCCAAGCTCTTAGCAAAGATAACGTGATCGATATAAATAACTGGCTTCAGATGCAATTCGGCTGAACTTTTAAAATCACGCCCAAATATTCTGCTGGCCGCTTTTAGTGATTAGGTCAGATTATATGTCCACAATTTGTGACTGTCGCACGCGTGTTCGTGACACTGTATGTGTGTTATTGTGATGATTTAGTGTAGCATATATGTAAATAGATAGCTCATAGTGCATTATTCAGTGAAGTGGAACCACTCTTGGGAGCGTTTGCACGTTAAATAGAAATCACCGAAGATAAGTGATCAATTTTATGTTTCAAAATATTTCATTCCCAGCAGACATCCAAGTACAGAAATAATTGTACATTCGTGATCAGATGATTACAAAAAGAGAATAGGATTTGACTGTAAGCTAACAGCTTATTAGTACCATTGCCTGCTTACGTCACGGAATTCGAAAGCGGCGGTGAGACGAGCACTCACGCCAGTGCGGATCGAAACAAAATGTAGATGCGTGTCGCAGGCATGCAAATCTGTTTATGTATGTATTTGTGATCATTATTAATAATTAGTCATAAAATATATATGTTCTACTTGTAATTATATCGTTGCGGGGGGGGGGGGGGGGTATACTGGAATCAGCTTGCCCGTCCGTCCGTCCGTCCGTCGTCCGTGGAAACAAATTTGTCCGAAGTTTTTCTCAATCGTTTTCCGTGAAACTTGGCACAGACATCAACCACAATAGGAACCTGTGCACCTGCGATTATGACGTCTGTCCGACATTTTTTGGTGGAGTTATCCCCCTTTTTTACTTAGAATTTTTTTTGCAACATGCATAATATTGTCCGAGCTTTTATTCGTACATTTTTAGGTCAATAATGTTTTTAACTTGGCACAGATATTTAGTACCATGGGAATATGTGCACCTGCGATTATGATGTCCGTCCGACTTTTTGTTTTGTGGAGTTATTCCTGCAATGGGAATCTGTTATTTCATTATTTATGTCTACTGACATGTGAAACATCTTTGTGTTTAAAAAACACGGGGGAGGGGTATCCTTAGTCCCATTGGGGCAGTCACATCTCTATTTACGAACTGATGCGCCAAAGCAAAGTATTAAATTTGTAATAAAATACTCTTGATTTTTGTTCTATTATTCGTTTTAAGTTTCATAACTCAAGTGATACAACGGGGATAGATTGTATTGTTGATTGCACTGCCATTAAACGAAAATACAAGTAGCGCTATAAAACCAAACCAGTGTGTGTGTGTTTTTTTTTAAAGCCACATGGCGGATTGCGCTCCAAAATACAACTAATAATATTCGCTTTTTAATTTTTCCCGGTATCGACAAAGGTCGATTAATAACTTCCTTTCT
Source organism: Siphonodentalium dalli (assembly GCA_032622095.1). Taxonomy (NCBI): domain Eukaryota; kingdom Metazoa; phylum Mollusca; class Scaphopoda; order Gadilida; family Siphonodentaliidae; genus Siphonodentalium; species Siphonodentalium dalli. Next base: position 124,741,522 of record CP136061.1, on the reverse strand, counting down.
ACGGGCATTATGTGTCACAGAAAGATGCATTGTAGTCAGAAAAAATACAACTTTGAACACGGTGATTGGGTCCCAAACAAATAACGCCCAGCACGGCATAGAACAGAAAAGAGAGTTCAGTTTTAGTCTATTCCTGGTATGGTATAATAAAGAGCGTTTGTTTCGTTTTTTGCGAAAAATTGAAAACAGCTGAAAAATGCCTGTGATCATGCATGGCCAGTATTTATCAGAGAATTCGATGCCGATATGTCAATATTTCGTGTATTTGTCACCTATCTTATGCTTACTTCCAAATTACGTAGACATGCCATGTCCGTTTAAAGATACGGCCGGTCTTGGCGTTAAAGGTTGCGTGATTTCGGACATAAGTTGAAAAATAAATGTCTGATTTGAGAGAGTGTTCTTAAATTTCTTACTGTCGACAGTCGGGATATCATATCATTTGTGAACCACTTTCCAATTAAAAATGTAGTTACTTTTCGAAATGAGTCCTGTTTTATTAAAGATACGGGCGTCGTTGGCGATGGGTATGCTGTTAAAATATTTATTGTTCTTACACCAATCAGAAATATGCCATAAACAGTATGTTATTGTCAATTTTGTTTGCTTTGTTATGTAAACAAAAGCAAAAAACGTTACGTTTCCTGGCTTTTGTTTAGATCCGGATATGGTAATCATAAAGAGCGTTGTTTGTTACTGTTTTCCTGATATGAAAATAATAAAGAGCGTTTATATCATTTGTGTGTGATTGACCAATAGAATTGCGCTGTATTATGTAAACAGAAGCACAACTTTTGTAACGAGCAGGCTCTTGTTTACGTACACCATCGTACGTCTTGACGACAATATACTATTTACGCGCTGATTATGTTTGGCATATGAACAAAACTATACATATTTTAATATTCCTTCTGTTGATGGCGATTTGAACAAATATGAATATTTCTGCAACGAACGCCACCCGTGCCTGTAAGGGTCAGACGCACGTTTTGCCAAAATTTCCTTGTATTTCAAAATGAATTTTCTCAACATCTGTTCGGAATATCTTTGTGAAATTTGGTACAAGCGATTATTGTGACACTTATTTAAGAAGCATCGACCAATTGGATATTATAAAATAATTTACTTTACTTTTATGGCATGAAAAATATCTAAAATTTCACTGTTTTCAGATACCAAGAACTTCTGTAAATTAATTTTATTCAAAAGTGCAGTTCATATATCCATGATATCATATCTCAAGATCATAAGAGGAGACTTAATTAAACTTTATTTGTGAAATTTAATGATTATTTTCAACTACCCATAATTAAATTTCTATATTTGAGGATGTTCATGCCATGGCGGTTGATCAATGAACAATTGGGCTGAGATGAGTTGTGGGTCATAGGTTCATATTCAAGTTAAAGCTGACCACCATATCTCTTAACACTTTACTGATCCCTGCTTGAGTGGACGACACTGCATATCAATATTTGTTTGCATTTGAGCTGGAATATTTGTGACTGCTTTATTCTTCATTATAGTATATGGGGGTATGATGCAATATTATGCAATTAAAAATCTAACTCATCGTTATGATACAAATGAAGCCTCCTCTCACTGAGCTATGACAATAAGCTATTTGGTTATTGGAGTTTTGTGTGAAATTATTAATTATTCTAGCAGTTCTCGGTACCGAAAGGAGCAAAAAAAATAATTAAATTTTCAACCTCTCAAATGTATTAAAATCCATTGTTTTTGTTGTCTCTTAATAATTGCTCAGATTCTACATACAATGAAGATGAAACGTGAACTTTAAGATTTTTTACCAGAGAAATTCTTTTTGAAAATCTCTTGCCATTTTTGGCTGGATTTATGCAAAACGTGCGTCTCCCCCTTAATATCAACCTGTGAATCAACGGAGATGTATATCGGGGAGGAGGCAAACCTTGTGGTGCACACCGACCACGATGAGTACACAATCACCACGATGACTAAACTATTAAAATTATTTGTGCTACCCATGCTTTATACGGTGCTGAAATTTTCCCACTTGACCATCCTCCATACAATCTATAGATAAGTTTTCCGAAACATTCATACAAAACTGCCAATCTCTATACCAGTTCGTACCACTGAGAACCAACGTTTCTCTAAGTTTTCTGTGTAGCATGCCCGTGTCAAGAAAACTACATATAAAAAAACGTGTATTCGTTGAGAAGCAAGTGCATCTACCACCATCGTGCACCAGATTCCATTGCATCCATATATATTCTTGCCGAAGTTGCACCAATTCTTGTTTTTCAACTTCCAGTCCTCTGGGTTTATCGCAGATGTCATGCCTTTGCTCCGGCAGTACAACCTTCTCAATTTTCTCTTAGAATACATTCTAGGATTCTTTCCTGGCAAAACGGAATGGAAAAAAAAACTCGTGAAATCCTCTAGTCACAGAACATTACGGAGGATTTCACGATTTTTTAACTCTGTTTCATCTCACAGTGATATCTCGTTCTTTCTGAAATGTCACGCCGATCCGCGCTGTCTTCTTGGCGACTATGGTCTCTGATTTCGCGCAACCGGCACTGTGTCACTTGGTTTTTCTTTTGAACAAAACCACATAGATTTTTGTTGTGCTAAATGTGGCTCATTATATGACAGTGAGACTACTCACGCTTTTTCTCATGCAATGCTGGCATTATAATACATCTACGCTCCATCTTCTGAGAGGGAAGCATTGGCGTATTCGGGATCCGGGCTTTCGATCGTCTGCAATCCCTCTCACACAAGTAGGCCAGGCAAATATGGACATAGGTGTCGCCTGGAGAGGGAATTTATGAGACCTACATTTTTGGTTAGCGTAAATACTAAACTTTCGGAATCCGTATGTTGGATTTGTCAGATAGGCGGACTTTTTTTCTCACCGCGTGGTTTTCTTGAGGCACCCGATGAAAAAATCTGTCATTTTTTAAATAAAGCCGACACTTTTGACAGAGCATTTTCACATAATTTGAGAAGAAATATTCGTCCAATTTTGATACCTGAGGGTGGGGCGATAACCAGAGTAGGGCAAAACATGTAACCATTGAATCTCGGAATTGCAGTCATGACGTCATGTGACGTCAAATAATATTTTGGGTGAGACAAATATGACGATCCACGCACAGTGTTGACTTTCGTTTCTTTTAAATCATAAAGTAAGACGGGTATGCCACATTGTTTTATACCATGGGAAACTACTGCCAATTGGCTATATTTTGATATATAACTTATCGCTGCAGGCCGAATTATTTTTTATCAGAGGTAGAAAAATCAACCCTCCCCCCTAAAGTTAAGATGCGTCATGCTGTGGTATAAGGCACACATAACTCACGGTTACATGTCAACGGGCTTAATCAACACAACGGCCGTTGAAAGTCTGCTAAAGAATGTAATAATAAATACGTTTCTGTCTACAAACTCGAACATTAACGTAGAAATAATATATAATGTACCCCCAGACCCGAAATTTTAATATATTTTAGAATTTTTCCTAAAAAAAATGATATAAAACGCGTTATTTTTATTTTCTGGAAGCGAAAAAAAGAAAACAATTAGTAAGGGTGGAGATAATTGGTGTATACGGCAATTTCTTTCCGCCTTGGGTTAAAAAATGACATACTAACCCAAAATGGCTGCCAATATGGCAGCCGCAATATAGGTGGAAATTGTGAAATATGTAAGAACGCACAATTACTTGCTTAAATGGTTTACCTAACAAAGCGGCCGTTGACGAACTGCTAAACTATAGTTTAAGGTATATATTCCGATCTACAAACTCGAACAATAAAGTGAAAATATTACACAGTGCACCTCCTGGCACACAATTGTGATAAAATTTAGGCATTTTTCTACAAAAATAACCTAAAGCCATTTTTGTCATCTTCTCGGAAGCCATAAAGCGCGGAATGTATCGTGGCGGAGATGTTTGGTGTGTACGATAATTCAATGTCCTTTTTGGATTACAAAATGGCTTACTAACCCCAAGATGGCTGCCAATATGGTGGTCAGAATAAATGGTGAAATATGTCATGTTTCACTTTTATCGCCGTAATTGCCGCCATCCTATGTCTCACACAACCCAAAGTATTATATTCATGTTACTCCGGGACATTATGATGTGCAATTCTATTTAAAATTGCTACCTGAATGGTGCCCATTATTGACGAGTCTTGCATTCATGAACATTCGTGCTCAAGTAATCCGTGTCCCTTGAAATAGGTGGCAATTTGAGCGAGGTATTTACAGATGAACAGGATTGTTTAAAACGAAGAACCGAGTAACAGTAATACATTGAATGCCTGATTGTTATTTATGCCAGTCACCTTTGACATAATCAATATGAAATTACTTAAACCCGACAATAGAAGGTCAATCTTTCTCAATGAATATTATTCCAAGTGCTACCAGATATAATGGTACATATGAGGTGGATATGTCGTGGATACCATTATCGAAGTCTAGGCTAGACGGGGTTGATGCGGGTTCACACACTGAAGCAACCACATTTGAAGAAATGATTTTGATTCTGAGTCAGTGCCTCCATTAATATGTTATATATACAATGCACAATTGCTGTACAATAGCGTCGACCCACAGAAGACGGCCGTGCTAACACAGAGTGAATTTGTCCAGACCCTAAATCATCATCGCCGCTTTCATTGACTAGTGTCCAATAACGCAAAGACGATGAGATTCAGAAAAAGATAGCGCTCGTCGTACAAAATTAGTTCAGATTTTGCATCTTCCGAAAAATTATCTGATCAGTGATAAACATAAGATTAGTCATGTCCAGAATGAGAATCCCTCCTGTGTGTCTAACTTAATTATGCAGTTTCTGTTGAACAAGATCGCCACGAAGGACCGCTTTATTTGCAATAAATGAACGCGATAACCTTCAGAAATATCAAATGTTGTTTCCAACTTGGTGGAAAAGTAAACTTGTCTACGTTATGTTACATCTGAACTGGTCATATTCAGACCAGGAGACCTGCTGCTGTTGCAAGTAACATTGATGTTTGAAACGTAAAACCCATGCCATTAATGTATCAATCGGGCTGTATTCAATATTCGTATTTACAGGCAACTCCGGCGGAAAACAATTTGGCGAATAATTCCTCGTCCCCATATCGTCCCGATTTTACAAAGACATATGCATGTATTCCCCACACGCTGTTCACTAGATACTAAACTACGGCTATCGTGTCCAGTTACTGATTTCGCTCAGCACAATCGGAGTTGTTATGGGTGAGTTATCGTAGATCAGATTCTGGTCTGCACATAAGCTGTTGCTATATGTCATTTCTGAGATGCAGCGACAAATTACACCAAGACTCGTGATCCCATTTATCAAACACTACCACAATATAATATCAGGATATGCACTATACACACGGTCTACTCACGTCGCGCATAATGTGTTAACTATAGATACAATTGAATTTAACTGTAACACATCTGGCGTTAGATATGACGTGTTGGTGGAATTATAATGCTTTAATCACGAACGGCCATTGAAATTGTCGTCCTTTTCATGTTGGTGTCATAATGAGCTAAGACTTACACTGGGATACCAAAAGGTCCTAAATGTATCAGTCTACATGATAAAACTCCAAGCCAATACTCCGATCTATATGCTGTTTTCTGAATGTACAGCCTTCCAGAAGTAATCCTACCTTCTCATCAGCATAGAAAGATATGGGTAATATGACTGTTCATCTAGCATGGGATAACTGTCCATATTTGGGGTACCTCGTCTTACAAGCAATTGTCCAGCCACTTCTGGAAATCACGAGTGCACATGGGGTGACACGAGACTCCAGTACCATACTATTCAAAGTAGCATACAATCGAAATATATAGGGACATAGTTTGACAGTTTTATGTGATTTACCACATCGCTGGTATTTTCGTTGTTGGAAATATCCCTTAGAGTCTTGACTTTGCTTTGCAACTTATCTACTGCTAGTACAAGCAAATAACTCCCACCCGCTAAGCAGCTGACAAACTACTAGAGGAAAAGCAACCAGGTTACCATCTCCTTGTGTGCGAAATATGTGTATTGGAAATTAATCCGGTAGATGTTAGAATATACATTCAACGAGTCTATTGCGTGATGATGAAACTGAACGAACCTGTATGATGTGACGGTTTGATAATTTGCTGAATATGTCCTCTTGCGGACTGGGCAGCAAATGCTATTGGTCAATGAGATCCATTTATACTCACCTTTAGAACGGTATACATGAGACCTAATGTATCAGTAGCTCCGTTATTGTAACCACGCCTCGTTGATCGAGGGTAACTAACGATTCGTATCAACATGAGTTATTTGATGAGATATGTATCCGAATTGGTTAATTGGTTAATTCTGTTATTCGCGGTCGCATTATGTTACAAATAGCCATAGAGAGTGCCAAGTATACTTAAATGTCGTGTTAGATTTAATATAACCTACACAATTCCCTTATTCTTTTCGCAAAGATAGTCAGGCAGCCACCTGCCTTAAATCAGTCATGTTTATGGTGAAATAATTTGCACGACATGCCACCGATTTCGAAGAACAAATCTTACTTGAGCGCGAATGAATGCAAAATGTGTCGATCCTCTCACTCGAGGCCACCAATCTGGTTGTCATTGCAATAGAACTGACCAATGTTACGTCCTAGTATTGCAAAATGATATGAATATAATAGGACTATTGGTTTTATAAGACATTTCATTGCGATGTTGGTGTTAATTGCGGCATGACATATTTTACAATTTCCATCCATATACCGGCCACCGTATTGGCAGCCATCTTGGAGTTAATATATCACGTAGTAACCGCCAACGGCATGAAATTATCGTACATACAAATTATATCCACCCATGCTGCATTATTGTCTTTATGCATTTCGAGAAGATGACGAAAATAGGGTTTCGATTAGTTTTGTACTAAACTAATTAAATATTTAATTAAAAATTGGGGCCAGGAGGTGCTTTGTGTACCGGTTTCACTTAATTGTCTAGTCGATGGATCGGGATATATATATTACATAAAACTTTAGCAGTTTATCAACGGCCGTTGTGTTAGTTAAGTAATTTTGGCAAGTAATCGTGCGTTCTTACAAATTTCACAATTCCCACCTATATACCGGGCACCATATTGGCAGCCATCTTTGGTTATTAGGCCAGTTTTTAAACCAAGACGGAACGAAATTACCGTATACACTAATTATCTCCACCCTTAATACATTATTTTCATTTTTGCCTCCCGGAAGAAGACAAAATGCATTTCAGATTATCTTTTTGGGGGAAAAATCTAAAATTTGTTAAAAAATTGAGTCAGGAGGTACATTATTTCGGCCAATTTGGCCGGTTACTTCATGTGACTTTTTCATCTGACGTGTGTGTCGGATAATTGATCTGGAGGATTTATGTAAATGTTAGCCCAAACTACATTTCCAAGTAACGATGGTTTTGTTGTTTATTTTGAGGAATAATACCGCGTCAGATGAATTCAGCCCAAATATGTTAACAGTTGTCGTGTCAAACATTCGGCAGTAGGTTAGCGTTATTTATTATTTGTGGATGTCATTTAACATGGGGAAAATAGACTACTGCGCTTGAACGAGCATGTGAATTTGTCGTTTTTAATGTACAGCAACTTGATAATCAATAACAGAGGCATTCTCTGTCAAATAAGGTCGCTCTATTTACGGTATTAATTGCGGAACTTTCTAAAGTAAACTACGCGTAAACGGATACATACGGTAAATTATAGAATGTGCCGGAATCGGCCTAATCGCCCCAGGGCCAACTCGCCCAGTCGACGTGTGTCAATTCGGTACCTACTATAACATGTACCCGAGTCCGATACGGAATAAAAGATGTATACGGGTGTTATATAGCGTTTGGTCCGTTGTTTCTCAATGAATATTATTGAAATTTGGTGTATATGTCCGGGCTGGGACATGGAATACAACAACGTTTGAATTGTTTTTAAATTTACAAATTTGTTGATTTTATTCAATTTTTTTTCGTTCTGAAAACACACTATAAAGTGTATATAATATAATAACGAACACGAGACATACATAATTTATAAACTGTTAACAAAAGATATCAAATTCAATACATGACAAAGATGACTCAGTGGAGTTTATAAAGTGAACATAAAAACATTGAGGTAAGAATCTTTTTAAGGAATGCAACTTTATTTAATGATAATAAACACATAAATTAAAATAACAAACATGAGACATACATGATTTATAAACTGTTAACAAAAGATATCAAACTCAATACATGACAAAGATGACTCAGTGAAGTTTATAAAGTGAACATAAAAATATTAAGGTAAGAATCTGTTTAAGCATTACTAAACCGTTTAGCACAAACCACAGTCCACTTCACTCATCCGATCATCACCAAACTTCATATTTATCTTGATATTGATCTATCAGATGAGAGCTATCAAATATTTTTTTAATTTCATAGGAAAAAATGGTCGCCAGCGGCCATATTGCATTTACGTTATATTTTATCGCGTCATGTCGATATGTAGTATTACTTAGAAATTTCACCTTTCCAGATTCATAATTGCTCCATTGACTGTAACAGATGAAATTATTCCCCTCTTCGGATAGAGTGTCACTGAAACTTTATTTTGTCAGACTGTCTGTATAATCACTGATTATATATGGCAATAATCTGTAATAAGATGTAGCACTATTTTATTTTATATTTACATGCAGTGCTGTTTTTATACATCAATTATAATCCCCCTAGATCATCATGTGATCGATCATACATCGCGCGAGGACCTGGTTGAATTAAGGGGGGTTTTATGGATCACTTCTGTCCTCAAGCTAGATTATACTTATGACATTTAATGGCATGTTACTAACGTGGAGGGTTAGATATGCTTGAGAAACCACCACTCTTTAATTCACACCAAGTTCTCAGCTGTCATGTTCGGATATTAGAACCCATAGCCATGATATATGGTTTATTTTGTGTATACTAGTAACATAGTTATTTTCAGTACCTTTATATACCAGTACTGTGTATAACAATGCATATAAATTAATCCATGTATACATGTATATTGATTCAACGGATTCAGTGGTTTTGTCCATCAGTCTATCACATTTGCGGGGAAAACATGGCCACAAGCAGTACACCCTGCTAAATTTCGAATTTGAATCAATTGGTGCACCCTGCAGCCAGCTTTTATTGGAGAACTTTTTCTTATGTGGATATTTTGGGTCACCGCTAGATGTGAGCCATATTTTGTTCTCAAACTGTCCTTGTGAAGACATCACTGCCAGCGGTGATCTTCAATTTTACTATTTTTATGGCTAAATAATTTGGTTGATCCTACAGACGACACCCCTTGTCCGATCGTCATCAGATTCCACAATTATCTTCTGGATAACCAGGGTGAGAGTAATCTAATTTTCCCGAATTTCGTTAAAAAACATTACCACAGGCAGCAATTTGGTATCTTACTCTTTGATCCTCTTTTGCATGACTGAATTGTTTAGCAACTGTACAGACATATCCCTCATCTGGTTTTTATATACATGTATATCTCTTCATGCGGATAGCCAGTATTACGTATAGGTACTTCAACTTTCTGCATTCCTGTCATCATTTGAAATATAAAAATTTACCTGATACATGCACCCTTCAAAATTTGTTTCGTCGTATCTATTTTAATGACCCGTATGGTAATATTGATACAGATATATTTGTCAAACATTTCTTTGTACAATATACAGGGGCCTGTTTCATGAAGCAATGTCATAAGATTATCTTAAGATGGACTTAATCTAAGATCTAAGGTGGATCTTATGATGTAACTTTTCAGTTTCAAGAACGCGTTTCACAAAACAAGATTAAGTCCTACTTAAGTAGTAATTTAAGTTCGCGCGCTTTTAGACTGGCTCTCGACAATTTATTACAGCTATGCACAGAAAATGTTGGTTCTGTGTGTGTTATATGCCTAGGTACAGTGTCTGGTGACAGATACTAGGGCGTGTCTAAGAATAATTATGATATTTTAATGCAAGGGCGATAATCAGTATAATGACTGGTGCATACTTAACTGCACGAGCGCGCTTTTTAACTGTGTTTTCGCGTCAGACCCCATCCACACATAGCTGCATGCTTCCAATGCCTCTTTTATACAAACGTATCGAGCACAAATATATTATTTCAGTTATTAAAGGGACTTATACATCCTAACTCAGAATGTGAACCTTCACTCATATAACATATGCGTTAAAGCGACGCGAGACATATGTTCGCTCCTTTCAATGATGATATTAGGTTCTAATACATTATACGTCTTTGAAGCATCTATAATACCAGGAAACCGAATATGTCGCCACGACGGCATACACATACAATACACCACAATTGAAGCACTGAGCTAAACGCTCTTTATTGATTGCCAACATTCATGGAATACTAACACAAAACGCTCTTTATGTATATTGCTATAATGTGAATAGGACTTCATATCGTGTTCCAAATAGACTTATTTCCAATCTGAGACATACTTGTAGAAGCCATATATAAATGATGTTAGTGTCATTTGCTCTGGTTCTGTTGACAAATGTGCTAAACGCCTGTTATAATTAACAAACTGCGTATGAACTTCGAAAGTACGTTACGTTGAACGACATTCTGCATATATGTTTTAATAAAAACCAAATCAACGACTTCTAATAAAGAGCGTTTATAATTAACAACACGTGAACAGACGGCCGGTTCACAGGCCCCTGGGGAAAATTACTAAATACCAATATTGACTATACCACTGGTATATTGGTATTTTAGTAATTCCCCCAGGGGTCTGTGGGCCAGTTCACAGTGATATTATATGTTCTTTCGCGGATCCCGGTGTGCCCGCGCGGTCCGTATACTATATACATGCTATATATCTTTTTATTTCATAGTTAATAGATTATGATAATATACATAATAATAATAAAATAACACATATTATGTATTATTATCTTGTTGATATATATACGGGTACATATACAATACATTTTTACAATCAAATTATAACATAATAATATAGAAAGGCAAGTAAATAATATTAATAATAGCTGCATATGACATAAGCAGTTATAAAACAAACTGAGTATAAATCATTCACTATTATCCTCGATGTGAAAATGTTCGGACTAATTGTCTCAACATGATTATTGTCTACAGTGCGATTGGGTGATTTGAATCGCAAATGATGTTCAACTCTATGTAAATATATTCTATTTGTAACAGCAATTAGAAATGTATATATAGTCCGGTCTTGGCGGTTTACAGTTAGTAGCGGACACCCCGCCAATCTTGCAACCACTGGCCACGTCACTGCTATAGCTTACCAGTTGGTTATTAATTACTACCATTTCTGAAACACCCCTCCGTGCTAGCAAGGTGTTATTCAGTTAAATGTGTTTATAATAACATATACATGAACAAGATCACATCCACATTTCGGACCAACTGCGTAGGTCTTAACTTTAAGATTATCTTATGACACCTCACACCAGTCTTAAAGTTAAGACCAAAGTTAAGACCATCTTAGGTTAAGACTTTGTTCGTGAAACGCACTTATGACTGAAGTTTGAACTTATGACCATCTTAAGTCCCAACTATATCATAAGTTGCCTTCATGAAACAGGGCCCAGGTATTTAGTTTGTAACTAAATCTAGAAATATATAATAGTAGCTCGTGGACCCCACTTCGTCCGGGATGTTCCCCTCTGATTTTCGGAGAAATGCGCGATTTAACCTTGAATTGACTATTTTTAAGGTGAAGGTCATGTCGGGGTCACGATTTGACCCGTCCAAAACACTCCCCGGACAAAAGTCACGACAAAAGTACCCGTCGAAATCCGCCCGGCTTTATACCCGATTTGACCTTGAATTGACAATTTTGAATGTCAAGATCAGGTCAGGGTCATGATTTGACCCACCCGAAACACTCCTGGGACAAAAGTAACAGTAGGTATCAAATTTCGTTGAAATACTTCCGTTTTACCAGATTTGACCTTGAATTGATCTTTTTGAATGTCAAAGTCAGGTCGGGATCAAGTTTTGACCCGTCCAAAATACTCCCTGGAAATAATTTCCCCTAGGTATCAAATTTCGTCAAATCTGTCCGGCAGTTTTCCCGGCCATAGCTAACAGACAAACAGACAGACAAATGTCCAAAATATATATTAAAGTAGCTGATGTACTCGACTTCGTTCGGGCTAGTTAGGGATTTTTTTTGTGATCGCCTCCATCTGGACAGTACCCAGTATATACAGCGTCTGGCCAAACTATTGTTCAATTGGTCCAGAAACATGCCTATATCAGCACGTTCGAGAACATGGTCCCACGTGAAATTGGACCCGTCCATATTGCTCCCGGGATCGAAGTAGTCCTACACACAAATTTTTAGTCGGATCGGTCAAGGTCCAGAAACATGCCTATGAGCGAGGTCAAGTTGACACGTTAAATACCAAATTCGAGCAGTGTTAGAGTCTATAACACATACACACATGCATTCACGCATACACACATACATACATACACACAGACAGGTGTTTCAAAATGTATAATCGATAGCTACAACAATTCTATGGTAGATAGTTCACGGCCGACCTGATGCATGCATCTTAGTTTTCTTGTGTAATATTGTTACTGTATGTTCGACTGTGTCGATCTACACATATCTATTAGACAATACCTTAGCAGTCACACTCCGCTGCGATCAGGCTGGCTTTTGCTTTGAGTTGAAAAAGTATCAAAATACGAGTAACGCACAGTGGAAGCGCTGAAAATTGTCAGACATTTTCAATATGTTAAAACAAGAGAACCAATGTCAGAAATGGTAACGCGCTCAAGATCATATATTATAAACCCAAGAATGTAAATGTAGAATATAAAATATATTGGTTTTGCGAACCAGAATTCCGTTATAAAACAATAACAACCAGCACCTAATTAACGAACCGGTGGCCGACTCGACCGTCTCCGCCCACAACCCCCAGTGGGCTGCAGACATTTCTTTCATTTGTAATAGACATATAGTTTATCACAAACCAAAAATAAACATTACTCAACGTTGATTAACACAATAAACGAAATTGAATTTCCCCAACTACATGCGCCTTTTACGGGACTCGGCCTCCAGCTCGCAGTTTGACTTTTAATCATCCCAAAAATTCCCATTCTATAAATACAACTAATAAAACACCCATTGATAATGTCAGCCCGCACGGGAAAGAGAAACTCCCCACCAGTTATACATGCAGCGCGCGTGACAAGCTATGCACCTATCCCGCTTATCACGTTTTCATCGCGCTCTGTGTACGCAGAGACGTGGCGACATGGGGGGGTGTATCACCCCCCAACTTTGGTAAAAAAATTCAACAGTTGGAAATTTCGTACCTGCAAAAACATTAGTTGGAAATTTCACACCAACAATAGGTTGAAATGTTCTTGTAGTTTGATTTTCAAACAATTTATTGGGGGGAATTAATTGTTTTTGGACCAATATTTGCATATTTTCCTATTTTTGTCAAAATTTTGGACTGAAATGGTCATCAGTTGGAAATTTTCCAACCTCAGGGAGGTGACAGGTTGGAAATGTCCAACACTTGGAAATCTTGTGTCCTGGTCCCTCCCCCGTGGCCAGTCAAAAACTGCTAGTTAATTTAAGAAAACAATATTCTCATACATTTGGTCAACATTGTCATTGGAATTGTCATCAGTTGTAAATTTTCCAACCTAAGTGGGGTGTCAGGTTTGAAATTTCCAACTCTAAGAATGCTTGACGCTAGTCTAGATGCTAGGATTATGCGATTTTCTTGTTCAGATTAAAAAAATTTCGCACACCGGGCCGAACCATGATCGGCCTGGTGTGTCATTGCCTCTCCCCTGTGGCCAATACAAAAATGCTAATAAGTTTAACAATATTTTACTACATTTGGTCAAACTTGTGGTCATCAGTTGGAGAATTTTACAACCTGAGGGGGGTATGAGGTTTGAAATGTCCAACACTATATAGAAAAGCTTTAGTTGAGGCCAGTCTGGATGCTAGGATTTGCGATTTTCTTGTTCGAATTTCAAAATTTTCTCACACAGGCCGAACAACGATGGTCAGCTCAGTGATGTCGTGGTCTCTTGCCCGTAGCCGTGTGCAATTGTATGGAGTTAGACCACTAGATATTAGGATTTATGCAATGTTTCAGGTTAAAATATCTGAATGTTCTCATACCGGGAATATAGAACAATGGTTTATGAAGATATAGGATATTAGGCCTAAACACTAAGGTGCAAGGGGGCGGGGGGGTGCAAATGGAATTATGCAAAACTTGTGTTCGGTCTGATTCTAACTCAAGGGGGTGCAGTTGGAATCTCCCAAGGTTGACACCCCCAACGGACACCCTCTAGCCACGTCCCTGTGTGTACGACCCATTTCGTTCCTGCTTTGTCAGGTCTCACACTCTCACACGCTCTCACTGCGTTTCCTCCACGCCGAAAACGCTCTTAATGCGTTCAAGTCGTTGTCATTGCGTTGTTAGTACGCTTTGCGCTGTCATGGCGACGGTAATACGCCTGGTCAGAACGCCGAACCTCTGCGCTTGTTTTGTGCATGCACAAAACAAGCGCGGTGCTCTGGCGCTCTGGGGCGATCACAGAGACCATCTCCCGTCCTATCCAGTGCCCACTGCGTCACCAATACGTTCTTGGATACCTTACTGCGCTTTGCTTGGCGCTTCGATTATTTTTCAGCGCAATGCAAGCGCCGGCCTGATCGCAGCGGAGTGTGACAGTAGTTTAATCGGACAGCTAATTTATTGCGGAGTGTTGGGTATTTTCCCCACAACCTAAAAACTGACTATGACTGGAGAACGCAGGAGGCGCTATCTATACTCTCCGCGCCCGCGCAGAGAGCGTTTTGCGAACTTATTGAGAACGTACTAGCATCACAATGACAGCGACTTGAACGCACTAAGAGCGTGAGACTTGACAAAGTAGGAACGCAATAGGAGCATACTTTGTTTTTAAAGTTTGACAATTTTCGACAGTTTTCGGCGCTCCTCCTGCGTGTTAGTCATATGTTGGTACTTTTGCAGCGCAGTGAGAGCGCCGGCCTGAGTGTGACAGGGGTTTTACACCACAGCCTGACGCCTCTCATCTTTAGGGGGGAGGGTTGATTTTTCTGCCTTTGATAAGAAATAATTCGACCATCAGCGATAAGTGATATATTAGAACGTAGCTAATTGGCAGTAGTTTCCCATGGTATAAAATAATTGGGCATAACTATCTTAATTCTGATTTTATAAGAAACGAAAGACAACGCTTTGCGTGAATCGTCATATTCTTCTCACCCTAACAATTATTTGACGTCACATGACGTCATGACTGTCGTTCCGAGATTCAATTGTTACATGTATTACCTTACTCTGGTTATCGCCCCATTCATAGGTATCAAAATTGGACGGATATCTCTTCTCAAAAGGTGTGAATATACTCTGTCAAATATGTCGGCTTTATTTTTAAAATGACCGATTTTATCACCAGGTGCCTCAATAAAACCACGCAGTGCGAAAAAAGTCCGCCTATCTGACAAATCCAACATACGGATTCCGAAAGTTAAGTGTTCATGCTAACCAAAAATGAAGGTCTCATAAATTCCCTCTACAGGCGACACCTATGTCCATATTTGCCTAGACTAAAGAACTTAACGGCGCTATTTCTATGGAGTATTGTCCCTTGTCAATGCATGGCGCTACTGGTTACAAGCAACTAATTATATAGAGTCACGCTTCTTGAATTTGTGTAGGGAAACTCGAGTCAGCATAACAAAAAATCTGGCTGCTGATTGGTTGATTATCATTGAGGGAAATATCCCTAAGCGGGAACATAAAATCATAGCCTACGTAAATATGGCGATCATGCATGTTTTGATGTCCAGGAAGAGTCTGGTGGGGTCCCGATGTTATGGAAGGAGTCTGGGTATTTTTTATGCTGCTGATTTTTGTGCAGTAAATGGGGTAGTTGTGGAAATGCAAGATTATCGTTTGAAAACAATACCGAAAAGGGCGCGTTTGACGTCACATACTGGTGCAGCGGATGACGTTCTAAGAGAAAATTGACCACTTGACGTTCAAATAGGCTCAACCCATGGCCGGTGGGACTTCTAGTTAACACTGTCGCCTATGGGAAATAATTAGGTGTCTGTAACAACTGCTATGAAGTACAGACCATTTTCCTTGCATAGATGATTGTTCTAACTCCGACCAATCTAACTGATCATTGACGCCGCTGTGTTTCTTCTACACGCGTGCATAACCTGAAGCGGGCCACATGCATAGATAATTGTGCCTAACGCAATAGGTTTACTATATATACATAGCATGTGATCGCTTGTTATTGTTCTGTATTTGTGCATATATATTGTATTCTCTATAAATGTTTAGTGTATATAACCTAACTTTCCACAGAGGATGTACTAAAGATAGTATTAGGCATGATGTTAAGGGGAAGAACTTTGCGAAGGATGGTATAAATAGTCATGAAACTATATGCCTATTAAACCTAACTCGTGGTAACGACGCAAATGTGTGATTAATCTTGTGGATTATTTTGGGATGCGAGTATACCTCAATAAGTATGCCTATACATATAGCCTATGTTTTAGACATCGTCCTTTGATAATAAAGGCCCATCCTATATTAATGTGAATGTTATACAATGCGTGTCGTTCCAATTAAGCCAATTTAGAATTAAGTATGGCACATTCAGACCTAAGTAAAGCCTGATACAGGCACATATATAACAAGAAACGTGACTAGAAACGAGATTCATACGGATCCGGTAGACCTTAGGCCTATATGAATAACCCATGTTACAATAAAAAGCGTGTCTGTGTGAATAGGTTAAGTCTAGTGAGGCGAAATCAGTTGTCCGGAGACATGACAAGTTCAGTCTTGTCTGGACTATGACCTGCAATTACAAATGACGTCATGAAATATGTCATGATGTCGCAACAAACAAACAAACACACTAATTTGATAGAATATGAACCAATTTATATATAATAACCGTTTATAAATAAATAAATACTGCAATTGTTCATTGTCATATATCGGGAGTTGTGAATTAACAAATGTTATTTTCGTCGCGTTGCTCCAATTGCTGATTCCGCTCTTTTGTGCAACCACTGCCGGAAGTCACGTGATTTTTTTCTCTAAACAGTGGGGTGATAGAAAATTTCATCGACACGGTTTACTGTAAATTATGTGTGACGCCACGAGTACGCTTACCGGCCCGTTATCTATTCACGAACCGTGTTCGGCGCTATGCTCTGAGAGGGGTCGTTATACAAGTTGCCATGCATGGTATAGTGGAGATTGTGGCCAATCGTAGAACTACATTTGTATAATCTGCTCATAAACTTCACACAACACCGAGTGTGATTTCTTCCACACGAGTAGCGACTATCTATATATGTACACGTAATACTGTCGTTTGTATATATGTACATGTAATACTGTCATTTGTATGCCAGCTAGCGTGTGCCATTGACAACTAACTAAATCGTTGTGGTCTGTTGCACGGATTTCGTTTGGGAATAGAACATACCTGGCTTAGTACTGGATACTACTATCGTGCCTCCGGCACAGAGAACTATTGTCTGCTACGCTTCAAGTTAGAAGTTAGAATTTTTGTTCAATCTCTCCTTCCCCAGTATACTTGCATCAACAAGCGAAGAAATAATACAAAGCTTTCGCGTATACAATGTGCACTAGTAAAATACTACATAGCAGAATTCACAGTTATTTACTTTGTGTGTCATTAGAGATTGATTAAACTCGATAGTTAACTTATCGGAAGATATTAGTGTTCAGAGATGACCTTTTAGAGCAAGGATCACGAATCCATCATGTTAGTGTTTGCTGAATACACACAATGAGATGGAGCGGAGTAATAATATGCCGAATATTCATTGCGGTTAAGCTTCGGATCATGAGGACGGAGCTGCAGCTTACTCGACATAGAGCCCGTTGGATCACTTATTCTGTCACAAACCGCTTTTTCATCAGCGTCAAGGGCGGTTCATGACTCTTGTCGTGCTCTTGATTATAATAATTAGAAACATTTTGTAGGTTCTTGTGAATATTTGGCATTCAATACTATCCCGATATCGACGACCCGGATCGATATCGACACCGAATCGTTCAATTACGATCGATAAATTACCCACCGTCATAAACACAGCTTAATTTGCTGCTTGTTTCACTTCAGCAATTCGCAAATTGTCAAGCAGTAGTTCTCCTTGATAATCACCATTTCCAAGAGTAGTAAATATATAGTTGTGTTGCTAGACATGTTCGAGATTCGATTCGATGGAGACATCGGAACGGCGATGCTATTCGGGGCAAAATAACTAACATTTGAGCTGGATGTTTATATTGATCTGTTCTCGATCTCCCCCTTATGGATGTCGATGTCTGACCACCGGAACCTCATATTAATGGGCTCATTGGCACGGTTTAATTATTTTCTGGTATAGAGAACGTAATGTACCAATGGTAGATATCATGGTAGTTTTATGGTGTCGAACTGGAACGTCAATCTAAAGCAATCTGTGTACTGCTACCTACATTTTATACGTTATATTAGATACTCGCGGTGGGGAATCACGTGGTTTCGACTTGATGAGTATCACTCATTCAAAATGGCCGAGGCTACCACAAACGCGACCAGAGACAATGCAAAAGGTATTTCACCAACTGGCAACTTTGGTTATAGAAAACAACTGACTATTTCAGAACAAATAAGCTATCCACTTGTTTTAAAAACAAACTATCATACTGCTATGAGTTGTATCAGTTCCCCGTTACGCCCTATGTGTGTATACTACCCGGCTGATACTGCCAGGAGCTATGACCGTGTCAATGGTGCTATGGGGATATATCGCAGAACAACACATTTCGGGTTTCACACGATGCGAGTTATTTTAGGAAATATGATTTAAATTGTACTGGCTGTATTGCGTACCGGTTATACTTTTTGCAGGATGTATGTATTCGCGACTGTATCTTCGCGCATGTCTCATTATTTGTTGCAGTATGTAACTTATATGATCGCGTTAATTGCTTTCGATATTTACATGATGGTGTAAACAAAAGCTGGGTCACTCTAGAAGATGTTATTTCGGGAACACAATGCACAATATAACCTCTAATAACATTGCTGATGAAGTATGTCTCAGTTGGAATATAGACTGAAGATCGTATTGCGTAGTATCGGGTGGTTAATTAATCAGATTAGTAGATTTGTGGTCTGCATTTAGAGGCTTTCTGGTGTGGTGACTGAGAAACCTGCAGTGATAATATTTTGCCGTAGTTGTTGTAATAGTTTGAAGGATTAGTTGTTTTAACGGAATTATGAGGTGGTGCATTCATGAAACCAATATATATATAATATAAACGACATTTGAAATATATATATATATGCCTAATATATATTTCTGACTATGGTTTTCTTGTATATCACGTTTTTGTGCGTTTGCGCTCGCCTAGGCCATTTTGAATGCGTGGTACTCACCAACCTCGAAACCACGTGATTCCCCACCGTGATACTATTTGCCGAAAGTTTATAATTAGATCTACCTTGTTATTTCTTGGATTGTCGACATCTCCAGCTAAATCGCTCGTATCGATTGCAGTATGTCATTTAGAACAGCACGGCAAGGGACCGGTGTGGGAGAAACATTCACGGAATTATGGTACGGTACATAACGAGATTTGAAATTTAAAAGGATTCTGTGGAGCAGTTAGCTCTCGTATGACGACGACCCGAATCCAATTAGTATGACATTGTTTGCCTATTTAGGGAACTTATCGACCATCGATACACAGGAGAGGCTTCTGTTTCTCAATCACCGGGATTTCTTGGTCATCTCAGTTATGCATATAGGAGATAATTTTGGCGGAAAAATGGAAATTGCGATGTACAACATGTTTCGACCCTCGTTATCGTTGAACTCTGAGCACCATATTTTATCGCACGATGAGATTTGAGTGGCACATCTATATGTCCCATAACAAAATATGTATAAAAACTATATAATAAACTACATGCGTAGTAAAAACTATATAATAATCTACATGCGTAGTAGCCAAACGTGAGAACTAAGCATATTGATTTGATTTCAATTGACTGCTCAACGACCTATTACAGTAACTTTAATCCGTTTAAGTTCCAGTCAGGCACCTTGAGGCAAAAGAAATAACGGGCATTTTCGCACATATTTAACGTTAACTAAGTTTCACAATCGTAAATACTCCAAAACTATGATAATTTCAATTTAAATGAAAATTAGTATCCCGGGACAGTGTAGATACAATGTTTATCACATGATTAGCACTATTTTCCGATGTAATATTCGAGCGTAATAGACACGTGTAATATCGTCGCGTGCAATGACGTCACGCTGCTCTTTGGGACAATGTTCGCTGGATGCAGTTAATTGTTCTTTTCGATAAAATTTTAGCGATTATATGATCATGTGATAAAAAATATCTCAAACTCGTTCTATTTTATACGTAATTTATCAACCTCGTCCACTAAATTCTATTTGAGCCTCGGCAAACCTCGGCTCAAATCGAATTTAGTGAACTCGGTTGATAAATTCCGTATAAAATAGTAACTCTTTTGAGATCCTCTATATACATTATATGGGGTTTGTTCTAAGTCATTGGACAGGAATAATGTTTCTTTTGTCGTTGACATTTAAAAGGCGCACAATCTTAAGACGGCAAATTTAATGTAGTAATTACGATGGCTGAAATAGGAAATTGAAATTATTTATATTTCTCAAAATTTCGAGATAACTTCTCAATATTTTGAGGTAATATCTTGAAATTTCGACATATTATTTCAAAATTTAGAGATAATTATTTAAACATTTCGAGACAACCTCTCAAAATGTTGAGATGTCAGGCATGCGCGGTGCACGTCAACCCCATAGCATTTTAAGTGCTCGACATTGGCGTCATTACAGTGAAGGATGGAGAGGGACAACATCACCTCGGTTTAAAGAATCTCATAGTCATAACACTAAATTGTTCTGTCGTCTTGGGATCTGCAAACATCACGAATGATAAAATATCTCACACTCTTAGAACAAATGTGTATAAATTCTACACAATATGTTTTAAATTTGATCTTAAACAAAATTGTGTAGAAATGACACATGCCATATGTGTCGGTGGAATGTTCTCAACATTGAGTATATATATTGTAGTTAGTAGATGAGATGTGTTCTCTTAGAGACACAAACCTCGTAAAAGCTACCATATTAAAAATCTCACAGCAGCTTTAAAACGTTGTGCTACAATGTGCTGTTTAGTTTTGACACAAACACAGTGTGTCACAAATTTTAAAACTGCTCAGTGAACTGCTGCCAATTTGGTTTGTGGTACATGTTGCCTTGCGAGTTTGTGTATCAAATAGAACATATCTCATCTCAAAACTATGATACACTCACATAATCACTGATATTCAACGTTGAGGAAATTCCACCGACACATGTGATGTGTCTAAGATCACATTTAAAACATATTGTGTAGAATTTATAATAATTGTTCTAATAGCGCCGTTCCAGTGTCGTTGTCTTTGCAAACAATAATGGTCCTCGGTTGAGGATATAGCCCACTAAGATTCCGACGCGGGGCTACTCCCCCTCTGACCACTATATTTGCATATACAACTTCAAGCCGTTCACTGACAAGGAAACTTATTTGTGCGGAATGTATAACGCGTGGTCATGGTGTTTTGACCACCGGTCCCTGACACAAATTTGTTCATAACACTAAAAGTACTTCGTATATATACTTCTGGTGCTGTGACTATTGTGTCAGGGACGTGTGGTTTTGATCGCGAGCATAATTCAGCTATAACTTCGTGATACGAAGGAGTTCGCGCGTGGGGTTCATGAAAGTTTGCTGAATTATTCTCACGGTCAAATCGCACGATCACATTGATTCAGCCATTCATTACTCAAATGTTGAATACAGACTCTCTTCTCGTTGCTGACATTATGTCGCCAGGCTGCAACGACAGGTGCGTACACAACAATCAAAAGTGAAATATTTCATGGAAGATATTATATATATCTTTATTTCCTCCAGTATTGAAGATTTAACAAAAGACATAGGGTACATGAATGTAACATAAATACAGTTAGCAATCAAGAAGTAATGAAAAGACAGACAAGAGAACAAACTACCGAGGAAAAGAATATTAATCTAATTGTATGTACATGATCACGAGCTTACATATCACATCAGCAGACAACACACACCCTCTCGACCACACCCGTACGCATATACAATCTAACACATTACGCAGACACACACACAACCGTATATACATACGTTATGATGCACTGTCACAACAGCACTCCATAAGCAGGTGCATACAATTACAAAAGGAACTCTAGTTGGAGTTGGATTCCCCCGTCATCATAATGAAGATATTGCCAACATGGTGATTTGGACGCTGTCATAAAACTATTATAGTTTAGACTATGATATACCATGACGAGAGGGGAATGGCCATTTAGATCAGTAACCAAACTCGCACTTATAATATGTGGTTACTGGACGAATTGGGCACCACTTCACTTCTCCTCATGGTATATACCTTATCTCAAAACATTTAGAAGTTATGATGATTTATTATTAAAAGATTCTCGAAATTATCTCAAAATATTGAGAACTTATCTCAAAATTTCGAGATGAATAAATTAAGGCAATGTCCTATTTCAGCCATAGTATTAATTGCTCGCTTTCACGACTGAAAAGTGGTGAGTAACTACACGAAATACTTATCTGCGGACCATATATATGCAACAGAATGTCCTATTCGTCATCTAGAGTTAACCCTTTCATGGCGGGAGCCGCGCTTGTGCAGCATTAAAAGGAGCCTCGCATTATAAGAGAATGCACTGCTTAGAAGGTCAAGGTCAATATTGTTAGAATGCATTGGCACAGGGTTTTCGCAAAATTTCAGGAAGCTCCAGTCATAGTTGTGTTAAAGCACTGGAGTTGCCGTATTTTACCATCATAGGAATGTGAACGAATCTGCTGATCAGCTGATGTTCGTACCACAAATTTGTTTTCCATATATCTGGAGAAGAGAAGCTGGTGATATTAGCCGCCAAAAATCTATTAAAATAAAAAGGAAATCCGCCCGGGAAAACTCAGTCTGTGAACGCCCACAGACGATGAATCAGTGAAATTCTAAACTCTAACATACAACGTCTCGAGTAACTCCGATAACTGCAGCTGAACCGGATTAGTTTGAGACTCATCAGCTAATACGGTAATGGTCGAGGTGAATTATATCGACCACGAATCTTCAGGCAACAGCCTCTACCCAGGGTGGCGCCGGGCATACACACCAACGACTGTTAGTGACCAGTTCAAGTCCGATCAAAAACCATGGGGTTTTAACTGATATGAGCAATCGGGTCCCAGAATTTATCGGATCAGTAAGAACAATTGTCTATTTCTCTAGAGTATGTTACATGGGGGGGGGGGGGGGGGGTTCTGGTATATTATAATATGTGTTCCATTGAAAGTTGAAACTAGGTGATTAATAAATGTTCAGTATGTTGAGTATTTTCAGCGTAGCGAGGTTCGTATATCAGTATTTATCGGCCACGTATGTGTTGAACGCGAAAAAGAAAAGCAATAATGGGACGCCCCAAAAGCCATCAACAACTTTGTATAATTTGGGACTTCGTCAGTATGCCGCTTAAAGGTCACATGTGAACTTTTTCGACCATAGGTGACAGGTTTGATTTTACATATTTATTTGTTGGCAACTCGATGACATTAAGCATCTAAGATTAAAAGACAGCCTGCATTGAAAAAATGAGATGCTATATATTGACGCAAACATAGACAATATTGGATTCCACGTCAATTTAAATCACTCAGCTTTACGCGATTGCATAACTTCAATTTCATAGACATGATTAACCATTTCTATACTAAATACTCATTGACTAGTAGTTCCCGTAGGACATGTTTAGAAAATATGTCGTTTGCTGAACTAATTATCTAAACATTTCTCACTAATGAATGAATATTAATTCTTCTGTACTTGTATTATCTTTTCGTGTGCCTGTCGTCCTCCAGAGGAATAATAGACCATTCTTATGTATTATTTTATACCCGAATGGAAGGGTTAACGAGCGACAGACGTTGATGGAAAACGGAAATGTGGATCTTGACTCCATTTGGTCACAGGTTATCACCAAATCTATCATCAATCCAAACCTTCATCATCTCTCCCAGTCTATATAACCCTGCTTCATCATCTCTCCCAGTCTGTCTAACCCTGCTTCATCATCTCTCCCAGTCTGTCTAACCCTGCTTCATCATCTCTCACAGTCTATCTAACCCTGCGCAAAATTCCATCGACGAAATGAAAACCATCAGGTTATTCAGATTCTACTGGAATCGGAAATTTGACAGCACCAATCGTTCATATTTCTGGACAGATTGTCAAAATGGTAATCCTAAGTTGACTAATATCAAGGAATTTATTGAACCCCTTAAATAATTTAGCAGAGAAGATTTATCACAAAATTTGCCAGATGGAATAATGCCATATTCACTCTTCCTCATATAGGGCGCTGAATACATCGACTCGATCAAGTGCATATCGGTTCCTGCATAGTATGACGTCAAAGTGGTGAATTTGTCGCCTAAAATGTCCGATTTCGATGAGCGTGTTCCGAATGCATTTGCTGTGTCGTTTTCCAGATTGGTGCAGTTTTCTATTGCTTATTCGTGTATGTTGTTTCTGTCGTCTGAGATTTGTTTTAATTTCGCCTTGGCGATTGTTGAATGGTTATATCTACTACTGCACTGGTCAAACCTATCTCACTGTCAGGAGGCCCCCGTGTGGACCCGGGGTAGAATATGTTCACCTCCTTACTGCGATGGGTAAGAAGACCATAATGTCACTTATGTGGCACCCTGTTTGCAATGGGGTGCACCCCCACGATGGTGGTTTTATGAGTTTTGGCGGCCGTACCACGTGAGTTATCGGGTTCGGCATCGCACTTGGTCCCATTTGGTCTTCAAGACGGATGGATGAGTTGACCCGGTTCAATAGACCAGTCACGCCTCTTTCACATTGTTTCAGATTAAATTTATATTATCTGCTTATTGTTTTCCTGATTTTTACAGTTTTGTTTTCTGTATATTAGTGTTTCTTTTAATTTCGTCCTGGTGCTTCTTGAATGTTTGAATCTACTACTGTTCACACCTATCTCACTGTCGGGATGGCCCAGTATGGCCCCGTGGTACATGTATAATAGATCCACCATCACAACGCGAGATGTAAGAATCCCATACTCTGGCACCATGTTTGCCGTGGGTGGGTTGCATGTGTGTTGTAGGAGCGTGCTATTAGGGCGGCCATATCACATGGGTACGGCTGAGCTCATGGTCCACTACGGTCCTACAACTCTTCAAGGTGGGTGGTTGAGTTGATCCCGCTCAATAAATCGGCTAGTCATCACGCCTCTTCAACGTATTTCAGATTAACTCTTTCGTGACGGGAGCTGCACTGGTGCAGCATTAAAGACCATGTACCAGTGCGCTCTCTTATATATGCGAGTCTCCCATAGGGAGCCTCGCATGTATAAGAGAATACATAAGAGAATGCATTGGCACAGGATTTTGGCAATAGATCAGAAAGCTCCAGTCATGAAAGGGTTAATGTTCTGTTACCTAATGTATTATTTTTCGGATGTTTGCGATTTTTGTTTTCTGTTTATTCGCGTCGATGTTTCTGTCTTATCATGTTTCTTTTAATTTAGTTTTGATGTTACATTTGAATGTAGTATTGTTCACCCTGTCTCACTGAAAGTGGTGTGCCGCGGCCTGCATGCTATATGCCATGACTACGCCATGACTAAATGGGTCACCGCTCAAACTATATATATGTACCAGTCTTTGATCCGATCAAAAGTCGAATAGTAGTCCGAGAGGCTGTATGACAACTCAAACTAAAAACAACGTAGGCGTGATGGCGGCTTAAGTCCCAATGATACTCTGGTATATTCTCATTACTTGATTTTTAGATTTGATCATTACGAATCATCACTCCATCTTGAAGCGATGTCTTAGGACCAAAGTTTACCATATGCTAAGCCGCATTCTAATTCATTTATGCAGCATGTGGTAAAACCCCTTAGTATACCACCAGGGGGTTTAATTTACACCGGCGGATTTTGAAATCTTGAAATCCAAGATGGCTGCCAGCGGCCATGTTTTTTGGCCGTATGACCCCAAAATCACTCGTTCTCATCTACATGTCAATATTAACATCCATGACAAATTTCATAATGATCAGATGAACAGTACGACCTGTAGCCCGCGCCAATGGATTGAATTTTGAAATCCAAAATGGCCACCAGCGGCCATGTTTTTTGGCCGAATGACCCCAAAATGACTCGTTCCCATCTACATGTCAATGTCAACATTCATGACAAATTTCATAAAGATCAGACCAAAGGTACGACCTGTAGCCCGCGCCAAAGGATTTAGTCATGCAAAGAGTAAAATCCAAGATGGCTGCTGGCGGCCATGTTTTTTGGCCGAACAACCCCAAAATCACTCGTTCCCATATACATGTCATTGTTAACATCCATGACAAATTTCATGAAGTTCCGATCAAAACTACGACCTGTAGCCTGCGCCAAATGATTTAGTCATGCAAAGAGTAAAATCCAAGATGGCTGCTGACGGCCATGTTTTTTGGCCGAACGACCCCAAAATGCTTCGTTCCCATCTACATGTCAATATTAACATCCATGACAAATTTCATGATGATCAAAAACAGTACGACCTGTAGCCCACGCCAAAGGATTGAATTTTGAAATCCAAGATGGCCACCAGCGGCATTGTTTTTTGGCCGAATGACCCAA
This sequence comes from Siphonodentalium dalli, assembly GCA_032622095.1. Lineage (NCBI taxonomy): Eukaryota > Metazoa > Mollusca > Scaphopoda > Gadilida > Siphonodentaliidae > Siphonodentalium > Siphonodentalium dalli. The sequence goes on along the minus strand of CP136061.1, from coordinate 124,714,488 downwards.
AATGACTCGTTCCCATCTACATTTCAATGTCAACATTCATGCAAAATTTCATAAAGATCAGACCAAAGGTGCGACCTGTAGCCCGCGCCAAAGGAAATTGTTGACGGACACACGCACACACGGCTACATGGACACACGGACACACGCACACGCGCGGACGACGGACGCCAAGCCATGGCAATAGCTCAAACTTACAAAAGTAAGTTGAGCTAAAAATGAAAGAATATTGTCCAATATTATATAGATATTGCATGGCTTGAAGTTGAAGGTACTGTAATACTACAATGGTGACTACTGCACTATGTTGCTTATGTAAAACGGTTGCGATAGTCCATGTATATACACTGAACGACTATGATGCTTAAATTTGTAGAAGTTGTGGCTTCATAAACATTTTGAGTAGAATCGGTCCAACACAACGTGTATAGCAATTAGCCTCGATATCGTCGAGTGAATTCGTCACTATTAGCAAATAGCGCCGGGTCGTTTCGGCCACATGTGTCGTCTACCATGCATATAACATGTAGCGTCTATCGCATATCGACGTGTGGGTTACAGCTGAGTACATTGGAAAAGACAGTGCATGGGGAAGGTTATTATCATTTGACAATAACCTTTGACAACGCCTATCTCCGGTACGCAAGCGAGAGATCAAAGACAAATCTCTCTTGGCATGGATCCGGATACGCTCTCTTTTCGCTGTGTGAGCTTGATAACGATGTCTTATGAGTTGATTTGTAATAACAGCCTTTGTTCTTCTGACATTTGGCGAACGTGTCGCACGATAATGGGGTATCACGCAATGTTTACAAGAATACCGACCTTTTTAAACCTGACACACGAAGGTAACTCCCATGGCGATTCAGTTTTGTTCTGCTAATTGGGTCAACCATCCATTTGTCAGACTCAGACATGAGTGCGAATGCGTCACTTAGACCTGTGTTCTCGGGTTTAATTCACGGATTTAGTTGTCAAAAATCAGTTTAAACCACGAAGTTTACGTAAACCAGGTTTAAACCTGAGATGGCGAATCCGGCTTACAAGCCTATGAAATATATAATCAGTCATAATAAATTATAAGACAAACATTGAACAATCCAGGTGGTAAAATTCCATAATAAGTTCGCTTAATATATGATAATAACTTAATTATATTCCTTCATGTTATATGAACATGCCGCCCTCTAAGCATTCTGCTTGTCGGTTATTTTTCAATTTTGGAAGTCTGCTTACAGTTCGACATATCCTCGTTCAAATAGGTTCTCATTGGACGTTTTCGACCGATTGAGCCCAAACTTGCTATCTAAGGGTAAAAACTAACGGGAAGTGTCATCGCACCGCTTCTGAGAACGTCCGAGCACTCCTTCACCCTTCAACTGCCATCGTAATGGGGATTGATGGGTCAATCGCGTGATAATTAATGAGCGTCTGTAAATGAGGCGTCGCTATATTAAAGAGCGTTTATCTACTTTAGTGAAAATATACGGCATTTGACCGTCTCGGAAACTGGGGATATCGAGACGATATTTCGTACTTATGGGTTCCAATGGACGGGGGAGATTTTCGTCGGGTCAGTTTGTCCGCCCGATGTGACCTTGACCTTGAAACGGGTACCCACAAAGGACCTTGTGCGATATCTCGGTAGTCAGCTGTGACATCGATGTGAAATTTGTTATGTATGGTCAACTCGGGACGGGACATATTTGTGTCGGGTTATTTTGTCCCCCCAACATGATCCTGACACGGGTACCCGCAAATGACCTTGGGCGATATTTCGGGCATCAGCGGTGGCAGCGACGTACGGGGTTACCTTGAAAATTAAAAATTAATGGATCGACCAAAGCCATGGGACCAATCCCGCCAGTGGCGGGCTAATCTGCTAGTCTATACTATATATTTTGAGACTTCGTATATATATATGTATATATGTGTGTGGGTACTTCATAGAATCCAAAACGCGTGTAAAGATTGAGCTCAAACTTCCTATGTAAGTGTCAAATCACACCGACACGACCGTGGTCGCGGTTTAGAGAAGCTCAGAGCACCCGTTCTCCAATCACAAATCACAGCAAAGGCACGGCGTGGGTTAATCAAGTGATTATTTAATGAGCGTTTGTTTTTGACGCATCTCTATAAAGAGCGTCTGTTTCCCATTCAACGTTATTAGCATCTGCAGAGTTATACGGGAACGTTGAGTGCTTGCCTATGCGGGGAGATTTATTGGAGCTCTTATGTATACAACATCATTGTTATAGTATGTATGACACTTAGGTCAGGGCTTGGGGGGGGGGTAGTTATAGGCATAATGCTTCTCAGAAATCCCGGTTACAAACCAACACTCACAATTTCGTATTTACGCAAACGTTATCGCTCGAAATTTATTCCCTGCGAGCACGGATGGCGCGCTTTACCGAAATCATCCCAGATAATCACGAATATAGCATCAGATTTCTCCCCAGATAGACCGTTATAAAGCTACTGGAATCTGCCAATCTACTATATAATTTGAGACTCCCGTGTGTGTGTGTGTATATATATGTGGGTACTTCATAGAATCGAAAACGCGTGTAGGAACGGGCATCCCCACGGCAATGTCGGCTTATAAGACATCTTTACTACACATGACAGCCGATGGACAATTGGTCTATATATATGTACCAAAATGCCGCGTTGGTGACTGGCAAATTCCAGGGAATGCCGATTGAGCTCAAACTTGCTACCTACGGGAAGTGTCATATATATGAGTGTGTCCTTTATAGACTCGAACCGATTGAGCTCAAACTTGTAAATATTGACTGGGAAATTCCAGGAAATGCCACAAAAAAAAATCGGGTAAAATTGAAAAACAAAATTAAATAGGCACAATTAACTCCTTGAAAAACCACAAAAAATCGGGTAAAATTGAAAAACAAAAAATTAAATTAAAAAATTAAAAAAGCACAATTAACTCATTGAAAAACAAAATAATTAACTCATTGAAAAACAAAAAATTAAATTAAAATTGTCATGTTTCTGACTATTGCCGAAATTTGCTGCAAATGCAGCACAAGTGTCTCGGAACCTGTTGCAATTGCTTTTTCGAACAAAGCCATGGGACGAATGCCGCCAGTGGCGGGCTAACCTGCTAGTCTATACTATATATTTTGAGACTTCGTATATATGTGTGTGTGTACTTCATAGAATCCAAAACGCGTGTACAGATTGAGATCAAATTTCGTATGTAAGTGTAAAATCCCACCGACACCGGCGTAGTCGTGTTTTCGAGAAGCTCTGATCACCCTTTATCCACTCCCAAATCACAGCAAAGGCACGGCGGAGGTTAATCAAGTGATTATTTAATGAGCGTTTGTTTTTGACGCATCTCTATAAAGAGCGTCTGTTTCCCATTCAACGTTATTCGCATCTGCAGAGTTATACGGGAACGCAAACGTTATCGCTCGAAATTTATTTCCTGCGAGCACGGATGGCGCGCTTTGTTTTTACAGTATATACCTTTGGTATATACCGAAATCATCCCAGATAATCACGAATATAGCATCAGATTTCTCCCCAGATATACCGTTATAAATCTACTGGAATCTGCCAATCTACGGGAAATTCCAGGGAATGCCGATTGAGCTCAAACTTGCTACCTACGGGAAGTGTCATATATATGAGTGTGTCCTTTATAGACTCTAACCTATTGAGCTCAAACTTGCTAAATAAGAAATTAGCCCCCAAGCCGTAAATATCAACAACAACGATATTACTAAATACACGTTTTCGGCAATGTGAGAGTTTTCGGGGAGCCGTGATGCCAACAACAACGACCCGAAGACAGATTTCCCGACGGGAAGCGTTTGTTTTAAATTCAATGCAATGTTATCGTAGAGAGATTTCACGAAACAAAGAATGCGTTGTCTGTCGTTCCTAGGAAGGGGGGGGGGGGATTTCTACGGGTAATTTTTTCCGCCAGAAACAAAAAAAATTATTAAAACAATTTACAATTTAATTAAAACAATTTAAAATTAAAAAAAATTAACAATAAAAAAACAATTCAGAAACAAAATATATTAAATTTAAAAAACATTAAATTCATATTCCAAAATAAAAAACAAAAATAAATAAAAACAAAATAATTACAAAAATGTCATGTTTCTGAAACAAAGCCATGGGACGAATGCCGCCAGTGGCGGACTAACATGCTAGTCTACTATATATTTTGAGAACTCCGTATATATATGTAGATATATGTGTCCTTTATAGACTCGAAAACGGCTCCACCGATTGAGCCCAAACTTCCTATCTAAGGGTAAAAAGCCACGGGAATGGTCATCGGATCACTCTTTCACCCTTCAACTGCCACCGCAATGGGGATTGGTGGGTTAATCGCGTGATAATTAATGAGCGTTTGTATATGACGCGTCTCTATTAAAGAGCGTTTATTTACAATATCAACGCAACGTTATCGCTCGAAATTTAGCATCGAACAAAATTTATTTCTTCCATCTAAAACATAATTACGTGTTGGACTCGGTCATTTTAAGAATATATAAGTATTACACACAGACTCACCAAGTCTCAGCTTAAAATTTTGAAAAATAAGAGTTTTATCGACATAAATCGATTTGAATGGGAAATCCTATGTTAAAATTTAGCATCGAAAAATTTCTTCCATCTAAAACATAATTACGTGTTGGACTCTGTCATCTTCGATAATTGCCTAATACAATTAAAGCGTGGAGTCTAAGACTATCGGGTTCGAGATATTTTATTCTTTTCGACATCGTCATTTTTGTCACTCGAAATCACTCGATTCGGCGTCAATTCATCCCTTGTGAGGCCTTCTAAAATGATGTCTTCACTTCCCAGTTATGCCCCAGGGTGTGGACTATGGGGAGAGATTTATTGGAAGTCATAAGATATTTTGTATTGCCCGGGAACAATACTTTTGAGTTGATTCCATCGATCGTCTTATGTTTCCGTTTTCGACGTATCGCGTAAAATACTTCCCGAAATTTTAGAGTTACTTCACCTACATCATAGTGTGATTCGCATGTCTGTGTCCAGACATGTAAAATACATTGTAATTTTCAGCAGCAGGGGGGGGGGGGCTAGCATACAAATAATTTGGTAATTTTTGAGTTTGTCCGTAATCATACTGAATGACGGCACATAAGGGTGCTTTTTTAACGGGTGACACCATTGACCCCGTAGGACGTGTGTGTAGTGCCTGTACGGGGTTACCTTGAAAAAAAAAAAAATAATGGATCGACCAAAGTCATGGGACCAATGCCGCCAGTGGCGGGCTAATCTGCTAGTATTATATATAAGAAAAGTATCATTTGCCAAAAACCGTGAATACAGAAATTATGCATTACATACATTCGCGAATTCGTGGCGATTCATTAAACCTGATAGCTGTCAGTCAGACATCACATCAATGACTAATATGTGGCGTTAATTCATATATCGCGTCATCGCGACAATCTCAAATTACCATTAAACACCGCCGGCATATTCAGACAAAGGTCCTGCGGTGTGTTCCAAAACTCACATGGATTGACGATATTATCACAATGTGTCACAACTGACCAATGAAATCCACTCTCCCACATGAGGTGTCAATTTATCGCGGCCAATCACACGATGAGGAAAGTCCCTGTATAAACTGATCGCAAACTATGTTAGTTAAATACAAGGTTATATTTTGATTTGACTGTTTTCGATATTTTATAACTGGAATTATTCCCCCATACTTTCAGCCCTGTGGTTGGTGGATCTGTCAGTTAATACACCAGTTGCGGAACATCACATAGGCAACAATATGAAAGCTTATTTCATATTGTTAATAACCAATATTAATAAAATATCAACATGAGGCTATTTCGCGCAATTATAAAAGCCAGTATTGTGCTTATTTTCACGGGAACATGCAGAAAAGTTGTGATACGGCCAGTAATTATTTTACTGAATGTTAAGCACTATGCTTGCAATGTGGCTGGTTGTAAGATTATCTTTCTCGCGAGCTGGCGTAGTAGAAATCTTGCTAGAGCAGGGATGGGGTCATTACTTTCCAGAGTAATTTAGTACCACTGCTTGCCATTTTCTGCATTACAATCACTATAAAATAAGAAGTGCTGCATTACCATTACTTTCGAAAGTAATGCATTACCATACCCATTACTTTCAGTTATGTTCGAAAATCAAAGACTGTTTTTGGGCTATCCTCACCTATGACGAATATCCTATCCCTCTACCAACACTACTAGTAGAGCTCCACAGGAAACGCGGTATACACAGCAAATAGTAAGGGTGTCTGTGCCGTATAGCATGCATCTCGTCAATACAATGTGGACTCCATATACTGGTGGCATGACATAGTGGTGAACTACGATTTTCGTCTCATGAGACTTCCGTGTCTTCTTTGCAACCACAATGGTTCTGTGAGTTATGAACTGAACCCCATCTCAAACGGTGCCCATTTTAGCATGCAACCACTCTGTAGTTTTAACATCAGCTAACGTCATCAGTCTTATGATACCGATTACAGTACCAGTCAAAAGAAGCGGTATATTAAGCGCGCTATGTTCACGCCCAATGTCGCAATAATATTGCAAGTGGAAACACTTAGGCCTATAAGCCCACCGCTTGCATTATTATTGCAATATTTTGCGCTTAATATTGCAATATTTCGCGCTTAATATTGCGATATCGCGCGCTTAATATTGCGACATCTTGCACTCAAAATTGTGACGCTTAAAGCACATTATTGCTTCTTCTATATTGTTTATTGCATAAATAGCGACAATGTTTTAGATTTATATATAATTATAGTGGTAAATGCTATATGTACACTATATGCACAGTATTTATCTAATATAAATATAAAACTATCGGATCTGTATTAAATTTTGCGCGCTTAAATATCGCAAAAATTTTGTATTGCGCTATAATCGCGCCTTTTTCGAAATTAAGCGCGCTCAATATCGCAATAAAGGTGCGCCTCAATATACCACTTCTTCTGACTGGTACTGTAAGTGTAAACTGTCTCGGTAATCTAAATCAGCATTCTTGAGATATAATGAAATATGCTAAGTAATTGAACTTATCCAATATCCATCCCATGCATGTATATCAACCTTTGTCCCCACATCCGGTTGTAACTAGCAATCTGATTGGCTACAACGCCACGTTTAAATCACCATGTCCCCGTCACCCTTGACAGCGGGGTATAAGAGAACGTGTGCCAAACATCGGGGGTATATGAGCACGTGAAACATCGGGGGTATATGAATGACCATTGAACTGGCAGTTTCCACCAATCGTGACGTTACTCTCGCACGCCGAATTTGACGTCACCTGACGCCGGATCCTTAGGTCAGCTACTGAATTATTACGTGCAACAGTATGGCGATCAGACAGATTCGTTCGTAGCTTGGTGTCACACTCCATGACGTCACCAAAAACGACGTAAAACCTCGTGGCGTTCTGACATTTTTACTGTGCCGCGTTTTTGCTATGTTTATTTTATGTGTTGTTTTCGATTATTTGTTTGTCGCCGATATCGCCATTTGTCAGGTTTCCCTGTTTCTATATTTAAAACTGGCATGCTCGTAGTTGGCCTCGATTTCGATTTTTTCTCCCAGGTCAAAATTCGTCAGAGTTATGACAAAAATAGATCGACCTACATTTTCTCCATCAGAAATCTACATCAAAGAGTCTATAGACTCCTTCGGGACCTACATAGACTCCTTCATTTGGGTATTTTCACTTATAATTGGGAAGTTTTATCATTTTTGGTTCGTGCGAAGACCTCTTTTTATCGTGCGGGAAAAGAGAGACATTCAAAACGCGATTTCGTAATTCGACGCAATAGGATGAATAGCCTAACCTTCAGCAGAGTTCCGGGTCAAATACAACGAATGACGTAACACAAAACAAAACGCATTTGTTAACAGAAACACCGTTTGAAGAGTTTATTATTACATAAAATGATCGTTATTGATTAATTATTGATTAATTATTGATATTTATTGTTGCATATTGGCTGCTATCAATATTTACAAAAATAGTACTAATTATTTCTTATAATTGCTCCTTTGGTCAACTTTGACTATCGGAAAATGAAAATGAAAATATGCCGCTGAAAAAAATGTAATCGATATTAAAGTCTCATCCTTTCGGCAACATGGAATTGGTTTTAATTACTTAAATGATTAATATAGTAATTTGCCTTTTATCTGTGATGAAATGAGCAATGGTAATTGTCTTTTTTTGCTAACATTAAATTAAATTAAATAAATTAAGTAAAATACAGTGAAATTATTTTTTAAATTATTGTTTATTACATTTCTGCGCACGTTGGCATCTCTCTGAGTGCATTCTAGTTCTTATTGTTGTGAATTAATCGGATAACCTATGAAAAACACACTTAAATTAAGGAGACATGGTTATTGTTGTGGGGACAAAATCGTTATCTCCGGCAACTTCGTGGGGTACATGGAGATTTAATACCCGGATGTCTCTTTTGGAGCCTCGGGGTTCAAAATCGACATCCAGGTATTAAATATCCATGTACCCCCGATGTTGCCGAAGATAACTAATAATAATTCTGTTCATGATATTTGAACCATTGCTTTTGATTAAATGGCTCACTTTCCTTAATTTGATTTATTGGGTTTCACAGTCATACGACTGTTCATACAGAAACTGAACATACAGCATGACACAAGCCTGATAAATATACCACTTCCCGCGAATGGTCGTGTCATGTTATGCTGCACCTACTGTATAGTCATTACTGCATGATATTTCTGCTCAATGTGGAAACACGGACAGCCGAATTTAAATAAAGACCATCATTTGCTAATCATAATTCACGCCCCACAAAGGCTCGCCCAGAGAACATACAGCCTTAGAATTAAGATGTTGTTCTCTCTCTCTCTCGGAGTCATCAGACACTTCTCGAAAATTGGCGGGCGACAAAGCGAGAATTTATTGACCATTAGATCGTCTTATAATATTCCGTTAGCGTTCTGACTGTCAGTCTCATTGAATGACCAGGCTGGCTTCCCCGTCACATTTGGAGAAATGTCCGTTTGATATATCGAATCAGGATGGTATAACTCTCGGCAAACCTAACTAGACTGGGTAATTCCTGGCGGGTTACATACGAATTCCCTCGCCTTTTTGCGATATCGCTGTATGTCAATTCTGGTTACTGTGCCATACCAATGTAACATCGGAAGTACACTCCACCGCTCATGGATACACCACATGGACAATGTTCACAAGCATCAAGTCGTTCTGTCATATTGTGCCACGTTTATCATGGCATGCAGGTTATCTTGTCAAACAGCGTTCGCGCTGCCACTTTGAAAAAATTATAAAATTCAAAACTATTCACATTTGGCTAAAAAAAAAAAAATTATTTGACAAACGTTTTGGCAAGCGACTTTTCAATTCTTCAAGACTTTAGTGGTCGCTCAATGCCTTTAATTTCCAGTAAGCCGGTAATTTCCAGTAAGCCTCATCGCTAGTGGTGACATATCTTTAGTAACACCTCTGTTAAGATGTATTTTTTTTTTAATTGAATTAGTATCATCTAGAATGACATTTTGACTAAATCATTAATATAAATTGAATAAAATTGAGATACATGTACGATATGTATATAGATATGGGACAATATCGTATTGTATTTATTATATTATAATTTATAATTTTCCGGACTTCGTCGGACTTCTTTTATTGGGACCCCACGCGGGTGGTGCGATTATGCGTGTTGCCTTGTGGTGTTAACATTATTTTAATTTAACTAATGCTGGAGCTGCTATGTTTAAGGTGCCTTTTCGGTGAAGCAACCCTTTTGCAATGTTATTGTTCGGTGATTGGTTTATTGTTTCCTGATAAACGAAAGATGAGAATTAATAATTAACTGCTTTAAGTTTGATATACATGTAAATGCAACTACCAAAACAGAATGAAAGACAAATCCAGCGAATCCAAACAGTTATCGTCGAAACATAAGATTTACTGTTGCATATTGTCTGGGATTGTACACACGTTCAAACATTTATTTCAGAACTTACGGCATGGACTAGAAACAACCAAATGGTGATGTATTTTGCAAAAATAGAATAAGTTCCAGTAGAAAAGATGACCACGATAATAACACAACCAAGTTGTCCCTGCTTTACAGGGGTATAAAGAACAAAATTCACACCAACCAACTATCGCTTACTGTACAGATATTCATGCGGACAAATAAACTGCCAAATGTGGCATGACTTATCAAGAATTTTAATATAAATGGTCCCATCTTTGAAAGACACTAAACCTGTAACAGCGACCTAAACCTCTCTCTTACCCAGTTGTTCACTTGATTGCATTGCATTCGATTGCCATTTCAGAGGCCCTAAATACGAATCCACAATCTGGTTAGACCGGTTACCATGAAAAATATTGCTACGCATACCAGAAAAGAACTGATTTCCCAGTCTGTTCTCCTGAAAACCAGCACATTATCTAATAATCCGAAAAATTTGAAAACAGTCAGACAACTAAAACTAAAGTTATCAAAATAATCGTCAAATTCTAAGTCGACAAGGACCATAACTCAGTCAACAATTGGCGAAACACAAATTCGAACTTGACCTGTGTTTTGGGCTAGTAAACTCACATATCAAATTTAATTCCATTCAGTTCAGACTTACTAATATTATCACCTGGAATCGAAACAAGCGAACCGACAGACCGACGGGCTGACCAATAACATAATACCTTCCGTTTTTTTTCCAAACACGGGCGTATAAAACAGATTTAATGGTGCATAAACTGATATCAGTTGGCAACTTTTAAAAGAGTTTGTCAAGAATTATTTTCTTTTTGCAAAATTAAATTTCGGGCCATCGCGGACCCTTTAATGAAATTAGTAGCTAGTTCGACATGACACATCTTCTGCCTTCAACATTATGTATCCCAATCTTTTGTTCCTATGTTTTTCTTCGAAAGAACACACAAATCGGCGCTTGCGCCACTTATTGGGACAGGTGAATGGCTCAAAAATTAATAAGTGCCTTTTATAGTAGGAACGCTCCATATGATTTCATTCAAATTCTGTCACTTCTCTACCTCGATGCAATTATATAGGGCAGTTAAAATAAGGTGTTTCTGTTTGGATAATTGCAAACAAAATATTTATTTTTGACCACATCTCGCAGGTGTTCTATGTCAAAGACTGTTATCAATGCGAAAAATGGAATTCCGGTTAATTGGATGCAGTGAAAGTAGAAGCGTGTGTTTATATGCATTACCTAGTTCTTGATTGGAAACATAATGGCCCGATTCATCATCTCAGGTTTAAACCTGGTCTGCGTAAACATCTAGGTCTAAACCGCCGTGATTCAGCTAACTCCGTGGTTTAAACCCGCGACCGCAGGTCTAAGTGACGCATTCGTCATCTCTGGTTTAAACCTGGTCCAGCCAGGCCAGTGGTTTAGCAGTAGTGTCTCTGTATCGTCGAGATAATTAATCGTACTTTCCTAATGCGGACCGCCTCGTGTTATTGATTGCGAAAATCAATAATTACGACATCGACCATGTTTGATTGGAAATATATAAGCGAGAATTAAGCACTCACACCTATAAAGCGTGTGGGTATAAGTTTTTGTCAATTTCGATATTTTGTTTGCGTTTTATAAGCTTAAACCGGCAACGAAACCATCTAATTCGGCGGTCCAGCTAAACCAGTTTTACCGAGGCTAAACTTGAGATGACGAATACGTCTTTTCTTCATCGCGGTTTAGAATTGTCAAACAATCAGTCAAAGGGAGGAGCTGTAAATAATCTCGAGTGAGGGCGTGTCTAAGTGGCGGCTGCCGACTGGTGTTATCATGTCACAGTTGATTCATTCGCACGCGAGCTTTGCTCAGATATGGACATGTTCCTTCAATATGATTTTTACAACTATCTTGTGGGGGTTTTTTGTTGGCTTGTGGTAATCACAAATACTGATATTTTCTACGAATTCATTTGAAGGGTTCAACGTTTTAATTTTGACACCAAAACGATGCTACTGCATGACCAGATATGCTATACACATAGTTTGCAATCCTAAACTTATATTGTTATATGAGTCAAATTTGATAACTTATATTGAAGTAGATCATGCCACAGAGCTCTACTCTTGTTCCACACATAAATTCCCATAATATTCCACCAGTTCAAAATCTGGGAATTTTTTGATTTTCTGCATGACGGAAAATTTATTACATTGAAAAAAAGCAACGCGTGTAATATATTTCTTAATTAAAAGCTGTGCCTCTGCATGGTTGCCCACTTCAAACAGTTCAGGTGCCGCTTCTGGTGTGCACTCATAAGCAAATTGCTTTTACTTGACTGACATCTTGGTCCAGGATTGACTCGATTATGAAGCCTTTATTCAGCGTCAGAGGGGCCTGCGGCCCATTTGTGCGACAGGAGCCTGCGTCACATTTGCGCACATTTTGATCATTTGAACATTTTAATTTAAAAAAAAATAAAAATATTTATAACAAACAAATATTAATATAAATTTTAAATATTGTTTCTTGTTAGATACAACTCCTTACTCAATTTAACAACACAATTTTTTCATTTTTAAATCAGTTTTAGAGCAGTTGCGAACAGACAAACGGACATACATATATACAGCTCCTATACCCTTTAATATATACAGATATACATGTAAATACACAAAATTTTGTCTTTGCGGGGTAAAGCATCTTGCAGAAAATCTATCATAAACAAAGTGATGAACAGCGCGTGAAACTCGTGTTGAAAGACATGCCCTATGTCAGATTGATTTAAACCCACAACGAGATCGGATTAATGGTCAATGAGTGATACTTATTTCTCAATGAATAAATCCATTGAGCGTGCACGCGTTCGCGATAATTTATAACATGTAAATAACCATTATATCGGCTTGTCTTTTGGTCCGATAGGTAAGAGGGTAGTTTGACTGTATGCTCATAATCACCAAATCGAGTTGTCAATTAGTTGGTAACTGAACGACAGAAACGCCCCCTTAGACCCGGTTTGGCTGGACCGCCAATGTAGGTTTAAACCAGGTTTAAACCTGAGATGACGAATCCCGCCAATATGTATTCACAAGTGTCAGTCAATGCGGAATTCCCGTCTTTGAATTATATAGCATGTATTAAATGTTAATGTTAGCATTTGTTATAAACAACGTGATAAATGCTAGTATGATAAGTGCAGATATTTCAGAATTTTAACGTAAAATATACTATAATAATAATGACCAGTTTTATATAGCGATTAACCAAATACTTGCTCTAACACGCTTGGTACAATATTACCCCAGTCATTTGTACAAGCCAACAAATGAACCGGCTGCAGCTATTGCAGGCGCTGCTCTAGTTTGATCAGAACATGCTCTGATACTCATCAGTATGACAAGCTGACTGGTACTCTTTTAACGCATGAGTGATGCGAAGCCGACACAGTACGAGCGACCTTGCTCAAGGGTCACAACTTGGCGCGCGTTTTGAAACAGCGAGCAATCCGACAAGTGTACGTCGATCAAAGTGGCCAAGCCACTGCTATGGGGAGACTCAATGACCGGCGACGCGCCGCGAACCCATATCGATGAGTTGACAGCGAATACAAGTCCGATACGCTAACCACTGGACCACGGAGCTCCACACAGGGGATATACATCGCCTACACTGTTCTGGGAGTGGCATATGTCTATCGAATGTCACAATGCAATCTACTGGTGACGAAAAGTGATCTTGAAGGCCTATATATAGAATTTGTCAATACCCATCAATGTTGAATGTTCCTTGGATACATGAAGCTATGTATACCACTGACTACATTGTTACCACGTTCTTTGAACTTTTTTAATTGCTAATTGTAGCCATGATATAAAAAAAAACAATGCGTGTACGGTGTTCTGTTCCAGTCCATAGACACAAACAACTCAACTGTCTCGGCTATTGTCAACGAATCGGCCATTTCCGCACTGAGGAAATAACCTCTTCCATATATAGAAACCATATATACTGGTCTATTTGGGCTACAATAAGCCGCACGACAATAACCGCTAACTATAAAATATTATAAATATTAAAGCCCTGGAAATTGCTCCTGTTGTCGAGTCTAAAGTAAAGGCTGATAAAAATAATCATCACGCCTGTTATTCTCGTTTCGATTAGCTCCCCTGCGCTCCCTCGCTGCATGCGTGTGGCAGTCTGACGTTGTTGGTAGCGTTCTACATTGGAATAATCAGTTGAACCACCTTCACAAGAGCGACACCAGCGCAGAGTGACTCCAAGCAACACTGCTCTGAAATTACCTTCTCTCAGTCTTAGTTTTCCCGGGCTCTCCCTTTCTCAGTTTCTACCTTTCCCTGCCAATCTCTGTCTGACTGTGTAAATGAGCCACACAAAGTCATTCTAAAAATTGTTTGCAGCCAAATTGAATGGCTTGTATGCAATCCCTGAACCGTGGAAGCAGGGACTGTGTGACAAGGTGTGTTGGGGTTCCACCGCCCCCAATTTTGGTCAAAATGTTCAACAGTTGGAAATACTATGCCCAACACTACCTTATAGTTGGAAATTGTATGCCACATATAGCTTGAACTTGTTGTAATTGTTTGATTTTCCAACCATTAATCAGTGCGCACTTTGTTTTAGACCTACAGCATCAAACATTTTGGTCTGAGTTTGCTATCACTTGAAAATTTCCCAACCGTAGGTATATGTCAGGATGGAAATTGTCAACAACAGTTTGAAAGCTCTATGTACCATTTTGAATATTACAACCCAAGTGGTACCGACTGTAAAGTGTAAGCAAATGCTGATAGCAGCATACACGATTATCTCTTTATTCTGAACCACTTTCTCTTTCTCTCTCCTCTCAAATTCGCTGTAGCCCCCTCGATACCACTCGATTAAAGATACGGGCGGCGTTGGTGTTGGGTATGCTGTTAAAATATTCAGCTCCATCAAAAACCGCCATAAACAGAAAGAATAGTAATATATAGACATTCCTTGTTCTTATACCAATCAGAAATATGGCATAAACAGTATGTTTATTGTCAAATGTTTTTCCTTTGTTATGTAAACAAAAGCAAAACACGTTACAGAACCTGGCTTTTGTTTAGATCCAGATATGGTAAACATAAAGACCGTTCTTTGTTACTCTTTTCCTGATATGGAAATAATAAAGAGCGTTTATATCATTTGTGTGTGATTAACAAATAGAATTGCGTTGTGTTATGTAAACAGAAGCAAAACTTTTGTAACATGAGCAGGTTCTTTTTTATATACCATCGTACGTCTTGACGACAATATACTATTTACGCGCTGATTATGCTTGGCATATGAACAAAACTATATATATTTTAATATTCCTTCTGTTGATGGCGATTTGAATAAATATGAATATTTCTGCAACGAACGCCGCCCTTGCCTTTAATCCCTTCATCACAGTCTTTATATCTCATACATGCATATACACCTCAATATATCTCCCTTTATCCCTATTCTACCAACGGCGTCTCATATATCAATAATTTAGTTCTTACGATATCTCTGGAGCCAATATCAACATGTGTATGTTTTTCGACGACTGAAATTCATTTCCATATAACATTTATAACATATATAGGCCTATCTGTTTAGTATGGCATTATACCATGTTTATTTTCCCTTAAATATAGTTACATGATATTTGTGGAAATAATCGGTAATACATGTAAGGTATACCGCGATTTTATTTTAGAATTACTGCGGTATTTTATCGGCGAATAGCGCCCAGCACTACTCATTGACTAATTTTGAGTCAGGAAAACCCGTCAACAGAAATCATCTTTTCGTCCAATTATTTCTCATGAACCGTGACATAAAATGTGGATATTTTTAGCTCATTTGAACTCGAATTGACTGATCTCTCTGACTCAGTATTATTTCGTTCCAAAGAACTGGCTCGAATTTACACAGAACGTTCGGGGAAGAGACACATCATATTTAAGACACGTATCAGTCTGACGTCGGTCGTGGAATTAGCCTTGGAATGATGAGCTCAATCACCTTCCCATGCGCGACACCAGCACAGAGGGACTCCAGTCGACACAGCGCTGTAATCGGTCTCATTTAAGGAAACCCGATACCACATCGGTTTATTGGTGTTAGAAGTAATTGAGTGCTGATGGTCAAGATATCCATCGTTACACTTTCAATCAAATTTAGTGGACACTCAGATTGATTTGATTCGACTGACAGGGCACCCACCATGGCCTACTACGAGACCGCCGCCAGCTTCCACGCGACCACAATAACAGGGTTTGGCGCTCAGATTCGATTAGGCTGTGTGTGGTGTTGCTCTGGGATATGATGTTTTCTTTCGATTGGATTGTTGAGATATATTATGTGACCCTTCCATCCCACTACCACGACTCAATCATGACAAAATAATATCAAGTAAAACGTGTTTGTTTTTCGTTTTGATAGTTGTGACATATTCTGCGACCCTTTCATCACATTAGGACGGTCCTCCAACAACAGATATACACATAGAACGTCCAGTCTTATCTGAAACACATCATGTTACGGGTTGCTCTACGTGAATGTCAAATTTTGTCCGGTACGTGTTTTCCATCTGAAAACATGGGAGCGAATTATTCTGTAGCGAATTCCCGATTTCAGAATGAGGTGGATTTCACTGGATGAAGTGGTCTGGCAAAATGTCAAAGACTGTTGGCCATCCATCTCATCTCGTGTCATAACAGATCCCGTTAAATATAATAATATAAGAAACAAGTTGGACTGCTTGTCTACACTCCGAACCGCGCTAAACGATGAACACAAGTTTAATTACAACATATCGTCGCGCAAATAATCGACCTATAATGTGATGATTTGATTCTGAAATAAGCAGATAATGGACTCATACCCGTCATTTCGTTTTATGGCGCGGGTCACAGTGAAAACACATGAACAGTCTCGAGTTGGCTTATTAGTGTCATTATCCGCACATAAGCTGATTAGAATCGCCTCATTGTGAGTCTATAATGTGACTAAACACGCTCTCATTTTCAGCACATTATCGACTAAGCAGATAATGTGCGGGTTTTTTTTGTTGAGAATAGCTGTTAATTCGATTAGAAACCTTCACTGCCTGTGGCACAAACAGGTGTTAATGTGGTTTATGGTTGCGGCATGTACATTACGCAAATGTGACCAGCATTTCGCTACATGGTACCAAAAGGGATTATATCACCTTGTAGCACGAATTCCATTTTCTGTGACCATGTTTTCGCCACGTGGTTTCAAAGGGGATCGATTATATCACCTTGTAGCATTCCACTGGGGAACAAATGGCCAAACAGGTACTAAATAAAGTAACTGCTCGTCTCAAATTTTTATATAGAAAGGCTGACTTTCTAACCACTTTCACAAAGAAACTACTAGCTAACTCATTAATTCAATGCCACCTCGATTATGCATCCTCTATTTGGTATAGCTCTTTGACTACAACTACCAAAAATAAACTACAAATATTTCAAAACAAATTAATCCGGTTTGTTCTGAGCTTGGATAGATTTTCACATATAGGTTATGAAGAGTTTAAAACCATTAAATGGCTTCCGGTTGAATCCAGAGTTTCCCAAAAAAAGCTGACTATCTTGAAAAATATAACAGATGGGAAAGCTCCCACCTACCTAAGAGATGGATTCCAATTTTCGAACACTCATTGTAAATATAATCTCTGGTCTGGAATCTTTAGATTATCTGTGCCTCATGTTAGGGTATTTGGTTACAATAGCTTTTTCTACACAGGAATCACGTTGTGGAATAATTATGTAAAATATATTGAACCTAACTGCAACTTGGCTACATGGAATCACCTAATAAAACAGGAATTATTCGATAAAATTTTAGGTACTGAGGAATCTGACTTTGTATATTATTAATGGTGTGAATCATGCTATTTATAATACCGTACGACTTTATGAGAACTTGTGCTGTGGCCTGGTCAGTCATGTGGTCGGTTACCATTAAGGACCACAGTGGAAATAAGCAAGCTTTGGCTTGCTTTCCTGTGCGCTCCTTGATGGCAATCGATGGCATGACTTGTCAGACGAGCGTATTGATATGTATATTTCTCTTCTACTACTCTATTTTCCTCTCTATCTTTCTATGTACGATGACAGTACTTGGCCAGCTGCATATATTGTCACTGCTGCCTGTATTTAGGGATTCCATCTTTTGGTCATGGACATGACAGTCTAAAGCCGGCCATACATGGCAGCAGTGTGTATATGCAGGTGGCGAAGAGCTGTTTGTTCTCTTACTAGTATCTCTTAAGCAACATGACCGTCCTGTTGGGGGAGGAGGGTGGGATAGCATGGGTTGATTTTTCATGTTTGTATATATATATATAAAGGTACGAGTATCTATTTAGTAGTCATTACTAAGCTAGGTTTATTCACTATCTTGTCCCTCTACAGAACTGTCAAGCTGCATTCTTGTTATATTTATATATCTATACTTGTTATATTTATATTATATGAATGTCACACTCTGTTTTACTTTTATATATATATGCTTATGCTCATATGTCTGCAAATTTTGCATCTTTTAGCCATTAAAAAATTATCTATCTATCTATCTATCATTTGCTTATCGCACACTGTCATATGCCTTTTCCCAGACATGTCGATCAGGGGAATTTAAGACACAGGAAATATACTGTTACATAGATGTTTGCCTATTAGAAAAATAAACTGATATCTGTTTATGTATATAGCCATGGATATACATCGCTGTTATATATAGCGGACCAAAGCTGGAATATCTGGCCTGTGCTCGTGGTTTGCGTTCTTCGAATCCGTTTGAACTTTCCTTCCTTGTTGAATTTGGACTAGTGGTGATTCTCTATGTAGTAAACAGTATCAGGTTGTACACTGTTGTACATAGGAACATTGCTAAATTTTAATAGCGGACCGACTTCGTGCGGGGCCGTCTTCTCCTGGGCCGACTTCTTCGGGGCCGACTTTGTTTCGGGCCGACTTCGTAGCGGGGCCGACTTCTCCTGTATTCCTTAGGTACACGTATACATATGTCCAGAAGAAATATACATTACGCATGTGTAACCGGGTTATAGGTTAGACGTGTTTTTGCCACTACGTTTGCGTAACATGAGAGAATAACTCCAACTAGAAAAATTAAAATATTTCCGCTATTCTCAGGGGGGGGGGGGGGGGAGGTCGGGAAAAAAATTCAGGCACTATGGCATTTTTTCCCTTTCGATCATTTTTTGTACCCACCCACCCCAACCGTCAAATTTGTTACTGTTTTCGGCAGTTTTTTCCGACCATTTTTTGACACCAACCCCCCCCCCCCCCCCTTTTAACACTAAAACAGAGATTTGCGGGGGGAAATTCACTGTAAACAGCTGTATATGAATTTCTGTGCATACTATTTATCATGGATGTTAACATGGACATGTAAATAGGAATGAGTCATTTTGAGGTCATTCGGCCAAAAAAACATGGCTGCCATCTTGGATTTCAAAATTTGCAACAAAATACAACACGATAACTGCCTGCAGTCAGTTAATAGTTAGAATTACATTATTTCTCTCATTCAAAGTGGTTTTGAAGCCCAACTCATTGCCAAAACACTAAAAAAACAAGCAGGAATTTTTTGTTTTAGTTGCGGAAAAAATTGCTTGTTGGTGGCTTTGACCACCCACCCACCCTGGCATACGTGCCGGAAAAAAATTCACCCCCTACTATTCTTGTGAAATAAAGGTGTTTTTTTTGTTTGAACATATTTTATTTGACCCTCATTACATAATACATTTAACAAATTAGAATCTGAAATAAGATAAGAGTTAATCAAAAGGGATGGGAGCACAAGTTATTCAACTTAGAATATTGCTCCTCTCCCTTAACAATATTGAAACGCAAATTATTAATTGTATATGGAATTATGTAGGACTCAATGTTAGCTTATAGTTGGAATGTAGTACCTAAAACGAGGAGGGTCGAGAATGAGGGTGATGTATAAAGTGAGTAGACAGATATCAAAGATGGGATGTAGGTCCTATGGCGAGCTGAGCCGAGTATTTTGATGGCAATATGGGGAATGTATGAAGATATAGGCTTATTTGGATTTTGAAGATTTTCCATCAATGAAATCTACCAGATGATGCAATGAAAGTTTGCATATTGCGAAACAATTTATCATTTAAAGTATTGGATAGGTTGCTTTGACCAAAGAGGATATCTTCAACCCTATCAACGAAAATTCCATTTAGCCAATGGCGTTGGATGAACATTAAGCGACTCTCTTCAAATAACGGGCACTGGAAGAAAAAAATGCGAGGCGTCTTCAATATAAAACCCACATTGACAGTGGGCTGTTATAGAGATATAGTTTTCAAGTTTATCAAAATTTAAATCGCTGCAATTATTCCTTAGCTTGGTGTGCACGATGTTCCATTTGCGAGAGCCTGAATTGAAGTATGGCGGCTGTTTTGGGGAAAATATAGGCAATTTGTCATACAATAATTTCAATATGTCGGTATTGGTGCGATCAGATGAACCATTTATTACCACTGCATTCCATTTAATTACCATCTCAGACAGAAAGGTCGATTTAAAATGTTCTGTATTGTTGAGTTTCTGTAAGAATAATAATGGGTATCGATGTGAGTAGGTAGATTGATCTTTAGTAAAGGTCGGCAAAAGTGTACTCAGGTAATTGGGAGCTTTACCAAGAATTATTTTCTGCCAAGTATTAAATTTATGGTGTTCGCGTATGGTGTAAAGTGTAGGCCATCCTAGTTCAGTGAGGAGTTTTTCATTCGAAACAGATTTATTTAACCCACTAACAATTCGAGCGGCATCGTAATGTATCCGATCAAGCAGTACAAGAAGAGTGTTCGGTGCGTGAGCCCAAATTACATCTCCGTAATCCATAAGCGGCAAAATAAAGGTTTTGTACATACATTCCAAGGTTCGCCGATTAACTGTGAATTTCAATCGTCTCAATTGCGATAGGCGAGATCTTGAGCGTCCACACAAATTTTCTATTTGCTTGTCCCAATTGAGGTTAGACTGAAGAAACACACCAAGATGTCTATGTGTGTCCACCTGCTCTATTAACTGACCGTCCATTGCGACACTTAGAGTATTGTAATTAGATGAAAAGGATAAATTTATTATTTTTGTCTTGGAAGAGTTGAATTGTACCAGCCATTGTTTGGACCACACAGATATACTTTCTACGTCTATTTGCAGGTTATGTTCACATAAGGTATACTAGCGTCTTCGCATGAGGTAAAACACGTGTCGTCGGCGTACATACGCGTGAAAGATATTAAATTCTCATGTATATCATTTATAAAAACTAGGAAGAAGAATGGGCCAAGGATTTATCCTTGGGC
This sequence comes from Siphonodentalium dalli, assembly GCA_032622095.1. Taxonomy (NCBI): domain Eukaryota; kingdom Metazoa; phylum Mollusca; class Scaphopoda; order Gadilida; family Siphonodentaliidae; genus Siphonodentalium; species Siphonodentalium dalli. The sequence continues at coordinate 124,693,038 of CP136061.1, read as the reverse complement.
CAAGGATTTATCCTTGTGGCACTCCTGCTTTCAGTTGCAGGGGACTCGAAAATGTTTGTCCAACTATTACTCTTTGTGTCCTGTTAGATAAATAATTTTTAATCCAGGCCAGAAGTCGTCCATTGACTCCGCATTGTTCAAGCTTAAATAACAGCCCCTCGTGCCAAACTCGTTCAAAAGCCTTGGAAATATCGCAAAAAATAGCACATGTGCACAATTTCTGATCGAGAGTGTTGTATTTCCAGCAGCTGGTATAGTGTGCTGTGGCCAGGAATGAAACCGGACTGATAACCATATATTAATCCGTTGTTAAAGAAATGTTTGGAAAGGTATTTCAATGCCACTTTTTCAAAAATCTTTCCAAGAACGGGTAACAGTGAGATTGGTCGGTAATTGTCAGTAGCGGATCGGTCGTTTTTTTATGAATTGGAATAACATTCGCCTGTTTCCAAGAATCTGGAAAGCATCCCGATTCAAATGACATTAAAAATAAAATGCGAAGAGGGACTACCACTCGGTCAATCGTTCCTAGTAACATGCGAACGGTAATTCCGTCGTGACCGTGTGCCTTATTTGGTTTGGTCGATTGTATGGCTTCAGTATATCATCGATCGTGACAGGTAAATCTGATATATTATTATCACATTTTTTTCGGAAAATAGGAAGGTTGCATATAGAACTGTCGATATCTGAATTAGCAACAAAAGGAGACAGGCTTTGGAATCGTCATCAAACACCAAATTTCGGCTGCTGTTTTGCAGGGGTGGAATGCAGTAGTTCGGTGCATTATCAAGAAGCTCTTTGACAATGTGCCAAAACAATTTTGCTGACGAATCGGACTTTATTGAAGTCTCGAGATCTTGATCAAATTTAGCTTTTGCATACTTTTTCATGTTATTCACAGAATTTCGACTCTTTTTGTACCTGATCCAATCTTTCGGTTTCCCCGATTTTAGGGCTATGTGGCGTAAACGATTTCTACTACGGATGACAGATCTTAGTTCAGTATTGAACCAACACTTGTCGTTTTTTCGGATAAGAACTTTCTTTCTGGGAACTGTTTCTTTCATTATTGAGAGAAATTTTATAGAGAATACACAAGTCGTCGAGTTTATGTCTTCAGTACCTTTCAGAATGTTATTCCAATCTAGTTAAAAAATCAGTGACCGAGCCCGTTCAAAATCAGCATTTCGGTACTGCCAAACAGTACGATAAAATGACTTTTGTGGACTATACTCAACGG